>CM057449.1:802245000-803495000 GCA_016271365.2 Neoceratodus forsteri | reverse complement strand
TGGGACTAATTATTTCTGATGATGGGAAGGTAGCCAAGCAGTGGGATAAGGAAGTGTGGAATGCTAGTAGGATGCTTGGGTGCATAGGGATGGGCATCACCAGCAGATGGAGGGAGGTAGTATTACCCCTGTATAGATCACTGGTGTGACCCCACCTCAAGTACTTTATCCAGTTCTGGAGGCCCCAACTCAGGAAGGACATAGATTGGGTGGAGGTGGTACAAAGGAGGACTATCAAAATGCTGCAGGGCCTGCATCAAAAGCCCTATGAGTAAAGACTCGATGAACTAAATATGTACTCTCTAAAGGAAAAGAGGGAAAGAGTTGATATCAGACAAACATTCAAAAACCTCACAGGTATTAATAAGTTACAGGAAGATAGCATATTCCATACAAAAAGATGTGTCCTGTACAGGGGGTCATGCTTTGAAGTGGGGGGGGGGTCTCAGAAGAGATGAGAGGAAATACTTCTTCACAGAGAGGGTGGTGGATGTCTGGAACAGCCACCCAGCAGAGGTGGTGGGAGCTGAAATGGTAACAGGATTCAGGCATGCATAGGATAGACACAAGAGGACCTTAGAATTAAGGAAGGGGGAGGGGACCGAGATCGAGTAAGATCTGCAGTGGCACTGTATGTAGGGAATATAGGGCAGACTAAGTGATCCAAGAGGTCCTTATCTGCTGACAACTTCTATGCTTCTGTGTTTGTAAGTTAGCGCTGCTCCGCTGTCAGGGTGCTTTCCCATCCCCTCCCTGCAAAAAGGTTTGACATGTGATGGAAGTATGCACAATGTTTGGCACAGTTTGATTTTTATTGGGCTACAAAAGAAAAATATTCCTGCATGTCACAAAATAAATGGCATAGTAACAGTGCGGTCAGCTGCTATTCAACTGCCACAGGGCTGCCTATTCCCCCAAAAAAGGCTTCAAACATGATGAAAGCCTATGTTAAGTTTGGTATCATTTTTCTTATTGGGTTTCTAAAGAACAAAAAGCTTCCTGTTTGCTCACAAGTAGCTGACTAGCGAAACTACAAGCTAGGGCTTCTTGTCTGCCAGAGGGATATACCTTAGCTACAAAAAAGGCTTCATATGTGACCCAGGACTGTATTGGGACTTGTCATGCACATTTTTATTGAACTACAAAAGAAAAATATTCCAGCTTCTGGTACATGGATAGTGGTACTGTAAACATTTTTTTCAGGGTTATGAAAAACGAGGGAAAAAAATGTCCTGCTTGCACATAGGCAACTGGCTAGTGAAATTACAAGCTAGGGGTTTCATTGCCAAAGTTTATGTCCTGTTATTCAACATGTTTGTCTCCAGTCATTTACCTTTCTTTGTCATGTTTTCTTTGTCACAATATCACACAACCCTTCTGCACAGATGGCCAATTAGGAATTTAGAGTACACATTCTGTGCTACTTAAATAGCACTGTCTCAAATACCTTTTAAGAAGATTTCCTGTGGGGCATACCCAAGTCAGTAAGTATGGTGGATGTCTAATGGCTTTACTCTGTCACAGACACTTCTAATCCCCCTTCAGTCAGAGACATCAGCACTGCAAAAGCATTTAAAACTGTACCAACAGGTAAGCAGTGCTGACAAGCATGTTCAAAGGTAACAAAACACAAAATAAATTATAACTTACTTTTGATGGAGCAGTCAAGAACAGGAAGCTGCCAGAGATAAGGGCATGAGGAGTCAGTATAGAGTCAGAACAGGAGGAGGCAGAAGTCAAGCTAATAGAGCAAGCCCCATCACTCAAAGCCTTGATTGCCTACATGGGAACAGAGAGATGGCTGTGCCTCAGTGCACCAGGTCAACACCACCAGAGAGACCAATATTTACAAAACAGAATCCAACTGGTGCAATTAGACAATGCTATGTCTAACAAGGTTGTAATTGGGAGGGGTGTGCCCCAGGGGTCACTATTAGGGCTGACTTTATTCCTAATTTATGTAAATACAGTTACCAATTGTCTGGTGAATACTCAAATTCAGGCGATACGGTTCTTATGTCATCAGGAATAGATACACCTGAGATGGAAAGAAATTTGCTGTAAGATTTTTCTACACTTTGCCACTGGTTCTACAACCCCCGTTTGGTGTTATATGAGAAAAAGTCCAAAACCATGATCTATGGGACTAAATGAGCCCATAAAAAGGGCAAGGAGATTCGCATCAGAACTGCTCAGGGTGTAATCCTTGAGCAGGTCTTGGAATACAAATACCTGGGTGTTTGGATGGACCAGAGTTTAAATGTTGGTTTTCACTTTGGGAAAATAGTTGATTGAATTGAGTCACGAATGGGTGCCTTTAGGTGCTCAAAGTACTGTTTACACTATAAAGTGAAAGAATCAATGGTTAATCAACTGTTGATGCCAATAGTCAGTTATGGAGCCCATGTCTATGGACTAACGAACAAGTTAAATTTAATAAAAATAAATAGATTACAAAATAAAATGGCATGCTTTGCATTAAAATGTGACTTTTTTTACCCACCACTGTGAGATGTATGATAGATTGGGGTGGAAATATTTTGAGACTAAAAGAGACAGAAAATGGATATGTCTAATATATAAAGTATTACATTCAGGTAGTCCAGAATATTTCATTGAAAAATCACAAAAAATGGTCCATAAGCATTGGCTCAGAACTGGGGGGACAAACCATTTTGCATGCCACAAAATAAAAAATAAATATGGGGAATTAGCCTTTTTAAATCAGCTTTATAAAGCCTGAAATCATATTGATTACAAGGGAAAAGAACTAACTAAGGCACCTAAGATTTTATGCAGCAGATGAATTAAAAAAATGGGATAGCTGTAAATGTTTATCCAAGATCGGGGACGGGTAAATGCTTAAAATTTGGTCTGGCCAACATTTTATAGCATTTTGTAATTATATGTTTTTAGACTGTACATATACATTGTTGTACTGTGATGTATTTATATGATGTGTATTATGATGCAATTAATTTATGATACATTTTAATAATCATACACAGGATCATCTTGAGAACAAGTCCATTGGACCTAATGATGTTGTATGTCAACTTCCTGTTTAAAAATAAACATTTTACTACTATTACTACAATGAGTTTTGGGGAATAGATTCCTTTGCCCCCAGACACAGTGTGTGAACACCTTTTGGCAGGTGAAGAGGCTGAGCCAAAAATGTATGGGGGAGTAGCAATTCATCAGAGCAGGTACAATATTACTACTTTAGCCTGTATGGGGGCGGGCTGTCTGGAGTTGACCTTGTCAATGTGACAGGTGAAGGCAGAGAAAGGAGGGATCCAGCCATGGAGAGATACACCCCTGTCAGAAGGGGGATAATCCACCAACACAGCTGATATAGAAAGGAATTTCACTGATATTACCAGATGCCTCACATAGCAGAGTGCAATCCAGAAATGCATGATAAACTCTAGACTTTGTTTTTGGTTTTTGTTAGCAAGCCACTATAAAAACAGTCACAAAAGAGTAAAGAGAGGTGCTTGATGACCAAATTTTCCTGGGGTGAAGTTCATAATGTTATAAGATGGTTAGTGAGTCGTAAGTTGTCAGGGCTGAATGGCTTGCCTATAGCCTTTTAAAAGGTATTCAGAATGGAACTGCAGGAAGCCCTAATGGGGATGTTGAGGGAAAGTATGTCCATAGTGGAACTGTCTCACTCCACAAAGTCAGCGAACATCATTGTTCTGCATAAGCCTGGGAAAAAATACTAGTATGCTCCTCTTCCTCCTTATCACACTCCTCACTGCAGACTACAAAACAATGGTGAAAGTAATGACCACTAGGTTGGAGAAAAAATCCTACCAGGTGCAATCAGCCTGGATTAATCTGGATTTAATAAGGAGGGAGAGAGGTGTGAGGAATTGTGGGTGCAGACAGTGAGGATAGAAACTCAGCAGACAACAGTGGTTCCTGAAATATGGCTCTACAATGCTGGTTCTACAACTAAGTTGTCGACCACCATCACAGTGACAGATTTATGTCAACTGCAACTTGCAGTTAACATAAATCCGACTGGAGACCCCAGCTGTTTTTTCATTGGGGGGCTTCGCCTCCCCATCTCCTGATCTATAGGATTCTAACTTTGAGCAGAAGTTGGATCGGGAAGGGGGGTGCAGAACTGGGATAGAGAGTGCCAGGGTCTCAGGTGGACTATTACAGTGAAAATGTCGATGTTGTCAGCATTGACATTTTTGCTGTAATAGTGTCGCCGTACAGGGGGCATACCCTGAAATATTATTTTATTTATTACCAAAACAAATAAAACAAGCAAAAAAAAGCAAACCTAAATATGATATTTAGATTGCAGATTTCAGTCTTATGGATAAGGAAATTATGATTGCTAATCAGTACAAAATACATATAAAAAAATATTAGTGGATACGAATAAGAAACAAGATTTGGAAAGGATTGCAGGTTTGTGATTTGCAAAATGGTACACTGCTAATGATTGTGAACATTGGTATCGCTATTATCTTGATGTACTAAGTAGCCCTGTACAAAGAACAACTTATGCAAGATTCAGAATTTAATTTTGCAATTCAAATGTTTTATATGCAAGACTGCATAGATTGAAAGACCCCATCTATACATCATGTTATTGTACTGTTGGAGAACCTGAAAATGTATTGCATGTAATTTTAAGATGTGCTTGGTATAATAATGCTAGACAAAAATGGTTAGGGGATATCCTTGCCTCTCTAGCAGGATGTGATGAACTAACTATATTAAATATATTACTGACTGTTGCAGATGACTATATAATAAAGAGAGTGGCTAAATACCTGATGACAATATAGAAAGTAAGGAAGAGGATCACAAGCACAATTCTCAGTGTTTGATTAGATTTATTTATTCATGGATCATATCCTTACTGTATTTTCTTTTAATTATGAATTTTAAACATTGTACTCATGCTTGTTGTGTATGTTATGTCTTTTATTATTATGTATATAGTACTGATCTTTTAAATTATGGTCGAACAATAAAAATATTTATTTATTTTATTTATTTATTCAATCTTGGATTGCAATACCTTTGAGCAGGAAACCGCTTTTACAAAGATTCCACGTCATAAGAGTGGGAATACATACATTGGGAGTTTAAGATTATTAAGCTAAACTGATTATACACAGAAGATGTGAGCATTCAAATACAGTATAATGTGATTAGGTAACAGAGAGGATTTTAACACAGGAATTAAAACAAGTCAGAAGAGCAGTCTAGTTGGCATTGTCGGGTAAAAGATGGGGTACTAGCATACCAGAAGGGGAGAAGGTAAGGAAGTGAGGGTGTGGTGGGGGAGGGGCGGAGGAGTGGGGGACATGGTGCCTAGGTGGGGGGAGGGGAAAGGAAAAATGCTAGATCGTGATTGGCAGAGGGAACTTCAGGGGGGAGTAAGACCCTAGAGGGAGGTTGGGAAAAGGCATTTAACTGGTGGATAACAGACCATAGTCAGGAATCAGGGGAAGAGGGAGAATTTAACTGGTGCAGTCACAGCAACTTTTCTTCAGCAGGTGTTGTCTTAGCTGGTTTTTGAAATGACTCAGCCTTGGTGTGGTGGCAAGATTAGAACCAAGGTTGTTGAGCCAAAGTGGAGCCCAGTATGAGTATGAATGCTGCCCTTGGGAAGTTCTTCATCTGAGTACCATGAGAAACTGATGGTCAGAGTTTCCGGTATGATGTGAGCCTGAGAAACAGCTTAATAGGTTTGTGTATCCAGGAGGTTCAAGGCCAATAAGTGTTTTTTTTTTGGCTAATAGGCAAGTTTGATAGTGTATTTGATTATTAAGTTGTAGCCACCCAGCTTGCTCATAAAGATCACAGGTGTGCGTTAGTCGGTGGGAATCGGTGAGCCATCTACAGGCCTTGTTGAGTGCTACAGCTATCCTATGTAGGGAGGTAGGAGCTGCAGAGCTGTAAATAACCAGTTCATAGTTGATAACAGAAATAACGGAGCTATGAATTGCAGCTCTTAAGGCTTCCGGAGTCGAGCATTGTTTGTGTCTGTGTAGAAGCCCAATTATCATATTGACTGTTTTGGCCACACTGTCTATCTGCTTTGTGTAGGACAGGGAGCAGTCCAGCATTACCCCCAGGTATTTAAAGTGTTCAACTTGTTCAAGTGGCAATCCAACGCTGTTACTGATTTTTAGAGATTGTTATTTGTACTTGCTTCTAGCTCCACTAAAAAGCATCTCATTTGCCTTTTTCCAGTTTAGTACCAGTCTGTGTGCTCCAAACCAGTCCTTGACTTGTTCAAAAGCAAGCTGCAGCTTATTTTTGAGGCTAGTAGGGACCTGATGGGTAGTGTAGATGACAGCATCATCTGCATAGAGTAGTATCTGTTGATTGTATGATCAAGGTAGATAATTTAAGAACATATGAGCATACGAAATTGCCAGCAGATAAAGGCCATATGGTCTATCTAGTCTGCTCAAGTGTGCAGCACTTCAGTCCATTAGACTGCAGCTGCCACCCCATTAACTGTTCCCTCCCTCAACTACCCCCCCAAGTAAGTACTTTCCCCTTGAACTTGTCCCACCCCCTCTTGAAGCACCCCACAGTCTACACTGATACGAGTTGCTCAGGCAGTGCATTCCACCCTGTTACCATTCTTTCAAAGAAGTAGTACCTCCTCCTTTTCCTCCGGAATCTGCCCCCCTTTAACTTCAGGGAGTGCTCTCTGGTATCTCTTTAGTCCTGGAGAGTGAACCCACCCTGGAAGCCTACTTTGTTCTTCCTCTTTAGGTACTTGAAGGTCTCAATCATATCCCCTCTCTCTCTTCTATCCTTCAGGGTATACATGTTGAGCTCTTTTAGTCTTTCTTCATAAGTTCTATCCCCCAACCCCTGGATCATCTCTGTTGCTCTTTGCTGCACTGCATCCAGTAGTTTTATATCCCTTTTCAAGTAAGGGTGCCAGAACTGCATGTAGTACTCCAAGTGTGGCCTCACCAGGGACCTGTAGAGGGGCAATATGACTTTGCTACATCTGGATGTAATCCCCCTTGCTATGAACCCTAGCATCCTGTTAGCCTTAGCCGCTGCCGTCTTACACTGGGCTGAGTGGTTTAATTCCCAAGTCACCAGCACCCCCAGATCCTTCTCCTCATTGGATGTGGACAGCTTGATACCGTCCATTCAGTAGCTGTATCCTGGATTTTTGGCTCCGAAATACATCACCTTGCACTTCTTGGCATTGAATCCAAGCTGCCAGGTGTGCGACCACTCCTTGAGATTTGCCAAGTCCTCCTGCAGTAATTTGCCACCCTCCTCCGCATCAACCTCAGCACAGATCTTGGTGTCATCGGCGAAGAGGCTGATCTTATTCTTGATCCCAACTGCTATGCCTGCGATGAAAATGTTAAACAGGACTGGCACCAGTACTGATCCCTTTGGGACACCACTTGTCACTGTCCTGGGCTCCAATGCTTCTCCCCCCACAACTACCCTCTGCTGCTTGTCCCTCAGCCAGTTTTCTACCCATTGGGCTAGCTTCCACCCTATACCAAGACTCCTCAACTTGCAGGACAACCTTCCATGTGGCACTGAATCGAAGGCCTTGCTGAAATCCAGGTAGACTACATTCTACCGCATGGCCCTTGTCCAGCAACCTTGTGACCCAGTCAAAAAAATCAACCAAGTTTGTCTGACAGGATCTGCCAGTGACCAACCCATGTTGTTTGTCGTCTTACAGATCATTATCCACATAAAACTGCACCAGCCTTTCTTTGAGGATAGATTCCATCAGTTTCCCCACAATTGCAGTGAGGCTCACCAATCTGTAGTTCCAGGTTCATCCTTGGGCCCACTTTTGTGGAGAGGTACCACGTGTGCCTCCCTCCAATCTCTAGGTACACATCCCGTATTTAGCGAGGTGTTGAACAGATCCACCAGTGGCTGTGTCATGACCTCTGCCAGCTCCCTCAGCACCCTGGGATGTACCCTGTCTGGCCCAGGTGCCTTGTCTACCCTCATGGACCTAAGGCCCTCCAGCACCCTTTCCACCATGATGACCCCATCTGTGGTTATCCCCCCCCATGCTTGCACCCCCTTTCCCTGCAGGAATGGGCCCATCCCCCTCACTTGTGAACACCAAACAGAAGTACTCATTAAGTACTTCTGCCTTCTCGGCCCTCTTGTCTACTTACCCACTGCCTTTCCTGATCCTAACTATTTGATCCTTGCACTTCCTCTTCTCCCCGATATACCTGAAGAAATCCTTTTCTCCTTCCTTAATCCCCTGTGCTAATTTCCTTTCCCTAGCAGCCTTTGCAGTCCTGACCGCTCTGCTCACTTCTCTGGATTTCTTCACATAGTCCTCCCTATCCTCTGCCCTGTTGGTTCTCTTGCAGGTTTGGAATGCACTACTCTTACTCCTCACCTTCTTCTTCACCTCTCTGGTCATCCAGCTTGGATGCTTGGTCCTTGATTTTTTTTGCTGGCTCCTGACACAAGCTTTAGTGGATTCAATCAGCCCTAGTTTTATGATCACCCATTTCTCCTCTGCATCCATGTCAGAGTGGATGCCATCTATGTGTGTTCTCATTAATTGCCCCATCTTGCCAAAGTCTGCCTTTCTGAAGTCCAGGACCTTTGTTTTTGTATTGTGAATCTCTCTACCCAAACTGATAGAGAACCACACAGTGTGGTGATCACTACCAGCCAGTGGTTCCTCCACCCTCGCATCTATAACCTGTTCTCCATCCTCCAGCACCAGGTCTAGAATATTTTCTTCCCTTGTTGGCACTGTCACCCTTTGGGTCAGGAAGCCATCCTGGATTGCTTCCAGGAGGATCTGCTCCCTGGCACATGTGGTGGCTGGGATGCTTCAATCCACTCCTGGTAAATTGAAGTCTCCCACCACCACAGTGCTCCCTTTGCGACAGAGTCTCCTTATCTGATCCCCTAGCTCCCTATCCATGTCCTCTTTCTGGGTTGGGGGCCTATAAACAACTCCCAATTGGACCCTAGCCACCTTTGGCTCATAGAGTTGTATCCAAATGGCTTCTGACCTACCTACTTCCCCCTCCTCCCTGATGCACCAATCCCTTCCCTTATGTAAACAGCTACTCCCCCCTTACCTTTTTCTCTGTCCCTCCTGAATAATTTAAATCCTAGGATGAAGATGCTAAAGAGAAGGACTCCTAGTATTGATCCATGGGGTACCCCACAGCAAACCGGTAGGTGCTCAGATGTGGTGTTTCCAATCTTTACCTGCTGGGAGCGATCAGCCAAGTAGCTTTTGATCCAGTTTGTGGCACACTTATAGAGGCCTACAGAGGAGAGTTGCTGTAGCAGTAGAGGGTGACTGACCATGTTGAAAGCCTTAGTTAGATCAATAAAGGCTGCACTTATGAGGCTACCATGGTCAAGTGAGTTCTGTATGTAGCTGGTGAATTCCAATAGTGCAGTGGTGGTACTGTGCCCCTTTCGAAAGCCATGCTGTTCTGGGCACTGAATACTGTATTGATCAAAGTATTCCACCAGCTGATCTGCGACTATGCACTCCAGTGTTTTTGACAGGGGGGGAAGGATAGAACTAGGCCTATAGTTTGCATGCAGTGCCTGGTCACCACTCTTACAGTATGCACAGGAGTTACCAGGGATGACTAACAAACTTGGGGGAATTGAGCCTGTTGCAGGGATAGGTTCAGCAGCTTAGTAAGGGGAACTAGAATCTCTTCAAGTGTAAGGGAGACAAATTTGAGGTCGAGGGTGTCGCCATTTTTCCTTGATTTTCCCAGCACCATGCAAATGTACTTTCTAGCTTGATTGTGGGTGATTGCCTTGAAATAGAAAGTGGGGGGGGGGGTGATTACTAGCATACGAAATTTGCCAGCAGATAAAAGCCTAGAGGTCTATCAAGTCTGCTCAAATATGTAGCTAGCACCCCTTATTCTGCAGCTGCCCCTCCCTTCCACCCTTCCCCTTCATTAACCCTCCCCGCTGCCCTGCCCCATCCCCTTTTGAAGCAGTCCACTGTTCTACTGCATACCACTTCTGCTGGTAACGCATTCCACCCTGCCACCACCCTCTCTGTAAAAAAGCATCTCCTCATCTCCCTCCTGAACCTTCCTCCTTCCAGTCTCATATAATGGCCCCTGATGTCCCTCCCTTCCCTTACTTTGAACAGCCCCTCTGTACCTGTCTTGTTTATTCCTTTCATGTATTTAAAGGTTTCAATCATGTTCCCCCTGTTCCTCCTCTCCTCCAGTGAGTACATGTTCAGCTCCCTTAACCTCCTCTCGTATGATAAGTCCCCCAGCTCCTTGATCATCTTTGTCACCCTGCGCTGCACTCCCTCCAGTAACTTAATGTCCCTCTTCAGTTATGGGCGCCAGTACTGCACGCAGTACTCCAGGTGCAGTCTAACTAATGACCTATACAGTGGCAGAATCACCTCCTCCCTTCTCGAGGATATACCCCTTGCAATACAACCCAGAATTTTGTTGGCCTTTGCAGCTGCCTTCCTACATTGTGCCGAGTTGTTCATTGACACTGTAATGAGCACCCCCAGATCCTTCTCCTCCTCTGTCTGGGCTAGCTGCACTCCCCCCAGCTGGTAACTCCTCCTTGGGTTCTTCATCCCAAAATGCAGCACCTTGCACTTTTGGCATTAAACCCCAGTTGCCAGGTGTCTGACCAGGTTTCAAGCTTTGCCAGAACATCCTGCAACCCCTGCCATACCCCCTAGGTCATCCACCACTGCTCCTACCTTGGTATCATCCGCAAACAGACTGATCTTGCTCTTGATGTCCAATGATATGTCTGCAATGAATATCCCAAACAACACTGGTCCCAACACCGAGAGCCCTGTGGAACACCGCTCATCACTACCCTTGGGTGTGAGCGCTCCCCACCCACCACCACCCTCTGTTGCCTTCCCTGCAGCCAGTTTCCTACCCATCTCACCAGCTTTGCACCAGCCCCTTTGCCTACTAACTTACTTCCCAGCCTTCCATGCGGCACCGAGTCGAATGCCTTACTGAAATCCGGATACAGGACATCCACTGCATGACCCCTGTCCAGTTGCCTAGTTACCAAGTCATAGAACTCCACCAGGTTGGTTTGGCAGGATCTGCCCCATATGAAGCCATGCAGTCTGCTGTCCTGTAGTCCTTTGGCCTCTAGGAGGGCCACCAGCCTCTCCTTCAGGATAGTCTCCATTAGCTTACCCATGATGGATGTGAGGCTCACTGGTCTGTAGCTTCCCGGTTCATCCTTGGGGCCAATCTTGTGAAGAGGCACCACATGAGTCATCCTCCAGTCCTGAGGTACACACCCCAAATGTAGTGAGGCATTAAATAGGTCTGCCAAAGGTCCTGCAAGGACCTCTGCCAGCTCCTTCAGTACCCTGAGGTGGATGCCATCCGGGTCTGGTGCCTTGTCCACCCTCAGTGCCTTCAAACCCTCCCGAACTCTGCCCACCATGATTTCTCCATCTGTCACCCCTTTCCCCCCTGTTTCTGCCATTTCTCCCCCCTTGGGTGTCACCCCCCTTTTCTCTTTAGTAAATACTGAGCAGAAGTACTCATTTAGTGCGTCTGCCTTATCGCACCCTGCTTCAACCCAACCCCCCCTCCTTCCTAATCCTTACTATGTGGTCCTTACAGCTCTTTTTCTCCCTGATGTACCTAAAGAAGTCCTCCACCCCCCTTCTTAATGCCTTGTGCCAGCCTGAGTTCCATAGATGCTTTGGCTCCCTTGCTGCCCTTGTCACCTCCTTCGATTCTGTCAAGTACTCCTCCTGTCCTCCCCCCTCCCTGTTTTCTTGTACTTCCTAAAGGCAGTTCTTTTTCTCCTTACCTTTTCCATGACCTCCTTGCTTAACCAGTTCAGTTTCTTAGCCCTAGCCTTCTTGCTCTGGGCCTCGCAGCAGGTTTTGGTTGTCTCCACTATCCCCAGCTTTATGAGCTCCCACCTCTGGTTTAGTGCTCATACTAGATTGAATTCTGGCCGGGCACCCTTTTCCCACTTCCCCCATCCTCCCAAAGTCGGCCCTCGTGAAGTACAGCACTGTTGTGCCTGATTCCACTCCTTCCTTGCCCATATCCAATGTGAGCCACACTGAGTGGTGGTCCCTCCCTGACAGTGGTTCCTCCACTGCAAGTTCTCTCACAAAGTCCCCATTTGCCAGCACAAGGTCAAGGGTATTTCCTAACCTGGTTGGTTCACTGACCATTTGCAGCAGGAAGCTGTCCTGGAAGGCATCGAGCAGTACCTGCTCCCTTCTGTTCCTGGTTGTTGGGGTACTCCAGTCCACTCCTGGCATGTTGAAGTCCCCCACAGTCACCACACTACCCTTCTCGCAGGTCCTCCTGATCTGTTCTGCTACTTCCCTGTCTAACTCCTCCGTCTGAGATGGTGGCCTGTACACCACTCATTGACTGGGCTCCAAGCATCAGCCTCTGATGGGACTGGATTCCTCAAAAAAGTTTTGTGGGAGAACACTACTCAAGTCAGTAAACACTTCATTAAACGTATTGGCAATAGTCAGTGGATCAAGAGTAGGAGCACTGTTAATGTTGAGCATGTGTGGTGCCTCTTTTTTGTCTTTCCCAGTAACATCCTTTAAGTTATTCAAGAAGTTCTTGCTATTGCCCCAAGAGTTTTTTAATGCTCCCCTAAAGTAGTTGTTTTTTGCGGAAAAGATGCCATGGGTACAGTCATTCCTTAGTCTTCTGTAATCCTGGAGGTCAGATTGCTTGCCAGAGTTTTTTGCCCTGAGCCATGAGTTGTCCCTGTTTTTTATGTGGCCGATTAGTTCTGGTGTAATCCAAGTGCTGTTTCTACCTCTGATCTTTGACTTCTGTATCAGAGCATAGCAGTCACAAGCAGCATTGAATCGGTTGATGACGTGCTCAAGTGCTATGTCTATATCTTACACCTTATCAAGTAGGCTATTGAGATTGAGAGCACACGTTATTGCATTCTAGTAACACTTCTATGAAGTATAAGGAAATAAAAGTGCTCTATTTGATAGTCCTATCTTAACCCTGCCCTGATGACCAAACTCCTTCTGATCCAGCAAGGTGTAATTAAGATCCAGCCAGGCCAGCCTACCCCTATACTGAAACAGAAGGGAACCACATACAGGCTTGAGTTCAGCATTCAGGAGTTATCAGCCCCCATCTGCTTCCTGAAACTCAGGTAAAGTTATTTAATATAAAGGCTCAGCCCTTTCAAACTAACAGCATACTTAACAGCTCTGTTTTAGCTTAAACACTATCTACTGTTAGGGAGTTAGAAAAATATTCTCTCTGTAGTGTTTAAACAGTGCTAGACAGCCCTATAGTGAAAAACACTTTAAGAAAAAGCTCTCTTTTTATTTAAATACATTGCCGAGCAATACAGGAAGAAATGGGACACCTTAGTCAGGCAGGTAGCATGTAGAGCATAGGAAAAACTGAATGCAGTCCTCAAGGAAACAAAACAAAACAAACAAAAAAAGGTAAAAAGGACAGCTTATTACAAACATAAACAGCAGAATGCAGATGGAGGAATGCTTGTAAAAGGGGCATAAACACTGATAACACCAGTTGCTGATAAATTACAAAGACTTTAGCAGTACAAGTGGGATATCAGGGTTCATGTTTTTTAGAGACATACATTTTGTTTGCTAGCATGTTTCTATATGAGTTCCATTTTTATGCAACTGAAAAGGTTCCTCGTACACTCAAAGCATCAAGAAGGGTCGCCACAGCAATTAGTAGTAGATTATATCAAAAAGCATATAGTCAAGAAACATTCAAAGACTAACTTCTGCCTAACATGTTTCAGACCGAGATCCATTTTCAAAGGCTCTTGGTCCAAAACATGTTAGGCAGACGTTAGTCCGTGTATGTTTCATGAAAAAATGCTTTTGATATAATCTACTGCTAATTGCTGTGTCGTCCCTGCTTGATGGTTTGTGTGTGTGAGGAACCTTTTCAGTTACAGTACATGATTTGTTGGTTTCTTGGCACCACGTCCTAGTGCACACTCTTTGTGGCCTGACTTCCATTTTTACCATAGCCTTGCATTGAATGAAAAATGAAAGAAAGAGGAAGGGGTTGGGGTGGAGAAAACTTTGGGTCTCACATAATTGGCCAGAAGACACTCCAGATTTTTACATGGACAAGTAAAACAGCTATTGCACTGCAGCTTATTAGAAACCTCAGCTTGTGGAGCCTTTCTTTATTTTAATTAGGTTGATTTCTCTGACTGCTTCACCAGAGACCTGCCCCAGTGTATGACCATGCCAAGCCCATACTCCATGCACAGACTTACCTTTGGCAGTCATTCTCAGTATATTTTCAGCCATACCAGGCTTTGTTAGCAGCTTCTTCCTCTCAGTTCTTTTGTTGCAGTTAGCTAAAGGAGACTATAACTGATGCACTCCTGTTCCAGTTATGTCTCCTCTCTCTGTGCTGCCTAAATACACCAAGGCCTCCCACATTCTGCCCTAGTAGAGAATAACAGAGAAAACAAGAGCAAGAGAAACTGTTTTAGAGAAATAACAATTAGTAGGAAGAAAAGAGAGATAAAAATGGCTTTTCAAAAAATGCCTGAAGGGGATCTGAGTATATCCTTTATTCTTCCCTTCTTTTCACATTTTAGCTGCACCTTACTTAAGAGAAGGCCAAAACATCACACTCTCACATTCCTTCCCCCTTAAAAGGGAACCACTCAGGAGTTTCCAAAATCCATACCCTGCATGGGGGTCTATTTTCCTCACCCTCACCATAGACCCTGCCCCAGGACCCTAATAACAGAGTTTGTTTATACTTTCAAACTCCATGGTACAGCTCAACAGACTCCATACTAGTTTAATTACCTGGGGCTACATTTCTATAAAATAGAATACCTTAGTTAAAACCACTTGTTATTTCTATAGTATTCATTTACAACATTTACAACCTTAAATCCTTACAGCTTCTCCAGCTTTTCTCAAACACCAGCACCATGTTGAGATTAAAAGTCTGCATTCTTGTGCTGGGTTCCTGGTTTGTTGACCACTTGGAAGCAATAACTTAAGGCCGCAGAACTAAGTACCATTTTGGAATTCTGCCATTTTTGTCCTTCATTTCTGCCAGCCACTTCACAGGGTTGTGATCTGTCAAAGATTCTATAGGCCACTTGGCCACGGGACACTCTTTTTCAACAGTAGAATATCTTGTTTCATGGCCAGCTTTTTGCAAATATAGAGCATGGGCTTGTTAACATCAGTACCTTACTGTCTTAACACTGCAACAACACCTACCTCAGTTGCATCTGTCTGGCTACCTGAGTGACCTTCTTACACCTGCTGTCTCAGTCCATTCCCTCCGCTCCTCTTCTAGGGGCCTCTTTGCAATTCCCAGGACGAGGCTAAGAACTGCTGGTTACAGAGCATTTAGTGTTGCGGCCCCCATCCTGTGGAATTCGCTTTCTTTAGTTGTTAGGGAGGCCCCATCTGTTGAGGTTTTTAAGGCCCGCCTCAAGGCATTTTTGTATGATCAGGCATTCCCGGACTATGTTTTCTGGTTTATATTGTTTATTTCAGTTTTAGAGATTTTAAACTCAGCTGTAGCTGAATGAAGCAAATTGTGTAGCATATTATGTTTTAACTTGTTCGGAGTAGTGCATTTAATTGATTATTATTGTGCTGTGCTGTTTTTATTGGATTGACGTATGGTGCCTAGAGCCTCCGGGATGGGCGCCTTCTTAAATAAAATTTGCCTTGCCTTGCCTTGAACTATAAATGGTTTGTTACAATCAGGGTCTTCAACACTGGCACCAAATACAGCTGTACCTTAATTTTAACAAAAGCATCATCACATTTCTTTGTCCATCTAACTTTATGTGGCTGATGCTTCTTTGTCAATTCTGTCAAAAGGGCAGCCAGTTTGGAAAAGTCCTGAATAAACCTATGATAGTACCCCGCCAAACCAAGAGACAACCTAACTTGTTTCTTAGTGGTGGGTACTGGACAGTGAGCAACAGCTTCTGTCTTAGATATTTTGGGGTTGACCTCCCCTTTCTCTAAAACAAATCCCAGATATCATGTTTCATTCATTCTGAGTGCACACTTTTTAGGGTTAATCATTAACCCAGCAGCAGCTATGGCCTCCACAATGGACAGGACATGTTGGAGATGGCTTTGACAGTCTCTGCTAAAGACCATGACATTGTCCAGATATGCAATACTGTATTGCATATGAGGAGCAAAGATAGTTTTCATAAGCTTCTGAAAGGTCACTAGGGCACTATGAAGCCTGGATGGCATGACCCTGAACTGAAGAAAAATGAAGGGGGTAGCAAAGGTAGTTTTCTCAGTAGCTGACAATTCTAAAGGGTTCTGTCAATATCTCTTGGTGAGATCTAATGCCGTGATATACTTTGCTCCCTCTAACTGGTCAGTTAGGTCATCCACACAGAGCATAGGTTGCCCATCAAACTTTGAAATCCCATTAACCTTTCTGGCATCAATACACATGCTCATGCCGCCCTCCTTTTTGGGCACCACTACCATCATAGAACACCAGGGGCTAGCTGAAGGCTCAATTATTTCTAAATTTAGCATGCTATCAATTTCAGCCTTAATGTCAGCCTTCAATTTTCCAGGCACACTATACTGTTTCTGATGGATAGGGGCTAGCTGTTGCTGTATCTATGCAGTATTTCATCTGAACAACCTTTCCTGGGACAGAAGTAAATACTGGTATCAGATCAGCAATGCAATCCTGTATTTCATTTTCTGTTGTTCAGATTACTGGGGATTTATTTTTAGTTCTGGGGACTCTGTCTCACTGTTTCCTAATCTCTGTTGAGATTTTTCCATACCATCTTCTGGACCCTTGGGTATAGCCATGCAGCTGAAGTCAGGTTTTATAGAACTTTTACTAACCCAGGCCTTCAGTAATTAGCATGAAATACATGGTCTCTAGTTTTGCATCCAGGGATGTCTGTTTAGTATGTAACTGGGCCACTCTGTCTAACCATGGAGAATGGTCCTTGCCATTTAGATAAAAGCTTGTTTTCTTGAGAAGACAATAACAGCAGGACCTTGTCTCCTGGCTGAAAAGACCTGTTTCCAAATCCCACATCATAGTATTCATTCTGAACTCCCTTTTGTTTAACATCGGTGTCAAGTGTCAATTGTACATATTTACTT
Organism: Neoceratodus forsteri; assembly: GCA_016271365.2. NCBI lineage: Eukaryota > Metazoa > Chordata > Ceratodontiformes > Ceratodontidae > Neoceratodus > Neoceratodus forsteri. The sequence goes on along the minus strand of CM057449.1, from coordinate 803,477,842 downwards.
AGTTTATTGCTGAGATTAGTTAGATTTTCAACCACAGTAAGCTCAGTTGAACTCGTATGTTTCCCATTTTCCTTTGATCACAGCTACAGTGTCTCAGGGATTTCAGCCATGCAGAAGTTTAAAAGGTGACAACCCAGTAGCTGCTTGTGGTACCCATTGGTACATGATTATCAAATAAGGCAGAAATCTGTCCCAGATCCCCCCCATTCAGAAATAAACTTTCTTAGCATGTGTATCATTGTTTTATTCATTCCATCTACCAAGCCATCTGTCTGGAGGCGGTAGAAAGAGGTTCTAACTGCAGTGACCCCTAAGATCTTATACAATTCCTGCAACATGTGGGAATTAAATTAGTCCTTTGGTCTGTTATTAAGGTAGTAGGGATACCAGCACAATCAAATATCCTGGCCAATTCTTCTGAGACTTTCTGTGCAGTTACTGAGTGCATTGGAATTGCCTCTGGGTTAAGATGCAGTGAGTCCCCTTTTCACTGGGATTTAATGGGACTACAATATCCATGGTCACCTGGGTGAAAGGTATTGTAAAAATGGGAATAGTTATCAAGGGCACTTTGTCTTAATGGGAAATCAGGGCTAACTTCCAGCAGGCTTCACATGCCTTATAGTAATTTAGCACCTCTTGGTAAATACTAGGCAAGAAAAATCTAAAGCGGAGCCTGCTCAGGCTTTTCCCCTTTCCCATGTGCCCCGCTAATGGGTTATCATGCACCAAGTGTAATAGGTCAGCATGGTATATTTGAGGGACCACCAATTGCTAACAATTATTGTCAGTTTTAGGGTTCTTATAGACTACATAAAAAGTCATGTTTAACTACAGTACGGTTCCCCTCATCAACAAAATCCACTTGATCAAACACATTTTTTAAAGTCCCATTACTCTGTTGTTCTTGCCCAAAGGTATCAAAGTCCCACTTAATGTCCACATCTTTCACAGTTTCCCACAAAGCTCTTTGAGCCACTTTTTCTCTTTTTACGTTCCCTCTGGGGCTAGATTCACAAAACTTTGTCCCGTAACAAACCCAGTCTGCACTGTGCAAACTTGGTTTTGCCCCAATGTGATCTTCACAAAAGCCCAGTTTGCAGCTGAAACTGGGTTTGCAATGGGGCAAGGGTCTGCGGGGTTGGCAATGCAAAGGAAGGGGAGGGGAGCTACATATCTGTGCAGTCCCATTCACAAAGCTTTTTCTTAATGCAAGGGTCTGTTGCAGAGGTTCCTTGCAAGGAGAAAATACCACTGACTGAGACCAGGCAGTAGTCCGCACAACCCTTGTGGCTGCCGGAGGTACTGCCAATCACCATCCCTGGAACAGTAAAACAGAATGGTGCCCTGGTTGTCTAGTGGTCCTGCCCCCCTCACCCCTTGTCTGATTGCCATCCTGAGTTAATAATAAGTGTCCCTGGTAGTCAAGTGGTCCCTCACCCTCCCCTATTGTCCAAAAGCCATCTTGAGTTAAAAAATAAATGTCCCTGATAGCTTAGTGGTACCTCCCCCTCCCCCATTTTCTGATCATTGTCCCAAGTTAAAAATAAATGTCCCCGATAGTCTAATGGTCCCTCCCCCTCCCCCATTGTCTGATCACCATCCTAAATACAAATTAATTTTCCCTGGTAGTCTAGTGGTTCCCCCCCCCACACACACTGATCACCGATCGCAATCCCTCAATAAGCCAAAAAATGTCCATGCTGATCTTGTGGTCCCTCCCCATCTCAACTGGCGATTGCTGTGCAAGCAGTACAAAAATAATATAGCAGTCCCTAGTGGTAGTTCCCCCCCCACCATGATCACCGATCACTGGACAGATAGTCAAAAAAAGTAAAGTCTGCCACCATAGTAGTAGTCCTCCCCTTGTGATCACTGATCGCTGGTCTGACATGAAATATTAATTCCTAGTGGTGTAGTATCCCCCCCAAATGCCACCACAAGAGCAATGACAGATTAATAGTACCCAACACTGGTGACCAGTGTTCCCACCCCTCACCCTATCACCCATCCAACGTCCACATAATAATCCCTGGTGTCCAGTGAACCCCACAAATCACAATCCTCTATATAGTTGCAATAAGATTTTCTCCAATGTCTAGTGGCCCCCTCCCATCCCCGATCCCCTGTTCAAGGAAATAAAACTTTTCCTTGGCATCTAGTGTCCCGAGCCCCCCACCCTGGCAGGTGATGCCCACCACCCCGCCCCCTAACCCAACCTGAGCTGGTGACTGGCACAGCCCTCCTCCCACCACCATGGCTGGCTGCCGACTGATAAAATTGCTATTCCATAAAGTTACAGGTTGTACGGTGCACAATCCCGTTGAATCTTTCCTGTGACTCTAAGACTGACGCTTCTTTCTTCGTAGATAGAAGCAGCATCAGAAACCAATAGAGCTCCTACACTGTCAGTGAATAATCAGACAATGCTCACATCCTGCCTCAGCTCAGCATTTGTACACCTTAGATTACACCTATAGGTCTGTCGGCCTATGACTCTACATTCAAGTTTTCTCCCAATTTTATATTTACAATATTTACATTGGATGCATCCACAAAGCAAAAGACAATACAGGAACATATAATAAAACACAAGTTATTGCATTATAGTAACTCTCCTATAATGTATAAGGAAACAAGAATGCTCTAATTGATAGTTCTGCTTTAACCCCACTCCAGTGACCTTACTCCTTCAGATCCAGCAGGGTATAATTAAGATCCAGTCAGGGCCGGTGTACCCCATACTGAAAAAGTGGGGAACCACATAGAAGCCTGAGTTCAGCATTCAGGGGTTATCAATCTCCATCTGATTTGTGAAACTAAGGTAAAATTATTTAATTTATTTAATATTCAGAACTTTCAGACTAACAGCATTCTTGACAGCTCTGTTTTAGTTTAAACACTATCAATTGTTGGAAGTTAGAAAAATATTCTCTCAGTGGTGATTAAACAGTGCTAGACAGCTCTGCAGTGAAAAACACTTTAAGAAAAAGCTCTCTTTATTTAAATACATTGCTGAGCAATACAGGAAGAAATGGGACACCTCAGTCAGGCAGGTGGCTTGTCGAGCATAGGAAAAACTGAAAGCTATGCTCAAGGAAACAAAACAAAAAAAAGGTAAAAAGGACAGCTTATTACAAACATAAGCAGCAGAATGCAAATGGGGGAGTTCTTGTAAAAGAGGCATAAACGCTGCCTCACACCAGTTGCTGATAAAGTATAAACAAAGATCTTAGAAATACAAGCAGGATAGTGGGGCTCAAGCTTTTCAGATACATGCATCTTTGCTGCTGTCATGTCTCTATCTGACTTCCATTTTACCATAGCCCTGCAACGAATGAAAAAGAAACAAATAGGAATGGGTTGCAGTGGATTCAAATTTAAGGCTCACCTAATAGGCCAGAAAACACTCCAGATTTTTACCTGGCCAGGTAAAATGGCTATTCGACTACTTGCGGAATCATTCCTTATTTTCATTAGGTTAATATCTCTGACTGCATCACCAGGGACCCGCCCCAGTGTATCACCTTGCTAAGCCAATACTGCATGCACAGGCTTCCCTTTGGTAGTCATTCTCAGTATATTCTCAGCCATACCAGGCTCTGTTAGCAACTTCCACCTCTCAGTTCTTTCGGAGTTAGTTGAAGGAGACTATAACTGATGCACTCCTGCTCAAGTTATGTCTCTTCTCGGGGTGCTTCCTAAACCCAACAAGTTCTCCCACTTCCCACCCTAGCAGAGAAAACAAGAGCAAGAGAAAAGGTTTTAGAGAATGAAAAGTTTGAAGGAAGAAGAGAGAGAAAAAATGGCCCTTTGAAAAATTCCTGAAAGCGCTGCACATACCCTTATTCCACCCTTCTTTTCACATTTTAGCTGCAGTTTACTTAAAAGAGAGGGACAAAACATACCACCCTCGCAACAGGGAAACGGAAATGTCCACAGAACTCTAAATGTCATGTGTAGGTGGAATGGGTTGCAGGTGAACCAGCAGAGGTCTAGACTCCTGGCACTGGATGCTGAACAAGCATTTGACCGCATCAAACTGGGGACTGTTTCAAACTTTTGTTCTACAACAAAGCACACGCTGAGGTAGCCCACTGTCCCCTTTTGTGCTTTTGCTGGAGACTCTGGTAGCTGTTTTAAAAGACAGTAGAGAAATTAAGTCTTTAGGCTCCTCTTCTCCCCCTGAAGGCACTGATCCATCCTTCTCCCTGGTTCATTGATTCACAGGTTCTTAGGTGGTATACGAGTATAAGAGGTCAGAGACCTATTTGTAACTCACCACTATTCAGTGGAAAAATCTACACTTTTCTTCACCCATATGTTCGTCCAGGGATGTTTTCACTATTAACAACAGCTTCTGGCAGAGAATTCCAGATACTAATAACTCTTTGACTGAACCAATTATTTCTCTTGACTGTCTTGCTAACTTCTCCTCTCAATTTAAGATGGTAAGATCTAGTATTTTTAGTGGTACGCTGTTTAATGAGACTTATGGTTTCCCATGCAGTGATATCCAACGTTTGAACTGCCCCGGAGAGGAAAGAGTTAACTTTCCATGCAAGGCATGGAACGCTGAGCTCGAGCTCGGTTGAGACTCTGTCTGTTATTGTTTGAACCCAAACCACCAGATTCTTTACTCCGCCTCACTGAGCAGTCGCTCCGGAGATTTCTCCTTCGCTCAGTTCAATTTAGTCGGTTAAAGTGTCATTTTTCCCCTCGGTTTCAACCGAATTTCTTCCATCTAACCTGTTGGTTCAGTCTCTGTCCGTGGTACCGTGAGTACTAGACAGGTTTATTATTATTAGCTTCTGTGTGGAACTTGTAAACGTCAGATCGGTTCGGTTTGAACCGATCAGGTTTGTAAAAAAAGTTTGTTCTGCTTTTTAGGGTGTGGTAACCAGTCCTTATCGGTTCTAAAAAAATGGATTTAATTACGTTTTTTTCCACGACCCATAACATGGTCAGGAACCGATAAGGGTGTCTTGTCTGCTGATTGCCGAAAAAGGGTAAGTTTGGTTAGGACTGGCCATGTCTGAGAAACCTAAGAGAAAACTGCCCACTGGGTTTCAATACTGTAGTGTGTGTGGGGAAGCCTTTGCTAAGGCTGACCCCCACACCACCTGTGTTTATTTTCTGGGGTTTGACCACTTCGATTCAGACTGCCAGATTTGCAAAAGTTTTCCCACAGCTACCCTGGAAAAAAGAGTAGGTAGGCTGAGGGAAAGGGAGGCCAAAAAGTCCGCTGACCCGGATGGCCAGCCCAGTTTGGTTCCAACCGAACCAGAAGGAGTGCCCTCTGACCAGGGCGAAACTTCTTCGGCAAAAGGAGAACCAACTCTGAGGAGTCGGTTCTGGTTAAAAGAAAAAGAAGGGATAAGTCAGCAAGTTCGGATCCACAAGTTCTTTCTCCGACCGCTGATGAAATAGCCAAAGAGACAAGGATTGTTCAATCGCTAACTCCTGTTCCTACTGAACCGGCACCATCAGTTAGGGGCTCGGTTCGGTCGGTTCACCCGGTTCCAGATTATAATTTAGAGGATTTTTATGAACCGGAGGAGGAGAAGGGAGAGTATGAGGATAGTGATGGTGATTATGAAAGTCTGGATGTGCCCATTGACCTGGACATCTCCCCAGACAGACCTTCAGGTGTTTCTCCTCCTAGGCTTTCTGAGTCCCCTTCCTACTTTATGTTTTACAAAAAGTGGTGAACTCCAGTCTCCTATGGAGGAAGCAAGAGGATCAGGAGGAGCCTGATTATGTTGAAATGATGGACATCCCAGAGTCCAGGAGGTTGTCTATGCCCCTCCATAAGTCTTTTGGGAAACAGACATTTAAAATTTTAAAGACTCCTAATTCTATACCTCCTGTGGACAGAAGAATGGACAAGAGGTATACTCTTTCAGGCTCAGATACGGAGTTCCTTTCCCAGCAATGCAGCCATGTTGGGGTAGTGCAGGCTGCTGCCTGTGATAAGGCAAATATACCCTTGGCTTCACACCCCCCAGATAAGGACTCCAGGAAGATTGATGCCATGGCAAAGAAACAGTACATGGCAGCATCTTTGGGATTCAGGCAGGCTAATTATATGGCCTACACAGCTAGACACCAGAAGTCTAGATGGGACACTGTGATGGCTCTAGCTAAACAGGTCCCTGGCCAGCTTGCCAAGGAGCTGGAGCAGGTGGCTGCAGATGGTATTGAGGCATCCAAGGTGCAATTTCATGCTGCAGTGGACTCCAATGATGTTTCTTCTAGAGTCATGGCTACATCTGTGGCCCTTCGTAGGATGGCTTGGCTCAGATGTACTAGCCTGTCACAGGATACCCAGACTAAGGCCATGGATTTTCCTGTTGTTGGTAATTCTCTGTTTAGGGAGCAGACAGAGAACTACATGAAGAAAATGGATGAGTACAGACCCACCTATAGGAGTGTTCAGGCCAAGGAAAGGCAAGCCACTCCCCAGAGGCAACATTCCAGGGGCATGGGCAGGCCTTTTCATAGGCCTTTCTACCAAGCCCAGGCCTCCTCTTCCACCTTTGCCCAGAGGGGGTTCTTCAGATGGAGAGGCAGACGGGGTATAAGCAGGCCTGCTATCACCCCTCAGCCTAAAGCCCCTCTAAACAGGTACCCTGATGGGTTTGCCGGGCAGTTCCACTACCAGTAGGGGCAGGCTGGCTTACTTTGTCCAGCACTGGATGTCTTTAACATCAGACAAATGGGTCCTGGAAGTAGTAAGCCAGGGACTGATTCTCAGCTTCAAACAATTTCCCAAGATGAGAACCAGATCCTTTCCACCTGCAAATCCTTCAGAGGCCCTTGCCCTAGAGGCACAGGTCTCTTCCCTCTTGGCTCTCAGAGCCATAGAAAGGGTTCCACCCCTACACAAGGGAAAAGGATTGTACTCCAGGTACTGCCTAACCCCCAAAAAGACAGGAGAATGGCATCCCATCCTGGATCTCAGATATTTAAACAAGCACCTTTTAAAGCCAAAGTTCAAAATGGTGACTCTGGGAATAATTCTAGCCTCTGTAAGGCCAGGGGACTGGCTAGTCTCCCTGGACCTCAAGGATGCCTATTTCCACATTCTCATCAGATGTTCCAACAGAAAGTACCTCAGGTTCGAGTTGCCCTCAGGCCACTATCAATTCAGAGCACTGCCCTTTGGCCTAACATCAGCTCCAAGGGTGTTCACAAAATGCCTGGCAGTAGTGGTTGCTTTTCTAAGGAGAAAAAAGATCTCCATCTTTCCATACCTGGATGGCTGGCTCATAGTGGGTCAGTCTCCAGACCAAGTCAAGCCACACCTACAGATAACTCAGCAACTGCTCACTTCTCTAGGATTCCTCCTGAATCTTTCAAAGTCAGTTCTAGAGCCAGTGCAGCTCCTCACCTTCATAGGGGCAGAGCTGGATACAATAAGGGCAAGAGCCTTCCTTCCCCTGGACAGGGCAAGGGCCCTTGCTACACTGGCCTCTTCATTCACCCTTCAGGTGTCTCGACCAGCAAGGCATTTTCTGCAGCTCCTGGGCCACATGGCTGCCTCTACAGCAGTGGTCCAAGGAGCAAGATTTCAGATGAAGGACATTCAGTTCCACTTAAGAGCCTTCTGGTCCCAGAGAAAGGATTCTCTGACCAAACTAATTCCAGTGACTTGAACCCTGATCCAGGCTTTGCAATGGTGGCAGGATCAGGACAACCTAAGGCAATGAGTTCCCTTTGTCACTCAATCTCATTCTCTAATCCTTACCACAGATGCCTCCCTCTTAGGCTGGGGAGCCCACTTGGGGGATCTGACCACCCAAGGGTTGTGGTCACCTCAAGAATCTCTGCTTCAAATCATTCTCTTAGAACTCAGAGCAGTGTTTCTAGCATTTCAAGTTTTTTACAAGTCTGTTCATAACAAAGTAGTTCATATCAGGACAGACAATACCACCACAATGTGGTACATCAACAAGCAAGGGGGCACTCGGTCTATGGCCTTGTGCACAGAAGCAATGAAGTTGTGGTCTCTGGCCTATTTCCTGAATACCTCTCTGATAGCAGTGCACCTCCCAGGGAAGGACAATGTCCTGGCAGATGCTCTCAGCAGGATATCTCAGGGCCATCACGAATGGTCCCTAGATCCCCTGATTTTGAAGGTGATCTTCTCCAGATGGGGCACCCCACAGATAGATCTTTTTGCAGCCCCAGACAATCACCAACTTCCTGGTTTTTGCTGCAGACCCCCAGTGTTGGGCTCAGTCTCCCTGGATGCTCTAGTTCTCAATTGGGAAGGGAAGGTCCTGTATGCTTCCCCCCTTCCCTCTCCTGCTCAAGGTACTATTCAAAATCAGGTCTCAACCCTGCAAAGTGATTCTGATTGCTCCAGACTGGGCCAGACAGCCCTGGTACCATCTCTTGCTGTCCTTAGCAGTCCACCTTCCCCTGTCTCTTCCCAGGAATTACAACCTGTTAACATGTTCTCAGGGGAGGGTTTGGTATCCGAATCTCAAATCTCTCAATCTCAAGACCTGGCTCTTGAAGAATTATTTGCTGATTTGCATCTCTCTCAAGGTGTTCTGGATATTGTAAAGGCTTCTCGAAAGCCTTCCACCAGAAAGACGTACAACTCCAAATGGAAAAGGTTTACTATTTGGTGCTCTGGGAAGCATATTTCTCCAGAGTCTGCTGGGTTGCCTACCATCCTGGACTATATGGTTCATCTCAATAGCTTGGGACTCAGACCAGCTACACTTAGAGTGCATCTGGCAGCTGTCTCTGCCTTCTTGTCAGCAGGCAAGCACTCTTCCCTTTCAGCTCATCCTGTATTCTGTAAATTCTTCAAGGGATTGCTGCATATCAACCCTCCCTTCAGGGACCCTGCCCCTGCTTGGGACCTTAATGTTTGCATTGCTTAGCTTATACAACCCCCTTTTGAGCCTTTGTACTCAGCAGAGCTTAAGTACTTGACTTGGAAAACTGTGTTCTTGGTAGCCATTACTTCAGCCAGACGCATAAGTTAGTTACAGGTCCTGTCAGTGGAGCTTGATATTATCTCTTTCCATAGAGATAAGGTGGTCTGCAGGACTAATAGGAAGTTTTTGCCTATGGTGGTTTCAGATTTTCACCTTAATCAGTCCACGTCTCTTCCTGTTTTCTTCACTGACCATTCCTCCTCTGGGGAGAGGAGGCTACACAGCCTGGATGTGAAAAGGGCCCTTAACTACTACATAGAGCGCACCAAGAGTCACAGGTTTGACTCCCTCCAATTGTTCCTCACTTATGGTGAGGTTGGTAAGGGAAAACTTGCCACTAAGAGGTCTATTGCCAGGTGGATTGTCTCTTGTATACAATTCTGCTATGAAAAATTAGGTAGGATCCCACCTTCAGGTCTGAGAGCTCACTCTACTAGAGGTACAGCTGCTTCCCTGGCTGCTGCCAGGGATATTCCTATCTTGGAGATTTGTCAAGCAGCCACCTGGAAAACAGTACATACTTTCACCAAGCATTACTCTCTGGATATCCAGGCTAGGAGTGATGCTCGGTTTGGCACAGCAGTGCTTCAGAGCCTGTTTCCAAAGTAGGTTCTGTCCCTCCTCCATGGAGGTACTGCTTGGTAGTCTGCAATAGTCAGAATACAGCAAGACTTCATGTTGTTTGAAGAAAAATTACTCACCTTAGTAATGTTGTTTCTTCTAATGGAGTCTTGTGTATTCTGACCTCCCACCCGCCTCCCTCTCAGAACCTGGATTTTGGGATGTGGTGGGCAGGAACAGTGCTGGCACCCTAGAGGTGCCCCCTTTTTTTTCTTCATCCTTATTTTGGGTGTGTGTATAGGCTTTGTTTTTGGGTTTCCTGACTTGACTCTTTGCCTTGGAACCAAAAAACCTTTTTATTAAATTTAGTTGCCAGTTGGCTAGTGTGAGTTTACAGTTTCCACACAGGACACCCAGTGAGTATAGCTCGTAAAGATCTGGCGGTTTGGGTTCAAACAACAACAGATAGAGTCTCAACCGAGCTCGAGCTCAGCGTTCCATGCCTTGCATGGAAAGTTAACTCTTTCCTGTCTGGGGCAGTTCAAAGGTTGGATATCACTGCAATAGTCAGAATACAGCAAGACTCCATTAGAAGAAACAACATTACTAAGGTGAGTAATTTTTTCTTCTGAGTTGCACTAAACACTAGACATAAGTCCTCATACAATCTTCTGTATTCTAAAGAATATAGACCCCATTGTTTTAGCCTATCTCCATAGCTATTGTGAGTCATATCCATTATTCTTTTGGTGGTCTTCCTCTGGACCCATTCTATGAGTTTTTTACATCCCATACTTTGTGGTGCTTAGAAAGGGAAGAAATACTCTAAGAGAGACCTGACCAATGATGAATGTAATGAAACAATTACAGCCGGTTCCCTACTTTTATGTATTTTAAAATACACCCAATTATTTTGTGACATTTCTTAACTATAGCACTAGTATTAGCATCAAAGAAAAAGTTGCTTGTGACTGTAACCTCTAAATCCTGTTCACTGTCTGTTACTTGCAATGTAGCGTTATTTAAACTATAGGTGAAATTTAAATTGATGTGCCCCATATGCAGACCTCTGCACTTATCCTCGTTGAATCTTAATCTGTTTTTGTTGGCCCATTTTTCTAGTCTTGTTATTTCTTCTTGAAGTGTTTTGGCTACTGTTTTGTTGTTGATTATTGCTCCTGTTTTACTGTCATCAGCATATTTATGAAGCCACAAGCTGTCAGCAGTCTGCATTGTAGAAACAAGTATTTTAAAAAGTGTTGGGCCCAAAACTGAGTCCTGGGGGACCACACTAGTCACCTCCCCCCAGTCTGAGAGATAACCTCCGAACCCCACTCTTTGGCATCTATTGACTGGTGAAGACAGAACAAAAGTATTAATTTAGTATATCTGCTTTTCCCGTTATCCTACATCCATTCCTCCCCTTTCTTAAGCCTAACAATCCTGTCCTTCTTGTCCTTTTTCTTGCTTATATAGAGAAAGACGTTCTTCTCCCCTTCTTAATTCATTCAGCTATCTGCAGCTCCTTTGGTTCTTTAGCTCACTAGACTTCCTTCCTTGCTTCAAGCCAACCATAGATAATGTTCCCCTATCCACCTCTCTCTTGGTTTTCCTGAATTTCCTATAGGTTAACCTCTTGTCCCTTATTGCCTGGTAAACCACAGAACTAACCTAGTTGGCTGCTTTCATCCTTGTGTTCTTTTCCCTGAGCCTAATCTTGGCAGCTTAGTTTCAATAGAAAAATAAATCACAACACGGATCAGGAGAGAAAACTCCGAAGCCACGCCGAACAAATATCCGAAAGTAACCACAAAAAATGTGGTCTCAACTGCTGCAAGAATTCTTCACCACACAGTCTTGTATCCGAGGAGAAAAAAGTTTATTACAAAACATAAAATACAAGGGTAGCACCCCCCAACAAATGAATGGCAGCGTTTCAAGCCGCCCTGGCACTTTTTCAAGAAGTCTTGAAAAAGCGGCGGGGGCGGCGTGAAACATTGACATTCGTTTGTTGGGGGGTTCCAGCCTTGTATTTTATGTTTTGTAATAAACTTTTTCTCCACGGATACAAAATTGTGTGGTGGAGAATTCTTGCAGCCATTGAGCCCGCATTTTTTGTGGTCAGCTTGGTTTCAATGCCAAGAAGTGCAAAGTGATGCATTTAGGAGGCAAGAACCCAGGATACAATTACTGGATGGAGGGTGTCCCATTAACAAAATCAAAAAAGGAGAAGGATCTGGGAGTGCTGGTAACCAGGGTGATGAACCACTCTGCTCAGTGCAGGAAGGCAGCAGTGAAGGCAAACAGGATGCTAGGTTGCATACCAAGGGGGGATTACTTCCAGGAGTGGGGAGGTCAGCATGCCCCAGTACAGGTCCCTGGTGAGACTGCGCCTAGAGTACTGTGTGAAATTCTGGTGCCCCAACTTGACAAGTAACATCAAACTACTGGAGGGGGTACAGTGCAGGGCAACAAAAATGATCCTGGGGTTGGGAGACAGACCATATAAGGAGAGACTGAGAGAGCTCAGTATGTATATCCTGGAGGAAAGAAGGGAGAGAGAGATATATTTGAGGCCTTTAAGTACCTGAAGAGTTTGAACAGAGTAGACACCAGGTCTATGTTCAGTCTGAAGGACAGAAGGGAAACCAGGGGACACTCTATGAAGTTGGAAGGGGGCAGGTTCAAGAAGGAATGGCGGAGGCACTATTTCATAGAAACGGTGGTGGGAGGTGGAACGCTCTGCAAGAGGATGTTGTATCACTGCAGAGTGTTGGGGGCATCAAGAGTGGGTAAGACAGATTCAAGGTGAGGGTACAAACCAGGAGGTGGAGCAAGATGGGGGGGCATATGAGGGAAGGGTGGCAGTTTAATGGACTGAAATGCTGCACACTCGAGCAGACTAGATAGACCAAATGGCCTGTATCTGCTGGCAATTTCGTATGTTCATATATGTATGTTTGTTATCCACTTCTCTGTGGCAACCAGTACAGTATTCCTTCCTTAATGATGAACCACTTTTAGTTAACCCCCATATCTGCTCTGATGTCTGCTAGGTGGCCCCTTAGCACTTTTCCCATCTTTCTGAAATCTGCACTCCTAAAATCCAAGATTTTGGTCTTAGTCAGGATGCTTTCCATGCCCATATCCAGCTGGAACCACACTGTGCAATGGTCACTCCCACCCAGGGGATATAGGGGAGTAGGAGTGATGCCTTTTCTGCATAACTATAAAGGCAGTATGACCTACCCTCCAACACATAGTTTATATATCTGTGTGTCAAAGGAATACACAGGGGTGGACAGGGGAATGAGATGGAACCCACACTGTACTGTATTATGACCACTTCCCAGCCAGGAATTAAACCCCTATCAGCATACTACAAACTAATCAATGGAGGTAAGCCCACAGAAATGGGGAATATAGAGAGGCTTGGGGGGGCCAACATGGATCTTGAAATAACCACAGAGATCTGGGAAAAAATGCAGCACACTACACAGTCAGATGTGCAGAATCTAACATACTGCAACAAATTAAATATAATTTCCTATACAGGACATGCTTATCTCCAGCCAAGCTCAACACAGAAACTAGTGAGTCCTTCTTCAAATGTAGGGTTACAGTGGGCATGTAAGTGCACATGGTCATGAAGTGCACAAAAATTAAAGCCTGTTGGGAGAAGGTCTTTAACATAATAGAAGAGTCCTACAAACTATCTTGCCTAGCTCCTCCTTGGAATTACTGCTGGGAGGCATGATGGAACCAAAGGGAATGTCAATTCAGCCACTATGGCATCTAGCCCTGATGAATGTCAGAAAGATCCTGGCACAGCATTGTGGGAAGTAGACCCACCACCAACAGCACATTGGATTATGAACTTATTGAACTGCATAAATCGGAGAGGATCCAATTAAGGGCAAATGAGGAGGGGAGACATTTGAAAGCATGTGGCACCCATTGCTTTGAGCTCTGGAAGAGTGAATTAAATTGGGGTAAGAGAGACAAAGGGAACCTAGACATTTCAGAATGACAATCGTAACATGCTATTTATCTGAAATGGAATCTGCTGTATCACACTGTTAAACATCAGCCACATTTACAGTATGTTAGTGACTAACTGGAAACTGTAGTATCAAACTAGATTGTATTAAGAATGGTTATAAGGGTACAAGATATGCTAAAATCTACATAATGTACCATTCAGGAATGAAATTTGTCTGTACGCTTGTCTGAAACTTAAAATAAAGTTTACAAGAAAAAAATGATTTCCTGTGAACTTACCAACACTTGTGGCTTGCAACTGCCATGCTTACCAAACTTTTAGTTCTTCTACAGACTTTTACCCATTTAATGCTTATTATAAATTAAATAAAGGTATTGGAAAGCTTTATATTGAATATATATTGGCCATGAATCCAAAACCAAAAATAAAACCAACACCAGGGGTCATTTGGAAAAACCAAAAACATAGCCTTCCCAGTTTTGCACACTACTAATTTTAACTGTTGTTATTTTAACCAGTTATGCAAAGTCTGATATGCCTGTCACCCAGCTAATCTCTGAACCTACCAGACTGAATCACAAGTCTGGTAGTCAGTCTACCCTTGATTGGATACTGGTTAGTAGGCTAGATAGGATTAAAGTTGCAGGAATTCTTCCAGGTACTCTCAGCAACCACTCTCCTGTTTTCTGTATCTGGAAGAATAATTCCTTAAGACCTCCCCCTTAGATTCTGTTTACTTGGGACCTCTCCAGGTTCAAGGAAACCAACTTTTTTAACAGTCTAGCTGATATACACTGGGGTGACTTAACTAATTTGACCAATATTGACCTAGAACTGGACCATGTTGCTAATAACTTCCTCAGTGTTCTTAATCTTGCCCCCTGGGTCAAAGGCCAATGCTCTAAATGGCTGGATGGTGACCTATTGGACAATATGAAACTCTGAGACACAGTCCAGGGTCAATATAAGCATTCTTTGGAGCTGTTGACTGGCACAAATATAGGACTCTGAGAAATTCCAATAAGCAGGATCTCAAAAAAGCTGAACAGAGATGCATTAAGAATCTCCAAGCTAAGAATCTAAAATAACTTTTGGAAATGGATCAACTGCCTCTTGAAAGGGTGCTCAGGTGCTACTGCACAGGATATCATAGCAGATGGTCATGTTGTCAGTAAACCTGTTGCATCAGCAAATGCATTAGATTTTTTTCACTAATCTGGGCAAGAACTTAACCCCTTGTGCTGGGAATTTGAGCAGTTCCCTTACTTTAAATTAACCCTCTCCTCAGTTTCACTTACATTTATTCACCAGGCAGGAAGTAATTACCCAGCTAAGAAAGATCAGTTTAGATGGTGCCCCAGCTTTTGATAAGCTCAAACCTATATTCTTGAAAATGGCAGCTCCTATAATTCCCACACCTCTCAGAAATCTATTTAATAAATTCCTACTACTGGGCTCCTTTCCCGACAGATGGAAAACAGCTTTAGTAGTAGAGTTGCAACAAAGTTTTACTTTGCCAGTGAAGTTGCTGCAAAGTAGTTGAAATCTGCATTTGTGGAGTGTTGCGAAGATTTTACTGGCCTCAGCAACTTTGACTTCACTTGAATCATGAAGTTTTCACCGTGAAGTGTAGAATTTTGCTGTGACATGTGGAATTTCACCCGGTATTGCAAGCAAAATTACTCTCTTCACAGAGCAGCTTCGCACTTTGTGGATCAATTCATACTCTGTGAATTGCACCAACTTCATGGATTAATTCACGGAGCAAATTTTACCAACTTTGCCCATCCCTACTTAGTAATCCCCATCCATAAAGCTGGTGCTAAAGTCCACATTGAAAATTATTCACCCATATTTTTTCTCAGCAAACTAGCAAAACTTCTTGAGATGTTGGTGAACAACCAGCTCCATGGCTACTTGGAGCCACACCACTCACTCACTTTCTATTTTTTTCTTCATATTATAGTTTTCTTACTCCCTCAGCTCAGTCAGCAATCCTCCAGCAGCCGTTCTCCTCTGCCCCCACCGAACTCCTGTAAGGCCAACACACGCTACACTGGGTAGCACACAGTACCCGTGGGGGGGCCCCTACCTCCCCCACTGGGTCTGGATCTAATATCCAAGGATGGCTCCTCTGGGTCTGTGGACACGGAGGCATGGCCAGCAAGCTGCAATGACTGCCCACCCCCTTTTTCCTCCATTTCCTCCCCTCTGGAGTACAGACATGCAATGATGTCAAGGCACTGCATGCTGACATCTGCCGTACTCCACCCCCTAGATACATCGTACCTGCAGTGCCTCCAAATCACCATCTGGGGCCACCACAGAGTGATGCAAGCCCCAAACCCTCTCCATGGAGAGGCAAGCAGTCAATCAGATGCTCAGTCCTTTCCCTCCCCGACTGATCCCCGATGACCTAGGTTCATTCCCAAACCTGGGTCACTGGTGTGGCGTGAGGTGTGGTGTCCCATGCCTCAACCCTCAGTACCACCGTGAGAGTTCACCACTCATTGTCTGATGTACAGCAAGACTTTAGAAAAAATCATGGTATGGACACTGCTCTTGTCCCAGTCACTTCAGACGTACTTGGGGCTATGGACCAAGCCTTCTTCATAGATGTTACCAAGGCATTTGACCTTTTAAATCATGAGCTTCTGCTGCCTAAACTCAGACATATTGGTCTGGATAATCATGCATGGAACTTCCCTAAGGACATTAAGCAACTAGTGAAATGGAGGTGAAGTGTGTCCAAACTAAAGCCAATAACTACAGGGGTAAACCAAGGCTCCATTCTAGGCCTATTGTTGCTTTTATTGTTTATAAATGATATGCCTGACAATTGTGTGTGTGCGTATGTGTGTGGGGGTGGTCAAGCTGCAATTGTATGTGGATGATGCTGTACTGTATAGGAGTTTGGCAGAAAGAAGCTGATAAACTTGTACCTCAAAACTGATTTCTGAGAATTAGAGAGATGTCAATTAGACAATAAGGGGACCCCAGAAAGTTTTGTGATAATGTTAATTCATTGTTGTCGCCTGAGTCAAGGAATGTCATACAGAAATTGAAAACTGATAATATAGAGGTGACTGATCCTACTGAGATTGCTAATCTTTCTAATTCTAAACTTATTGATCTGTCAGGTTTTAGGAAGAATTTGCCAAAGGTGTCTACTGTTGGCCCTTCTTTTGATGCTTCTTTGGTTGGCAGACTTATGTTTTATTTTGAGGTGGTCGAAAGACATGATGTATTTAAATTCTTATGTGCCGTTCCCAATAAAGTTGGTGATTGTGGGGGTGGGCTGGATGGTCAGTTTCTTAGGTTAGCTATTCCCTAAATTGTATATCCTCTTTGCTACATTTTTAATTTGTCATTGATATCACATCAGTTTCCTTCTGATTGGAAACATGCAAGGCTAGTGACAATTCCAAAGAAATCTCATGCTGTATCTTTGGAGGGTTTCAGACAACTTTCTATTTGGAACCTTCTAAGTAAAATGCTGGAAAAGATTGTAGACAAACAAATTAATGCTCATTTGGATACTTATAATGTGCTCTGTTCCCAACAGCATGGATTCTGTAGGAATCAGGGAACAGGTACTGCCTTGGTCAGGTTCACAGACACTGTTCTGAGGGGCTTTGAATATGGTCTTATGACCAGGGCAGTGTTTGTGAACCTGATCAAGGCATTTGACCCTATTGAGCAAGATTTAGCATGTTCTAATTTGAGTAATATTGGTTTCTCTGATGCTGTTGTTTCTTGGGTTGGGGACTACCTGGTGAATCGTTTAAAGTTTGTCGATATTTGTCCAGTTGAGTCACATGTTTCTTCTATTTCATGGTGGGTACCCCAAGGATCCATTTTAGTTTTCTTTATTTGTTAATCAATTGTCCCTGCTGTGTAAATCTGGTGACTCAGTTCTTTGTGCTGAGGATATCATTTTTTTTAATCAAGTAACTTTTATTAAGCTTTTAAAAGAGACTCTATAACACCAACAACATCAACAAGAACATTTTGTGAAAAGAATATTAACATTTATAGTAACAGTATAGATGATAACAACATAGGAAGAAAAGAAAAGGGTGCGTGGCTAGCCAGCAAGCATGGAGGATGCTTGCTAACTCAGCTCCCTGGGGTGGTAGATCTTAATGGTCTTTTACAGCTGAAGGAGTGCAGTGGGGCAACTCTACTGGCAATATCTCAATTCCCTGATTCGATGGCTTCTAGCAAATCTAAAAACTGGCAAGCAAAACTGCAATTTAGATCCAGGGCACCAACTAATAAAACCGAGTGTAACTCTTATGGTTCTGGGCCTCCCTCACCAGGCACTAGTACTGAAGACTCGCAGACTGGAAGCGGCATGATGGAACTCAGTAAGTCACTGGCAGGGGTCCCCGATACCTTGCCACAGATGCAGAGTGACATGAAAGCTGGATTCCACAATTTAAACACTCAGTTTACTCACCTACAGTCAGTCGTCACCAGCCTGACAGAAACCAATTCCACTGATACTTCACAAATTTGTGAGTTAGAGCGCAGACTCAGCAACATAGAGGATTCCTATGTGGGACTCTCAGCTGAGAGGAATGGCCTAATGTTCCCCATATCTGAACTACGAGAGGAACTAGACGATCAGGAGAACCGCTCATGCCGATCCAATATACAGATCATTGGGTTGCCTGGAGGGGGTAGAATCCCAATGCAGAAATACATCAGTGGCTTATCAAGCAATTAGGCCTCCAAGAGGAGGCCATGAGTTTTGAGATTGAGCAAGCGCATCGGGTGGGCCCCCCTCCCAACCCAGGGAATCGTCCCAGGCATTGTCTGATTAAATATTTGCAATTCAGGGACAAAGAAATGGTATTGCAAAAAGCCAGAGAAGTTGGCCCTATAAAGGTGGAGAAATCAACGTGTATGTGTATCAGGATTATAGTCGGCACCTCCAGATGAAATGCCAAAAGTTTAGTCTGGTGAAAAATAAACTGTATAAGCTTGGATGGAAATTTTTACTAGCATACCCAGCGTGGCTGCAAGTAGATGAGCCAGGGCAGAGTCCACATTTCTTCATATGCCACAAGTCAGCGGAGAGTTGGCTTGAGGAGGAGACCAGGAGGGGCAGAGCGAGACCTAATGCTGTGTGAGCTGGATTCAATTTGTACATTATTTACTTCTGTTATTTACTTATATATTTGCTGCCTGTTTATTTTATTTTAGTAGCTGCCTTACACATGATCCTTGGGGCTCTTATTTTTTCCTCGAGTGACCAGTGCTACATGTAGCTGGGCTATGCTGCTTTGTTTCTGAGGGCCTACTAGGTAGAACTGTATTACCCATCTTAAACCCCCGACCGGGTCTGGGGTCTCTGGTACCAGTGGGGAGTACTTTCTTTAATCTTGGTACATGTTGTGGAATTGGTCTTACACCTCAAATAATACTAGAGGGCTCTTTATATGAATGGGCCTTGAGCAGAGGAGAGATATTTGTTATTACTCCAGGAGATGAGGAGCATATTGCAAGCCTGGAGGGAGGGCATGAGAACTTAACAAACCCTCACATAAGTGGGGGAGCTAAATCTGAGCCCTCTTGACATGATTTAAGAATGATTGTAAAACTAACTCTATCTCTCTCCTAATCTGGAACACTGAGCCCGACCGTGCCAGGGGCACTGGTATCAGTGGGCACACGCCATGTTCTTTACAGGTGGCCACTTTCTGGTAACAGCTCATGACTGTAAGAGACCAATCACATATTTGGAAATTGGTGGAACATTCCAAGCTTCAGGCTACCTGACTTATTGATCCATAGCTACCTATACTTGTTCAAGTCGTAGTTTAAACATTTAATATTAATGCTAACTGGAAATTTCAGATTTTGACACAGTTGAGTTTTATACTTAATAATGTTGGCTATTCAGCAGAATTGAAACCTTCTTTATGTCTATGGGCCATCACCCCCCTCTCTATCATCTTGGCTAGCAGCATGGGCAGGAGTTGTTTGAGCTGCCTACTGTTTGTCATGGGAATGCTAGTGGGTCTTTACTCATGGGGGTGGCTTTCAGTCCCGTTTGGACTGAAGCAGGGCTTAGTTGTTCATGTTTTGGGGGAGTGGCGGGGGATGGTTACCCCTCTTTGGGGGGCAGATGCAGCCAGGATAAGGAGACTAAGAGCACACAGTCCTTTGTCCTCGTGAGAAAAGGGGGGCACCACTCAGAGACATCTTAATTTGCTGTCACTGGTGTACACCAAGCTGGGGTCTCTTTTTAAGGTGCCATTGCTACTTTGGATAACCTGGTTGTACAAATGGGGTGTATTTTTGGAATTTGGGGTTTCATTTGTTGGGGGGTGAGCTGAGTTAATTGTAAAAATGAATGTGGTTGCTTACTTGTCACATACCAGACAGGAGTATTGCTTTAGGATACTGTTTATAAATGAAGGATGATATTAACTGCATATCTTGGAATATTAATGGCCTTAAATCTATTATAAAGCATAAGAGGACTATGTCAGAGGTTCAGAGATGGAAGGGGTCAATAATTTCACTGCAGGAGACCCACTTCTCACACCCTGAGTCACAGAAAACAGCTGACTTTATGGGCAGGACATGGGTTTCTTCAACCTTTTCATCAAAAGCTCATGGTACCTCCATCTGGATTCCTAGAGGTTCCCCAATACAAATACAGGATAAACTGGTGGATCAATTTGGCCACTATGCATTGGCAAAGGTACAGATTCTGGGTAAAGGAAGCGTTTTGATAGGCTCAGTCTACACCCCAAGTGTAGACAATCCTGGCTTCTTTCAGAAGTTAGCATTGGATATGTCCAGCTGGGAGTGACCCTGGATATTGGGTGGGGATTATAACTATGTCCTAGACACAGTCCTAGACCAATCTAGTGGAACCCCTATACACAAGTCCTCCAATGCAAAGGATCTTGAGGTCCTACAAGGCTATTTCAAGTTGGTGGATGCATGGTGTCACCTCCATCCCTAGGGGCGGGAGTACAGCTTTTATTCCCACATTTATAACTGCTATGCCTGCATAGATAGGCTACTGCTCTCGAACGTCTTAATGTCACAATTGGGGATGCAGGGTACTCACCAATCCTTATTTCAGATCATGCCCTTCACTATATTAGCATTCTGGGTATTGGATCTGCGGCAGGCACTAGGACTTGGAAATTGGATCTGCTCCTTTTGCGGAGTCAAAAATACCTTTCCTATATGTGGGCCACCTTAGAAGAGTTTTTAAAATTTAACCACAGGGGAGACACCTCTCATTGTGCTTGCTGGGAGGCCCTGAAAGCTTTTGTAAGGGGGCAAACTATCTCATTCTCAGTGCAAACCAAACATACTGCCACTAGAGAACTGGAGTTCCTTAGGAGTAAAATTGCAGCCTGTGAGAGGGCGCATATGTTAAACCCCATAGCAGCCCTTCATGCCACTGTTCAAAAGTTAAAATGGAAATTCAGTACATTGTCTAATACCCAGTTGGAAAGAACTATACTCCTGTCCAATTCAGGTCAGTATTTTGAGGGGGGATAGAGCTGGAAAATATCTAGCATGGTAAATAAAGTGGAAAGAGGTGGCAAAATCTATTAGCCAGATTCAAGATATCCAGGGCAACTTAGTAAGGGGTACCAGTGACATAGGGTATACATTTGGTGCATACTATAACACCCTTTACACTTCTGAATGAGGTCCCACTCAAGATGCATATGACCAGTTTTTTGAAGGAGCCCCCTTAATAAGATCAGTGAGAGGGCTGCAGGTAATTTGGACTCGCCTCTCAACAAACAAGAAATTAGGACAGCCATGAAATCTTTAAAAAGTGGGAAAGCCCCGGGGCCTGATGGTCTCCCTATAGACTTTTATAAAGCATTTCAGAGTCAACTTTTGGAACCCGTGTTTGACACACTGGAGGAGGGACTGCAGAAAGGAGAACTAGCCCCGTCCACATGGTCTGCAACCATTACCATACTGCCCAAACCAGGAAAGGACCCTACCCTGTGCTCCTTGTACTGGCCGATTTCGCTGCTCACAGAGGATTATAAAATATTGGCCACAGCCCTTGCCACTAGATTGGAGGTAATACTGCTGGATGTTGTACACCCAGATCAGTCTGGGTTCGTTAAAGGTCGCATGGGTAAACACAACATTAGGCGTACCCTGAATATTATTTTCTGGTGGGCTTGAACTAAGAGATCACATAGTGCAGCGGTGGTGGCACTTAATGCCGAGAAGGCCTTTGACCATATGGAGTGGGGTACCTGTTTAGCACCCTGAGCAGATTGGGTGGGCCCTACTTTCTGTTCATGGGTGTGGGTGCTTTATCAAGGCCCATCAGCCCAGGTCTTGGTCAGGGGTGAATTGTCCAGTGCCTTCTTTGTAGGCAGGGGTAAACAGCAGTGTTGTCCACTGTCCCTCTTGCTGTATGTACTATCCCTGGAACCTCTGGGAGCATCTTTAAGGGCACATAAAGGGATAAGGGTGTTTTGGGGTGGGGGCAGGGAACACAAAATTGCTATGTATGCTGATGACCAAGTGCTATATTTACAGAACCCAGCAGAGGACTTTCCAGCAGTCTGTAAGCTAATGCTTGCCTTTGTAGCCATCTCGGGACACAAAGTAAACAGGTCTAAAAGTTAGCTGCTCCCAGAGGGAACTTTGGACAATGCACAGCTCATTGCCCAACTGGGGGGACTCCAGTTGGTTCAGAAATTAAGATGCTTAGGGGTACAGATATCTGCCACCGCTGGGGACCTCTATAAATTAAACTTGAAACCTCTCCTGACTGCTATTACTGAGGACTCTGACCGGTGGGCGGCTCTGCCTATCTCTTTGCTGGGTAGAGTTGGGGTAATTAAAATGTCAATATTTCCCCAACTTCTACATTTTTATCAGACCTTCCCCATCAGCATACCACAAACCCATTTTAAACATTTAGAGGCGATAATGCATAAATTCATGTGGTAAGCTGGGAGGGCCAAGATCCAGCAGATCTCACTGCAAAGGAAGCCAGGAGAGGAGGGGTGGGACTGCCCCATTTTAAATTCTATTACTGGGCGGCACAGTTGGCCTTTATACCAATTGGGGAAACAGAATCTGACTGTCCTTGGTTAAGTCTAGAGGAAGACATGCTAGTGGGGAATCTCAGAAATGACACATTGGTTGGAAGCCTAAGGGTCCCCGGAGAGATACATTTGTGTAACCCCTTCACTGCCACTACTCAGTCTATTTGGACATATGCACATAAACAAATAGGATTTGCAGGGGGTAACTCCCCTAACCTGAGTATACTCACTTACATGCTATCCACAGGGGGATGTACTGCCAGGATGGTGCAGAGATTATGAGCTTGGAGGAGGAGGAGGAGGAGGCTTGTTGTAGTTAGTCAATTGTATAATGGGGGATTGATGCAGAGTTTTGCACAACTTCAAACTCAGTGGAATATCCCCGCCAGTGATTTCTTTGTTTATTTGTCAATTCAGCAGAAGTGTGGTATTTCCCTCTCAGCTGCAGATGGGTGGTCTGACCCATCAGCTTTTGAGGAAGAACTTTTCCACCCTCAGCCTACCAGTAAACCACTGACTACTTACTATCAGGCCCTTTTGGGTGCTTTCCCCCCATGTGTGGTTCTAGTCGGGAGAAATGGAGTGCGGACCTGTCCCTGACACTGGACCAAAAAATGTGGGACTTAGCTTGCTCACATTATCTGAACTGTTCTTGCAGCAATAAACTGCGGCAAATTCAGTTATGCTTCTTACACAGGGCCTATGTGACCCCTAGGTGGCTGAATAGGGTTGATAGTACAACAAAGAAACATAGACTTTGATGGCAGATAAGGACCACTTGGCCCACCCAGTCTGCCCATTTCCCTACCTATTGGATAAGCTGCAGATTCTAGTTAACCAAGAGCCTACTTCCTGCAACCCCCCCCCACTATAATTGCATTATGTCTGTCCCATGCATGTTTGAATTCCCCTACTGTTTTAGACCCCACAACCTCTCCGGGAAGGCGGTTCCATGCGTCCACCACTTTCTCAGTGAAAAGAATTTCCTTACATTACCCCTGGGCCGTCCCCCTCTAACTTTAAATGCCCCTTGTTCTTACACATCTCTTTTCTGAAAGATGCTACCCTCCTGGACTTTGTTGATTCCCTGAGGTACTAAAAGTTTCTATCATGTCCCCCCATCCCTCCTTTCATTAAGGGTATACATATTAAGCTCTCTCAGTCTCTCTTCATATGGTTTCTGATGTAGACCCTGCACCATTTTAGTTGCCCTCCTCTGGACTGCTTCCATCCTGTCTATGTCGTTGCGTAGATGAGGTCTCCAAAACTGCATGCAGTACTCCAGATGGGGTCTCACCAACTGTCTGTACAGAGGGATAACCACTTCCCCTTTTCTACTTGTGATGCCCCTCCCTATGCATCCCAGTATCCCCCTGGCTCTCCTTACTGACTTCTCACATTGCTTACCCACCTTTAGGTCATCTGATATGACTACACCCAGATCCCTTTCCATTATTGTTGTTGTTAGTACCTCCCCTGCTATTGTGTACTCTTCTTCTAGATTTTTATTTCCCAGGTGCATTACTTTGCACTTCTTTGCATTGAATCTAAGTTGCCATATGTCTGACCATTCCTCTAACCTTGCCAAGTCCCTTCTCATCCTTTCAACCCCTCCTTGTGTATCAACTCTGTTACAGATCTTTGTGTCCTCTGCAAAGAGGCATACCTTTCCTTCCAGACCCTCTGCAATGTCACCTATAAAGACATTAAAGAGGACTGGACCCAGTACTGAGCCCTGAGGTACTCCACTAGTAACCCCCTCTTTCTTAAGAATGTGTTACATTCACTAGGTGACTACAAGGTCATCTATGTGCCCCAAATAAACAACTGTTGAGGCTGATTTTCTCCATTTAGCACTCGCGTGCTCTAAAGTAGCCCCTTTTTGGCACTAGCTACATAACATTTTGTCTCAGGTGTTAGGGTACACCCCATCCAAATCCCCTTTGGAATTGCTATTGGGTGAAAACCCTTCGAATCCAACCCAGAGAAAATCTAACCCCCATGGTCCATTGCAATGATTAATGCTAGGAGAACTATTGCGCAGCTATGGATGTCCCCATCCCCAGCAACAATTACAAGATGGGTGCAAAATGTGAAGGCATGCATGGTGTTAGAATGGGCACAATTAGGTGTCCAAGGTAAAACAGCACAATTTTGGGAAACCTGGGAACCATGGATTACAGCTGTGGAGGCGGGTTTCATCCCTGATTAGTACTCACTGTCCAAAATGTTCTGGAATTAATTGACCCTTGGGGGTAGCACTCGAACATTTGAACACTTGCACACTTGTCTTGTACCTCCAGTTTTGCTAGAACATACAGTATGTATTGTAACTCAGGTTTTATATTTTTATGGAGATCAGAGTTTATCCTATGTCAATTACCTTCCCTTCCTACTCTTAAACATTGTATAGCTGAGTGATTGTCTGCTGTTCTGTATTGTCACCCATGTGCTATCTGCATAACTATATATCAATCTGGATGAACTGCAAGTTAATCTACATTCACAATAAAAAAAGAAATAAATAAACCCCTCCCCTCCCATCCCCAAATATCCTCTACTATCTATCCAAGACTGCCTTGCCTGTTCATCCTAATACTATCACAGGTACCAAATGAAGGTGAAATGACTACAATCCTGACAAGTTACTTTCCTATAATTAGGGCTGGTGAGACTTAAAACATAACATGTAACAGCCGCTAAGAGGACAGAGACAGTAACGTTAATAAGGGCTCCCAATACCTATAGTAACAGGTCTCACTGTGCCGCAATAGTGCAATTTGTTTTCCTAACATTAAGGCAGATAGTATCTCCTGATGCCATTCCTTGAGGTGTGAAGTGGAGGTGTCCCTCAAATGCCTCAGTATTATCAATTTCAGACTAATGCTAATCATCACCATGTGCATTTTCCATATCTTGGGAAAGCCAGATGAGTAAATGCCAACAAGGCAAATGACTGGATTAAATAACTCCTCAATGCCCAATAGGGGATCTAGTAAGTGTCTGATACTCTCCGCAAAGGAAAGTAAATCTGGGCAATCCCATAACATGTGCTTCAAGGAGCCCTCCACTTTCCTACAGAGCAAACACTGTGTGGATTCCTGCCCATTTAAAATAATTTCACAGGGGAGCTGAATAAGTTGTGTAATATTTGGTACTGTGTGATATGCAGTCTATCTTGTTTTATATATTTATATACTTGGCGTCATACCATTTGCCATTTAAAAGAATCATCAGGGAGAGCTAAAGCCTGTTGCCAATAGTAACAGACACCAGTTTAGGCATTTGGTTCTTGAGACTGGAAAATTTTATGTATCTGTGAAACTACAGTATATGGTGCTGGGGGGTCAATGTAAAAAGACAATAGGAACTTGTGGGTTCCAGAGGTCCCAGGGCTGAGGGCCCAAGAAATGCCAAACAGAATTAATTATTTGATAATATTTGAAACCGGGGGTAAAATGAAGTTCTGAACAGGAAAAGGTGAAGAAAGGAACCTGTCTTCACCTATGAAGGACAGAACTGAGAGCCCGAGTAATTGAGGACAAAATGATTGGGGGATTGGATGACCAGCAATCGTTATACTTGAATTTCCTATAATTGGTAGTGTGGTCACTCTATGCCATTTCCACTCCATATGGTCATTCAGTTGGTGTATCACTTTTAAAGAACAATACAAAGGCGTGCATCTAAGACAGTAATGTAATTGAGAAGACTTAATATATGGAAGACTTTTAAGGCATAAGCTCTGTTGTCTGCATAGAAAATGTTCTGTGCCGACCCAGATAGGAGTGTAGCCCTGTATGACACTCTGCTGTTGTGTTAACCACCAAGATACCCATCTATATTGGAAAGCTGCATAATAAAAAAAGAAGTTCGGAAGTTGAAGGCCACCATTGAGCTTAGGCAATGCAAGTTTATAGTATGATCTCCGGACTGGACCACCATACCATAAAAAATAGTTAATTATAGCGTAAAGGTGAACAAATCACGATTTAGGAAGGTAGACATTTAACATGTTCAGCTGATACAGTAATTGGGGAAGCACATTCATTTTAATCACATTGGTACAGCCCCACAGCATTATGGGTAGTGATGTCCATCTATTAAGGTCTTGCTGTATGGAGAAAATGAGAGGAGAAAGATTATCTTTCACAAGATTTGAGGGGTTGCGAGTTCAATAATGCCTAAATATATAATATGCCGAGGTTATGTTGTAGATAATATATTAAGGGATCTAAGTAAAGATCAAATAAAAAGGGAGAGAGTGGGCAACCTTGTCTCATGCTTCAATGAAGAGAAAAAAATTGAGAGAGCACACTATTGCATTTTACTCATGCAGTTGGATGCATATATAATTACTTAACCTATTTTATGAAGCCTGGAGGAAAATCAAATTTAGTTAAAGCGGCAAACAGGAAGGGCCAAAGCGCTCTGCCAAAAGCCTTCTTGTTATCCAGAGAGACCAGTGCCACAGGGCTGCAGGGGTTCTGCCTTCCCCAGACTCTGAGATCAAATAATGTAGCTTCCGCAGGTGATCTCCTGATAAAAGTCCAGCCATGAAGAATACTGGAGCGGGGTCAATCAAGTCACTCCAAACTCACATCCATCTATTGGACAGGATTTTTGCCAATATTTTGACATCTGTATTTAATAACAAAACTGGCCAATAATTACCTGGATTTGTACAATTCTTACCCATTTTTTAAGAACTGTAATATGAGCTTCCATGAATGTGGAGATGGAAAAGCCTTGTTGAAATCAATAATTAAAGGTGTCTAGAAGATACAAGGCTAATTGGTCCAAAATGCTACATATAAATTATTAGATAACCCATCAAGTCCTAGCAATTTATCCATAGGAAGTTATTTAATGGCCTGAGTGATCTCAAGAGTAGTAAAGGGTGCACTGAGGATATTTTGTTGTGCAGAATTGAGAGTAGGAAGGGGAATGTCATGTAAATAAGCCAGAATGTCCTCTTCTGAAGAGAGATCTGAAATGTCCACCACAAACAATTTAGAGAAATAATCATAGAAACTCTCTGCAATTTCTCTGGATCTTGTAAGAAGGGATCCAGTATCAGGATTTGTGAGTACTGGAATAAAGTTATTAGCTTACAGGGCTCGAAGCATACCCACCTTTTCCCCAGATTCTAAATATCTAGTTCTGGTCCATCTAATAACAAGTGCAGCTTTCTGAGCTAAAAGGTAGAAATATTCTGCTCTCAAACTGTTAAATTTAGCCCACATAGCGGGGTCTGAGGTGGAGGGAAGAGAATGTTCCAGCTGTCTAATGAATGATAAGTGCTCTGCAAGGTGGGCCTGCCACTGTTCAATGTTCTTGGAGGATAGACAGGTACGCTTTCCTCTAAATGAACATTTAAGAGCTCCCCAGAAAATGTCCACTGCTACTACCAAGTTAAGATTAGCATCTACAAAATTCTTAAGCCAATCTGAGAGGATATGAAGTGTTTTCAGATCTTGAAGTAATTGGGCATTAAGTCTCCAAGTAAAATCACAATCTTCCACATTGTCCACGTTATGTATAAGATTAACCGGAGCATGGTCAGAAATCATGGTAGTAAGAATTTCAGTGGATATAAGACCAGAAAGGGCACTTTGAGAAATAAGAAAATAATCTAAGCAGAAATATGTATTGTGAGGTAAAGAATGAAAGGTATATTCTCTAAGCGATGGATGAGTGAGATGCCAAGGGTCAATAAGATCTAATTTATCCATAAAACTTCTTAAGCCCCATTGTCCAGGAAACAGCCCATGTCTAGGGGAGCTAGATTTATCCAACTGTGATTAGAAAACTATATTCCAGTCCCCTCCTATGGTATAGAGAGAGAACAAGGTAAGGAAACCAGAATGGGACTGAGTGCTGTAAAAAAAGGCTGGATTATTTATATTAGGTCTTTATATCGAGCCTAATACTACCTTTGTGTGTCCCAAATGGCCAAAAATAAAGATACAGCATCTTTGGAGATCCTGGGCCGACTTTTCTAAGGTGAAAGCTACTCTCCTCACAATAAGAATGGCAACATCTCCCTGTTGGCTGCTACAGCCAGCACCGTAAACCTGGCCTACCCACTCTCACCTAAATGACAGAATATCCTGCTGTTTGGTATGTGTTTCTTGAAGATAGCTGATATGGGGCTGCAGTTTTTTTAAATGCAATAAGACTATATGATGCATCCATTTATTCTGTCCTCCTTTAATATTCCAAGTAATGAATGCATAGTTAAACATAAGAGGTATCATAAAGAATTAATGGTGTGTTCACCAACTCAATGAACACTTACGACCTTGGATCTAGATGAAAGAGCAAGGCAGACACACTTCCCTCCCCAACAAAATCCCCATAACTGTTAGCATATCTGTTCCTATAAAAAAGAAAGGCACATATAAAGATACCAACAAACAACCCCCTCACCTACCCTGTAAATCAATACTCCTAACTATCCTCAGTCCTATGAAACAACACCCCTTAGAAACAAAACATCCAGTCCTTGATGTATGTGCATTTGCCAATAGCCAAGCCCCATGCTCCCCACCCCCCGCAGAAAAGAAGTATACTACTAGCCATAGGTAAAAAGGTAATCAAAATAATTATGAAAGGCTGGAAAAATGTAAATATTGTGTAAGTTTAAAACAGGTTTCAACTACACATATAGAAATGATACTATTCTGCCCCAATGTATCTTATGCAAAGCCCCATATACAGACTTAGCGATGGTCTAATACAACCATTATAAGTGATTTGGTGACAGGGCATCATGGGAGATGTCTACCCCTTAAACACATACAGTATGATCTTAGCTTTAAGTATAATTATATCTGGTGAGCTCCCCTTTCCCAAACCTGGAACAGTAAATGCCAACCCCATTGAAAATCACCACCCAGTTCTCCTGAAAAACACTCCACTCCTGCTCCCCCAAGGAAGCAGGTAGCCAGCACCCCCAAGCCATCTGCAAAAAAAGGGGGACCACTAATAAAAAGCTCAGTAGAGCTGGAGTAAGTGGACCTCTGATGAGAGGTGATATTTCCTGAATGCAACTTTTAATGTACTTTATGCTGAAACTGTGATTATTTTAGCTGTGTCCCACATATTACTGCAGCTTGGAGACTATCTGTCCTGCTAGTTGCACGGGGGATTCTTGTAAGGCACTCTGGGATACTAGTGGTATCACCCAGTGTTCAGTGCCATGAGGAGATTAACCTAACCACTCCAGGATCACTTTGCTGCACTGTTTGGGGGGAGCAACCTTACATTGGCTTATCAAACTTCGGATCCAAGGACTGTAATATGGACATTATCTTAAGTCATATCTTTTAAAGTTGGCAGCTAATGGAGTGAATACTTTGTTAATTTCATTCGCTGGCCATACCAAATGTTGTGGTATGAGTCAGATCTGTATGTGCAATACTTTGCCTCTATGTGTGTGTTCTGTCCAAGAACAATAATAATAAAAATGTCAAACAACTTTGCTGCACTGTTAGGGATTAATAACAGCCATATCTGCTCTAGAGAGTGCTAATTATTTTATTTCAGTGTTTTTAACAGTAATTTTAATACGCTGTTGTCAGCGTCAAACCAGAAGCAGGAACACACTACACTTCCAGTTTAGGCACCACATAAGGCATGCATTAATGAGCGGGTGATTGTGCATGGGACCATGTGTGGAGACGCTTGCAGAGACATGCACCCACATCTGCGCATGTAAGCTGTGTACGCTGGAGACACTGGGAGTAGGGTAAAAGTAAATACATGGAAGTAACAAGTACATTAAAGCTAGTAAATAAACATCTAACATGGATATCACTGAAGGGTTTGTTATCTTACAGATAGGCGAGATTGCCATGCTTTGTATACTGTGCAATAAATTATGTTTTGAGAATCAAACAGGATTTGATGGATTAAAATGGGATCAATGTTTGGTAATACTTTCTTTAAAAGATAGGATAAAAGAACCTAGTGACATAGAACACCAAAACAATAGTAGGGCAACATATGCAGGAGAAAGGTTAATCTCTACCTCTGAGATACTGGAAAAACTAAGCAAACTCAAAATGAAAGTCATAAAAGAGTAAGGGAGGTAACCAACAGTAGTGATGAAAAGGAATGGAGTTCAGTAAGTAATAAGAAGCAGTGTAAGAAATGCAGAAGGTGAATGGAATTCTCCATTACGGTACAAAATAGATTTTCATCACTACCTATAGATGAAATTAGTCCAATACAGGTAATACAGAACTTAAATGAGGGTCTTAATGAGATGGTAACAGGAATGATTATTGAGAAGGAGCAAATTGATCCAGCAACAGAATCAATTAACCTATCTACTAGTAATAGAAAAATGGATTCAGAAGATAGTAATGGAATTAACCAATTATCCTACACCACCCCAACTAGTACACACACTGGTGAGACAAATATAAGAACAGCCAGGTTTAGTACAGAGGTAGAGGAATGTCTCTCAGATACTTCTGAACGTAGTCCACAAATTGCTCCAACCCCCCCAAAGGTAGTTACCATAGAGCACAGTATGTGTAATAGTGACAATGACAATCTTAATGACACCCAAGGTAATAATAGACAAGTTATTGTTCTGGGAGATTCCATCATCAAATGTCTTGATGGATACATTTGTAATAGGGATAAGGCTAATACCATGTGCTCGAGTTATAGAGGTGCTTGGATCAGGGACATAGATCGCATCACCTCGAAAATTAATAAAACCGCTAGTAAAAATCCCCTGGTAGTAATTCATGTAGGCACAAATGATATCACAAAATTTACAATTGATAAATATGAAAGAAGATTTTATCAAACTGGCAATAACCCTTAAGCAGAATGGATGTGAATTCTGCTTTTCTGAAATACCTCCAGTTCCAAGAGCAAACAAGATCAATCAGAATAAAATTAAACAAGTCAATGAATGGCTTCATAAGTGGTGTCTTCAAGGAAAAAGTTAAATGCACTACACACTGGGAAAGGTTTTCAGGTGATAATGGTCTTTACTAATGGGATGGCCTTCATCTTAGTAAAAGGGGAGAAGCTGTATTAGGAAAGTCCACTGCAAACACTATTGAGGCTTGTTTAAAAATGAGGGGGCAACCAGGGATAGCTTCTACTTACACTGTACAGGAATCAAACACCTATAGAATCTTAGTAGCTAATGTTAGAAGTCTTACTATGGTTAAAATCTCTGAGTTGACTGAGATATTAATGAATAAGGAAACTGACATTGCAGTCATATGTGAAACATGGTGGGATGAAACTTCTAATTGGTTCCATGATATTAAAGGTAACTCATTCTTTTATAAAAAAATAGAAGTAATAAAAAAGGGGCAATGTCTGTCTGTATGTTTCTAATAGAATAAAGGCAGCAGAATATTTATTAGATAGAAATTCATCTGAAATAGAAGGTGTCTGTGTAAATATAACACAGCAGAATGGTAAACATTTCCTACTAGCAAATTATTATAGACCACCATCTACTGATTTAAACCAAGATCATTTGTTGATTAGAGAGACTGAACAGCTATTGTCAACTTCTGATGTAACAGTTGTTGGGGACTTTAATCTCCCAGGGGTTGACTGGAAAAAGCTTGTGACTAAATCATCATTGGAAAGTCTATTTGTTGATTCCTTTATAATGTCTGGGCTAGAACGCATTTTTCACTAACCAACTAGGAGTTCTAACATTCTTGATCTTATCCTTACTAATCTAGCATCTGAACTAATTAATTTTGATATGATAGGTTCTACAAGGAATAGTGACCATAACACTATATTGTTCGAAATTAATAAACATAAAAATAACTGGGATGGGTAAATTATAATTACAACAAAGTAGATTATACTAAAATTGATAAGGCATTAAAAGGATACAACTGGGAGACATTATTCAATTATTTAAATGTAGATCAATGTTGACAACTATTTAAATCCATTATTGATGAATTAGAGGAATTGTATGTGCCTATTAAGAAAACACATAATAAAAAGGGTAAAATACCATCATGGCTAACAAATGCAGTTAGTGCTCAAATTAGTAACAGGGAAAAAGCATTCTCAAATATGAAAAAATGTCAGAATATATTGAATATTTCTAAGTATAAAAAAGAATTGAAAAGATAAGCAATTATTAGGAAGGAAAGAAGAAAGATTGAATTAAAGTTAGCTGTAACAAAGAACCCAAAAGCTTTTTTTTTCCTATATCAGTAATAATAAACAGTAAAGTTCCAAACTAATTGTACTGAATGATAACAGGAAAGAATTAACAAATCCACCGGATACATGTCATAAACTAAATCAATTGTATGGCTCAGTATTTAATGCAGAACATAATGTGTTGAGCAGGTATATGGAAAAGTCTCAACCTTATATAATTACTATTGATGAGGTTGTTAAAGCAGTTAATGATCTCCGTGCAGACTCAGCCTTAGGACTTGATGGTATTAATCCCAAGCTAATAAAAATACCGTTCACTCTATTTCTTTTCCCCTAAAAATAATATTTAATACTTTAATGCTCAAAGGATGTATACCTAATGATTGGAAGCAAGCAGTGGTTGTTCCAATTTATAAAAAAGGAAATAAAAAAAGAGGCTGAGAATTATCGTCCCATAAGTCTTACATCAGTTTTTTGCAAGACTATGTAAAGAATTCTAAAAATAGAAATGAACTAGAGATGGATAGTAAGGGACTACATGACTTAAAACAACATGGATTTACCAAAGGGAGATCATGTACCACAGACCTCATTAGTTTTTATGAAAAGGTTAGCAATTCACTAGATAGGGGTACTCCAGTGAATATTATATATCTGGA
Organism: Neoceratodus forsteri; assembly: GCA_016271365.2. Lineage (NCBI taxonomy): Eukaryota > Metazoa > Chordata > Ceratodontiformes > Ceratodontidae > Neoceratodus > Neoceratodus forsteri. The sequence continues at coordinate 803,444,424 of CM057449.1, read as the reverse complement.
CTTTAAAAAAGCCTTTGACAAGGTCTCACATGATTTCTTGGTGAAAAAATGAAGGGTATGAAATTAGACCCATATATAATATTATGGGCATCAGAATGGTTAACCAATAGAACGCAGCTGGTTAGAATCTTAGACTGTTACTCTAACTTAATTTCAGTGACAAGTGGGGTTCCCCAGGGATCCGTCCAGGGTCCCATTCTGTTTGGGATCTTTATATCAGATCTCCATATAGGTATTGCTGGGCACATTATTAATTTGCTGATGATACCAAATTATGTGGGGAAGTAAATACCACTGAAAACATCAAGGCCCTACAAAATGATATTGCAACCTTAGAAAACTGGGCAAAAAAATAATATGTCCATCAATGAGGACAAATGTGTTGTAATGCACCTAGGACCTAGAAATCAAAATATAAAGTGTTATCTAAACAACAAGCAAATAAAATGTTAATACCAAAAAAGACTTGGGCATTTTGATTAATGATCAATTATTACCTGGAGATCACTGCAGACATATCACCCTTAGGATGAACTATATTTTAAAATCTATAAAAATATCATTCATAAGTAGGCAGGAAACCTGTATCTTACCGCTATATAACACATATATTAGGCCACATCTGGACTATGGAGCTGCTTTTTGGGCTTCATATCTAACTAAGGATAAGAAGCATTTAGATAACATCCAGAGAAGAACTACAAAACGTATTCCAAGATTAAAAAACTTAATATATGAAGAAAGATGTAGGGAACTTCACCTATATGAACCAGAAGTAAGATGCCAAAGAGGTGACATTCTATTGTTTAAAATGCTCTAAGATACGTAGCTTATGGAGGACTGTGACATAGGTTATGCAAATAAACCAAATATACTTAGATGTAACAATCAACAGCTATTTGTTCCAAGGGCACTCAGAAATAAAAGAAAGTATTTTTTCTCCATCAGAGCAATAAAATTATGGAATAAACTTCCACAGTCAATAGTTAATGCCAAAAATATAGAACAGTTTAAGGGTAATTTAGATAAATATTTCTTGGGAACTTAAGCATATAACCCACATAGTGTGGGGAGGTAGACTTGTTAGGTCATATGGCCTTCTTCTACTTTGGAAAACCGTGTAAACCATGTAAACACAATTTTATGTGAGACCTTGCCCTAGAATGAAATGCTAGCATAGAGAGATAAGGCATATACTTCTCCAGCAGGTTACCAGCTGCAATTCATGTATCTGCCAGCTTTAGAGCCACTTAAATATCTTCCAGCTAGGGTTGCCTCGGGAGGTGGATCCAACCACAAGTACCTGCTTCACTGACTCTAAGCCCCTTCTATATTGACTTGCCATTTAAATATTATGATGGACATACCCCCATGCTGAACAAGGCCATAAACTGCATTATATTAATAATAATAATAATAATTATTTATTTATAATGCACCTTTCATAACCAAGGCACATAACAATAAAACCAATTAAAACATATAAAACAAAACAGCACTAAATATCAGCACAATTATAAATACATGCTTGTCAGCCGACACCATCATTAAAAGCTTTATTCCACAAAAAACATTTTTAAAGCCTGCTTGAACCCCCCCACAGTCACACAGTCCCTAATTCAATGGGGTAGAGAATTTCAGAGGGTTGGGGCCATGAACATAAAAACCCGTGTTCCCGCAGATTTTAAAGTTACCCTCGGATTCTCTAGCAACCTCTCGTTTGGTCGAGTGGAGTGGTCACTCAGGGAGATAAGGAATCAGAAGCTCTTTCTGGTAGTCAGGGCCCAGTCTGTGTAGGGCTTTATATGTCAGTAACCCAACTTTGAAGATCTGCTACTGAACAGGCAGCCAGTGCAGATACCGCAGCACTTGCATGATATGGGAAGATCTCAAAATCCCCCATCAACAACTGGGCTGCTGTGTTCTGCACCAGCTGCAAGCAATGGATATCAATCTCCGGTAGCCAAAAGCAAAGAGAGTTGCAGTAATCTAGGCGCAAGGTCACAAAGGCATGGATCAGTGTAGGCAGGTCTACAGACGGAACAAGGTGCTTAATCCTGGCATTGTTTCTAAGATGGTAAAAAGAAGACTTTACAACTGCAGACACCTGAGCATGAAGTGTCAGCCCTGAGTCTAACAACACCCCCAGGTCTGGCACCTGTTCAGAGACCTGGAGCTCAGAATCCCTTAGGAATAATCCCAGGGGACAGCCTGCCCCAAGCCTCCCTATCCAATGACCTGGATCCAAAACCATCACCTCCGTCTTCATGGGGTTCAACCTCAACCAACTGGACCTCATCCACACTTGAATTTCTTTGAGACAATTATTAAATACTGAGACTGCTCCTTCCTGGTCAGAGGCAAAAGATAGATATAGCTGGGTATCATCAGCATAGCAATGAAACCTCAGCCCATACCATCTTACAATGTCTCTGAGGGGAAGCATATGCACTGCAAACAACATGGGGGACAACACTGAGACCTGAGGGACCCCACATGACAGAGGATCGAATCAAGGGAAAAAAAAACCGACACTACGCTCTGAGATCTTCCAGTGAGGTATGATGTAAACCATCTGTAGACCAATCCTGAAAGTCCACAGATGAATCTCAGGTGCTCAAGTCGAACCCCATGGTCAATGGTGTCAAATGCTGATGACAGATCTAAAAGTACCAAAATGGACCATTTTCTCTGGTCTCTCGCTATCAGGAGATCATTGAGCACCCAAACCAGCGTAGTCTCAGTACTATGCCTCTTCTGGAAACCAGATTGGAGAGGTTCGTAGATATTATGGATGGTCAAATGGTTCTCTAGTTGTGCAGCCACTACTTTCTCGATCACTTTCCCCAAAAAGGGGAGGCTCGAGATCGGCCTGTAGTTTGTAAGAGAGTCTGGGTCCAAAGAAGCGTTCTTCAACAACGGTGTCACTACTGCCTCTTTCAAGGAACAGGGATAGACACTGGAGTCAAGGGAGCACCAGACTATCTGTACCAGAACTGGGCCGATAAGATCACCAAAACTCATAATTAGGGAAGTCAGACCCAGGTCTAAACTACAGCATGTAGAGTGCATTCCCTGGACAATCCGCATAACATCCACGACTTCCAGACGATCGAAGGTACTTCAGTAGAATGGAGAGACAGTGACCAGGCCCTGATCCTCCACAACTTGCATAGAATGTGATGAAAGGATCTCCAACCTAATGTCAGCCACCTTATCAGCAAAGAACTGTGCAAGTTCATCACATTGTAATTGTGAAAAGGCTCTCCGGAGCTGCATACAGGCTGGGTTGCACAGCCTGTCCACAGTTCTGAAGACCTGAGCTGGTCAATTCTGAGCTACAGAAATTTCCCTGGACAGGAACTCTGCCTTCTTACGGGAAATTTCTGACTGATAGAATTGATAATGTTCTAAGAGTCTAAGGTGGTCGGCATGCAGGCCAGATTTCTGCCAACAACGTTCTAACCTGTGACCTAAACATCACAACTCCCTCAAGACTCCATCAGACCATGGAGCTCGGGGGTGAAGAGAGAGAGGTCGCCCACGGACTGGTGCAATAGTATCCAAAGCAGAGGTGACAGCAGTATTATAGGCCAAAACCAAGGCTTCAGAATCATTGCAATCCACAGAAAGTTCAGATGGGTCAAGGACCACAGTTAGGCCATCAGAAGTAATATTCCATAAAGGTCGGAACATGACCATCTCAACAGGGGATGGCCTACAAGGGGGGATGCCAAAATTGAACCTCACCGTGAAGTGATCAGACCAACCGACTGGTTCCACCCCCACATCTGAGGCCTCGATCCCCAGGAGGAAAACCAGGTCAAGAGAATGCCCACCTTTATGAGTAGCAGTGGTAACCACCTGTGACAGGCCCAGTGAATTCATCAGCTGGAGGAAGTGTTGTCCAAATTGCGACAGTTCATGGTCGACCCAGGCATTAAAGTCACCCAGGACCATCAGCCTATGTGACTCAAATGCCATATTGATGATGAAGTCCACCCCTTCCTTAAGGAATAGCTCCCCATCACTGGGTGGACAATAGATGAGAACTATTCTATAGCCTGCACCTGCTACTACAACACATTCAAATGAGCTGGTCACCTCAACTGGAACACTGGTGAGCTCCAATTCGGTCTTAAAACAGACCACAACCCCCCTCCCCGCGGTCTGATCTTGGGCGATGTATCACCGCATACCCAGCTGGAACAGCAGCCTCCGATATGGGGCCTGCATTATCATCCAGCCAGGTCTCAGTGATGCAAGCCAGATCTGCCAAACTGAAAAGCTCTGCAATCAGTGCAGTCTTATTCCTGACAGATCTGGCATTACACAACACTACCGGAGTCAGACTGAACTCCTGGGATGCCCCGACCACCGGCCCATCGGCAACGATGGTACCCTTGGGTATGGGGACTAGGCATGGAAGCCCACGCTCTAGGCTCCATTTCACCCCAGGGCATCTTCTGACCTTAACAACTCCAATGGAAGCACCCCGCTCCTCCAGCCTCCACTGTTCATGGCCCATAAACAGTTCTGCCAAACTCAAGTAGCCAGCTACCAGGTACCATATACCACACTGCAGCCCAAGCCCCTCGCTGCTATCAATTTATATAGGGCAGGTACTCTAATAAATCAAGAACAAAGTTCATCTGATTAGTAGGGAAACCCAGCCCCTCAGCACCCAGAGAAGATAAAAGGAGGTGGTAGGGAAATCAGAAGCAATAGCATTTGTTTATCATCTAGGCAACGAAAACTGGAGGAGCAAAAAGGGGGTGGCCACAATCCCAGCCTACTTCTGAGGTTCACCGTATCTTAATATTACACTAGAGGAAAAAAAAGGAAATATGGGAGGTATAACCATAAATTCTCCCATGAAACCAGCCAAGAATCCACCACTTTTTAAATGGCATCAACAGACGCTTATTATTTCTAACATGAGAAGGACAAAATCATGCTACTAGATCTTGAGTAGCAACTATTAAACTGGTAATGAACTAAAATGAACAGGATTCTGTGGTTAAACATGAAAAGTGCACCCTGCAGATTCAAGAAGTTTGGGCACCTTCCCAGTCCATGAAAATGAGTAAAAAAAAAAAAAAGATAAAGAAAACCGAGCCCATAAATAACAATATGTTGCAAACCTGCGTGAACTGGTTGCAATGCAGCAGTTTAAGACTGTGTACCATAGGCTACAGTTCAATGAAGCCTATTAAATCAAACAACCATTGTTCCATACAAGTCCATGACACTTTAGGTATAAGTTCCCAGTTCCCACGTAAAGCAGATAAAAAAGTCAAAGACCATTACCACGGTGTTAATATTCAAAAGTTTCCACTTCTTTAAAGCTTAAGGTGGGCGTGAAGTGTTCTTCCATGTCTAGATGCTGCAGGATAATGCTGATATGCCAGATTTTCCATAACTACCATTATAAAAAGGATCTCAGAAATGCTGCAATCTGATTGGCTGTTAGGACTCCAACAGCCTTACATTAATCCATGTTATACAGTCATGTACAGCCTGATCACCATGGCACGTGAATTCGTTTTGTCACCATTCCATCCTCAAGCACTGCTGAATGTGTGGAATGATGCACTCTGATTTTGAACCAGCATTCTTAAACAGCTGGTGGAAGAACTATTTTATTAAAAATCTCCCTCTAAATGAGGATAACATTTAAAAGTATACTTTTAACACTTTTCTTTTGGTATATTTTTTATAATAGCAATAAGGCACTCCCAGGAGTTAGATTAGCAGTCAGTTAATCACCCCCTAGGGGCAATATGGCACTCGGCTGCACCTCATGCCACATTATACCCCTAATGGTGTGATTAACAGACTGTTAATCTAACCCCTAGTCATACCTTATTGCTTAATAACTTGCCACAGAAGAAAAAAAAAGGAACACACAAATTTGTGACATATATTCCCGCATCGACACACGTTGCAATGCACCTGCTAAAGTAGCGTAGATCGACAGTCCAAATCAGATTAGACTAAACATAAGACTACACAAAATAATTTAACAAGGAAAGCAAGTAGCCCTGCTAACCCCGAATTAGAATACTAGGACTGTTTAAAAATGAAAAAATTAGATTAAATGGGGAAAGCAGGGGCAATAGTAAGATGGTTATAAAAACATTGGTTCAAGGCTAATATTAACTGTGTGCATCAATTCCAGTGCAATGCAGGAATATATCTCAAACCAAGACAGAGAAAAAGAACCCTTAGCTACACATCTCCCCAGTTGTTGCTTAGGTTTAACTAATTCCAGACCCTGAGCAATGTTAGCATTATTTCTGATATGCCTGATGCACCATAATTACCTTACCTCACCACAAAAGAAAAGAGTGCATATGGATTTGGGATATACGTTCCCGCATCGAAGCATAGTACCCCACACCTGCTAAAGTAGCTCAACACACCGGTCTGAATCAGAATAAATTAAACATAAGCTATACGGAAAACATTTGGCAAGAAAATCAAATAGCCCTGCCAACCCCAAGTCAGTTTACCAAGACCATGACGGAACAAAAAATTTAATTAAATGGGGATGCGAGGGCAGCATTAAAGGGTTAAAGAGTCCCCATTCAAATCTAATATTAGATGCAAGCAACATTCCCGGTCAATATATGTAAGTAATAATACCCGACAGGGGGGGCGTTGTTGGTATATAATGGACCTCCCAGGGGCATAATGAGCCCCGATGCTGCAGCCAGAGGGCCTTATAGCCCTTGGAAGGTCCGTTATATCCCATAACGCCCACCCTGGAGGGTATTATTACACTTAGAAAATGGTGTAATATTATTGCTTTTTTTTTAAGTAAAGTTTATAAAAAAAGAGGGGAGATATTGATACAAAATTAACAGAAAAGGCAGGTTTTGTAAAATAGTTCCTTTACTGCCATTAGAGGGTACTGCTGCTTATGAGAAGGCAGTTTTTCTATTACACAGTGCAGTGTTTTGTTATTGTTGGTATTTTTAGGAACGTCACAAGAGTTTTGATATGGCAATAGCATGATTTAAAAAGAAAAATATTTCATTTTTACAGTTTGATTGGGGAGTCTGTGGTGGAAGTGGAGTGACAATAATGTGGAGGTCAGTTAGGTACACTTAGAAAGGGAACATACAAGTCTAGTGGGCTGATGAAGTGTGGAAAAAACCTGGAAAAAAGTATTTTTTATTAAGTTGTTGGTGTGGGGATCATTTGTTTATGGCGAAACGGAAGATATTTTTTCTGGCAGTTTCATCATGGTTGGGCCCTGGACTGGAGCGATAGTTTCTTGTACTGAGTCCCAGAGATGGAGTGGCACTGTCGGGTAGCATGTGTTGCGACAGCAGGGGGCTGAACAAAGGATAAGAGTGGCGGCATCGCTGGTGTTTTGCTGATGTTTGTAAGACAAATAAAACAAAAACGTTTTGGGGGACTTGCTGTTTTTTAGGGTTTTGTGTGTAAAAGGTGTAAGAAGTGCTCTGAGGAGGACTGAGTTGCATTGAGGGCCTTTGGATCAGTAGCTTGCTAAGTGAGTTAAAAAGAATTGGGCACTAGTATGTTTCAGGAGGGCACAAGGATATGAGGTGGTAATGGGTGATGCCAATAGGAACTTGTTATTTGCCTGGCGTTGTTAAAAAATAACAACACTGATGGCGGGGGGGAGCGGTTAGGCAATCAGCTTCTGAGGTTTTTTGATGCCCATTTTCTAAACTGCATTAGCAACGAGAGTCAAACCATTAGACAAAAATAACTAAACCATGAGAGGTGCAAGAAAATATAATATCTCATGTAAAACTAGAAAACAAGTCCGGGAATAAGTGTGGCAGCTCTTTTTTGGCTAGTTCTGCAGAATCAAAGATTTTGACAGTGCTTTTGTAGCTAAATTGGAGCCTAGCCAGAAACAACATTTTAAATTTTTTATGTGCAGCTAGTAATTTGGAAACATTGGATCCGTAGGCTGCACGCTTCAGTCGCACTGACTTCGGAAGGTCTTGAACAATTCGTAGCTGATGCCCTTCCTACACAATCTCTTTAGTCTCCTTAATTTTATTTAATTTGTGGGACTTATCAAAAAAATTCAAAAGTTTTATAATTACAGGTCTGGGAGCTTAGCCAGCCGGAGGTGCTGGTCACAGAGCATGGTGGGCATGCTCAACAATGAACTGTGGACTGTGTGGAGAGGGGACCACTAGTTTTTCTAGGAACATTTAAAAAAAGTGATAGCAGAAGAGCCTTCCGACCCCTCTGGCAGCACGATCATTTTTAAATTGTTTCTTGCACTCCATCCCTCCAAGTCCTCCAATTTTTCTTCTAGCTTATGGCAGGGTTGCAAGAGGGATGCAGTTTCTAGTTCCGTTTGGGCCCACCAGCCATCCAGTGAGCTCACCTGGGCCTCCACATCACCCACTCGTTGGGTCAATTTTTCTTCCACATTGTTAACAGTGTTAAGCTCTGCTGTGAAAGCCTCGATAGCTGGGTTCAAAGGGGCAATTTCCTGTTAGAATCGGACTTCAGTGAATGTGAATGAGCATTCCAAAGATTAAGTAGAAGCTGATAGTTGGGTCTTGCCTCTTTCTGAAGATTTTTCTTGCTCAGAGGTCGGTAGCAGAGTGTGACACACCCCCACAGGTTTCATATCGGTATCCATCTCTGGGAATACAATGAGCCCCATTCAATGCTAGAAGGTGAGAAAAGCCTGGACATATAGAAAAATTAAGAAAATAAAGCACTCTGAAGTAAAAAATAAAGATAAATTGGAAAGGGGTTAGCGGAGCTGTTGGAGAATCCTCCTAAGCTGATCAATGCATCACGTGACTCTGCTGAGAATTTCATTTTCTTTTCTCAGGCAAATGCATTGCTTGATTTGTCATCTGCTCTTAAACAAGATTTTAGTGATGTATGTGTTTGGTTTTCAAATAATTCCATTGTGTTAAATTCTAAAAAAAACAGACTATGTTGTTTGGCATGTCCTTTAGGATTAAGGAGAGCCTTAGTTTGTTGATACAAGATCACTCAGATTCTGTAAATAAACAAGTGTAACAGTTGAAATACTTAGGGGTTTTGCATGATCCCGGACAAACCTTCTCTTCGCAGGTCAGCTTTGTTAGTAGCACTGTGCAATCAATCAGAAGTTGGGTTTTCATTATAAATGTAAAGCCCTATTTTTCAATTGAAACTATAAAATCTTTTTCAGTGGGCTCCCTTCTTCCACATCTTGAGTTTGTTTCAAATTTGTTTTTTAATTTAGGCTCAAAGGAGTTTTGTTTACTACATATACCATTTGTCATTTTGTTTTGTCCTCCCCTATCGGAACTCATCATTGTGATCTTTATTCTGAAATAGGTTGGATGTCCCTAAGATTTAGAATTGAGTTTTTTTGGGGGTGTATGATTTTTAAATCTTTTTTTTTCTTTGTTTCCCTTACCTGATTTGGTTTCTGTTCATTTAGTTCCATCTAAACTCAGATCTGCCAATGGTTTGTTACTAAATACAATTTTACATAAGCATAGAGTTGGCTCATGTGCTTTTTCTTTTGCAGCAACTTTACACTGGAACACTTCACCTGTGTCACTTCATTTGGCAACTTCTTTTCCTCATTTTAAGATTATGTTTAAGCAGTTTTTATTGGAGAACTCAGCTTGCAAATGTACTATTTAATTTGTGTTGTTAGTTTTTATGCTGTTTTATATTTTGTAATTGTGTACTGTAGGTTCCCGGTTCAGACCTGAAAAAAGGGCCTTGGTCTAGTGTCCTCACCCAGTTAACAAATAAATAAATAAAAAAGAAAAAGTAATCTTCAAGAAAACAAAACTCATGCTTTGTGGTTCCAGGAACAGAGGTAAAGAGAGAATAATCTTCTCCAGGTATCCTCACTGGATGGTACTTGGCTGGAAGTAACCGACTCTAGGAAATACCTTGGGGTGCATCTAGACCAGGAGCTCACACTGAAATCTCATGTTGAGGATCTGATGAAGTACCTGGTCAGAGGATTGGACTTCTATGCAGACTTTGTGGGTTTCTCAATAATGAAGCTTGGATGGCCATTGCCTCCTGCACACTATTATCTATCTTTATGGAGCCCTACTCCTGCAACTCCTCAGTGGTGCTGAGCTATGCAGACTAAAGCTACTATATCATAAAGTATCACGTTCTGCAACAGATGCATAGCCCAGAGACCATCACTGCGATATACTCTCAGCTTTAAACTGTCCCTCTCTGAAGGCAAAATTAGCCTATCTGGTCCTCTTCCTAGCCTTTAAGCTAACCAGAATTGCTGCCCCTCCCAGTCTCCATGGTATCCTCCAGGCCAAAACCCAGAACAGGGCATTTAGGTCCTCAATCTGCCCACTGCTGGAGGTCCTGAGTTCCAGGACATGTGTAGGTCACAGGTCTTTTGCTATTTATGCACCATCCCTCTGAAATAATCTACCATTAGAGGTATTACACTGCACTTCGGCAACTGCTTTCAAAACTACCCTCAATTTTCATTCGCTTGCTGGCAGTCACTGCAACTGCAATTATTGACTGTTTTCACCTCCTAATACCTGTCTGTGAATCTCTACATGGTAGCACATGCTAGAGTGCTAGAGTGGACTGCCATGTAGACTCATATGCTATAACCCTGGTCCTTGTACCGGTTCTCATGTTTTACAATGTTAACTTAGAGTGTAATTAACCCTGGACTTGTTCTTGCATTATCATTTATGCAAAAATGCTGTAAACACATGTGCAATATTGTGATTTCATAACTGTTTTCTCATCACTTTGATCCTGTATGTATTTTTTCTGTTACAGTCTGCAGTTACTTGCGGATCATTCATGAAAAAGGGACATTTTGTCTCAGCAGGCCTACTTGGTCAAAAAATTTCAATAAATAAATAAACTAATAAATAAATACAAAAATATGGTTCCTTTAGTATATGTTAAATGATTCATCATTCACCCCATGACAGAGAGAGGGAGCACGTTTCTTTGTTAATTGCATCTGCTTCCTGCATCAAGGAAGTCGCACAGCCATTGGGACTGATGTTTTTCCACCATGTGGGCTGACAGAGGACCAGTTGGAGGGTGGAATTAGAATAGCCCACCAGTTTATAAACTTAGTGCCATTCTCTACCTTAACAGAGCAGATGCCACAGGACATGTAAGAGGAAGAAGGAGCACATTTCTTTGTGAGCCATGCCCACTCCCTCCCATGCACCAAGGAACCTAAACAGCCATTGGGGCTGGTGTTTTCTGTTAATCAGGTGGATGAAGAACCAGTCACAGGGTACAGGTAGAGCAGCCTGTCAGTTTCAAAACTCAGTGCCGCTCTCTGCCTTTGCAAAGCAGATGCCTCAGGACTTGTAACAGGGAGAGGGAGCGCATTTATTTGTGAGCCTCATCTGCTCCCTCCCATGCACCAAGGAACCCAAACAGTCACTGGGGCTGGTGTTTTGCTGCTAATCAAGCAGGAAGAGGACCATTCAAGGACTGAGCTACAGTAATCTGCCACCCACTATATAAGTCCTTCCTGCCAAATGACCCTCCCACTTGTGGCCTTCTCACTAAGGACAAATGCAAAGAACAGTGAGTAGAGTCTGCCAGTAGTCAGCCAAGGAGATGGACAACAACCAGGAACCCTGCCAGTCTCAACCCAGGCAATACTGTATTGTTTGGTGAGGGAAGTGTATGGAGCAACTGTTATCCTGTTCTTCCAAACTGTAATCAAACTGGGTGGATACTGCAGGTAATATTGCCTAAGTAAGAAAGAAAAAGAAGGATAAAAAAAGTTGTTTATTGTTTATGTCATATCTGTATCTGTGACATAGCTTGGGTAGTTTTAATTACAGGGTTATTTTGTGCTTTAGTAACTTGTACAGCTTCACCTTTATTGGGGTCTGGAGCAGAGTACAGGTAATGCAGGGAGAGCAGGACTAGGGAATGTGGAGAGTGGTGCAGTGCAGTGACTGTTCAGCAGAAGTATTCTGAGAGACCCTCTGGAGACTGCAATGCTGCCCCATGTGTGTGCATCTCTTTGAGGTAACAGAGAAGGTACTGCAGCTAGACTCAAGGCTGAGTTGGCTAGGAGTTGGGTGACATTGGCTAGGAGTTGGGTGACATCCCCCCCCCCGTGTCCACAAATCTGAAACTGTTATCTCAGAGGATGCCGGACAGGAGGAATGGCTAGACTACAGTGTGCTCAAGAAGGGTGGTGGGTGGTGTTGGTGGGGTCTGGAAGGCCAGGATGGTGGCTCACAAGTGCATTTCTCAACTGTTGCCACTAGAAAATTCCTACACCACTTTGGTGGGGGTGGGACTGCCAGGAGGAGGCAACCTTGATAGTGGCCATGGAGGATGTGGGGCCCTTCCATTGTAGAGACCCCAGGAGAGGGGAGAGAGAACCCCAGAAGAGGAGGAAGAAACGTCTGGTGGGGGATTGAACTTTCAGGGGCATAGAACTAGGGATAGGAAAGAGGGAGGCAAGGGAGATCAGGTGTCTAGCTGGCGCCATGGCTGGAAGTGATGGGAAGGATATCCTTGGGATTGCTAGGGCAGCAGGAAGGAAGGGGGAGCTGGATGTCATTGTCAACCTTGGGATCAACTGCCTGCCTAGCGATGGGTCTGGGACAGTGGAGGGGAGTTTAGGGAATTGGGAAATGGTCTTAGGTAGCACACTTGGCTGCTTTTGCAGAGATGCTAACTGTCTACAATTGGGGGAAGGATCTCCGCACCAAGTACTTTAATGGACGGTTGAAGGAATAGTGCAGGGAGGAGTGGTATGGCTACATTGAGGACTGGGGGCCCACCCGTAGGTGTAACAACCTATAAAGAGGTGATGACCTGCATCCATCTGGGAGGGGAATCACAGTCCTCAGTGGATAGCTTAAATGTCACTTCAATAAACATTTAAACTAGCCAAGGTGGGTGTTGGAAGTAATTGGGAAGACAGAAACTGCCCCCCCCCGCAGGCTGAGATAGAGAGTATGGAGATTCTGAGGGGGAGACCCCCTAAGGTGCAAGTTAATCAAAGATGCAGTGTGATAGCAAAGGAGAGAGATGGAGAAAGAAGCATTCATAAAGAAGAAGGAAGGTGGGAGAGCAAAAGAAAAGGAGGGAGCAACAAGAAAAGCTCTAACTATATCTGGAAGGCCATGTATGCTAATGCTAGAAGTCTGGAAAATATAATCCCAGACCTAGAGGCCATTATGGCAGAGGCCACACTGGAAATTGTGGCCATTACTGAATCATGGTGCACTGACAGCCATGACTGGGAGTCATGGCCATACCAGTCTACATACTGTTCAGAAAGGACAGGGTGGGAAGGAAAGTTGGGAGTGTGGTGCTTTATGTGAAGGAAAGCATAAAAGCAACAGAGATACAAGAAATTCAGGGGGGAGCGGAGGTATTGTTGGTCACCCTCGAATCAGGAAACAGAACCACTATTAATTTAGGAGTGATCTACAGACCTCTGGCACCGGGGGAGGAGTTAGATAAGGAAATGTTAGATGCAACTGGCAAAATAACTGAAAAGGGGGAGGTGCTGCTGGTGGAGGAGTTCAATCTGCCAGATGTAGATTGTGCCAGCTGTTGCTTCAGCTAGAAGCAAGGACATCCTGGACTCCCTGCAAGGGCATTCCTGAGGCAACTAGCCAGTGAAACCACTTATGATGGGGCAATACTGGAGGTGGTGCTCACTATCAGGAACAGTGTTGCAGACATCAAGGTGGGAAGTCATCTGGGGACTAATGATCACCGTACAGTGTGGTTCAACATAAGGTCAGAGGCAGAATCAAACCACACAGTGGCAAGCGTCCTGGACTTCAGGAGGGCAGATTTTTTAAAGCTAGCTGAATGCCTCCAGAGTGACCTGCCAGGGGAAGATGACTGAGGGTAGAGGAACAGTAGGCCAAACTAAAAGAAGGCTTATTGAAGGCAACAAACCTCTGTTTCAAGCAAGTGAGCAAAAGGAAAAGGAGACCAGTATGGTTCCTGAAAGATGCAGCGGAAAAGGTAAAGGCTAAAAGGGTTGCTTTCAAAAGGTATAAGAAGATCCAGAGGGAGGAGGATAGGGAGGTGTAGCAGGGGAAACAGAGGACAGCAGGGAAAGTAATAAGGAGTGCAAAGGTGCAAATTGAAGAATGAATTAATCAGGCAATATCAAAAGGGGATAAGACATTTTCTAGGTATGTAAACGAAAAAAGAAAGACAAGGGGAGGGATTGTAAGGTTAAAGAGGGAGGGGCAGACTGTACAGTAGAGGACCAAGAAAAGGCAGGCATCTTGAACAAATTCTTCTGCTCAGTGTTCACAGTGGAAGGAGAAGAGAAGGGACAACAAAAGAGCATGAGGAGTTTTGATGGCAGGGATGTGGACACTAGTCATTTTTCTGAAGAGAGTCTGGAAAGCACTTGCTCACCTGAAAGTGGACAACTTTTTGAGGCCAGATGGGATGCATCCAAGGGTGCTGCTGGAGTGTAGGGAAGTACTATCTGCACCCCTGACAGACCTGTTTAACAGATCACTGGAGATCAGAGTGGTCCCTGAGGACTGGAGAAGGAAGATGTAATCCCAATTCACAAAAACGATAGCAGGAGCAGTGGACAATTATAGGCCTGTCAGCCTGACATCGGTGGTAGATAAGATTATGGAAACTCTGCTTAAGTGAAGGATTGTGGAATATGTTTGTAACCCCTAGGTGGTGCTATCCCAAGGGCTACTACCCCTGCCTGCTTGGTTACTAACAGGTTAAGGGGCCTGAGTTCTAAAATGGGTGCCTCCACCCAGAGGTCAGGTTTGGTTGTGGTTAAACTAGCTTGGGCACAGCCCTCTGGGACACTGTGACCCCCTTTGTTCCCACTAGTGGCCCACACAGTACACAGGAGTTACCTTCCAAATACCCCACAAATGCACACTCATTACACATACAGTACCACTTTCCCTCAGGACTGATTCTGCAGCACGTCCCTGAAGACCCACTGTAAAATAAGGTTAGGCAATGTCACAGTAACTATGCAATTCTCTGTGCTATATATACTGACACCACAAGTAGAATATAGTTCAACAAACATAATTCTGATTTATTCAGGGGAAGTAACAAGGAACGGGAATCAGGTTGATTAGCAGTAAACACACAGATCACAGTACTGTGCATTCAATTTAGGGTCCAAATGTCACACTCTCTGGGTACCCAGGAATGGGGAGGGGGCGGGCTAGCCAGGTCCATTGCCCGGGGTTGGCCAGCTGGTGCAGCTGGTTGGGGCCCTAAGGAAAAGAAAGTCATGCACAACAGAATTGTAATCCGGATCAGAGGCTCAGTTCAAAAAAAGGAAAGCACAAATAAATCAGATGGCACACTTTTGATTCATAACTTGTTGCAGGGGGTTGCCTTGAATTGTACTCACGATACCCAATAGAGATTACAGGATGGATAGTGTTGTTTCTGGGTTTCCAGCATTCAGCATGCACTGCAGAGTGAGGGAAATTAAGATCACAATCTCCCTCCAATTTAAAGCACATTTATATGTAACACCCCGATTTCAATTACTGCAAAACCCAGGAGCATACACAGCATCAGCACTCTCTGACAGGCCAATTGCGATCAGCAAACTTTCGGTCTTCTTCAGGTTAAGCCTGGTTCTCACACTTCTGCTTCTTCTTCCTCCTCCAAAACTCGGATTCAGTCCAAACTATGATTACCAATGGCAGCAGACCGACTTGGGGACCTACACATGAGCTTCCCACACGAACTACTCACCGCTCGAACAACAGGGCTCCTTCTCTCTTCACTGTCACCTCAGATCTGGCTTGCCATCAACAGTTCAGTGCCTTTCCCTTAGATCCACTAAAGTCCGGTTGGTTGATAAAACTGTCAGTCATGGCAGGGCTCCCTCTATAGGTGCAAAAAAGGCACCATTGGACCAGAACTACACTTCCCAGGGGCTCCTTCCATTTAGCCTCCTTGTAGCAGGCTCCAGCTTAGAGTCCCTTTCCTGACTGGCCCAAGCAGTCTCCATTTTAAGGCTCCCCCCAACCCAATTTGTCCAGTTCAGCAGTTCAGAAACAAAATGGTGGGGCTTCTCAGAACAGTTCGTGTTGTAAGAAAGGCAGGTTAGACAAACTGCATTTTTACTGTCACCCTAAATGATTTCGGACAAACAATTACATCTTTGAAAAGAACTCCCTCTGCGCTACTAGTGAAGGCAGAATCAGAGCAATTGCTCAGAAGCTCAGGCAGGACTCGAGCAAAGAAAACACAGTCCCCCCAGGCAAACCAATTATGGCGGTGATCAGGCAGACCTTAAAGAGACAGTACCCATAGGATTTGGAGTGCGGGCAGAGCCCACAACTAAATGGCATTTCGCCGAATGCCAGCTAGGTAGGGAGCACTTAGGCAAGCTCCTGGAAGGCTTTTAGGAACCCGCATTTGTAGGGGGTTACATGTCGAATCCAACAGGTTACAAGTTCTGAGGCAGCATGGATTCATAGAAGGGAGAGGCCAAACTAATCTGATAGAGTTCTTTGACTAAGTGATCAAGGATGTAGATCAGGGAGGAGCAGTGGATGTAACATACCTGTATAATAGCAAGGCTCTTGACGCTGTAATACATAGGAGACTGGTAAGCAAGCTGGGTAGCTTGGGGGTGGGCAACCAGGTGGTAACCTGGGTAAGAAACTGGTTATGGAATAGGAGACATGGGTAGTGGTAAACAGTTTGTTCTGAGGAAGGGAGGGTGACTGGTGGGACACCTCAGGGTTCAGTGCTGGCACCAGTCTTCTTTAATGTCTTTATAAGTGACATGGCAGAGGACAAGGAAGGAAAGGCCTGCCTCTTTGCAGATGATACCAAGATCTGCAACAGGGTGAACACTCCTGGGGGGTTAGGGTGTGGAATGAATGGGCAAAGATTTGAAAAATCTAGAAGAGTTGTCAAGGGAATGGCAGCTGGGATTTAATGCAATAAGGGGCAAGATAATGCCCTTATGCCACAGAAACCCAGGAATGGTGTACAGCATGGGTGGAGTGTTACTGACAATAACCAAGTAGGAAAGAGACCTGGTGGTAATCTTATTAGATTACCTAAAGGTGGCCAGACAGTGTGACAAGGCAGTCAGGAGGGTTAGTGGGATGCTGGAGTGCATAGAAATGGGTATCCCCAGCAGAAAGCAGGAGGTGGTTTTGCCCTATTAGAGATCACTAGTAAAACACCACCTTGAGTATTGTGTCCAGTTCTGGAGACCATACCTCAAAAGGGACAAAGACAGACTGGAGGTGGTCCAGAAGAGGGAAAACAAAATGGTGCAGGGTCTGCATCAACAGTCCTACAGGAAGAGGCTAAAGGAATATGTCTACCCTGGAAGAGAGGAGGGAGAGGGGGAGTTACAAACCCCTAATCCAGTGCAGGTCATCAACAGATGACAGAACTCGCCAATGTGTTACCGGAGACCTGTAGCCCGTGACTGAAGCAGCGTCGGAAACATAGACGGAGTGAGGCATAAACAGCAGGACTCAGAGGGCTAAGTGAACTTCATATATTTCTGCTTTCATTGTTTGCTATTGTGCTGGGGTTAGACTGTGCAGACGAGGAGCACAGAGTGAGGGGCTGAGTGTATTTCTAGTAAACTTGCTGCACTAACAAGCTGAAAGTATTTTCTTTTGTTGGGGCTGAGTATTTCTTTGGTTCACGAATGCGCTATATTATGCTGCTGCCGGTTCAGGCAGGGCTGGCTTCAAGCTGATTGTTTTTTGCTGGATCACAGGCAAGGCATGGACCACCCTCCTCCTGGGTTCTTTGGCCTTTACAGGCATTCAAAAGGAAGCACAGGGGATGTGGACTAAGCACAATTAAAGGGCAAAAGCTGGTATAATAAAGACAAGACAGAGGGGATAACACTTCAATATTACAGTATCAAGGTTACAGAAAGAAAGAGGGGATGAAGGGAAAAGAGGAGGGGAAAGAAGGAAAAAAAACAGAAGGGATTACCTAGGACTAGAAAAGGGGTCTATAGTAGAACAGAAAAAGAAAATGCAAGGAGTGGTGCAGAGCAATGGATGTGGAGCTGCACACTTCAGGAGAGCATTCTGGGTCCTGCGGTACTACCCCATATACAACCACCTCTCTGGGTAGAGGACAAAGGTTACCAGTCTCCAGGCCATGCTGGCAGGTGTACTGGCAGCCATTGCCCCCACCCAGCGGCGACCATATCCAAAGCCACTGCGTCAGTGCATTCCCAGGCAGAGGGCTGGCTGGACTATGGTGGGCTCAGGGAGGTTAACGGAGAGGGGTGTCAGAGTTACATCCCCCATCTTATCCAACTTCCAAACTTCTTTGCTGTCCTGGAGGAGCAGGCAAGCTCCACAAAGGAACCCAAGCTTGTGACCAGGGAGGATGAGCTGGTCCTCCAGAAGGGGAGACCCAGGGTTGGGAAGTAGAGGACCCCAGAGGAAGAGGAAGAGGAAGCTACTCCTGGTGGGGGAACTCAATAGAGGAATGGATCTAGGTATAGGTAGCTGGGAGGAGAGGGAGGTTATGTGACTTCCTGGAGTCAGTGCTCAGAGGGTGGGGGAGGCGAATCCACGGGATTGTTAGAGCAGTAGCAAGGAGGGGAGCACTGAAGGTCATGGTCTCTCCTTTTTTTTTTATTTTACCAGGAGAGACACACTAAGCTGAACGCTTGTTTACAGGTGTGACCTGGGAGCACAAGGAAGTTAAGTGACTTGCTCAGGGTCACACAGTATGCAAGTGGGGGCTGTGGGATTCAAACCCAGGTCTCCAGGTTTGTTGCTCAGAGCCTTAAACCACTGTGCTATACTGCCTCCTGGGACGAATTGCCTAGCCAGGATGGAGGTGAACATACAGCAGGCATGGGAGGACTTCAGGGGGTTGGGTAGGTGCTTTGGAGAGGTGGCAGGTTCTGTAACATTTTCAGAAGTGCTACCAGTCCAAGGCAGGGGAAGGCACAAAATCTCAGAATCTCCAAGTTCAATACTTGGTTGAGGGGCTGGTGCAGAGATAATGGTTTTGGCTTTATTGAGGACTGGAAACCCACCTGGAGGGATGGGGGCCTGTACGGGAGGGACGGCCTGCATCCAGTCCTGGAGGAGACTGTGGTCCTCAATGAAAAGTGTGGCTGCTTCCTTGCCAAGCATTTAAACTTGCTGGGGGGGGGACAGTCAACAGCAGGGAGACTTAGGCAGCCCACACCCACAGGTCAGATTAACTAACAGGGTGGGACACAATGAAATGTTGGGAACATAAATTCTGAGTTCATTACAAGGGGTAGGACAAAGGAAGGGAGGCAACAAAAGAATGATAACAGGGTTGGAAAGGGGAAACAGGAAGCCAAGAGTGGACATACAAGGGGGGCACGGAGGGAAACATGGACAGATATTCCTGGGCTTGTTACAAGAGAAAATGCAGAGGTAGAGAGGCAACAGGAAAAAAAAACAAGGCAGGAAAGATGGAGAATAAAGACAAAGGAAGAAATGCAAGGGGCACAGGCTACGATACATGGACATCCATGTATACAAATGTCTGCAGTCTGGGAAATAAAATCCCAAACCTGACAGCCTTGATGGCAGAGGCAAACCTGGACATTGTGGCTATCACTGAGACATGGTACACTGGAGTCCATAACTGGGAGGTTAATGTAATATGGTACACTCTACACAGGAGAAATAGGGAGGGTAAAAAGGGGAACCTCTACGTCACAGAAGGTATTAAAGTGACAGCAGTGCAGGGTAGTCAGGGGAGGATGAGGCACTGTGAGTCACACTTGAACCAGTAAATGGCACAGCAATTCTCACAGGAGTGATATACAGGCCTCCAGCACAGAGGGAAGAAGTGTATAGGGCAATAATGGAGGAAATACATGGGATGGCGGCCAAGGGAGAGGTACTGCTGCTGGGCAATTTTAACATGTCAGATATAGACTGGACCATCCTGGCAGGTGTCTCAGTCAGGAGCTGAGACATCATGGAATCCTTGCAGGGGAAGGCCTCAGGCAGTTAGTTCAGTAGCCCACCAGGGACAAGGTGATTTTAGACCTTGTGCTGACCAATGGAGACAGGATCAAGGAAGTCAGGGTGGATGGGCATATAGGGTCCAGTGGCCACCATAAAGTGTGGTTCAACAACAGTAAAGTGTCACAGGAGAGCCACAAAGGCAAGGGTACAGGATTTCAGGAGGGCAGACTTTGCCAGGAAGGGAGTGGGATCAATGAAGACCTGGCAAGAAGGAATCCAGGAGAAGGATTGAGAAGCAGTGGGCACACCTAAAAGAAGCCATAGTGGAGCCCACAAATCAGTGAATTAGGCTAAGCAACAAGGGAAAAAGAAAGAACAAACCACTGTGGTTCACAAAGGAGGTGGCAGAGAAAGTGAAGGGCAAGATGGGTGCCTTCAGAAAATACAACGGGACTCAGAATCAGCTAGAAAGGGCAGTGTACCTAGAGAAACAGAGGGAGACAGGGAAAGCTGTAAGGAGTGTAAAGGTGTAAACAGAGGAGAGATTTGTGCTGATGGTAAAGAGGGGGGACAAGACAATTTGCAGATACATTAATGACAGAAGAAAGGTCGGGAGGAATTTTAAGGATCAAAGGAGAGGAAGGGAGGAGTGTGGAGGGTGACCTAGAAAAAGCATCCATACTGAATGAATACTTCTGCTTGGTATTCATGGTAGATGGGGAGGGACACGGACCATAACTAGTCAGCAGAAACAATGGAGGGAGAAAGGTAAACACCAGTCCTTTTATGGAAAAGAGTCCTGGAGTAATTCTCAAAACTGAGGGTGGACGAAGTGATTTGTCTAGATGATATACACCCCAGGATATTAAAGGAATTATGGTCGGTATTGGCAGTACCGCTAGCTGCACTGTTTAGTGAGTTACTCAATATAAGGGTGGTTCCTGAGGGCTGAACAGGGGAAAATATAGTCCCTCTTCACAAGAGTGGTAGCAGGGAGAAGAAAGGAAACTATAGGCCAGTCAGCCCTACCTCAGTAGTGGGTAAGGCCATTGAGGCGCTGCATAAGGAAAGGATTGTGGAACACCTCGAAACTGTGGGAGCAAATGATCCAAGACAGCATGGGTTTACAGCAGGAAGGTCATGTAAAACAAACCTGACTGACTTTTTTGACTGGGTGATAAAGAAGGTGGATAAGGGAGAAGCGGTGGATATCACCTATCTCGATTTCAGCAAGGCCTTCGACACAGCACCGCACAGAAGTCTGGTGAAAAAGCTAGGTAGCCTGGGGACGGGCCACAATGTGAAAAACTGGGTTAGAAAGTGGTTGAAGGACCGGAAGCAGAGGGTGGTAGTAAACAGGATTAAATCTGAGGAAAGGAGGGTGATCAGTGGGGTGCCTCAAGGATTAGACCTGGGACCAGTCCTTTTTAATACCTTCATCAGTGACATTGCTGAAGGGCTGGAAGGGAATGTTTGCCTCTTTGCAGATGACATCAAGATCTGCAATACAGTAGACAATTCAGTGGGGGTTAAAAGAATGAGGAGGGATCTGGGAATGCTGGAAGAATGGTCCTGATTGTGTCAATTAAAATTTAATGCAAAGAAGTGCAAAATAATGCACTTGGGGGAAGAAACCCTGTTGAAAACTATAAGATGGGGGGGGGGGGAGTGCCGACAGTCACCAGGGAAGAAAGAGATTTTGGGATCATCATCTCAGATAACCTTAAGGTGGCCAAACAGTGTAACAAGGCTGTGGGGAGGGTCAGTGGGATGCTGAGGTGCATAGGAAGGGGTATCATTAGCATAAGAAGAGAGGTGGAGATGACCTTATACAAAACACTGGTGAGGCCTCATATAGACCATGGTGTTCAGTTCTGAAAGCCACGTCTTCACAAGGAAATAGACAGGGTGGAGGAGCTCCAGAGAAGGGTGACCAAGAAGGTGCGAGGATTGCATCAGAAAACATACAGTATGAGGACAGATTGAAAGACCTCAATATGTATTCACTAGAAGAGAGGAGGAAATGGGGGTATATGATAGAGACCTTCAAGTATCTTAAAGGCTTAAACAAAGTGCAGGTGGGTGATATCTTTCAATACAAGAGTTGCACAAGGATAAGGGGCATGATATGAGATTGGAGGGTGTCAGGATAAGGGGAAATGTGAGGAAGTTTTTCTTTACAGAAAGAGTGGTAGATGTTTGGAATAGACTGCCCCAGGAGTTGGGGGGTAGTACAGTGGGGGATTCAAGCATGCATGGGATAGACATACCCTGTAAAAGAACCTAGATATGGGAACGAGAGGCAAAAGCCAATGACCAAGTAGGGGATCAGCAGCCACTGAGACAGGCAGGGAATATGGGCAGACTAGGTGGGCTGAGTGGTCCTTATCTGCCATCAACTACTATATTACTATGTTACTATGTATATATGATAGAGATCTTTAAATACACTGTAAATTACAGGAGGGGAATATTTTTACGAAAAAGGTGCTCTAGAACAAGGGGCATGCTGAAAAGCTGGAGGTAATAGATTCAGGAAATGTGTGGAAATATTTCTTCACAGAAAGAGTGGTGGATTGCTAGAATTGCCTTCCAATGGACTTGGTTGGGGTGAAAGAAGTGGTGGTATTCAAAAATGGCTGGGATAGGCACAAGGGAATCACAGAGGTAAGGAAGGTAGGGGACGTGAAAGTGCCGTAGATCAAATAGGGTCTAAATCAAAAAAGAAGGGGGGGGAAAATGGGCAGACTGGGTGGGCCAAACAGCTATTATCTACCATAAGATTCTATGTTTCTATGTTTCTATATTTCAAACTGGTAAACACATTGGCCCCCATATCCAAAGCTGGCTGTATGTGCTGCACTGACATGAGCACTGCATGGCAAGTTGTGCATGGCCAGATCAGGGGTAATATTCAAATAGCACACTGCAACTGGAGCATGCTAAATGTCTGTATATGGGGCTGGGTGGGCACAGCACAAAGTGACTGTGTTCTACACTGACCCAAACCCTGACTGAATATGGCCCGCAACAGCCCAATGTAGATAGAGTGACACAAATGGGATAGCATCAGGGCTCCTATAGGTTATAATCAGCCCTATCATGCTAATAAGGCCACTGGGCATGCAGGGTGCTAGGGTCCATTTCCATGTCCTTTAGGGTCTCATTAGTGTTCATGCAATGGAGCTCAATACCCCCCAGCTTCTTAATATACAATCTGTCCTGAGGTCCAGAAAGAACTACAGAATAGTTGTAATAGGACAGGTTATATGAAGCTGTCCTGTGCAGTGATCTAAATAGTGTAATAGGACTCCACAGCAGCATGTTATTTGGTTTAATGCACAGCAGAAAACCATTCATTTACAGAAAGTGTAAGCAGCCCCATGATATTCCTAGTAACTTGAATTATGTGTAGGTGCCATAAAATGTACCCCTGTCAGCCATCTACCCTAATCACTAATAGTCCACCCACCAATTGCTGGTCATGCTTATATCTGCAAACACTGGTGGTCTGGTGGACACCCCAAACCCCTAAAGGTTCATCTGACCCCACCACCCACCATATCTAGGCAAGAGCCCCCCCTCCATGCACTGCCAGTCACTGATGCTGCAGTGCAGCATTAGAGATGGTAACAGGCACAGCCCTGCACTTACAACTTCAGCCAGCCACTGTCTGATCATCAGACTGTGATTTCATGCCTACTGTAATTCTTACATTAAGATGGACTATTGGATGGATTGCATACTGGGAAGATTGGGAGGGAGAGAACACTGTTCCATCAAAACAAGGGCACAAGTTCAGCAGCATGTAACAGAGTTGCAATGGCAGCTGTTTAGAGCTGCTGAATTCACTGAATATACTGCTGCATGGTCATGTTGTTGGGTCAGGGTAGCGTCCTGGAGGCCTTTAAATATGGCCCCTCCCCATTAGTCTGCAATACTCATGATTAGGGCTGCACTACCATTTCAGTATGGGGAATATGAAATTGCAATTCACAGAGGTTCTGTGGTCTATTTTTTTTTGTTTGTTTGTTTATGAGCATTACAGATGTGATGATGTTATAGGGGAAACTATGACAATATATAGGATAGTGTATTGGGGCCCATACACAACCACACTATTCTCATACCAAGTGGTTTCCATGATGACGAGGACCTCGAGAGTGGAGCTCAAGAGGTCCCTTTCATCATGGAAACCACGAGGTATCAAGAATATTGTGGTTGTGTATTTGAGCTCGGGTGCATTTTTCTTTATAGTGTATGGTGCCCAAAACCAAAAAGATTGCTTACTTTTCTTGTTCTGTGGCAGCGCTTGCTGCCAGGGACCTGCACTTTCCATATGTTCGCTGGCCAGCCAGCTCACACCCGCAAGGAGTAAACCTCCCCCTGTCCTATGAACAACATTTTTGGGGGCAGTTGCATTATGAGATTGCTACTAATGCAGAATGAAAAGTCATTCAGTGTTAGTAGCTGGATCTATGTGATAGCGGCCATTGCAGAATAGCTATCGCCGTTAGAGTGAGTGTACATCGCCGAAAATAAATTTCAGCAATGCACACTTACGGTGAATGGGAAGAGGGTGCCTGACATCCATGGTAGTTTCTTTAATGTGGGGACTTTGCCCCTGCACTCCCTACTAAAAGATTCTCAAATCCAGGGTGTGCATGTCGGGGGGGGGGTCAAAATACTTGAAAAATTAAAAAGCCACCTGACAGCAAAAAACATACTGTACCACACCATGCTGGACCCAAACCCTGTACCCTGCACCTCCCAGCTGACCACCCTCCCCATCGCACTAATGGACCAGTTCAGCAGCTGCCAGCCACACCCCCTCCCACATACCTTCCCCCTCTTCCTCCCCCGCCGTCGCGAGTGTATACTTAGGTACATACTGCTGCTCTACCTCGCCCACCCAGGTATCCATTTGATACCCTGCTAAGTAGCCCTGAACAAAGTAGCTGTGACTGAGTCACCCTTTTTGAAAGCACTCAGTTGCGGTCTCCGTGTTAACTGAATACCTTAGGCCTTGGACACACTACATAACTGTTTTTGAAAACCATTTTTAAAACCAGTTTAGCTAAACCATTTCAGTGCAGCCACATTACTCAGTAACCATTTTTGATAACAGCTTAGTGTGGCCACACTGCTAGTGTTAAACCTGTTCTCCTTGTAACTATTTTGTGTTAAGTACAACACACAGAACTGTGCTTGCCTGGACACACACACTGCAGCTAGCACTGTTTTAGTTAAACCAAGTATAGCTTAAAACACTTTTACTCCTGGACAGACCTGTAAGTAAAACCATGCTAGCTCCAAAAAGTTTTTAAAAATGATTTTAAGACTAGATATCTAGCAGAGTTTAAAAACATTTTTGTCAAAATATTTTAAGGGGCTTGTAGTCTGTCTGCAAACAGTGCTAGGGGGATCTGAACCATTTTAAAGCACTTAAACCATTTTAATTTCCCCAATGTGTTCATGACCTTAGTGGCTACGTCACTACTGAAGCAGAACCACTTCTGCCAGTGTATGGAACCCCATACACAATTGCATTCCACCATACACAATACTCCATACATTCTTTATAGACAACATTCACCTCATATTCTGTATATTTTCTCTGTTTACTGTAGCTTCCTCTTTTTCTTTATAACTAAAAATGGAAACAAGATAACTTCCCCCAAATGTCATCAACTGGTAGGTAGGGAAAATACTATTTTATACAGGGGCACAATGACACAATGAACTGTTGACAAAGATTGCCCTTTGCTTGTTACAGTTACAAATTAATTTACAGTTAATACATTTACAATATCAGTACAACAAAGTCCAACTTGAATTAAAGATACAAATTTCTTTAAATAACCAATAAGCAACAGAACAGTAAGTTAATCCCCTTAATCATTCAAATTCTGTCTGAGAAAATATCATATAAATGCTGTTGTGCTTCCTGGCAGAGCAAGACAATGTTAACAGTAGAGTACAGATCACAAATATCCATCACTCCATGATTTTCAGGCGTTATTCAATTTGTTAAACCAAGAAATGCCTTCAATACATTTTTTTCCTCTTTCCAACATTTTATAAAACTAATGGCTCTTCCAATGTTATTCTATTGAAAAGTTTTAAAGCCCTCTATTGTGCAATAATCCGAAGTGATGTAATGCTGAACCCTCTATATAAAAGTGCAGA
The DNA here is from genome assembly GCA_016271365.2 of Neoceratodus forsteri. Taxonomy (NCBI): domain Eukaryota; kingdom Metazoa; phylum Chordata; order Ceratodontiformes; family Ceratodontidae; genus Neoceratodus; species Neoceratodus forsteri. The sequence goes on along the minus strand of CM057449.1, from coordinate 803,418,298 downwards.
TGGGCGATCTTTAGGTAGGTTCATAATTTACATGTAAAAGACATTTTAAATGGTCTCAAATTCCTTAATGTTGTTGGCAAACAGTCAAACTTTTAAGCCATAAAGGACCATATTTTGAACTTTTGTATTAAAGACTGGTTTTACAGCCATAAAAGAATTATCACCAAAGGATTTGGAAAATCTGATTATTCTCTTTGTTGCTTGACCGTCTTTATGCTTAGTTTCTGCCACATGTGCTTTCCAGATATTTCTACAATGCAATGTGACTCCTAAGTTCATGTATCTACCTACCTCCTCTAGCTCAGTAGTATTAAATGTTCAGTTTCTGGTTTTGGAGGATCTCTCAGCAAGGACCAAAACTTTAGATTTTTTCTTATTTATGTTTAAGCTAAGATTTTCTAAATGTTCAGATGTACAATTTATTGCTCTTTTCAACCCCAATGGAACCAGAGAGCATGCTATAAGACAATATAATCTGTGCACAATAACATATGGATAAACATAGAATTTGATGGCAGATAAGAGACAGCTTAGCCCACCAGTCTGCCATATATTGGAACCATGGCATTGCCTGCAGAGGGGAGGTGGGAGCCAAAGACAGTAAGGGAATTCAAGCGGGCATGGGACAGACACTGTGGGATACACAAGCAGGCAGCTAAGTAGGGGGTGCAAATTCAAGGGCAGACTTGATGGATCATATGGTCCCCATCTGCAGACAAAGCATATCAGAATACATAACTGGTATGGAAAGGAAGATAGAAGAGCAATTTATGTAACACTTATTTCCTATCTCCTTTAACAATGATCTCATGCTAGATGGGGAGTAGGACACAGGCTTTGTTCCTGTAGAGCACCCCCAGTTTAGAACAGAGTTTCTTGTGGGTGGCATTCACATGATAGAGAAGTCAAGGTGGTGGTCCAGCCAAATCCTGAGGTACTTGAAGAAGATGACCTCCAGTGCTGAGCCTTCAATGGTTGTGAAGACAGCTGAGGATAGGGATTGGGCCAGATGCTGCCTGGTGACAAAGGCCATTGATAACAATTGTGGGTAAGCTGATTGGAGCAAAATCAGAGTTGGTTATTGGTAAAATATTTCAGTAGTGAAAAAGCCATAACAGAGAAGGACAGACATGAGGCAAAACGTACTGTATCATCCACATACATGTGTATACTTGAGGAGGCACATGCTTTAGGGAGGCCATTTAGGAAAAATAAGAACAGGATAGGGCCAAGGACAGAGCTCTGGGGACACCCAATCTGATAGGAGTGAGAGAGCAAGATTCTCTTATGCAAACCACTTGTTATCTGCATTCCATCTATGAGCCAAACTATTTAACTTCTAGGTCAGATAGTTCAGCTCCTATAAGTTTGTCCAGGAGAAGGAGGTAAGCAACAGTGTTGAAGGCTTTGTCCAATGTGACAAAGATGGCAGTGGTAATCAGGCCCTATTCCATTCTCTTTAGGATCATGTCAGTGAGTCTGAGGCATGAGTAAGCTATTAAGTGGTACTTCCAAAAGCCAGACTGGAAAGGGCTGAGAAAGGAGGTGGAGGAGTCAAGACAGCGGGAAAGTTGAGAGAAAATCAGGTGTTCTTGAAGTTTGGCCAAAGCTAGCAGGAGTGATATAGGGTGGTAGTTGCCCTGGTTTGAGAAGTCACCCTTTTAGGGAGGGAAATAACTGCAGCCCTCTTCCATGTGACAGGCACTATGTGCCCCAGTAGGAAGATTTAGGGAGATCAGAGAGGTGACCCCACAGCAAGAGCTAACAATGAGGAGCTTTGGGGTCTAGTCTCTCAGGGCTTAGTGAGGATTTAGGCCACAGGTCTGTGTGGGTGGCTGCAGGAGAGGTAAATGAGATGAACAAAGAGGAGGAGTTGGAGACTGGAGGTGGAAGGGAGAGGGAGGAGGGAGAAGTGAGAGGCACAAGTGGTAAAGAAATTATTGAAGGTGGGAGCAATTAGCAGAGTCAGTAAAGACACACTCCTAATTTGACGATTGGGAATGTAGACTGGAGGAGAGGCTTAAATGGGGCATGGATGACCTTTCAGAACTTTGAGGAGGACTGATATTATTGTGAGTGGCTGTAAAATAGTGAGCATGTGCAAGTCTAGTGGCTTTGATACAAGCATTACAAAATGACTTAGACCTAGCAAGGTCCAATGGTGAGCCAGAGGCCTAATGGGGGCATTAGGCTGAGTCTGTTGCTTTAAGACAGGCTAACAACTCAGCAGAGATCCAAGGAAGGTGTGAACCTTTGATCCTGGTCCTCTTTAGAGGGGCAAGAGTGTCCCAGGCAGCCAAACGTTTAGCTTGTACATTTATAAGAGCCTCATTTATGTTAGCGGATGCTGAGATAAAGGACTGATTCAGTATTTAAGAGGTTAGCACGCAGGGTAGAAAGATCAAGCAATCAGAATGACAGAATCTAGATTATCTAAAATGGGGCTTTGGGGTGCTGGATCCTCCATGCACAGTAAATCATCTGATGGTCACAAACAGCAATGAGGAGTGTACCAGCTTCTTTAGTATGGAGGGAGTGGATAAAAGCACCCAGTCAATATGGTCATTGTTTGTAGGTGTCAACAAAAGGGGAGGTGCTGCTAATTGGTGATCTCAATTTGCCAGTTGTGGATTGGTACATCCCAGCGGCGGCCACAGCCAGGGGACAAGACATCTTGGACTCCCTGCAGGGAGAAGGCCTCAGGCAGTTAGTGAAAGAACCCACCAGGGACAGGGCAATTCTGGATCTAGTCCTGACCAATGGGGACAGAATCACAGAAGTCCAGGTGGAAGGTCACCTCGGGACCAGCGACCACCACACAGTGTGGCTTAACAAAAGTACAGGGTCGCAGTCCAGCCACACAAAGGTGAGGGTTGGGGATTTTAGGAGGGCAGATTTTGCTAGGAATCTGGGAATGGCTATCAAAGAAGTCCTGGAAAGGAGAGAGGTGGGGGGGGGGGGTTGAGGAACAGTTGGCAAAATTAAAAAGAGCCATAGTGGAGGTGAAAAACCAGTGGCTCAGAAACAAAGGGAAGAGAAAGAAGAAACCACTTGGATCTCAAGAGAGGTAACAGAGAAGGTTAGGACCAAGAGGGCAGCATTCAGAAAGTAGAAGAAGACTCAGAAGGAAGAGGATAGGGTGACATACCTGAACTATCTGAAGGAAGCAGGGAAAGCTGTTACAAGCGCAAAGGCACAGACAGAGGAAAGATTAGCAAGACAGTGAAGAGAGGGGATAAGACATTCTATAGGTGCATCAGTGAATCAGTGAAAGAAGGAAGTCTGGGTGGGGTGTATTGCAAGGCTCAGAGGGGAAGAGGGAGAGTGTGTGGAGAAGGACCAAGAAAAGGCATCAGTGCAGAACAAATACTTCTGTTCAGTATTCACTGAGGACAAGGAGGGACAGAGGCCACAGCTAGGCACCAGAAACAAAGTAGCAAGGGAGGTGGACACCGGTCCATTTACAGAAAGTAGAGTCATAGAGGAGCTCACAAAACTAAAGATAGACAAAGCAATGGGACCAGATAGACAACACCCCAGATATTGAGGAATTAAGGATGGAGCCAGTAGCACCACTGGCAGCCATGTTCAGTGAATCACTCAGCACAGGTGTGGTTCCAAAGGACTGAAGGAGGGCACACATGGTCCCCCTACACAAAAATGGGAGGAGGCAGCAACTACAGGCTGGTCAGCCTCACCTCAACAGTAGAGAAAAGAATGGAGGCAATGCTTAAGGAAAGGATTGTGGAACATTTGTAATCCACCGTGCACATGCTGTAAAGCAGCATGGATTCACTGCAGGAAGATCGTCAAACAAATCTGACAGATTTTTTGACTAGTTGATGAAGGAGATGAACCAAGGAAGAGTGGTAGATGTTAGTGCATCTTGACTTTAGCAAAGCCTGTGACACTGTTCCACATAGGAGACTGCTGAACAAGTTGGGAAGCCTGGGTATGGGACACAAAGTAGTATACTGGGTTAGAAGCTGGTTAGAGGATAGAAAGCAGTGGGTGGTAAATGAGATCCAATCCAAGGAAAGAGGAGTGACTAGTGGGTACCTCAGGGATCAGTCCTGGGGCCAGGGCTTTTAATGTCTTCATTAGTGACACTGCAGAGGGTCTGAAGGGAGGTTTGCCTGTTTGCAGATGACACCAAGATCTGCGACAGGGAGACACTACTGATGGGGTGGAGAGAATGAGGGGACTAAGGAAAACTAGAAATGGTCTGAAGAGTGGCAACTGAGGCTCAATGCAAAGAAGTGCAAAATCATGCATCTGGGCCCCAAAACCCTGGGGAGAGCTACAGAATGGGGAGGGGTAACTGATGGTCACCAGGGAAGACAGGGATTTGGGGATTATTATCTCAGATGACCTAATGGTAACTAAGCAGAGTACAAAGGCTGTAGGAAGGCCAGTGGCATGTTGGGGTATAGGAAGGGGTATCACTAGCTGAAGAAGGGAGGTGGTGATGCCACTATACAAAACACTGGTGAGGCCCTCATCTGGAATACTGTGCACAGTTCTGGGGGCTGCATCTTGAAAGGACATAGACAGGGTGGAGGTGGTTCAGAGAAGGATGACAAAGATGGTGCAGGGCTTACACCAGAAGGCATATGGGGAGAGAGACTGAAAGACCTCAAAATGTATACACTGAAAAAGGAGGGAACGGGCATATGATAGAAAATTTTCAAGTATCTTAAGGATAAACAAGGTGCAATGGGAGACAGCTTCAATATAGGACGGGTACAAGAACAAGGGGCATTATATGAGATTGGGAGGGGCAGGATAAGGTAAATGTGAGAAGTTATTTTTCACAGAAAGGGTGGTGGATGCATGGAATAATCTACCCCAGGAGGTAGTTGGTGCATCCACAGTAGGGGGATTTAAACATGTGTGAGATAGGCATAAGGGAACCCTAAAGGTGGGAAGAAGAGGCTAAAGCCAATGACCAGATAGGGACATCGGCCACCAATTAAGGTAGGAAAATTGGGCAGACTGGATGGGTCTGACGGTCCTTATCTGCTGACAATCTCTATGTTTCTATGACAGGTTAAGCCTCATGGGTTCAGAGGTGAATTCTCCGAGTTGGAGTGAGTTTATGTTTTGGATTTTTTTTAGAGGAAGGGGATAGGCACTAATAATTGAAGATACCAAGAACTGAGTTCCCCAGAAGAGGCCAAGGAGGAGACTGAGGAGAGAGGGTCAGTGATGGAGTCTGGATTTGAACCAGGTCAGCAATGGGTCCACGCTATGAAGACAGGGACAGAGAAGGGAAAGAAGAAGAGCTTGATAAGCAGCAGCTCATAAAAGAAAGGAGCAGAAGAACAGCATATTACCTCACACCAGAGAAGGGTGGAAACATACTCTGGAACTCCTCCATCCCTCTTGCCTTGGTTCTGCCTGGCCACAGTATAGCCAGCAATGGCTATGCTCAAACTGTTGATCTGGATGGGGAGACAGCCAAGATTCAGACATGACCAGAACATCTAGCTGGAGTTTTAAGGACCTCAGACTTAACTGATTGTGTTTGAGGAGGAGGCTGCAAATGTTAGAGTGGATGATTCTCAGCCCCTTGGGAAGAGGAAAGGTAACTAGGGACCAGGGACCAGGGTTGAGTTCAAGATCACCTGCCACAAGAGGAGCAAGGTGTTAATCAGCTTGAGGGGCCCTCGTGAGGGTGTATGGGGTGGTGGGAGGAAGAAGAAGGAGGGGGGCGGGAAGCTGTCACCAAAGGGCTTCCAGCTTAGGTGAATGGATAGAAACATAGAAACATAGACTTTGATGGCAGATAAGGACCGCTTGGCCCACCTAGTCTGCCCATTTCCCTACCTACTGGATAAGCTGCAGATCCTAGTTAACCAATAGCCTGTTTCTTCTTGTGTCATATGGGGGATGAGGCTGGATGCAAGAAATGAAGGACTGTCAAAAAGAGGAGAGGGGTTGATGAAGAGTAAAGTAGCAGAAGTAGAGGAAGGGGCCGAAAATGAAGCCAGGAAGTAGACAATGCTACACAGAAGGGGGACAATGAGGTGGGGGGGTATAAAGGAGCATGATATGAGCTGAGTTAGAAAACACATAGTAGTATTTAGAGCAGGGAGTGACTGTAAGAATAGTGGAAGCCAACAAACAGTTCAAATATAGTTAAAACTACACCCTGCACCAATCGGATCATCAGGGGGGAGGGTGGGAGCAGCAAACAATACAAAATGTAAATTAGACCAGCCCCCACAACCCCCGGGTCATAAGTGGGAAGGATGAGAGCAACAAACTGTACTAAATGTAATTCTGACCAGCTCCCACGCCCCTCAGGTCATAAGGGTGAGGGTGGTAGCAACAACAATATGAAATATAAAAACTAGACCAACCCCCTTACCTCTCAGGTCATAAGGGAGGGTGGAGGCAAACATTACTAAATATAAATTAGACTAGCCCCTGCGCATCTCGTGTCATATGGAGGGAATGCAGTACAAGAAAGTTAAGGATAACAGTGGAAGACAATTAATCATGCAGCAGGTAAGTGAATGAAAGCCTCAGCCATTTGGAGTTGTTCCTTTATACACACACACACACACACACACACACTAGACAGAGATGCAAAGAAAGTGTTGGCTGAGAGGGAAAAGAAGCAAGAAGAAAAAGCTGCAGGGGCAGCACGGAAAGGGGGATGGAATGACGCAGCATCTTGAAAGCAGACTGGAAGCTAAACTGAAATCATTAGGGCACAGAGCCCTTCAGGGAGCAGGTGTAGAGAAAACAGAAAGTGGCACAGGGCCTGAAGAAGTTCAGAAAGGGCACAACGCCCAAAATGCAGAGCTAATTCATCCACCAGGTTGACTGCCGAAGGGAAAGAAAATCAGGAAAAACTGCACAGGTATGGGCACAGAGCCCAGCAATAAAAGCAGCATAGGCTGCTAAACAAAAACCTGGAGACTGATGAAATGGATGTGGAGCTTAAGAAGCTGGACTGTGCATAGAGAACAGTGGATGGAGGGTGCAGGTCAACGCAAGGATGCACAGATAAGATGTACTGCAGGCACAGAGCCTGCAATGAATAAACAAGCATTTATGGAGAATGCAAGGGTCAGTGTCCATTAACATTGTTCTTGGGGGGGCATGAGTTTCCAGCTCCCCCCACCAGATGACTCTCATCAATTATTTCATGTTCTAACTTTGAAATTAAAACTGTATTTGTTGTAGTATGAGTTGCTAAATGAAAAAAACAATACATAACATTGTGTTTTGTAACTAGAAAGAGAATACAGATTGTTTTAAGTACAGTAGCTTTGCTCATGTGCAGCAAATTAACAACAGATGGACTTTCCTGGACATTAATCCAAAATTGCATCTGTTTATGAAAATATAAATCATCCAGACAGTTTTAAAACCATTCAGATAGAGAGTAAATGAGAGAAGCACCAAGCCCAGTCAAAGAAATGACTGTAGAAAAACATAATGAACTGCCAATTTAATCGCACAATAAAAGTAATTTATCTAGAAAATGTAAGAGTAGAAGCTTTAGAGAAGGTACACCACGCTGCTGGAACCCACACAAGCCCATATTTAACACTGTCCTCCAAATCAAAGCCAGAGTTGATTAAATTCAAAATTCTTAGTGTTAAGAGATAGATGAATGAATGAATGAATGAATGAATGAATGTTAAGAGACTCAGAGATCTGATTTAAGAGACTGAGGGATCTCAACATGCACACCCTGGAGAAGAGAGGGGGGGACATGATAGAGACCTACAAGTACCTCATGAGGATAAAGAGGGTGCAGGTGGAAGTCTCTTTGAATGAGGAAGAGCACCTTGACCATAGGGCATGGGATGAAGCTTGGGGGTGGGTTTAAGAGGATGTGAAGAATTACTACTTCACTAAACGAGAGGTAGACACCTGGAATAGACTGCCAGCGAAAGTGGTGGAGGAGAAAACAGCAGGCTGTTGCAAGCATGCATAGACAGGCATAAGGAAGTATTAGTAAATAGGCAGGTAGAAGGGAGGGTCACCAGAGACCAGTTAGGGTCTGCAGAAGCAGACTAGAAAGGGACCAGCTGGGCAGACTGGGTGGTCCAAGTGGTCCTTTTTTGCTGAAAAAATTCTATGTTTCTATGAATGTAGGACATAGACACAGGCAGTCCCATTAAAAGTCAATCATCATGCAGGCCAGCACGGTGATGCGGAGGGTTGAGACATCTGTGTCTCCCTGGTGCCATGCCAGTGACCCAGATTTGGGAACAGACTCGGGTTGCTCGGGGGTCTGACCGGGAAAGGGAAGACTGAGTGTCCATAGGAGTGCTCTCTTTCCTCAGGGAAGGGGGATCCTATAACTCACCATTCAACATGCGAGTCCCGTCGCTAGAAGGAAGGGCCAGCGTACAGAGTGCTGGAGCACCTCCTTAGAAGTGGAGAGTGCTTGCGTGCTCATTGCATGTACAGCTGAGTCCCAGGGAGAAAATCAGGAGGAAAATGGAAGACGGGCTATATGAAGCCCTACCCATCTCACTGCTGGCCCACCTAATCTCTCCAGTCTGCCGGAGGAGTTGTGGGATGTCCGCGATCAGCAGGGACAGGGTGAGACAGCTGCCTGATCCATCACACAGAAAGAGAAAAATCTTTATGGAAAAAAGTCAATCATCATAAATAATCCATTTACAGAGACTCCCTCAAAAGGGTTATGGAGACAGGGATGAACACAGGAGTGCAGTCACCCCACACACCAGAACAGCTGAAGTAACATTTAAGTATTTGGAATTTATTTCATTCTGGCATTGATTTGAAGAAAAGTGGCTTGTGCTGGTTCTTACAGCGTGGTATACCCTCACCAGTGCTCCTGTTTGATTTGTCTCTGCATGGAACTGACGCAGCCTACCCTGGGAGAAGCCGTCTGCCTTCTAGATTTAAGGTGAGCCCTGTGAACTCTGTAGAAACTGTATGAATAAGTAAAAGAGCCTCTGATGCCTCAGGAAAACTTTGGAGATTACACATGCTGTAATTTAAGATGCATTTCCTGGAGTTCCTTTTGTTTTTTTTGTTATCCCTTGGTCACCTAAGCTACCCATCTCCACTTGGCGAACACCCAGCCTCTGCCAACTTCTCTCTAGCACCTATCTTTCCTTGGGGTCCACAGGGTGTTTTGCTCTGTGTTGGGTTCCATCAGGGGCTTAGCAAGGAACTGCCCTCTTCTGATCCATAACTGCAGGGATCAGAGGCCAGTCAGAGTGACAGGGCCTGAGTGTACCAGCATCAGGCTGTTGTGCCCAGGTTCTCCACTTAGTTATTCCAACCTCAAGGGTGCAGATGGTGAGAGCACCATGGTGCAGATGTAAAGACAATTGTGTGGCTATGCTCCAGGGCCATGCTGCATTCTCCCTCCTTCAGGTTCCTCCATCTGCACAGCTAACTTTGGTCACCTAGGTGGTGGTACCTGCAGCACAGAATGATTCCCGCCCTCCCCAGAGAAGAACACCATGCTGGATGCTCAGTTCTCCTTCACGTGGCTGGCTTCTGGCATCCCGGGGTCATTTCAAACCTGGGTCATTGGCATCACAAGTAGTAACCTCACCACTGTACTGACAGGCCAGCCCACATTTCCTGTTTTATCTTCCACATATTCTTCATTAAGGAATTCTGCAGGAAGCCAGTTCATTGTCCTTGGCAAACTGGTTGACGGGCAGAAAACAGAGAGTGGTGGTAAATGGTATACAGTCAGAAGAGATGCAAGTCACAAGTGGGGTACCTCAGGGATCAGTCCCGGGGCCAGTCCTCTTCAACATCTTCATTAGTGACCTTGCAGATGGACTAGAGGGTAAGGCTTGTCTGTTTGCAGATGACACCAAGATCTGCAACAGAGTAGATGATCCAGATGGGGTGGGCAGAATGAGAAGAGATCTGGATAAACTAGCAAAATGGTCAGAAGAGTGGCAACTGGGATTTAATGCAAAGAAGTGCAAAATCATGCACATAGGGAAGAGAACCCTGAAGCCACCTATAGGCTGGGAGGAGTTGCTAGCAGTCACAAAGGAAGAAAGAGACTTGGGCATCATCATCACTGATGACCTAAAATCATCAAGCAGACCTCTAAAGCAGTAGGTAAGGCTAGGGGGTGTTAGGGTGTATTAGTAGGGTATCAAGGCTGTAAGAGGGAGGTAATAATCCTCTGTACAAGACACTGGTTAGGCCCCATCTGGAGTACTGCGCAGTATTGGAGGCCACACCTTCACAAGGACATTAACCAAATTGAGGCAGTCCAGAGAAGGGCAACCAAAATGGTGCAGGGACTGCATCAGAAGACAAATGAGGACAGATTAATGGAGCTCAATATGTATACCCTTGAGCAAAGGAGGAGAGAGGTGATATGATCGAGGCATTCAAACACCTTAAGGGCATAAACAAGGTGAAAGAGTCTAACATGTTTAAATATAAGAAAAATAGCAGGGACAAGAGGACACAGCATGAGATTAGAGGAGGCGATTAAGGGGAATGTGAGGAAATTCTTTTTCACAGAAAGGGTGGTGGATGCATGGAATGGCTTACCACAAGAAGTGGTGGCTATGAATACAGTGCAGGGCTTCAAACAGGCATGGATAGGCATAAGGGAGCAATACAAATGACTATGAATAGATAGGCCACTGACAGAGCAAAGGCCGATGGCACATTTATACGGTAGAAAAAGAAATGGGCAGACTGGATGGGCCTTGCGGTCCTTATCTGCTGTCAACTTCTATGTTTCTATGTTTCTATGTTCCTTCAGACTTCATCTCCTCCTGCTGCTCATCAGTAAGTGAGGTCATAATCTCCTGCTAGTGACATGATCATTTCCATGCCAACCAACTGTGATTTATAAACCGAGAATAATGGCATCACATGCAGACTAACAGAAGGAGGAGAAGATGGCTGAGGACAAGGATGCTATTTTCAAGTAGCTGTTTGTAATGAAGAATGAGGGAGGCATAGCCAGCAGTACACTGTAGTGGGTGTGCCTTGAGGAGTTCTGTCTCTTCAGCACAAAATTTTATAAAATAAACTTATAATAGAGCAAGAGTGATATATGTTTTCAATACTTGATTGAGAATATAGCATTTACCAGAAAAAATCTGCAAGAAAACCACAGGAACAGATTTTTGAAGCCAAAGTCTGGAGCTAAGGGATCCGACCAGGAGGCCGCTGGACTATCTTTGGGAGCAAGCACTTCAAAAATGCCTAAAGTGAGTTAAAGGAGATCTACTGGCAGACAGAAAGACCCAACCACTGCACAGACTGGGGCTTCAGTAGCCAGATCCCCACTGCAGGCACAATATACACCAACATGTTAATTTTCCTGAACACTCATAGAAACTGTAACAAGCTCATCACCAGCCAGCATTTTGTAACATAGTGCCACTCACCCCTGAGATCACTCTGCTAAAACTGTGAGATGACATGCCTTGCCCTTCCTATATGGTGCTCTTACATATGGAGATTTATAATCTCAGATTTTCCATGCCCTGCTTTATTTTTAAGATTCTTGTCTAAATGCCATGTGCATACATGGTATACACGCGGCATTTAAGCATTTGTGAAAATAAAGCAGGGCATGAGTGAGCTGTGCAATGTTACAAAATGCCAGCTAGTGGGGAGGTGAACATTAATCAAGTAACTGAAACAGCTCTGAGCATGGTGGAGAAGGCATATGGAACTGCTGCTGATTTGGTCCAGAAGAACGTGATTCTTAAAATTGTGGCTGCAGTACCTCGAGAACCATGCCAGAGAAAATCATGTGTGACTGACAGGTTTGCAAGTGGATTATGAGGGCTCTGATCTGAAAAATATTATTTATCAATGGATGGACACAGAATCATGGGGGAGGAAGACTTTGGAGAAGCCAGTCCAATATTGAGGTATTCCACATCATCCCTTTCTGCCATCAGGTGCAGATCACCAGCTGAGAACTGTGCTAATTGTGTTGGCTAATGTGTCTGAAAGCGTGTTGGCTGCTGCATTATGGTAATTAATTCTCATGTGGAGGATGCCCCGATTCAGCTCTTACTCAATTTAGCTTTGTCATGAAGCAACAAAGAAGACACTTGAGACTGTGTGCCACCATTTCCCAAGGCTGAAGATGTCAACTTCATTTGTGTTCCCAGAGAAACTCAGGAGGACCTACATACTGTATTTATAGATTCAGCGTCTATAGGAAAATTGGCACAAAAGATGGCAGCAGACGGGAAAGAAATGGATCGGCCCTGGACTCAGACCAAGAGGAATAACAGTTTTTCTGGGTTATAAGTACTGTGGCCAGAGCATTTTCCAGGTGGAATGGGGTGTTTATCGTTTAAGGGCCCCATAATAACTTATGAGAGGCAGCATAGGTTTGTGAAGGGGCAATCCTGCCAAACATACCTGATTACTGTATATACTCGCAGATAAGCTGCCCCCCCCCGCCGAAATGCCATACTCTTAAAGCAAAAAGTACACTGACCTGTGTATAAGCTGAGTGCAATTTTATTTCAGATTTGAGCTGTGAACAGCATCACACATATGAAAAAGATTAATGCAGTGCTTTAGTGCTTCACAGTAATTCAAACAGTAAATCAAACAGGCACACATGTGAAGTGATTCAGTACTTCAGTGTTGCAGTGTTAAAGTCAAAAGGATATAATAACTTATCTAAAGTCCAAATTCGTTTCAGTCAGTAAAATCCAGCAGCATACATTGACTGCCTCACTCATCTAATTTGTCCTCCTCCAACATCTGAAATGCCAGAGATACCGAGTGCCTGTAGATTTTCAGACAAGAACTGATCAGTTAGGAGGTCGTCCAGTGTAGTCGTCATGTTCCTCCTGCTCCTCCTGTTCCTCTTCTGGTGCCTCAGTAGCAATGTCTCTGTCCTCATCCTCAAACAGGGCATCATCTTCTGTCCTATCCATGGTATTGCTGATACCGCATTTAAGGAATGATCTGTGGAGCATATCAACAAGGATTGAATCCCAGGCTTCCACGATCCACTGTCACACTATATCCAGGTCAGGTTTCCTGATACTGCCAGCTCTTGTTACAGTTCCTACCCCAGAACACATCCACTCACTCCGCAGATGTCTGATCCTATCTGTAAAGGGTTTGTTCAGACAAACATCAAGGGATTGTAGAATGGATGTCAGACCACCAGGTATCACACAGAGGTCTATTTTAGATATTTTGGCAACCCTTTTAACACCCTCAGTCAAATGAGCATGGAACATGCCCCAGACAAGTAAGGAGCACTTAGAGTGCAGTGCCCCAGGACGTGAGCCCCAAACCCATTGTAGCCAGATCTTCACCAGCTCCTCATCCATCCACCCACCCTTTGGGATGGGGGTATACAAGCATTCCGGGAGGAAGTGTCATTGTTTTGGGCAATCTCTTCCTTTTAAAAATGACAAGCGGATGTAATTTTGTTCTTTGAATGGGTGACCAAAACAGCGGATAAGGGTAAGGCTGTGGACATCCTGTATCTGGATTTCAGTAAGATCTTCGACTCTGTTCTCCAGAGATTCATCAGGAAGCAGTAGGATCTGGGGGTAGGAGTAAAGCTTCAACCTGAGTAAAAAACTGGTTGCAGGAGAAGAGTCAGAGCATTGTGGTCAGGGGATTCTCAGAGGCTATGGCAGTCGCAAGCAGGGTCCCACAGGGTCTGCAAAATGGGTGCTGTTTAATGTATTTATTATGATATAGCAGACAGAGTAAAGTGGGTAAGATCTGCCTGTTTGCAGATTACACCAAACTCTGTGGGAGGGTGGATAAAGAGGAGGGAATACAAGATCTCACGAAAGATCTAGCCAGGCTTGAGAGGAGGTCAGGTATTTGGCACTGGGGTTTAATGCTAAAAAGTGCAAAGTCGTGCACTTGGGGGCTAAGAACCCAAAGATCAAATATTGCCTGGGTGATGAGCAGGTTACCAAGTCAGAAGAGGAAAAACATTTGGGAGTGATCATCACATGTGACATGAAACACTCTGCACAGTGTAGATAGGCAGCAGCCAAAGCAAACAGAATGTTGGGCTGCACAGCCAGAGGAATAACTAGCAGAAAGGTGGAGGTAATTCTGCTGCTGTACAGATCCCTGGTGGGTTCACGCCTGGCATAGAGTGTGCAATACTGGTGCCTGTACTTAAGAAACAACATCAATCTTCTAGAAGCAGTTCAGAGGAGGACAACTGAAATGATCCAGGGTCACCAAGATAGGACACGAAGGAGACTCAGAGACCTCAACATGTACTCCAGGGAGGACAGGAGGAGAGGAGATATGACTGAAACATTTAAATACCTCACTGGCATAAATGAGGTGAAATCTGAGGGTCTCTTCAGAATTAGCAGCAACAAAACCATTAGAAGATACTGCATAAAGCTGGTGGGAGGAAGATTCAAGAGGGAAAATGAAGATGGACTTTTCACAGAATGGGTGGCGGCCATGTGGAATGACTTGCCAGATGAGGTGGTATCCCTAAAGACAGTGGACAGATTTAAGAGGGGGTGAGATAAAGTAAATAGGAGGGCTACAGTTAAAAGCAGAAACATGGGGGGAACTCCTATCAGGGAGGGGAAACTCCTAACGGGGAGTGGGGTGGACCCCTCAGTAATCACTGAGAGATCAGCATTACCAGCAGACAAGATAGACCTTTGGGCCTTTTTCTGTTGGCATTTTTTGTACATTTGTATAATCTTTGTATGTAATAGAGTTGCTGTGGGTGGCCTCTGTTGACCAATTTTACATGTTATGGTGCTTGCATACTGTATTAAGATATATTAACATGACACCCTTTATTAAGATATCAACTTGTTCTCCGTGACATCACAAGGTTCCATAAAATGGTGATAATGTAGTATCGAAATACAACAGACATAACTATATCTCTGAAGTGCTTCCAGCTACAGGTAAGTCCAATACCTTGTTTCAAAGACCTTTTCATGGGTTTCAGACTGTGGAACTATACATAAATGTTCCCCTTTAACAAGGACGTAAATTGTATCAGTGCAGTTATAAAATGGTCCTCCACCACCAGTGTTCCAGTCAGAAACACCAACTGAATGGAACATTCACAGAATGTGAAGGTGTATTTGAAAAACAGTTTCTACAGGAAATATAGCTTTGCAGGTTAAATGCTCTTCTACTTTAAGGACAAAGATGCATCAACATGCATCAGCCTGTAACTGCTGAAGAGGTTGTACAGGGCAAGTCAATCAAAAGCTTCAAACAGGGATGGGACAGGCAGTTGGGGTTAGTAGGAAAAAGGGGGATACTGAAAAAAGGGAGGATTATCACCAGGGTAAGCATAGTAATGTAGGGTGGGCTGACTGGAAGGGCCAGCAGCCTTTTTCTTTCATTTATTTATTTATTTATTTATTTTGAAGATTCGGAATTAAAAACCTTTGAGCCAGAGACTCTTTTTATAAAGGCTCCACGTCAATTATACACAGAAATAACAAGTATAAACAACAGTACAGGAGACAAAATACAATAGTGAAAAACCAAAAAGTACACAAGGAACAATCAGGATAATGTGACAATGCAACAGTGCGGTACAATTTATAAGAGAAAACAGAAGATGTTACAACTGGAACTGGCAATAACAGTACGCAACCTAATACTAATATGCAACTTAAAAATAAGAGAGGAAATAAAGGGGTTTCAGGGACAGTAGTAAGAGTAGGCATGGGGGGGAGAAGATAATTACATAATAGGGAGGACAATTGACAGAGAAATGCTGGGAGGAGTGGAATAAAGGAATAAAGCAGTGTGTAACATAAGGAGGGAGAGGGGCCCATGGAAGAGACCCTTTAAGACAAAAGCAGTCCAGAGGACATTTTCAGAGTGTCAAAGGTGATAAGTAACAAGAGGGCAGGGGAAAGAATTACATAAGTTAGGAGCAGTCAGTTGAGGGAAAATGGGAGATAGAGAGGGGTAGGGAGAAGGGGTGAGTGGGGAGACAGGGCACCCATTGGAAAGAGAGAATATGGATGGAGAGGAGGGAGTAAAACAGTGAGGGTCAGAAAAGGTCAGAGAATGTAGGGTGGGGTACGGGGGAAGTCAGGAGCAGGCACAGAAATTTAAAGAGAGAAGATGCCTTTGAAGCTTATCTTTAAAAGGGCCAAGCTTTTCGGTGGAAAGAATGTCTTGAGGAAGATCGTTTAACCAAATAGGAGCCCTATACATAAATCAGCACTGGCCTTGAGTGGTTTTGCAGAAAGGAACAAGGAAAGAAACCTTGACGGAGCTCCAAGTGGCTCTAGGGGTAGGGCCGGGTGTTAAGAGATTCAGGACTGTCGGAGGTGACCGACAGGAGGCGATCTTTTTAGCCAACAAGCACGTATGGAAGATTAGCTGGCCTTTGAAGTCTAACCAGTTTACCTGATTGTATAGTTCACAGGTATGGATGAGTCTGTGTGCACCAAGTACCAGGCGGAAAGCTTTATTGAGGGAGATCAGGACTCTATTAAGGACAGAGTCAGTAGCGGAGCCATAAATGACAATGCTATAGTTAACTATGGAGAGGACAGAGCTTGAGATGGCAAGGCGGAGGGTGTCATTTGTCATGTAGTGTCTGTGTTTATACAAGAGGCAAATTCTGGAATTTACTGCTTTGCAGACTAGATTAACATGGTCATGGTAGGAGAGGGAGGAGTCCAGGGTAATACCAAGATATCTGAAACTGCATACCTGCTCTAAGGGTTGGTGAAGATTATTGAGGATTGTAAAGGAAACATCTTTGTGTCTGTTATGGGGACTGCCAAATAACATGGTTTTGGTCTTTTTGTCATTTATGATGTTTGTTTTGGGAGAACCAGGATTTGATTTCAGCAAAGTTCGTTTGAGATTTTGTTCTAATTGGACTGGATCTGGGGGGCTAGCAAAAATGACTGCATCATCAGCGTAAAGGAGCATATTGCCTGAGCCGGCTAGAGGGAGGGTGTTAAGAAAAAGGCTGAAAAGGAGCGGCCCCATAATGAATCCCTGGGGGACACCAGAGCGAACAGGCTGACAGGAAGAAAAGGTGTCAAGGATTTTTACTCTTTGAGAACGGTCATTAAGGTAACTGGCAAATCAAAAGAGGTGACCTCGTGGGAGAGCTTGATAGACTGGAGGGATGAGATGAGGAGCCCATGGTTTACCATGTCAAATGCTTTTGTGAGGTCTATGTACATACACCCAACCAGGTGACCACGGACCAGGGATTTATGGACAAAGCTAGTGAACTCCAGGAGGGCAGCGGTGGTGCTGTGGCCCTTCCAAAATCCATGTTGTTGATGGCACTGGAGCTTGTATTTGGAGAGATGGTCGGATAACTGATCTGCAACAATTCATTTGAGGGCTTTAGAGACAGGGGGGAGGATAGAGATGGGGTGGTAGTTGCTGTAGGAGGTTTTGTCCCCACTATTGTGGATTGGGGTGACAACTGCAGATTTCCATTCGGAGGGGAACTGACTCAAGCAGAGTAAGAGGTTTAGTATCTTAGTAAGTGGGAGAAGTACAGCGTCTGGTCCTTTTTAATGTCTTTATAAGTGACATTGCAGAGGGATTGAAAGGAAAAGTATGTCTCTTTGCAGACGACACAAAGATCTGCAACAGGTTTGATACACAAGATGGGATGGAAAGGATGAGAAGGGACTTGGCAAGGTTGGAGGAATGGTCAAATGTATGGCAGCTTAGATTCAACGCAAAGAAGTGCAAAGTAATGCATCTGGGAAACAAAATCCAGGGGAAGAGTACACAATGCAGCGTGAGATACTGACAACAACAAAAATGGAAAGGGACCAGGGGGTAGTTATATCAGATGACCTAACGGTGGGCAAGTTATGTGAGAAGGCAGTAAGGAGGCTGGGGGATACTGGGATGCATGGGGAGAGTCATCACCAGTAGAAACAGGAAGTTGTTATCCCTCTGTACAGACAGTTGGTGAGACCCCCATCTGGAGTACTACGTGCAGTTCTGGAGACCCCATCTCTGCAAAGACATAGACAGGGTGGAGGCTGTCCAGAGGAGGACAACCAAATGGTGCAGAGTCTGCACCAGAAGACATATGAAGAGAGACTAAAGGAGCTTAATATGTATACCCTCCAGGAAAGGAGGGAGAGGGGGGACATGATAGAAACTTTGAAGTACCTCAAGGGAATCAACAAAGTCCAAGAGGGTAGCATCTTTCAGAAAAAGAGATATGCAAGAACAAGAGGGCACAACTTGAAGACAGAGGGGGACGGCTCAGAGGTAATGTAATGAAGTATTTTTTCACAGAGAAGGTTGTGGATGCATGGAACAGCCTTTCTGAGGAGGCCTTGGAGTCAAAAACAATGGGGAATTCAAGAATGCATGGGACAGACATAAGACAATTCCAGAGGGGGGGTAGGAGGAAGTAGGCTGTTGGTTAACTAGGATCTGCAGCTTATCCATTAGATAGGGAAATGGGCAGACTAGGTGGGCCAAGCGGTCCTTATCTCCCATCAAATTCTATGTTTCTATGTAAGTGCAATGTCAAGGGCAAGCTGAAGTAGTTTCAGATCCAGGGAGTCACCACTAAATCTTGACTTACCTAGGACCCGCATGAGGTAGGTTCTGGCTTCATTGTGGTGATCTTCCTGAAATGGAAAGGGGGGGTATTAGTTGGGGTAGGGGAAGGTAAGGAGCCCAGGATCTTATTGAAGAAATCAGAGGGGAGTACATCACTGAGGTAATTAAATGCTGTGTTAAACATATCCATGATTAGCTGGGGGTCTTGGGTATTTACACCATTAATATTCAGTAGAGAGGGAGGGACGGTGCTGGCTTTGCCCGTGAGTTCTTTAATGTTGGCCCAGAAATCCCTACTGCTCCCCCAGGAGGAGGTAAGATGTGCTTTAAAGTGCTCAGCCTTAGCCCGTCGAATTTCACGTGTACATAAGTTCCTAGCTACCTGGTATTTTTGCCTGTCAGCCTGGAGACCAGAAGCAAGGGCCTTATGCCAGAGATTATCTTGGGTTGCCATAAGTTTTAGCAAAACAGATGTGAGCCAAGGATTATTCCAAATTTGTGATCTTACGCTTGGAAAAGGGGGCAACAGTGTCGTAGGCAGCATTGAAGGAGGAGAAAAAATAGGTTAGAGCAGTGTCAACATTAGTGGCAGAGTCCAATGGGGACCAGTCATGGGTACGAAGGTAGTTCCGTAACTTCCCTAGCGAACCTTTTATAAGGATGCGTTGGTAGGTTGTTTTGGCAGGGTTTTTTGTGAAGCAATTAGACCAAAGACAGAGAGTGGGAGAGTCGTCGCTCAGGGAGTCAGGAAGGACCACTACATTTGAGAGTCTGTCTGGCCTGTTGGTGAGTATGAGGTCTATAAGAGTACTGGAACCCATCCTATAATTGACCCTTATGGGAACAGGGACAACTTGGGAGAGGTTCAGAGCAGCAGCAGCAGCATCTTTGAAAGGAGCCGCGTCAGGAGCCAGCCAATTTATGTTGAAGTCTCCTTGTAGGATGACCTTGGACTGATTAGGCAGCTTATAGATGAAGTCAAGGATGGCGTCAAACCCCAACTTACTGTTATGGGGTGGGATATAGGTGGATAGTGCTGTGAGTGACTTGCCCTTATTACCAATAGCAATTTTAATAGCAGGTGCTTGGGCCACAGAGTAGGGTATGGAATGAGAAAGAGCATGCCCTATCAGGGAGTATGCTAGAAATAAGGCACACCCTCCACCCCTTTTTCCCAGCCTGTCATCCCTGAAGACCTTATAACCATGTAGAGAGATGGCAGAGTCAGGTATTTTAGGGGACAACCAGGTTTCAACCACAGCAAGGGTGTCAGGCTGGTGCTGAAATGCCCAGGCCTGAAGCTGGTCGAGCTACGGATATTTACTGAGGCCAGCTTGACACCACCAGAGACCCGGGTGGTGGGGGTTGGAATGGAATATGGTCCAGGGTTTGGGTAAATGTTCCCAGAGAGAAGCAGTAGAAGGAGACCGTAATGAAAGATAACTTTTTTAAATAACTTGGAGAGGGATACCACGTTTCTCCTTGAGAGCTTAGCTCCAGTTGTGTGTAAAGGCAGTGTGTGGGACAGTAGGGGGTAAAGTAGAAGGTGGAGGGGGGAGTCATAGTTAGGGTAGACGACCAGGCTCAATAGGATAGCTGTGTGATTAGGGGCCTGTGCCACAGTCCCAGAGGCCATGGAGGTAGAGCAATTACAGAGTGGGGGAGCAGACTGTGGTGGTGAGGTGTGGACGGTGGGGTAGGGGCTAGTGCTCAGAAAAAGGAGGAGGGGCAAGGAGTACTTAACAAAAGGAGACATGACAAAGGCAGTGTGGAAGGGGAGCCAGGCAGTGCCAAGGATGGACAGAGTAAAGGAGACAGAGAGGTACACAGAAAAGAGTGGGGGCAAGTTAGTACAGTGGTTGTGTAGTTGCCTTTAGTAGAAAAGGTGCAAGGTTCAATTCCAGGTGAGGGACGGTAGAGTGAAAAAAGGGGAAATAGTCAGTGAGGAGAGTGGTGAGTTACTAGGAGGGAAGAGATTGGAGAGGAGGTGTGGAAGGAAAACAGAAGGTAATGCAGGTAATTAGATAGGTAGACTACTGACCCCTACTGGCCAGGTAAAATAACGAGCAAAGAGAAAAATGGGGACTTCAAAATTTAGTCTCAGGAATCACATGACAGGTCACGAGACCAGCCTGACCCAATATAGATAGGGACAGCTTCAGTGGGAGGGTGGCTGGGATGGACGGGGCAGTCAATGCACAGCGTCGATGAGCTATACACCCCACAAAATAAAGCTGCCCTTTCAAGAGGGGAAAGCTGCTGGAAAGTCAGGCAGACTGTACCTTGCGGGATGTTTCTGCTCTGTATCGCCTGAGTGGCAAGGTGCCTGGGAATGGAGGGGGGGTTGCTTGCGAGGCCTGTAATAAGAAGAGAGAA
The DNA here is from genome assembly GCA_016271365.2 of Neoceratodus forsteri. NCBI lineage: Eukaryota > Metazoa > Chordata > Ceratodontiformes > Ceratodontidae > Neoceratodus > Neoceratodus forsteri. The sequence continues at coordinate 803,397,406 of CM057449.1, read as the reverse complement.
CAAAGGACAAACCATCAGGAGCGGGATTTCATAGACATTGTAACAGGGACTCCACTCTGCACATGCGCAGCAAAGAAGGCGAGAAACCTAACAGAATTCAGTACAGTTCTAATTAAAAATCATCACTCCGAATTAAAGCTCCAGTAAACCATGCTACAGGTACGGCTCACTATCTAACAATTGTTAAGGTGCACAGTAGCAATACAGCCGAATGCAGGCTAAACAGCATCCCTACCCTTGCAAAATAAACTGTTTACCTCTGCCAACAGGAATTAAATGAAGCATATTTCAGCAACAGTAGATGTAAATTGTTCTTCCAGATTCATTTTCCACACATCCCACAAAACAAAGCTGTCCTTTCGAGAGGGGAAAGCTGCTGGAAAGTCAGGCAAACTGAACCTCGTGGGCAGCTTCTGCTCCGTACTGCCTGCGTGGCGAGGTGCCTGGGAAATGGAGGAGGAGGGGGAGCTGCTTGTGAGGCCTTGAGGGCCGGCCTGCCCATGCCCCGCCTGAGTGGTGAGGTGCCCGGGAATGGGGAGGGGGAGCTGCTTGTGAGGCCTGAGGGCCGCCTGCTCCATACCGCCTGAGTGGTGAGGTGCCTGGGAATGGGGGAGGGGTTGCTTATGAGGCCTTGTGGCCGCTTCTGCTCCATGCGACCGCCCAAGTGGCTTAGATGCCCGGGGAGTGGTCACCAATGTCTATGTATCCAGTCAGTTTTTCTGAGCTAAAGCTTACAGCAAATCAACAGGCAACTCCTGGACTAAACTATCAGGTATGCATATCAGGTCTTTTCCATCTATATTATAAATCTATATATCTTTACCAAATCTATGTATCTTGGTCAATGGGGAATACTCAGGTGTAAGTGAAGTCATAAGAGGGGTCACACAGGGATTGGTGTAGGCCGGAGCTGTCCTATGTATTTATCAGTGATATCAGAGATGGGATCAAGAGCATAATTTTCCTCTTTATGAATGACACCAAGCTCTGTGGCAACAGTGACAGTGAGGAGGGTGTCCAAGACATGATGGAGGACCTAGAAAGGCTACAGAGGTGGTCTGGGATCTGACTTCAATGCTAAGAAGTGCAAGGTCATGCACATAGGGAGGAAATCCCAGGGGGTTTAACTTAGGTTGGGGGAGGATGGCCATAACAGTGTCAGAAGAAAAGGATTTGGAGAGAGCAACTGCAAGCCCCCTGAAGTTGTCTGAGCAATGCAATAAGGCAGTGGGTATGTCTGAGCAATGCAATAAGACAGTGGGTAAAGCTAACAGAATGCTGGGCTGCATAGATAGGGGGTTCAGCCGCAGGAGGAATGTGGTTATACTGCGCCTGTACAGGACCTTGGTGCGGCTGAACTTGGAGTACTGTGTCCAGCTTTGGAATCCCTACCTGAGCAAAGACATAAAGAAGTTGGAGACAAAGCAGAGAAGGGCAATGAAGATGATTCAGTGACAGCAAGGGAATACATATGAGCAGAGGATAGAAAGCCTAAAAATGTACCCGCCGAAAACCAGGAGGGAGAAAAGGGACATGTTAGAGACTTTCAGATACATAACGGGTATTAGCAAGGTGGATGCTAGTGAACTGCTCAGGACCAGTGAGAGCAAGAACATGAAGGAAAATGGCTGCAAAATAGTTTGGGGGAAATACAGTAGGGAAGCAAGGAAATAGATGTATTTATTTATTTATTGAAATGTTTCACCAGGAGGGCACACTGAACAACAAGTTGCTCGTCTCACGGTGCGACCTGGGGGGAGGGGTTACATAGGGTTGTGTAAAGGAAGAATTAGTTATAACAGTATGTGGGTTGTACAAACAATACAACATTGTAAGATTGTGCAACAGTTGGAACACAAGGTATTGTACAATAAACAGTAGTGGAACATTGGGTAGATTACAATATATGTCCAAAATCATACAAAAGAACATATGAACGTACAAAACAGTAATAATGCTATAGAACCATTTATAGTGCATGAGTGTACCAGGAGCAGGCTCGAGGTAGTATGCAAGTGCTGTTGGAGTAAAAAGGATGGGGTTAGGTTTGCACACTGGTGACCTAGAAGGGCAGGTGGACAAGAGAAGGGGGGAGAGGCAAGAACTGAATATGAGGAGAAGGGGTAGCCATTTCCTGATTACCCCCTTCAGGATGTTGAGAACCCTGCCGGAGGGGGGCAAGGTAGGAAGGCAGAAACTGGGGACAGGTATTAAGGTGAGTTAAAGCAGGAACAGCTGCAGATTTATAAAAAAATTATTTACTTGTAACTATAGTTATAAGAGTGGTATTTAGTTCACATCCACACATAGACAGTTGTCCCTGGGGACAGCTGAGTCATCAGAATATCTTCACGCTAAGCTCCTCCAACTTAAGTGGTATATCCTCATCCGGCTTCACCCCGTGACATCATATCTTTGTACGCTGGAAGCAGGGAGTTGGGTGTCACACTGCCAGGGGAGGTCGGGTTGGTGGTGTGGATGTGAACTGAATACCAGTCATAGAACTACGGTTACAAGTGAGAAACCTATATTTCTAAAGGTGTGGATTCAGTTCACTATCCACACATAGGCAGACTTCTAGCAGTCCTCCAGAAGGAGAGGGCAAGGCACACACCCCATTTGACGAAGAGACTGGAGGACAGAGCCCTCAAAAGCAACATCCCAATGATACATTACATCAATGCTGCAATGGGGAGATGAAGGTATGCATTTTAGACCAGATTGCAGCCCTGCATATCTCCGCAATGAGGATATCCCTGGAAGCAGCCGCTAAGGCAGTGGTATGTCTGGTAGAATGAATCCTAAGCCTCTTGGACGACTCCCTATCAGTCAGCCTGTAGCAGAGGTTGATGCAGGATGTGATCCACCTTGCAATCATCTGGTTTGGTGCTGATCTGCCTGGAGCGGCTTCAGCACAGGTGATAAACAGTTGGAGATCCTCTCCTTGAACCCCCACAGTGCACTCCTTATAATAAGAGAGCACCCTCCACAGATCCAAAGAACACAGCTTGCGATTGATAGCCGAGGTTGAATTCTTGAAATAAACAGGAAGGTTAATCACCTGTTTTATGTGAAACTCTGACACAACCTTCAGAAGGAACTTTGTGTTGGGGTGAAAGACCATCTTGTCCTTATGGAAGATCAAGTAAGGAGACTCCACCGAGAGTTGCTGGAGCTCACTTATTCTTCTGGCTGATGTAATGGCCACTAGGAAGGCAGTCTTTCATGACAAGTGTGACACCTCACACTTGTGCATTGGCTTAAGTTGCATGCCCATGAGCATAGCCAGCACCAGCAGCAGGTCCCACAGAGGTGGTGAGCCACACACTGGGGGTGGGGGAACCGGGTGATCCAGGCCTTTGAAAAAGCACCCAACCACATTCTCCTGCACCACTGTCAGCATACCAGCTCTTGCCCGGTATACAGAGATGGTTGCTAGGTGTATCTTAAGGGTCTTGCTCGCAGTCCTGAGTGAGACAAAAACCAGAGGTAGTTAAGAATACTCATGACTTGGGCAAGGAGATCTAGCTTCTTGCCCTGGCACCAGATCAAGAATGCTTCCATTTAAATGCATGGCATTTGCAAGTCAGCTCCTTACAGGATGACTCCACCAAAATGGAGAACATCTTTTGAAAGGCCCAAATCCTGGAACTGTAGCCACTCAGGATCCAGGCAGAGAGGTGCAGGGACTGAAGGTCTGGCTGCAGAACCATCCCTTGCAATCTGGTCAGCAGGTCTGGGTGGAGCATCAACCTCCACAAAGGCCTGCTTCTGAGGCTGAGGAGATCTGGGTATCAGAAAGGTCTGGGCCAGTCTGAAGCTATCAGGATCACCTGCGCCTTGTCCATCCAGGCCTTGATCATCACCTTGTGAACCAAGGGGAAGGGAGGGTAGGCATACAGGAGGCCTGGGGTTCAGGGCCTCAAGAAGGAATCCCCTGCAGTGTCTCCGATTGCTGGGAGGTGGGCACAAAACAGCCTCAGTTTTCTATCTCACATGAGGAAACCTCATCCACCAAGATGGTTTACCACCTCTTCATTCAGGGACGACTTGCACGACATCTCTCTGACCTGGCTGAGAGTTTCCACCAGACAGTTGTTCTTTCCTGCAACATGGATCGCCAGGAGATCAGACTGAAGGCTGTGCATGAGGGTCCAGGTGCGGAAAGACTCCTGATACAAGGGAAAGGAGAGCATCCTGCCCTGCCTGTTCAGGAGGAGCTTGGTGGTTGTGTTGTTTGTCTACACCTGAATGACCTGACCCCAAATCAATGGAGTGAAATCTATCAAAGCCAGACACACTGCACAGAGCTCCAGCAGGCTGATATGGTATTGGGACCCCTGGGGCGAAAAGAACCCATGTGCTCTGTTATCTCCAAGGTGAGCTCCCCACTCCAACAGACATGCATCCATTATAAGTATGATGGATGATTCTAAGTGATCAAACATGGTTCCCTCCTCCAGATTTTGTGGGCACAGCCACCACTGGATAGCATACCACACTGGTTGGGTCACCAAGACTGGTTGGTCAGGGTGACCTAGGTGTTGGGACCACTGCTGGCCCAAATCCTACTGCAAGGGGGGGGCACCCTCCAGCAGGCCTAAAGGACAATGCTGGCAGAAGCTGCCCTCAGCCCCAGCAGCTGAAGGAAGTCCTGCGCAGGGTGTGAGTGCCCAATCTGAAATGATCAGGCAAAGGAGGTAAGATCCAATGCACAATCCATTGGAAGGTGGGCCTTGGCCTGCAGGGAACTGAATTCTGCCCTGATGAACTTGATCACATGTGAGTGGACCAGCTCTGACTTGGCTGAGTTGACCAGAAGGCCCCAGGTCTTGACAGGTCTGGAGGGTCAGATCCCTGGGCTGCTCCACGGCTTCCTTGGAGGGAAGGGATAGCAGCCAGTCATCCAAGAAGGGGCATATCTTGATGCTGTTGCACCACGACAAGGCCCCCACCACTGCCATGTACTTGAAGACCCTTAGTATGGATGAGAGGCTGAAAGGCAAGACCTGAAACTGGTACAGCACCCCCTCTGCATGGATCTAAAGGAAAGGTACCGGCAGTGGGAGGGATGGATGGACTGGGATGTGGAAAAATGTGGCCTGCAGGTCCAATGAGCAGAACCACATGCCCTGCTCCAGAAATGGTATGATCTGATTCAGCGTGACCATCCAAAACTTGCGCTATCATGTGAACTTGTTCAAATCATGCAAGTCCAGTATGGGATGCTAGGCCCCCATCCATTTCAGAACCAGGAAGTACCTGGACACATACCCCTGAGTGGCCAGGGCATCTTGGACACAAGCTATCACCCTGCACTCTTAGAGATGAACTATGTCAGTCCTTAGCACAGGCAATGCGTCCTTCAGCACTCTGGATTTCCTAACAGCATGTGGAGTCAGTAAGGCAGGAGAGCCTCAAATTCCAGAGGCAACCCTTTGCCCATCACTTCTAAGACCTACCTGTCTGAGGATACAGCAGGCCAATGTGGAAAGAAGTCGCATAACTGACTCCTGACTGGTAGCTTGGACAGGGATTGTGTGGGATCGGGAATGGCACCCTACAACCCATTACTTAGCAGCTATGGAGGGGACTCCAGCAGAAGAGACCCTAGAGACACCTCCACTGTGTCCCCAACCTCTGTTTTGCCCCATGGCCACTGAATTTAGGCTTCGGACACATTCACTGGTATTGCTCCTGCTGCAGCTGCTGTTGATGCTGCTGTGGCCAAAAGGACTGAAACTGAAAGGCCTGTTTCTTAGGCTTGGGGGATATTTAGCCTTTCACGGAAGAAGCCACAAAATCCAAGGAGTAACAAGCTGTCAGTTGAGTGGTGTCCTAGAATTTTCATAATTGCAACTCAAAAGTATAAAAAAAAAGTTACACAAATGTCCCTATTGTAGCCTATAGAGCGCCCGTCTGTGCTCTCCATTTACTGACCTCATGAAATGCAGTAGCACTGGGGAGTGTCTTGAAATAGGGAAGTGTGAGCATTTTCCCATTTGGCTACATGGATGAAAGTTCAGTCTATTACATTGCTCAATCCAGGCAGTAATAAATTAAAAGTTTCATGGGAGTTCACTGTAAAGTCTGCTATATGTGGGGGATGGGGGGCGTACTAAGAACCTGCTCTTTAAGGATATATCACTTTACTTCACCTCACTGCTATCATTTTACATTTTTTTCTTTCTAAATCAATCTTTAAATGTATGTTATTTCTGACTATATTACCATTCCTTTGCCGCTTGCTCCCTGTTCAAAGAGATCTACCAAGATCAGCCCCTGCACCTGATAAATAGGTGCCTTACCACCACAGCATTCTTAAATTGTGCAGATGTCCCAAAATTATACAGCAGATAAAAAATTAAATTCCTCGTAAAATTAATTAAACTGGGTCCCAAGGACTTCCTGGTTGTAAGTGCCGCCTACGCTCCACCCCCACGCTCACTAACATTATGACGAGATGCTACGAACATACGAAATTTGCCAGCAGATAAAGACCTAGACGTCTATCAAGTCTGCTCAAATGTGCAGCTAGCACCCCTTATTCTGCAGCTGCCCCTCCCTGCTAGGGAGAGAGCGGGGGCATGCTCCACTATAATCGATGGGCGGCGGCTTTACGATCTTTTTTTAACATTATATTGGCCACTTGGTAATGAAACATGGGCACCAGTCGACTAACAAGGGTCTAATTTTGGCACATCTGCACAATTTAAGAATGCTATGGTGGTAAGGTACCTATTTATCAGGTGCAGGGGCAGTACAACATAGCTAGGTGGATCTCTTTAAACTTCTGCTTGTATACCATTTCTTAACTATATGCTAGCTCTGTGTTATTCTTTTGCTGCAAAATGCCTGTTTAAATTTTTGATTATAAACTGTTTCTGATAACAGTGCCTTTAAATGAAAACAACAGTTTTGCTAAGCTTGTTTTTCCTTACAAGCGAATGGGCTTCTTGTTCGTTTTATGCTGCCATTGATGCCATTGCCTAGCAACCATGGCAACCCTGTTGGTATATTGCTGATGTTAGCAATTTAAAGGGAAACTTGTGCCGATTCTATGGCATACTCTGTATGTAGTTGTAAAGGCTAATCTCGCTGCTTTTGTGCCTCTAATCTCTTTTTTAATGCTCCTATTTTACCATGATTGTAGTTTAAGTATTGCTTGCTATTTTTAGGAAAGTGCATGATTTAATGCTATTTAAAATCCACATTTATGTGATATCCACGCACTGTCAGCCTTCTTATTTTAAAAGAAGTCATCTCTTCTTCATATTATACTTCATTATTTCACTGAATTTCAACTTGGCATTATATACATTCCATCCTGCTACTTTTATGTGTACACATTGGAGAATTTCTCGGGTGACTTTGCAGCCTTTAAAGAAATTCCTTTAAGTAAATTATAACCCTAAATAAAGCTTGACTGGCTGTTTACTATGATGAATATTTACAGTAATATGTTTGACTAGGATGGTAATCCTATTTTGACCAATTAAACAAGCATTTGTCAATGCCGAATGTTTGCTTGCTGGCATTGGCATTGGTAGTGTAGAAGTTACAGAGCTGCATAATAGGAATGGCAGCGAAGTATTGAACTGAAGCCAACCCCACCACCACCCTGCAGAGAGTGACAGGCATTGGGGTGTGCCTTTGGGTCGTCAGACATAAAGGCCATGCCATTTCACCACACCCTACCCTGCAGACACTGACAAATGTCACAATGTGCCTTGGGGTCTTTGGCCCTTATGCGCACTCCATTCCATCAGGAAATATGGTGAGATGGGTGCAGTGTAGGAAAATGGGGTGAACTTTGGGTCCGAATAGTCCAAGGCATGCCTCGATGCCTGTCAGTGGCTGCAGGGTGTGAAATGGTATGAGCATTACAGGCAAGAATCCCAAGTCACATCCCTGATGCCTGTCATTCTCTACAGGGTTGGGCGTTATGGTTGGAAACCCTAATACCTCAGGCATTCGTTGGTATTTCACTCCAAATTTTCAACATGGTTTTTTTGTGACCCCATCTCATGAACAATGGCAATATCAGTTTGTTAACCAAAAGCTGCTTATGCACAGCGACTATGGCATTTAGCAGCACAGATGCAAAAACATTCTAAACAGGATGTAAAAAATGACAGCTGTACTGTTCATGGGGAGGTGTAAGAAATGGCAATGTTGCAAATGTGCAGTTAAAATATTTAAAAAAAATGGTGAAGTCACGAGCGTGCATAGAAACTGTGCAACGCACACCCGTAATGTAATTAGTTTGGGGATTTTTTTACAGCAGATTGTCAACACAGGCATTTTGAGACCTCCGATCATGAACAGTGTCACTGTGATTTTCTTTATCTGTCCCAATGATTTCCCAGGCGACCACGCATCTCTGCACTGAAAGTGTAAAACACATTTCAGCCATGTTGTGAAAATGACAGCTGTACTGTTTCATAAGGAAGTGTGAAAAATGCCACTGGTGAAAATCTGGATTGAAAATATTACAAAGTCATGAACTTATGAGGGTGCGTGGAAACTGCGCAGTTCTTCACTCGTATCAATTCAGTTTATGGACTTTTATCACCAAATTTTCAACATAGCCATTTTATGACCTCTGCTCATGAACAGTGTAACTGTGATTTTCTTAATCTGTCCCAAACATTGCTTTCGCACACCGACTGCACCATTGTGCACTACATGTGTGAAAACACATTTTTTGGGCAAGATGTGACAAATGACAGCTGTACTGCTCAGAAGGAAGTGCATTAAAATGGCAATGTCGAACATCTGGATTGAAAATACTGAAAATTCGCAAACTTACGAGCATGCATAGGAACTGCGCAATGCACGCTCGTAAAACAGTCATTTTTAGGGATGTTTTCACCAAATTTTCAATATAGCCATTTTAAGACCTCTGCTCATGAACAGTGTCACTGTGATTTTCTTAATGTGTCCCATACATTGATTTAGCACAGCGACTGCGCCATTGTGTGCTACATGGGGAAACACATTTTGGGAAGATGTGAAAAATGACAGCTGTACAGTTCATAAGGAGATGTGGTAAAATGGTAATGTTGAAAATCTGGAGTGAAAATATTGAAAATTCGTGAACTTACGAGCGTGCATAGGAACTGCACAATACACGCTCGTAAAACAGTCATTTTTAGGAATTTTTTCACCAAATTTTCAACATAGCCATTTTAAGACCTCTGCTCATGAATAGTGTCACTGTGATTTTCTTAATTTGTCCCGTACATTAATTTACCATAGCGACTGTGCCGATATGTCGCTGTGGGTGGAAACACATTTTGGGAAGATGTGAAAATGACAGCTATACAGCTCATAAGGAGGTGTGGTAAAATGGTAATGTTGAAAATCTGGAGTGAAAATATTGAAAATTCACTAACTTACGAGCATGCGTAGGAACTGCACAACGCACGCTCGTAAAACAGTCATTTTTAGGAATTTTTTCACCAAATTTTCAACATAGCCATTTTAAGACTTCTGCTCAGGAACAGTGCCACTTGGATTTTCTTAATGTGTCCCATACATTGATTTCGCACAGCGACTGCACCATTGTGCGCTACATGGGCAGAAGCACATTTTGGGTGAGATGTGAAACATGACAGCTATACTACTCCTAAGAGGGTGTGGTAAAATGGCAATGTTGAAAATCTGGAGTGAAAATATTGAAGATTCGCGAACTTACAAGCCTGCGTAGGAACTGCGCAACGCATGCTCGTAAAACAGTCATTTTTTGGAATTTTTCCATCAAATTTTCAAAATAGGCTTCTTGAGAGCCCACCTTATGAACACTGGCAGTGTCGTTTCGTTAATCATTCTGGAAAGGTGATTTCGCGCAGTGACTGCGAAATCACCCTTCAGGCCCGAATACCGCCATGACAGTGACAGAATTCATGAGAAGGGGTCCCAAAAACCCCATGTTGAAAATTTGGTGCAAAAATTCCAAAAAATGTCTGAGATATGCAATAAAGTTGAAAAAACCTTATCTATTCCATTATTCAGCTTACCGGCATTTCCTTAGTTCGCGGTCGGCTTTGAAGAGTGCAGACGTGTTCCCGGTCCACCGAAGATCGTCGTGCTGGAGTCCGGAGTAAGTATGGGATGAGGGGAGGTGTGGGGAGGCAGGGTGCGCAGTGGGTGGGTGCGGGTTGTGGAGAGGGCCAGGAGACTACGTGGGACCGTTTTTCTTACAGTTTTTTTTTTTTCAATGGCGCGGGGACTTTTGCCATGCTGGGGTGGGCTCCCAGCATGGCACAGAGACGATTGGGGGATTCAGTCAACAGGGGATTGGGCACCTACCAAAGACATCTTTGCCATGCTGGGGTGGGCTCCCAGCGTGGCACAGGTGACGGTTTGGGGGGCGTTCAGTCGACGGGATTGGGCACCCCGCTCGGCTAAAGCATCTATTGCCATGCTGGGGTGGGCTCCCAGTGTGGCACCCAGTACTCGGGGGTTGAGGACAGTGGAGCCGATTGGGCATCCCCGTCGGCTATATCATGAGTTGCCACACTGGGGTGGGCACTCAGTGTGGCATTTGGAAGGCTTTGGGGGGCGGGAGAGCAGCACAGCCAGCGAGTTGGGCACCCCGTCGGCTATACAGTGTTGCGTGCGGGGGCGCTGCGCCTCGTGTGTGTGTGTGTGTGTGTGTGTGTGTGTAGGGAGCTGCGCATGGCAGGCGATATCTTATTGCTGCTCACTGAAGCGTAGCTACCCTTTCAACTGTATGCCACTGCATTTGGAGCTTGTCATAGACAGCTCCAGCATGCATTGGCGGACTGGGGCGGCGCCTGCCAACACACTGACTGAATTGGAAGAGGGGGTGACACACCTCTGAAAACTCGGATGATGGCACTATGTTTCTTGCACATGCATGCAAGCAAACATAAAAATGTAGAAAAATAAAAAGTAATACAGTCACAGACCCACCATATACTTCAATTCATTATGAGTGGCTCTGGTACTACCCCGCACACTCACAGAGCAATATCAGGATATGATGCATTAGTGTGTGGTGCAGCTGGGCTGAATCTATTACATATAAGGCTGTGAGTCCCTCAGTAACAACCCTGAACATAATACACATTACTGCGGTAGTATACAAAGGTACTGTGATTATAAATTATGTTGACTACCTGCATGCCTGCCAGTTAGCCTCTTAATTCAGAACCCCAGGATTCATTCAGTATCCCCAGTTCAAATATCCACCACATCTCTTTTTTTCAACCATTTTATTGTAGTTCCCTCCCATTGATGGTGGCTAAACCTGCTCTAGTCCCCAAAACCGTAACTGCACTATTGTGTGCCCTCTTTCCATATGCTGTAATGTCTTACAATATTTGAGTTTTTATCTTGTCTCCTGATTGTGCTTTTATGGTCTGCTGTTCTTTTCATTATCTCCCTGAGGGTATTTCCCACGTACAGGTGGTCACCTCAATGTTGAGTAACATAAATAACTCCTGCAGTGTTATAAGTGATGTGTGCTCTGATCTTATATTCTTTTCCCATATGTGAGCGCCTAAATGTTTCTTTTCATGATGTGTGCCCTCAAATGGCACAACGTCCACAGGGATACACAGCCCGCTTCAGAGGTTCTGTTAGTAATTGTCCAGCCTTTGCTTCCTTCTGTCAGTCTTAATTCAGTGTGCACCAGTTTATTATGTAAATGTGGTGCCTCTTTTGAAGTGGCAAAGGTTTATATTAGTAAATGTATGTGAATATATTTCATGTTCATGTATTATCATGTTCCATCTGCTCTTTTCTTGTCAGGTTGAAGCTAGTTCCTGTACCAATCGTATTCAACACTGTTCTTTGTAACAGTTTATTTACAAGTTTTTATACTGTTAACTGTGTACCTTACATATTGTTAGTGTCACTCTCCCTTCCCCCCAGGACGCATCTGGAAATGATCAGTCTCTGCTCAGTATGCCTTTACTAGTGAAACTCTTGGCATAGATAAATAGGTAAATAAGTGCTGGGGTGCAATTGCAGAATATGCCAATTATCCTGTATTGTTTTTCCAATTTTTGGCATTTGGGAACAATGTGTGGTTGAGAACACCAGTCTGGGGCTCTGCTCTCTTTCTCTGGCTCTGACTTGTAATGCCTGTTCTTTTGCAATATTGTCCACTCTCTTTTCTGCCTATACTAATCCTGACCTGCGATAGCCCCTTTCTAGCAAGTTAATCCCTGGCATCATAGCTGACGACTATTGTACTCCATGGCAGGCCAACAGAGAGTGCCTCATGATGGCCTGCTTCATAAGAGCGGAGTGCTTCACTTCTGTGATGTCCTACTGCATGTCTGCCCTAGATGTTAAACTCATCATCTTCATAATTGACAGACTGTTTGGTCTGGTGGTTTAAAATGCTGACTAAACTAAGAAAAGGAAATCCCAAGTGCAAAACTCACCACAGCCATGGGCTCACTGGGTGACCTTGAGCAAGACGTTTAATTTTTATCTACTTCAGTGTCTCCCAGCAGAAAGAATAGAGCATAAGACGTGACAAGGTGTGCAGTTATAGGAAAAATAATGCATGCTTTGGGCAGTTAATAGGCACGAGGCAGAGCCGAGTGCAACCACCTGAGAAGTACAATATTTCTTTATGACCACACATCCTCCTGCAGTGTGTTAACCCACTTATAAAATGGGATTTTAATTGTTAAAAAAATGTAGTTCAGCAGAGGTGTGTGGTCGTCAGAAAATAATCTACACTCACCTGATGTGTTTTGACCTATGAGGTTACAGGATTTTTATTGCCCGTTTCCTAAATGGGTAAAATCAAGACCCAACTAAAAGCAAGATGTTGCATCTCAGCTGGAATACTTTTAAGTAAATAAACTGCAATAAGTACATAAAAACATTAATTTAGGCTAATGTAATTGGTACCTTATAAAGGATAACCTGATGGTTTACAACATTAATTCAGTCGCGTAGGTATTCAACAGTCTGCTCAACAAAACCCATTTACTGTACTTGGTAATTAAGACCTGCAAAGCTACGCTGAAAAATACATTGGTATTTCTTAAGCATACATTTTTGTGACCCTTCCTACTGAAAAACAGAGCAGACCATTGATTTGCTTATTTTTAGCATTCTTGGCATGAGTCTATGATCAGGCTGATTCAGGTTCGTAATAAAGTGACCTACAACAAGCCTTGCCACTGTGCCAGCTCTGTAGAAATGCATTCAGCATGAGTTATTTCACCACAGCCAAGGTCACCCAGCAGGGTTTAACCAAGCTGACTCTTATCTTGGAGAGAAGTCAACCTGGGGAGTTTTGAAACAATTTACTCTGATACTTATCACCTAATTACTGTGTAGTGACTGAGAGAGTGAGAAAAGTGCTACGCCAGGTGTAATGCCCTTGGTTACAAAGAACAAATCCCTCTGTCATTTACAAATATAGAAGAACCCACTTAAAGAGCCCCTGACATCTTAGGTGAAACTTACAAAACACATACTTTTTAGATACTTTTTAGATTAAGATTTCATATGTCTTTAGCTCCCACTTTTTCTTTGTACAGTAACAAGGTATATTAACATGAAAACAAGATCATCCTCCCTTCCCCACCACTTTATCTGCTCATACTCCTTCTTGAGTCTTTTTTCCATGCAGCTTTTTCCTGCCTGAGCCACTGTTGTTGTGGGGATCCTAGGATTATGCCCTGCTCAGGCTGGTGTCCGCAGTTCCTCTTGGGTCCCCACCGAGAATGACAACCTCCAACAGCTTCACCTCCATGGCAGGGGCCTTCCCTTTGTTCACTTTTGTCATTGCCGTGTCAGTTTCTAGTAAAGACTTCTTTTTACATATACAAGGTAAACTTATAATGTGTGCAAAACCATCACCCAAATTCATGGCACTTAATTAAAAAACTTTTATGGCTTCATACATGCTTGATTCCCCTGACAACCATGCTTCTAAATATAGTCCCCTGCAGGGGAGTAAGTGCCATGAATTTGGGTGATGGTCTTGCACACATTATAAGTTTGTAAAAAGAAGTCTTTACTAGAAACTGACATGGCAATGACAAATGTGAACAAAGGATTTTACAATATAATTGATATATCAGCATGGATGCTCACGTACATGTGAGCGAAACGTAACCACTGCACTGCTCTCCTTTGAAGTCTGCATCTATATGTAACTTCACGTATCATTAAAGCATTTTTTTAATTCATTTACTGCATTCTGTCCATTTTTTAGGTGGGTGCTTACATCATTGCTTACCCTGCCACAGATAAAACTGAGAGCTCATCTCCAAATGAGGCCTTTTGTTGTGTGAGAGAGTGTGTGTGTGTATGTATGCATGTATTTATTGGGAGAAGATAACAACCACATGGAACTTTCCGGCAGTGGAACTGTGTAGAATTTTAAATTATTTTTTTCCACAAAGGTTTTTAATTTTTCCTCAGTCCAGGGGCAGCTAATCAGCCTTGCCCCCGCTACCCTGAGCGGTTACCCACCTCCACTGGTACTCACCATGTTCTGTAGTTCCCCCATGAATTCCATGTTGTGGCAGGGCTAGAGAGGGGAGGGCCATCCTCCCCAGCCAGTACATTTTACCCAGACTGGAGCATCAGTGACATAACCAGATGATGACACGGACTCAGGAACCAGTGGGCAAGGCTTTATTAATCCCCCGACTGCCATTTTCCCTGGTTTTCTGCCATCCATGCTGCAGGGCGTAAAGTACGTGCATGGAGGCGGATATACATGATGTTCCCATAGCCTTCTTCCTTCTTACCATTTGTGCTGCACCACTACCAGGCCTCCACCTGGTGGCAGTTTAAGGCTAGGCCAATATCTCTCCACTCCCCCCCCCCTTTGGAAGACGAGAGGAGAGCAGTCCCTCGGACACTTGATCTTCTCCCACCCTGGACAAACCCCAGTAACCCAAGTCAGTTCCTGAACCTGGGTCACTGATATGGCAGGAGTAAGGCATCAACCCCTTGGCCCTCTATACTACCCGGCTGGCTGTAGAATTTTAAATTCTTGCATTCCATGGTAAACATTTCAACACTTGTGGATGTATGGTGAAAGAAAACAGCAGGATGGCGAAGGGAGGAAATAATATAAAGAATCAGATGAAAAGGGTGGAGATGCAAGTAAATGTGTAGAGGCAAACCAAAACAACTTTTAAAAATCCAATTTGAAATCCACATGTATTGGAACCAGGGCATGGTGAATCATATTTTTAATATTTGTATACTGAAATTTTTAATGTATGATACATTACATTCAAAAGAAGTTATGATTTACCATCATGTTTTAAGCTCCGCTGTGTAGTAGGTAAAACAATTACACTTTTGCACGCTAACCAGGTAACTGTTGAGTCATGACTCTTGTAACTCTCATGTGATTCATATCATTCCAGGTTAGTGACAGAAACATAGAAACATAGACAATGGTGGCAGAAAAAGACCAATCATCCATTCAGTCTGCCCATGATGTTAAGAGATGTTTGCCCAGTAACTAACTTACATTTTTACCGAAGCTTAAGGACCCTGGAGGTTTCTTAGCCTGGACCTGTGGTTATATTATACACCTATGGTTCTTCATATTGTATGGCTGAAAAATCTTCAGACTTAGGTATGGACATATTCTAATGTCTATGTGCAACCTACTAGGTGTACTGAAAGTTAAGCCTCTCGGTAGCGTATTAAAGAATATGTAGGAGCCTCATTGAATTAATTGTCTCCATGATGGACCTACAGTATATACAATTATGTGCCCATTGATAACCTCAGTTAATATACATCAAGTGATTAGTGTACATTACTGGGGGCTACAATCCTTTGCTTGTAATTACAGGACTGTGAGGGGTGGAAGGGGCACAATTATATCCGCAGGATTCTTCGGCCAGACAACTGTAAGTGAAGCTATCATTAGGCAGAGGGTTTGCTGCAATTAATGTTACAACATAGCTCATGGAACAAAACCTGGGTTACATTCCGATTCATAGTGGAGCCAGCCTGTTCAAATGTCCAAACATTTTTGATGCTGCTGATTTTTCCTATTAGTAATTCTTTCCATTTGGAATAGGTGTAGGATTAGGTCATGCCAGTCTGAGAAGCATGGTATATTTTAAGACAACTAGTGTCTAGTAATTAACTTCTTAGCCTAGGCTAGTAATATTGCCAGTAGTTTCTTTT
The DNA here is from genome assembly GCA_016271365.2 of Neoceratodus forsteri. Lineage (NCBI taxonomy): Eukaryota > Metazoa > Chordata > Ceratodontiformes > Ceratodontidae > Neoceratodus > Neoceratodus forsteri. The sequence goes on along the minus strand of CM057449.1, from coordinate 803,381,239 downwards.
TCTGCCTAGCTCGCAAACCGGGGGGGGGGCCCAATATCATATATATAGGATTAGCTGGGCACTCCACCCCAGGATGTTTTTGATTTCCTGCAAGCATTCCTGCCAGTAATGTGTGAGTTTTTGACATGGTCACATGATATGGGTATGCATAGCTGGATTTACTCCAAATTCTCTTCAACAGGTTCCTTGTGTGCTTGTTTTTTTCTTTCTGGGGTGCTGAAGAAACAGATTTATGTGTTTCCAGGAATTTTCTCTCTAAAAGGGTGTGTTCATTGTTTTGTGTTGCACAGTACATATAGTTCTCCACATCTTACTTGTCATCAGTTGTTCTAATTCTGTTCCCCATTTCAGCCACACATATTCAGCGTCTGCTGGTTCTAATGCACCAAGATACAGTATTGGTATAGTTAAGAAAGTACTGTTATGCAAGAACTTACCGTAACAGTAGGTCTTTGAGAGAATCTCTTGCATCAGGCCACACCTATGGAACAACAGCCGCCAGGCACTAGAACCACATGGAAACATTTTACCTACCAGCCTATCAGGGGCCACTCACATTGACATCAGACACTGACGTCCTCCATCACATAAACATTGGCAGCCCTACGCCCTCCTCAGTTCCCCCACCAGGGACCATACACAGAGGGCCTCCTCTTGGGGAACTGAAAGAGAGCAAGTGGTTCCCACCACTAGGCAAAGTGAAAAGAAGGTAGACCATCCAGGAGAGAGAGACAGGAGCTGAGAAGTCTTGAGGTCAAGGGGGACAGAGGGTGGGATAACAAGGCCTGATGCAAGAGATTCTCTCAAAGATCTACTGGTACGGAAAGTGCTTATGCAACTGTACTATCTTCTTCGAGGATATCGCTTGCATCAGGCCACACCTATGGAACGAGTCCCAAGCAGTTAACTTCTGACACAGAACCAGTCTGGGTGGCTGTAAGCTAGAGGCCCATGAAAGGAGACTTTGGGGAAGAGCCAGGCTGAAGCCTCCCTTCTTCTTGATGCAATGTCCAGACCGTAGTGTTTAGTGAAAGTGTGGACAGCGCTCCAGGTGACAGCAACACAAATCTCTGCAACTGGCAAATCCCTGAAACAGGCAACAGAGGTGGCCATGCCTCTGGATGAATGGCCACACACAATTCCAGGAAGTTCCTTACCATACCTTCTACAGCAAAAAGTAATACAGCTGGCCAACCATTTGGGCAGGCACTATTTAGAAAATGGTACACCCTCCTTCCCAGGAGCAAAAGAAATAAACAGCTGTGTGGACTTCCTGCAGTTCTTTGTGCGATGAACATAATATCTGAGTATTCTATGTACATCTAAAGTATGGAGCAATGCTTCCCCCGGGTTGTCATGCTCCAAAAAATAAACAGGCAGGTGGATGGTTTGATTTAAAGTAAACTCAGACACCACCTTTGGAAGAAACCTAGGGCTGACACACAAAGACACTGTGTCTTTGTGGAAAATCAAATAAGGAGGCTCAGACATAAGAGCTTGAAGCTCGGAAATCTTTCGAACAGAAGTAACAGCAACTAAAAATAATGCTTTCCACAACAGAAAGTATAGCTTGCGGGTAATGTCTGGCTCAAATGGAGCCAACGTAAGTTTCTCTAAAACAAAATTCAGTGTGCGGGGACAGTCATGTTGTGCAACTGGGGTGCTTGGTGTTAACTTGTTTTGGTTTGGCCTTGCTCATTCCCACCCTCAGCAGAGGCTTGAACTAGGAATGAAGGTCCTGAGGAGGCTGAGAAGAGTGCCAGAGATGGGGAGGTGGTGGGGCAAGTGAAGCTAGGCAACGCTGAGAGGGCAGGGGGCGTTTTATAAGGAGATTTTCCCCACCCATTGAACCACGGGTGGAGCCCTTCAATTCAATGTGCAGGGACAATCATGTTGTGTAACTGGGGTGCTTGGTGTTAACTTGTTTTGGTTTGACTTTGCTCATTCCCACCCTCAGTAGAGGCTTGAACTAGGAATGAAGGCCCAAAAAGAAGGTGAATGAAAAGTCCTTCTCCAACTCACGGAGAGTGTACTCAGTAGCTCACAGGAGAAGAAAAAAAACCCTAGTAAGGAAGAAATCTCCGGGGAACCATGGCTACCAGATGCCTTCCCTCTAGGCATGCTAAGAGGAGATAAAATGAGAAGGCAGAATGAAGTCCTGTATCTGGATTGGGAGAAAATGACTCGAAACAGGGGGAGGTCCATCTGTCCAAATCTTCTGGGATGTTATTCTTGGATGCTGAGGATGCAGCTCTGGTTGGAAGGAATGGCCTGAGAAGAAAATGGGTTATATCCAAGGCATTGGGGAAGGCTTCTGATGAGGTCATGAATTCTTTCGTTGATACTGGATTTGATGTTTGAAGAAGGTAGCAGTGGGTCTGATGGCTTGGACTTGGAGTGTTAGTAGAGCTGATGGTCAAAATCCAGATTTGGGTACCAGTTCCTGAATATGGAATTAGGACTCCTTGCTGGCATTTTCATGATAAAAGATATGACGTATAATGATCCCCTTGCTTGGAGATCATCCAGGGAGAGAAAGGAAGTAGTAGTATGGAATAAGGCTGTGAATTCACCAGGGCAAGGGGACCTAATGGTCAGGCATACAACAGGGACAAGAGTAAGGTCTGAGGAGAGTCAGATGGCTGAGTGAGAGAACATCAAGCAGCGGACAGCAGAAAGTGCCATCTAATGGGTTATTGTCTGGATGGTTTCTGAGGTTCTATTTATATATGCCAGACAGTAAATAGCTTGACTGGAGGATTGGAAAGAGAGCAGTCCCAGGCTGGTCAGGTTTTGGTCAGAATTAATAGAACTCCAGATATGTTTTGTTTAATAGTACCATGAACAAATTATGGGTCTGTGGCAGAAGGAAATAAAGGCCAGGATATGGAGAATGAAAACAGCTTGGATGCGATCACCATCATGGCCATAATGCAATAATATGCCCTCCAGCTTATCGAAGAGCCACATCGGGCAGAAGCAATAGAGCAGACCACTTACTCATTGACAGTGGTGGAGATAAAAGTCCAAGACATGGCCAGGTCCGAGAATCTGGGAAGGGGTTTAAAAGGCATCTGGGATATGTGCCGTAACAAGCCTTGACCTCTGATGAACAGCATAATGATGGTACCTGTGTCAACTATCCTTGTATGGGATAGTGAAATCTTCAGAATACATAAGGGAGTTGAAACTGGAAATATCTCAAGCTGGTGGAGCACGGTCCAATAAAGGCCACTTTTAGGAAGAACATTTGTGAGTTGCCACTCTGAAAGGAAGGAGGGGGAAAGCATGGAGATGCAAGTATGGAAATCTCAACAAGGCAAAATGGTAAAAACTGCATCCAGAAGTCGGAAGGGGTTAAGTCCAGTAATGGCAAAGGTTGAAATGCTCACTAGTATGAAGGAGTGCTGAAATTAGCATTGCTGAAATGGAGGAGATTAGGACAAATGATCTGGCATAGCTGCACTGTTGGGAATGCACAGATGGAGGAATCCATGGCCTTTATGATATCATTGCAGAGCTGACTGGAAACTGGATGTATAGGGGATCCAGAGGAACAGAAGGGATGGGATGTAATTCCTTGGAGCCCATTGGAAACAGAATAGAATGGAGGAGCTAGGGATCGAATGCAGAGGAGGATCCACTGACAGGAGAAGGCTGGATGGGAGGCAACTGGGATAAGGGGTTCAAGGACTGTAATCCTGGACTGGATAACGTTCATAAGAGCAGCCTTTAGAGTGAGTCAATCGTGAATGTCTGGGAATGCATACAGAGGCAGCGGTTGAGTAGGAAAAAGGGGGCTCCTTAGAATTTGCAGCCACAAAGATATCAAACAAATCCTGGATACTGGCAGAAGGAGTACAAGATGTCTAGTTTCTGCAACTCAGTAGAAAGTGGGGATGGTCCATAATGGCACAGAATCACTGGACTGGGACGGTGTCTTCTGAATGGAACATGGAGGGCAGATAGCGGACCATCCGACAGACGTGGCCATGACAATAACGGGGCCTGGAAGGACAATGGCAGTTCAGAGAAGAATGATCCTGGAAGGAACTGAAACAAATGTCCAGTCCAAAGGGGAATTAATAGCAAGTCCTGTAACCTCCACATAGGTACAGGCAAAGGGGAAATCTCCATTACCCCCTGCACGTAGAGGTGGTCCAGGGAGGGAGTGGGCCACCACACCTCCACGCCCAGGTAGGGTAGGGGGAGTACCAGCAGCAAAGCCTTAGTCCTGGAGACCTCCGTAGGTTCAGGAAAGGGGAATACCTGTACCTCCTCACAGGTAGGGTATGGATCTTGTAGCCTCCATGTAGGCACAGGGGAAACAATAACAGGCAATAGTGTAAAACTTGTGACCTCCATAGGCACAGGGAGAGAGAATAGTAGTCAAAGCAGTAAACTTGCGACCTCCATGTAGGCACAGGAAAGGAGCAAAGGAGGAGTACAAGTACCTCCATAGGTAACAGGACTGAGCAGCTCTAAACCCTCCATGGGTGCAGAGCATGAGCAGGCAGTAGACAACTGAGGATAACAATTGGCATACAAAATACCGAACCATACTGGACTGCAAACGCGGGGCATAATAAAGAGCAGGACTAGTGGAAAGCAAAAAGGTGCAGTATAGTGTAACCCCCCTGTTATCCGGGGTTGCAAGAATCCCAGTAAGACATAATGGCGGGCAGGGAAGGCAGCTGGTGAAACTCCAGTTAAATGGATTTCACGCTGTCTCACTCTGTTCTCAGTCTCAGCTGAGACTGAGGGATGACATCATTTTAGAACTGTCGCAGCTGCATAAGCAACACTAGAATGTTGCAGCTAGGGCAAGTTAGGATAGAATGTTGGGGAAAGTCAGTTTGAAGCAGTCTGTAGTAGAGTGTTGAAGAGGGAGGAGGTGTGCTGCAGCTGCAGGCCTCATAGTCCTCAGCTCTGACAAAGAGCTACATTTTGTTAGAGGTGTGTGTTCTCACCTGAAGAGGAAACAAAGAGAGCCAGGTGAAGTGGTAGAGACTGCTTCCAGGATTCAGGGCCCATCCCTGCAGGAATGGGGGAGTTGACACTTCTTCCAGGGGCAATCCCCTGGTCTGGCTAGGGGAAGAAGCTGCCTATAAGTCTAAGTCCGTGCTGACGCACCAAACGTTTTAGATGAGTTTCTTTGAAGAGAAAAACCTGTGGGGCACCCTGCAACCAGGGCATGAGTCTGTTCTGATAAAGGGCCAATGTGGTTCACCTGAGACAAGATGAAGTTAAGTGACTGTTACTGTGGGGTCAGGAAAAGACAGCCAAGTACAGTTTTGAAAGGTGTGGAAATTGGACTACTTAACTCTGTGAGGGTCTAGAGAAATGGACACAGCCACTCTTTAAGTATGTTTCAAGTTCAGCACAAGTGGGATGGAAGAACAGTAGATTAAATGTGACATACATTTCAAGAGGATCTACACAGTAAAGTGTTTTCAGAGGATGAGGTGTTAAAGTCCAGAGAAATGGACGAGTATGAATTATGAAAGCGAGAGGTGGAGACCCCCCATCAGTAGTAACTAAATTCACCTCTACAGGTCTGGCTTTGGGACACCTGATTGCTCCTCAGGTACCCTGGCCAGTGCTCCGAGGAAAAAGTACCCAGACTTGGGATTGATGAAGAAGATTCCCTGATGGAGCCAGAAGTGCTCAGAGGTGGTTTAGGGAGCCACCGAGAAATGTTCCATGCTATATGGAAAGTGTCCAAAGGGCTGGCATGAGAGCCGAGCCATGGAAGGAAGGTAGTCCAGAGGGCTGGCAAGGGAGTCGAGCCAGGGAAACCGAAAAAGAGTTGAGTTAGGGTCGAATGCCAAGAGCGTTTCGAAACCTGAGGGTTTCAGTGTAAAGAGGATGTGTTCTGATCTCTATCAATCTGTATTACTAGGAGTGTAGCCCGTGGGGTCCATCTATGCTTTGTTATTCTGTTGGATGTGAATAAAACTACATTTTAGAATACCAACTTCTGGTATTGGACATTACAGTTATTGCTTCTTGTGTCCAGAGTTATTTGGGGGCCACTGTTTTGAGTAGCCAAACCTAATCACCATGCCTATAGTGACACCTTTCTCCCCAAGTTTCAACTTATAAAAATGGAGGCACCGCATCATAGGACCCAGGCTCCTTAACCTGTTCAATAGCTACACAGGCAGGGATAGTAGCCCTCTCAGTTAGTGCCGACTGGGGTTACAATAGCTTTAAGGAATCCAGGAAGAGGAACATGATAGGAGAGCTACTGCAGGAATGGAGTAGGGACGTATGGCAGGACAAGAAGAAAGGAGCTGATGCCAGGATAAGGAGATGGATGAAACGCCCCCAAAAAAGAGGTAAGGGGCAAGCAAACAGGGCAAAAAGTCTTTACAAGTGTGGGAAGCACAGATCCCAAGTAGTGTGTTGCAGAGAATATCAGAGTGTAGTGACCGACTGTGCTGCTACAGTGGGGTCTGCTTCTAGGCAGTAGGCTCTGCCCAGAACCCTGGCATGGTAGAGCTTGCACTGCTGGTGCAGGTAGTGCTTGCAGACTGAAGGGCACTCATGCTGCCTCCCAAGAGGACAATGCATGGGAACAAAGCAGAAGCTGGCCGAGGGCTGGGACATGAGACAGAGAGACAAGGAAGAAAGAACGAGGGGCAGGCGAGGGAGGCCAGGAAGAAAGAATGAGGGTGGGTGAGGGGGTCAAGAATGGAAGGGAATGTAGCACAAGTCGCAGAGGGAGAAGCATGGAGGAAAATGGCCAAAGAGAAACAGCATACCCAGACGACCCAGCTGAGGAGAAACAACCACCAGCCCGGTACAAATAGGGACCCACACCACGAAAAAGGGCAGCAACAAGGGAGGAGGAGGGACTGAGGAGAAGGAGAGAAACAAGGATGAAACAAAACAAAACAAGGAGAGAATGGACAGCATAACGAAAGCAAAAACTGGCAGGGGAGGTGCCCAGAAGGCAGGGGGAGGGGCGCGAGACAGGTGGGAAGGCCGGAGCCGAAGCTGAGGGGAACAAGGTGGCAGGAGCAAGGGGGAATCTGGATGCTTTGGCATAAGAAGGGGGGGACAAAGCAAGTAGAGAAGAGGGGAGGGGAAGGCAAAAAGAGCAAGGGGAAGCAAAAGAACCACCATGTGGGCAGAAGCCCTCAACGTTCGGCCCAGCAAGTGAAGCTAGACAACATTGAGAGGGCAGGGGGCATTTTATAGAGAGATTCTCCCGGCCCCTTGAACCGCAGGTGAGGCCCTTCAATTCAGGTCCCAGGCTGGGACTGGATTGCAGATGGGAGACTTTAAATGAAAAATGCCTCTCAAGAATGTATGGAAGACCTCCAGTTGTGCCAGCATACGGCCATCTACAGGCACGTGGAAAGCAGAAATGGCTACCATGTCCACCTTAATGGAAGCGAATTGCAGTCCAGCATCAGAATTTGACAGCAAGTACTCCTGAATCTGATTCACTGGACAACTGTAGGGATCCAAGTGGTGGAAGCAGCCCACAGAGCAAAGCACTTCCACTTCATGGAATAACTGGCCCTGAAGGAGGGTTTTCTCGCAGCCACGAGGACATCAGCCACCTTGAGAGGCCCAAATTAGCCAAGGCTACAGTATGTCCTCTGGAGCCATGCATGAAGATGGAGTGACTTGAAGTCTGGATGGACCAGAGTTCCCTGATCCTGTGATAGCAAGCCTTTGCACAGGGGCAGGGGTACTGGAGGTTCCACCGCCAACTGCTGTAGTAAAGGGAACCAGGTCTGATGAGGTCAGAAGGGAGCAATGAGTATCAGAGTTGGGCCTTCCATCTTGAGCTTGATCAGCACCCTCTGAATGGGAGGGAAGGGAGGAAAGGTGTAGAGGAACCTCCCCTTCCAAGAGAGGACAACGCGTCTTGCCAGAAAACTCCAGGCCCTGGAGCGAGCGAGCAGAAAGGCAGCAGTTTTGCATTGAGTGGGGCCACAAAAAGTTCCAACTCTGGGTGACCCCACCTGTCGAACAGGTCTTCCACTACTGAGGTCAGCAGCTTCCACTCTGCATTCTGGACTGCAATCTGCTTAAGTTGTCTGCCAGGATGTTTTTGATACCTGGAACATGGACGCCAACAGTTCTACACCGCTTCTAGAACTCAGTACTAGACCCGCATCGCTTCCCAGCACAGAAGATACGAGTGTGTCCCCCTTGCTTGTTTATGCAGTGTACCACAAATGTTGTTCGTCTGCACCAGCAGAGGCCCTGGGGACAGGTGGTTCTGGAAGGCTTGCAGAGCACAAAATGGCTCTCATCTCTAAGACATTTATGTGGAGGGAACTCTCCACTGTGGTCCAAAGTACCATGGGTCTGATGAGGGCCCAGGTGTGCCCCTGCACATCTCAGAAGCATCCACGTGAGGATCTGATGAGGGGAAGGGATGAGGAAAGGAACCCTTGAGCAAATTGTTGGGTTCATTCACCACTGAAACATGTTCTTTACCGCAACGTGACCAGAACCATTTGTTCTAGCTCATCAGTGCATTGATCCCACTGGATCTGCAGTGTCCATTGGGGGATCCGTATGTAGCCTTGCCAGGAGAACCATAAAAGTGGCTGTCACCATCGGGCCCAGTAGTCAGAGGAATGTTCTGGCTATGACATACCTGCTGCTGTACTTATTGATTTTATGTGTATTGTATTTGAGTTTTTTTTCCTAATGCTGTTTGTTTTGTATTTTGTAGGGGCACCCTGAGCCTCACGGGAAGGGTGCCCTAAATAAATACACTCTACTACTACTACTACTACTGTAACGAATCTGAGCCTGAGCTATCAGGGCACTCTGCCCTGTCCTGAGACAGGAAGGCTGATACCTGAGCAGTGTCCGGTATTGCTCCTATGTACTGGAGATGCTGGCAAGGGGTCATGACTGGCTTGGGCAGGCTGACTGTAATCCCTAAGACATGAAGCAGCTGTCTGGTACATGCTAGGGTGTAAGACAGGTGCTCCTTCTACTGAGCTTTGAGCAACCAGTCATCCGGATAAGGGAACATGTTTAGTCCCTCCCTCCTGAGAGCTACTGCTAAGCATTTGATAACGACTTGTGGTGCAGATGAAAAACCAATGGGCAATACCCTGAACTGGTCGTGTTCCCCCTGGAACAGGAACCTAAGACACTTCTTGTAGGGTTGACACACCTTGATGTGCAGGTATGCATCTTGCATGTCTAGGGAGTATACCCAGTCCCCTTGTTGCAGGGTGGGCAGAAGACCTTGCAGTGTGACCATCCTGAACTTCTTCTACTAAATAGAGAAGTTCAGGTCCCTCAGGTCCAGAACGGGCCTTAAGTCCCCTGTGGATTTGGGGACTAGGAAGAAATGACAGTAGAACCCATGTTCCTTTGCTCCCAAGGAACTGGATCTATGGTTTTTTTGCAAAGCAAGGTACGGACTTCCACCAGCAGCACTGGTAAGTGGTCTGGAAGGTATATGGAGGGAACTGGTAGCAGTTCCAGAGGCAATTCCAGAAGTTCTAGAATATGGCCATGCTCTGTGATTTGCAGGACCCATGTGTCTGTTGTAAAGTCCCTCCACCTGCCCAGGTGAAGGAAGAAGTGACCCCCAACCACCACCTCCTGCAGTACCAGAGGAGGGTCTGGCAGAGTCAGTCTGAGGCCGAATGTGAGGCTGGGGCCGCATCACCACCTCTGTTTTTTTTTCCAGTGGTGGAGGTGGGGCAGGCAAAGATGATCCTGCTCTGCTCTTGGCCGGCTCTTTGGTGCCTGATTTGGGTCTATGGGAGGCACAGCAAAAAGATACCCTCTGCCCACTTTTTGGTTGGGTGTGGTAGAGGGAGTGGACTGACCACAGGGTCCTCTCTGAGGCCTGTAGGTCAGAGAGGATATCCTGCACATCTGTCCCAAACAGCTTGTAACCTCTGAAGGGGGCATTCAAAATGAACTGCTGGACATCACTAGCAAAGCCAAACACCCAAAGCCAAGAGTGCCTTCTGAGGCAGATGCCAGCCACGACTGCCCTAGCTGAGGCATCTGGAATATCATAAGTAGACCTCAAGAAGTGCTTACCTACATCTGCCCCTGTCTGGAGGGCCTTAAGCATCCCCTGCTTCTAGGGACCCTCTGGGAGGGTCTGAGCTGTTGCTTTGCCCTTTTTCCAGAGAGTGTTCTGGAATTTTACCATATGGGCCTGGTACAGCTGTGGCCAAACACATGGTCAGATATTTCCAGATATTTTGCAATATTTTTAAAGGGTTAATGCCCCTATGCTGCCCCTACTATGGAACTACAGAAAACAGGATATTTCTCTAGAAATACCACAGAAACTTCAGGAAATACCTAACCATGTCTTTGGCTGTGACTGTAATTGGCTATCCTGAGGAACAGAGTGGCAGAGACAAAAGTTATCTTACCCATAAGGTCCAGTTTCCTTTACTCCTTGTTTGGAGGAAGAGAACTGAGGTGCTGAGGTCTCTTGTACCAACCATGGACTACACTTATTATCCCTGAATCAGCCTGTGGTTGTCCAGTGAAAAAATGCCTTCCTGAGGGAGCCTGGTACAGTCTGTCTGCCTTCTGGGGCATAATAGGAATCATACTTGGCCTGTGCCAGGCAGCCATGGTGGCATCCTCGAAGGCAGCCAGCAGGGGAGGAATGGTCAAAGGAGGAGAATGTGGGAGTTCCAGAAATTTGACCAGATTTCTCCTAGTAATGTCTTTCTCCTCAGCATCGAAGTCCATAGCTATCTGCAGCTGCTTCGTCACTGAGATGAAGGAGAGGTCATCAGGAGGGGACCTCAGGGTGTATTTGGTAGAGTCCTCTCCCCTTGAGGAAACAGTAGAGAAAGATCTAGATGGGCTGCTATCCTCATCTTCCTCCTCCTGTGGGATGAGGTCAGGGACATACTCCTGATCCTCACTGATGGGCTCTGAGTGGTGGAGAGAAGGCAATGAAGACGATGATGCCCTGGAATGAGTATGGCGATCGACAAGGTAGGTGTCGGCGGGGCCCCATCATCAGGACTGGAGGAGGAATAAGGCACTGAAGAACCTCCATAAAGGGGAAAACATGGTCTGGAGGCTAAAGGGTGTTGGCACTGCCGGAGTACTTTGATGTAGATGGGTGAGGCTGGGTTCCCAGCATTGACAGAATGGCCTGAGGAATTGACAGGGAGATGGGAGCACCTACATCAACTGGCCATCGCTGGCCAAAGCGGGTTAGTGGAATCCACTGCCTGGCACCCCTGAGAGAACAGGGGTCTAATCAGCAGGGGTTGCAGCATCTGCAGGGAGGAGGTCATAGCCCCGTGGAGCCCATGGGAAGGAGATACAAAAAAAAAACCTGACATCAACGGGCCATCATTGGCCATGGAAGGCCTAGTGGGCATCACTGCCAGCAATGCCCCTGTGGAAGTGAGGGTGTGGGTGACAGGAGAGGTCATCCCCAAAGCAGACAATGATGCTGCAGCAGCTGGTGCTCAGAGCAGTGACCAAAAGGGTTCCACTATGCCGCAGTGACAAATTTCTTGTCGACTGACGACACAGCAACAGTGCCAATTGGTGTTGTGCTGTCACTTGGGAACAAGTGTTTTCTGTTGGGGGCTTCACCCCCGCACCCTCCGTACTTTAGACTGCTAACTCCAGTCAGAATTAGTTCGGGGATGGGGGCAAACACCTCCCCAGCACCAGTGTCAGGTAGCGGAGACCATCACAGCAACTGCTGACAATGTCACTGTGATGATCTTTGCTTTAGAACCAACGCTATGTGGTCGGGTATACAGACCAAAAGAGCATACCAGGGAGGATTTTGCCTTGCTCCATTCTCTTTTCTGGTGCTTATGTTTTCCAGTAGATTTGTCCTGGGCCTTAGAAGAATGGGAGACCATGGATGGTGCCAGTGACACAGAGGAGCTTCTCACCTGGAGCTCTCTCGCCACTCTGGCTACCTTCTGTTCCAGGAGGAAAGATTCTAGGGCTTTCTGATGGTGCAACCAGGTAGCCTGGTTGAAGCCATGGCAAATCTTGCAGGTCTTAATGTCATGGACCTTACCAAGACAGCGGACGCAGGCATCATAATCGTCCCTGTCACAGATCTTCTTACCGCATCCGCAGTATCTGAAGAGCTTCTCAGAGTTGGTCGACATAAATGACGAAAATCACATTAAAAAAAAAGTGATGAGTTAACTATGGTGAGAAAAATAATAAAGGTAGAAATCAGTTGATCTGGCAATCACCCAAAGTGGTGGTAGAGTCCAATGTGTAATGTTTAAAGGCAGCAAAAGAAATGAGGAGGGCACAGGGGCCCCCATGTTTATGTGATGAAGAATGTCAGTGTCTGATACAGTCATGGGCAGTTCCTGATAGACTGCTAGCTAAAACGTTTTGTGTGGTCTAGTGCCTGGCTTCTATAGTTTCATATGTGTGGTAAGAGATATCCTTGAAGAAGATATTATCTTTGTTTAGTGAACTATTTAATGTTCTTGTGAGAATGCATTAAAAGGATGGGTGTATCAATACCGTCCCCAATTTTGAGTTGGAGGATACAGTGTCTGGCTTGTAACTAGCAGAAATGGTCCACTTGCAGTAGGTGAAATCAGCTATCATTTCAAATGTGGGGCCAGAGAGGAACTGTTGACGTGAATAGAGTCCATATCTCTGCCACTTTTGAAATGTGTTGTCAGTTTTCGCTGGTAGGAAGAGGGACCTGTAGCTAGATGCCATCATAGATGCAGATGTGGGTAGAGCTGTAATTTCTGACTAAGTTTTCTCCATAGTGTAAGTACCTCCTCATCCAATCCTCCCCATTAGGTAATCAAGGTATTGGCATATGCACATTACATAGAATATCTGGGAAAGGAGTTTGAGAGACAAGTAGTTCAGGCTCCTTCCAATTTGCTTTACATACTGGGATACTCCAGTAGAAGAGATCTGAGTTTTGCTGCCCAGCAATAGTGGAAGAGTGAACCATTTAAGGAGAAATCTACCCCCAACACACAAAAAATACAGACATGCATGCACACACTTTCACACTTGGCAGGGTCAACATTTTTAAACATGCTACCCTTTCAATTAATATACTTGACTTAGTCTCAGATGCAAATCAGGTAGAGTAATTTTATGAAAATTAAGTGCCAAACATGTTTTCACAGCTTGCAAACCACTCCCCACCCCTGTTATCAGCATTAGGGAATTTTTTTTTTTGTCTTCCATGTTAAAACGGAAGTATATTTTAATAAAAGGCCTTTAAATAATTTCTTTAAAAGACACATTTAAAACCAATTTATAAGCACAAGAACACATTCCAGGGTGTGCAGTTATAGTACCCACACTTCCTAAGTGGCTATAGGCATTCTGCTCATGCCTCGTGCCTCACAACCCACCTAGGCTACATGGTTATTGCACAATGACTGCACACCCTGTCATGTATTATTGCTTCAATCAGACTTTGCGTAACAAAAACCTAACAGGACAGGACATTTCTAGTACTTGACTTCTACTATCCCCAGCTGAGTCACTAGATAGTTTGATACCTTTTACTGAACTAACATAGGACTTACATAGAAACACATATTTTGTTGGCAGAAAAGGACCTTTAGGCCCATCCAGTCTACCCTTGTCCCTGCCTATTCTGCCACCACTGACCCTAGTTGGTCATAGGTGTCACTCTCTCTGCTGTTCATCTACTTAATGTGCCCATGCTTATCCATGCATGCTTGAAGCTACCTATAGTGTTTGCCCCACAGCCTCCTCTGACAGGTTGTACCAGTCATCTACCAACCTTTCCATGAAAAAGAATTTCTGCACATTTCTCTTAAACTTCTCCCTCTTAGCTTCACTGCATGCCCTTGTTCTAGTGCCTTTCTTTCTCTGCAATAGAGTTCCACTTGCACCTTGTTCCTCCTGTGAGGTACCTGTAGGCAGGGCTTCAGTTAAGTTCATTTTGGAGTATGTGACTCCAGAAAATAATACAAAACTTTCAAAATAAAGGGGAGGAAGTAATTGACCTCCAGATGTAAAAAACAAAACTGGACAGCTTCCAAAACTGAATGCACAGAAGCTAAGAAATGATGGCTTTTTCTAAAAGAAATTGTATTTTACCACTAATGTCTCTATGAATATTCATAAATTGATCCTTCCTAGAACACTGGTTTTCAAATTGTGGGATCTGGGAAGTATTTTGACTTCCACAAAATTGGAATGACTTCCACATTTTGACTTGCAGAAGTATTTGACTCGCACTAAAAATGAATTAATTGAACCCCTGCTGGTAAGTTTCAGTCATGTCCCATGTCACTGTCCTCTCTTCCAGGGAGTACATGTTGAGCTCTTGCAGCCCTTCCTTGTATAGCTTCTTGTGCAACCCACTCACTATTTTGGTTGCCCTCCTCTATACCGCTTCCACTCTTTCAATGTCCTTGCAGAGATGCGGCCTCCAGAACTGAACATAGTACTCAAGGTGGGGTCTCACCAGTGAGCAATACAAAGGCAGCACCACCTCTCTCCTTCTAGAAATCCCACTCCCAAATCACCCCTGCATCCTGCTAGCCTTTCCTATTGCTTTGTCACGCTGCCCAGCTACCCTGAGGTCATTAGATATGATGATCCCCAGATCTCTTTCTTGCTTGGTGACTATAAGCTTGACCCCCCCCCCCATCTTATGCAAACATGGTACAGTACACAAGCTTTTGGGACCCAACAAGACCCATCATCAAATCTGAACAGAAGAATCTGAAGTTACATTACACAATGAGTTGCATTGTTTAAAAATAATTTATGAAAAAATAGTGAGAGGTGTTAAAGGGTAGCCCTCAAGAGTCTCTGCCTAATTATTCTTTTAGACCAGTCATATTTTGGGGATAAAGCCCTCTAGCAATAAAATTCCTGTTTTTCAGGACCAATACTGCTACAACCTCCTTTTACTATCCCCATTAAAATAAATGTTTGTTATAAAGAAAACACAGGGAATGTATTTTCTGACACTTGAAAGAAGATTCAGAGGGCTTTCTAGTTAACTGGTTTCCATTTTATGGATGCTGTTATAGTAAGGCAATCTACCAGATGACTATACTTTGCCTTCAAGTCTATTCTTATGCAGATATCAATTCAACACACAATGGTGCGCCTCCATATACTCTGAAAGGACTGTCCAATTCTCAAGCATATTTGACCATCTCAGAGTCTGCATATCTTAACAACTGCAACGAACTGTGGCACTGCCTTGAAGAACCTGAATATTTCCAAGGTTTTTTTCACCATTTTAAATTACTTTTATTTATTAATGGAAAATACAACTTTTTTTTATTGCTAGCGGGCTTTATGCCTAAAAAAATTTACTGATTCAAAAGAACAATTAGCCCATAAAAGCACTGCGATCTTACAAGGAACAGGGGCAACAAGAGAAAATAATGTGCACACAGACCTGTAATAAATGAGTTTTTGAAAATGTAAAGACTACGGATTACCACATCAACAGGAAAAGTTCCATGGCAGAGCATGTACCAAGCACAAGCTATGAAAATGCTTGGATGTTTGATAACATGGTTTCTTAAAGTGATTTTGTCACTTTCTGTTTCTTTTATACTTTTGCTCCAGTATCCACTCTGCACCCTTAAGGAAGTATCATCTTCAGGACTCCCACACCTCAGCCATGTTACCATGTCATCCCTCAAGGCTTACCAGCCAAGTGCTGTCAGGCTGCTGTGTCGAGTCTTCCACAGTGCAGTATTCACTGGGGTTCCTCAAGCCCCTTGGGCATCTATATCTTCCAGTCAATGGGGTGGACCAGAGTCTGAGTCAGAAGGTGCAAGGCCTACAGGCTGGGGACGTCCTTCATGCTGCTAGGATGGAGAGTTACCACTTTCCATCCCCCTGCTTCCTGGGAATGCTACCACAGGACACCATCAGATGTGATGTTGATGTCAGCGCCGTCCTCCTCATCTTGTGGACTTAGCTGTACCATGCCCTGTGGTCATCCAGGGGTTGACAGAACAGCAGACTCAGCACCCTCCTCCCTCCCGGAAGGAAGGTAGCATCCACTGGTAGCATCCTCTGGCATGCTTGACCTTCCTCCCAGGCGGTACTCCAGTGATCCAAGCTCATTCCCAAACCCAGGTCGCCAGGATGCATAAGCGGTAGCTCTACCACTATCCTGTGGAGCGGCTTGTGATTTTGTCACCCTTAAGTAAACTTTGAAAATTGCAATATTTAAACACAATTCAACTTATATTAAATAGATTTTATGCATTTTTATTTCTTTTATGGTCTTCATTACTTGGTTCATTGACATAGAAACTGGATACTTGTCCCTTACAGTTTATTCACTCCAGCTGTTTAATCAGTCCTTTGCTTGTGTGACATCATAATCATTTGCACAGCAACAAACTGTGATGTCACAAACGGAGGCCTGTATCTTCAGCAAATGATTAAACAGCCGAAGCGTATGAATTCTAGTAGACAAGGATACTGTTTATATCCCAATTAACCAAGTAGTGTAGAATAAAGGGAAGAGAAAGGAATACAGACAAAATATTAAGTTGAACTGCGTCTAATTATTATGGGCAAAATTTTCAGAAAGCTCCATCTCGGATTCGCCAATCACTATTTTCAAAAGAAAAGTCCACCCAAACTGTTAGACCAGCTATTAGATGATCTATGTCTGAATTTCGCACCCCCTCAAAACAAGATGCAATTGCGACAAAAAGATGCAAACTACATCTGCAGTAATTTTTTACTGCAAATTGTGACTTTTTGTCACAAATGGATGCATCTTTTAAAATAACAACAAAGCTGCTCAAACTCAGTTGGGCAAACTCAGACACAGGTGTAGCATATGTTTGTGTCCTCACTTCAACATTTTTCTTACATTTTTCAAAGTTTTCTGAAAAGTGGAAAACTTGCTTTAACTGATCACATTAGTAGTCATGTGCCCCACCCTCAATCTGCTAACAATTTGCACTGTTCTGGTTCTGCTTTTCTATTGCCTATGCAGTATATTTTGTTTTTGATTATTATTTAGTTATCCCCTTTGTTAACCCTTGTTGCTGGACAGAGAAAGAAAGATAAAAAATGAACACTGCAAAATGTTACAATCTGCTATGCGGAGGGGAGGGCACACCCACCATGTATTTTGGGACTGCCTGGTAATTTCAACCTTTTGGAAGAAAGTCAGTAGGGAGATAAATACAGTATTGGGCTTGAAGGTTAATGAGGGACTTAATAACTGGGTTCTGGGATTTCCATAACCTATAGATTTCAGACCCCCAGCTAGTAAATTTTTCCAAATTTTAAAATAGCCATTTTAAAATGTATTATGTCAAGCTGGTTAAAACCTGACAGCCCCACACTAAAGGAATGGGAACACAGAATTAAAATTTAGAAACGATGCAACAAATTATGGCAACTGTCACTCTCATATAAGAGAGGAGGGAGAGGGGGGACTTAATAGAAACTTTCAAGTACCTCAAGGAATCAACAAAGTCCAAGAGGGTAGCATCTTTCAGAAAAAAGAGGTGCAAGAACAAGGGGCACAATTTGAAGCTAGAGGGGAACGCTCAGAGGTAATGTGAGGAGGCATTTTTTCATGGAGAGGGTTGTGGATGCATGGAACAGCCTTCCTGGGTAGGTTGTAGAGTCAAAAACAGTGCTGGAATTCAATAATGCATGAGACAGGCATAAGGCAATTCTAGAGGGTGGAGCTAGGAAGAAGTATGCTGTTGGTTAGCTAGGATCTGCAACTTATCCATTAGGAAGGGAAATGGGCAGACTGAATGGGCCACCGGTATTTATCTGCCATCAAGTTCTATGTTTCTATATTATTCGGCAACTATGGGTCACTCACCCAGTAAACATTTCAGAAGAAGACTCATCAGACCCAGAAATAACTTGAAACAAAACACAGAGACCCAGAATTGACTTTGAATCATTTAATCGTGAATTTATTGAACTGACAGAAGATGCACTATGAAACTGAAGAAACAAATGTGGTAGACAAGTTGGAACAAAGTCAATTGTTTTTACTGTTACGTTATCCTGTTAAAAATCCAAATGTGAAAACTCAGTTCAAATGAACCAAAACTCCATGCTAATGTGCTGTATTCAATGATGCTTTAAAGAGGCTCTTGTTTGGATTTAAAATGTTTGCCCTGGTGGGGGGGGGGGGCACTGTCAGTGTTTTCTGTCGCTGTTTATCAAATAAAAGGAATTCTGCAATCATCCTGCGACCCAGCCATGATACTTTTTCCACAAGACCATTGAGGTGAGCTACCAGAACTGTGTGTACATTTGCTTTCCTTTGATTCTGGTCATCCCAGCTAAAATGTAGGTGGGCACCATGTAGCATTTTCATAGAAACATAGATGAGAAGGCAGGAAACATATGGACAATCCATCTAGTCCGCCTATATTGTCCTCTCATACCCTGTCACCTATTGCCTCTGAGGAGTCTACACTTAACTCTGTTCCTTTTGTTGTCCATGTTTCCAGCCCCATATCCTGCTGATTAAGTACTGTACGTTATTTGTTTCATGTAAAAGCTGATAACTGAGAGGGGCACACTATGCCAAGGCTTGTTCCCAGGTGTGACCTGAGGAAGGGGTTGTAGGGACACTAGTTATAAATATAATTCAGAGTCAGCATAGCAAATACAGGAATAAAAGGTGTATACAAAGGCAATGATCCTTAGCAGTAGCCCCTCTGTATTTGAAGCTGTTTATGGTTTGGGCACCCACCATCTCTGCTGACAGACTATTCCATGGCTCAACCACTCTTTCTGTAATATAATACTTCTTCACATCCTTTTTAAATCTACCCTCCATTAACCTCCACTCATGACTCTGTGTCCCAGTTTCTTTTCCTGGTATATAACCCTTCACAGTTCACCCTGTTTATTCCTTTCGGGACTTGAAGGTCTCAAATATGTCCCTACCTCGTCTGGTTTTGAGAGAACACAAGTTTAGCGCCTTTAGCTGAGCCTTGCAGGATCAGACTCCTGGTCCTGAATCATCTTGTTCACTCTGTGTTGTACTGGCTCTAGCCTGTCCCTGTCCTTTTAAGTAGGGAATTCGAACTGGGCACAGCACTGCAGGTGTGACCTTACCAGTGATCTATACAGAGGCAAGAGTACTTCCTGCTTCCTACTGTCAAACCCTCTCCCAATGCATCCTAGCATTCTGTTAGCACTGCTGAAAACCTTGTTCCACTGCTGGTTTGTTTAAAGGAGTCACTGGTGATGACTCCTACGTCTCTTTCCCCTAATGCTATGTCTAGCTGAACCTCTCCCACTCATATAATCTGTTCTGGGGTTTTTGTCCCCTAAGTGCATCACTTTGCACTTCTTGGCATTGAATTGCAGTTGCCTGACGTTGGACCAATTTTCTAGCCTTTGTATTTCCCTTATCCCCTCCACGTTGTCAGCTCTATCACAGAGTTTAGTGTCATCTATGAACAGACACAGTCTACACTGGATTCCCTCCGTGTCACAGATGAACATATTGAAGAGGACTGGGCCCAGGAGAGATCCGTGTGTTACTCCACTAGTGACCTCTTTTTCCACTGATCAGACCCCATTCATCACAACTGTCTGCTGCCTCTCCTCCAATTAACTCCATACCCACTTTAATATTTCCCTAGCTGTACCTAGATCCCCCATCTTCTTCTGTAGCCCAGCCTTCAATGTGGCACTGAGTCAAATGCCTTGCTGAAGTGGAAGTATAGTAAGTCTACTGTGAGCCCCTTGTTAACTACCCTGGTTACCCAGTCAAATACTGTCAGGTTGGTCTGACAAGACCTCCCTTCCAGAAACCCATGCTTCTTACTATCCTGAAGCCCACTGCTCTCCAGGTATCCCACTAGATCCTCTTTAACTAGTGTCTCCATCAGTTTCCCTAGGTAAGGGTGATGGGTCTTTATTTTCCCATCAGCCTTTGGGAACCACTCCTTTGCTTCAAAGAGCTATTGAATAGCCCTGCCAGGGTTTTGGTTAACACCTATGCCAGTTCCCTTAGTACTAGTGTTAGAATTATGCTTTGGGAGCCAGGGGGACCCATAAGGGTGCTATCTTTAAACTAAGTCCCCTTCTCATTATAAGTCAATGGCAGTGATGCATGAAGCTACTGGGGTTCACTTCAGAGTTAGGGAGACCGAGGCCTGGCAAGCTCTCCAGAATTCCAACACTGCTTAGTACCCTTGGACATCCCATCCATCCCTGGAGCCCTGCTTACTTTCAAGTCTGCTAACCCAATTCTCATACTTTTGATAGTATACTCTTGCAGTCTCATTCCCATGACCCTCTATCAGCAGCCTTTATGCCACTCTCTGGCAAGGGTCTGCTGTTCTCCATAGTGAATACCGAGCAGATATAGTCAATCAGCACAGCTGCTTTCTTATCTTCTTCTATTACCCTGCCCCCTCATTTAGCCTAACAATCCATCCTCCTATCTTTCTTTTTGCCTTGTACTGTATATGCAAACAAGCATTTGTCAATGCCAAATGTTGTCTTGCTGGCATTGGCATTGGTAGTGCAGGAGTTAGAGAGATGCATAATAGGAATGGCAGTGAAGTAGTGAACTGACACCAACCCCACCCCCACCCTGCAGAGAATGACAGGAATTGGGGTGTGCCTTTCGGTCATCAGCCATAACGCTCATGCCATTTCACCTCATCCTACCCTGCAGACACCAAAAGTGTTACGGTGTGCCTTGGGGGTCTTCGGTTTACGTTCACCCCATTTCATAAGGAAATACGCTGAGATGGGTGCAGTATAGGAGAATGGGGTGAGCTTTGGGGCTGAAGACTCCAAGGCACACCTCGATACCTGTCACTGGCTGCAGGGTGGAGGTGGAATGGCATCAGCATTACAGCTGACAATCCCAAGTCGCACCCCTGATGCCTATCAGTCTCTACAGGGTGTGGCGTTACGGTTGGAAACTCTAATGCCCCAGGTGTCTGTTGGTATTTTCACTCCAGATTTTCAAAATGGTCTTTTTTTACCCCACCTCATGAACAGTGGCACTATCAATTCATTAGCCGAAAGGTGATTTTGCACAGCAACTGAGCCATTTGGTGCCACAGGTGTGAAAACATATTTTGGGCAGGATGTGAAAAATGACAGCTGTACTCTTCATGAGGAGGTGTAAAAAATGGCAATGTTGAAAATCTGGAGGAAATCTGAAAATTGGTGAAGTCACAAGCGTGTGTAGAAACTGCACAATGCACGCCATAACGCCATTATATTGGGGATCATTTAACCACATTTTCAACATAGGCATTTTGGGACCTCCGCTCATGAATAGTGTCACTGTGAGTTTGTTAATCTGTCCTGAACATTGATTTCCCACAGCGACGTGCCATTCTGTGCCACATGCGAAACACATTTCGGGCAGGACTTAAAACATGACAGCTGTACTGATCCATAAGGAGAGGTGAAAAAATGGCAGTGTTGCAAATCTGGAGTAAAAAATATTAAAAATTGTCGAAGCTATGAGTGTGCGTGGAAACTGCGCAATGCACACTCATAACACAGTCATGTTTTTAATTTTTCACCAAATTTGCAACACAGACCTTTGATACCACTCATGAACAGTGGCACTGTCGTTTCATTAATCAGTCCAGAAAGGTGATTCTGCACAGTGACCGTGAAATTACCTTTCGGGACTGAATAACGAGATGACAGTGAATGTGTTCATGAGGTGGGGTCCCAAGAATCCCATTTTGAAAATTTGGAGCCAAAATTCAAAAAAATGGCTGAAATATCCACCTAAGTTGACCCCCCTCCCCATTTATGCCATTATACAGCTTACTGGCATTTCTTCAGTTCGCGGTCGGCTTTGAAGAGTGCAGATGTGTTCCGCTCCACTGAAGATCGCAGCACGGACCTCCAGAGGTAAGTATGGGATGGGGTGTGTGGGGAGGTGGGTTGAGCAGGGGTGAGTGTGGGTTGGGGAGGGTGCCACTGACAACGGACTGTTTTCTCTTTTAAGGAATTAAAAAAAAAAAAAGGCTGATTTAACCTCAGGCCCGAAATATTTTTATATTATTAGAATAGTAAACATATGGAATAATCTCCCTTAAATATAATCGTTGCCAAAAGCTGGACTGAGTTTAAGTCTAGGCTTAATAAATATATATTGGATGGTGCTTCACTGGTATTACTGAACTGCACGGAACTTTATAGGCTTTTAGTCTTTTTGTTCCTATCATTTCCTTAGTATGATCCTTAGTATGATCCCACCTGAGCAGACCATGCCTGGCATCAACAACCTACTGGACTACATCAGCACTAAGCCTAAACACGAAACAATGCTGCTGGGAGATTTCAATATCAACAAAAGCAGTTCGTAAGGCAAAAGCAAATTCTACAAGGAAGTGTTCACTAACACCTGGAATAGCAGCAAATCGTTCTGGGCAAATCTAAACAATATCACTGGAAGGACCCTAAAATAGCCCCAGCCATGCTAAATGTTGAGAACGTCCCTATCTTGACTCCTCCGTCATCGCTAACGCCTGAACCTCACCTTCTCTAGATCTCAGTAGTGTGATCCTGATGAACTTCTTCAATATCCCTGCTCCAGGAGTCAGTGAGAAGACCCCAGTATGACCAAACCAGTCACTCTTCCATTTCAAACTGGTCTCCGAAGCTGCTGCTAGAAAATACCTTGAAAAAGCCCTCGGCAAATCAAGGCACAGTGGGGACTCTCTGGGCCTAAAATTTGTTCGACTAACACTAGACAAAGTACTTGGTCCACTGACAAAGATAATTCATCTATCCCTCTGCCACTCCAAATTTCCCCAAATCTGGAAAGCTGCCACAGTCACCCAGGTACACAAAGGTGGTGATCAGTCTCTTCAAAACAACTACAGGCCGATCTCTATACTACCCCCACTCTCCAAGGCCCTTGAAAGGATTGTGGCTGACCAGCTGGTGGAGTACTTCAATCAATATCAGCTCCTATGCCCAGAACAGCATGGTTTCCGAGCCAGCCATAGCACCATCATGGCTTTCCTGGAATTTATTGGATTCATAATACATAGTGCTCTTGACAGAGGGCACATTGTAAGGGTGGCCTTTGTTGACCTATCAAAGGCATTTGACACTGTCCATCATGCCCTACTCCTTGAACAGCTCTCGGACATAGGACTAGCCCTAGAAACTGCAGCATGGTTTGTAGCTATCTTAGCCTGCGATCACAGCAAGTAAAGATCGGGGACATCCTATCAGAAAGTCGACTGGTCAGATCAAGGGTACCACAAGGATACATACTCGGTCTGTTACTCTTCAGAGTCTTCCTAAACAACCTTCAGGCTGCTTGTGATAGCTGCATGCTCCTCTACGCAGATGATGCAGTGATCTTTACTAGCAACCACAACCCCGCACTTCTGGAACATGAACTCCAGAGAAGATTTGCAGCGGCTGAAAAATGGTTCAAAGTGCAAAAACTGGTCATGAACTATAAAAAGACCAAGACCATGCTCTTCGCCACTTCCCAAAACAAGCTAAAAGGCTATTCACTGGCAATTCAGAATGATTCCAGAAACACCCTGGAACTAGTCCCCCATTTCAAGTACCTGGGAATCACACTGGACACTGCCCTGTCTTGCACATAGCACATTGACATCATGGCCAAAGCCTTTAACACCAGGATCAGTATCCTCTACAGGCACAGACATTGCCTGACCTATGAAGCTCTGAACTTGGCAATTAACAGTTCACTCATCACCTTGATTGACTATGGCCTAGCTGTGTATGGCTCTGCTACTGACACAGTGCTCACCTCTCAACAGCCTGAAACAAAGCCTGCCGCTTGCTCACTAATGCCCCAAAACTCACTCAAACCTGTGAGCTTTATGCGCGATCAGGCTGGCTTCAATAGAAGGACGGAATACTTTATCAAACCTGCCTACTCACAAAAAAGGTTTCACTAAACTTACTTCCTCAAGGAATTCTGAGCCTTCTATCACCACCTATACATGCCAGGCACACCAGGAGCTCGACTACACAAGTATTTCACGTGCTCAGGTGTTGCACAACTATGGCCCTGTGATCCTTTGCTCAACGGGCCCCTCTGTGGACAAATGATCTACCACCTGACATCGCCGAAGCCACAACCCTTGGTTCCTTTAAGCACAAACTCCATCAACACCTCACTGACAACAGTACCTGTAGATGCCCCTGCTAGTCTGCAGTTGTAGCTTTAGTCTGCCTCAGCACTTCCAACTCCTGGCCTGCCAGGTTAAGTCTTTGCCCAAGCACTTGCCTCCCACCCCCTTTGCCCTAGCACTTGCATCCCACCCCCTATCCCTTGGCTCTTTTCTTTCCCTCTACCCTCCCTATCCCAGCTCCCACTGCCCTCCCTACCTCACCCTAACAGTCTGTCTCTGCCTCTCTCTCTTCTGCAGGACGCTGGCATATCACGTACGATGCCTTAGCACAATTTGTGTACTGCTTGTCACTGCAACCCATGTACTGTTGAATTTTTTGTACTCTGTATGTATAATTTACTGTAACTATATTGTGTCTTTATGTATTTATATTTATTTAATAAATTTTGTTAACCGGGTAAGCCCACTGGGCCCCGGAGGTCCATTTTTCAGGGGTGACCCAGAGTTAGTAACATAGAGTTGAACAAGTACAGTCAATAGATAGAGTAGTACATTGCATATAAGTGTATGATGTTTTTGTACGACAATATTTGGACAACACAACACAACAGCAGTAGCAGCTGTTAGGTTGAGGGCAGGTAGTACTTTAAAATATACAAGCAAAGTGGTATACATTTTTAAAAGGTGCAGTGTTACAATTGGATTTGCTAGCTTTATATAAGAGAGGGCAACTATTTACAGGGGGGTACCCCAGGTCAACAGTGGTAATTAGATGCCGGGGGTGTGATTTAGCTAGCCTTCCAGACATACGCATTAGCTGAGATTTAGGAGGTGAGCATGTAACCTCATCTGAAAAATAGCTGGGGAGGGTGCTTCTTGCAGTTGACAGGGGAGCTTGTTCCACAGTGTGGGGGCTATATGGTCGAAGGACTTACTACCGGCTGCAGATCTGGGCCTGGGCTGTTCAAGCAGTTTTTTGTACAAAGTGCGAAGGGGCCTGCTGGGGCATTTTGGGGTGATTAGCCCAATAAGCCCTGTGGGGGGATCGTTGGAGAGGAGCTTGTAAGTCCAGTTTAGTAGGGGGTACTGTAGTCTTAGGTTCAGGGTGGGCCATTTGAGTGCAGCAAGGACTTCACAGTGGTGGGTCCTCGGATGGGCTTTTGAAGTGAATCGGGCGAATTTATGGTACAATGTCTGTAGTCTTCCATAGTCTAGCTTAGCGATGCTGAGTAGGGTTGGGGCCACATAGGTAAAAATAGGTAGGAGGACACTCTGAGCGATTGCCAGCCTTGTCTCAAGTATCAGACTGGCGCTTAGACGGTAGAGCAGCCCGAGTTTTTGGTGGATGTTTTTGGCCACCAAATCTACATGTGGTTTTAGTGTGAGTCCTTGGTCCAATGTAAGACCTAAATATTTGAAGGATTGTACCACTTTGATAGGAGGGCCGGATGTGGTGACCAATGGGAGAAGATGTTCTTGTATTAATGTATCTAACGTGGAACCTCTCAATGAGCATCCGCTCACAGGTGTCGTCCAAGACTTCAATAAATAAAATAAATAAAAAAACACACCTTTTGGGATGTAAAAAAACATTTTGGCCAGGATTTGAAAAATAACAGCTGGAACATTCATGAGGTGCAGTAAAGATATGGCTATGTTGTAAATCTGGGGTAAAAATATTGAAAATTACCAAAGTTATGAGGCTGCATTTTCAAAATTCTACATAGGCTCGTAATTTTGTTGTTTTTTTATATTTTTTACACCAAGTTTTCAACATAGCCTTCTCATGACCCCACCTCATGAACAAGGGCAGAGAAAATTTTCAACTCCTGCCTGAAAAGTGATTTTTCACAGGGACCACAAAATCGCCTTTCAGGACAGATTTGCCTAATGTGAGTGCAACTGTTCATGAAGCAGGGCCCCAAAGAAGGCATGTTGAAAATCTGGGCCAAAAATATGCAAAAATGGTCAAGTTATGCCACTAAGTTCAAAACACCATTGAAATACACTGAACCGCATAGCTGTTTCTTCAGTTTTCAGTCTGGCTTTAAAGAGTGAAGATGTGTCTGCGGTCCAGAGAGGATTACAGTGTTGGACACCTGATGGATAAGTAAGGACTTGGGGTGGGGGTGCGGGATGGTGGATGCTAAGTGGGAGGGTCGGGTGGGGTGTCAGGAACAACTGCAAAAGCCATTGATAGATGGTTTTATTTTTACAGGTTAAAAAAAAAAAAGAGGATTCCTGATCACGACACTGGGGGACTGGGCACCCCCAGTGTAACTTTTATGTTTCTGGAGGGAGGTACTGAGAGGGAGGGTCAGGTGGGGGGAGAAATAAATATATATATATATAACCTCTAGGTGGCGCGATCCCAAGGGCTACTATACCTGCCTGCTTGGCTAGTAGCAGGTTAAGGGGCCTGGGTAATGAAACCGGTACCTCTACCCGGAGGTCAGGGTTGCTAGTGGTCAAGCTAACCTGGGCACAGCCCTCGGGGACACTGTAACCCCCCTCTTTCCCTTCTAGTGGCCTGAACAATATACAATAATTACTTTTACAATGACCCTTATTCACCAGGCAATTACCCTCACTATTTGCCCTTACCACCAGGGCTAGGTCCTCTAGCTTGACCCTGGGGACCCCCCTGTAAAACAAGGTTAAGCACAGCAAATAGCAACAGTACAATACTTTGGGCACAAACTGGAACCACAGTCAGGTTAAAGGTAAACAAAGTTAAATCTGATTTATTCAGGGGACTTGAACAAGGAAGGGGCGTAATCAGGTTGATTTGCTTAAAAACTATATTAATCAGACAGTTATGCATGCAGTTCAGAGTCCCTACACAGTCACACACTCTGGGTACCCAGGTAGGAAAATGGTGGGCTAGCCAGGAAAGTTGCAGCTGGTTGGGGCCCTGTGATGGAAGAAAGCAACATGCACAACACACACTATTTGTAATCCGGAGCAGCCGGAGGGCTCAGTTCGTAAAAGAAAAGGCAACAAGACAATCAGATGACAACACTTTTAGATTTAGCTGTTGTTGCAGGGAGCTACCCTGATGTTTACTCACGATACCCAATACTGGACACAGGCAGGACAAAATCGAGACTGCAGGTTGTTGAGCTGGAGTGCCCGGAGAAGCAGGGCCAACACGAATCACCGAGGCGTCGTTCCTGTTCAAGGCGTTGAGCAGGGGGGCTGATCGTTGATGACTTTCTCTGTGTAGCAGGTTTTCTGGCTGGGCTAGTGTAGCAGGGCCCAGTCATACGGAAATGGATATAGATTCAGTCCGTGGAGCTGGATACAGCCTCCAACAAGCAAAACAAAGTTCAGACACACAGTGGGGAACTAAATCATGACCTATACTATAAGCAGACAGCACATTCACGTGTAAGGAAATTCCACTGTACCAGGCAAATGGCTCTCTGGTCGCAATTACAGAGTCTCTGCACAATCTGGGAGTTCAGAGGTAGCTGGAAGTCTGGACAGGCTGATTGCATTAATCAAATCTTCAGTCTTCTTCACGTTAAAGCCTGGTCACAATTCAGCGACTTAATTCACTCTCCAAATTTGGATTCAGTCCGAAAAAAGCACAAGTTCCCTCTCAGGGACAACAGGCAGGCATGCAGACCAAACTCAGGCCTTTCCACAGTTCTCCTGCGTTGATCCACTATGGACTGCTGCTTGAACTATCTCAAGCTGTTACTTCTTTACTTCCCAACTCAGATCTACTGAAACTGCAAGCCTCCTGGGACTTTCCCCAGGATCCAAAAGGTTCGGTTGTCTGATTCTTCTGTCAGTCACAACTAGGGCTCCCTCTCCAGGTTTGTCTTGGCGCCAAAATGCAAAAACTACAATTCCTACAGAATCTGCCCCCACCAAGCCCCTGTAGGCAGGCTCCATTTTAGAGTCCCCAAAGGTACTGATTGGCCCATTTCAGCAGTCCAGGACTGAGATGATGGAAACAAACAGAACTGTCCATGCTGCAAAGAAGGCAGGTTAGAACAAACTGCAATATTATTACTACTCTAACAAATGATCAGCAAACAAGCATATCTTCTAACAGAGCTCCCTTTTAGATTAATTATGACTGCAATCCAGACAGCTCTTAAAGAGGCAATACACAGAGGCTATACAGGCACTCTCTGGCAATACATTTAAACTGCTAAAACGCAGAACACCAGCCTGGCAGTGGGCATTTAGACAAGCTCAAGGAAGACTTTTTGGGAACCCCCATATGTAGGGGGGTTACATATATTATATAAAAAAAAAAAAAAAGGACCAGCACAGGGAGCACGATTGCAGCACTGGGGATTGGGCACCCCAGCATCACTGCTATGTTTGTGTGGAGGGATGCTTATAGGCGGGTCGGGTGGGGAGAATATTTATAATAAAAGAAAAAATCAGCAGTCACGGCAGAACATGGCACACTCCGCTGTGTTCAAGGTGGCCACTGCACACTACTGCGCTTGCACAACTACTAGTGCATGTGCAGTAGAATGTGGTAGCCATATTGGACATGGCAGAGTGTGCCGTATTCTGCCATGACCACTGACAGAAAAACAAACAGTGCAGTCAGACTGCTAAGGGAGACAACGAGCGGAGTGCTTCACAGAATTGACTGTGTTGCAATTCTAACATGTCGTTCGGTCAGAAGGAATGCGCCGAGTCCTTTTTCTATAGCAAGAGGCCTGCAGAGCTATGCTCACTGCAGCCCTAAAAATAGTATTCCTGTTAAAGCAGCTTTTCTACATGCAGGTCCACAATGTTGTTTTCTATACCAGAGGAAGCAAACATATTATTTTATGAGAAAAAAAAACACTCATTTAACACATTACAAAAAAAATTAATTCTGGTAAACCTAAAGGGCTGGATATTCAGACTGCGTAAGGGGGCGAAAGCCTGGGAGCAGCGCAACTGGGTTGCGCCAGGGCATAGACCAGGTGATATTCAATGGTGCTGTGCCATGGCTCAGCACCATTAAATATGGCACTGAGGGCGCACGCACTGCACATGGCACAGTGGCACTGAACCAGCGCAAGTGGCAGAAGAGAGCAGGGGGATGCACCAGTGCAAAGGCAGTTGTGCTGGGTGCATCAACCGCGATATTCAGCACTGGGCATGCAAATGAGGCCATTATGCATGCAATGCACAAATGGGTCCATTTTCATGTCATTATGGCCTCATTTGCATATGGTGCACCAATCCCTGGTGACTTGCGCCTGGCACCCTGCCAGGCAGCAGTTGTCGGGGACCACCGCCCTGCAGATCCAAGGCAGTCCCACTCCCGTTCACCTGATCGTGGGCATAAGTCATATGAAGGTCCCAGGCGGACCTGTGAATACCCCATGTCGGGCTTACGATATATGAAGGTCCCAGGTGGATCTGTGAATACCCCCCTGCCCGATTGCGGGCATAAGTTATACGAAGGTTCCAGGTGGACCTGTAAATACCCCCCGCCTGATCGCGGGCATACAATATATGAAGGTCCCAGGTGGACCTGTGAAAACCCCCATCCCGATTGCGGGCTTAAGTTATACTAAGGTCCCAGGTGGACCTGTGAATCCCCCCCCGTTGCCCGATTGCGGGCATACCTGCAATGCATGTTCCTGGTAGTCCAGTGGAAACCCCCCCAATGCCCGATCGTGGGCGACAATAGCACAAGGGACCCTGGTGGTCCAGTGGTACCCCCTCCCCACCCGCCCACTGAGGTCCCCACCACCCAGCACCCCCTGTCATCGGCGGGCGGCAGCACCCCGCCTGCATGCTGCCCGCTGAATGAAAGAGTATAGTACTGTCTGTACACCTATTGGTCCACCGCGTGGACCAACAGGTGTGCAGACCATACTGTACTACACAGGCCTGATATGTGAATGAACGCGGTTCTATTGTGTTATTGCCACCCATGATCGGGCGTTGGGGGTGGTTTCCACTGGACCACCAGGGACATGCATTGCAGGTATGCCCACGATCGGGCAGTGGGGGGGGGGTATTCACAGGTCCACCTGGGACCTTCTTATATCTTATGCCCGCGATCGAGGGGTATTCACAGGTCCAACTGGGACCTTTCATATAACATATGCCCACTGACATAGGGGTATTCGAGGTCCACCTGGACCTTTTGTAATGCTTATGTCTGCGATCGGACAAGGGGCGGGGGGGCACAATGCACCCAGGGCAGGGGGCTTGGGGTCCGTGATCTGGGTGGGGCGGGTGGCAACCCATGGCTGGCGGCTACCATATTGCGCACTGCAATATGGCAGCTCGTCTGTGGGTGGCCTGGACTTGCTCCTGGTTTTACCAGGCACATCTTTGCGCCCCCCCCGAGCGGCGTAAGGCGGGTTTGTGCCAGCATATGCGCAGCACATCCCAGGCTGAATATTGGGATGTGCCGATATGCATGGGCACGCCTCCCCGACTTGCACTGTGATACATTACTGTTGCACCTGGGGCATCAGAGTTGAGCATCGCAACCTGCCCCTCTCAATATCACGTCAGGGTGCATTGGTGGGTTGCACATGGTGCATCCCTGTTGCGCCATGTACAACCCTTTTGAATATCGAGGCCGAAGTGTTTTACAAGCAAATAAAACTGGAAGAAGTCTGGAATACGTTCCTGTTAAAAAAGATCAGATCAGATTTTTTTGTCCTGCTCTGCTGCATTGCCAGTACTACACATTTTAATGCAAAGCAGTGAAAAGGTATAGTATTAAAGGAATAATGCCTGACAGGGTGGGAGTTATGTAAGTAATAATACCTGACAGGGTGGGTGTTATTGGGATATAACGGACTGCCAAGGGGCGTAATGAGGCCCGACGCCTCATAGCTCCTGGAAGGTCCGTTGTAGCCCATAACGCCCACCCTGGAGGGTATTATTACACTTAGAATATGAATTTGTAGTTTGAAAGAAAAAAAGACTAGTAGACAACAAGTTTGCAGAATTGTAACAGTAAATTTATTTAAATTTCTATGAGTTTAAATGGGGGAAAAATAGTCTCTTTTTGGGAATGGGTTGGAGAACTGAGTGTGGCAGTGGAGTCAGTTTTAAAATTAATTATGTAATTTTATGTTTCTGCCCACTGCTGAAATACTTGTATTGCCCACTGTGTTTGCCATTTTGTGACGGGTTCCTGTAGTTCGTCTTCGACTTTATCTATGTGAGCTGCAGTTCATAACAGAAAACGCTGATTTACTTTCCAAGGTTTTTCCCTTTCGGGAGCTTTGTCCATCTGGTCTTCTGCTTCGTTTGTGTCGCCGAATATGTTTCTGAAACTGCATTTAGTTTCCAATGTAAAGCTAATTATTGTTGTGGTCATTTACTTTGCCGGTTGCGAGTGGCTACGGCGTGTATTCGTGCAGTGGCTGTGCGAGTGTGCGTGATGAAGTGAACGTCGGCACAGCGTGGGCAGAGTTCCAACAGGTGGGTGTTGATGTTACTAGGCAGAATTTGTTTCAGTGCGGGCGTTGTTAAGAAATAACGGCCCGCTTGTGTTGAGTTTTAACCAATGGGAGTGCACCTTTTCTTTAGCCCATATTCTAAGCTGGGATAACATCCCACCTTGGGTGGCCTCGGGCGTCCAACACCCGAGAAGGGATGTTATCCCAGCATAACACCCACCCTGGAAGGCATTATTCCTATCATACAATGGCTTGTTGTTTTATAATACAAAAAAAATTTTAAAGAATGTTTTTGTTAGTGTGTAAACATATTTTTGTTTCTTAAGAGAAAGAGGAGCTCATCATGCTGGTGGTCATCCAAATCATCCTAGCAATCAGCAGGGGGTTATGCCAGGATAACACCCCTGCTGTGACAGCCAACTGACCAATCAGAAACCAAGATTCTTTCTTGCCATTGTATAATACTCCTCAATTTTGCTTTCCCAGTGTATTTGCTGCCTGCCATTTCAAATGACAGCAGAAAAGCATGTATCCTTACTTCTTAATCTGGACAGGAACGTTATAACAAATATCTGGAAACCTCAAAACAAAATTCTAATTATTCTGGAACCTAACAACTTCAGTGAAGTCAATTAAATGTTTGTTACAAATATGGCTCTTTTATATATAGCTCCCACAGTCTGTTATATAAAGGTTCTGAGAGGCGAACAATCATTGCACTTGCACCCAAAAAGAATAAGAGGGTCACAGGTGGACCTGTCTGATCTGAATTACTTGTCAGAAAAATGAGATTATGTAAGCAATAGTCCTTGACAGGGTTTCATGGTTTGTGAAGATATATGCCTTGGGAGCACTGCAAGGCACGAGGCACAATCAAGTGTCTTCAACCACCCAAGAAATTTGTATAGCATACAGCATAACCAAATACCCTTTATTGTGTAATTGAGTTTATAAGAAAAAATACATGAGTAAAAAAAAAAAAAACACACACACAAGAAGATATATATTTTTTAACTGGAGGCCTTTATTTACCTATTGCCACCAGAACAAAAGTAGTCCCTGAGGTAGCCGTGTCCTCCTGTTGGAGCCACTGGGGCAGTCGAATGAAGCAGAAATGCTAGCTGTATGTCTGTATTGCCCGATACTCTGTAGCACAGACTGGTCAGTCTGGTCATGTCGGGATACCCGGACAGTGCAGTGTGCTCATTTGCCAAGCAGACTGCTCAGTTTATCCTGGCCATTTTATAATTATACTGTGCTTAGATGCTTTAACAGGCTGTCATTCCTGATGCTAGGTCCTGACAATGATACGCAGCAGTGTAATGGAGCATTACTTCTAATAACGAAGGGCCACAGCATTTTTTACAAGCACAGAAGCACAAGAAAAGTCAAAGCAAATAATAACAAAAGGAAAGGAATCTGGTTTTATATAGTGACTTTTATACACAATGTATCCCAAAGTGCTTTACAATCCATGAGGTGCTGTTGGTAGCAGCTGTTAGGAACACAAAGAAAGGATAAGGAAAGATCAGGGTGAGCTGTCCAATGGTCAGGTATGTTGACACATTGGTGACACAGGCAGACTCAGAGCCATCAGAGCAGCCTGGGGGCTGTGGAGTGTTGGCATCCAGTTCCACTGCCACAGCAACTCCCGTTAGTTAGCCAGGGAGCTTGCCTCCTCCACACAGCAGCACTAATTGTCTGAGTGGCCGGCTGGGTTGCTGCCAGGTGCAAGGCGTAGTGCAGCTGGGTGTGACTCAGAAAGCTGGAGAGAAACCCTATGTACCATAAACCATCAGTATATAAATTGCTAGCACTTGCAGTTATTGCTCAGTATGGATCCTCACTGGACTTGACAGTATGGGGGGGGGGGCAAGGACTTAGCAGTGGATGAGGTGGATGAGACTGGCAAGTCACAGGAACAGACCCCCGACTAGTAGGAGAGGGTTGACGGTTCAGGGACAAACAGCTATATGGGGAAACAAAAGAGTGCTCAGAGGGGTTAGGAACAGAGAAAATGAAAGAACGAAGCACAACAAGATTAGGTGACTTGCTTAGCATCACACAATAAGTGACATTTATGGGGTTCAAACCTGGGTCTTCAGCTTCACAGTTCCACATTCTACTCACTAGGCTATTGTGATGCAAATCCCTCACCAGGGACTTCCAGTTCACTGCCACCATTTGGGTTTTGTTACCAACAGGGCCCAGGAAGCCTGTTTCTGACTTCCCTCTTTGCACGAGGTCAGGAAGGTCAACACAATAACTGTGGGTAGTGTGCTCTCTCAGAGACGGACTGCAACAGAGTCCAGCAGAAATAGAATTACCTTTTAAATAACACACAAGCAGTAATTGATTCTATAAAAATAGACTGTTTACTAAAATACTACAAGTACTTACAATAGGATGTATTTACAGGAAACAGAAGGGTTTGCACATTTACTAAGAAGCAGAAAATAAAATCACATTAAACAGATAGATATTGTACAACTAAAGTCTAAGCTATCCTTCCCTAGGAAAGCCTCACCTGCCCTAGCTAAAGAATCACCTTTCCCTCACTGTGCTATCTTACCTCAGCTAGTCCTTGTAATGGCAGAGGCTCTGGTCTTTTTGTGTTTCAGTCCAAGACAGCGAGCGGGATATAAGCCCCTCAATATATTGCCTTGCTCCAGGTGGGAAGGGTCTTACTCACTCTCTGAGTGACAGGCCCATGTTGCCCAGCCCTCTTTAACAGTGTGTGTGTGCATGTGTGTCCCCCCACCCTTCAGCACCTCCTTGCTACCATAATGATGTCCACCTGGTTTCTTTTGTTCAATGTGGGAATATCTCCCGAAAGCATACCCCACTGAGTTTATGGGTGTATTGCTTGACTGCCTCCTGCCTGGCTGTTCCTGTTAACTTTCTCATGAGAACCATCAGACCTGTACTTTAACTTTTCCATATATACTTGCTCATGTGATCTGGCAACCATCTTGTCTGAAGAAGAAGCATATTCAAAAAGAATAACTTAATCACAAGAATGCATGGTTCTGGTCCTCAGCTAATAATAGTTTGAAGAAATAATTTTGTTGATATTTTTGCCATTGAACCAACATTTTTAAGAGCACCTAGTCCATTAATACATGTGGCTATCATGAGAAAAAGTTTTTTTTCCTAAAACACAAATACAGACATGCGGTGCAAAACATTTGTAACAAATGTGCCAATAGCAGCCCAGGGCCTGTCCAGGAAATTGGAACTGGGTCACTAGAGCAGTATATAGAGGGCAGGTAGTAGATCTTCTCTAACTTCCACATCAGTAAAGCCTTCGATTTAGTACCACATATCAGGCTGCTAACATGCTGGATCCAATTCTGAGTGTAGCAGGGTTTAGTCAAGTAGGCAGAAAACTGGCTAGGGGGATGCAACAGATGGTAGCAGGGAACAGGACAAGTCAGAGGATGGGGGGTGGGTCACAAGCCGTGCGCCGCAGGTACCTATCCTGGGGTCTGCCCTATTCAATATGTTCAGCAGTGACATACAGGAAGGCATCCAGGGCAAGATGTGTCCATTTGCTAACAACACAAAGCTATGTGGCAAGGTGGACAGTAAAAAGGTAGTGAGGGAACTCCAGAAGGATGTTGAAAAGCAGGAAAAGTGGTCTAAGATCTGGCAGTTGAGATTCAATGCCAAGAAGTGAAAGGTACTGTAATGCACTTAGGGGGATGGACCTCACGCACAGAATACGGGATGGCAGAGGTTAGACTGGCCACTGCAACAGTTGAGAGGGATCTGGGGGGGTCATCATCAGTGCAAGCCAGCCAGTGCCATAAAGCATACAGTAGGGTGTCAAGGATGGTGGGGTGTATCGGGAAGGATTTTGACAGTAGGAAAAATCAGGTTATACTGCCCCATACAGATCTCTGGTAGGGCCTCTCTAGAGTAGCGTGCTGAGTATTGGGGTCCTCATCTTAGAAAGGTGACCAAGATGATCCAGGGTCAGTAAACCAGAGCCTATGAGGAATGACTGGTGGCCCTAAATATGTACTCACTGGAGGCCAGGAGAGACAGGGGACATGACAGATAAACATGTTTCTTAGGAGTGTAAACAAGGTGAATAGCAAGGATCTGTTTGTTAGAAACAGGGACGCAGTCATAAGAGCGCACGATTGGAGGTTGGGGGGCAAATTCAGTAAGGATGTGTTTAAATTTTACTTCATCTAGTGGGTGGTAGGAGAATGTGGTAGGGACAGGAGCCCTAAACGGGTTTGAACTGCTGGGACAGAGCAGGGGGACTCATAGTCCCAGGGAGGTTGCAGGGGTTGGGTGGTGGGGAAGGGGGAAACCAGATGACATCGCAGCAGAACAATTGGTTGGTTGAGTGAGGTAGTATAGTAAGGGCAGACTCAATGGGCCACTGGTCCCTTTCTGCCAACAGATTCTGTTTCTGTGTTTCTGCTCTCTAAAAGTAATGCAGCTCATCGGAATGGGAATCAGGAGTAACTATTTTGATCAATTTGCTAGAAGTTCTGAGTTCTTCCTTTAGCCTCCCATGACACTGTGCCTGTGTGATGATGGCCAAAGGGGGAACAGCTACTTTACTGGTGATGACCACACTGAGTGCATTTGACATTCCTGCAGTATATGTTTTTGAACGTTGCTGGCCATTATGCAAAACATGCACGGTTCATAAGTACAGATTGCATTTTTCAAAAACTTGAGCAGGGCAATAGTGTAAAATTGCTTATTTTGTTGGATCAATGATGCCGATTCTACAACACTTTTGTCGACCGGCATCACAGAGATGGGATTTATGTTGACCGCAAGTTGCAGTAGACATAAATCCCAAATGCCTCCCGATCCTGCTTTTCTATCGGGGGGCTTTGCCCCCTTAATCTCCCCATGTGTGGGGCTCTGCCCCCCGCATCCCCCGTACTATAGATTATCAACTCCAGTGAGAGTTGACTTGGGGAGGGGGTGCAGGACCGTGAGACGGTGTGCCCCTGTCTCGGGCACACCAACAAAGCGAGCTGTTGGCAAAGTGTCGATTTTGCTGACAGCAAGGTATTCGCTGTGCTGGTGTCGCCATCGGGTCGGCATACCAGTTTGTCTATGCAAACACGCATAGGCTTTAGTTTGCAAGATGCTTTTATCACAAATGCTTTCTAAAGCTGCTGTGAACAGACTTTCTCTCTCTCTCTCCTCTAAGCTCGAGACCAGTTGCTAGAGGCTCTCAAAGTATTACGTTTAAGAAATAGATACAGAACTTGTCACCAAAAATAACCGGTGTCTGGTCAAGTCTACGCCAACAAAACAGCGCTGTCAAAACCACACGGACAATACCGTGTAAATTGCCTGGATTGCAGCACGAGACAGAGCCGCACCATCCAGGTAGTTGCCCCCCTTCCCCCTTGTTGTCCACCATGGAGTTTGTTATATTAATTAAGGGGGTAGGGGCACAGCCCCCCACAGAAACTTGTTGATGTAGTGCTGTGCGGTGGTGGTCTGCGCTGGTATTGTCTGCACAGTTTTGTACCACGCTGTTTTGTTGGCGCGGACTTGACCGGGAACCAAAAGAAATGCTTGGCCCACCCCATCTGCCCAGATGTTCCCTGACTAATCTGTCTCCACAGACCCCAACTGATCCCTGGTGAACCTTCCTCTTCTCTGCCTGTTTTCTAATATACCCCTGAGTCTATCCCATTCATGCTGGGAGCCCCTCACTGTTTTCATCTCCACCATGTCTGCTGACAGTCTGTTCCAGACATCTACCACCCTTTCATAGAAACATAGGAAAGTGATGGCAGAAAAGGACTGCCAGGCCCACCTAGTCTGCCCACTTGCCTAGCATCCTCTACGCTTGCTCTGATTTCCCTCCCTCTATCTTCAACAGCCCCTTATGTCTATTCCCAAGCCCTCTTGAACCCCCCACTGTATTTTCACCCACCACTTCTTTAGACAGCCCATGCCAGGTGTCCACCATCCTCTCGGTAAAGAAGTATTTCCTGACGTCACCCCTAAACTTACCCCCCTTGAGTTGGAGATCATGACCCCTTTTCCTGGGACATCCCTTCAATTGGAATTTCAGTTAAGAAATATTTCCTCACATCTCTCATAAACTCCACCCCCCTGATTAATCTCATGCTCCCTGGCTTGGTGCTCTTTCTCATTTGAAATAGACTACCCTTCTGTACCCTGTTTACCCTGTAAGGTACTTGTAGGTTTCTAACATGTCACCTATTGCTCTCCTCTCTTCCAGTGTATAAATACTGAGATCTCTCAGTCTCTCCTCATAAGGCTTCTTGTGCAACCCCAGCACCATTTTAGTTACCTTTTTATGGACTACCTCTACCCTGTCTATGTTCTGTTTGAGGTGCGGCCTTCAAAACTGGATGCAATACTCCAGGTGGGGTCTCACCAGCAAGCGTTACAATGGCAACACCATCACCCTCCTTCTGTTGGAGATACCCCTCCCTGTGCACCCCAGCATCCCACTTGCCCTACCCACTGCCTTGTCACACTGCCCGGCCACTTTGAGGTTGTCAGATATGATAAACTCAAGGTCCCGTTCCTGTTTAGTGACTGGCAGTACCTCCCCCATCCTGCACTCAGCGCCTAGGCTCATATGCCCTAGGTGCATGATTCTGCACTTTCTGGCACTGAACCCCAAACGAATATTACACACTCACTGTAATGGTTGATATTCCAGAATATCTTCACCATTCATTCACACTTAAGGGTCTATGCTTGAGGTGCTAGGACCCCACCAGAGCAAAGTCCTTTGCAGCTAGGATGGGACCAGTGTCAGCTGGTGACGCCACCTATGCAGCTGACGTACTGATGTCACACTTGTGAGCTAGCCAGCAACCCGCGCTGGCTCTCTCCCTTCCTCAGTTCTGTATGCCAGTAGAAGAAACAAGTGGGAAGAAAAAGAGAGAGCTATAGACTTCTAGCCCAAAAGGATAGGAAAAGGATATAGGATACAGAAATAATAACAATATAAAACCCAACAACCAACTTAAAGAAAAAACTAAGGATTGGGCCTAGTGGGTGGCACAAGGGTAGCGGGAATAAAGAGCCTATTATAAGCTACATGGACAGGAAGGTAAAGATAACGAAATGGGCAGCAGTCCTGGCATATTGCTCTGGTGTGTACACAGGGATCTTTAAAAGACCCCTGTATAATTAAGATGGCAGAATGCCAGCTTGTATGAAAAACACCTTTGTACTCCAAGAGAACAGTCTCAATTTAGCAGACTAAAAAAACCACAAAAGTCCCTTCAGAAGAGTGAGACAATCAGTAACTAGACAGAGTCCAGGGAGCACAAATATAATACGTGAAACAAAAATTTGCAGTCCAACAACTCAGGAGTACAGCACAGAAAAATCTGCTCCAACATGCTGAGGAGTACAGCACAGAAAAATCTGCTCCAACACCCTGAGGAGTACAGCACAGAAAAATCTGCTCCAACACGCTGAGGAGTACAGCACAGAAAAATCTGCTCCAACACGCTGAGGAGTACAGCATGGAAAAATCTGCTCCAACATGCTGAGGAGTACAGCATGGAAAATCTGCCCTAACAAGCTCAGGAGTACAGCACAGAAAAATCTGCTCCAACACGCTGAGGAGTACAGCATGGAAAATCTGCTCCAACACGCTGAGGAGTACAGCATGGAAAATCCTTTTACACCTGCCTCTCCCTATAATATAGACAATTCCAGAGAGAGGGGCAACTTGTCCACAGTGCCAAGCACTTTACACATGGCAGAAGGTTAGAGGAATGGACAAGGTGAAGCCAATGTTGCAAACAGCAACAACAGGGATATACCCTAAGAGACGTCTCTGAGTAGGAAGAGGGGGTTCCATGTCATAACAGCGATCACAAAACAGCAATCGCTATTATGGTGAGTGTATATCGCCAAATAGCAAATCGGTGATATACACTTGCCGGCAGCCTGACATCCGGAACAACAAAGTGTTTTTGCGGGGGGCTTTACACCCCGATGTTAGATTCTCAACTCCAGGAGGATGGCATGTTGGGGAGGGGGTACAGTCCAGATTTAAAAAAAATTAAGTCTCGCAGCTGCAGGCAGTGGCAACATTTCTACCTCCCAGTCCCCAACCCCGAAGCCAGTACCTGCTGAGCCAGAGCTAACCACCCACACCACCACACCACACAGCTAGCTTGGTGGCAGAAGACACACCAGTCCCCTAAAATCCCTTCCATGTCCCTCCCCTTCCCCTCACTATCCCCCCTTCCAGTCACCCTTCCCTATGTTCACTTTAGTGTCATTACCCTTGCAGGGCAGCCCATGGGGATAGCGCTGAATATCAGTCGCCGTTTTAACCGTCACCCATAGTCAGTCACTATCCTCACTGGATACCAGGAGAGGGAGGAACAATTAAAGAGCTAGTAGATTGAGCTGTTTTTGCATTATAAAAGTGGTCTGTTGTGATATCTTCATGATTCTGCTACACATATGGTCCATGTGAGGATGCTATTGAGTGGGCCGGGAAGTGACGTCTTTGGGGGGGGGGCATAGTCACTGAGTCAGTGCCAATTCCAGCTCAGCACTGTTTGACCCTTGCTGCAGGCGGAGGCATTTAAATGATTTTGTGCTTGTTGCAGCCATGGTACTCAGTTTCTTAAGATAGAAAACAAAAAATGTGTATTTCCTTTTCAAAAGATTAGGCATCAGGAAACCAGTATGACGATCCTGTGTAATAAAGTGCCTAAACTTTTGTAGGTAATTATCTCAGGAAGATGACCTCTGCCATGCTGTTAGTTTGCTGGAGACCTCACAGTGTAAATCTTTTTTACACCTTTAGTTCTGCATGTATTTGCATTCCTAGACTGTTTATAAGCCTCTGATTATTTTTTCTTTCTCTTACCTCCTGGATTACTGCCTCAGGGCTTAGCCATCCAACTGCAATTACCTGATCCAGTTCCCCAGCCAACTCAACTGCACATACTGAATTTTCTACCCTTGCACTGTGGCAAAGTCGGTACACAGAGCAAAATACATTGCAAAGCTGCTTTAACTGGAGTGTCACCAAAGTGTCAGAAGACTGAATCCTTATTCTGTGCAACTGCCGGCAGAAACTTACATTGTTCCACTAGAGTGTTTGGCTATGGCATAACCATCTAAGATTTGACTGAGAAAACTGTCACGGTATCCGTAACTCTAAATAAGAAAGTACAGATCCAGCTGGGTAGCGGGGTGAAGATGTCAGGCCAGCAAAAGGGAGTCGTTTGCTTCACTACCATACTCTCCGTGCCTGAATTATCTTCCTGTTCCAAACACTCTTACCCCTGTGAAAACTACTCTGGAGCCTCAAGGAATTGGTGCAAACCATTCTTATGAGTCAGCCTTGACCCCTGTAGACAAAGGCAGATGTTGGCATCTAATGACAGCAGCACTCAGCCCATTAACACCGTTTTGCACTGCATGCATTTCCTTTTTTAAGATGCCTTGCTTGCATATAGCGTGAAACGTTGGTGGTGTTAGGGGATGAGTGCTGCTCTCATTAGATGCATTTTAATATTTTCTGGATTGATACTCACAGAATGTGAGGGATTTGTGTTTGCACTATGAATTGGCTTTATAGCCTATGGGTCCCGACATAGTTTGGGTGGCTGACTTTTTGGGATACAAGAAAAAAAATGCTTCTCGATTCTGGAAGGTGCGAATGTGCAAAACACTTGGTGAGATGACCACTGTTAAGCAGAGGGAAAAAAACGACCAGGACATCTGATTCCACAAGACACGTGTGTGATTTTTAAACCAGATGGCAACTGCCGACTACAGTCACACATTATATAAAAACAATGCTAACAACAGATCAGAAACATCCCAACAAAAATGAGCTAACTACACGAAAATATTAGACACTTTATTAAACAGGGTCATCACATCGCCTTCCAGATGTGCGCATGCAAGTACTCAAATCCTTTCAGAATTCACATTGACAGCACAGAAGCTGCAGCATTTTAAGAGGTTTGATTTCCCTCTCTTGGCATCACTTCCAGTCCAGCTGACAACAGATGGAGACGTGCATTTCTTGAGGGAGCAACAGTTTGAACAGGTACACATTAAAATGAAAATCAATGTCAAATTGATTAAGTGGCACTACAAAAAAAATATATAGAAATGGGAAAAAGAAGCTGTGTCCTCGATCCACTAGCTCTTTAAGGCGGTGAGGAGAACGAGTTAACTCCCCAAGTATTTTTTTGGGGGGTTGGGAAGAGGGCTACAGGGACCCTTGTCCCATTTGTCTTTCTTTGAAGAACAGAAATATACTGTATATTCCACACTCAGAATAAAGGAGGGGGAAAAAATGCCTCCTGCGAGAGAATGGCAAGAAAAAAACCAGTGCATCATACCACAATTGGGTGAGCTACCCAGAGGCCCTGGCTCTTATCCGAGCAGGGGATGGTGAGTGAGCGTGTGAATGAATGGTTCAGATGTTCTGGAAGATCAGTAATTATAGTGGGTACACAATTTTCATATCTTCCAAGAATCAGTCTTAACCATTCATTCCCACTTTCGGTCAGAGTACCAAGATTTCCCAGTATAGGCCTTGGCTCACCCTGAGGGAAGATATCTTTCCGACCTTTGTGTGGGGGAGAACCCCTGAGTGCATGAGCTCCCTACAGGTCCAATGGGACCCAGAACTGGTCAGGTGCAGGTGGAGGTTCCTAAGGCCAAGAAGCAGGAGGGTGCCCCAGTAACTCATGCCTCACCATGCAGGAAAAGAAATGAGCCCACTGAAAGTGCGAATTATGCACCTTACACTGGGTCAGAAGTGCTAACCTGGAAAGGAAAACCATGTCATCCGCAGAGTGCTGTTCCTATCAGCCTAGAAGGATACCTCACTGGCGTAATATGATGCCTTGGACTGGTGCTTCACTAGCTCCAGGTCCTGGGTAGAAAGGTGAATGGCATGCCAAGTTAATTTGCAGTCAGGCACTGCAGCAAGGACCTGACAGCTGTGACCGCAGGCGCTAATTATAAGCTGTCTGATGGGCCTGGTGTGCAGCAATACATATGATGGTGCATGCCGCGCTGAGAACCCTCCTCTCCCAGGCACCTACCGCTACAGAGTCAGCCTCGGGAGGTCAGTCATGCACAGAGAATTTAGGCCCAATCAGGGTCAGCACCAGAATCCCTGAAGTAGGATGAGGTATGGCTCCTTCGGATCCCATGGGAGCACAGTACCTGCACTGGATGTCTTTAGGGGCTGGAGCAGGGGGAAAAAGGATGGGGCCACACAGTCTTGGAGGCTTCCTTGAAGGCCTGAGGCCAAGGAGGGATGACAAAGCTGTCATCAATGAAACTCTAAGGAATCTCAGTGGCTAGGACAAAGGATTACAACCTATAAAGGATCCTAATTTTAGCTCCTTCAGCATCTCCATGAGGAACTGCTGGTATACAGAGTACTCAGCATCTGCGGAGAGGTGAAGGGAGAAGTCCTCATCATCAGAAGAGGAGATTGGAGAAGAGGAACTGGACTTGGGAAAGTCATGGGTCTGAACTGAACCTGACCGGACTTGATATTAAATTGGTGAGGGGCACCAGCTGTTCTCCGGAATCGAGGCCAGGTGAAAGGACCAAGGGGACCCATGATACCTGGCAACTCAGGGAAGGGTGACAGAGGCCCAGGAGGGATGAAGAATCCAGAGGTTCCATGCTCTCTGCCAGGGCTGTGAAAATTCTCAGGGGATCTCTCCCAGGTGAAGGATCTGGCAAACCTACAAAGTGGAGTCAACCAACATCAGTGGTGCAGCCAGACCCCCAGGTGATGAAAATGGAGCTGTACAGATCCCATGGGGTAGCTCTGGTCCTCACCAGTGACAACATCTGCCACCTGTTCTAGGGAAAACTGGCAACTGGACCACTGCAAGTACCCTGGCTGGTGCTGACTCAAGCACCAGTCTATGGGTCAGCAGCAGGCTTAGTGACATGTTGCAACCCCTCGCCGAAGCCGGCACTGTCCTTGGAGCCAGGCTCATAACCAGCATTAGCACCACCTCCAAAGCCATCCCCATCTCCGGCACTATGAATAGCACTGAGAACCGACCTGGCACCATGAACTGCACTGGGTCCTGACCCAGCACTGCGATGGCACCAGGACCTGAACCGGTGCCACAGGTGGTTCCAGAATGGGTCCTGGTGGTGGCTCCCAGCACAGACTAGGGATGACTCTAGGGGTAATGCTGTCACTGGCGTCATGCTCAAAAGCAGGTCCAGAGCTGGCAACATCATTGCTGCCTCCATTCCCGTGCCCAAGAGGGGTGTCATCATCCTCTCCAAGGCCACAAGGGTGCTCAGTGGAGGAGACAACAACCATGTTGGACACTGGGTCAAGGGCAACTCCAGTACTGACCCCTCCTCTGGCACCATGAGTGATACCAGTGGGGGACCTGCCCTCACAACTGGCACTGCCTGCTCACTGGTACTGTGAGCCTTACCAGGAGTCAGGGAGGCATCAGGGAGGCATCAGACTTCGACACCGAACTGTCCACCAGTGTAGACGAAGTGTATAGCTTCAGCCTTACCACCAGAGATATCTGCTGTTTGGGACAGATGGATTGGGGGTGTGTGCTCAGCCAGCCATCCAGAAGGAGCCAGCTGTCCACCAGACCCATCCCTAGGGGCTCTGATGTCCAGCGAGGTGAGCACAGGGAGAATCCTGAACTTCCTCAGCACCAGGGGGTATTGGGAAGAGGCCCAGGGGAAAGGCCCAGACTCCTGTAAGTGGCACCATGGGTGTGACACCTGCCTCCAAAAATGGGGTCTGAATGACCCCACTTTAAGGCAATGGGTTTCGAGGATGCATTTGTCCATGGAGAAAACATGTGTCCCTC
Source organism: Neoceratodus forsteri (assembly GCA_016271365.2). NCBI lineage: Eukaryota > Metazoa > Chordata > Ceratodontiformes > Ceratodontidae > Neoceratodus > Neoceratodus forsteri. Next base: position 803,336,926 of record CM057449.1, on the reverse strand, counting down.
TGGTCCATGCCGTGACTGGAGTCAAGGAAGGAGTGGCATTTCTGACACCAGTCTGTTGCTGCCGTAGGGCCCCCACAGGGGCAGCAGCTAATCAGGGTTCTGCATGCAGCCTTTCTTTTCTTTGCTTCTTTAGATGAACTAGGCATCCTGACAACAGAACAAAACAAACAGTGAAAAACTCAATTTGACGCCAAATATGCAAAAAAAAGGAGCCAAAGTAGTAACGGAGTCAAATTCGGCATTGAAAAAGGATTCAGCATCAAAAAGAGAAGAAAAATGACAGTGATCTGAAGATACAAGTACGAACACAGTAGACTTCTGTAACTCCTGTGGTGTACGTTCTGTGATAGGAAAAACAGAACTGAAGAAAGGAGGGGGCCAGCATAGGTTTACTAGCTAGCTCATGACATGTGCACAACATCAGTACGTCGGCCACATGGCCGGCACCACCAGCACATGTCAGTTCCCTCCTAGCTGCAGAAGACTGCTCCTGCAAGGTCTTAGCACCTCTGGCTCAGTCCCATAAGTCAGAATGAATGGAGAAGAATGATTCTTGGAAGATTTGACATGCTCTTAACCAGCCTTCATGTTTCCTCCAGATAGCTGCACATTCTCTCCACCCCCTCATGAGTGTCCATCCTATTGTAGATTTTGGTATCATGTGAAAAAAAGGCATACCTTCCCTTTGAGTTCCTCAACAATGTCATGTACAAAGACATTGAAGAGGACCAGTCCCAATACTGAGCCTTGGGCATCCTGTGAATAGGCATCCGCTATTGAGTGCTTACATAAAGGGCGACTCAATAACGACACCTGTTCACAGGGCTACAGGACGGAGGGGGGGTAGAATACGAATATAGCGACATCCTGTTGCTATATGTACTATACATGCATGTGGGGGGGAGCGAGTACGCCGTGCGTCGGGCAGAAGGGGAGGGAAGGTTTGTGAGGTGTAGAACGGCAATGGACTGCCAAGCTGGCCACGTGGCATGGTGGGTTCATGGCAGGCTAGGGTTGGGAGGGAGCCGGGTTCGATTCTTGGCGCATCTGTATTTTTACCAGTCCGATATTTCACTTTTTCCACCCCCCGACATGCACCCCGTGAAGTTGAGAATCCTTTAGTGGGGCGGGAGCACAGCCCCACATAAACAAAAAATCTAAGTTTTGGTGCCCTTTGTTCTGTGCCGCAAGTGTACATTGCCAAAATTTATTTTTGCCGATGTACACTCACCCTAATGGCAATCACCTTTCCGCGATCATTATGCCACACTGGCAAATGAGGACAACCAAATAGAGGTACCCAGAGAAGTGGAAGGAAAGGATGTGCAGGTTAGCCAAGGAGATGACCTCAGTGGGGAAAGCAGTGGACCCCAGAGGAGGAGGAAGCGAATCCTGGTGGGGGACTCCATCATAAGAGGGATCCAGTTAGGAATACAGGAGGGGGAGGACAGGGAGGTGAGGTGCCAACCAGGTGCCACGGCATGGAGGGATGGAAGGTAGATCCTGGGGATCACTGGGAAGGCAAGACGGAGGGTGAGCTGGATGTCATTATCCACCTAGGTACTAATGACCTGGCAAATGGGGAGCCAAACGAGTTCAGGAAGAGTTTAGGAAACTGGGAGGGTCTCAGCAAGTAGCTACTTCTGTCACTTTCAGAAGTACTACCTGTGAGAGGCAAGGAGATAGAGTGCATGCACCAGGAACTTAACTCGTGGTTGAAGAACTGGTGCTGTGAGGAAGGGTTTGGATTCATTGGTGACTGGGGACCCACCTGGAGGATGGAGGTTTGTTCAAGCCTGACGCCTGCATCCATCCGAGGGACTCCAAGCACTCAGTGATAAGTTTAGATGCTACATTGACAGAGCATTTAAACTAGCAAAGGGGTGGCAGGCCAGCAAGGAAAGTACCTACTTGCTCACCCCCACAGCTAGCAGTGGAACCAGTGAACCAGAGGAGGGCTATCTCTGCAAAGCAGTGTGCAAAGATGGAGATTAGTGCCCAAGAGGTGGATAGCAGAAAAGGGCAAAATTCAGCAGAAGGGCAGACAGCAAGGAGAACCAGGGATAAATGACAACCAAGAAAGGGCTGGAGTAGAACAGTGAAACAGTCTAGGAGGTCAAATCATGGAAAGCCATGTGTGCAAATGCCAGGAGCCTTAGCAACAAGATGGAAGATCTGGAGGCTGTCATGGTGCAGTCAGACCTGGACATTGTGGCCATCACTGAAACCTGGTGTAATGATAACCACGACTGGGAGATGGCCATACCTGGCTACAACATATTCAGAAGAGATAGAGCAGGCAGGAAGGGAGGAGGAGTGGCACTGTATGTGAAAATGACATAAGGGCCACAGAGACCCAGGAGGAACAAATGGGGAGAGATACTGTGGGTTGCTGGAAAGGAAAATGGGGACAGCCATCCTGACAGGTGTGGTCTATAGACCACCAGCCCAGGAGGAAGAAACAGATAGGAGTTGATGCTAGCCATCCAAAGGATGGCAGACAAGGGTGAGGTAGTACTGGTTGGAGACTTCAATATTCCAGACGTGGACTGGAGCATCCCAGCAGCAGCATCAACTAGAGCATATTTATCCTGGACTCCTTCAGGGTGCCTTCCTCAAGCAACTGGTCATGGAACCAACTCGGCAGAAGGCAATACTGGACCTTGTGCTCACAAACAGGGACAGTGTGATGGGGGTAACAGTGGGGGAGCATCTGGGAAACAGTGACCACCAGTCATTGTGGTTTGAAATCACAGAAAGAGCAGAACCAAACCACACAAAAACACGTCCTGGATTTTAGGGGGGCAGACTTTGGGAAAATGGGGAGATACTTGAAAGAGGCATTAAGGGGAATGGGACAGGAATCAGGGGTTGAGCAACAGTGGGCAGTATTTAAAATGGGGATTACAAGTACAACAGAATTATGCATTAAGCAGGTTAGCAAGAGGAAAAGGAAGAGGAGACCATTATGGTTTTCCAAAGAGGTAGCAAAGAAAGTGAAAGCCAAAAAGATTGCATTCAGGCAATACAAAAGACACAGGCAGAAGGGGATAGGGAGAAGTACCAGGAGAAGCAAAAGGAGGCAGGGAGGTCAGTAAGGGAAGCCAAAGCTCAGACAGAAGAGCACATTGCAAAATCAGTGGGTAGAGGGGACAAAACCTTTTACAGGTACATAAGTGAAAAAAGAAAGACAAAGGGAGGGATAGTGAGACTGAAGGGGGAGGATGGGGGCTGCGTGGAGGATGACAACAGTAAAGCTGACATATTGAACAGGTATTTCTGCTCAGTCTTTACTGAGGAAGAGGAGGGTAATGGGTCTGAAGGGAGTACAAGGGGTGAGAATGGTGCAGAAATGGACACAAGTCCCTTTACACGAGAAAGGGTCCTGAAGGAACTGGAAGTAATGAGTTGATAAAGCAATGGGGCCAGATGGGGTGCACCCCAGGGTCCTTAAAGAACTAAGAGAGGTGGTGGCTGAACCTCTGGCTATCCTGTTTAGCCGATCACTGGAAACAGGGGAGGTACCCAAAGACTGGAGGACAGCAGATGTAGTCCCGTCATACAAAAGTGGGAACAAAGAGGAAGCAGGGAACTACAGACCAGTCAGCCTCACCTCGGTAGTGGGGAAGATCATGGAAGCACTACTGAAGGAGAGATTGGTGGAACATCTGGTTGTCAAAGGACTACAGGACCCAAGGCAGCATGGTTTCACCAGGGGGAGGTCATGTCAGATCAACCTTGTTGAATTTTTTGACTGGGTGACTAGGGAGGTGGATCAGGGAAGGGCAGTGGACATGGCCTATCTGGTCTTCAGCAAGGCTTTTGACACTGTGCCACATAGAAGACTATTACAGAAACTGGGGAATATGGGTGTGGGCAGGACAGTAGTGTGGTGGGTAGGTAACTGGCTGGGTGGCAGGACACAGAGGGTGGTAGTAAATGGCTATCACTCCGCAGAGGGAAGAGTGACCAGTGGGGTACCACAGGGATCAGTGCTGGGACCGGTCCTATTCAACATCTTCATCAGTTACATTGCGCAGAACCTAGAAGGCAAAATTTCACTGTTCGCTGATGACACAAAGCTCTGTAACAGAGTAGATACACCAGAGGGTGTAGACAGAATGAGAAGCGACCTGCAGAAACTTGAAGAATGGTCAGGGTTTGGCAGTTGAAATTCAATGCAAAGAAGTGCAAGATAATGCATATGGGGCACAAAACCCTGGCACAATATATCAGTTGGGGGGTGAGGATATACCATGCACCAAGCAGGAAAGGGATCTTGGGGTCATCATCTCTGATGACCTCAAGGTAGGGAAACAGTGTGACAAGGCAGCAGGTAAAGCAAATAGGATGCTGGGATGTATAGGCAGGGCATCATCAGCAGGAAAAGGGAGATCATAATTCCGCTATACAAGACACTAGTGAAGCCCCACCTGAGTACAGTGTACAGTTCTGGAGACCATACCTATGTAAGGACATAGACAGGGTAGAGAAGGTTCAGAGGAGGGCAACAAAGATGGTGCATGGATTGCATCACAAGTCCTATGAAGACAGGTTGAAGGAACTGAACATGTACTCCCTGGAGGAGAGGAGGGAGAGAGGGGATATGATAGAGACATACAAGTATCTTACATGGAGGAACAGGATGCAGAAAAACACTATTTTTAAGCGAAAAAGATGTTCCAGGACTAGAGGGCATGGGATGAAGTTGGAGGGAGGAAGATTCAGAGGAAACATGAGAAAGAATTTCTTCACAGAACGGGTGGTGGACAAGTGGAACACCCTGCTAGAGGAAGTGGAGGGGGCTGAAACAATAACGGGATTTAAGAATGCATGGGATAGACATAAAGGAATTCTGGAGGTCAGGGTTAAGGGGCAACAGACTTCTAGGAAAACAAACTGAACTTACAAGCTCAAATGGGCAGACTGGGTGGGCCATAGGCCCTTATCTGCCGACACTGTCTATGTATCTATGTATCTATTATTATCACATGGAACCTGAGCCCTGTGGTACCCCGCTGTTTACTCCTCCATCGTTCGAGTGAGTGCTGTTTACCACCACACTGTTTCCTATCTGTCAAACAGTTTCTAGCCCAAATCACCATTTTGGATAGGCTGCTCTGTTTCTTTGTCAGCCCTCCTACTGGGCAGTTTTAAAGATCTTGCTGAAGTCCAGACAGGCCACATCCACTGCATTCCCCTGATCATCCAGCGAAAGAGTCTTGCTTACGTCCAGATTGGCCATGTCCACTGCATTCCCTTGATCTACTTCCCTGGTCATCCAGGTAAGAAATCTATCAGATTCATTTGGCATGGCCTTCCTCGTTAATCTATGCTACCATTAGTCTTGCAGCACATTGGATTCAAGAAAGGTACTCTACCTGTCTTTCCTTTAGCAGGGTTACTACTGCATTCCCCACCACTGAACAAAGACTGACCAGCCTATGGTTACTAGCATCCTCTCTGCTGCCACTCTTATGTAGATGGACCATGTCAGCTCTTCTCCAGTCCTCCGGAACCATGCCTGTTTCCAGTGAGCTGTTCAATAAGGCCGTCAGTAGAGCAGCTAGCACCTCCCTGAGTTCTAGAATGTTTGGGTATATCCCATTCTGGTCCCACAGCTTTTTCCACTTTCAGAACTGCAAGTCCATTCTGGACTTTTTCCTCGGAAAATGGACTTACGCCCCCGGCCCCCCGTTCCTGGTACTCCCTGGTGGCCTATCCTCACTCCCTCCACTGTGAACACTGAGCAGAAGTATCTGTTTAGGATGTCTGCTTTTCTTGGTCCTTTTCTGTGCAGTCTCCACTCTGCCCTTCTAAACCTTACTGTCCCTCCTCTTGTTTTCCTCTTCTCATCTGTGTATCTAAAGGAAGTCTTGGATCCTTCAGTGACCCCTAGCCCCTTTGGCAATTTTCGTCTGTCTGCAGCTTTGCTCACCTCACTGCCTTGGCTGCTTCCCTGTGTTTTACTACATACACCTCCCTGTCCTCCTCCCTCTGTGTTTCCTTATACCTCCTGAATGCCACCCTTTTTCCTTAATCACCTTTGCCAATTCCTTAGAGAACCATAAGTTTCTTATTCCTTCTGCTTTTACTCACTTCCTACATACAGAGGTTGGTTGCTTTAGTTATAACCTCACTTGTTTTTTCCCATTGTGCATCCATCACTCCCTGCTAATCCCTCTTTTTGAGGCAGTTTTTGAGGCTGTCCTCCATTTCTTTGAAATCCGCTCTCCTGAAGTCCAGAACCACCATCCTTGTGTGTATTGCCTGTGTTCCGGCCTTGATGTTAAACCACACTATATGATGATGACTGGTACCCAGAAGACTGGCCACTGTGATGTCTTCAGTGCTGTCCCTGTTTGTAAGCCCCAGGTTCATCACTGCCCCATCCCTAGTGGGTTCTTTAACTAACTGCCTGAGAAAAGCCCCTGGTAGGGAGTCAAGGATGGCCCTACTCCTTGCCGAAGCTAAAGTTGGAAGGCTTCACTCCACGTCTGTCAGACTGAAGTCTCCAACTACCAGCACTTCCCCCTTACTCACTATTCTGATGATGGCTTCCCCAAGTACCTTATCCAACTCCTCTCCCTGTGTTGGTGGTGTGTACACTACTCCAGTATGGACAGCTGCCCAGAGCCTGTCTCCAGGGTGACCCACAACACCTCCAGCCCTTCCTTTTCCTCATGGTGCCCCTGTACGTCTGTGGCCTTAATTCCCTCCCTCACATATAAAACAACCCTATTTCCCCTCTTCCCTTCCCTGTCTCTCCTGAGCACAAAGTAACATGGTATGACCATGTCCCAGTCATAGTGCTCAGTGCACCACAACTCCGTTATTGGCCCTAACTCCAGGTCAGCCTCCATCATGATGGCTTACAGGTCCAGAATTTTGTTTCAAGGACTCTGCATTTTTGCAAATGGCTCTCTGCACCTTCTACCCCCCCCCCATGGTCCTGCTTTCCCCTCCCATTCCTGACTGTGTTTTTCCTTGAAGTTCTCTCACACTTTCTTCCTACCATTTTTAACATCCTCATTTCTTGTCTCCTTCAGTCCTCTACAATCACTTACCTGAGTATTGCCATCCCTTTTCTACTGTCTTGTCCCTATCCCTGCCCTTCCATGCCTAGTCCTAGGGGAGTTTTCTCCCCCAGACCCTCCCTGCTACTTCATCCTCCAGGAGGGTAATGTTTGCCTTCCTTTGTTTTACTGCCTGTCTGCCTCCCCTCCATTGGCTAGTTTAAAATCTCACCCAAGTAGCATTTAAAACTCCCACCAAGGACTGAAGTCCCCTTCCTGGAAGGATGCTGACTGTCTCCCTTATAGAGACTCATATTCTCCAAGGCTGGCCCCCAAGCCTGCGATGTGGCCAAAGACCTTTTCCATGCACTATGCCTTCTACGAGCCGTTAAATGCACTGGTGTGGAGTAGCCTTGCCTCACCCTGGCCACACACAGGGAACACATTGAAAAAGTTTCCGTATGTGCTACCTGCTTTAGGCCTCTTCCCACTCCCAGTAATTACACTGCACTACCCCTACCTCATCCCTTGCCAGGCCATTCATCCACAGATGGATAATGATATTTAGCTCCATCCCAGCTCTGCTGCTCTAGCAATCTTCTAGATACACTCCTCATCTCTTCAAGCCAAACCACTGCTCAGGAACTCCTCATCCATATCTTTATGACCTCCCCACTTCTAAATCTATCCTCCTGACAATAGGTCCCCCAATCAGCAGCTGCTTCATGTTAGGCTGGAGGCCTCTCCCTCTATTCCTGAGGCCTCCACTTTTTTTCATATAGCTTTTTGCCTTGTATCATGCAGGCAGGTTGATCTCTCCCATCCTCACTCCCCCCGAGTGGCTTTCATGTTCCCCCAGGAGCTCACCAGACCAGAGGTCCCCCACAGCATGCCCCTATGGAGAGGCTAGTAGAGGAAGAGCTGTCCTGCCCATCCCCCCCAGTACATAGTCCAGATTGGTGGTCAGCAGCTCCCAAGTGATGGGTCGGATGAAGCACATAGGGCTTCATGAGCCCACATTGCCTTTCTCTTTGTTCTGGTCCCACCCATCCCTACCATGGATAGGCAGAAGTGCGTTCCATGTGGATGCACACATGTACTATGCCAAAAGGATGGCTTCTCCCACACGTACTGCCCCAGCCTGCACTGCTACCAGGCCTCCACCTGGTGGCAGTCAACAGTGGGGCTGACAAGCCTCCCCCACAGGAGAGAAGTCCAACGGGTGCTCAACCCTCTCTCCCCCCAACCCCTGGCAACCAGAGTTTGCTCACAAACCCAGGTTGCCAACATGGCAGGTGGTAGCTCTAACACCAAGCCACTGAGCCAGCTTGAGGCCTTCACTTCCATGGACCTCCACCTCCTCCCATCCCTCTGCGACGGGTGCCTCCTCTCAGTTGCACTGTCCCGCTAATATGACAAAGGAATTTGGCAGTGGTATAGGTGTAGAAGTGTGCACCCTTCCTGCCACCCCCAACCATCCTGGAGCTCATCAAGATCCATCTGCTCTGCCTCTCCCTTGCCAGTTCAACTAAGAGTCCAGCAACCTCTGCCCGCAACAGAATGAGGTGAGTACAAATAGGGCAGCACCTCAGTCTCCAGAAGGTGCCCTGAAAGGCTGCGGCCCCACAATCACTGCACAGCACCACTCCTATGATCCTTCTTTCCTTTGCCTAGTGTGTCTATTCAAATTTCTGTAAGCAGATCACCGTGTAACTTTCGATTACTACCCTTGCCTTGCGAGCTCAACAAGGCTGAGGGGCCTGTGCTCTGTTTTTGATGGAGGGGGGGGGGGTTCTTTCTCAAGTAAAATTAGTTAGCGCAGTGCCTACACCCAGAGTTAAAATGCAGTGGGACAGCTGTCTGTCTGGTACAACCACCTGGGATGCTGTACTTATCCACCCTCCCTTGCAGTCACTCCACACATGAAATACCAATGGCAGATACAATACTTTACTGTGCATGCAGTTAAAGACTGTAGCTGATAATATGCTCACTAATGTGCTCACGAGACAGTTGTAAAAAGGTTAACCAGCAAATTTATTTACATGGGGTAGGTATAGGACAGGGAACAAGGGATGTAGGAAAACAACAAAGCAGGATATCTAATATGCAACATTAATAGCACTCTCAGTTGCAACAATAATAATGGTGCCCACCCCCACCAGAATGCACGACCAAACACCTTCACTTCCCATCTGGTAACAGATCATCCCCAGTTAATTTAGTGGCCGTCTAGGTACCCAGCTAAAGAATTTGCAGACCTGATATCAGTGCAGCTGGTGGGCTGGAGTTGGTGCACTATTAAAATACTTGGAAACACAAATCCCTTCAATTTAATGCAAACAATGGTTCTAAGAAGAATTTGCAACTCCTGGCCAAGTGATCAAACAGTAACTTTAAAAGACCAATTTAGGACACTCCCAATTGCAGGTCAGGCCCTGCGTTGACTCATGATTCTGATGACTCGGGGGAAGGGTCTGTGCAGCAACAGTTCTCTCTTTCTGCAGCTCTGGGGTGCCGTGAACAAAGTTGCAGCTTGCTTGGCTGTAGCAGACTTCTTGCAGTTGTTCAACTCTGCAGGGTGGCAGACTCCTGCAGCTTGTCACCTTCTCCTCTGCGGCTTCACAGGTGCTGGAACAGGCCAGTACCAGGGACAGGGGTCACACGCCTCATCCTACATGTCCAGGCATCCAGCCCTCAGGGGGAGATGATAGGTAATGCCTGGCTGTGACGCTATCTGGCTGATTCCCCAGACTGGCCTCTGCTGGCAGTGACTCTTCTCCTGGAACTCAGGAAACACAGTCTTTTCTTCCTTCCTTCTGCAGGCTAGCAGATGAGGATACCTCTTGGAGCAGGTCTAGATCACCTTCCAGGGCTGAGGGTGACAATCTGTCTCTCAGATATTTTCAAACTTCAGGTACAAACCACAAGGCCACTTTTCACACTTAACCTCTGGCTTTCCAGACCACAGAATGCATTAGGCAAGTCTCCTAGAAGGCAGCTGTGGAAGCCTTAGGCCAACTAAGAGCCACTAGAGCGGTTTTAAACTGAGAGCTGTAGTGCTCCTTCTGAGTCTGCAAGCTGACCCACCAGCTCGCACATTCAAGCAGGAGCCAGCTCAAATGTGCTCACACTGAGCTGCACAACTATTGGTGAATAGGCATAATGGGGCCGGCAAGAGCATTTACGGGCCCCATACAAGACTGGGACTAGTGGGACAAGGTCGTCAGGAGGCACTCCGGGTAGGCCCCATCCATGGGGGGGTTACATTTCTCTGTACCCTGCTCCCTCCTTCCAACTCCTGATGTACTCTCTCCTACCTTTTTGCTTTGTTTGCTTCCCTTATACTAATTTGTTACCCTATTCCAGATAGGGTGTCTTTTCTGTTACCTTTTTTAATCCTCCTATCTGTACCTGCCTTATCTTGGGTGTCTACAACTCCTTTCTCACTTAAACTAAGACTACAACCTGTAGTTACCTCCTCCCTTGCTAGCGTAGACTGTAACCAATAATGTGTTACCTCCTTACCTTGGTCTGGTGTCCCCCGGCCCCTGCAGAGTGTCCCGAGGACTGCGGTTGCCATACAGATGCTCTCCAGATGTCCTTAAGATAGAGACCCACTCGTAGATGCTCCACTCCTGCGCTGTTCCACTCAAATCCTGGGGCATGAGCATGATGGAACATGCCGGGTGTTTGCCTTTTAACCCCCCCTTCCTGTTTCCTGTTGTTTACCAAATGGCTGCTGGAGGTCATGTGCTCTGCTGTGCACTCTCCCAGCCAGCCATATCCCAGTTGGATGCTGCCTTACCTCACGACCTTAAAGCCCACTCTCTGCTGCTAAAAACAAACAGAAAAATAAACAAACAAGGCGCGAGTTCTGCTCAGACAACAAGCAGACCCCCAGCTCACAGGCGTGCTTGCTGTCCACTTACTCCTACTGTGCTCTGAGCCACATTTCACTCTAAGAGTTGTCCTCTAGAGGGGCCCTTTGATTGCTTGAACACAGGATGTTTGTGTACAGGATGTTCTGGCTCAGCTTGTAGTGGAAAACTCTGTCATGAATGTTCATGGTCCTACCCTCCCCTTTACAGTATAAGAAGGGGAGGCAAACAGCAAGAATCAGCATGTACGCCACCTCTCTCGAGGTTGGATTACTAGTCCATGCTCTCCCTGGTTGGCTACGGTCCTGGCTTGGGGCATATATGTGTCCCACCCTGTTTAGGTGGGGGCATTGCTACGGGCTCCAGGTATAAAAGGGGAGGAGCCTTTTTTGGCAGTGAGCCATCGAGTACTATGTAGGAAAAGTAGGATTTCAGGGCTAACATCCACTCAGCCTGGGAGGTTTCGGCCTTTATGAGTGTTGAGGCTACAGGTTTCAATTGATTTCCAAACGAAGGGATGGGTGGCAAGAGTGCGAAGACCGTGTGGTCCGGGATCTGGGAGCTCAGTGGCGGGAAGGACAGCAGCTGAAGGAAGGTCAGGAGGTGGCTGAGTTCAGGATGCCTGGCTCTCCAGCATGCAAGGTATGGCAGTGGGGCTGCTGTGGTGGTGGCAGGGACACAGCAGGGCTTCTCTGGAGGTGGCAGCTCCAAGGAACCATTACCCGGTGTGGCACCCTACTTCAGGATGGCCAGAGGGTGCATTTTGAGGATTTGCTTGTATCTGGCGTGGTGTGCCTCCATCTGGGGCAGGACCCATGTTAGACCCATTAACAAAATGTACAGTGTGTGTAACTAGGAAGGAGAGAGCCGTGTTTGCCCATTCTATATGCAACCCTGGCACCATGGTCCTGGATGGGAAAGAAGGTGGAGAGCTGGTGGGTTTAGGATTGTGTGCAGGGTGGCCGCGGAAGGAATATAGGCTGCAGCCCAGATGTTAAGTGATCTGGAGTGGGGGGAGCAAGGCACTCCCCTGGGGACTGGTGGTTTGGTATTTCGCATCCTGTAAGGTCCTGAGCTTTGAGACAGCGCTGGGTAATTGCATGGACTCTGTGTCTGGTCTAATTGTCTTAGGCCTGTGACTGCATTACTATCATTTAATACTGCTACTGCTTCTAAAGTTTTGTCCTACATATGCTTTGGTCTTCCGGCTCCATGGAGCTGAGCAAGTTATTTATTTATTAATTTTAAAATTGAAGATCAGAATTACATTAATTTTCTTGTTTCTTCTACATGAATGCTGGAATGCACAGAATGAACTCCTTGATTTCTTCCTGGGATGAAGTATGCTGGTTAGACCTTTATTCCTTCCCTTCCCCAGCTTGGCCGTGGCTTGCAGCAAGTGGTAAGAGGTGGGTTGGTGGAGAAGCTGTACTCTGCACTGTGCTGACAAAGCCAAGCTGAGGTAAGGCCTTGTTTTTAATATTTCTGGATCTACCTCCCTGGAAGGTGTTAGTCTGTGCCCCCACCCCAGTTGCTACCATCAGGATCTCTAGACAGAAAGGGGGGTAAAGGGGAGTTACAAGTGTCTTGGGTTCAGTTCTTCCAGCAGGAGAGAGAGAGTCCAGCCTCCAACTGCAACCAAAGCAGGGACCCTGCTGGATGCCCAGGGATGGTGGCAGGGTCCCTGGGTGCAGGTGGCACCATTCCCCTATGAAGTCTCTACGAGTTCCAGTAGCAGGTACAAAAAGGATGGGTCTCCTAGGAGGGCCTCTGGGACCACAGAAGATCAAGAACCAGATGGAGGTAAAAGAGTTTAGTGCAGTTACAGGTTCTATGATGTGAGACAGGAGCTCTCCTGATAAGAATACCACCATATACCCCTAGACATGGGATACCCAGCCCTTACACTGCATTTTACCAAAATCATGAAGTGACAAAACTGAAAATATATATTTTGTTTTAAAATGTATTTAGCCAGGATAGCCCAACTAAGATACAACATCTCATTTACATTAGGGTCCTGCTTCCACCCAGTTTTACATTAGGGAACTATGGCAGTGGGTTTAAATGACATGCTCATGGAAACACAACTAAGTGCCTGTGATAGGTTTTGAACCTGACATACCTGGCTCCCAAAGCAATGCTTTAAAGTTTAATTGTTCTAAAGATGATCTGACCAGTGTTTGATGACACAGATGGGGTCTACAGTGCTGCCTCCAAGTCCAAACAGCCAGATTGTACCCCCTTTTCCACTGCTGCCATGTTTCTGCTAACTTTTCACCTCTCACCCATCACTGCTCTCTATATCCGAACCTCTCCTTCCCCTCCTTCAACTTTCAGCTCTTTTCTCATTGTTCAGCAGCAAAGTTGCTGCTCCACTACAGGCTCCTGTGCCCGGAATAAGTAAAGCCACGGAATAAACAGAAGAATTTCAGTACCAGGATACAGTACAATAATCAACAATGTTTGTTTAAATACAAGAAAACAAACATTACTGTGACAGTGTAAAAACCCATAGCAGGACTCCTGGCCTGGTTTTGCTTATGGAGGCTTTTTCAAAGGACACTGATAATAGGAAATACGAATCTTTTTAAAGTGCAAATAGCAAACCATGTGCACAATGTATTTAAAGGTGCAGTGTAGTTTAAAGTGCAATGACAAAATCCAATACCATGGAATAGTCACATAAAGACCATCTGCTGTTAAAATCACATACTGCATATGCAGGCACAATTTATTTAAATCACTTTATTAAAGGACACACTAAACTTGCAGAGCAGTAATACATTTTCTATTAGATTTCATACTTGGGCAGCTTCTCTCAAAGTTTTAGTACTCATCCCTCCCCCCTGCCTTTCCACTGTCCACACCCCATGACTCCCATTTTCCTACTCTCTCCATTCTTCTGACGTTACTAATGCTATCTCGCCTGCTGAAAAACTTCCATAAGTAAATCTGCTTTCTGTGACTGACTTTCCAGCCTCTTCAACAGTTTTCCACACTCACATCCACCTATTACCCTTGTACTTCTGTTAAACTGCTCATCACATTATATTTTGCTCCTTCCTGTACCTGCCATGAACTGTATTCTCTCCCACCAAGGCCCCTTTTGTGTACTAGTTCATCTACTACTGTTTTTATGTTGGCTCGCACTTATGCGCCAGCCAACATCTTGCAGTAGTAGCAGATTTGGAGGTGCGGTCACTGTGGGCGAATGCAGGGTACACATCAGTAGGTGCGTCCCTCATTCTCCAATAAGTCAACATGCAGGCACTGACACCAGCAATATGTAAAGTGGTCACCACATCTAAGAAAGTGCCGCTGCAATAAGAGGCAAGCTTGTCATGCAGCGGCACAATAACATGCCTCCTGACGTGCCCTTCCTGGTGAAGTATTCCAACAAACATGGTAGCTGCCTGCCACAATGGCGACTTCGGGGGGCCCAATCCTCCTGTTGGCATGCCCTGACCCAGTTCATGTGCTGACAGGGGAACCCACTCCTCATCGGCATAATGCCCCCTCCCTCCCATTTCAATTGTGTGCCGAGGGGGTGCCCAATCCCCCTGGGCATCATGCACCCTCCCAACAGTTTTTCTTTGCCAACGGGGGGCCCAGTCCCAGTCAGCTTCAGTCCTTCTGTTCCCAGTTCAATTTGCAAATGGGGTAGCCCACTCCCCATCCTCATAAGGTCCCCCCATTTGTTGTGTGCCGAGGGGGGTGCCCAGTCCCCCTTGGCTCTTGCCCTCCCAACTCGGTATGTGCTGACGGAGGTGCCCAATCCCCCATCGGCTACACCCCCCCAAAAAAAAACACTCAGGTGGCATGCTGGGCGCCCACCCCAGCATGCCCGATGTCCCTGTAAAAAAAAAAAAAAAAACCTTCCCACAATGTTTTTCTTTTTTTAAAACCTGTAAAACAGAAAACAGTCCCTCGTTGAGTCCGGTGGCCCCATCCCCAACCTGCGCCCACCCTCTGCGCACCCTGCCTCCCCACACCCCCCCTCACCCCATACTTACCTCCGGAGCATGTCGTGATGATCTTCAGTGGACCGGGAACAGGTCTGCACTCTTCAAAGCCGACCGCAAACTGAAGAAATGCCAGTAAGTTGTATTATGGTATAAATAGGGTTTTTTTTCAACTTTGGTGCATGTCTTGGGCATTTTTGGGAATTGTGGCACCAAATTTTCAACATGGGGTTATTGGGACCCCTCCTCATGAATTCAGTCACTGGCATGGCATTATTCGGTCCCGAAAGGTGATTTTGCGGTCACTGCGCAGAATCACCTTTCGGGACAGAGTAATGAAACAACAGTGCCACTGTTCATGAGGTGGGCTCTCAAGACGCCTATGTTACAAATTTGGTGTTTCCACGCATGCTCGTAACTTCGTGAATTTACAATATTTTCACTCCAGATTTTACGACATTGGCATTTTTCACATCTCTTATGAACAGTATAGCTGTCATTTTACATATCCTGGCTGGAAATGTGTTTTCGCACTTCCGGCGCAGAATAGCACGGTCGCTGTGGGAAATCAGTTTTAGGGACAGAGTAAGAAAATGACAGTGACACTGTTCATGAGCAGAGGTCCTAAAAATGCCTATGTTGAAAATTTGGTGATGAAAGTCCATAAAATGACTGTGTTACAATCATGCGTTGCGCATTTTCCACGCACCTTGTAACTTCACAAATTTGCAATATTTTCATGCCAGATTTTCAACACTGGCATTTCTTTACACCTTCTTATGAGCAGTAAGCTGTCATTTTTCACATCCTGCCCGAAATGTGTTTTCGCACATGTGACGCACAATGGTGTGGTGGTTGTGGGAAATCAACTTTTGGGACAGATTAACAAAATCAAAGTGCCACTGTTCATGAGAGGAGGTCTGAAAATGCCTACGCTGAAAATGTGGTTAAAAAATTCCCGAAAACAACTGGGTTACGGGCATGCGTTGCGCAGTTTCTGTGCATGCTCATGACTTCAATTTTTCATATTTACACTCCAGATTTTCAATGTTGCCATTTTTTTACACCTTCTCATGAACAATACAGTTGTCATTTTTCACATCCTGCCCAAAATGTCTTTTCATACCTGTGGCACCAAATGGCGCAGTCGCTGTGCAAAATCACCTTTCGGCCAACAAACTGCTAATGCCGCTCTTCATGAGGTGGGGTCACAAAAATCCCATGTTGAAAATTTGGAGTGAAAATACCAACAAACACCTACGGCGTTAGGGTTTCCAACTGTAACACCCCACACTGTAGAGACTGACAGGTGTCAGGGGTGTGACTTGGGATCATCGGCTGTAATGCTCATGCCATTCCACACCCCCCCCCACCCTGCAGCCAGTGACAGGCATTGAGGTGTGCCTTGGAGTGTTCGGCACCAAAGTTCACCCCATTCTCCTATACTGCACCCATCTCAGCATATTTCCTTATGGAATGGGGTAAGTATAAGGCCCAAAGACCCCAAAGCACATCACAACACTTGTTAGTGTCCACAGGGTAGGGTGAGGTAAAATGGCATGAGTGTTATAGCTGACGACCCAAAGGCACACCCCAATGCCTGTCAGTCTCTGCAGGGTGGGGTTGGGGTTGGCGTCAGTTCAATACTTCACTGCCATTCCTATTATGCATCTCTGACTCCTGCACTTCCAATGCCAATGCCAGCGAGACGACATTCGGCATTGACAAATGCTTGTTCTTGCAGAGTTTGTCCTAGCCACCATATTTTGAATTCTGCTCTATATCCATTGCACTTTGTTCCACAACTGTGTGCTGTATTTTGGCCAGTACACTCTATGTGCTGCTCACCAGCCTAGACACTGTGTACTGTCTTTTAAACAGTACACTCTATGTGCTGCTCACCAGCCTAGACACTGTGTACTGTCTTTTAAACAGTACACGCTATGTGCTGCTCACCAGCCTAGACACTGTGTACTGTCTTTTAAACAGTACACTCTATGTATGCTCACCAGCCTAGACACTGTGTACTGTCTTTTAAACAGTACACTCTATGTGCTGCTCACCAGCCTAGACACTGTGTACTGTCTTTTAAACAGTACACTCTATGTGTGCTCACTGGCCTATTCACTATGTACTGAATTTTATGCTCACTGTCATATTCACTATATTCTGTATTTTGCACAGTATGCTCCACATACACACCATCCTATTCAATGTATACTGTATTTTCTGCAGTATGCTCTGTATACACTCACTGGTCTATTCACTGTGTATTGTATTTTATTTTGTATAGCACGACTCATGTATGCTCACAATCCTATTCACTGTATGCTGTGATTTGTACAGTGTACTCCATTTACACTCATTGGCTGTATTTTGTACAGCATGCTCCAGGTACACGTACCACATTATTCAGTATATACTGTATTTTGTACAATATGCTCCAGATACACTCACTGGTCTATTCACTGTGTATTGTATTTTGTATAGCATGACTCATGTATGCTCACAATCCTATTCACTGTATGCTGTGATTTGTACAGTGTACTCCATTTACACTCATTGGCTGTATTTTGTACAGCATGCTCCAGGTACACGTACCACATTATTCAGTATATACTGTATTTTGTACAATATGCTCCAGATACACTCACTGGTCTATTCACTGTGTACTGTATTTTGTATAGCATGACTCATGTATGCTCACAATCCTATTCACTGTATGCTGTGATTTGTACAGTGTACTCCATTTACACTCATTGGCTGTATTTTGTACAGCATGCTCCAGGTACACGTACCACATTATTCAGTATATACTGTATTTTGTACAATATGCTCCAGATACACTCACTGGCCTATTCACTGTGTACTGTATTTTGTGCAGTATGTGCCACGTGATGGTGATGTGATGCTCCAGAGTTGAACGCCGGCTCTCCTGCGTAGCTCCGATAGCCCAACTCAGTATTTTGTTTTTGAAAGATCTCTCCACTGCAAATTTCTCCCTTTTTCAGATGGCACCTTTATTTTAAACACAGTTCTATTGTTTGTGCTGTCTGATGGTGGATTTAATGGACACCTCTCGAGAGCAGCAAATGGTGCATCATACACCACCTCCAACTCCGGAGAAGGATCTAGGCCCAAAATGGCCCAAGCAAGATACTACTATGAGTAACCCATCAGAAGATAGCCTGCTAACTGTGGGCATTCTCTTCAAGAACTCACACCACTTCAGGATACAATGCTTATTCTTTCGGAAGACATGAGGGCATTACAACCTCCAATTTCAGAGCTCATTGGCCGCACTGGGGATCTAGAAGTTAGGCTGAGCACTGTGCAGACTGGTGTCACAAGATCGATTCAGACTTGATCAGTTTGTGGCAGAAAATCTCCAAGACTGAAGACTGCCGCAATGATCAAGAAGGATGCAGCCGTTGGAACAACTTAGTTATACTTGGTCTCCCAGAACGGTGTGAGGGTAAAGACATTTTACTTTTCTTGCAGTGTCTGTGAAAAGATAGCAGGTCCGTCCCCACATGGCCCACAGTATTTAATGGAGCAGGCACGTATAGCCCTCAGACCTATGCCACGCAAAGGAGAGAGACCACACCCACTGATTTTCCGGCTCCTTAACTATTTAGATCGCCAGCACATTCTCTCTCAAGTTTGGAGCCAACAGCAAGTGCTTTGGGAGGACAAGCACATCTTGGTACTGTAAGATCTCCCCTTACCAATTTGACAACAAAGAGCTGCATATTGCCCACTGTCCGCTAAACTTGCAACTGCCAATATTAAACTTCGACTCCTGTATCCAACTAAACTGCAGATTTTCCAGAATGGGGATCGCAAGACATTCTCAACTCCTGAGTAAGTGAAAATGGAATTACCAGCTCTTTTCCCGGACCTTTTCAAAAAGACCTAACCTCAGACTACCCTTTCTTTTATAATCATGGATATGCTGTTTTTCTTTTACAGGACTTCCTGGACTATGTTTTTGTGTTAGTTAACAGTGTACCAACAAGGGTAACCCTTATTCTTTAGGGTAGGATTTATCCGCTTCTATTTTTTGTATTATTTTGATGTTGACCCCCTTATTGATATTACAGCACTGCTTAGATTACTAAAAATGCCTTTTTCGGTTATCTATGCACTGTGGGGGTTATCGTTATTGACATACTAATTGCCAGCAGATTAGGCCATACGGTCTATCGAGTCTGCCCAAACCTCAGATCCCTAGTTGGGTACATTTATATGGTGAGAATACTTTCACTTTAATATTGCTGATTTATCTATTGATATAACAATAAGCAGGTTCTCCCCTGAGATTTTGCTTTCTAGTCTTTCAACTGTGACATATAGCGCAGCTAATGGGCTTTCTTTTCCTTTTCTTATTGGTGTGCTATAAAAACAGTTTACTCACCTGTAACAGTAGTTCTAGGAGTGGTATATGTTGTTCATCCACACTTATTGGCATGCCCCTTTCCCTTTAAGGGTCACCAGAAGTCTTCAAGCTGGCTCCTCCCACCCACCCACGTGGAATATACCACTGCTCCACCCCATGATGCCAGATCTTGGCCCGCTGGAAGCCAGGTGTTGTGCGTCCGCAGCTGGGGAGGTCAGGTGGGTCCGTGTGGATGAACAACATATACCACTCCTAGAACTACTGTTACAGGTGAGTAACCTGTTTTTCTAGGATTGTGGATATGTTGTTCATCCACACTTATTGGCAGATGCCTAGCAGTTCTCCAGGAGGAGAAGGAAGGTAAGGCACACACACCCTACTTAGGGAACAGAGATTGGAGAACTGAGGCCCCATAACCAGCATCCCGGCGTGACTCACGGTCAATGTGGTAGTGGGTGATGAAGGTGTTTGCTGACTTCCAGGTAGCAGCCCGACAGATCTCCTGGATAGGGATGTCCCTGGAAGCAGTCACCGATGCAGCGGTATGGCGGGTAAAATTAGTTTTTATCCCTCTGGAAGGCTCCTTGCCTGCCAACTCATAGCAGAGACTAATGCATGATGTAATCCATCTTGCAATTGTCTTCTTTGCTGCAGGTCTGCCAGAAGCGGCTTCAGCATAGGTGACAAACAGCTGGCGAACCTCTCCCTGAATTTCTGCCATTCTGTCTTTATAATAGGAGACAGCACATCTCAGGTCCAGAGTATGGAGCCTGTACTCGGCCTCCGAGGTGTAACTGGGGTAGTACACCAGCAGAGTTAACACCTGGTTAAGGTGAAACTCTGATACCACCTCCGGAAGGAATTTCGGGTGGGGGCGTAAGACAGCTTTGTCCCTGTGGAAGGCCAGATAAAGGGAGTCCACTGAGAGCACCTGGAGCTCCCCTGTCCTCCTGGCAGACGTAATAGCCACCAGGAAGGCCATCTTCCACGACAAGTGTGAAAAGGCACACTTGTGCATTGGTTCAAATGGCTTGCCCATGAGCTTTGCCAGTGCCAGCGGTAGATCCCATGGAGGTGGAGGTTCATGCACTGGAGGAGATATGTGATCCACGCCTTTGAAAAAGCACCTGACCACTGTCTCCTGCACTAACATCTGCTGACCAGCCCGTACTCGGTCAGCAGAGATGGCTGCCAGGTGCACCCTAAGGGTCGATGACCGTAGATCCCTTTTGGAGAGAGACCAAAGGTAGTCAAGAATGTTAGCCATTGGACAGGACAAAGGGTCTAGGCCCTTGCCCGGACACCAAATGGAAAATCTTTTCCATTTGAAGGCATAACATTTCCTGGTCAATTCTTTTCTGGATGCCTCCACCAGAGTGTAAACGTCCCCGGAAAGACCCAAAGCCTGGAACTCTAGCCACTCAGGTACCAGGTTGTGAGGTGCAGGGACTGAAGGTCCAGATGGAATACCTTCCCCTGGTTGAGAGAGAGGTCAGGTCCAGGCATGTGCAAAGTCGCTCCAGGGGCCTGCAGCTGAGGCTGAGGAGATGTGGATACCAGAACTGGTGCGGCCAGTCTGGGGCTACCAGGATCACCTTCGCCTTGTCCCTCCTCACCTTGAGTAGCACCTTGTGGATCAAGAAAAATGGAGGGAAGGTGTAGAAGAGGCCTGGGGTCCATGGCCTCGAGAAGGCATCCCCCTGCAGCGATCCCTGCTGAGGGGGGCAGGCATGAAACAGCCTCAGCTTGGTGTTTTCCCTGAAGGCAAACAGGTCCACCGTCGGTTTGCCCCAGTGGGAGAACAGGCTGTAAGCTACCTCTGGATGGAGAAACCACTCTTGAGATGTCTGGCCTAAGCGGCTGAGAGCATCTGCCAGATGGTTTGAGGCTCCTGCCACATGGATGGCTAGGAGATCTGCCTTCAACTGGCTCACAAAGGTCCAGATGTGGAACGCCTCTCTGCACAGCAGACAGGAGTGCATGCTGCTCTGTTAGTTGAGATTGTACATGGTCGTGGTATTGTCCTTCTGGACTTGAACCACTTGACCCCGGAGCTGAGGAGCGAAAGCTGACAGTGCCAGTCTGACTGCTCTGAGCTCCAACAGGTTGATGTGGCATCAGGACTCCTCGGGGGTCCAGAGCCCATGGGCCCTTTTGTCCCCCATGTGGACTCCCTACCCCATGAGAGAAGCATCAGTTGTGAGGAAGACCATCGGCTCGGGGCGGACAAACGTGATCCCTTCCTGCAACCGGTCTGGGGTGGTCCACCACTGGAGAGCGTCCCACATCTTCTTGGTTACCGTGACCAGCTGGTCAAAATGACCATGGCACTGAGTCCACTGGGCAGTCAGCTTCCACAGGAGGGGATGCATGTGCAACTGAGCCCAACGGACCACTGATGTGCATGCCGCCATATAACCCAGAAGGCGCAGAAAGTCCCAGGCAGGGCACAATTGCCCAACCAGAAATGATTGGGCAAAGCAGGAAAGAACCTCCGCCCTGTCCACCAGGAGCCGAGCTCTGGCTTGACAAGAGTCGAGCTCTGCCCCGATGAAGCCAATCACCTGAAAAGGCACAAGTTCCGACTTGGCCTTGTTGATCAGGAGGCCGAGTTGGGACCAGGTCTGGAGGGCCAGGTCCCTGGACCTCTCCACCTACTGTTGGGTGGAACCCGCTGGGAGCCAATCTTCGAGGAAAGGATGAATCCTGACCCCCCAATGCCTGGGATGGGTCGTCACTACTGCAATGCATTTGGTGAAGACCCGTGGAGCCGATGCCAGGCTGAATGGCATGGCTCGGAACTTGTACAGGGTCCCTTCAACCCTGAAGCGGAGGAACCGCTGATGGGATGGACGGATTGGAACATGAAAGAATGTGTCCTGCAGATCCAGTGAACAGAACCACATGTTTCGCTCCAAGGATGGTATGATCTGGGACAGAGTGACCATCCAAAAGGTGCGTAACCTGAGGTATTGATTCAGGTCATGCAGCTCTAGAATGGGGTACCAGCCCCCTATCCGCTTGGGCACCAGGAAGTACCTGGAGACAAAGCCTGGGTCTGCGGGAGGATCTGCCACTGGAGCTACTGCCTCCTTGAGGAGGAGCTGAGCAATGTCATCTCGAAGAGTTGACTGAGTCTGGGCAGATACTCTTTCCTCCCGAGGGACGCGGGGTCGGCTTGGAGGGTACTGCTCGAATTCCAGAGGAAGTCCCCGACCAACCACCTTCAAAACCCACCTGTCCATGGTGATAACGGACTAGGCGGAAAGAAAGTGGAGGAGCCAGCCGCCCCCCACCATGGGAGGACCCAGAGCTGAGGTAACAAGAGAGGGGTTGACAGCCCCGGCCCCGTCACTGAGCAGGCTTGGAGGAAGAGGCTCCAGGACCTGAGGCTCAGCCTCCTTTACGGGCCTTGGGAGGCCCAGACTTGGGCTGGGGGTGCCAAGCTTGAGCTTGCTGCTGTTGTTGCTGTCCACTCTGAAAGGAGGACTGCTGAGCTGCAGGGAAAGAATGCCAAAAAGGCTTCTTCTTTTGCTGGTTCTTGCCCGAACAATCTTTGGCAGAAGTAGCGTCCAAGGTGGCATTGGACTGCTCAATGTGCTGAAGGTAACCAGCCACTCCTGGACCAAACAGGTCAGTCCCTAAGAAAGGCACATCAGCAAGTTTGCGCTGGGTATCCGCCGGGAAGGAGGAGAGCCTCAGCCAAACCCTGTGATGAGAGGCAACTGTGGCAGCCATCAAACGGGCACAAGAATCCCTGATGTCCAAGGCCATCTGAAGCTGCTGTTTGGCAACAGCTTGGCCCTGATCCTGGACCTGCTTGATGATGGTCTGCATGTCCATGGGGAGATGTGGGAGGACTTCATCCAGTGACCCTAAAAGGGCATAAGAGAAGTGTGCCATGATGACGGCTGAACTTGCCTGACGAAGGCCCAAGGAGGAAGCCGCATAGACCTTCCTGGCTGAATGGTCCAAAAGCTTGGACTCTTTATCAGGAGGTCGATCAGTGTTGGCAGAACTGCCAGTATGCCTGAACACAGAGGCGGTCCCCAGGCTCTCGGCCGAAGGGTGCTCTGTGAACCCAGCAAGGGACCCTATGGGCACCATGTACTTGCTGGCTATGCGGGCAGATGGAGCTGGACAAGAGGTAGGGCACTGCCAAAGTTCTAGAGCTGGGTCAACAATGTCCTCAGCCACTGGAAAGGCCTCTGTCAGGGTATCCCCTCTCTTAAGGATGTCCGTAAGAGGGTACTCTGCCTTCTTTTGAATAGGCTCCAGGGGCATCCCAGTGGACTCCGAGATGAGGCAAAGAATGCCCTGAAAGGATGAAGGACCTTCCTCCATCTCTGACCCGCCAGACGATTCGTCATCCCCAGGATGAAAATGAAGGCCAGTCACATCTGAATCCGAAGAATCCGAGTATAATGGTCAGCCACCCAGGTCACCCTCGACCCACCAAGGGCGGTCCGGGGTGACAGTGACCAAGCGACTCAGGGGAAACCCAGTGTCTGGCCTGTCTTCTTTAGAAGGAGTCCCTCCCACAGGCTGCTTGGGCGGTGGTTCCATCACTATCGGTGGAGAGACCGGTTTAGGCCGAACCGAAGGTTTCGCCTGCTCCGTGGGTGGGGGAACCAACTTAATCAGCTCTGAAGGAGTTGGCTTCGGCCTGGGAGGCGAAAGCCAAGTAATGGCTAGGGTAGACGCAGGAGTCGGCCTGTGCCCAGTCAAAATCAGCTGTTGCCACATGAGGTCCTTGTAGCACTGACGGAGTTCCGCCGTAGCCTCTCCTTGTCCGAGGAGGACGAGGATGACCGACGGCGTCGCCTCTTCTTAAAGCATTTATGGCTCTTCCTCAGCCTGTCAGTCGATGGGGTCCTAGACCTCGATCGAGATCGGGTGGGCCGACTCGGTCACTCAGGAGACACTAGCAGGACCAGCGATTTCCCGGGATCAGGGACCACTTCTTCGATAGGAGTCCCAGCAGGCTGGGTCTCGTCATCTGGAAAGACCAGATCAGGGGTTCGAGTGAGGGAATTGTTGACCGGGGTCAGCGATAACGGATCCTTCTCCCACTTACGGGATCAAGAGGAGTGTGAGCCCACAGGCGCCTCTCCCTTAGTTGGGAGAGACTGGCACAACTCTCAGAAGGAACCCGAGAAGGTGGAACCCAGGTTGAGCGGAACGAAAAAGCTCAGAGAAGTGTCTGCTGCATGAGCCGCTTCCTCCTCGAACGCTTGCATGTGTTCCAATTGCTCGGGGGAACCCGCAGCTGCGGAAACCACCCACCGAGCCTCCTTGGATTTCACTGGAGGGTTCCTCTTCTCCGGCCTCTCCAGTTTCAGGCGTGCAAGACGGTTAGCCGAGGACGTTGGGATGAAAGCGCTAGACACATATCATACTGTGGTGTCGATATTTACACCGAGACAGTAGACGATGTGGTGTGGGGATCAGTGCGCGACATTTTCTGGCTGCAAGGGCACCGATGAACTCCGGGGGAAGACTTGTCTTCCATAATCGAGGATGCAAACTTGCAATCGCTATCTCGAACAATGCGGCTTTTCGGAAAAACCGAAGGTTTGAAAGCCAGGGCCTACAAGATGCATGAGGACGAGGAAGGCAACCTGAATCTTCCAGTGGAAAGGAAGATCCGGCATTATGGGGCGGAGCCGAGGTATATACCACCTGGGTGGGTGGGAGGAGCCAGCTTGAAGACTTCCAGCGATCCTTAAAGGGAAAGGGACATGCCAATAAGTGTGGATGAACAACATATCC
This sequence comes from Neoceratodus forsteri, assembly GCA_016271365.2. Classification (NCBI taxonomy): domain Eukaryota; kingdom Metazoa; phylum Chordata; order Ceratodontiformes; family Ceratodontidae; genus Neoceratodus; species Neoceratodus forsteri. Next base: position 803,311,893 of record CM057449.1, on the reverse strand, counting down.
ACGATCCTAGAAATTATATTTATTAGCAGGAGTTGTGATATTCAAATGCTTTACAGGCAGGTCAGTGTTCCACTCCCATATGGAGATATGGTGAGGTTCAGTCATGGACCTATAGGATGTGGAGTGATGGTCTTAGGAACCAGGACTGTTGCTTCTAGTTGTTTATGTAATATGTGGGTGTGGAATGTTAGTTGTTTTCCTTTTGTTATATTTCACCCTGTAAGTAAATTACTCAAATCAGAGGTACTGTTTTGGGATTACATATATAGGGAGGAAGGGGAGTGCTGCTAGTTTTTTCTATGCTGTTCTTGACGCAATCTGCTATTTTTGGCTTCCATGGCCCCTTCTATTTATTTATCTTATATAATGGGAAGTCATTATACTTTTTCCACATGGAATGTAAAAGGTACTCAGGACACAAAAAAGCATTATGCCAGTCTCAAACACCTGAAGCAGATGGGAACAGACATTGCCTTTATACAGAAATCCCATTTAAAAAGAGATCAGCTCACCTACCTGAGAAGAACATAGGTGGGCCAGGTCTGTGGAGAGGGGGACGGTACTAAGAAAAAGGGAGTATGCATTTGAATTGCCAGAAGAATTCCTTCTTTCTTTGATTTCAGAACAATGGGATGTTGAAGGATGCTATATCTTTATTCATGGGAGATTAGGACTCCAAACAAGTGTTTCTAGGTTCAATATATGGTCCCAGTTTTGATAACCCACAGTTTTTTATAAGTTTATCTTCTCTGCTAGCATCATATACTCACATTCCTATTATTATTGGTGGAGATTGGAATATTGTATTCCAATCAGATTTAGACAGATCAGGCAGTAACTGAAAAGGTATTTTCCCTGCCCAAAGAGGTTTGTGGAAGTTTATAGATTTCTTGGGTTTGACAGATCTGTGGCACTTGTTACACCCTACAGAACGCAGATATACTTTTTATTCCTCCCCCACATAACTCTTTTTAAGGCTGGATTTCTTTTTAGTGAACCAAAAAAATATTACATGGATCATAGTTTGTGAAATTAAAGAGATAGTTCTCTCTGACCACGCCCCAGCTTGTTCAGGCATTTCCATTAAGGGTGGTTTTGACAGAGACACTGTTTGGTGCTTTTTTAATAATCAGCTGTCACGAGATGATGGCTTTGTGGATACTTTGAGAAATTACATACAATCTTTTTTGACACCAACAAATCTTCAGTCGATAAATTAGATGTTCTATGGGCACAGCAAAAGCTGCAATCCGGGGCCAAAAAAACCTAAAATGTACCAACACCGTACTCAAAATCTGTTGCCACAAATCCGCTCACTAGAATCATCCCTTTCCCCATCTACCTCAGAGCAAATGTGGTTGACCCACAACTCCTTTCATTCCAAATATTTCACTTTACTGAATGAGTGAGCTGAATTGGCTATTTTTTGAACAAAGGTGTGGTATCTGGAACTAGGTGAGAAGACAGGGAAATTACTAGTATTGCGGTTATGGCAGCAGGAATCTCCTCCAGTAGTCCAAGACCTCCAACTAGATGGCTGCTTGGATTTGGTCACTAAACCCTGGGAAATCATAGAGCTTTTTTGAATTTACTATGAGCATTTGTATTCCACAAATCAGTCAGATCCCCACCTCTATACTGTTCTTTTCTAGAATATACAGAATACGCCTTTACCGCATCTTTCTGATGACCAAAGCTCCTCGCTTCAAGGCCCTGTTACTGCTGCTGAGGTGCACTGGGCCATTTCCTCTCTCCATACTGATCAGGCAGCAGGACTGGATGGTTTCTCCATAGATCTCTGTAAGCTGTATGTACGTAAGAATTCACCCTTATATTAGTAGATGTTTTTAACTATATTCATTTGCAGGGTCTTACTGAGCTCTCCCTTACACAAGCCTTAACTCTTCTTCTCAAACCTGGTAAAGATGACTTTCTTCCATCTAGCTACCATTCCATCTCCCTTATTAATACCAATTTTAAAATTCTTGCAAAAATCCTGGCCCACAGATTAGAGGGAGTATGGTCTACTTTAATCGGCACAGAACAAGTTGGCTTCATAAAAGGATGCGTCTCAAGTGACCATACTCGAAAGTTATTTAGTTTAATCTCAGCCTGAGAGAAAACCAGGACCCCAGTGGCCCTGGTCTCCCTGGACACTGAGAAAGCTTTTGATTGGGTGACATGGCCCTTCTTATTTGAAACCTTAGGCACTTATAATATTCCCTTTGATTATATTCAACGGGCCCAAATTCTATACACCCACCACTCAGTTACGTTATTATGCAATGGTGTTCTTTCTAAACCTTTTTCAATTACTTCAGGCACCAGACAAGGTTGCCCTATGTCCCTGTTACTTTTTAATTTATTCTTAGAGCCTTTGCTTTTAAGGTTAAAGGGAAATCCGCCGGTTCAGGGAATTTGAAATCAATAAGTGGAATGCAAACTCTGTGTCTATGCAGATAAAATTTTGTTACACTTATCACACCCTGAAACTTATATTCCTGCTGCCTTAGCTAAGATAACCTCTTTTGGGAAAATTTCGACCTATAAACCAAACCAAGAAAAAAAACTGTTTTATCCTTTAACTCATATGTTTCTAAACAAGGCATTGCTCAATCAGGGCTCCAGTTAGAATCAAAGGCACTCAAATACCTTTGTTTATATATCTCAAGGCATCCCTCTGATTTAAAACAATTAAACTTAAACCCACTTCTAAGTTCTATTAAATCTGACCCACATCCCTTTATCATTATGGGGGTGGATCAATGTGGTTAAAATGAATATTCTACCTTGTATTCTGTGGCCCTTAGGGATGTTGAACATTATCTTACCACAAAATTGGTTTTGACAACTTCAGTCATATTTCAACTAATTTTTGTGGTGGAGTAAATCAATCGAAGAGCTTATATAAAATTTACTAACCCTAAAAAACTCAGGGTGGGGGGTCTATGACTCCCTAACTGTTATTTTTTTATTATTTAGCTTCACATGGCAGTAAATATTTAAAATGGGACCATACTACCCCAGGAGCACCAAATGATCCCTACGAACTGCAGTGGTTAAGCCTTGAAAGAGCTTTATGTAGGGGTCACAGCATTCAGCTCCCCACTTTGTTATTTCTTTCTCCTTCTGCTATTTTCATGGCTCTGAAATGGACCCCTATATATTGGTCCTTACAAGCTCACACCCAGTTTCATAAATATTTTCATATTTTGGTTACCCATATCCTTATCCAACCCATTTTTCTTAATCCTAATTGTAAAATTGCCCATCTTCCTATCCCTGGAAATTTTCTTCCTTTGGGCGAGAGGCAGAGGCAGAGTGCACTTCAGGCTGTCCCTCTACCCTGAGCAGGACCTGGGCAGAGATGGCAGCGGTGGGCCCCCTGAGTGAGGCCTACTGACTTACTAAACTACAATCCAGGCCAGCAGATCCCGCTCCTTGCATCTCAGGGACAGATCTTCGACCAGACGACTGCCGCCATTGTCTCCACTACAGGGAAGCCAAACTGACTCAGATAAGTGCCTAAATTTTCTTTTGGGGGTCAGTTGGGGGGAGGGGGAGAGTAGCTTAAGAGAATGGTTCCACACACAATGCGGGGTAAAAGCCCCCTCTGTTACCATGCCAGGGGATGGTGTAAGGTTGTACCTCTCCCCCTGGTCCCTCAGCCTGGAGGCTGCATGATGTCCGATGGCACCCATCCAAGTAGCGCTGGGGACTGGGAAGTGCTATTTCTTGCTCATAAAGACAGAAACTGCTGTCATTTAAGTGCACCCTTAACACTGGATTGTTTTAAATAGTTGGTTAAAATGTGAGATATATCAGATTACAGCCCCTACCGGTATATAGAGCTCCAGTTCCAGCTCCCTTAGTGCCCCCCCCCCGCCATACTTCCTCTCTGTAGGCAGTTGTCATGCTCCTAGTTTATTAATAAGGCCACAAACAGTCACAGACAGGATCTGCCCCCCAATATATTCCCCACCAGAGGCAGACCTTTATGTCAAGGGGTTGTGTCAGATGTGGCTGGCTATGAATATTATTATAGTTATCTACCAGGGCAGAGAACCCATAGTGGGTTTGTTTCTATCTAAGATGCCCCAGGATAGCTAAGCACCTTCCTTAATGTACACGATCCCAAGATAAAGCCTCATGTGTAGAAATTACCTGCAGAGCCAGACCCTTTGCCACATTCCAGTCTATAAATGGCAAGGTCTGCAGAATGGGCACTTTACATAATTTCTGAATCCAGTGAGCAAGGGGTATCCCCCCCCCCCCGCCACCCTGTCATGCACTTTATACACCTCCAGAGCCTCCGTCAAGACCAGACAGCTTTCACAGAGGGACTGGCACAATTTTCTTTCTTTACCTGTTATATAAGCACTACTCATTTCAGACTGCCATTAGTTGAGAAGCAGAGCTTATTCTGTATCCCTACCACAACACCTCTGTGATTTACCTAAGGTCTATGACAATGCTCACTTCTCAGTTTTTGTTGAGCAGAAGTAGGTACACACCCCACCCCCAGGATTGATGAAGGGAGTCTTGGGCGCTTATAGCAAGTGGCTCCATACTCCTCTGCTCCTTCAGGTTTCAGGCTTATGACTTTGTAGATAGGTTATGGTTTGTACAAGTGTTTACCATGAAAGTTCATTGTTGTGTGATAGCACTATTGTTAATATTTAGGAATGTATGTATGCTAGATATCCTCTTTTCTAAGGTGCACCTCCTAGGGTTACTGGTTTGGAATGGTTCTCTGCTTCCTCTGAAAGATCTAGGTCTGACTTTGAACCTCTCTTCTTTTCATGTTCCTTGGATCACTGCTCTCCCCAGATCAGGATATGGGTGAGACCGCATGCCGCACTTGGAATGTGAGAGGGCTTAATACACCAATCAAAAGGAAACAAGTACTTTCACACCTTAAGAGGCTAAAGTCAAACACAGCCTTTCTGCAGAAAACTAAGCTTTCCCAGCTAGATCATGGGACACTAGCATGGGACTGGGTAGGGCGGGTGTACCATGCCTCAGCTCCTGCTCATAAGAAGGGAATAAATATCCTGCTCCACAAAAAACTATGCTGGACACATATTGCTACTGAGAGAGACCCCATGGGCAGATGGGTCCTTGTCTTGTTGGACACCCCACATGGTGCTCTCCTTTTGGGGAATGTCTATGCCCCCAATATGGAAGACCCGGCCTTTTTCCACTCGATTACCCAGAAAATAGGGCAGCTAGCACCAACACCAATTCCAACCCTTCTTCAGGGAGATTTTAATCTCACCCTGGACCCCAAACTAAACAGAAGTGCCAGCAATATAGAGCCCCACTCACAGGGGGCCTCATCTCTCTCTCAGCTGATGCAGGAGGTGGGGCTGGCTGATATATGGTGCATCCTCCACCCCAGAGAGTGAGATTATTTGTTTTACTCAGCTGTCCATGGAACCCACAGTCACCTAGACTTTTGACTGACCTCTCCTAATATAACTCATATATCCTTAGATTCCAAAATACTCCCCATGATTATCTCAGACCGTACCCCTGTGCAGCTACATCTCCTCTGGGGCTCCCCCCCCCACAGCTGATTTCTCCAACCTGGAGGCTAGACCCCCTTCTATTATGAGAACCTGATTTTCTATCTTGAGTAAAAATTAAAAAACAGCAATCTTCTTTTTTCTGGAGAATCCTACAAAGGATACATCTCCGGGGAATACATGGGTGGCCTTCAAGGCCACCCTAAGAGAAGAAATGATGCAATATACTGCTAATAGAAGATATGCCAGGGAGAAGCAACTGACAGAGCTAGAAACTCAACTTCAGGGGGTTGAGCAAACTTTCAAAGCCACCCCTCAGGCTAGTTCTACCTCCGCCACAAGTCGTGACATTCTTGGACTCCGGATAGAAACTAATGATCTGTTATCCCAGAAGGCAGAGATTTCTATTCTACGGCTCTGGTATAAGTACTGGGCAGGAGAAGAAAAAGAAAGGATGGTACTGGCATATAGATTACGCAAGCAGCAAGCTGAGAGAGTTATCTCACGCTTGGCAGACTCTGGTGGACACATCTAAACTAAAATCCAGGAGATAAATTGAATTATGAAAATATTTTATACAGCCTTATACTCCCCGTCCCGCTCACTCAGTCCCCCAGAGGTGCAAGAACTTCTAACCTCCTTAAGCATCCCTCACCTAATAGAACAACAGGCTGAGTTGCTCGACACCCCCATTTCAGAGGACGCGGTTGCAAGAGCCATAAAAAAACATAAACCAGGGAAGGCACCAGGTGGGGGATGGATACCCAGCTGAGTTATGGCAACATCTCTCTTCCACCATTGCTCCCACCCTAAGCTTAGTTTATACAGAAGCTCTTACAAATGGTCTCTTCCCACTCATGCTCAGGGAAGCAGTGATCACTGTGCCCCCCAAAAAAGGGAAAGATCCTACCCTGCCATCTAGTTACAGGCCAGTTTCCCTCATTCTGGTGGATAGTAAAATATTTGCCAAAATACTTGCCCTTAGACTTAGTCCACTACTACCCAGCTTGATACATCTGTCCCAAGTTGGGTTTGTCCCCAGTCACTACAGCACAAATCACATTAGATCTCTAATTAATACTGCGGCAGTAGCACATTTCCCACCAACCCCAGCTGTAGCTCTGGCTGTGGATTTTGAAAAAGCTTTTGTCTCCCTTGAATAGGATTACCTACAGTCAGTGCTGCAGCACATGGAGTTCGGAAAGACATTTCTGGCTTGGGTACGCTCTCTGTATATGCAACCCATGGCCAGGATACTCACTAATTCCTTGCTATCTGACCCTTTCCCCCTTAGCAGAGGCACCAGACAGGACTGCCCTCTGTCTCCGCTCCTATTTGTATTGTCTGCTGAGCCTTTAGCCATAGCCATTTGGCAACACCCTCACAAATTCGGGGATACCCATAGGTCCAAATAATTTTTCTACACTCATGTATGCAGATGATCTCCTGGTCCCCCTGGCCAATGCCACTGCCTCTATTCCACCCCTACTTTATTTACTCACACAATTTGCATTAATATCAGGGCTCAAACTCAACCAAAGCAAGACTCAGGTCCTACCCCTAAATACAATATGTAAATCCGATATGACAGCTCCTCATAATCTGAGATGGGTGCCAAAAAGTATTACCTATTTAGGTATCCATATTGTACATGATCCCTCCAAATTGTGGGACTTAAACCTCAAACCTTTGCTGGCAGACATGTGCACAGAACTCGACAGATGGCAGTTTCTTAACCTCACAATGGCAGGTAAGATAGCTGCCATTAAGATGGTAACCACCCCCAAGCTCCGATACGTGATATCCCATCTACCCATACCACCACCCCCCTTTGTTATGCTAAAATAGACTTGGTTATTGGCAATTTTATTTGGGAGGGGGAAAAACAGGATACAGCAGGAATAAGTTACAGGCGCACTGGAAGAGTGAAGGCTGGGCCCTCCCCTGGTTTGAGAGGTATACCCTTGCCTTTCGCACTGCACAATCTCTACACTGGCTCCAGCCCCATTCCCCAGCCTTCCCACAATGGCTAAAAATGGAAGAAATGTAAACCGGCCTGCCAGATCTCACCCCCCTGTTATACAACCCCCCAACCGCAGCATTGAAAGCACACCTCACCATTTATTTATTTATTTAAGAGTTTTACCAGGCAGGCATACTGAGCGGAGTACCACTTGATTCCAGATGTGACCTGGGGTTGTGGGGGAGAGGAGAAGTAAACACTAGCAAGTACAGTGGAAATATTCGAGTATTGCTCCATACAATTGCTCTGCAGAACAATCGGAGTGTTTACAGCTGCTTAGCCATCCCTAGTATAACAATGCACAAACTAAACCATCTTTAACCTAATATAAAACCTATAGTCCCTAAAGCCTAGTGTCAAGGGACGCAGTGAGTCCAAGTTAGTAATTGCCCACAAATTACAACAGCATAGTGGGGCAAGGTGATATACTGGGTCCTCCGCGGCCGCAGGTACATGTGGAGAAGAGATGTGTTTTAAGGAGGGAGTTAAGATGCTGAGAGCTGGTGGCATGCCTAATGTCAGCTGGCAGGGAGTTCCAGAGTTTCAGCATATGGTAGCTAAAGGCAGCCTGGCCTGTAACCGTGGACATGTAGAAGCCGGAAGACAATGTTCCGGAGCAAGTATACAGGCGGGGGCAACTCTGCTAGGGTTGCCGCAAGGTACGGGGGGAGGGTACCATAGGCCCCTCCATTAGTTATTGGGCAAAAACACACCACTGACTCAAGCATAATCCCACCTCCTGAAGATTTACTCCCCTAAGGGGCAACTGGTACATTCAGATAGCACATACACCCCTGTACAGGCTCCAATGGATGTCTAAGGGCATAGGTCAGTTACAACACATTCTAGATACATCCGGTTCGAGGGTGGCCATGTTCGAAGACCTCCAGAAAAGGTATGTGCTTCCCCATTCTGACTTCTGGTGGTATCTCCAGATGTGCAGTACGGTCCAAACATATCTCTGCAAACACCATAATAGGTATCAGCCGAGTAATCTAGCTAGCTGGCTGCTCTCAGTAGAGGCACGGTTAGTCGAATCTACTCTGAATTTAGGAACACCATTCCCTGCCAAACTCAAGAATCCAGACTCAAGTGACTTGTGGGACCTCTCGGGTCTACAGAGCAAGGTGCAATCTTATGTCACCAGATCACACCCTCTGCAGCTGGAGGACAGTCAGTGTAAACTAATGAGAAATGGCGGATGGTTCAACAAATGAGTCTTTCCTATTTTGAATGTGCTTTCCTTAGAAGTAGTTGGCAGCAAGACGATAAATCAGTTTAAGTTAAACCTAGACAAACACTTTGGGGAAAAAACACACTGTCATTAGGATCAATAAGCGAGCACTATGGATGAAAGTCTAATAAAAGCTCTGTGTTACCTATGATACCTATGAAGTGAGAGAAGGCAGTACAAACTCCCATATCTGAGCAACAGTGGAAGAGCTGCGGGATCTCAGCCCATCAGTTGTACCCGGACTCAAGAAGTAAGCTCATACAGAACAAAATTCTTCATTGTTGATAAAAGTCACTAGCGGTTTTACATAAGGCTAAACTACCTAATAATAATTTATGCTGGAGGTGCCTGACACATACCGGGGATTTACATCACATATCGTGGGTGTGTGCACTCATACAACCCTTTTGAGAAAAGATCCGTGGCTTAACCACTGAAGTTACTTATAAGCGAATCCCACTCATGGCTGAATTCTGGGTGCAGGAATATCCCTTCCTCCGGCACACCTTCCCTGTCAGTCCCCAAATTACGTTGACTTGCACTACTAGGGATGCAAGACAAATGGTTTCTGCGGTGTAAATGGAGAACCACTGACATACCCATGATCCCTGAAATACTTAACTCCCTTATGGTTATGGCCTCCCTAGATCGTGTTTCTCACAGTGTCTGCAGACATTGCTTTCTACTACAACTGCTGGAACCCCTTTATAAGATACACCAAACCAAGAACCGGTGTTGCGTGATCCTCTCCCCCCCCCCCATTCTTTACGTGCTTCCTTATTATATTCCTTAGAAGGGCACATATGATAGATTATTTCAAGTTTAGATATACTAGCATCTGTGGTTATAAGATATCACACTGTGTTTCCTTTTTGCTTTGCGGTTTCATATTTGCTTACAGGGCAGAAGAAGTAGATCCTATGTATGAAGAAGTATAACCTGCGCAACTGTCATCTCTTAGAGCTGATGTTCAGATGCTTCATGGTAGGTGGCTTTTAGCTTTACCCTCATCTACTACTCCTTAAATAACTAAAAACAAGTTCCCCTTTGCCACGCTTGTACTTATGTTTGGTTTTAAGTTCTGATCTGTTGTCTGTATTTGTTATGCTCAACCAGTTTTTGTGTTTTGTAATGTTAACTCACTGTATTTTATTTTATGGAAATCAAAAAAAACTTTAACTACAAAAAAATTAAATAAAACTGAGGGCTATTTTCTAGATAATTATTTTTTGAAAAGTGAAACTGGGACTCCGCGCTTATGGTCAGTAGGTCACAAAACATCAAGTCCATGATGGCGTAATAAATTATATTACATATTAAATGACACAGGAGTCGATCCTTTCTTGCTTCATTTTGTGAGAGTGTGTGTGTGTGTATGTAACCTTTTTACATTTCTGTTGTTTTCTATGAGTAGCACCACTTGATTCCTAGAAGCAGCTCATTTGAGCCTTTTGAGAAACATATGCAGCAATTATTAATGCCACTTAAAACAGGTGAAGCAGATGATTAGGCGACTAAATCAATTTCTGGGAATCCAGCTCCCTGTCATTCTTTGTCAGTCTTAAGCCATATCAGTCAGTGCAGCCTTAGAATCAAAATAAAACTAGGATTTTATCTACTCATATGGTTATGGATTTCGTCCAGTTGTATCATTAAAGAAAGTCTGCATTTCATCTTACAGCTGGTACACTATACTTAGAGCCCTGCAAAATTATTTTTATTTTTTTATAATTTCTCTTTTTATTTGTCTGGAATGTTGTGTTATTTCTTTTTATTCACTGAAAATGTAGTTTGTTTTTCATGTTATCACATTTACATTCATAAAATTCCTCAAAATGATCTTATACACACTAGAAAATCACATTCCTACTATATTAAATTGTATTAAGCAGCATTATGAATGATCTTGAAAGCTTTTGTGAATCAGACAATTCCGCTGCCGCTTCCTTGCGTACCGTCTCTGTGGTAACAACGGAGCCTAAATAATTACTTCTGCAAGCATTTACTATATTTAGTTTTTGACAAAAAAAAAACAAGCACCTTTTTAACTTTAAGAAAAACACGGGTCTCTAGCTATACCACATGAAGTACTATACTGCCCTTTCACCACAGAACGTTGAAAAGATCAGAGCTCATTTCAATTTAAAAATAAATGATCTTTTATTTATTTCATAGCTGAACTCATTGAAAGCAAAAAATGTTGCAAGATCTGGAGCTTCGAGAGCACATCATCTAGAAGTAACAACTTCTGAAAGATCAGATAAGGCTAGACCCAGACTGGCATTACCTTTGTGAGGATGTTGATCTTAAATTTATTCAGCTGTGATGCAGAACAAATTCACTTTGTGTTTGGACCAGTGTAGTGGCTCAGAAGTCTAGATGGCCAGGTTTAAATCTGAGCGCATTGGTAGACTGACACCACTCCTTGTACTGCCAGCAAACAGTTACAACTATGATAACAGCAAAGTGTCTGGATAGGTATCTACCAGACACAAGGATTATTCTTTTAAGAAGTGCCCCCTCCCAACACTTAATAAAAGAAATTTACAAAGAGTTCTGATAGTAAAACCCAGTATTTATGTAACTGATATTATGGTTGACACAGTCAGGGTTTTTTGTAAGTATCACACATCACTGTCAGCATTAGGTGCTGCTCAGGAGGAGGGGGTGGCACATTAAAAAACACCCACATTTTCAGTGATGTTGCTGCTGACCATTGAAATGTCCATCCTCGTAAGTAGCTCATAGGAAGAAATATATGGAGGTTGTATTATAGGGGCATGGTAGCACCCCTAGAGTTAGGGTTGAGTAGGGTGTTCAATGTTAAACCCCTAACTTTACACCTTTATAGCTTTGGCAGAGTTTAATGAAATTAGCTAACATTTTGCATGTGTTGTCTAAGAGACAAGGTCTAAATCTATGAAAAGTGTCGTGCTGGCAGCTTGTGCAGTTTCTGTGATCCACATATCTCATTTTCCTGTAAATGTCTAAATTATTTCCTATACTTAACATGGGACTTGGGTTTGCTCTCACATACAGTCTACGTGGAATGGAATTTTTTTCCAGAACTTTAAAGGTACAAATGTGCTGTGCCAAGGCACTGCCTTTGAAAGGTTTGGTGAAAAAATATTAAATGATTCCAGAGTTATAAAGATTTGATGTTTTTTTTTTCTCTGTTCTGAGCATGCTCGGTAGGGGGCTAACATTCTGATACAACATCAAAAATTCTGTCATAAGACAGGTCTTGGTTTCTAGCCACTTGTATCTCACAGCATCAAAAATGTTTTTTGTGCTGTCACAGACGCCATCTTGTTGTTTTCCTCTCGAAATAAAAAACATGGAAAATAAAAAAAAAGTATAATTTTAAAACGCAAACAGCTGAGCCTAGCTTTACAGGACCTATTTAACTAGATTCTGATTTTTTTTTTAAATAATGGGTAGAAATACCTTTTTGAGCACCCCAGAACCCAGGGTGCCCAGCTTAGTGAGAGGAGCTGTTCACCAATGTTCTCTTTATGAGAACAGTGGTACTTTCTTGACTTCTACAGCCACAGCTTGATTCCTGCCGCAGGCTGCAGTGACAACAGTGAGCCACCGATCCCCACTATCTGTCTGTCTGTCCCTCTATCTATCGATCATATATCTATCTAAAGTACATATCTATCTATCTATCTATCTATCTATCTATCTATCTATCTATCTATCTATATATCTATCTATCAGACCAGGATGCCCATCCCTGGTACTGCTTCTTTCTCACCACTTCCCTGCAAGTCGCCCACCTGCCATTCCCAATGTTTATATCATACAAGTGGACCAGGGTGATTACCCCCAGTACCACTTCTCATGACCTCTCCTCCCCTCCAGGTCATCCCCCCCTTCCCACTAAATACATGGTTGCACCGGGGTGCCCACCCCTGGTGCTGCCGAACAGTGGCCCAACACTGGGGTGCCCAATTCCCAGTGTCAGAATCTCAGTACCCACTGAAAAAAAGAAAACTGACCCTCATCTGTTTTGTTACCTGCAAAAAAAAAAAAAAGAAAAGGGTCCCTCGGCAGTCTGAACCCCCCAACCTCTCAGCACCCACCACACCACACCCATCTCACAACCCATACACACCCTCTCTCACCTGAACATGTCCCATGGTGAAAATCTACTCTACAATCAAAGACATGTCTTCCTGCTGGAATTGCTGACTAAGGTAAGTGTGGGTCAATGTATTTCAAAGGGGTTCTGAACTTTGATGCATAACTTTGTCATTTTTGCATATTTTCAACTTTATTGGATATCAAATTGAGATAAAATGATCTCTTTTCCAATTGAATCCAACACTTGACATACAAACCACAAATTTACAAACATATACACAATATTACATATAAAAATATAAAACACCATCATTAGTCAGGATAGTGTGGATAAGATACAGATTTCATCCAAAATAATTGCAATGTGTATCACAGAGGGTGATCAAAAATTATCTAAAATGATCAAACGATAATACAGTAACATTCAGTTGCTTTGATAATCTTTCCAATGTTTTGGGAACCAAGCTTGACAAAGTTTTTCTCCCAAAGCTAGTTTTACATTGTGGCACATAAAAACATATTCGATCCAGAGATCTTAAACTATGCATTTGTTTTTGCCTAATTGCAACTGTCTTCAAGAGAAAATCTGATAAAGGCTGGGTCATAAACTTATAAACTAATAAATTCCGATACATATCTCGCCTATCAGATAATGAACATAACTTGATTTCTGGTACAAAACACAACAATGAGTTTTATATAGCAAATTTGTTATAAATCTTAAAGCACTATTAAACAATTCATCCAAAGAGCCTAGTAATGTTTTATTAGCATTTTTATGGACTACATCTCCGTAATCTAATATTGTCAAGAACATCGATGTAACCAATAACTTCCTAACTTTTAAGTGAAAGATGGACTTATTCCTATGAAAGAAGCTCAATAATCCCTTTAATTTATTTGACATTGATGTTATATGTGATTCAAATGTTAAATTATTGTCTAGTACCACCCCTAGGTATGTATAAGACTCCACCTGTTCCAGAATAACCCCAGTTAATGACATTATTTCCTTTACAATTAAGTGTTTTATATTTTTTTTCTAAAAATCACCCATTGTATTTTGTGTTCATTCAAAAGAAGTCTCAGTTTTATTAATTCTTTCTGTACATTTAAAAAATCTTGTTGCAAAACCAACAGTGCTATATTAATATCTTCATTTTTTTGTATATAAGATTGTATCATCTGCATATAGCTGGATACACGTGTCAGGTGAACAAACATTTGGTAAATCATTTATATATAGTAAAAAGAACAGAAGGCCCAGAAGTGATCTCTGAGGTACCCCGTTACACATAGTAACAGGTGCTGAACAGGCACCTCCCACTCTGACACATTGTAATCTCCCTATTAAATAAGCATGAATCCAGCCCAGTGCTGATACACCCAAACCTACCTTCTTCAATTTATTCAATAACACAATATGATGCACAGTGTCGAATGCCTTAGACAGATCCAGGAATATAGCTGGCATTTCCTGATTTCTGTCGAAGGCACCCAACCCATCGTCAACCACCCTCAAAATTGTATGTGTTGTATTATATCCTTTTCTAAAGCCTGATTGACAGTGTGTCAACACATCATATTTAATAAAATACTGTATTAGCTGCTGATGAATAAGTTTCTCAAAGATTTTAGCACATACTGGAAGAATTTAAATTGGTCTATAAAAACCCTGGTTTGAGGACCCCCCCTTTGTATATTAGAATAACAAATACTGTTTTTAAATCAAGTGGCAATTCTGAACTTTCTAATGAAAAATTAAAAATATATGCTAAATTAAGTGCCAAAATTTCAGAAGCCAGCTTCAAAACAAAATGGGGAGATTTCATCACATCCTGGTCCCTTTTTATGTTTGCTTGCACACATGTGCAAGAAACATGATGTGACAGCTTAGGAGAGAAGCGGGTTGTGGAGGCTCGGCTGTGTTACAGCCAAGGGAGGCACTGCATTTGGAGGCTTGGCACTGGTGAACCAATGGAGGCACAGTGTGCAGATGACACTGGTCTCCAAAAAGTGCACTAAGTTCTAATGTTTTCACCACAGCAATCAGGGGCCGCCTTGTCATTGCAGCATCAGTCATTGTGCTGCAATGAGGGAGCGACCCATCATTGCAGGGTGGAACGTTAGTTAGCCTAATACTGTTTGTGAACATGGCGGGCGGCTTGCCTCCGCGTTCACAAACAATATTAGGCAGCCTCCCATGCCAAGGGGGTGCCCAATCCCCCTCAGCAGCATGTGCCCCCCCAAACGGTCTGTGTTGGCCGATGGGGGCCCCAATCCCCACCAGCTTCAGTGCCTGCAATGTTTATTTATTTAGCTGATGGGAGAGCCCACTCCGCGTCAGCAATATGTAACCCCTCCATTTTGTTGCCTGCTGACGGGGTGCCCAATCCACGTGGTGATGATATCCCCCCCTCATTTTCTTGTGTGTCAACAGGAGTGCCCAATCTCTGTCAGCTACAGCTGGCCCCCCCAAAAAAAAGAGTCCCTTGGCACGCCGGGAGCCCACCCCAGCGTGCCAAATGCCCCTGTAAAATTGAAAACCTCCCTGTGTTGCCTTTTTATTTTTTTTTCCCTATAAAGGAAATACAGTCCCTCGTGGTCTGCCAGACCCCCCTCCCACAACCCGCGCCCACCTACTGCACACCCTGCCTCCCTAAACCTCCCCTCACCCCATGCTTACCTCCAGAGTCCGACATGATGATCTTCGGTGGACTGGGAACATGTCTGCACTCTTCAAAGCTGACCACAAACTGAGGAAATGCCGGTAAGCTGTATAATGTGATAAAAGGTTTTTTTTTCAACTTTGCTGCATATCTCAGGCATTTTTTGGAATTTTTACACCAAATTTTCAGCATGGGGTTTTTGGGACCCCTCCTCATGAATTCTCTCACTGTCATGGCGTTAATCGGGCTTGAAGGGTGATTTTGCCATCACTGCGCAAAATCACCTTTGGGGACTGATTAACAAAATTACAGTGCCAGTGCTCATAAGGTGGGCTCTCAAAAAGCCTATGTTGCAAATTTGGTGAAAAAATTCCTAAAAATTACTGTTTTACATTTGTGCATTGCGCAGTTTCTATGCACGCTCGTAAGTTTGCGAATTTGTAATATTTTCACTCCGGATTTTCAACATTGCCATTTTATCACACCTACTTATGAGCAGTACAGCTGTCATTTTTCACATCTCACCCAAAATGTGTTTCTGCGCATGTAGCACACAATGGCACGGTCGGTGTGCGAAATCAATGTTTGGGACAGATTAAGAAAATCACAATGACAGTGTTCATGAACAGAGGTCTTAAAATGGCTATGTTGAACATTTGGTGAGAAAATTCCTAAAAATGACTGTTTTACGAGCGTGCGTTTCGGAGTTCATATGCATGCTCATAAGTGCATGAATTTTTAATATTTGCAGTCCAAAATTTAAACTATGCCATTTTATTACACCTAATTATGAGCAGTACAGCTATAATTTTGCACATCTTGCCCAAAATGTTTTTCTGCGCATGTAGCGCACAATGGTGTGGTTGGTGTGCGAAATCAATGTTTGGGACAGATTAAGAAACTCACAGTGACACTGTTCATTAGCAGAGCTCCTAAAATGTCTATGTTGAAAATTTGGTGAGAAATGTTCATAAAATGACTGTGTTACAAGAGTGCATTGCACAGTTTCTACGCACGCTCGTACCTTCGCACATTTGCAATTCTTTCACTCCAGACTGCCAGCACTGCCATTTGCCCACACCTCTTTACGAACAGTACAGCTGTAATTTTTCACATCCCAGCCCAAATGTGTTTTTGCACTTCCGGCACAGACAAGCGCGGTCGTTGTGGGAAATCCGTGTTCGGCACACATTAGGAAAATCACACTGACACTGTTCATTAGCAGAGGTCCTAAAATGGCTATGTTGAAAATTTGGTGACAAAAGTCCATAAACTAATTGTGTTACGAGCGTGCATTGCGCATGTAACCCCTAGATGGCGCTATCCCAGGGGCTACTACCCCTGCCTGATTTGCCACTAACAGGTTGAGGGGCCTGGATCCAATGGCGGGTGCCTCCACCCAGAGGTCAGGGTTTGCAATAGTTAAACTAACTTGGTCACAGCCCTCTGGGACACTGCAACCCCCCTTTCTTCCCACTAGTGGCCCACACAATATATCAGAATTACCTTCACAGTATACACTCACCCCCAGGTCTGGTTCCAGCACTGGGACCTCCTGTGAAATGAGATACAGTGCAACAATCACAGTACAGTACTT
Organism: Neoceratodus forsteri; assembly: GCA_016271365.2. Classification (NCBI taxonomy): domain Eukaryota; kingdom Metazoa; phylum Chordata; order Ceratodontiformes; family Ceratodontidae; genus Neoceratodus; species Neoceratodus forsteri. Next base: position 803,294,753 of record CM057449.1, on the reverse strand, counting down.
TAACATAGACAAATACCTCAGGCAGTATAACTTTGCTGAAACAAGCAGCTCTGAGTTATTTAGGGGGATATAACAAGGACAGGGGGAAATCAGGTTAATTAGCTTATCACTCTAATAATCTACCTATGGCTCTGTGCACAGGCCTATCCCTATCAGTTACCCGTTAAGCGAATAAACAAACAAACAAACAGTTACTGTCCCTGGGTACCCAAGCCATAGTGGCTAGTCCAAACCGTGGCAGCTGGTAGGGGCCCTTTCACACAGAGAAAAGGAGAATTAAACAGTCAGCAGTACAGTAATTCCATTTGGATTTAATGTGGCAATTCAACAGGGAGCGACCCTGAATTAGTACTCACGACCTCCAAATAAGATAGGGTCCTTCAATGTCAGCAGGGCTCACTTGAGGTACACAAACCTCTTACACATCCATATAAAAGAAAGCACTATACCAGGCAGGCTGCATCTGTATCCCGATCGCAATTACTGCACAATACCCGGAGAACACACAGCAGATTCAGTTCCTGACAGACAGAGTGCAATTTTCAGCAATTCTTCCAGTCTTCTACAGGGTGAGCCTGGTTTCTACTCTTCAGAGATCCTTTGATTCTTTTCACAGGACGGATTCAGTCCTAACAAGCTGCAGACCGAACTCTGGGCCTTACACACGTTTTTGACTAAAACTGCACACTGAAAAGCACAGGGCTCCTTCCTTCTTCACTGCCAAAGCTCAACTGAAACTCCAACCGACAAAACTGGCACTTCCTTTGAGTTCCTCCCAGTTCTTGACTGGATTGGCTGTCACTCACAATAGACTGCTGCTGTTGGTCCAAAAAGGCACTGAAGTCTAAACTACATCTCCCAGAGTCACTGCCCATACAATCCTCTTGTGGCTGGCTCAGATTATGAGTCCAAGTTCTGATTCGTCCAAGGCACCATTTTAGAGCTAGCTTACCCCACACTGATTGGTCCAGTTCAGCTGTTCAAAACTAGAATGGGGAACTAGCAGACACAGTTCTGACTGCAAAGAAAGCAGGTTAGACAAACTGTAATTTCATTATTACTCTAAATAATTTCTGGCAAACAGTTACATCTTTCAGATAGGTTCCTTTGCACTCCTAGTGACTGCAAAATGAAGTGAATTGGCAGCAGCTCGAGTGGTACAGAGAAGCACACAGTCCCCCATACAATCTAATTATGTCTGCAAGCAGACAGCTCTTAAAGAGACAGTACCAGAGGCTCTAAAAACACTCACTGATAAATGGCTTAAATGCCAAACACCATTCAGGCTTGGAGCATTCAAGCAAGCTCCTGGAAGTCTTTTGGGAACCCCCATTTGCAGGGGGATTACACGCAGTTTTGCACGCATGCTCGTAACTTTGCACATTTGCAATATTTTCACGCCATATTTTCAACATTGCCATTTTTCCATACCTCCTTATGAACAGTACAGCTGTCATTTTTCACATCCTGGCCAAAATGTGTTTTTGCACTTCCAGCACAGAATAGAGTGGTCATTGTGGGAAATCACTGTTTAGGACACATTACAAAAATCACAGTGACACTGTTCATTAGCAGAGGTCCTAAAATGCCTATGTTGAACATCTGGTGATGAAAGTCCATAAATGACTGTTTTACGAGTGTGTGTTGCGTAATTTACACTCATGCTTATAACTTTGCACATTTGTAATATTTTCACTCCAGATTTTCAAAATTGCCATTTTTCCACTCCTCCTTATGAACAGTACAGCTGTCATTTTTCACATCCTGGTTGAAATGTGTTTTTGCAGTTCCAGCGTAGAATACTGTGGTTGCTGTGGGAAATCAGTGTTCAGGATACACTAACAAAATCACAGTGACACTGCTCATGACCACAGGTCGTTAAATGCCTATGTTAAAAATCTGGTGATGAAACTCCATAAAATGGCTGTGTTACACGCATGCGTTGCGCGGTTTCCACGTATGCTCGGAAGTGCAAGCATTTTTAATATTCCCACTACACATTTTCAACAATGCCATCTCTCTTCATACCTCCCTATGGATGTCACATAAGCAATAATATCCAACAGGGTGGGCATTATTGGAAATATCAACCACCATAGGGCGCATGAGGCCCGACGCCACAGGCGGAGGGCCTTATAGCCCCTGGAAGGTCCAGTATTTCCCAATAATCCCCACCCTGGAGGGCATTATTGCGCTTAGAAAATGGCCCATTGGCGAATGTTACCCTGTAAAGAGGATCTTGGAGTGGCTCTTATTTTTAGCTGAACATCTATTGAAAAATAAATGCCCAGCTTGGAGCCTGTCTCAGTCAATCAGGTTTAAGAATTGATTGTTGCCAATTTCTAAAGCTGTCATTTTTCACATCCTGCCCGATCTGTGTTTTCATACATGTGGTGCAGAATGGCACTGTCACTGTTGGAAGTCAGTTTTCAGGACACATTGACAAAATCACACTTCCACTGTTCATGACAAGAGGTCCCAAATGCTTTCATGAGGTGGGGTCACAAAAAGGCCATGTTCAAAATTTGTACTTTGAAAACCAACAAATGCCTGAGGCATTACGGTTTCTAACCATAACATCCTACCATGTACAGACAGACAGGCATCGGGGTGTGCCTTTGGATTATCAACTGTACTGCTCATGCCATCCCACCCCAACCCCCCCAGCCATTGACAGGCATCGAGGTGTACCTTGGACTCTTTGTCCCAAGACTTCAACCCATTCTCCTGTGGTGCACCCATTTCAATGTATGTCCTTATGGAAGGAGGTGACTGTAAAGCCAAACACCCTAAGACACAGCTCAACTCGTGTCGGTGTCTGCAGAATAGGGTGAGGTGACATGGCTTGACCGTCATGGGTGATGACCCAAAACCTTGCCCCAAATCCTGTCTGTCTCTACAGGATGGAGGTGGGGTTCATGTAAAGTTCAGTACTTCACTGCCATTCCTATTCTGCATCCATCTAACTCCTGCATTTCTAATGCTAATACCAGCAAGCAAACATTCGACATTGACAAATGCTTATTTATATCTAACCTTTGCAACTGTTTTACAACATCCTCAATTACTATTGGAAACAAGCATTTGTCAATGCCAAATGTTGCTTGCTTCTATGTGCTGTTTAGGTATTTGGAAGTCATTGGAGTGCAAATATTGAAAATTTGCAAACTTACGAGCGTGCGTAGGAACTGAGCAACGCACGCTCGTAAAACAGTCATTTTTAGGAATTTTTTCACCAAATTTTCAACATAGCCATTTTAAGACCTCTGCTCATGAACGGTGTCACTGTGATTTTGTTAATGTGTCCCATACATTGAGTTTGCACACCGACTGCGCCTATTGTGCGCTACATGGGCGAAACACGCTTTAGGCAGGATGTGAAAAATGACAGCTGTACTGCTCAAAAGGAGGTGTGGTAAATGGCAATGTTGGAAAATCTGGAGTGGAAATATTGAAAATTCGCAAACCCACGAAATGCATGGGAACTGTGCAGCACACTGTAAACAGTCATTTTAGGAATTCTTTCACCAAACTTTCAACATTGCCATTTTAAGATCTCTGCTCATGAACAGTGACACTGTGATTTTCTTAATGTGTCCCATAGCTGAGTTCGCGATTACCGACATGCCCATTGTGTGCTACATGGGCGGAAACATGTTTTGGGCAGGATGTGAAAATGACAGCTGTAGTGCTCATGGAGGAGGTGTGGTAAAATGGCAATGTTGAAAATCTGGAGTGAAAATATTGAATATTCAAGAATTTACGAAGCGCATGTAGGAACTGTGCAACGCACACTCGTAAAACAGTCATTTTTAGGAATTTTTTCACCAAATTTTCAACACAGGCATTTTAAGACCTCTGCTCATGAACAATGTCACTGTGATTTTCTTAATGTGTCCCATGCATTGATTTCACACACAGACTGCGCCATTGCACGCTACATGGGCAGAAACACGTTTTGGGTGAGATGTGAAAAATGACAGCTGTACTACTCATGAGAAGGTGTGGTAAAATGGCAATGTTAAAAATCTGGACTGGAAATATTGAAAATTCGCAAACCTATGAGCGTGCGTAGGAACTGCGCAACGCACACTCGTAAAACAGTCATTTTTAGGAATTTTTTCACCAAATTTTCAACATAGCCATTTTAAGACCTCTGCTCATGAACGGTGTCACTATGATTTTCTTAATTAGTCCCATACATTGATTTCGCACACCAACTGCGCCATTCTGCGCTACATGGGTGGAAACACATTTTGGGTGAGATGTGAAAAATGACAGCTATACTACTCATAAGAAGGTGTGGTAAAATGGTAATGTTGAAAATCTGGAGTGAAAATATTGAAATTTCGTGAACTTACGAGCCTACGTAGGAACTGCGCAATGCATGCTAGTAAAACAGTCATTTATTGGAATTTTGGCACCAAATTTTCAACATGGGGTTTTTGGGACCCCTTCTCATGAGTGATGTCACTGTCATGTCAGTATTCAGGCCCAAAGGGTGATTTCGCAGTCACTGCACAGTCACTGCGCGAAATCACCCTTCGGGCCCGAATAACGCCATGACAGTGACATCATTCATGAGAAGGGGTCCCAAAAACCCCATGTTGAAAATTTGGTGCAAATATTCCCAAAATGCCTGAGACATGCAACAAAGTTGAAACCCCCCTATGTAACCCATTATACAGCTTACTGGCATTTCCTCAGTTCGTGGTCGGCTTTGAAGAGTGCAGACGTGTTCCCGGTCCACCGAAGATCGTCACACCGGAGTCCGGAGGTAAGTCTGGGGTGAGGGGGGTTGTGAGGAGGCTGGGGCACAGTGGGTGGGCGGGTTGTGGGTGGGGGTTGGGAGATGCCGAGGACCGCTTTTGTTTTTCAGGTTTAAAAAAAAAAAAGACATCGTAGACGCTGGCCACGCTGGGTGGGCTCCCAGCGCGGCACAAGGACTTGGGGCCGTTCAGCCGACGGGGGATTGGGCACCCCCAGCGCATAAGGAAGTTTGCCACGCTGGGTGGGCCTCAGCGTGGCACCTCACTACTGGAGGGGGGGCGCTAGCCGATGGGGGATTGGGCACCCCTGTCGACTATATGATTGTTGCCACGCTGGGGTGGGCACCCAGCGTGGCATTTTGAAGGCTTTTTGGGGAAGCGGGGAACGCAGCACAGCCGACGGGATTGGCCACCCCATCGGCTATACAGTGCGGCGGAAGCGCCGACGCCAGGTGGGAGTGGGCGCGGAGCAGCCGATATCTTATCGGTGCTCACTGAAGCGTAGCTCCCCCTTTCAACTGTCTGCCACTGCATTTTGGAGCATGTCATAGACAGCTCCAAAATGCATTGGCTTACAGGGGCCGCGCCTGCCAGCACACTGACTGAATTGGAGGAGGAGGTGACACACCTCCGAAATCTCCGATGATGGCACTATGTTTCTTGCACATGCGTGCAAGCAACATAAAAATGAAAACAATGGCCTTTTCAACTTGCAGTCAAAATCAGTATCCAGAATTGGGGGAGACAGACCAGGATGTAAACCATCAAATTTATTTCCAACAGAAGCAAAAAATGAACTAAACATTTCAACTTTGTCACTATCTGATGTCAAGACCTTCCCTTTAGCAATTAGGCACGTAGGTAAAGAGGGTAAACCCTGCTTCCACTTTAATGAATCAATTCCCTTCCATAATGTTCTAGGATTACCCTCAGCTGCCCAAAAATATTTTTCATAATAGTTTTTCTTTGCTTTTCTAATTTCAGCAGTACATTTGTTCTGAATAACCCTAAAAGCCAATTTATCTGTCGCAGATTTTGATTTCCTAGCTGTGTGCCATTGTCTTGATTTTTGTTTTATAAAGTTTTTTAACTCTTTTGTTATCCAGGGTACTTTTCCCTTTCTTACAGTTATTAACTTTAAAGGAACATGTTTATCAATAACACTTAGAAGTCTTGAAAAAAGCCTATGAAGTTTGCACATCTGGCACACATATAATAAGTTCCATTGGATGTTTGCAAGGTCTCTCAGATAAGCTTGGACATTAAATGATGTAAATACTCTAGTAAACATAAACTGAGGTTTTGGTTTGTCAAGAACCATATCTCTTATACAAGATATGTAACAATGATCACTCACATCATTTTCATGAACTGAAGAAATGTACCTATCAGGCCTACTTGTAAAAATTAAGTCTAGTAAAGTGTCCTTTTCACTATCAGACTTATGTGGTCTGGTGGGTAATTTCACTAATTGTTGTAAACCAAGTGCTGCAAATTAATTTAAAATCTCAAGCTGGGGTACCATCATATTCCAATTAAGATCCCCTAGTAACCTGTCTCATTTTTTAAAAAAGGAGCAATCGATTCAGACAAAGTCTGCAGTGCATTAAATTTTGCTGAGGGAGTCTATAACAAACTATAATATTAAAATAGAACCCACGTTTCCCCTGCACTTGTAGTACTAATAAATCCAACTGGTCAGGGATCGAGTTAGAAAGCTTAGTTTGACCCTTATATTTATTATTAGGATATATCATAACCCCACATCCTTTTTTTAATCTAGCTTGTCTAAAAATACTATAGTTTCCTATCGCTACATCCTTGTTAGCTATTTTAGTCGCAGGCCAAGTTTCTGTTATTGCTTAAATGTCTGGCTTCACCGTTTCCACTTGAGCTCTAATTATATCCAATTTGGGTAACAAACTTCTGGTATTTAAATGTAACATTCCCACATTTTTCCGTTCCCCAAATTCAGCCAGGGAATATTAATTCACTTGATTGGGGCCTGGATTCACATGTATGTCACCAGAAATCATCAGGATTAATAATATAATTTTCCTAACCCTGGCATACTTCCTAATCAGATGCCCAATACTACCTTGCATATTTTTTACATGCCCCCGATGTATCTCATACATACGTATATGTGAAACATTTTGTCCCTTAACGGCCACAGTTACAAAACTTTCTGTTAAATCCAAATTTCCCGCATAAACATTAGGTAAGAATACCACATTCTCTATACTCGTACCACTATACCAATAGTTCCCTCTTGTCTCTATCAACATCATATTGCCCTTCAATCCACAATATGCAAACTATTATTAACAAAGCCTCACGCATATTGAAATAGGAAAAAAAAAGCCCACGATAGAAAACAATATAAGTAAGCCAAACTGGGATTATATATAGGATAGGGGTATTTTGAACTTCAAGATTCTTAGACCCAAAGCAGGTTAATTAAACACTTCACGAGTGAATTTGTATAGCTATCCCCTCATAACTTTTGCTCCTTTACCCAACTATAAATTTATTTATTTGTAAAAATCAGTTTACAACCTTTGAGCCAGAGGCTCGTTTCCAAAGGTACTTTGTCACTAAAGACATACATAGTGTTTTTGGTTACATAGCATAGGTTTGCAAAACAATAGGCGTTCAACAGAGGCGCCACGTCACACTGTGTTCAGACAAATACATTTAGGTTACAGGGTACATGTAATTGAGAACAGGTGTTACACAAGTTGGTATCAATAGTGAGCAATCTAATAGGTAAACACTGAAACAGCTGGCACTGGCCAGGTTAAAACATAGGCACGGTGTACAGGGAAGTGGTGGTGGGGATGGCTAGGTGGAGAGCCGCCCCATAAAGCTTATATCCTAAAACTAATATATAAGTATTAAAATACAAATTATCTCAATTTCAGACCTGTAATACATAATTTCTGGCAAACTCTCCAGCGTTTCTCTTCTGAGTGGTGCGTGCCACTCACACTCGTGCCACTGCGCTCACGCAGTAGCAGCACCATCTTTCAACTATGTTCTGCCCCTCCTCCTTCTGCAGTGTGTGCTCCGAAATCCACCCTCTCACAGCTGATTCTAGTTGACCCCAAATTTTCAACATGGCCTTTCTGGGACCACACCTCATGACCAATGACAGTGGAATTATGTAAAACAGGCCCAAAAGACGATTTCACAGTTGCTTAGTAAAATCATTTTTTCGGGCAGGATTTGAACATTTTCACTGCCTTTGTTCATGTGGCAGGGTCATAAGAAGACCATGTTGAAAATTTGGAGTTAAAATATGTAACAATGGCAAAGGTATGTGTACACTGAAATTTTTCTACACTCACTTGGAACTTTTGTAATTTAAAATATTTCAACCCCAAATTTTCAACCTACCCATTTTTTCACACCACCTCATGAATATGACAACTGACATTTTTCAAATCCTAACCAAAATGTGTTTGTGCACTTGTGCAGAATGACGTGCCTGTGGCATGGAATGACTTTCAGCAGGGGTTTGAAAATGTTCACCTACTGGGTTCATGAGGTGGAATAATAAGAAGGCTATGCTGAAAATGTGGAGTACACATATGGTAAAATGCCTAGGTTATGAGTGAACATTGCAGTATTTCAACATTCACTTATAACTTCACTGATTTTCAATATTTTGACTCCAAACTTTCAGCATAGCCATTTCTCCATACCACCTCATAAACATGACACATGTCATTTTTAAATCCTGGACAAGAAGTGTTTTCGCACTTCTGGTGTGAAATTATATTTCGCTCAATATACAATAAATGGTACTTATCATGTTTATAAGGCGAATTATAAAATGAATATCGTGAAAATTTGAGGTCAAAATTAAAACTATATATATATATATATATATATGAAAAATATATAATTATTAACAAACTTTGAGTGTAGTGCCAGTCTTGACTCAGCAGGTATGCTTTGTGATCCTGTGCCATGAGTTGAGTTCTGTGGTGAGCTGTTATACAACACCCACCCAGCCAGGGAATAAAAGGTACAGGGTTGTCCACACATGTCTGGATACCATACCGTAAAGACAACTGTCCTCCTGCCATAGGGTACTGCACCTCTCCAGCCCTGGGTGGCAGAAGGCTCTGTGCATTGGCTGATAGATGCACTCTTTGCCCTGTGCATCTGTATCTGCAGCCAAATAGAAGTGCAGGGACCAGACAGCTCCATGAATTCTTCATATCTGTCACTGCACAGAAGTGCAGGGCTCACAAGGGTCATGCACTTCTGTAGGTGGATGAAGTCTTCCCTTGGCATAGGGCATCTGCATCTGAGGATAAAATTCCACCGTCTCAAAATACAGGAAATTCTTCACAAAAAACATAGTTAGTGTACCAGTTAGGATAACTTAACACCACAAAAGTAGGGAAATGTAGCATTAGGGTTTCCAACCCTAACTCCCAACCCCCCAAGCAGCAAAAGGAAATAATATTAGGGCTTTGGGTCTCCCAAATCTTGGTGAGTCAGTGGTGGAGTCTTCCTCGTGGTTGTCAACCATAATGCTCTCCCTACCCCCCCAGCTCATAGCCTCTAGTCCGATGAACAAGGTACAGCTCCAAGCCAATGCCTCATAGTGATACATTCTTCAAAGGTAGAGAAGTATGTCTTGCCACATGTTTTGAATGCAGTTTGTTGTAGTTTTCATCCTGCAAGGCCCTGCATGCCCTGTGTGAAGAAAGGAGATCATGTCTGATGCTGCTTGCTTGGGGAATGGGGTAGGCATTAGGGTTGACAACCCCAAGGGAGACCCCACCACTGATTCATCAAGACTCCAGAGACCCCAAACCCATATTTCTTTCCTTTTGCTGCTTGGGGGTGGGGCAGAGGAGTTAGGGTTGGAAACCCTAACACCACATTTGCCTACTTTTGTGGTGTCAAGTTACCCTAACTGGTGCATTAAGTTTTTTGCAAAGAATATTAATTGGCATGAGTAACAGATATAGTAATACAGTCCTAAAATGTAGCAACTATAGGCTGGAGTGCAGCACACATTTCAAATTACAGAACTAGTGATGCCATGCATGCACTTTAGTTCATATTATTTATGTGCACTGCAATTATAGCTTAGGTTATTTGTAACTATATGTAGCATTTTTACCACCCACTATTGAGAAGGTACTACTTCTGCAAGGCAGAATAGAATGCTAAAAGTCAAATCATTTAGTCAACTATGGGATCCTACATATGTACATTTCCTGAAATATAAATCTGACTCAGCCCATGCCACTGTTTCATTTAATGCAGCAAGCTTAGACTGCAGGCCACAAATACTGCAGACCATGCTGTAAAATGATTTTTACTTAGGCTGTCAGCTACAGTATGGCCTACAGGACACAGCATTATATGTGAAGCAGCCACCATTTGGGACAAACTGTCCCATTCACAGTGCAGTGATAAGAGAATTGCAAAGGTTCTGAGGTTCTGAAAGGTTCTGATAAGTTGCGAAAAGTTCCAGTTGTTATCAGAACTTTCAGATCATTATTGTTTTTGTTGATATAAAGCAGCAAGGCTAGGAAAAATGTTTGTCCCAAAAAATTAAGATCTACTTTTCTGGGCACCTCTTATGATATGCACCATGAGTTTTTTGGTTTTCTAGATCCTAATCCTTACCAGGTCTACAATGCTTTTTTTAAGCCAAATGTGATAGCTATCTTTTTCTTGAGAAAAAAACCCTAAAACATTTACAAAATACTCATATTTTGACAGAAGTAGAAACTTTTACCACCAAATAAAATTGGAAGATGCCTGGAATCTTTTATAGTGGAAAAAGGGTAGGGTCAAATTTTTTGCCCGATTTCGTTGCACTGCTGCTGTTATACAAAAGCTGTTTTAAATGTTATTTGAAACCTATAAACTACAGACAGCGAAGGAAAAGCTAGGGAGAGGCAAATTGTTCAAAATTATGACTTGAACCCAAAAATGTTCTAAAAGATTCTTATTTTTCAAAACTCATTTGTGTCCAATAATTCATGTACATTTGTGCATTTAAGACCCTGAGATATCTTCAGATAAACTTTGAAAAGTACATTTACACACAGTTTCTGCCTACATTTTGCACATTTTTTATACTTGTCTTCCCCTTTGTCTTTATTGCTAAGGACAACTTGAAAATGGGACCCTCATATCTCAGAATTCATCTATTCCTGAAATTGTAACATCACATGCAGACAAACAGCATGAGCAGATAGAAGTTTAAAGAGCATGGATCCAGTTTCCATACAAATCTCCCTAGTAACAGAGAATAAGGTGGTGATAAAATAGGAAATCTAGTAAATATTGTATAACTAGAACTCTTCATAATTTGTATAGCTCTGAAACAGTCACACACACAGTTTCCTAAACTGCATCAGTACAAACAAAAAAAAAAAGTCAATAAGGAGTATAAAAAGTGACAAATTCCAGAAGAGTCATTCCGTCACCAGGAGCAGACAGGGCCTCAAGCTCCGCCCCTACTGACGATGCATGGGGAGGCCCCATTGAATGAATGGATCCAAAGCTTTGGGGCCAGTATTATGACCTGGAGTAGAAACAGTATGGTTGCGAAATCACTTCCTGGCTGTAGGTAATCCTCCTAATTTGCTTTTCTCTATACATACTTTTTATTCATATGCTACTTATATGTTATCTAAGCATCTGGTTTTTAACAGGATTGATCCCAGGCTATGCTTCTCAGAATTTTAACAAACCAGTTAGCCTCTTCCCTTACAACCCTATAAAATCTACCACTTAAACTGGACAAATCCCCAACATCTGGAAAATGTGCTCTTGTCACTCCACTTGTTTTTAACTTTCTTTTTTCTTTTTAAACTTTATTTTTATTACATTTTGAATCAGTGATACAGAGACAACTGCAATCTGAGGAGAGGCACAAGACAGATCTTAGCCATTTAGGATATGCAAACAATAATAGGTTGGGTTGTCCCACTACCCTTCATATTACACCAAGAACTAATTGAAGTACTAATAAAAAGAACATATTTTACACAGTATGAGCCTTGATAGCAACCAATGCATAAAGTTAAAAACAAACAGTTTAACGCAGGATACTTTTACCAGACTGGGGAGAACCTACCTGATACACTTGATGAAAAATACTCTTACAGAATATTTGTTTTGCACAAGCCCAGTGAATAAATTGCAACCATATTTAACAGAACCGTGTAACGAACCTTGTAAGAAACCTAGCCTTATTGGAGTAATCAGTGTTGCAGCATGAATATCTTTTCTACTTCCAACTACCTATGCCAGAGTGTTTCAAACTTCAAGGGGTCGGATGCATAGGGTGATTGCCGGATGCAGAGGGCTGAACAGTGCAGAACTATCTAGGAGTGAACCATCCTGTAATTGTTTTCCTGTGCTATGTGCCTCAACAATAACTTGAGCTGCCTCAGGTTTTGGGGACAGGGCATTCACACCAAAAGCTTATGAAAGTTGCCACGTTGTGGCACATGTCCAAATTCTAGCAATGCTAGTCACCTGAAAGCCTAATGAATCGAGGTTTCTGCCCCTGCACTCCAACCTTCATTCAGCACATTACCCCAAACAACAGTCTTAACTATTAATCATACTCTATTTTAGGCATGTAACCAGAAGCATAAATATGTTAAAATATCACATAACAGTATCTTCATCAATACAACCTTTAGCAAGACTAAAACAAAGTAAGATTTGCATCCACCTCACTTTTTGTGATATTGTCACTATGTTTATTTATAATACGTGTCAATGTGGGTGCAAGAAGATGCACTATACCGAGTTCCATTGAGTGGCATCCGAAATAAACTGCTGTCAGCCATGGAACACACTCACAGTTCACAAGTATGTTTTAAAATGATAGTCACTTAGCCTCATCACTTGAATAAAGGTCCTTCTTGGTCTGGTCTCCAGTTCCAGACACAAAATGAGTTACACAAGAATCATCTGCTATTGGGTCGGTAAACAAATGTTTGTCATATACAGCGAACTGGATCTGGGCTGGAAAATTTTAATTGTTATGGTATTTCTAGCTCCTGGGGTTTCTGGGTTATGCCTTCAAAAGCTTTCATCTTGTTTGCATCATAATGGAGTAATGCAGGAACAATAGGAGTCTATTTCCCTCCTTTAAGATGGGTCCCTGATATCTCACTAACTTTAAGGATTCAGTCCCTCATTCCAGAAGATTGGGTCACCGTTAGGAGTGTTAGAGGTCCTTCATTAGTGTTACTTGCACGCCAAGGGAAGATGCAGTAGGCCGATGTCAGGACAGAGGTGAAACCTATACCTAGCACTTCTGGCATCCAGCACTCTAGGAATGTCACCAGATTTTCCCTTCTTCTGGCATACCCAAAAATCTTACATGCAAAGAATGAGCAAAATTTTCCAATTGTTCAGTTTGTGCTTTAGAATATTTTGCTCTCTAAAGGATGACACCACCACCGATAGTACCTTTCCGTATTTTTGTTTGCATCCGCCACATTAGGTGCCATAGACTTAACTGCATTTTCCACTTTCACATGTCTTTTAGAATAATGGTCCAGTTCTTTTTATCAAGCAGTGTGACTTATATTGATTTAAAGCATTTATTATAGACTGCAACAATTCCAATGTGGCTGGCCCTTGTGCCTTTCACAGACCTGCTGATGTTAAATAATTTTTCTTAACATTTCTAGGTCATCCTATTTCTAAAATGTAGGTATTCCAGCCCAATCTGGGCACTAAACTAGTCTCTGTAGAAATTAGGGTGCAATTTCTTCTAAAGGTTTGACTCTAAATTAGAACATGGTGAAGAGAAGCTAACAAAAGCTGGTCTTTCCTGCAGGGCTGCTGGCTCCGCCCCTTTAACTACCTTTTAATTAGTTTTATAAAATAATCTTATAAAATAGATCACTGTAGATATAAATTCTTAAATTTATAACACAATTTCAATAGCTTATGCATTAGATGTTCCCAGGTTTTGCATCATATGGGAGCATCACTAAATGGAACCGCATATTCCATCATGAATTAAAAAAAATTAATAGCCCAATAACACCACACTGATTAGACCCACAAGCCAAACAGGCACTGTTTTGTGTTACTAAACATTAAAAAGCTAATTGGGTCTATTCCATTAAACAATGCAGAACATGTAATATATAGCATCCCTCATAGCTCCAGCAACAGGACTCCAACCACCAAACCTTTTTTGAAACTTTATATATACCTCTAAAAGCAGTCTATAAAAGCATTGAAAATGGTGTGCCAAAAATAGCATGAAACAACATTTAAAATGAAATAAGCAGAATAGTAAATCAGCAAATAGTCCCATTCCAACATGTAGATGTCTTCAACTTGTATCACAGTTCTTATTGCAAAAGTCCAATCCCTAACAGTCCAAGATAAAATGAAATGCAACACAAAATAGTGAGCATAGCACTTAGGAGAAAGGGGAGAAGTCATTACATGGCCATAAAGTCTGTACCAGACATAGATTTAAATATTCATAGTACTTAGTGTAGTTAAAGGACAAGTAAAGTCATATCTAGCAAACGGCCATACTCCAAATATACTGGAGAAACTAGAACACCAAATAATAAGGGTATATGTGATGGCAAGGGGTGTGATATGAGATATGTCTCAATGAGTGGCAACTGAGCTTGGGAAATATCACGAGTGGAGCCATAAATGATTAATCTCAAAGCTCAATTGCCACGAGTTAAGATATATCTGGTATCACACCCCTTGCCATCACATATCCCCTTATTATTTGGTGTTTTAGTTTTTCCAGTATATTGGGACATCCCTTGCCATCACATATGCATTTTATACAACAGGGTTTGCAGTTATGTGAGAGTTGTGCTGCATTATTTCTTGATTTACATGTTGATTTTAGCTGTTGCTTGGAGTGTTCTGTTGTTCTTTGGTGTTCTTCCATGGCTTTACTGCTGTTTTTGTATATGGGAGTTTGTAGTAATTTGTTATTGGTTGGTTTTGTGAATGGGGTTTTTAGTAGCGTGTGATTGGGTGAGGTATGTGATATTACGGTGTGGTATTGTGTGTGATTGGTTGCTGAGTGTGATATTGTGGTTGGCAATCTGGCTTCTGTGTTGTTATTTGATTGGATTTTGTATGTTGTATTGTGTTGTGATTGGTAGTTGTCTCATGTGGGTGGAGCTTGAGGTTCCGATTTTGGCATGCAGTGTTTGCAGTGCTTTTTATATTTTTTGTAAATGTTACTCATTTTGTATTTATTCATTTATTTCTGCTTTGGTTGGATTTCTGCAGAGCTTTACTGAGAACTTCTGTACCTGTATTTGTGGATTTGTATGGTTGTGTTGGAAATTTGGGATTGTAAATGTAAGCCATGTGTGTAATGGGGATATTTATTTTTATAGGTATTGTTCGTTTGGTGGTGTATTCTTTTGATTTCTGGGATACATTGTAGTTTATTGAGTTACTGAGTTGTCCGCTTCTCTTCTGCGGATATGTACAGTAGTATTTAATGTTACCGGTGAACATGTTTGTTATTTTGGATGGTACAGTGCTTTAGTTTCACACAGTTTAGTATAGTACTGGGAACTTAAATTTACAATAGGAGAGTGATACTATTCCAGTTAGATTTGTTCTTCTGCTTCTAATATGTTGCCCTTGCCTGTCTTTGCTTTTGGTTTGTCCCGCGGTCTGCAAGAGGTATGCAACTTCTGCATAGATACAAATTTTCTTCAGGTGTGTTACTTTTTTTTTGGTTAAGGTTAAGAAATCTAGTTTGGCAGGTTAGCGTTGTGATGTGTACACAGTATCAATATTTGTCAGTGACATGTAGACCGTATAGATAACTGTGGCTTAGTTTCACTGTGTACACATCACGTTTCTGATATCAGTCTGGGGTTGTGATAGTGAATTTTATTTGATGATATATTACTTCACCCCTACTGTATAAATAAAAATATCATGCCTGTAATTAGCGCAACCAAAATGAGACACTGCATCTCCCCTCAAAAAACCCTACTCACAGCTTTGCCAAATTGAAAATCAGCCCAAGCCCAAATTTTCACCAGCAACTTTCTCACCAAAATCCGATTTGATTATTGTCATCAAAATATCAGCAGCACGTGGGTCTAGAAACACATATGTTTTCCTGAAGTAAATCACACACAGTTTGGCAGGGTATTGGAGGGCATGTGAAACACCAAAGGATCATAGTGTTGCTCTAATGGCATCCACGCCTTGCAAAACTCTCTGGTCACAAAGCAAAAGTCAAGGTAAACAGGAGTGTGAACACCATCCTCCAGTGAAACGGGCTCCAGTCTATGAGCAGTGTCCAGAACTCTCTTTCGTGGCTACTAGCCAAAATAATGAGGAGGGTTAAAAAGGCATCCATGTTGTCAACTCTTATGTGGGGTCATAAGAAAAAGAATGTGAAAAAAAAAAAAGAAGTTCAAATTATTTTTTCATATGAAGGGATCTTTTTTTGTATGGCCCAGTTCCCTTTTCCTATGGCCACATGAAAACATAGTTAAAAATGTATAAAAACACACATTTATGGGTTATTTTTCCAAAAACTAAATTCAGAATCCTCCTAAGGGGGTCCTGATTAGCAAGATACACATGTTGGCATATCTGCAGGATATGATTTTTATGAGTTTTCAAAAAAAAAATTTTTGAAAAAAAAAAAACAGAAACAAGATGTCGGCCATGTAAAAAAATACTTTTCTCACAGAAAATGAGCACCCCCATATGAAAAAGGGTGTTTTTTTGTATAGAGCCAATTCTTTTTTTCTTTCCAAATAGCTATTCATAAAGCCGTACTCAGAACTCGTGATCAGAACCAACATTTCAAATCCTTAAAAGTCTGGAACGGATTAATATTTTTTCACCAGACCACTGAAAGGCACCAATTTGGCCCAAATCCTTTCTACATAGAATATTTCAGACCAAGATAGATTCAGGAATGTCTAGGTGCTAGGGGATGACAAAAAAACTGCAAAAAAAAAACAATTTTATTTTCACTTTTTTCACTATCCACATCTGGGAACATGCACATCTGACCACAACTACATTTTTCACCTGAGACTGTGCATGCAAATGTTTGTACAACTCCGTTGAACAGGTGTGAAGCTATTAAAGTACAAAGTTTGGGGTTTAACACAGAAACACCTACTCAACCCTAACTATAGTGGTGCTACCACGTCACTACAATGTATTTGAAAGTTGATAGTTTGGAGGTTTGCTCTTGGTTAACAATCTATGAGAACACCAGAGTAACATAATTGTATCTGATTAGTGTACTTTCATGTGTCCAGTTAGCCAAGATTGCAAAATTGTTCTGCTTTTAATTACACTCACTTTAATTTATTTTGTATAAGTATCAGCTATCAGTAGGTGGAAGTAACTTTTGATAAAGCACACGCACATGCACAAAAGACTGAGTTTCTAACCCCTGAATCAGTGTTACTTGCTGCTCTGCTACTAGAAATGCACATTTTGAAGAAGTACAAATAAAATTTGCTGTCTACAACACCTTTTGTCAGCATATGACTTGCAAGCCTGCTAAGGCCGTTTGTATGGTTGTGCCCAGTTGTTTGCTTTGTGGACTTTGAACTCTTTTACTGTGAGTATCAACCACCTTGGAGCATTCCCTGTTTAATTCTGGTTGGAAAGTTATGGATGAACTGGGGCCCAATCCATTCAGGGCTTGAAAAGGTAACACAAGAACCCTATGGTCTGTCCACAGTCACACAGCCAGCCAGCACAGAGCCCGCAACAAGGAAGTAATATGATGTGATCTCTGGGTGAAGGTCGGACGCCTGGCCTTAGCATTCTGGGCAAGCTGCAAGTGACAGATTAGAACATCAATCAAGCCATTATAGAGTGCACTACAGTAGTGATGTCTCAAGGAAATGAAGGCCTACACTAGTGCATGCAGATCAGTAGGATTAAGAAAGGGAAAGAGTCAGGAAATATGTTTAAGGTGGTAAAAGCAGCCACTTACAAAGTGGGCTTGGAATGTCAGCCATTCATCAAAGATTACCCCAAGACTATGCATCTCCTAACTGCTTCAAGTTTAACCCCATTAATCCAGGGGAGCTTGGAGCTACACCGAAGTGTTGATACAAACTGATTTAGCCTAATCAGCAGCCACTCTCTTTTGCTGGTTAAAGTGGCAGCCAGATGGAGGCCATATAAACACTGACCTCCAAATGGCACAGTTCTAATTATAGCACTGATTTCAGACTGTGCAAAAAAACTCCATACTACAACACCTTATGATATCCAACAGCAGTAATATATGTCACGCTTACCCAGCTGGTTATGATTGTTTTATATTCTAAAAGGAGGAGCTAGATGACATCATAGAAGGGGTGTATATGAGGGAGACACAATTTAACTAGGAATTGTGTCTGATCTTTGTGTGATGTATCTTTTTGGGCTCTTAAGAAACAAGATTTCTGATCTAACCTAAGCACTGTACAGAGCTAATACATTAGATAGAAAAGATCTAACTGTATGTTGGTAGGAGTCTGTCTACAGTTTTCCTTGTTTTTCTTTATGTGATTGTATGCTCTTTGATATATTGTTCTGTGTTTACATTTTACATATTTTTATCCATTGTTATGTAAATCTTATATTTGAAAGACACTGCCTGGGTCTTTCAAGTTCTTTCTTTTGCCTGTGACATATAGAGGATTAAGACTGACAAAACTGTACAAGAGCTTGATGGTGTTACTAAACTGGGAAAGGCAGGAATATACCTAAGGTCTTTTATAGAGTTTTAAGGGTTCATTTTGGAAGCCTGGCTTGGTGCCCCAGCATAAGATTGTACCGCAATCCCCGATGAGGGTACGAATCTGTGTCTGTACATTTGGGTATGCTAGCATAAGGTTCACCATTTGAATACCCCCAGAACTTGAAAATAAAGGTGATTTGGACCCACACACAGACAGGAGGGTTACCTTGTCTGTTACCTATTCACATTACTGCACTCGGAGGTTGGCACTGTGGGAGCAGAGGGCCTGACCTGCTGAGTGCGTTTGTGACAGAATTTGTTGACAGCAGTGTGGATAAAATTGGTAACACAAACTTAAACTGTTCAGTGTGTGAGCTTAATACAGTACAGCTCACTTGCAAAATAAGGCAGTGATTTATTTTTAAAAAGGAAACAGAACTATATAATTTTGCTTACAGTCAAGTTCCTACCTGTTTTATTTTTCTTCTAAAGTGCAAGTTAGAGTAGCCATAGTTAGGGAAGAAAATGGCTTCCAGCTACAGCGGGCACACTGTAGACTACTTGAAGCAGTTGTGCCAGGACAGAGGAGTCCAGTATGAGGGGAGAGCCACCAAGCAGAACCTCATGGATTCCCTGATGGCAACAGATGCCCAAAGCATCGACCCACAGACTGTGACTGAAAAAGACAAAACCTTGGACATGGAGGGGCTAGCAGCCAGTGCAGTGTCCAGATCCAGTGAGGATGACAGCAGGGTCAGTGCCAGTGAAGGGCCACAGCAGCAGAGGAAGGTCACCAACATTCTGGAGTTAGAAGCAATCAAGCTGCAGATTTAGTTGTGCAGAATGGAGCTGAAGTTCCAGAGGGAGGCTGAACAAGAATGGCGAGAGGCAGAGCGAGAACAGCAGGAGGCTGACCGTGAAGCGCATAAGCACCATAGGCAACATGAACTGGAGAAGTTATGACTCCAACCACCAGCACCAGAGCAGACAAGTGGCTTGGGTTTAACTGGAACTACAGGACTGGGTTACAAATTGAATTCCAATTTGATAGCTGAATTTAAAGAGGATGAGGATATGGATGCCTTTTTAAATTCCTTAGAAAAAGTTTGTATTCAGGCAAAAATTTCTAGAGGGTCCTGGAGCTTCCAGCTATCTACGCGACTTACCGGGAAAGCTCAGGATGCATTGGGTCAAATGTACAATGAGGACAGTAATGATTACAGCAAATTTAAAGCTGCAGTTTAAAAAAAGTTTGATTTAACTGCAGAATCATACAGAGCTAAATTCTGTAAGCTCAGGAGAAGCCCTGATATGAGCTACGAGGAGCTAGCCACAAAACTACGACAGTTTTTAAAATGTAGGTGGGAGGGAATTGAAGCAAACTCTGTAGATAAAATTGAAAATGCTATTTTGTTAGAACAGTTTTTTTGGGCATGCCCAGCAGAGCTGAAAACCTGGCTGGAGGACCGAGATCCCAAAACAGTGCAAGAGGTTGCTGAACTCTCAGACCGCTATGCCAAGAGCAGACCTGCTCTGAGAGCGAATGGGGTGGGCATGGCCACGTAGAAAGGGAAAAGCATGCCTTCAGGGCAGCTAAAACCCTCACTGCCTCCACCAAAAACCAGTTAAACCCAAGTTTCAGAGAAAAGATATCTCTGGGAAAAGAAATTAATGTTGGGTCTGCAAAGAAACTGGGCATATTGCCAGACAGTGTCACAAAAGGATGAGCAGTATGCAGAATGGGGGTAGGAAAGAAGTGGGTTGTTTGTGTGTCCCTGGAAGCATGCCTGTGAACATGAGGGAACACATGCACCCAGTTACAGTGAATGGTGTACAGACACAAGGGTTAAGGGACACAGGGGCATCCCTGACATTGGTAAAAGGGGATCTGGTACAGCCTGATCAGCTTATACCCAATGAATTTGTAACTATACAAGACTTCACTTGGGGGGGGAGAAAACATTGCCACTCGCTAGTGTTCTCCTAAACTGGGGTGAAACAGGGGGAACTGTGCAACAGGTGGCTATAGCCAAAACATTAGCAGTTGACGTCATCCTTGCCAACAATCTCAAACAGGGGATGGTGAGTGTAGTTACCCATAGCCAAGCAGCAAGGGAAAATTGTAGTTCCCTGGACCCCACAGAAGCCATTGTGGAAACCACTGGGAGGCTGGTTCTCCAGGCTGTGTCTCCTGATATGGAGACTAATGAAAAGGGGGTAGAAATTTCCCCAGTAGAAGCTAACCACACAGCTACAGAGGGTTACTCCGAAGAAGGAAAGGTGACCCATTGTCAGAGGATTAGGGATGACAGTGATCTTGAGTGTCCTGACTGTAGTGCTAGGACCCTAGTTTAGAGACTGAATAGGACCTGTTCCATGTCTTGGGAATGGGTAAGGACTTTGCAGCTGCTCAGAAAAGTGAACCTAGTCTAGAGAAACTGAGGGTTTGGGCAGATTCTGACAGAGCACAGGGAGGTTGACGGTAAACATAAAGTTTATTGGGAAAATGGACTGATGTATACTCAGGATGTGAAGACAAAGGGAGGTGAGATAGGCTGGCAGCTTGTCGTTCCCCAGGGGTATCGTGAGCAGTTGCTCAAGATTGCACATGATATTCCCTTGTCTGGTCATCTGGGAATCATGCACACTATGCAGCAGTTGGCCCAGAATTTCTATTGGCCCAATTTCACCCAGCAGGTGAAGGGGTATTGTCGATCTTGTTACCGGTGTCAAGAAATAGGGAAGGCAGGTAGGAAAACCCAAGTCACCCTAATTCTATTGCCCATAGTGGAGGAGCCATTCCAGAGGGTGGGAATGGATATTGTGTGGCCTTTAAACACCCCCAGTTCCTCTAGGAAGAGGTTCATCCTGACTGTGGTGGATTATGCCACCCAGTATCCAGAGGCAGTTGCCCTATCCTCACTGAGGACAGACAAAATGGCAGATGCCTTACTTGGGATTTTCTCCCGTGTTGGGCTTCCACAGGAGATTATCACTGATCGAGGGGGTTCCTTCATGTTGGGACTGATGAAATGTTTGTGGGAGAAGTGTGGGGTGATGCAGAGGAGCATGACACTTTATCACCCACAAGCCAATGGGCTTGTGGAATGGTTTAACAGTACCCTGAAGTCAACGCTCCAAGAATTTGCTGAACAGCTTGGAAGGGACTGGGAGAAATACCTTCCCCATCTGTTGTTTGCATACAGGGAGGTGCCCCAAGAGTCAACAGGATTTTCCCCCTTCGAGCTCTTATATGGATGCCAGGTACGTGGGCCCCCTAGTCTTGACCTGGGAGGACTGGGAAGGCAAGCACACCACCCAGGGAACTCCCATAGTGGATTACATCCTTAGGTTTAGGGAAAGACTGAAGGAACTTATGGGGACAGCCCAGAGCAACCTGGCAGCTGCCCAACAGAAACAAAAAGTGTGGTACAACTGCAGAGCCAGAGCTCACTCGTACACGGTGGGTCAGGAAGTCATGGTCCTTATTCCGGTCCGGAAAGACAAGCTGTAGGCTGAGTGGGCAGGACTGTCCAAAGTAGCTAGAAAGGTAAATGACAGTTACCTGACAGAAGACATACAGAAAGGATGTACCATGTCAACATGATGAAGCCATATGCTAATAGGACTGACATGGTGTTTGCAGTATGTAGTCCTGGGGAGGGAACCGACAAAGGAGACACCCTTCTGGACTTTCTGGAAGAAAGCAAGCGGGAATCCTCTGTGGAGATGGTTAAATTGTCTCCCCAGCTGGCCCCGGACAAGATCCAGGAAGTAAGGGAGGGTTTTAGCAGACTTTGCCCCACAGTTTAGTGCCAAGCCTGGACTAACCCCCTTAGCGACGCATGATGTGGAGACAGAGACACAGACACCTATATGGCGGACAGCATATCGGGTGCTGGAGGCTGTCCTAAAGGACATTAGGAAGGATGTGGAGGAAATGCTGGATTTAGGGGTAATCCAGAGATCCCACAGCCCCTGGGACTCACCCGTAATCCTTGTGCCCAAGCCAGATGGCTCTACTCATTTCTATGTGGACTATCGTGGACTGAATGCAGTCACAAAGTCAGACACCCACCCGATGCCCCAGACGGATGAACTCCTGGACAAGTTGGGAAGGGTGACCTACCTTACAACTGTTGACCTGACAAAGGGGTATTGGCAGGTAGAGTTAACTGAAAGAGCTAGGGAGAGGTCGGCCTTCATCACTCCGATAGGCTTATTTGAATTTAAAGTAAAGCCTTTCAGAATGAAGAATGCCCCGGCCACTTTCCAAAGGTTGGTGAACCAGGTGTTAAATGGTGCTGAGGAGTATGTAGCTGCATACCTGGATGACATTGCCATCTTTAGTGCCAGCTGGGAGGAACACCTCTCCCACCTTAGGGAAGTGCTGAGCAGGATACAGAGGGCCGATCTCACTGTCAAAGCTGAGAAGTGCCAGGTGGCCATGGCTGAAGTGGCATACCTTGGGCATGTTGTAGACTGGGGACAGCTTTGTCCTAACCAAGTAAAAATAGAGGTGATCAAGGCATGGCCCAGACCAGAAATGCAGAAGCAGGTCAGGAGTTTTCTCAGGACAGCAGAGTATGATAGGAAATTTGTACCCAATTACAGTGCTCTGCCGCTCCCCTATCTGACCTGGTAAAGAAAAAGATGCCTAAGAAATTTACCTGGGAACCAGCCTGTGAAAAAGCCTTTACCAGACTGAAGGAGGCACCATGCAGTGCTCCTGTATTGACGAGTCCTGACTATATCAGACCCTTTATAGCCCAGACTGACGCCTCAGATGTGGGTATTGGGGCAGTACTGAGTCAGACATCCAACCAAGGGAAAGATCACCCGGTAGTGTACCTGAGTAAAAAGTTACTTCCCAGGGAGCAGGCTTACTCTACTGTGGAAAAAGAGTGTCTTGCCATAGTGTGGGCCCTACAGAAGTCTGAGCCATATTTATATGAGCAGCATTTTGTGGTACAAACTGACCACAATCCCGTGGTTTGACTGACTCAAATGGGAAAAACTAATGGTAGACTATTAAGATGGAGTCTTGCTTGCAAGAGTATGACATGACAATCTTCCTTAGGGCTAGAGCGACCAATCAGAACACAGATGGCTTATCGCATCTGTATGAGGAGTAAACTGATTTGGGAAGCTCATCCCATGCAGGGATAGAGTCCCCAAATTCATTCTAGGTGGGGAGGACTGTGGCGCTTGGCCAGCTGGTTATGATTGTTCTATGATATTTGTAATATAGAATGTGGTATGTGAGTGTCTCACATGAGACATCCTGTGCTATGGGTGCCCCCCAGGTCAGTGAAGTGCCAAGTGACCTGAAACCAGGAGGTAATTAAAAGACTAGAGAGACTTAATTATGGGTCTCCTGTTTTCCTGTCTTAATTAGAACTGACCCAGCTGCCAGGATATAGGGGGCCAGATATCCAAAGCTTTGCGCGGTTCGCAAACAGTTTGCACGGGATTAGCATGGGTCTGCCATATTCAAAAGGCCAACTACCACACGCAAACAGCAGCAGTGCCGGGCAAATCATAATGATATGAAAAGGGCATAGTGAACATGAATACAGGTGCTATGAGATATTCAGCGATTAGTGCCGCGCTAAAGTGTTTAGCGCAACATAGCGTGACCCTTAGCGCGGTACATATTACCACCCAGGAAAAGCTGGTCTTAAACCTGGGCAAACAGCTTTTCACATCATTGGTGCATTGTGTGGTGATTGCATGGGATTTGTGCGGCTTGTGCGACCCTAACATAAGAGTATGATACTTAGAAAATGCCAGACACGGAGGACACATGCTGCTCACTGATGGCACCACCATGATGCCAACACCTGCCACCAGTCCCAGCCAAGCATAGACAGTAACGGGTGCTCTGACCCATGGGGACATCATGGTAGTGTGGCCACATAGCACACACCTGCAGACTATATGGCTGTGGTGCCTAACAGATGCCAGCACATACATGCAGCACTGTGGGCATGGTGGCCATTGAGGGGAGGGTGTATAGGTGGCTAGACCTCACCACAGCCCAGGTGTGGCCACAAGGCTGGGACACTTCACGCAGTGCATGTGGGCCAGTAGTGAGAATATGCCACCACCTGTGTGCCTGTTGGATCTTACATGCCCCCCCCAGCCACATACTACACAACTGTACAGATACCACAGTACACACAGCCATCCATGTATATGTCATTGTGTGCATCCCATACCACAGGTGCAGCATCTGTGGATCACACAACAGCGTAACAGTACTGTCCACTGTCAGTAATTACCTGCAAGCTGGGCCTGTCAGTGTGTACAGTGCAGTGGTCATCATTGCCCTACATACCATAGGCATTGCTGTGTCCCTCACACTACCAGCCCCCTTGCTACTGTAGTGTCTGCTATGCACTGTGGCATGACCTACAGTCTGAGGGTTGCATGCAGCACTACCACCACCTGTGCCTATGCTGGGTTGTCCCCTGGGTTATGTTTTGCTATGCTATGCTGTACTGTTCAGATGTAGCCTGCAGCTGTCATCATGCACTGCCTGACTGACCTACAGGTGGAGCTGTGGTTGGACCTGGCCAGCCCCTGTACTTCCAGACTGACTTACAGGTGGAGCTGTGGGACCCGGCAGCAACGCTGAGCAAACTGCATGCAAGTCAGGGCATAATGAGATGCTGTTTGCCCAGAGACTATCTAAGTAGGCTCATTTGCATGTCACTTTTGAATATGGCAAAGTTTAGTGCTGGGCTAACGTGTTTGCACCGGGCAAACAGCTCCACGCTAAAGCCGCACTAACGTGTTAGCACAGCGCTAACGGTTCAGGAAATAATATACAGTTTAGATCGCTGTTCTTTCCTATCTGCTGCTGCTGCCTGCAGCTGTACTAGGTCCATGCTTTTGCTGGCACACACATTGACCACATAGTTCATCTCTACCTACCCTCACGTTGCTGAGCACTGTGTTGTTGTTGTGGATTGTACTTCCTGGTTGCTATATTCAGTGCTGTCTTATTCCAGGGCTATGTTTGCCCTGCACTCCCAGCCCAGTTTGCATGGCCTCATTCTCATGCTATATTCAGTAGCTGCTTGCCCCAGGCTAATTCTTTTGAATATAGTTTGCTTTGTGCTCTGGTCTACATTTGCCCGCCGGGCAGTGTTAACTTGGCCCAGGGGCAAAGTTTTGAATATCTGGCCCTCGGCTCATAAACTTTTATGACATCTTAGAGGAAAAACATGTTATACCACCATGGCATGAAAAGTTGTAAAATCTTTGACCTGCCTTGGGAACAGGAAACCACACAAGATCGAAGGAAAGGCTTGATTAAAGACTGTCTTAATTTGGGAAATTAGTTTTTGCTGAAGTCACAGTACTTAAAATATCTCCTGACAGAAAGATCATTGTTTGTATATTTTGTTATATTCTAAAAGGAGTACCTAGCTGACCTCATAGAAGGGGTGTGTGTGTGTGAGAGAGAGACAGTTTAACTAGCACTTGTGTCTGATCTTTGTGTGACATATCTTTTTGGGCTCTTAAGAAACAAGATCTCTGATCTAACTAAAGCCCGGTACAGAGGTAATACATTAGATAGAAAAGATCTAACTGTATGTTGGTAAGAGTTTGTCTGTAGTTTTCCTTGTTTTTCTTTATGTGATTGTATGCTCTTTGATATGTTGTTCTGTGTTTACATTTTACATATTTTTATCCATTGTTAAGTAAATCTTATATTTTGAAAGATACTGCCTGGATCTTAACCAAGTTTTTTCTTTTGCCTGTGACGTATAGAGGGTTAAGACTAACAAAACTGTTCAAGTGCTTGATGATGTTACTAAACTGGGAAAAAGTAAGAATATAACTAAGGTCTTTTATAGAGTTTTAAGGGTTCATTTTGGAAGCCTGGCTTGGTGCCCCCTGGCATAAGATTGTATCGCAATCCCCAAAAAGGGTACGAATCTGCGCCTGTACGTTTGGGTATGCTAACATAAGGTTCACAGTTTGAATCCCCCAGAACTTGAGACTAGAGGTGATTCAGACACACAAGCAGACAGGAGGGTTACCCTGTCTGTTACCTGTTCACATTACTGCGCTCAGAGGTTGGCACTGTGGGAGCAGAGGGCCTGACCTGCTGAGTGCGGTTGTGACAATATACACCATGAACAACACAGGTAAGAGGACAAAACCTTGAAAGACGCCACAGTTCAGGACAGCTGGGTGGGACTACTATGACCTAATGACTATCAGATCACAAACCATCTTTTTTTCATTTACTGTTTGTGCTCCCAACTACAGCTGATGCCCCAAGCAACCCACATCCCCAGCCCCATCACCCACCATCGGCAGAGATTACCTGCACCAAATGCCCCACAGTGTGCCCCCATGGTAAAACCTCTGGGGGCCTGTTCCCCCAGCAGTGACTGAACCTGCAATCAAGGCATAGCCTGGCTGGCAGGTGCAGGGCCTGTAGGATGCCATGCGGTGACAGTATAGGCAAGGAAAAATGGGCAGATTGGGTGGGCCAAGCGGTCCTTATCTGGTGACAAATTCTAAGTTCCACTACATGTTTTGTAGGTGGGGTGTTGCAATGCTCTGTACATATCCATTTCATGCTTGCATGCATGCACTCTCGCTGTCAACTTCAAGGGAAAAAAGGCTGGCCCGATGGCGCTGAGGATTGACGTGCTGGACGCCACACCTCACGCTACACTGGCGACCCGTGTTCGGTAGCAAGCCCGGGTCTCTGGGGGCTGGCCGGGGAGGAGAGAGTTGAGCATCTGATGACAGCTCTCCTCTCCTGGGGCAGGGGAGGGATGTGTCTCCCAGCACTACTGACTCCCGGTGGAGGCAGGGATCAATGCACTTGGGAGTGCTCGCGAAGGCAGGAGAAGCGCTGTGGGCAGATGTCCTTGCCGACATGTGTGGGAGTGCGCATGCTGGCACTAGATGTCACTGCACACCCATGATGCTGGGGGGGGGGAGCGCAACGGAACATGGAAAAACCCAGCTCTGTGGGGTAGGCTATGGCACCTGACCCCCATGCCCACCACCGGATCCCACCCACCCAGCCTTCCACTTCCTCCATCTGGGCCCTCACCTGCAGCTTGGCCAGAACTTAAGAGCACCCAAAGAGGATGGTTGGCCACACCCTGGAGAGGTTAAACTGAGGGTACTGGCTGCAGAAGTGGGGGAGGAGGCTCAGGATGGGGGGACCTCAGGCGAGCAGGATCAGGTCAGGATGTCTGAGAGAGGCCCCGCAGGCTGCGACCTGAGGGAAAAATAGTTAAAAAAAAAAAAACTCCAAGGGAAAAAAACATGTTGGCTAAAGAGCCGACCAGGGACACAGAATTTTGACAGAATCATTTTTCGCCAATGTGTTTTTTCCTCTGAGTTGGCAGCATGAATTCATACAAGCAAGCATGCAATGGGTCTCTACAGAGCCATCCAACACCCCACCTACGAAACGTAGAGTGAAGCATAGAATTTGCCGGGCAGATAGAGGCTTTTTGGCCCACTGAGTCTGCCCATTTGTCCCTGCCTGTACTGTCACCACAGACCCTATCTGATCTGCAGCTACTGCCACCCTTCATTCCTACCACAATTCCGTTATACCTATCTCCTGCATTCTTGAAGCTCGCCACTGTTTTTGCCCACACCACGTCCACTGGAAAACTGTTCCAGGCATCCACCCTCTTTCAGTGAAGAAGTACTTCCTCACATCCCTCCTAAATGTACCCCCTTCCAGCTTCATTGCATGTCCCTTTGTTCTCAAGCACCTTTTCATAAGTTTCATAAGTTTGGTGTGAGACAATAGCTTTCGCCAAAGGGTCTCGTAACTAATATACAGCATTTTAAGTACCCTTAACTTTTCTCTCTGGTTCTATAGTAGATATCTAATTTGGTCTTAAAACTGAGCATGGTATCACATTCCACTACAATGGATGGGAGTCTATTCCAAGGGAACACCACTCTCTGGTTTACCCATGCTCCCCTCTTGTTAGATTTATACAGCTCCCCTTTCAACTGGTACTCACGTGTTCATGAAGGATCTCTACTTTGTAGACCCACACACTCCCACAAGTCCCTATTCCTATGAGCAGAATATATGAAGCACAAGTCCCCTCTGAGCCTATGATACTCCTATACACTTTAGCTGAGGTATCATAAATACAAGTCCCAGTGCCTCCAGTAGCCACTGTTCCAAACAATCTCTGGTCAGAGCCAACGCGGCTGCTGCAGAGCAGTAAGACCAAGTCGAAACAGTACTCAGAGCTTCCGCTGTGGCTGATGCCATACTTGCATGATACTCGGTCATGCACAGTGACTGATAATTGTGTTTGGAAGAGAAAGAGACCACAGTGCCCAAGATGGCCACTGTGACAACAGTGCGCATGCGCAATTACCGCCGATACTCATGCATGCGCAGTGAACTCTTGGTGGCCATCTTGGGGACAGCAAGCTCTTGCGGAACTTGCGATGACAAGTGTCTAAAAAGAGTGCACCCGCTGAGATGAGGGACTAGTATGGCTGTGGAGGGAAGGGACAGAGGAAAAACAATGATACAGCAATGACCGCAGCACTGTGGAAGGTCACTGTACTGGTAACTGGTCACGTGCTTCCACAGTTCTTTCCCCCTGCTAGCAAAACATCTGCAGAGCTCCACCCATGCAGCAGTAATAATGTGTTTGTAGATGTGAACAACCTAATTAATATGCCTCCAGTCATGAGGTCCAGAAACAGGCAAAGCGGTCTAGAACAGAAGTGTTTCAATGTCATGATCAAATCTTGCCAGAGCCAGAGTCCTACAGACTTGCAAGATGAAACTGATGAATTTGTGATTAACAAATGAATGTTATCTTCTCAGCTCTTTTTTTTTTTTTTAAGACTACAGCATCTGCATGTCTGTGTATGGAGAGGTTCATTTCAGAAACTAAGCTTGCTAATCGCTCATGATGCCATAATTGTATTTCATATGTAGCTCTCTGATACCACTTAAATTATGATTTTCTTTTTACGTTTGATGCGTGCATTTTGGTATAGTGGAAGTGGATTACTGGAGTGTGTCACTGCCGAGCCCACTGCAGTTGAAAATAGCAGGGGCTCGACAGTCTAAGCCAATTACCAGGCACTCCCTGCTTAACCGATATGCATACCAGCACACACAGTATCATGGCTCCCCTTTTGGAGCATGATTACAGTACTTTTTACCCTTGTTTCAAAACAGTCACTAGTGTCCCAAGTCCAGCTTTCTTTCTTGTAGCTAAAAACATATTTACTGGACTTGGCAATTAAAAATTATTTTTTTTGTAATGGCCCTGTCCCCTCCAAGTGGCTGTTCTTCCCACCCACCCTTCTCATCTCTGTGCATATATTATTTTAATTTAAGCGGAGTGAAGTGCCCATCCCCATGACTGCTTCTCTTGACACCCCTCTCCAGGTCACCCACCACCTTTCTGAGGCACGCCTAACACTGGGGTGCTCAATCCCAGTGTCAGAATGTAGTTGGTCCCTCAATGTGTTGCCCACCTGCCCTTCTTAATACATATATTATTTTATTTTAAGCAGAGTGAAGTGCCCACCTCCACAACCGCTTCTCTTGACACACACACACCCTCCCCATCAGGTTGCCCACCACCATTCTCAAGTGTACCCAACACTAGGGTGCCTAATTCCAGTGTCAGAATGCAGTCCGTCCCTCTATGTGTAATTTTTAAATCCTGTAAAAAGGAAAAACATCTATTGATGTCTGTTGCACTGTTAGTTTCCCACCCCACCCAACCCTCCCACTCAATGCCCACCTCCCACGCCCTCCCAAGTCCTTACTTACCCACAGGGGTCCGACACAATCATCTTCTCTGGACCACAGACACGTGTTCATCTCTTCAACACCGGACTGCAAACTGAGAAAATCAGGTATGCTGTTCAATGTACAGTATTTGAATTGGCGTTTTGAACTCAGTGGCATAATGGCCATTTTGGGAGTATTTGTGCCCCAAATTTTTATCATAACTTTTTTAGGACCCCACCTCATGAACAATTACAGTCACATTAGGTAAATCTGTCCTGAAAGGTGATTTCATGGTCGCTGCGTAAAATCACCTTTCGGGAAAGAGTTGAACATTTTCACTATCCTTGTTCGTGAGGTATGGTCATAAGAAGGTTGTGTTGAAAATTTGGTGTAACACTATTAGAAAACAACAAAGTTATGAGTCAGTGTTGAAATTTGCAAACGCAGGCTCGTAACTCTGGAAATTTTCAATATTTTGATCTCAGATTTTCAACATAGCCATTTCTTTACAGCACCTCATGTATATGACAGCTGTCAGTTTTGAAATCCTGGCCAAAATGTGTTTTCACGTCACAAAAAGTAATTTTTTTGTAGTCAATGCATGAAAATCACTTTTTGGGCAGGAGTTGAAAATTTTCTCTACACTTGTTCATGAGATGGTGTCATAAGAAGGTCATGTTGAAAATTTGGTGTAAAAATATTAAAACATAAGAAAGTTATGAGCCTATGATGAAATTTGCAAACACAGGTTCATAACTCCAGTAATTTTCAATATTTTATTTTTATTTTATTTTATTTATATCTCAGATTACAATACCTTTGAGCCAGATGCTCTTTTACAAAGTTTCCATGTTGGAAAACATATGAATACAATGGCATATAAAAACAATAATTTCAACATACAATAAGCACAATTCAGGCATGGGAGAATACAATCATGGTACATTCAGAGGAATAGTCAAGTGTAACAAAACATGATAAAAAACAATCTAGACCACGGGGAAAAATGAACATGAGATGTGGAGACAAACAATGCTGCTGGAGGTAGGTGCTGTTAGAAGCTGGGGGTGAGGGGTACAGTATGAAGGAAGCGGGGGGGGGACAACAGACATATAAACCTCAGATACCTCGGACCTCGGATTTTCAACATAGCAATTTCTTTACAGCACCTCATGATCATGACAGCTATCATTTTAAAAATCCTGGCCAAAATGTGATTTTGCAGTTGCTGCGCAAAACCACCTTTTGGGCAGGAGCTGAATATTTTCTCCACCCTTATTCATGCGGTGAGGTCATAAGAAGGCTATATTGAAAATCTATCATAAAAATATTAAAAAACAACAAAGTTATGAGCCTACATTGACATTTGTAAATGCAGGCTCATAACTTTGGTAATTTTCAATATTCTGACACCAGATTTTCAACATAGCCATTCCTTTTTTTTTTTTTATTTAGTATGCTTTTGTTCCCCTCTGCCACTAGCTGCCCAGAACCTCAGCCCGGTCACAGACCTTGGGCTTCCATCTCCAAAATTGGCCGCGACCCTCTGATACCCCTGGCTTACCCCCTCCCCGGGCGGGGTTGCAGCACAAGCCCCCAAACAGTGCTGCAAGCAACAAGATATATCGGAGGACCAGCCTGGAGGCTAACTTAAGCCAGGATGAGCTTCCTCTTGGGTGGCTGGCAGCTGAAGATTTTTCTTGTTTTTTCCTTGGGGGGCAGGGACATGCAATGACATCCAGCATCTGCTCCCCCCCCCCGAATGTTCTGGTGCTGGTCCCTCTGGTACCCCTGGCCTCTGCCAGAGGTCCATCAAGCACCAGTCGTACTCCCCTCCCTCCCCTGAAGAAGGAAAGCAGTCCACAGGATGCACCATCCTTCTCCCCCTGGCCGGCCCTCTGACATCCTGTATCCGTTCTGGAACCCGGGTCGCCGGCATCGCAAGCAGAGATCCAACTGCTGTGCTGATGGGCCGATGGGCCAGCCTCAACATAGCCATTTCTTCACAGCACTTCATAAATGTGACAGTTGTCATTTTCCAAATCCTGGCTAAAATGTGCTTTCATGCCCATGCTGCGGAATAACATTTTGGTGGTGCAGAATGACTTTTTTTGGTAGGGATTTGAAAATTGTCACCTACCGGGTTCATTCTGTGGGGCAGTAAGAAGGCTATCCTGAAAACTATGTGTACAAATATGGTACAATGCCCAGGTTATGACTGAAACGTTACTCTAGCTCAGTGTTCACTCATAACTTCACTAACTTTCAATATTATGACTCCAAACTTTCAACATAGCCATTTTCCACACCACCTCATCAGTGTAACATGTGTCATTTTCAATCCTGGGCTAGATGTGTTTTCGCACCTCTGGTGGGAGATGACATTTTAGTAAATATACTATAAATGGTACTGTATATGTCATGTCTATCAGCCGAATCCTAAAACAAGTACCTTCAAAACTTGTGATCACAATTTTAAAAAAACAAAACGTATTCTTTAACACGCATCAAACGTCCGGTATTGACAAAAGCTTGTTTAACTATACAGTGGTCACTCTTCTTCTACAGATCATAGACACACACACACACACACACACACATACACACACACACACACACTTATAAAACTATGAATGTAATGTCCACACTCCTAAGGCTGTGTGGAGTCTACTGATTGCTGCCAGTAATTAAAATATATTATGTTTTTGTGATTTCTTTACTCTCCAGATTTTCTGCATACACCATCCCCCATTCACATACAGGTGAAACATATACATATTAAAGTAAATATATTATGTCCCTGAAGTACTATGTTTATACACACGACCTGCACTCCAAATGTCATGGTATAGCCAGGAACACAATGTATGAATTCTTAACTGATTTAATATTTACTATTTCAGATGATTAAGTATGTAACCGCACTCCTCTTTATTGTAATTTTTCTGTTATGATACCTTCACATAATGTTTAAATGTATTTACCTCAATGGTCCAATTGTGAATTAAAGTAATTCATCGGGTAAAAGTTCATGCATAATGCTCATGGCTATAGCGTGAGGTGTGCAAATCGTGTGTTCAACCACAGCATGTGACTGACATATGTAATGGTAATGTGTATATATTTTAGATGCCTGTGAATGAGGGATGGTGTATGGAGAAAATCTAGAGACTGAAGAAAGGACAACAACATAATGTAATTCCATTACTGGTAGCAGTCAGCATGTTCAGCACATATTTAGTCAGGAGTATGCACAGTACATCCATAGTTTTATAAATATATATGTTTGGTGTGTGTGTGTGTGTAACAGATGGGTAGATAGAGGGATGGGCATTGTATAGGTAAAAGAATCACAACCTAAGTGATAGCAGTGCGTATATATGAGATACATTAATAGCACTATGGGCCATTAGCAAACTCATAGTTTCTTACATCAACTTCTTCATACACAGACATTATTTTATTTTTATTTTTTTATTTATTAAATTCTCAGATTACAAATACCTTTGAGCAGAAACTGCTTGTTTACAAAGGATCAACGTCAAAGGATGAGGGTCAACATACATACAGAGACAGTAAAAGAATGTACAATAAACAACCAAAACAACTAAAAGAAAAAATAAAGATACTCAGTTATAACATGCTTTGAGATAATATTCATATAACGAGCAGCTTGAGCATTAGCACTGCACAATCCTTAACGAAAAAAAAAACAGTTGAGAAGATACAATCGCTGTTGAAACCCACATTTATCAATTTATTCTTGCAAGTGTGTAAAAACAGATTTTATGTGAGGCTACTGTGGGTCTTACAAGATTTGTGCCTGCGTTTGGCACTGTTCAGTGCTTTAATTAGTTTTGAAACTGGTAACATGAGGCATAGAAATGAGGTTGTCAACATCCAGAAACACATTATTACAGATACTGCAGCTGACTGCATCTGTACACATATTCCCCTTCCCTTCTCCCCGGGTCGCACCTGGAAACAAGGTACAACTCAGTGTGCCTCTCCCGGTCACAAGTTTTCAAACAGCTAAATAAATAAAATAAATACCAGATGTTAAGTATCTTATCCCCCCTCCCCCCACCTCATGTTTAGTCTGTAAGATGTCTGAACTCTGTAGTATGACCTAAAAATGGCTAAGTGGAGCTAAATGTATTTTAAATACTGAGAGAGTCAAATAACTTCACAAATGGACATATTCGGCACAATGTAAACCTAAAGATTCACTGTCAAAGAAGAACATTTGCCATTGATCTTTAATCAGCTCTAAAGAGTGTCTCAAAAGAGGTCTGAACAGCTGCTTGCAATTACATGCTTCTGTAGTGAATGGGCTGCTGTTATCCATAGCACTGTTCATTTTGTAATGTATGTATTTGGGTGTTGCTTTCTACAGTTATTTTGCTCTGTCTCTGTGCTCAGTAAAACATCTTCTCCTCTATAACAACAGTAGCCAATATGACTCGCCCTTCAACAAACTGCGCTCCAATGTCTATATGATAATAGTACAGTAGAAGCCACTTAAAGGAAAAGCGGTTAAAGGGGACGTCTGCTTAATTGGGACGATTCCCTGGGCCCCGATTTTCGGCTAATGTTATTCAATGGGACCAGATTCTGTTTAATTGGGATGGCCCTGTCGCTTAATTGGGATGATTATCTAGTCACAGGTGTAGGAAAAGGTGCTGAAAATTTAATCACGCCTTGTTAAGTGCTCATTAAGTGCCCTGTATTTAAGCTGTTTCATATTCCCACCTGTTTAGCATCTTTCTGGACTGTCTTTGGTTTGCAGGATGGCATCTAGAACAACAAAAGAGTCACCCTCCCACTGAGTGAGAAAATAAAAGTTATCAAGGCTTTACAGCTGCCCAACTCCTCTCTCTCGAAAGTTGCTAAGTGAAGCTAACTGATTTTAATTAAAGTTCAGTGTGTTCCTTTAACCAATTAAATAAAGATTAAATCAAGAACCAAATCACATACTTTTACAAAAAGGAGTTGCAATCATAAAAAGTACTGTATCCAGTACTTCTTAATGTTTTGTTTTCTCTGTTTTGTCCGTTACTGTAACATGTGTGTGTGTCTCATGAGCAAAGCCTTTTCTGGTTGCGATGGGAAAAAAGGCTGCTACTGTTAAACGGGACAGTCACTTAAAGGGGATGATAGGGCGTCCATGGATGTGTCCCCTTTAAGAGGCTTCTACTATATTAAAATATATGTCGTCCCCCCCACACACACACCTTTGCGAAACTGGGTATTCTTTAGGAAAGCACAGAGCCTTCAGACTTTCTATAGCTTCTACTAATCAGTCTCTCTCCCCCTCCCAGATCTGAACAACACAGACTTGCTCCTTTTCTCTCTCT
Source organism: Neoceratodus forsteri (assembly GCA_016271365.2). Classification (NCBI taxonomy): domain Eukaryota; kingdom Metazoa; phylum Chordata; order Ceratodontiformes; family Ceratodontidae; genus Neoceratodus; species Neoceratodus forsteri. The sequence goes on along the minus strand of CM057449.1, from coordinate 803,259,116 downwards.
CTCTCTCTCTCTCTCTCACTCTCCACATCTTCCATCCAAAGATATGCATTGAGTAGCTGCTGCAGCTCTGAACATCACAAACTTTCTCTCTCTCCCCCCATCCCAGATATTTAGTTTGATTACAGTTAAGGTCAGATTGTAAAAGTAGCAGGTTTCTCTGTGCTGTTCAATGAATAAATAAAAAACAGGTATTTTTTGCTTTCTCAGCTGTTAGAAGTGTATGATCCCTCAGCAAACAACAATTATGCTCTGAACACATTCCAATAATACACTGTCATGTCTGCAACCCTGTCCCAACCTCAAATAAATCCATGAAAGTATTCACTTAAAAAGTTTAACTTGGGTATTGTACTATTTCATTTACTTACTAGCAGTGTGTCTGCAAAAAGGAAACAAATCAGTGGATGAGTGTAGGCTGTAACAAGCAGTAATGGACAAATGGACCAGTGAGCAGGAAATCAAAATAAATAAAACCAAAAGTATTCAGAGGCACTTGCAGCAGGCTCCCACAGCAAAAGCAGCCAGCCATTCAGTAAGTTACATTAGCAACAAGATACTCGGGCTGTGGAGCCTAGTTTTATACCTGGCTAAGCTGGCTTCTCAGGCGTACCACATTGTAGCAGACAGCTTATTTATGGCAGCAACAGGCTGTCTGAAGCAGAGTCAGATGCACTTCAAAGAAAGGCACTTTGAGCTTTTAGACTTGATGAATGAGGCTGATTTGCTTGCTTAATTGCCTTGCCAGAGTGAGGTGAAAAGACAGTCTTGTCTTACAACAGCTACTTAAAGGAGAAGGGAACCAGTGGATTGCAAACAGACCCACAACACATTTATAGGGGTCACAAATGTGACCCTTAAATGATGCCCCTAATAGAATGATCAGATGAGTGATTCTATAGCTGGCAGTCACTCCCTTAACTAACTCACTGTATGAGATGAGAGACTTTCTTTTTTCAACAGCTACAAGTTACAGTAATTTGAATATCTATCTTAAAATAGAACTCTGTAATTAAGATTTTCCATTTTCAAAAGGAAAAACCTGGAGCACTTTTAAATAGGCACAGAATGATCAGACTCAGTCTGCATCCTCCCAGCACCCAGCTGTGTTATTTCATGTTGGAAGAAATGAAATAGTGCGGTGTATTGCGGGCAGGAGTGGGGTGGGGTGGGGGGAAGCAGACAGATAAACATCAGTATGATACATGGACAGCAGGTGGAGAGATGTGATTCATGTCCAGCCCAAGCAATCAGTGGAGGAGGACCATCTGTGTATCTGTTAACATGCTTCCACAGTCCCTTCTCTTTTCTACTTACAGCAATACATCAGCATGGCTCTGCCCATGCGGCCATAAAAAGTGACTGTATCATGCCCTTCAATTCCCCTGGAAGTCCTAATATTCATTCACTGGGGGCTCTAACAGTGTTTTCCAATCGCTCAATACAGAAGTGCAGCCAGCTTTGTTCTTGTGCTGTTGCCAAAGCTGCTGCCATTCTTTGCACACTGCTGCTGAGAAATCAGCAACTGTGCCCACTATGCCACCCACTTTTTGCTGCATAGTTACTATTCCCTCATTATACAGTATGCATCCAGCTTACAAGCGATTCTCTGGACTGATTGAGTAAAGGCCAACAGAGCCTTCTGTTGTAATTTGAGTGTAGCAGGCATTTCTGAGGTGATGTGTGTATCTTGATTAGATGTTTTGAGAAATGCAATTAAGTGCATGCCCCTACCTGCCTCATATGTTTACTGTATTTCAACACAATGCAATAAACAAAAGGTTATATATATATATATATATATATATATATATATATATATATTACACTGGCACAATAGCTAGTATATTAGGGTTGATGAGGGTGTTTAATGCAAAGGGCAAGTTTTGGACCTTAATAACTTTAGAATGGTTGAAGTGATTTCTATCAAATTTGGCATGCATCATCACCTTAGGTAGGTGTTTGTATGTGGCAAGGTTTGTCTCAATAGTTTTAGCCATTTCCGAGATACAGAGTGTTGAAAATAAAGAAGGTTTAGGGGTTTTTGGCACTTTTTTTGTCCACCAATATCTCAGAAATGGCTTTAGCTTCTGGGCTGAAATTTTCAGGGTACAAAGCCTTGGCCTCAGAGATGTGCCTTTTGAAGGTTTAGTGGAAAAATACTAATCTGTTCCAAAGGTATACAATTTTGCATTTTCCATTATTTCCAATGGGACAAAAATAGATGTCTAGCATGATGAAGGATCCCATGTCACAGGAGCAGCTGCGATGTGGGATTCTAGGTCAAACACATTATGCTGCCAGCCATGTTCTTTCTCCTCTTAGCAAGAAAAATGAATTAAGTTTACTTTTGATGTTTGGACTGGACACTGGGGAGCCCATTCCCAGTGTCCCAAAATAATTATTGTATATATTTTTTAACCTAAACAGAAGAAAACTGTCCCACAACGTAGTTACCGACATCGGGGTGCCCAGTCCCCATGTCGGCATTTAGTCGCACTCCCCCCAACTACTTTTTGACACTGGGGAGCCTACTCCCAGAGTAAACAAAGTATATTATTATTTTATTCACCTGAGTACTGTGGGACACTGGGAAGCCCAGTACTGTGGGACACTGGGGAGCCCACTCCCAGTGTCCCCAAATAATATTTTTTCAGTTACCTGAAAAGAAGTAAACAGTCCCACAATGTCTTTACTATTTTTTCCTGACAAAGAAAACCATCCCTCATCGTCACCACTCAGCCCCTCCTCCATCCACACCCTCCCACTGAGCACCCAGCTCCCTGCACCCCCCTTACCCTATACTTACCTCTGGTGGTCATCCACTGTCATCTTCTGTATGTGATGTGGACAGCCAGTTCTGAGTGCTGTATGATTTTTTTGTAAAATAAAAAAATGTGGTTAGGTGCCCATAGGCAAAGATATTTGGCCCACCCAAAGACAGATATACCTGAGCCTGTGCATTGGGTACACTAGCAAGAGGTTCACAGTTTGAATCCCTCCAAGATTTGAGACCAAAAGTTAATTCGAACCAACAAAAACAGTCAAAAGGGTTACCTTGTTCTGTTAAACTGTTCACAAGACTGCACTCAGAGGTTGGCAATTTGGGAGTAGAGGGCTGACCTGCTGAGTGGGTTTGTGACACTGTGGACCGGGAAATGTCTGCAAACATAGAAGTTGATGTCAGAAAAGGACCGCAAGGCCCATCTAGTCTGCCCATTTCTTTTTCTACCTTATAAATGTGCCATTGGCCTTTGCTCTGTCAGTGGCCTATCTATTCATACTCATCTGTATTGCTCCCTTATGCCTATCCCATGCCTGTTTGAAGCCCTGCACTGTATTCATAGCCACCACTTCCTGAGGTAGGCCGTTCCATGCATCCACCACCCTTTCTGTGAAAGGAACTTCCCACATTACCCCTTAATAGGCCTCCTCTAATCTCATGCTGTGTCCTCTTGTCCTGCTATTTTCTTATATTGAAACATGTTAGACTCTTTCACCTTGTTAATGCCCTTAAGGTGTTTGAATGTTTTGATCATATCACCTCTCTCCCTCCTTTGCTCTAGGGTATACATATTGAGCTCTGTTAATCTGTCCTAATATGTTTTCTGATGCAGTCCCTGCATCATTTTGGTTGCCCTTCTCTGGACTGCCTCAGTCTGGTTAATGTCCTTGTGAAGGTGTGGCCTCCAATACTGCACACAGTACGCGAGATGGGGCCTAACCAATGTCTTGTAAAGAGGGATTATTACCTCCTCTTATGACTTGTGATACCCCTACTAATACACCCTAACATCCCCCTAGCCTTACCTACTGCTTTAGAGGTCTGCTTGGATGATTTCAGGTCATCGGTGATGATGATGCCCAAGTCTCTTTCTTCCTTTGTGACTACCAGCAACTCCCCTCCCAGCCTATAGGTGGCTTCAGGGTTTCTCTTCCCTATGTGTATGATCTTGCACTTCTTTGCATTAAATCCCAGTTGCTACTCTTCTGACCATTTTGCTAGTTTATCCAGATTTCTTCTCATTCTGCCCACCCCATCAGGATTATCTACTCTGTTGCAGATCTTGGTGTCATCTACAAACAGACAAGCCTTACTCTTTAGTCCATCTGCAATGTCACTAATGAAGATATTGAAGAGGACTTGCACCAGGACTGATCTCTGAGGTACCCCACTTGTGACTTGCACCTCTTCTGACTATATACTATTTACCACCACTCTCTGTTTTCTGCCCGTCAACCAGTTTACCACCCAGTTGACCAACTTCTGACCCACCCCGAGCCTACCCAGCTTATTTATTAATCTTCTATGTGGAACAGTGTCGAAAGCTTTGCTGATGTCAAGGTAGGCAACATCAACTGCTCCCCCTTGGTCCACCACTCTGGTTACCTAGTCAAAGAAAGCTATGAGATTAGTTCGACAGGGCCTTCCTTTTGTAAACCATGCTGTCTTGGATCCTGTACCCCTATGGATTCCAGGTGTTGCACTGTCCTTTCCTTAAGGAGTGCCTCCATAATTTTGCCCACTACTAAGGTAAGATTGACTGGTCTGTAGTTCCCTGCCTCCTCCCTGCTACCACTCTTGTGGAGTGGGATCACATGAGCCCTTCTCCAGTCTTCTGGGACCTCTCCTGTGCTCAGAGACTCACTAAACAGTTCTGCAAATGGCTCTGCTAGTTCCACCCTTAGCTCCTTAAGTACCCTGGGATGTATGTCATCAGGTCCCATTGCCTTGCCACCCTGAGCTTAGTGAGCTCTTGTAGGACTCTTTCTTTTGTGAATGGAGTAGTGCTCACCTCCCTCCCCACTGTGTCCATGGTGCTGAGCTGTGGGCCCTGCCCTACCTTCTCTTCAATAAATACTGAACAAAAGTATCTATTTAGGATAGATGCTTTTACAGGGTCCTCCTCCTCACACACTCCCTTTTCTCCTTTGAGCTTAGCATTACCCCCTCTGGACTTTCTCCTTTCACTAATGTATCTATAGAAAGTTTTGTCACCTTCTTTTACTGTTTGTGCTAGTGTTTCCTCAGTTTGGGACTTTGCCTGCCTTACTGCCTTTCCTGCTTCCCTTATGGCAGTTTGGTATGCCTCCCTATCTTCATCCCACTGTGTTCCCTTATATTTCCTGAAGGCCAGCCTTTTGGCTCTGACCTTTTCTGCTACTGTATTTGAGAACCAAAGTGGTTTCCTTCTTTTTCACTTCCTTTTCTAACACAATGGGATGTTGCTTCAAGTATTGCATCCTTAATGCTTGCCCACTTTGCCTGTACCCCCTCACCTGTGTTTCTTTTTGCCAGGGCTAGCTTAACTCTGTTGGCCATCTTATCAAAGTCAACTCCTCCGAAGTCCCATATTTTTGCCTTGGAATGGGATGATTTAGTCGTAGTGGCCAAACTGAACCATACCATCTGATGGTCACTGGCCCCAGGTGACCTTCTACCTGGAGATATGTGATCCCTTCCCTGCTAGTCAGTACTAGATCTAGGATAGCCCTGTCTCTTGTGGGTTGTTGTGCCAGTTGTTTGAGGCTCTCCCCCTGCAGGCAATCCACCATGTGTCTAGTTCTGGCAGATGTTCCTGCTGGTATTGACCAATCTGTATCCAGCATGTTGAAGTCTCCCATTATCAGAACCTCCCCTTTAGCTGTCATGTTTTGTATATCTTATAAGGGTCTGTTCATGAAAAGGGGTTACCAAAGTGTGACATGAGGGTCACATTTTCAGATTATTTCTAGATTACATTTGTGATGCATTTCAAGATATTATGACCTAAGTATGAAAAAAGAAACACATTGGGAGATAAAAGTCTCCCAGGTTCCACAGATAAAAGAACTGTATTGTGGTGAGTGTAACAAGTGATGCCACACACCATGGTGAATGTAACTCCTGACATGACATTTGTTTTAGTAGTAAAAACTTTAATAAACATATGTAATGAGTTATATTAAAACATGAGAAACAAATATTTATAAGAATTACATTACATTAATTACCAGTTTGATGTTTTGTACTACTTACTGTGATGAATGTAACAAGTGACACCACACTTATGTTTCACTTACTAAACATGTCTAACAACTAACATACAATTGCTACTGACTGACATACTGCTATAAAACATGAAACAATTTGACAATTACATTACTGGCAAGTGTGATGCTTAACACCATATACCGTGGTGAATGTAATGAGTGACACCACACAATTGTTTCAGTTTTACAGAGTTTAGTTGACATGCCTAATAAGTAACATGCTGCCAATAATAACTGACACAGTGCTACAAAACCTCAAAAAATCTGACAATAATAAGAGTACTGACAGGTGAGAAGTTTGACACCACATACCGTTGTGAATGTAATAAGTGATACTACACATTTGTTTCAGTAGAAAAAAGTTTACTGAACATGACTAATGGCTAACACGCTACTGCTAACGACTGACATAATGCTACAAAGTCTGGAGAAATTTGACAACATTAATGTTACTGATGGGTGTGATGTCTGACTCCACATACCGTGGTGAATGTAACAAGGTACACCACACTTATGTTTGGCTTACTAAAACTGTACTAAACTTGCCTAACAGCTAACATACTACTATTACTGACTGACATACTGCTATAAAACATGGAAAAATTCAACAATTACATTACTGGCAAGTGTGATACTTAACACTACATGACGTGGTGAATGTAATGAATGACACCAAACATTTGATTCAGTTTTAAAAAGTTTACTGAACATACCTCATGGCTATCATGCTACTACTAATAACTGACAAAGTGTTACAAAACCTGGAGGAATTTGACAATAACAACAGTACTGGCAGGTACGATTGTTGACACCACATATCATGGTGAATGTAACAAGTGACAACACAAAGAAAATCCATTTTAACCTGCCACCCCATATACACAGTATAATCCCTATTACAACTGATGCCCAATACTTTACTTAGACATGCAGTTGTCACTGAACTATGCTCCCTGAAAATGTGCCCCAAATCAGTGAATGATGGTAACCAAAGCCTACCTGCAGTGAATGTAACTGCAACCCTCACTGTTGCATGCAGTGCTTATCTTCATGGAATGTAACCCTACAATATGGTGGGGCCACATGCAATCAATGGGGTTTTTAACCACAACTCAGCTTCTCCCTCTGTGGTTGCTCCTTGGTTCTGATGGGCAGGTTATGACTTTGCAACAATCACACACTGAAGGGTAAACATTGGGCCTGATGTGACTCCAAGTAAAGTGAGGGTCAAAGGTTCTTCTTCCTTCTGTGGGAAAGCTAGATCAAGCAGTAACATAGTCAGTTATCACAAGGAGGCAAACTAGGAGAGAAGCCAGAAAATGTTTAAAGTGCTAATAGCACAATTACAGATTTGGGGGCCAGGCGGGTGAATGTAACGTGTTGTGACACCAACTGTTACATTCACCACACTAAATACAAAGCTGCACACATGAAAAATGGAGCATTACAATGGGCTAAAGAGTACAGATAATAAAAAACACAACTCCAGATTAGCAAGCAGAGTTATTTTATTAAGGGAAAACAGTAAATAAAGCTTGCAAAAACAAATACAGGTAGTAAAACATTTGTTTTTGCATGTCACAATTTTTCAGGTAAAAAAAGCAGCAAAATGGAGCAGGACACCCCATCAAAAATAAATATGGATACCCTAGAATTCTATAGTTATGTTATTTATCTGCACATATAGCCAACATTCAGATTTAGTCAAAAACATATGCCTGACAGTTCTTGATTTTTAAAAATGTGGTATGCACTGTATGGAGGGCATCGGTGACCCCTTTTCATGAACAGACCCCTAACAGTAATGTGTCTAAGTCCTCCCCCTGGTCTGGGGGCCTGTAGACAACCCCAGTTCTTCTGGCTGTCCCATTTCCTGTTTCCAGGGTGACCCACAGTTCTTCTGGCTCCTTATTGTATTCTAAATTTCTGTAGCTTTGATATTTTCATTGACTTACAGGGCTACTCCACCCCCCCCTTTGTGCACCTCGGTCTCTTCTGAACAGTACGTAGCCAGGTACTGAAGTCTCCCAAGTGTGGTTACTGGTAAACTACGTCTCACTAATTGCTACTATGTCCAGTTTAGCCTCTGGCATTATTGCCTGCAGGTCTGGGATCTTATTTCCCAGGCTGTAAGCATTTGTGTACATGATTTTCCATTGGCCAGATTTCGGTGTGTTAGTTGTTGGGTGAGGCTCACTGATTGCTTGTGGCTCCACCATATTGTAGGGTTACATTCCATGAAGATAAGCACTGCATGCAACAATGAGGGTTGCAGTTACATTCACCACAGGTAGGCTTTGGTTACCATCATTCTGGCATTTCCCCTGTGTGCCATATGGGGAGACGGACCATTTTTCTTAGCTGGTGATGCAGATGAACTGCAAACATGCTGAATCCCTGTTTGACCACTAGCTTGGGGGGGAGGGGTGTTCTTCCCATTCGACATACAGGGTGCTGCACCCCTCTCCCCATTTGCTAGTTTAAATATTCTGCAAAGATGTCAAACTTCTGCCCCAATGCAGTGACTCCCTCCTTAGTCAGATGCAGTCCATCAAATTTAAAGAACTTTCGCTCCCAAAACTGTTGCCAGTTCCCTACAAATCTGTGTCCTTTTCCCTGGCACCAGCGCTTGAGCCATGTGTTTATGCCCCTCTCCCAGACTGGCAGGATCTCAAAGAAGGAGATGCCAGATGAAATGGTTGATAGTTTGTCACCCAGCCTGGTCAGGTGTTCCTTGGTCTCCACAACTGACCGGCTGGCGAGATCAATAGTCCCTATGTATACCAGGACGTCAATGTTTTCTCCTGCTTCCTGAATAATTTTAGCAATGCAGTTAGTATCTCTCCACGCTGATGTACCTGGGAGACATCTGACCACTACCCCTGGCTGGAGATAGGTATCGACTCCCCGAATCATGGAGTCTCCTAAGATCAGAAGTTTTTTGGATTTCCTTTTTGCCTTTTTTTGTTTTGGTTCCTGATTTGGGCACGTTTTGTTGTGCTAGCTCCTGTGCTGCAGTGTCCTGCTCTGCAGTGTCCTCTGCCCCTTTGTTCGATTTCGGAGATAGAGGCAGATACCTGTTTGTAGTGTTTATATGGTTTTTGGAGATAATATGTTGGAGAGCACTGAGTGATGGGGCACCCAATTTGCCCTTCCTAACCACCTGCCAACCTCCTGGACCAACTACCCTCTGAGGTCGAAGTTCTTCTGTTGGATGTTGGGGAAATGGCGGGTGGTTCTTACAATGTATTTCCACTTGAATATGAAATTTGAGGTGCACAATCTCTGCCCATGCTGCCCGGAGCTGAGCCCTAAGATCTCCAATGGCCCAGCATGTAGGACAGTGTCCTAAATCCTGTAAGACTATCCTTCTGAAAAGTGTTCCGCAGTACCTGCAGTTAATGATATCCATTCCAGATAAGTTGCTGGGTTAATAACCTGGTCAGAGTAATTAGAAGGAAGAAAATGCCAGTAGTGGTTTGATTTTGTGTTTTGTTTTCGTATAACTTGTTATAACAAGTTACATTACTAGTGCCCCTGATATTTTTGCACTGGTCCAGGATTTTGTTTGTTTGTTTTCATCCTTCCCAACATGTACCCCCTGGAGTTGAGAATCCTTTAGTGGGGCGGGGGGTGCGGGATGCACAGCCCACAGCATAAACAAAAAAACCTATGTTTTTGGCGCCCTTTTGGTCTGTGCCGTGAGTGTACATCGGTGAAATTCATTTTCGCCAATGTACACTCACCCTAATGGTGATCGCCTTTCTGCAATTGCCGTTATCACACAGAACTGTGTGTTTGCACCTGTGGCATGGAATGGCATTCTAGCTGTGCAGAATTATGTTTTGGCACATGTAACCCCTAGGTGGTGCTATCTCAAGGGCTACTACCCCTGCCTGCTTGGCTAGTAGCAGGTTAAGGGGCCTGAGTTCTGAAACGGGTGCCTCCGCCCAGAGGTCAGGGTTGGTAGTGGTCAAGCTAACCTGGGCACAGCCCAAGGGACACTGTAACCCCCCCTCTTTCCTTACTAGTGGCTGGAACAATACACAATAATCACTTTCACAATACCTCTGATATACCACACAAGTACCCACACTGTTTGCACTTACCACCAGGGCTTTATTCTGGCTGGGCCCTGGGGACCCCCTATAAAACAAGGTTATACACAGCAAACAACAGCAGTACAGTACTCTTGCACAAACTGGAACCACAGTCAAGGTAAATGCAAAAAAGAGATCTGATTTATTTTAGGGACTTGAACAAGGGATGGATGTAATCAGGTTAATTTGCTTAAAGGCTGTATCAATCAAACAGTTATGCATGCACTTCAGGGTCCATAAACAGTCACACACTCTGGGTACCCAGATGGAGAATGGTGAGCTAGCCTGGAACATTGTGGCTGGTTGGGGCCCTGTGATGGAAGAAACCAACATGCACAACACACACTATTTGTAATCTGGAGCCGGGGGGGCTCAGTTCATGAAAAGAAAACAACAAGACAATCAGATGACACACTTTTAGATTAGGCTGTTGTTACAGGGAGCTACCCTGATGATTATTCACTATACCTAAGACTGGACACAGGCTAGACAAAAATTGAGACAGCAGGTGGTTAATCTGGAGTGCCAAGAGAAGCAGGGCTAACACAAATCACCGAGACATCGTTCCTGTTCAAGCGTAAAGCAGGGGGCTGATCTCCAGGCAGGTCTCTCGTTGATGGCTTTCTCTGTGCAGTGGGTAGTCTGGCTGGACCAGTGTGGCAAGGCCCTGGCCAAATGGAGACAAATTCAGATATAGTCCATTTTGGGCTGGCTACAGCTTCCAGCAAGCAGAACACAGTTCACACAGTGGAGAACCAAATCACGACCCACTAACAACTCACAGCACATTTACATGTAAGGAAATTCTACTGTATCAGGCAAACCACTCTCCGGTCATGATCGCAGAGTCCCTGCACAAACCGGGGATTCAAAAGCAGCTGGAAATCCTGACAGGCTGATCGCATTCAGCAAAATCTTCGGTCTTCTCCAGGTATGAGCCTAGTAAAAAATCAGTGGCTTACTTCGTTCTCACAAACTTGGATTTAGTCTGAAATAATTCTCTTCTCTCCCTCTCAGGGGCAGCAGGCAGACATACAGGCCACAACTCAGGCCTTTCCACAGTTCTCCTCTGTGAAACTACTCAGACGGCTGCTTGACTGTCTCAAGCTGTTGCTTCTTCAGCTCCCAACTTAGATCTGACTCAGCTGCCAGCAAGCCTGGGACTTTCCCCAGAATCCAAAAGGTTTGGTTGGCTGATCTGTCTGTCAGTCACAACAAAGAGCTCCCCCTTCAGGTGCAAAAAGGTGCCAAAAGCCCAAAACTACAATTACTACAGATTTTGTCTCCAGACAGCTCCATTTTAGGTCCCACCAGAACTAGCTGGTCCAATTCACAGTCCCGGGCCAAATGGTGGGGATAAACAAAACAGTCCTTGCTGCAAAGAAGGCAGGTTAGACAAACTACATTATCATTATCTATCACTCTAATAGGTTTTCAGCAAACAGATATATCTTCTAACAGACTTCCCTCTGTGCAATTAGCAATGGCAGAAACAGAGCGATTTCCAGGCAGCCTGGACGGGACTCGAGCAAGACAACACTCAGCCCCCTCCCAGATTAATCACCACTGCAAATCTAGGCAGCCCTTAAAGAGGCAGTACATAGGCACTCTCTGGCAATAACGTTTAACTGCTAAACCGCAGGACACCAGCCTGGCAGTGAGCATTTAGGCAGGCTCGAGGAAGACTTTTCAGGAACTCCCATTTGTAGGGGGTTACACCCTTCCCTGCCTGGAGAAAACTTGGAGTCCGTGTCAAGTCTGTACCATCATGCATTTGTTAACATAAACGTATTACTTTACCATACATATTCACTACATTTCCCAATACTTTGTTTATTCTGACAATACAGTGGGCATATTTCACACAAGTCAGTTGAACACTACTATACTAAATCAGGTAATAACTTCTTGTGCTTTAACCAATGCAAGAGTGGGCCCTTCCCTATCAGCTAACTTGAGGCTGGATGGGGCAGGAGCACCATGGTGAGAGGGCAGAACAAGTAACCTGGAATGGGCCGCCAAGCTTAATTTGGGCAGTGAGCTTGGTGAAACATAAACACCTTTGTGAACCACATGGAGAGGCAAGTCCACAGGCCTCCTGGAGAATCACAGCTGAAACGCAATACTGGCTTGACAGCTCGGCCAGTCTTTCTGGGGGGAACAACAGTCTCTGTACTTTCAGCAACAGACTTGGGGCTTTCATCAATTGTGAGGGGTGCATCTGCCTGGGTAGAAATGTCCAAACTTGGAGCACTGTCAGCTCCTTGTTCTGTAGGCTCTATTTCTACAGCACTTTGCTCATTTTGAAGAGGTCCTGGTACTGAAGGGGGTTGTCAGCACTCTCATAGTGTTCTTCAAGTTCTGGCATGTCACCAGAAAGATTCATTCCATCAGCCCCTCCCTCAGGCAAATCATATAGTTCCACAATACACAGAGACTCAGCATCTTCAGACGTGATACTTTGCACTTCACTTTCAGGGAGCATTGGCTCCAAGGACAAAGCTGGGGGGATAGGCAGTCCAGAAGACCCAGTTTCATCCCCAGAATTAATCATAGGGTTACCTCGAAACAGCTGGCTCAGTTCATAAGAGGGGTAATAGGCAAAGTCGCACTCACTTTCGTCAGAAGTGGACTGACAGTCACTATCATTCTGGGCCTGCTGTGGAGGACAACTTAAATCTGTGACCACTGGGGTAGGTTGACTCTGTCTCTTTCTTGCAGCAGTATGAGTCACTGGCCCAGGGGGCTCAATTTCTGGGAGTTCAGCCTCAATCATGACTTGACCGATAGGTGGCAAGTGGTTATGGTGCATGGTCTTGACAGCTTTGGAGTTGTTCTCTGGGCACATCTTGTACATAGGTAAAGTCATCCAACTTTCCAACTACTACATGGGGAAGATGGGGCCAATGATCAACAATTTTGTGTTTACCATGCAGTCCCAAATTACGTAACAACACATGGTCTCCAGGTCAAAGCTCTTGAGCCTATACTTTTTTATCATGCCTCTCTTTATTGGCTAGATTTCTCTTGGCGGCCATTGTCTGGGCCAGTTGATAGGCATGGTTCAATTGAGCTTTCAGTTTTTGTACATATTGCAAATAGTTTTCGGCTCGGACCCCATCTGGAGAGACCCCAAAACAGACGTCAACTGGCAGCCGGGCCTCTCTCCTGAACATGAGGCAGTAGGGGGAGAACCTCGTAGCATCATTTTTTGTGCAATTGCATGCGTGTACCAAGGTGCTAATCTGCTGGCTCCATCTATGCTTGTCTTTTGGGCGGAGGGTGCCCAGCATGTCTAGAAGGGTGCGGTTAAAACGTTCTGGTTGAGGGTCTCCCTGTGGGTGATAGGGGGTGGTTCTTGTCTTTCACACCCCCATAGGGAGCATTTCTTTAATTAGTCGACTCTCAAAGTCTCTGCCCTGGTCATAGTGGATCCGCTGGGGGGCACCATAGTGGACAAAGAAATTTTCCACTACATCTTGGCCACGGTAGATGCCTTTTGATCTTTGGTGGGAAAAGGTTGTGCATACCATGCAAAATGATCCGTAACCACTAACAAATTGCCAATGTTTCACTGATAAGGTTCTAAACACAAGAAGTCTATGCAGATTAGTTCCATGGGGGTGCTGGTAGTAATATTAACAAGGGGGGGCAGCCCTCTGAGGCAGGGCTTTTCTTTGCAGGCAGCCACTACAAGTCTTTACATGGTGCTCAACATCGGCCCCCATTTTGGGCTAGTAGAAGCAAGATTGTAGCAGCTCGAGGGTCCTGTCAATACCAAGGTGCCTCATGTGATTGTGGAGGGACCTCAGTACCAAATCTTTAAAGGCTGTGGGCAGGACCAATTGTTGCTTGTCTGCTTTGCCACTATGATCTACTGTCTCTCTATACAACAACTGATTGAGCAACTTCAATCTGGGGCCTTCTTTAAACAATAAAGCAGTTTGTAAGTCAGTGGAACGTAACCTAGACACATCTTTCCCCACTCGCAGGGCATCAAGTGCTGGCTGAATCATAGGATCTTGTGATTGAACCCACTGAATGCTGTCATTGTCAAACTGAGGTAGTGCACTAATATCTAGAGCAGAGAAGTGACAATAAGCAGCTGGTATGCAGGTGTCAGAAGGGATTAAGCAATCTACTAAACAGTCCACTGTGTCCACAAGACATCTGTCCACCTCTATCAAACTTTTGGCACAATGCTCAAATGTCAGATTCAGACAGCCTGACCCAATCACTCTTGGAAGTGGGCCTTCGTGATGGGGCGTCAGCATCAATATGGTTCAGGCCCGGTCTGTATTCGACAGCATAATCATAGGTTGATAATGCAGAAAGCCACTGGTGCCCAGTGGCATCTAACTTAGCTGAAGTCTGTACATAGGTCAATGGGTTATTGTCAGTCTTCACCAATATCTTTGCCCCATAGAGGTATTCATGAAACCGGTCAATGATGGCCCATTTTAGCGCAAGGAACTCCAACTTATGCACAGGGTAGTTTCGTTCGGACAGGATCAAGCACCTACTGGCGAAAGCTACTGGTCTCAGACCATCCTCATGGTCTTGATACAGCACCGCTCCTAGACCATGCAGACTAGTGTCCGTATGCAGCACATAGGGTTTGGTGGGGTCGGCATAGGCGAGGATGGGGGCGTGGGTGAGCTGGACTGTGATCTCATGGAAGGCTGCCTCACTGTCAGGCATCCAGCGGGGCCCAAAGAGTTCACCTGGGTGGAAGTATACTTTTTCTGGTTCTTTATCGGCCCCATTCTTGTATTTACGATTGGTAGGAGGGTAACCCTGGGTAAGGTTCAAGAGTGGGCAAATCACCTTGGAATAGTCTTTTATGAACCTTCAGTAGTAGCCACAGAACTCCAGGAAATTTTGTAGTTCTTTCAGACTATGGGGCTAGGGCCACGTAGTCAATGCTTCAACCTTACTGGAATCAGTCTCTGTCCCTTTTGTAGATACTATGTGCCCCATATACTTCACGGAGGTTTGGAAAAATTGGTACTTGTCAATGGACAGCTTGAGGCCGAAGTCTTCCAGTCAGTCTAGGACATTAACAGTCAGTTCTCATGCTCCTCTAAGGTGCTCCCAAACACAATGACATCGTCCAAGTACACCAGGCATTCCAGCAAATTCATATCTCCCACCGTGCGTTCCATCAGTCTCTGAAAGGTGGCCAGGGCACCCGATATCCCCTGTGGCATTCTCAGAAACTCGTAGAACCCCAATAGACAGATGAAGGCTGTTTTCTCACGGTCTTCTGGGGCCATCAGGATCTGGTAGTATCCGCTGTGAAGATCCAACACTGAGAACCATTTGCTCCCATTCAAGCAGTCCAGGGCATCTTGTATACGAGGTGTAGTGTATTGGTCTGGGGTGCTCTGCCGGTTCAGGGTTCGATAATCAACACACATCCTCATAGACCCATTCTTCTTATGCACAACCACAATGGGAGAGGCGTATGGGCTCCTTGGATTCTTGTATCATGCCAGCAGCGAGCATTTCCTGCAAGTGTCTTCTCATGTCATCTATGTCTGCTGGGGCTAGGCATTGGGAACTCTTTCGAAATGGCCATTCATCGTGCAGGTGTATGTGATGCTCCACACCCTGGACACATCCCACATCCCATTCCTTCAATGAAAACGCTTGGTTTCTCTGGGCAAGTCTCTTGCTAATTCTAGCTTTCTATTCAGCTGGCAATGGGGAGTCACCAAAGTCAAACTAGTCTGGGGTCACTCTCTCCTTCTCACCAGGGTGCTTGCTGCTGGGCAATACTGCAGTGTCTGCACAGTGTAACGTAGCTAGGGTGCACCCTCTATTCACCCGTATCTCCCGATCTGTCACATTGTGAATCTGGACCATCACTTGTCATGCATGAGCATGAGTATGAGCAGGCAAGATGCTGGGCTTGACCAATAATCCTTCTGGCATTTTTCCATCACCTGGCGCATCCAACTTCAGTATTTTGTTTTTGATATCTTTCCAGAGGTAGACCTCCCTTTGAATGGTACACTGGGTGTTAGGGGCCAGTATAATTGAATCAGGATTCTTCTTCCACACGATCCCCACTGGTTCATCCTGGACTACTTCCTCGGGTTTCTGTCACAAATCATAGGCCTTCTTGATCTGAGCCAGAATTCTCAGGGCCCCCCCAGTCCATCGCCCTTGTTTCTTGTAACAGAGTTGCACCGTCTCCCAAACATATGGGCGTTTGTCCCAATTAACAGGGGGACCCCATCATACAATCCAGTGGGGGACACACTAAGGCCAATGTCTCTACTCACTCCTCTACACCAGTTACAGCTGCAGGAAAAGACAACCAGAGGCAGATATACCCTAGGTAGGGATAAGACTTGCCACTCAGGCCCCACACATGTAGGCCTTCCAGGGATTGCAAAGGCACATCAGATAATTTTCTGTCATACCAGTCCTGGAATACAATGGTCACTTGCAACCCACTGTCAAGCACAGCCCGAGTATGAATACCATTCACAGTCAGTGTAGTCTCCATTGAAGGGCCCACTATTTTAGATCAGTCTGGAGAGGCAGTAGCAGAGGCCTGGATAGACGATTTAGCCACAAAGAAATTTTAGTTAGTGTTTCTCGAACCCTCACTGCAGTCATTTCGGGCACCCCATGGCCATTGATTTGCTTTTCAGAGCTCCCCTTGGAGTCTGTTTACGACTCTTTCTAAGTCCTTTTGAGACCGGCATTCTTTTTTCATGTGGCCATCCTTACCACAGTTGTGACAAATGATAGACTCCTGGGTCATCCTGGGAGAGAACATCGTATGAGGAACTGAAGCAGTAGTAAGAAACTGGGGTCTAGTATCTGCTTGCAGTGGTGAGAGTGGTGCAATGTGTCTTAAGTTCCTTTAGCGTGGCAGCCAATCCAGTGATCTCAGCCTTGGAGCCACCCTCGGTAGCGGATGCCTGAGGGTGCACCCCCACCCCCGTGGCAGTTACGTCCTGAAAGGGACCAGAATCTTGCTCCATGGGGGAAACCCTTACAGAGGCACCCATCTTCAACTCTCGGACTTCCTTCAGTAGCTCGTCTTTCCAGTGCTGGGCCCAGGGCGGGAAGTCCTTTGCATTCTCAGAGTGCTCGTTAGGTGCCAACGTTTGCCCCTCAGCCTCACTTGGCTGATCACTCTCAGTCACTTGCGCAGCAGCAGCAGATATTGGTGCAATTCCCCCATGGGGTTGCCTTTGCTTAAGACCCCGAATTTCTTTCATTAGCTCATCATAGGAGTGGGGCAATTCCAGTCAGGTGGCAAGGCACAACTGAAGCAGTAACAATTCTGAAAATGGAGCAGACTTAAGGATCCAGTCCAACCTAGTTCAATCTAATTCATTTGACGGCAAACTACCCTTTCTGAGGGATTCTTGTAGCAGCTTTTCAAACCGAGGTACATACACAGACAATGGCTCCCCTGGGTACTGCTGAGCATTTCTTACTCTCCATCACAGATCCTCATCTGAATCTGGGCTCCCATACACATTCTCCAATGCATAGAAACATAGAATTTGATGGCAGATAAAGACTGCTTGGCCCACCCAGTCTGCCCATTTCCCTACCTAATGGATAAGCTGCAGATCCTAGTTAACCAACAGCCTACTTCTTCCTATCCCCAACCCCTAGAATTATCTTATGACTGTCCCATGCATTCTTGAATTCCACCACTGTTTTTGACTCCACAACCTCCTCTGGAAGGCCGTTCCATGCATCCACAACCCTCTCTGTGAAAAAATACTTCCTTACATTACCTCTGAGCCACCCCCCATCTTCAAATTGTGCCCCCTTGTTCTTGCACACCTCTTTTTCTGAAAGATGCTACCCTCTTGGACTTTGTTGATTCCCTTGAGGTACTTGAAAGTTTCTATCATGTCTCCCCTCTCCCTCCTTTCCTTGAGGCTATACATATTAAGCTCAAGTCTCTCTTCACATGTCTTCCGATGCAGACCCTGCACCATTTTAGTTGCCCTCCTCTGTACTGCCTCCATCCTGTTTATGTCTTTGCAGAGATTTGGTCTCCAGAACTGCATGCAGTACTCCAGATGGGGTCTCACCAGCTGTCTTTACGGAGGGATAACAACTTCCTGTTTCTACTGGTGATGCCACTCCCTATGCACCCCAGTATCCCCCAGCCCTCCTTACTGCCCTCTCACATTGCTTTCCCACCTTTAGGTCATCTGATATGACTACCCCCAGGTCCCTTTCCAATTTTGTTGTTGTTGGTATCTCACCCCCCATTGTGTACTCTTCCCCAGGGTTTTTGTTTCCCAGATGCATTACCGTGCACTTCTTAGCACTGAATCTAAGCTGCCATACATTTGACTATTCCTCCAACCTTGCCAAGTCCCTTCTCATCCTTTCCACCCCACCTTGTGTATCAACTCTGTTGCAGATCTTTGTGTTGTCTGCAAAGAGACATACTTCTCCTTCCAGTCCCTCTGCAATATCGCTTATAAAGACATTGAAGAGGACTGGTCCTAGTACTGAACCCTGTGGTACCCCACTAGTAACCCCCCTTTTTTCAGAGTTGACTCTGTTTACTATTTCCCTCTGTGTCCTGTTCTCCAGCCAATTCTTTACCCAGGCTACCATCTTGGGATCTACTCCCAGGCTGGCCAACTTGTATGATAATCTTTTGTGTGGGACTGTGTCAAATGCCTTGCTAAAGTCTAGGTAGGCCATGTCTGCAGCCCTTCCCTGATCTACTACTTTGGTCACCCAGTCAAAGAAATCTATTAGATTCGTCTGACATGACCTTCCTGCTGTGAATCCATGCTGCCTTGGGTCCTGTGCCCCACTGGCCTCTAGGTAGTCGACAATTTTTTCCTTCAAAAGTGATTTGATCATTTTCCCCATCACTGAGTTTAAACTAACAGGTCTGTAGTTTCCTGCTTCTACCCTGCTCCTACTTTTGTGAAGTGGAATCACATCTGCTCTCCTACAGTCCTCAGGTACCACCCCATCCTCCCATGATTTGTTAAAGAGGGTAGTCAGTGGTGTCACTAGTTCTACCCTTAGTTCTTTTAAAATTCTGGGATGAATCCCATCAGGCCCCATTGCTTTGTCCACCTTCAGTTTTAAGAGTTCTTTCAGAACCCTATCTTCTGCGAATGGGCTGGTATCACTCCCATATCCAGAGTGTTTCTATTGTTTGGTTTAGGTACCTCCCCCTCTTTATTTGTAAATACTGAGCAAAAATATTTTAGTATCTCTGCCTTTTCACAGTCACCCTCTGCCTACCCTCTTCCCCTTTATTAAGCCTCACTATCCCTCCTTTGGTCTTCCTTTGCTCCTTGATGTACCTATAAAAGGTTTTATCCCCTTCTTAACTGAGTTGGCTATCTTTTCCTCGGTTTGGGCCTTTGCTGTCCTGACTTGTCTTCCCAGCTTCCTTTTGCTTTAACTGATATGATTCTCTGTCCTGCTTCTTCTGTGATTCCTTGTACTTCCTGAAGGCTTTCTTTTTCTCTCGAACCTTCACTACCACCTCCTTTGAGAACCATAGTGTTTTCTTACATCATTTTGTTTTGTTTATTTGCTTCACACAAAGGCTTGTTGCTTCTGTGATGGCAGTTTTGATTATTCCCCCATTGTTCTTCCACCCCTCCTTCCTGCCCATTTGCTAGTGCATTCCTTAGGCACTCACCCATTTTGGCAAAGTCAGCCCTCCTAAAGTCCAGTACTTTTGCCTTTGTATTTTTGAGTCTACTGCTGTGTTTATCATGAACCATACTGTTCGATGGTCGCTAGTTCCCAGATGGCTATCCACTTCTACATCTGTTATCCTCTCTCCACCTCCATTTGAGAGTACCAGGTCTAAGTTTGCTCCCTCTCAAGTGGGTTCCAATACTAGTTGTCTAAGGCATGCCCCCTGTAGGGCATCAAGATGGTCCTGTGCAGTTGCTTTGGGATTACTGGCCCGCTTGGCACAGATGGCAGCCAGGGCAGGACCTCGGAGGCTCTCACTCAACCTCTTTCATTTCTCTGCTTCTGAGCATTGCCATTCAAGTACTAGAGGGGCAACATAGTCTATCCAGGTCTCCCAGTCATCCTCCCCTTGGGGGGTGGGGAGGGTGCCCGAGAAGATTCTCAGCCTTGGGTAGGAGTTGTAACTAATGGCAGGTACAGATATAGGGGCCAGCATTGGCATGGGCATAGAAGGCGGGGCAGTAACAGGTGCTGGAGTGGAAGGGGGTATTGGGGAAGTAACACCCCCAGGTGGCAGGAATAGTTTCTTAAAGTCCTCTACAGTTTTCTCTTCCTCCAGCAACAACTTAGCAAAATTTCTCCTCAAAAGTCAGATAATGGTGGGAGCTCATCCTCCTCAGGTCTTTACTGTCTTTTGTTATCACCCTCCAGGCAGCTGGAACCCCTTCTGGGGCAATAGTCTGTGGTACTTTAGAGCTGTCCATAAGGTCACTATACTCTATCAAGGCTATGAAAGTTTGGGCGATCAAATCAGCCTGTCGATCCACCACCACAGGGTTTTTTAAACATTCGGCTTTGGAGAGTGGTCCCTCTACAGTGTTTTTACTGGTACCCAGGGGAATATCCAGTATAAGTAGAGCATTTTGCGGGTCGATCTCCTGCCCAGTACACCACCCCACCAACTGGTGTACAGCCATTTCTACTGGGTAGCCATTAATCTTTAACTATAATTCATAATGTTTGGCCACTAGAAGGCACAAAATCCCAGCAGTGAGCCTCCAAATGTAACCCTAGGTGGCGCTATTCCAAGGGCTACTACTCCTGCCTGCTTGGCTAGTAGCAGGTTAAGGGGCCTGAGTTCTGAAATGGACGCCTCCACCCAGAGGTCAGGGTTGGTAGTTGTCAAGCTAACCTGGGCACAGCCCTCCGGGACACTGTAACCCCCCTCTTTCCTTACTAGTGGCCGGAACAATACCCAATAATCACTTTCACAATACCCCTGATACACCACACAAGTACCCACAGTGTTTGCACTTACCACCAGGCCTTTCCTCTGGCTCGGCTCTGGGGACCACCTGTAAAACAAGGTTATTCACAGCAAAAAACACCAGTACAGTACTTTTGCACAAACTGGAACCACAGTCAGGGTAAATGTAAAAAATAGTTAGATCTGATTTATTTAAGGGACTTGAACAAGGGAGGGGCATAATCAGGTTAATTTGCTTAAAGACTGTATCAATCAAACAGTTATGCATGCACTTCAGGGTCCATAAACAGTCACACACTCTGGGTACCCACATGGAGAATGGTGGGCTAGCCAGGAACATTGCAGCTGGTTGGGACCCTGTGATGGAAGAAAACAACATGCACAACACACACTATTTGTAATCCGGAACCGGAAGGCTCAGTTCATGAAAAGAAAACAACAAGACAATCAGATGACACACTTTTAGATTAGGCTGTTGTTGCAGGGAGCTACCCTGATGATTACTCATGATACCCAAGACTGGACACAGGCTGGACAAAAATCGAGGCAGCAGGTGGTTAATCTGGACTGCCAGGAGAAGCAAGGCCCACACGAATCGCCAATGCGTCATTCCTGTTCAAGCAATGAGCAGGAGGCTGATCTCCAGGCAGATCTCTCGTAGATGGCTTTCTCTGTGCCGCGGGTAGTCTGGCTGGGCCAGTGTAGCAAGGCCCTGGCCAAATGGAGACATATTCGGATGCAGTCCATTTTGGGCTGGCTATAGCTTCCAGCAAACAGAACACAGTTCACACAGTGGGGAACCAAATCACGACCCACTAACAACTCACAGCACATTTACATGTAAGGAAATTCTACTGTACCAGGCAAATCGCTCTCCAGTCATGATCGCAGAGTCTCTGCACAAACTGGGGATTCAAAAGTAGCTGGAAATCCTGACAGGCCGATCATATTCAGCACAATCTTTGGTCTTCTTCAGGTATGAGCCTGGTAAAAATCAGTGGCTTCTTCTTCTCTAACAAACTTGGATTTAGTCTGAAATAATTCTCTTCTCTCCCTCTCAGGGGCAGCAGGCAGACATGCAGGCCACAACTCAGGCCTTTCTACAGTTCTCCTCGTGGAAACTACTCAGACGGCTGCTTGACTATCTCAAGCTGTTGCTTCTTCGGTTCCCAACTTAGATCTGACTCAGCTGCCAGCAAGCCTGGGACTTTCCCCAGAATCCAAAAGGTTTGGTTGGCTGATCTGTCTGTCAGTCACAACAAAGGCTCCCCCTTCAGGTGCAAGAAGGCACCAAAAGCCCAAAACTACAATTCCTACAGATTTTGACTCCAGACAGCTCTTGTAGTCCGGCTCCATTTTAGGTCCCACCAGAACTGATTGGTCCAATTCGTAGTCCCAGGCCAAATGGTGGGGATAAACAAAACAGTCCTTGCTGCAAAGAAGGCAGGCTAGACAAACTACATTATCATTATCTATCACTCTAATAAGTTTACAGCAAACAGTTATATCTTCTAACAGAGCTCCCTCTGCGCAATTAGCGATGACAGAAACAGAGTGATTACCAGGCAGCCTGGGCAAGACTCGAGCATGACAGCATTCAGTCCCCTCCCAGATTAATCACCACTGCAAATCTAGGCAGCCCTTAAAGAGGCAGTACACAGGCACTCTCTGGCAATAACGTTAAACTGCTAAAACACAGGACACCAGCCTGGCAGTGAGTATTTAAGCAAGCTCGAGAAAGCCTTTTCAGGAACCCCATTTGTAGGGATGGGTTACACGCGGATTTGAACATTTTGTCTACCAGCTACATGTGCTAGGGTAATAAGATAGCTATGCTAATTTCGTCATGCATCTATGGAGGGATAGGTACGCAGTAAATCTTTGATTTGTGCCATCCAGATCCAGAGGAGAGAGAGAGAGAGACTACTGGGGACCCAAGAGAAATTTTACAGTCTCAGAAATAAAATGAAAATGTATTTATTTATTGTAATCTTTTTAATTACACCTTTGAGCTAAAAGCTCGTTTACAAAGGTTCCACGTCATACAAGACAATAGGCACATAACATGTTACAGAGAGTTAACATTACATAATTGGAGCAAACAGCGCAATACATTAAAGTACAAATTAGGCAAAGCTAGACTTAAATACCAATGGATAACAAGTAGTTGCTGCTAAGCAAAAACAGCCTCCAGGTGAGGCTAGTGGTATAGTTAGGGAAACAGGACAGAGGATAGAAGGACTTGGAGTTATCACTGAAAGCTAGATGGAAATTAGGAGGCAGAGAGGTGTGGTAATAGCAGGAATGAAGACCTAGGCACATGGAATAGCCTGAAAGGAGACGGAAGCGCAGGCCAGGTATGAGCCCTGTTGAGCAAGTAGTGAGAAAAGGTGAGGGAAGAGAGGTGATGAAGTGCCAATGTAGAAGTGCAATGAGTGAGACAGTGGGCCATCAAACATGTAGAGGGGGATTTTAAGGACCACAGCAGAACTTCTTATTGCTGGTCAACAGGTGAGACCTTAAGAGCGACTTAAAGCGGACAAGGTCAGAGCAGGCAACTAGGTCACTGTCTTGGGAATGTAGCCATTTCGGGGCCATAAAACCAAATGATGTTTGCCCTAGTGAAGTCTGGCAGAAGGGTACTTTTAGTGAGCTTCTACTTACTCCGCTAGCATTTCTGGTATTGTTGTTAGGGCAGAGAAGGCTGTGTAGACCAGTTTTTTCTTTTCCTGGCCTCAATATGGTTGTGTTGTACAGGGCAAGGGCAGGCTGGCAAAATACATTTTTGACTTGTGCCATCCGGGGAGGAGGATGAGGAGAGAGGGAGAGAGAGAGAGAGAGAGAGAGATTGCAAGGGGGCAGAGATACTTAACAGTTCCAGAAATTCCAAATAAAAGTTTATTTTTTCCTGGCCACGTTTATGTATTTTTCACATTTTGTCAAATATCTGTCAATAAATCAGAACAAATCAGAACTTCACCGTGTTCAGGTTTTTATTAGATAAGGGCTGCTCTCCTGCCCCAATTAGGATACAAATAAACTATCTGACAAAATAAGGAAATTCATTGCAAAAACTGTGTTGATGCACCATTGGGGGTAACCATTACAAGTAGGGAAATGCAACCTTAGGGTTCCCAAGCATAAGACCCCACTCCCACTGTGCATGCAGGAACAGGCATGAGGGGACCTTAGGGTTCCCAAACCCAACACCACACCCCCACCCTTCATGCAGGAACAGGTGTGACGGGTGTACCTTGGCATTTTGAACCCTAATGTTCACCCCATTCTCTTATTCTGTACCCATGTTACCTTAGTCTTGGAATGGGGTGAGCATTAGGGTTCAAAACACCAAGGTACACCTGTCACACCTGTTCCTGCATGCAGGGTGGGAGTGAGGTGTTATGGTTGGAAGCCGAGGGTGGGGTGTTGGGGTTGGGAAGCCTAAGGTCCCCTCACGCCTGTTCATGCATGCACAGTGGGAGTGAGGTCTTAAGCTTGGGAAACCTAAGGTTACATTTCCCTGCTTGTAATGGTTCAACCCTAATGGTGCATCAACAAAGTTTTCTGCAATGAATATATACATATATTTTATATATATATATACACACACACACACACACACACACATATACAGTCTGGCTTGTTGGCACCATGAGCGGTACCGCCTGTGCCCGGGATTGGGAACAGGCTGGGATGTTGGGGGCTAGACTATGAAAAGAGGAACTAGCATCCCAGATGATAAACTCCACATCTGGGCTGGGATGGCAGCAGGCTAGACTGCAATACTGCCACCTGGTGATCACATGGTGTCAGATGCTGGCTGACACCATGTGTGGGCTCACATCTGTGCATATGTGCACATGGCACCCTCGCTGCTGGCTTCCCATGGGTTGGGAAAAATGTTAGGTGGAATTCCATGGCAGCACAGCAACATGACACCAGCATTCTCATACTCTGCTTACCTGAGTTCCCTCCACTTTCCCCCATACAACAGACCTTAGCAGGAGCTGACCTACTCCTTGCAGAGGGGAAGCTGCCCTGACCATGGCCGGGGGAGAGCTGCCCTGACCCCCGGCAAAGGAGGTGCTGCTTTTCCTCTATCAGAGGGTGAGATGCCCTGTCCCCTGGACCAGAGGGGAAGTTGTCTTGCCCCCTGCAGAGGTGGAGCTGCCCTGTTTCCCAGACCAGAGGAAAAGCTGCCCTGATCTCTGGATCAGAGGGAGAACTGCCCTTAATCCTGGACATGAGCAGGAGCTGCCCTGACCCCCAGCCAAAGGCAAGCAGCCCTTAATCCTAGTTGAGAGGGTGCTGCCCTGACCCCCTGTTGAGGGGAAGCTGCCATGATTCCCAACCGAGGGGGAGCTGCCATGACCCTCAACTGAGGGGGAGCTGCCCTGACCCCCGCTGGCAGAAGGGGACCTTGCCCTGGCAGAAGGGGAATTGTCCTGACCCGGGAAGAGAAGGAGTTGCCCTGACCCCTAGCAGAGGGACAGCTGCCCTGACCTCCAGCAGAGGGAGAGCTACCCTGGACCCAAGCAGAGGGGGAGCTGCCCTGCAGAGGGGAAGCTGATCTGACCTTGTGGCTGAGAGGCAGTTTGTCCTGACCCTGGCTGAGGGTAAACTGTCCTGCTGCCCTGCAGAGGGAGAGCTGTCCTGTCGCCTGGAAGAGGGGGAGCTGCCCCGAACCCCAGCAGAGGGGAGCTGTTCTGACCCCCAGCTGAGGTGAGCTGCCATGCTGCCCTGCAGACGGAAGCTGTTGTGACCCCGGCCAAGGGGAATTTTTATTAGGAAATGAAAAATGTACAGTCAGAGAAAAGAACAAAACAAAACAAATCAAATATGCAACCAAATGAAACCACTATAATAACGAAATGACAAAATGAAAAGAAAACGGTTCTAGATAAACAGAGACTAGAGACTAGAAATGAAATAAAACAATAAGAAGGGAGTTGCTCTGAGCCCAGGCCAGTGGGAGCTGCCTGACTCCTGGACAAAGGGTAAGCTGCCATTTAGAGGGAGTTGCCCTGACCCCCAGCAGAGGGGTGCACCACCCCCAGCAGATGGGGAGCTGCCCTACCCCAGCAGAGGGGAGCTGCCCTCACCCCCAGCAGAAGGGAGCTGCCCTGATCTCTGGACCTGAGGGGTGCTGCCCTGACCCTAGACCTGACAGGGAGCTGCCCTGACTCCAGGACCTAAAGGCAAGCTGCCCTGACATCCAATCAAGGTGAACTGCTCTGCCCCCCAGTCAGTGGGAGAGTTGCCCTGACCCTCAGCCAAGGGGAGTGGCCCTAACCACTGACAGAGAGGGAGCTGACATGATCCCGCAAAGGGGAGCTTGCATGACTCCCAGTAGAGTGTGAGATACCTGACACCCAGCAGAGCGTAAAGCTGCCCTAACCCCCAGCAGAGGGGCTGCTATTCTGAATCCCAGCAGAATCCATCACAGAGACCAGGAGGAACAGGAGAAACTTCTTGGAACCCATGAAGGTGGTGGTAAGCAACACAAAAGGAAGTACACAGCTGGAAGATGGTTTGGCTGAGTACGGCAGCTCCAATTAAAGGGATAAAAAAGTCCAAAGTTAAATTAAATTTACACAGCTTGTTGGCTCCGTGGTGCTGAGCAATGAGGTGTTGCTCTGGCATGCTAATGACCCTGGTTTGCCCTTGTACCCAGGACATCAGAAGTGGAAGCTGGCAGGGAGGTTTTCAGACATCTCTCAGATGTTTCCCTTCTATGGAGTGGGTGGTTGACTACTGTGGCTCCTAGTAGTGGTTTTGTGGAGGCATACTCTTGGCTGCATGGGTAACTACATACTGTGAAGTGTCATCACCCCAACACACTGCTGTGGTAGCGTGCACTTGTGTGGTGGGTGGCCCCATACACGGAAATGGGTTAAAATGGGCACCCTAGGTGATGGCCTCCCTAGACTTTAGCCAAGTGGCCCTGGCACTGCTACCTGCTGGCAGTCGGACCTCTGCATCCAGCCCGCCACCCCTGACCAAGGAAAGCAGCCACAAGCCCAAACCAGGCTCTCCACTTCAGCCGAGTGGCCCTGGCACTGCTACCTGCTGGCAGTCGGACCTCTGCATCCAGCCCGCCACCCCCTGACCAAGGAAAGCAGCTACAAGCCCAAACCAGGCTCTCCACTTCAGCTGAGTGGCCCTGGCGCTGCTACCTGCTGGCGGTCAGACCTCTGCATCCAGCCCACCATCTCCTAATCAAGGAAAGCAGCCACAAGCCCAAACCAGGCTCTCCACTTCAGTTGAGTGGCCCTGGCGCTGCTATCTGCTGGCAGTCGGACATCTGCATCCAGCCCGCCACCCCCTGACCAAGGAAAGCAGGTATGTTTGATCAGCTCCTAGCTCTGAGCTGTGAGGCTTCAAACCCCGTAATTGGACTGGCTCCTGGGGACTGTGGCTGCTTCCCGATTGGATGCTGCAGATCCCCATTGAGAAAGGCACCTTTTTCAAAACACAGCTCGGCCACTGCCTTGCTGTGCTGCTCTCTGGACAATTTTTTATGCTGAATTTACTGCTCATGTGGAAATATATATATACATATGTATTTTTTTTCTCTCCTCTTGGAATTTTCTGCTGTTTAGCCTGCTGTATTAGCTAGGCCTGACTTCTATATAGCTTATGTCTTGCACTACTGAATATTTCTAATGCTTAAACATTTTACCTTTAAACTATTGCACTGTATATGTAGGAATTGCCTAACAGAGTATAGCAGAGTTGTAGCAAACTTTAACTGACTGCCTGATGTTTATATAGCTTACTGCTTGCACTACTGAATTGTTTCTGCTAACTGCCCAATATTGTAGAATAGCTAGACCTGACTATTGCCTGCTGTTTGTTCTGCCACACATTTTTCCCATCACAGTTCCTCTCATTCATCCTCAGATTGCCTTCTTTACTAACATACTAAAATGCCAGCAGAATAGGCCTAATGGTCTTTCGCGTCTGCTCGTTTGGTCAACCCCCACCCTGGGAGCTGACCTTGCTGCCCCCTCACCTTCTCTGGCTTCTCCCTTCCCAGTTCTGGATATTCTCGCTGCATTGGATTTTGCTTCCAGAACCCTTCCCCTGTACCTGTCCCATCCTATCTTGAACCCCTCCACCGTCTCCACCTCCACCAGCCCCCAGGCAGCGCATTCCATGGCTCCACCACCCTCTCAGTGAAGTAGCACTCCTCCTTTCTCCCGAATCTTCCCCACTCCAGCTTCCACCCATGCCCTCTAGTGGCCCCTCCTCCTTCCTTCAAAGCACCCTGACTGTTCCTCCCTATTTACCCCTTCATGTACCTGAAGACTCCCATCATGTCCCCACCGGTCCCTTCTCTCTTCCAATGTGTACATATTTAGTTCTTGAGCCTCTCCTCATAGGTCCTGTTCCCCAAGCCCCAAATCATTTTGGTTGCCTCTCCTGGACTCTCTCCAGAGTTTAATGTCCCTCTTTAAGTGTGGCCTTCAAACTGCACGCAGTACTCGAGGTGCGGCCTCACTCACAGTTATAACAGAGGGACATCACTCTCCTTCTGTAGGTGATCCCCCAGCGATGCATCCCAGCATCCTGTTGGCCTTGGCTGCTGCCCTCCTACAAGTCTCCGAGTTGTTCATCTTGACATCCACCACCACCCCCAGGTCCCTCTCAGCCATCGAGACTTGTAACATTCCCCCAGGGTGTACACTTGGCCCGGGTTTCTGGCCCCCAGGTGCAGTACCTTGCATTTCCCTGCATTGAACCTCAGCTTCCACTTTCTAGACCATCTTTCCAGAGCCTCCAGATCCCCCTGTAGGGCCACCCTCCCCTCCTCCCCATCCACCACCGCCCCCAGTTTTGAATAATCTGCAGACTCATCTCGCTCCTGATACCTGTCCTTATGTCAGAGACATAGGTGTTGAACAGGAGAGGCCCAAGGACTGATCCCTGTGGGACCCACTAATGACCCTCCTTGGGGATGAGACTATCCCGCCAACTATGACCCTCTGGGTCCAGTCCTGGAGCCAATTGCCTATCCATCTGATCATCTAGTTCCCCACCCCCATTTCTCCCAGCTTATCCAACAGGCCCACATGAGGAACAGAGTCAAATGCCTTGCTGAAGTCTAGAACGAGGACGTCCACTGGTCTACCCAGGTCCAAGGCACTTGTCACCCAGTCATAGAACTCCACAAGGTTTGTCTGACATGATTTCCCCAGGACAAATCCATGCTGTCTATTGTCCAGGCAGACTTTTCCAGCTCCCCCCCAGTATCTCCTTGACAATGCCCTCCATCACCTTGCCCACCACCGATGTCAGGCTGACAGGCCTGTAGTTCCCTGCCACCTCCTTTGATCCCCCCTTGTGGATAGGCACTATATGTGCCACCTTCCAGTCCTGGGGCACCCACCCTGTCCTCAGAGATATGGTGAAAAGCTCGTCAGGGGTTTCGCCAGGACATCTGAGCTCCTTCAGCACTCTGGGATGTAATTTATCCGGCCCCGTGCTTTCTCTGTCTTAAGGGACCTGAGGCTTCTCACTCTCTCTGCTGTGATTTCCACTTCCGCTACCTCTTCTCCCTGCTTAGCCTTCCTCCCTCTGCCAGTGATGCTCCCCTCTCCCCAGACCCGCCGATCGAGGGTCCCCTCCTCAGTATCACTGTCTCCTCCCATGTATGATGCAACACCCCCCTTTTTTCCCTGGTGAAAACTGAGGTGAAGCACTCCTTTAGTACCTCAGCCTGCTCCCCCGGGTCTTGTGCCCATCTCTCCCCTGTTTTAATCCTGCTAATCTGCCCCTTCACCCTTCGTTTTCCCCAATGTATCTAAAGAACCCCTTGTTCCCTCTTCTAATTTCCCTGGCCAGGTTCTGCTCCTTCCTTGCCTTAGCTGCCCTCACCACCCTAGTGGCCCTTCTAGCCATCAGCTCTGCACTCCCCTTGATCCCTTTCTCCTTGAGCACTTGAATTGCCTATAGGCTGCCTTCTTTCCCCTCACCACCTCCTGGACCTCCCTGGTCCACCAGCTGGGTTTGGGCCCTACCGCATTCGTCCTTACTTTGCACAGGTGCTGGTAGCATCCTGCACCCTCTCCTGATGATTTCCCACCTACTATCAGCGTCCATGTCTGACCCCATCCAAATCCATCTTCCATTTCCTTCCTTTGCTTCCTCTTTCTCTGCTTTTTTCCTTTTGTATTTCTTTCTCTAGTCCTCACAATGTTTCTCTGCCATCTACAGGACCCTTGATTCCATCTCCTGACAGCCCCTAAACCAGCACATTCTGTAAATATTGCTTGGCATTTTGGGCCATCCTCTCTACCCATTCAAGACTACCCTGAGTCCTCTTCACCACACACCTCCTTCCCAGCTCTCCCTGGTCTCATTCAAGGGGCCTCCTCACCCCGCCCCCACCCTCTTGAATCAGCCTTTTGTTTTGTTAAATTCCCAACTGGCACCTTTGATGAGACCTCTCTGCAGGAACCTTTCTCTCCTAATATTTGCACTCTACTTCTGCCCTGAGCACTAAATTGCCCAGGGCCCTCCCACTAATTTACGGACCTTCGCCTTTGATCTTTTAACCAACAGGCCACCTTTTTTTTGGATCTATTTTAGCCACAAGCCCAAACCAGGCTCTCCACTTCAGCCGAGTGGCCCTGGCACTGCTACCTGCTGGCGGTCGGACCTCTGCATCCAGCCCGCCACCCCCTGACCAAGGAAAGCAGGTACGTTTGGTCAGCTCCTAGCTCTGAGCTGTGAGGCTTCAATCCCCTAATTGGACTGGCTCCTGGGGACTGTGGCTGCTTCCTGATTGGATGCTGCAGATCCCCACTGAGAAAGAAAGCGTACAAGGCACCTTTTTCAAAACACAGCTCGGCCACTGCCTTGCTGTACTGCTCTCTGGACAATTTTTTTTGCCCACCCCTCCTCCCTCCAGTATTAAGTACACTTCCCCAGTGATCCCCGCTGCCTGAGGCCTTACACTAGTCAATTACAGCAACTCCTAAAATGGGCTCTCCTTTCTGTAACTTCTCAAAGGGGTGATCCTCTCTCGTACTGAAATAACTCATCGTCCTCAATGTATCTGGGATCAAGTGCATTGACACTAACTATGGTCCTCCTCCTACTTCCCACACCAGCCCCACCTTATTTAGACCATCACCCTCTATGTATAGTAGCCCCTCTTTATCTGCAACACCTCTACCAACCCTCCGATGCTCGATCACCTCCCACCTCGGTACCCCCTCACTTCCACCCCTGCTACCTCTTACTTCTCACTCATACCTTGGTCTCTTCTCCTCAATGCCTTCCCACTCTTCATACTCTACCCACCCCTTGCACCCCAGCACCGGCCCTGTGTCCAGTCACAAGGGGAGATGCCACAATCACTACCACACTTTGGTGCGCCTAATCACCCTCCTGTTGCTTCTATCAGGTGACATTCATCCAAACCCTGGCCCCGTGCCCAACCTTATGAACAAGCCTGCCCAGGCTCAAGGACTCCGCATAGCTTCTATGAATATTTGCAGCCTCCTTAAGAAGGCTGCTGCATTCCAATGCTGGGTTACTCAGCACCAGCCAGACATTGTCGCACTCACAAACCTGGTTATCCAAATCCACCCCTGACTCCTTCATCTAACTCCCTGGTTACAGCCTTTCAGGGAAGATGGTGGTAAACATGGAGGTGGTTGTGCTGTCTATATGCGTGACTCCTCCTCGGACATGCACTTCCACCACCCAAACTTGATAACAGGGCACAAGACCTCACACTAAAATCTCCCCAACCCTAGTAAGGGCCCATTTTTTCATCGTGCCTATATTCCCCAGAAAGCAAGACCTCACCATTCAGGCACTTGCTGACTACCTCTCAGGTCTACCGCCACAAATGGCCCAGATAATTGTTGGTGACCTGAATATCAACTGGCTCTCAGCCACGGCCTCCCAAACCAGTGATATCTTTGCGCGCCTTGACATGTCTCAGCTTGTCACCACCCCAATTAGATTCAACCCTCTGCTGGCTCCAGCACCCTCCTGGATATCACTATTACCAACCGCCCCAGAGGGTGCTCGATATCAGTGTACTTCCCAACTCACTTAGTGACCACTCCCCGGTCGTATTCTCTTGGTCCGCTGCCAACAGCAAACCTGCACCACAAACTACCCAGTGACGTCGCCTACTCCCAGGCAGCCTGCGTCGACTTAAACTGTACCTCTCACAACTGGATTGGTCCCCAATCAGGCTTGTACCGTCCATAGACGAGACATTGGATTTTTTCACTCGCACTTTTAACACTGCCTGTGACCTCTATGCCCCCTTCGCTAGAAATCGCACCAAAAAGCAAAACATGCCCTGGGTTACCCTCCTCCTTCACAAACTTAAAATGAGAGACAACCTATGGCACATTGCCATGGAATCTGGCAAGCCAGCTGATAGGCAAGCGTACAATGCTGAGCGCAATAAGTGTACTTGGGCTATTCGACAGGCCAAAGCCCAGTACTACTAATCTGGCTTTTGTCTCCTCCTGGGGTCGAGCTAGAAACTTTTGGGATAATGTAAAGGAGCTGAATGGAGATCCGCTCCCCACCCCTCTCAACTCTCCTTTAATGGAATTCTCTGCTCTGACTCCTTGGCATTGCAGACTGCCCAAACCACACTTTCTCAGACCTGAGTTCAGTCCTGCCCAGTAACTTCTTTGACCCCATCCCAGTAGCACCCTACCCACTCTCCAGAGATCTATTTTCTACCTATGTACCATCTCCTGTTGGAGCTAGACCCCTTCTGCAAAAACCATTAGTAGTAACAACCCCAGCACCCAGCACTAGGGCTACTTTGTCTGATGTTGGATGCTAGCCTGGTCCCACTTACGAGCTGCTCAGCTCTCTCTGTGCCTGGGGCAGTTCCCCAGCACGTGGAAAATGACCATCATCACTCCTATCGTAAAGAGTGGCGATCGAGCGACCCCAGGTAACTATTCACCTATCTCCATCCTTCCCCCACTCTCTAAGGCCCTCTGTACTGTACTGCTTGTTTGCTGTGATGTATTGCTCTCTTGACGAGGTGCTTTTGTAAATGAGTCTATGACTCAAAGGTCTGTAAACTGATGATCTAATAATAAAAATAATAAAAATAGAAAAAAAAATAATAATAATAAATAGCAGCCCTTCCATACTACCAGGCCCCAAAGTGGGCTGTCCCACCTCCAGTCATCACAGGTTGAATAAGGTTCTTCCTTCCTGGTGACACTGCAACCACCTTGTGAACAGCCTGAAAAGAATGGGTGTCCAGGGAATGCTCACACCTCTCTGTTAAGATTCTTAGAGTAAAAAAAGGTCTTTTAGAAATGTTGATTTGCTGCCAGGAGACAGAGCAGCAGGACCTTCAGCTTGACAAGACAGAACAATCAGATAGAAGCTAATAAAAGGAGAAAAGATTTTCTGTGAATGGAGAAACAGGCATAGAAACAAAGCATAGCTCTCCCTGACCATAAGTATTGATTGAGAATGAGAAAGAGATTTTTTTTCTACAGTGCTGTTAAAGCAAAATAATTGAAAAGTTAATTGTATAAAAATTGAAACGCTAATTGTATATAAAGTTTGGTTATGACAATAAAGATATACGTAAATTTTCTCTCTGGTTTAGCTAAGATGGACAGTTTTTGCTTAGTATTTGATTTACTACAATGCCAATGAACACGTGAATTTATATAGTATATATTGTAAGGACCCTTGATGTTTGAGCAAATCCAGTCTTCTCTGGGTGGGTCCCCTTCTATATGTATTGCTTATGAGTTATTCCTGAGGCTGGTACAGTGGAAATCCATAGTGAAAGGAAGTGGAACACCTTGCTGTCATGCAGAAATAATGTATGAGTGAGATGCTGCCACTCTGAGATGCTTTGTAAATTAAAATATTCCAGCATTAACAGTATAAGAGAAATAGATAGATAGATAGATAGATAGATAGATAGATAGATAGATAGATAGATAGTTATACCATGAGAACAAAATTTATGAAAAAGATACAGCCTTTGAATTATAACAGAGAATAAAGTTCAATAAAACATCTGACACCAGATCCTCTTCCTGAGGAAGCCCACATTTGGCGAATGTTGGGTCAGATCTGGTGGGGGGAGGGGGCCTGCTTGATGAAAAATAAACTAAAGATCTTGGAACTTGAGAAATGTGTGTCTGTGTGGCAGGTGTTCTACCTCTTTTCCCTTGCCAGGCTGGCCAAGTCCTTAACTGGCTTCTTCAAACATCTTGTAATAAAGGCATGGTGCTAGGACTATACTGCAAATTGCTGCTGGCAAACAGTTTCATTAAAGATCATATGCCACATTCTGTAGTATCCCTCAGACTAAACACAGCAGTATAGAACACCTTTGTAAGTGGTGTCCCATCAGTGCTGTGTAGTATCTGGTGAAGTACTGTGTTTAAATCCAGTGCAAATGTATGCCCCATATGGGTTGCTGTCCCCGATCTGCACAGACGCTGCACAGAAGATGTCCCTAGCGTGATGATGTCATAGGGTGTGTACGGGAACTGTGGAGAGACTGCCAGTACAGTGGTACTGTCTTTGCCGCTTTATAATAAATGTTTTCTTGGAC
This sequence comes from Neoceratodus forsteri, assembly GCA_016271365.2. NCBI lineage: Eukaryota > Metazoa > Chordata > Ceratodontiformes > Ceratodontidae > Neoceratodus > Neoceratodus forsteri. The sequence goes on along the minus strand of CM057449.1, from coordinate 803,224,465 downwards.
TAAAAATAATAACAGTTGTGTAGTAGACATCACCCTCCCTCACTCTATCATTGTGCATAGCCAAATTCCAGTAAATTACAAATTGCACTTACTTGAAATGCCCGATTCTTCAGCTCCCCCCTCGCTCATTTCTGCAGTGTATCACAGCGCAATCACGATCTGAGGACACACCTCCAGCCCACATCCCAGAACAGCCTGCAGAATGGTGCTCCGACTAATTTACATATTGGGAGCATATGATGCTGAATGCTGTTTTCAACTAAAGGCTTACTCCTGAACTCAAAAAAGTAATTCATTTCTAAAAACGACTGCTGCAACCATTGAAATTCACTACTAAAATATTGCAGCCGAGCTCTGTGCATGCACACCTGTGTCGGGTGCGCATGCACAGAGGCATATGGCAAGTGCACATGTACAGAGCTTGGCTGCAATATTTTAGCAGTAAATTTCAATGGTTGCAGCTCTCATTTTTAGAAACAAATTACTTTCTTAAGTTCAATAGTAAGCCTTTAGTTGAAAACAGTATTCAGCATAATATGCTCCCGATATGTAAATTAGTAAGAGCACCATTCTACAGGCTGTTCTTGGATGTGGGGTGGAGGCGTGTCCTCAGATCATGATCATGCTGTGATACATAGCAAAGGTGGGGCTGAAGAATCAGGCATTTCAAGTAAGTGCAACTTGTAATTTACTTCTTGGCTATGCACAATGATAGCGTGAGGGAGGGTGATGTCTACTATACAACTGTTATTATTTTTAGGCCGTGAAAACATTTATTATAAAGAGGCAAAGACAGTACCACTGTACTGGCAGTCTCTCCACAGTCCCCTTACACATCCTATGACATCATCACGCTGAACGCACAGGGACCACTCAGCAACCGAAAACAGATGTAAACAAAAGCGTGCTTCAGAGGACGCACCACACAAAATGAGGTAAAAAAAAACATATTTAATGAACAAATGTTGTGGAAACGATTGTGCAGGCATTCATAGCTAATCACAAAAAGTAGAAAAAAGGCACAGATTACTTGCAAAAAGAACAATTTTGCATATGATCTTTAAATAAATGCAGTTATTTGGCTAACACAGTATGTCACTCGTAATGTTAATACTCCAGTTATGTTGTCATTACTCCAAATACACATCAGGTGACTGCCTTGACAGTGTAACATGCTACAAAAATATTGGCCTACTGCTCAATCAACATCTGGATTACTCTGTTCAGATTAACGGTCTGGTTTCCAGGTGTTCCGCTAAACTAGGTGTGCTTTACAGGGTATACAGCTGTCTCCCTTCTTCAACAGAAAGAATATTGTTGAACATATTTCTTTTTATTATGGTGATGTGGTTTTCTGCTGCCGCTCTCAAGCTTGCAGTTCCAGATTTATTACTTTATTCAATGCCCTATGTAGCTTTGCTCAGGCCTGTCCCACTCGCACCTGTCATTCTATGTACAAAAATTGGGGTGGTCTCCTCCTGAGTCGAGCCATGCTCTTCACGCCATGTTCTTGGGAGTTAAATTCTGGGAAGTGAAACTCTCAGGGTAACTAAATGGATCTAGACCTCTAGTGCCACCTCTTCCCTCAGATCACAATTGGATATCAGTTCCAAACCCTTTACAAGTGCAATCCAGAGAAGCCTCCCATACAGACTACCCCCCACTTGTGGAATAGTCTATCCATTATCCTGTCCACTTCCCTAAGCTACTGGTATGCCAAGGGCCAGTATAAGAAGTATCATAGGGCTTCTCGGCTCTGCCACAGCTACCTCTCTCTTACCTGCCACTTGACTATGCTACTGTCTGCTTAATCTGACTATTCTGGTTATCTAGTCCTATGTCATGCAGATTGTTCATGCTGTTGATTTTGCTTATGGATTTCACATTCCTTTGCTGCTTTTAGTGTCCAGGAATATTATTATACACTGTAAATTCTGTTATTCTAATTCTTGTGTTGTGTTATTTGTACTTACAGTTGTTTTATTTGCTGTTTATTTCCTGTGCAGGGATAATTGTGTGTTGCACATACTCCTGTAACTTCCTCTGTACCTACCCCCCACCACCACCACCACCACGCTGCAGCTGGAAATGAGCCTTCCAGGGCTGTGCTTGCTAACCTGTTAAAATATGCTTAAATAAATATGTTAAAGTCATCCTCACAGATTTTAACTTTATCTATGTTTTTCTCTCAACTCAATTTACTCCACAAAGTATATACTGTATGGGATACACAATGGCCTGATTCAGAATATGCCATTTATCTTCATGTGTGAGGGGGTAGGACGATAACTCATGAGTGGCAGAGCCATGACAGAATTATAAAAGTCCTGCTCCCTCACTAGTGATTATAAGAACAGTATTCTGTACCTGGCCATTGTGTAGCCAATTTATACATCTTTTATATGGTCTAACAACTATGCCACAAGTAGCGCAACTGCACCAAAACCACAATGCAAATTTCAAAATATCCAGCCCATTATCTTTTGAAAAGTCTAACTCCATACTGATTCACAAGTTTGGAATTATGGGAGTGGGGAACTATATACTTGAATGATTTAGCCAGTACTTAACAAACAGAAGACAACTAGTTAAAATTAGATCTGTAACATTTTCTATGAGGGTAATATACACTGGTGTACCACAGGGTTCTATTCTAGGCCCACTACTGTTCTCAGCATTCATAAATGATCTACCGAAAATCTGCAACCAATTATCAATAAAAATGTATGCAGATCATACAGTGCTTTGTTGCACTAGAAAGACAGGAGCGGACCTAGAAGCGAAAATGCAACCAACATACTGTGCCCTGCAAGAGTGGTTTGTGGAAAACAAGATTTTGTTGAATAAGAAAAAACCCAAACTATGACTTCTGGAACTAAACAAAGACTCCAAGGAAATAACATGACCATAATAGGGAAAAATGGAGTAGGTTTGGAGAGGGTACTCACTTTTGATTATTTAGGAGCAGCAACATTGGACAACATATTGGCCCCAGTTCACAAAGTGGGCTTAGATTGGCACAAGCTGTGGCACACAGCAGCTTGTGCCAAGACCAGTGCACTAGGGACCCTGCACCAGATTCTGATACAGGAGGGATCCCGCCACCTAAGTTCCCACACTTGCGGCAACCACTCCCATGCGGCAAACACAAGGTCCACAGGAGGGGTCTGCTGCATGCTCCTGTCAAAAGATGCAACCAGTGCCCCCATTCATGATGGTGTCCCTCATAGCATAATTAGGATAGTCCCCCCATCCCTGATGGTGCCCGACATAGCATAATTAAAACAGCCCCCCCTTCCCAATCCTTGATAATGCCAGGTAAATGTTAATTAGTATAGTTCCCCCAATCCCAAAGTTGTCCATGTGAATATATTCACCCCTTCCCTGGTGTTATTGTTCCCCCTCCCTGATGTTGCCCAGTGTAAAAATATGAATTATAGCCCCAGTCCTGGGTTGTAAAGCACCCTTCCCTGATCCCTGATGTTGCCGGTCTGATTAGGCATTGCTAGTCTCCACCCAGGTGGTTTATGCACTCCCCACACCTGCAGGTAGTGTTCATCACCAAACAGAGCCGGTGCTGCCACAGTCCTCCTCTCACCTCAGCTGCTGGCATCTACTGAACAGTCACTGATGGCTTACTGTAATGTGTACACAATGAGTACATACACATTACAGTAAGCCATCAGTGACAGTTCAGTTGGCGCCAGATGCAGAGGTGAGAGAAGAGCTGTGCTGGCACCAGCTCTGCTTTGGGGTGGTGGGCACTACCTGCGGGTGTGGGGGGGTGCACTTGACCACCCAAGGTGGTGGACACAATGCCTAATTGCAGACTGAGCAGCATTGTGATCAGGAAGGGGTGCTCCACAACCCATGATGGGGGCTATAATTCATACTTTTACACCGGGCAACATCAGGGAGGGGAAGCAATAATACCAGGGAAGGGGATGACTATGATATATTATTCACATGGACGACTTTGGGGATGGGGCACTAAACTACCAGGGATATTTGATGTAGGTGATAGGGAATCGGGGGCTTGGGGGTGGGACTGCAGTCTTTTGGAGCAGTGAGTAGAACCCTCTCAGAGGATGACTCTAACTACTAGATACACTTAGACCAGCCCTGGCTGGTCTAAGGGTACTTAGAAAAATGTCATCTGGGTGAGTTTAGTGAATCCTGTTTATGGGGATGTAGCAGCTTCGTGCTACCACGTACCCCAGCACCAGGTTGTAGCCCATTGTGGGGCACACCAGGGCCACAAGCCTCGTTTGGGGCAGACAGCCTGTGGTTGATGCAGGCTGCTTTTATGAACAGCTCAGGAGCAGTATTTGATGCAAGGTGCAACTTGCACCATTTATGTTTGGCACAGGCACCTGGCATCAATCTTAGGGCTTTGAGAATCAGGCCGACTACCTTTAAATGAGCATATTACTAAGGTGACAAAAAATATAATAGATTGGGTCATCTGTACAGAAATAAGAAGAGCTTAACAGTACAGTCTAAAAGAATAACAGCAAGTCAGGTACTTTTGCCAACCTTGGAAAACAATTCCATGTTGCTGGTAAACTTACCAGACTTGTGTTTCAAAGATACTTGGTTACATTTAACAACATTATTAGGTTTGCAACCAGCTGCAGAAAACAGGAACATCACTGTAATTATATTAAAAATTATATTAAATATTAATGATATAAAATGATATTAAACTTTTGAATCATGCCACCCAGACAGAAAATAATAAATGCAACATTAATGTTTTTATACAGAGTCTTGAACCTAAAAACACCAAAAGTATTAAATGACAGGTTTATTCGGTTAAGTATTACGTAATATCCTCAACAAAACAATATCAAGAAAACAGAATTAAGACTAAGAATGCTGAATGCTCAATAGTGTTGTATGGTCCTAAATTGTTGAATGATTTAACAAAAATGGGGATAGAGGTTTACTTAAAGAAATACATGTTTAAAAACAGTATAGGAAATTACTTACATGCACTGTCAGTATGCTGCTGCTGTGACAACACTTGATAAATTCACGATGTATATCTTTGATTCTATCTGTGCATCTATGTATGTATATTTTCTTCTGAGGTTGTATTTTGTACATATTGTGTATTTTATTTTATTTTGATTTGTTCTTAACATGACTGAGTCTATGTAACTGTAAATTTGCATTGTGCACCTGTTGTTTCCTCCTCTCGCCCAGGCGTGGCTGAAAATGAGTCATTGATCCAGTCCACCTTCCTGGTAAATCAAATAAATAAATGACTTTGGAACTGCTGGAGCCACAAACCTTTTCTAAATGAAAGCCTGGAGTCAGGATAATAAGAATAGGTCCTATTGATGCAGTTTGCATGTATCAATAGTATTATGCAATAGGTGTGAACAAAAAAGACTGCTGATAAATCTGTTTATCAGACCAACTATTTGAACAAATCAGAGACCACAAATTTATTTATATAGTAAGTTCATCACCGATTTATTCATATGGTTACTATGTCATGAACCAGTCAGCCGCCACCCCCTCCTGCCCACTTGCTAGTAACTTACTTTTGTTTTCCCCACACAGCTGCCGCTATACACTTGCCTGTCAGATGCTTTACAAACAACACCCAAAATTAATACCCAAAGTAACACGATCCCAGCTGCTTTCCAAACATGATGCATACATTTTTTTTTAACTAACTACATCCTAAAGTGCTCACACTTTCCTTTTACCACAGCAGTGCTTCATAGCCCATGCCTGACTGCCCATCCGCTCTCCAAGCTGCCTGCTGTCCATGTCTCATTTGATTTAACTACTGCTCTCCTCATACTCACCTGCAGCCACCTTCTTACACAGACTGCAGCACTTTTTTTTTTCTTTTTGCCTGGCATAACATTGATCTTCTGACTCCATCAATCCTCTGTCTCCCAGGCATGGACAAACTCCCGTGAGGACCACAGACACCTCTCGTTACCCGGAAACAAAAAGACCACAACTAAAAAACGAACTGCAAAAAACCCCCAACTTTTTTTCCTCTACTTCTTGTTGTGATCAATGTTCTGAACTCTTCCATGCTCTATATTGCTTGCTCAGCCATTTTTCCTGAACCCGGGTCGCCGGCAAGGTGCAAGGTGTAGCATCCACTGCCTCAACCTCCAGCACCACTGGGCCAACTTTTTCCTGAAAATGTTCCATACAGTCACCAATCCATTAAGGAAAATGAACATCACTGCTGTCAGCAATGTCAGGATGTTATAGCATCCTTATCAACCCCCTAGCAACCAGTCTAGTGTAGTAACATATGGCCTCACCACCAAAAGGTCCACTGCATTTTTTTTTACAACAAATGGCAACTACAAATTAATCTGCTGTCACCACCTTAACCTATCACTACTGCATAAATGAAATATGCAATGGGGGACTCTTTGATGCACAATTTATCCAGTATGACCTTGGACACCCACTCGTGGGTTATGCCACTGGTAAGGTTACCTGATGTCAAACAGCACTCATGTAGATAAATTTTGTATCAAACACCCCCCCGTTGCATATCCATTCTTTACACCATATATGTGTGCTGATAAATAGCAAGACAAAAGTGTTATAATGCATGAGAGAGGGTTGTTACGGATGGAATTCAATGAATTACTATCCTTGTTATGGTATCGTTGTGACATCAAAGATTGTTATACCCTCTTGCGTACATCACAATCGCCCACCACTGACATCACTGTCTGACATCAGCCTATCCTATAGGAGTGTGCAGCCCCATACGTCCTCATTTCTCCCACTGAAGACCAAAAGCAAAAGCCCACTAGTGGAACCAAGGAGGAAACCGAGGTAACCTTAGAGTATATAGAAAGAAGCAAAAGGCTCTATGTTATGGAAAGGGAAATCTAGGAAGAAGGCCCAAAGGTCATGAAAGAGGAAAAAAAAGGGGCAGTAGGGAGGGATAGCAGGGCCTGCTGCAAGAGAGCCTCCTGAAGATCTATTGTTATGATAAGTTCTTATGTAACTGTACTATCTTACTTTGAGGGTATTTCTTGCAGCAGGCCACACTGGCAGGATGAGTCCCAAGAAGTTCTGGCAACAACTGTCAGACAGTTCAGGTGGCTGGCCATACGGACTTCAACAGAGAAGGCCTTGTAGAACAGCCAAGATGAAATTGACCCTACGTCTAGAGGTGATGTCCAGACTGCAGTGTTTGGTAGCAGTATGTATGGTGCTCCAAGTGGCAGCTACACAGATGTCAACAGCGGAAACATTTCTGAAGCAGGGCAACAGAAGTGGCTATGCCTCTGGCTGAATGACCACAAACCTCACCAGGAAGTTTCTTTCCGATTCCTTGAACAGAAAACAATTCAACTGGCTAACCATTTGGATAAGCACTGTTTGGACACTGGAAAGCCCTCTTTCCCAGGGGTGACGGAGACAAATAATTGGGAGGACTTCCTATAGTCTTTGGTCCAGTATGTATAGGATCTCAAAATTCCATGCATATACAAAGTATGGAGCAATGCTTCCCTTGGATTGGCATGCTCTGGAAAATAAACAGGCAAGTGAATTGATTCAAAGTAAACTCAGACACCACCTTAGGAAGAAACGTAGGATCGGTACACAAAGACACCATGTCTTTGTGGAAAATCAAATAGGGCTGCTCACACATGAGTGCCTGAAGCTTGGAAATCCTTCAAGGCAGAAGTAATAGCAACTAAAAATAATGTTTTCCATGACAGATAGCATAGCTCACAACTCGCGGTTGGTTCAAATGGAGGCAGGGTGAGTTTCTCTAACACAAATATTAAGTCCCAAGCCAGGACAGGATTGCAGATTGGAAGCTTCAAGTGCAAGATCCCTCTCAAAAACATGCGAGACACATCAAGTTGAGCCACAGTGTAGCCATCGACAGGTACGTGGTAAGCAGAGATGGCTGAGAGATGTACCTTGATGGAGGAGAACTTGAGACCAGAGTCTGAGAGGGAGAGCAAGTACTCTAAGATCTAATTCACTAGATAGGTGAAGGAGTCTACGTGGTGCGATGCAGCCCAAATAGCAAAACGCTTCCACTTCGTGGAATAGGTGGCACTGGTGGATGGTTTCCAGTCGCCACCAGAACGTCCGCCATCTTAAAGGATAACTCAAACCTTGCAATGGCTACGTCTTTAGGAGCCAAGCATGAAGATGGAGAGATCTGAGGTCTGGATGGATCAGGGTGCTCTGCTCCTGGGAGAGCAAGCCTGTACATAGGGGCAGGGGCTGCTGGAGCAAGGGTAACTAGATCTGATGAGGCACGAAGTGGGCAATTAAGATCATAGCTGCCCCTTCCATCTGAAGATTGATCAGAACCCTCTGAAGGAGCTGGAAGGGAGGGAAGACACATGTATCTCCCTTCCAAAAGAGGGACAATACATCTCACTAGAAACCCATGCCCTGGAGACAGCAAGCAGAAAAGCAGCAGTTTTGCGTTGAGTGTGGACACAATAAGGTCCAACTCTGGACGACTCCACTAGTTGAAGAGATCTTCCACCATGGAGGTCAGGAGCTCCCACTTATAAGCTCATGACTGAGACCGGCTAAGGCTGTCTTCCAAGGCACTTTATTCACCAGGAACATGGATGGCTGAGAGATCCTGGCCATGGACTATAGGCCAATACCAGACCTGCATTGTTTCCTCACACAGAGGGTATGAGTGAGTCCCTCCCTGTTTGTTGATGTAATGAACCATGCTGGTGCTGTCCATTTGAATCAGCAGTGGGCCCGGGGAGAGCTGGGTCTGGAAGGCCTGCAAGGCATACAGAACTGCTCGCATCTCCAAGATGTTGATGTGGAGCTCTGCCTCCACTTTGAAACACATCTCTTGAGTCTGGTGGGCACCCAGGTGGGCCCCCCCAGCATAGATTCGAGGCATCTGTTGTGAGGATTTGCTGCGAGGGTGGAATGAAAAATGGCACCCCTCTCCAGAGGTTGCTAGGCTCTAGCCACCACAATAGCACGCTCTTGACAGGATCTGAGACCAGGACTGGCTACTCCAGGTTGTCTGTATGCTGGTCCCACTGGACTTGCAGCATCCATTAAAGAATCCTCATATGCAGCCTGGCTAGGGGGATCACAATGATGGCTGCAGCTATGAGTCCCAGGAGGCGCAGAAAGACCTGTGCTGGGACGTGACAGCTGGAGTAGAGCTGACAGGCTTGATCTAGCAGGTGCTCCACCCTGTCTTGTGGTAGAAAGGCCATCCCCTGAGCCATATCCAATACCACTCCAATGCACTAATGTCATTGGCAGGGGGTCAGCAATGACTTGGGCAGGTTGATCGTGACCCCCAGATCCTGGAACAGGTGGCAGGTATGAGCAAGGGTTTGGATCAGATGCTCCTTGGATGGCACTGCTAGCAGCACAGTCATCCAGGTAAAGAAACACGCAGGAACCCTGCCATCTGAGGGCAGCTGACACTACTACCAAGCACTTGGTGAACACCGGGGGGCTGAAGATAAAACAAATGGCAGAGCCTTGAACTGGAAATGGACTCCTTGGAAATGAAATCTGAGGAAGCACCGGTGGGAGGCACATACCGTGATATGCAGATAGGCATCTTGCATGTCCAGAGAGCAAATCAAGTCCCCCTGGTGTAACAGGGGCAGAACTCTTTGTATTGGATTGACAGGTTCAGTTCGCTGAGGTCCAGCATGGACTGGAGGTCCCCTATATGTTTGGGGATCAGGAAGAAATGGGAGTAAAACCCTATTCCTTGCTGGGACTGTGGAATGAGTTCTATGGCCCTTTTGTGAAGCAGGGCATGGATCTCTTCCCAGATCAGAGGAATGTGACCTGGAGGATATGAGGACAGAACTGGGGGTTTGTCCTGAGGCGACTCAAAAGTTCCAGGGAATGGCCATGCTCTATGAGCTGCAGTAAACAATTGTCTGAAGTTATCTCCCACCATCTGTCCAGATGGAAGGAGAAGCAACCGCCTACAACCACCTCCTGTGTGTCTGGAGGGAGAGGGTCCAGCAAGGAGTCAGGAAGGGGAGCATTCCACAGCCTGGGCTGTGGGACCTCCCTGGGAGCCCTTGCTGGTGGAGGGGACGAGGTGGGTAGGGCAGCTGCCATCACCCACCGCTTCCCCTGAGGCTTGACAGATGCTAGGATTTGACTGCGAGTAGCCCAATGAAAGGGTGTTCTTTGCCCAGACTTGGGTTGTGTGATACATAGAATGGACAGACATCAGGGTGTGTCCAGATGCCTGTAGATGGGAAAGGATAGCCTCAACATCTCTGCCAAACAATTTATACCATCTAAATGGGGCATTCATTATGGACAACTGGACATCTTGGGTGGCTGTGGGGTCTAAAACTGTGGGAGAATTCAAGAATGCATGGGACAGACATAAGGCAATTCTTGTGGGGGGTAGGAAGAAATAGGCTGTTGGTTAACTAGGATCAGTGGCCTATCCTGTAGGTAGGGAAATGGGCAGACTAGGTGGGCCAACGGTCCTTATCTGCTGTCAAAGTCCATGTTTCTCGTTTCTAATCCAGACACCTGAAGCCAAAGTACTGGCATCTGCATATGCTGGCAGTTGCCACTCGGGCTGGACGATCCACCACATCATAGGCCACCCGGAGCAAATGGGTACCGATATCAGGTTGACTTAGGGAACCCTGGGTTTGCTGCTTGGCAGGACCATCTGGTAGGGGATTGGATGGCAACCCTAGTCTGATCCCACAGGGCATTTTGGTACTGGAGCATGCGCCAAGTAACTGAGGACACGGATTGCCAAGGTGGCTGAGGCAAATGCCTACTTGTCTAGAAGGTCTAACTGATGTGACTCCTTATTGGGTGGTAGGGAACTCAGATGCTTAGGCCATTTAGTGCAGTCGTGAGTTGCGTTCATTACAATGGAGTCCACTTGTGCCTGTTTCCTGAGAAATGGTTTCCCCGCTGCAGCGTGGTACGTCCTATCGGCCTTTCTGGACATGGCCTAGACCAGGTTGGGCCGATGCCAAGTGGCCATGGTTGCATCCTCATAAGTATCTAGGAGAGGAGGGACCACCAATCGAGAAGTCTCCAGCTGGCAAAGTAAGTAGTGAGCTGGCACTGCTCCAGGTCTTGCTGTACCATCTCAAACCCCATTGCCTCCTGAATATGTCGCATGACAGCCGTAAAGGCGGGGTCATCCAGTGGGGACTTGGGAACATACCTGGGGACCCTTCCCCTTCAGAGAGCCCATGGAGGGGGTAGGTGAGCCACTGATGTCATCTCTGTCTTCCTCATCACCCTGCTCATCCTTCTCATCAGGCAGATGCAGGTCTGGATATTACTCACCCCCCTCATCTGAGGGCTGCAGGGGCTGTGACTTGGCCTAGGTGGTGGGGTTGGCTGGGGGAGCACTGGAGTCACCAGTCCTAGAGAAGGTCCTTGGGGAGCGGGAGGACCTGGGCCCTGAGGAGGGGGAACCTGCAACCACATGTTAAATAGGCTCTGGAAATTGACTGTGACAGGCATTGGTCCAGCGGGCGCCAGACAAGGATAGACCAGCGTAGGCCCTGTGGGTGCTGGCTGAGGATAAACTGGTGGAGATCCTGTGGGGGGTGGTTGTGGATAGGCCTGTGCAGGCTGATGGGTGCTGGCTGGGGGTAGGCCAGCAAAGGTCCGATAGGCGTCAGCTGAAGATAGACAGGCGTAGGTCCAATGGCTGCTGGCTGAGGCACAACCAGTGTAGGCCCAACGAGCGCTGGTTGTGGCAAGACCAGCAAAGGTCCCACGGGCACCAGCTGAGATAAGACGGGTGCCGGTGTATGAGAAGCCCTAACTGGTGAAAGTGGTGGAGGACTCAGCCCTGGGGAGGTGCCAGTGTCCTGCAGCACCAGCTCTGAGGCCGTAGGATAGGTGTCAGACCCTGAAGAGGAGACCAACACAGGGCTAGCAGATGGTGGAAAGAGGCAGAGGAAGGCCTAGCTCTGCCAAACCCATGCCGGCTGACAATACACCGTCAAGCCACCATGCTGTGCCCTCATCATGAGCAAGGGCCTGAGCAGCAGGGGCTGAGGGGCAGGAGGCAAGCCATGACCCGAAAGTCCTCTGAACGAGACAGTAAGTGTGGTGGGAAGCTGAGCCATCAGTAGTCCTGTGGGAGAGAGGGCATGTATGGCAGCCGGGACTGACTCCCCCCGGAGGAGGTCGATCCCTTTGCAGTTGAATGGTGGGGAGACAGCAAATGGGAAGAGGAGGACCAGGGCTTATCCCAGTCCTTATCCCAGTATTTGTGCTTCCTGCTGACCTTGTCTCGGGACTTCGAGGACTGAAAGTCTGAGGACTGGGCTGGAGAGACTAGAAGCTCCTGGCCTGCAGCTCCCATTCCATGGGGGCAACCTTCTGCTGCAGGACAAATTTCTCTAAGGTCTGTTGGCAGTGTTGCTGGGTGGCCTGGTTGAACACTTGGCAGACTTTGCAGGCTTGGACACTGTGGTCTGGGCCTAGTCAGCAGACACAGGCAGAATGGCCATCCTTCAGGGGTTGCTTTCTGTAGGCACACTTGGATCTGAAGTGATCAAAGATCCAAGTCAGTTCAGAAAACATAAAAAAAAGAATGATGGAAAAGAACTACAGTGAGAAAAAAGTAAAAAATACACTGAAAAGCATGTGAAAATGATGGTTGACTGAAGCTGCAGTGGTTTTTCAGAGGTACGACGTGCATTGGTCAACAGTGGAAAAGTAACTGAGGAGGGTATGTTCTCTATAAAGTGGGCAAAATTAAGAAGACACAGGTAAAAAGGGTGCAGGAGCAGAGCGCCCATCAAGAAGGTGAGTTGCCAGAAAGGCAATGTGACCCAATGTCACCAGAAAGTTACTTGTAAAGTACGGCACTGTACATAAGTCAGTGCCATAATGTTCTGGGGCTCTGCCCCAGCTACACCCAAGTTATTGTAACAAACTCCATGGTGGGGCATCGGGCCTGATTGAAGTGTGCCCACATTACAGTACCCTTGTTCCCGTGCCCTTGTTCCCATGCCATCTTAACAGTATACCAGCGGTCCCTTCTGGTAGACTGCTAGCTAGAAAGTTTCCGAGTGGTCCTAGTGCCTGGCAACTTAGTCCTACTAGTGTGGCCTGCTGTAAGAGATACCCGTGAAGTAAGATTTATGCATTTAAGTTATCTAGTTTTTTTTTAAATCATATATTAAAAATATGACTCAAGTATGAATGCTACTAAATTGAAAAAAAGCATAATTAAATTTTTTCAACATGAATTTGGTGGCTTATGTCTGTATACAGTAATTTTCAACCATTTCACATTAGATTAGTTTACTAATATGAGCTTTCTGACAAAAAAAAGTAATCAAATAAGACGAGTTAATTAAAGGTAAGTAACTGCACATCAGGGTATTATATAAGCAGCGGTTTAACATGCCTGTCTGTATATATTGGCATTTTTGTGCACAGAGCTATTAAGGCAGCCAAACAGATGACCACAACTGATATTATATTTTTTAGCTGTATTTAGGAAAAAACAAATGGCAACTATGAACATATGTAGCTTTCAAATAAATATTTCAAACTTTTTTATGGATGAATCAGTTTACTTGTGCTATCGTATACTCTCCCAAACCCCCAATCCACTTGGATATTTCAGAAAGTCTGTTCTTAAAATTTAAGCAGCCCTTGATACTGGAATATAGTAAAACAAAATGTGTGACCATAAACAAGGATCTCCCAGTCTACCGATGACAAACAAATAAACATAAGTGTATCTCAGTAGAGTATAAAGGAGCTAGTCTAGCTAGGAGGAGAAGTCTAGCTTGCATATCTGCTGCAAATGAAAGTTGTGTACCCCAAGCTGTGATGACAGCCCAAATGATTGACCTTTTCCCCAAATTTAAAAAATAAGCATTATGAATTAACCTGTAAAACAACACTGTATTCTATGTTAACTGTTATCTCTCTATGTTGTTGACCTCCCAGGTCGTGCCTGAAATGTACTGCATGGCTCTTGACACTGTATTCTATGTAACTGTTATCTCCCTATGTTGTTGACCTCCCGGGTCGTGCCTGAAAATAGTCACTTTCGTGTCTAGCGCACCTACCCGGTTATCAAAAAAAATAACAGAATTATTCAAACATTTGGCTTGATGAGGTATTCAACTTGTGCAATATGACCCCCCAAGCCCCACTCCCGTTCAGTCGGAACTGTCAGATGGTCTATTCCTAACATTTTCAGAACTGCTCACATTGAAATGTACCATAACAAAATATGTGCTATAAAGAAGAAGCTGCCATTCACCCAATTACACTTACCTCAAGAGCATATATGGTCAGCATGTTATCTTGGCTGTCATTATAACTAAATGGAAGTTTACTGGATCCACTACTATGAAAACAACCATACCTACATTCGTTATGAAATTTTTCATGTAAGAACATTTGTTACACAATAAAAAGACAAATATGTCCCTTGATTGCTAAATAAACTGTCAGCTTCTGCTAGCGTCAACATCCCCAACACTCCCCTCCTTCAGCACCACCACTACCTTCTCATGAAATGTAACTTTGTTTTCAGGCAGTCCATTCATAAGATTTTCTGCAAACTGAACAATATGTCCATATGTAAGAAACTGCCATTCGTCAGACAACGTAGAAATAAATAAGTCAACTATGTATGCTATATTATATATTTATCATGTTTTAGTTGATGGTAACAGGTAAGTTATGCTGGATTTGTAATGTGGCTCTGCATATTTCCATTTTCTATTTATGAAACTCATCTTTGGGTTTGTTCTGCTATACTGTTTAGAATTACAGCTAGTCAGAATGTCAATATTATTGGTATCTCTGTTCAGCTATAACTATTGTTATAACGGAAGCAGTTAGCAGATTCCTGTCTCTCTTGCAGGGACCCTGAAAACAGGAGATCTGTCCGATCCCTTCTAATCTTTAGCTGGACATTACCATGAGTGGAGAAAATTCTGGCTCTAGAGGTAGAGAATCTCTAGGAGCTTCTAAGTCTGAATAAAAATATATGGCCAGCTTAGACACCATATACCAGAAACAGAAGCTGAAATACGCACAACAAAAATATTTGGAATAACAGGTTTGCTAAAGGGTCTTTTTTTGTAATTGTTTCCTTGTGTGGTTCAGATTCTCAGCTACTGTATTGTTGATTCACAGCACACCAGGTGTGTATAGAGGTGAAGAGTAACAATCTTTCACTTAGCAGAACTACAGCTTGTGGTTTACCTGGACATAGACAGTAGCCTGGCAATGTCAACTGTTTCAGTATAAACAACTGCTATTACTATATAGTAACACTTTTAGGTAATTTGTTTCATGTTTAAAGTAATGCTAACTATTAAAAAAAATATGTTGGAGGGCCTTCCGGCGTTGTCATCACCAGAATGGCTGCTGCTTTCTATAGCTCCCGAATCCTAGCTTACCAATCCTCCATTTTAGCATACAGAAAGCAAAAAACCAACAAAAATGCCTTCAACAAATAAGGGAGGACACAGACCAAGCAGATCCCGGTTTAAGACATTGATGCACCTAGTGGATGACAAGAGACTTAACCCGTATCAAAAGCCCAGCCAGAGCTCCTCTTGTTCAGGGACCAAGGCTCCAGATGTAGACACATACCAAGAGTCAGAATGCCTATCAAGGTCCAGATCTGAAACCCTTCTCGGTGAACTACAGGCATTTAGAGCCAAAAATAAATAGGAATCTGCAGCCCTTCATGATCGTCTGAAGGAGGTGGAAAGAAAAGCAGATACAGCGGAGAAGAAAAACTCTTGTATAGAAAGCGACTCCACCAGAGTTCGAATGGCGGTTGACTTCCTGACCTCTTATCAAGAGAACATACAGCATAAAATAATAGACCTTGAAGCCCGCTTGAGAAGGGAAAACATTAGAATTTAGGCCTCCTGGAAAGTTCTGAGATGGGCCTGATGGAGGAGTTTATAGAAGACCTCCTAAAAGACATGCTGGAGCTGCCAGCAGATTTATCTTCTGCACTGAAAGAGTGCACCGTGATCGCACCCTGAAACTTAAAGATCTGACTGCAAGACCACACTCAATTGTTTTAAAAATTTCAAGATACAAAGACAAAGACAAACTTTTAAAGCTGGTATGGTCCAACAGGGTAGTTACATATAATGCTGCCCGCTTAATATTTGATAATGACTACCCTACAGAAATAGTCAAGCAGAGGGCATCTTGAGGATCCTGAGGGTCAATAAATGCAGGTTCAGGCGCTTTACCCTCACAGGCTCAGGGTTTTTGGGAAACAGGGCCCAAAATCAATGAATCACCAGCAGACATTCAACCAGACCTAAAGGCTAAGGGATGGATGAGCACGTTGGACAAACCGAAAGGAACAGCGTCCTTGCTCCTTGTTCTTCTCACACCTGGAATGGCAGACCGCTGGGAAACACTCCCAGAAGAGATCCGCAGAGGCGATGGCTCCTAAAATGCTGGAGGATATAAAGTCGCTTTTAGAAGCCATGCACACAGGAGTGGAACTCGATCATGACCAGGAGAATGAGGGAAATACTTGAACCAAGGGTGAGCGACCTAAATTGTTTCATCTGCTCAGGAAAGCTTGCTCTCTCCTGGTTTAACTTTATGAAGCTATTGCTTCTTTCGTAGAGAGCATGAATCTTGTCATGGATTTAATTATGAGCACGTTTCTGACATTGTTGCACACTCAAGGAAATTACAGCGCTCACTGAGTAAGGAACTCTTACAGTAATCTAGCCCTCAGACTGCTGAACTTTATTGATTAGAGGTTTCTTTTTCTTTCAATTTAGGGTACCTAATTATATCTTTTTTGGGGGTCTGCCCTGGGAGACACTGCATCAGTTGAAGCACATTGCGGGGTTGTGGGGAAAGAGAAATGTACTCAGTTACTTTCAAACTGAAATTTGATGGATCTTTGCAAGCAACCTAATGTCTAGGCTGGACCCACCTGGTCTGTCTTCTGTTAATTTTCCTTTGCACAAAGAAAGGGTCAATTGTCAAGCAGAGTGGGGGAGGGAGGTGAGGGGTGGGGACATTTCTTATTATAATTTCTGTGAACCTCGATTCTTACTAAAGGAACCAGGGGGCCATACAGTGGAAGGGAAATGCAGAATGTTGGGGGAAACTCTGCAAATTTAGATAAAATTCCAAGCTCTCATTTAAGTAAAAAATAGTTCAGACAGTCCTCTCCCAGCGAGAGAGGAAGTTTGAACGAACTACCCCCCCCCCCAGTATTTTAACCGTGGGACGTGGTAGATGTCTAAAAGACCTAAGTTTGACTTTTGCTTTCTACTTAAAGACACAATATATCAAAATGTTCAGTAGCGAGGACAAAAGGAAACTTGGATGAGTAGCGGAAATGGTAGCCATAGCACCATTTGGGTGGTGATGTGGGCAAGCCTTACATCTGGCTGAGACCTGATTTATTCAGGGTCCAGAGGATCAGTCTCAACATGAGACCCTCTTTCCTCCCCTAAGGAGGAAGGTTTTAACTTGTCTCCTTGGTGTTAAGGAGCACAAAGTGCTCCCCTGCCATGGAGGCAAACGAAAAATTATTTCATTTCAGGAGTAGCGAGTTGAGAAATCCTGCCTGAGAGCGATTATATGTATATATTTGTTGCTGTTGTTGTTGTTAATGTTAATTCTGTGTTCTCTGTTGGACTCTATGGTCAGATTGCCACATTAATTATAAGGTTTTCAGCTGATTTAAACTATCAGGGTAATAAGGATGCCAGCTTCAGGAGAACTGAGACTGGAGATGTTATTAGAGAGCTGCAAAACTCCTACATCTCAGAAAATAGAGTTTCTAAGGAGATGGGAGGAGGTGAGACAAAGAGTCTGACCAAAAAGTGGATTACTCTAATAAATATGAAGGACAGAGGTTGAAAAGTATATTAAAATCCTTTCACAAAATGTCAATGGGTTAAATAACCCCATTAACAGAAACAGAGTGCTTTCTTTCCTCAAGAAACAAAAACCCACCATTATTCTTTTATAGGAGACCCATCTCTCCAAAGTAGAACATGCCAAACTAGGCAGTTTGGGGTTTACACATGTGATTGCTTCAACATATGGGAAGGGTAAGAGACGAGGGGTGGTGATTTTGATCCCATGAAATGTCAACTTCCAGATTATGGCTTCATACTCAGACTCGGAGGGTAGATTGGCCATGGTCTGGGGACATCTGGAGGGTTCCCCCTTATGATAGCCTCTCTATATTTGCCACGGGATCCTCAGCTTCAGAAACTCACTCCCTATATCAAAAATTACTGCATGCCAGGTAGGCACACTTGTAATAGGAGACCTTAATCAGGCTTTTGAGAACCTAGACACAACCAACAACAGATCTCAAAGAAGCCCAGTCCAGAAGGCAACCCGGAATTACCTTAGGGGAGCATACTGGACTGACGCTTGGGGATTTTTACATCCAGGAAGGAGGAAATACACACACTATTCAGCCCCACATGACTCATATGCCTGAATAGATTATTTTCTTGCCTCAAAGGAACATCAGTATTTGATTGAAAATTGCAGTCATGTCCCCTCGGTCCTTTTGGACCATTCCCAATTGACCCTCACATTGAGTTGGGGGAAGGAAAAGAGTAACTCAATTTGGAAATTCAGCAATTTCCTGTTAACCTGAGAGATTTTAAGGAAGTGCTGGAGACTAGAATTCCCCAGACACTACAAGAGAATGACTCCCCAGAGGTGCCCAGGGCAACCCTTTGGGACACCTTGAAGGTGGTTCTGTGGAGGGAGATCATTAAATATGCAGCTAAGTATAAGAGGCCGCAAAAATGCCCCATAAGAAAAACTGCAGAACCAGCTGCGAGACCTCCAGGGGCAGCATGCGGGGGGGGGTGACAAGACAGTATATCCACTGCTATTAATGACTAAACAACAAATTCAGAAAATATTAGATGTTCATACAGAGCAGGCTCTGCACTACTTACATCAGAAGTATTATGAGAGTGACCCTTGAGCCACCCGTTTATTAGCACATAGACTCAGGCAGAAGGTCTCGCAGTCTACAATAACCCAAATTAAAGATCCAGTTACAGGTACAGTGTTGCATTCCCAGAATCAGATAATGAGAATCTTTCAGGAGTATTACTGCAAACTATATACTCCTGAGCAGAACCTACAAAAATCACAGATACAGTCCTTCTTGACCGGGTTGAGGCTCCCCTCACTTACACAGGAGCAGCAGCAAACTCTGAACCATCCCATATCTACAGAAGAGTTGAGCTTACCTATTTCCAGTTTAAAAAACAACAAATGCCCAGGCCCAGATGGCTACACCACTGACTATTTTAAGACCTTTCAATGGGAGATTAATGGCTCTCTTGTAGTTTGCAGGGCAGTTCAGGAGGGAACCAATCCCTCTTACCTGGAACTACACAGTTATTTCTAGGATCCCGAACCGAATAAAGATGTCACACAGTGTTCGCCTACCGTCCTATTTCAGTGCTCAACATTGGTTATAAACTTTTGCAACAATCTTAAGCTGATTGGAGGTCATGCTACCTCACTTGATTGATTATGACCAAATGGGCTTTATCTCTGGAAGACAGTCGCAGGACAACATAAAGAGAACATTGCACTTAATGCACCATGCCACCCAGTCGGGATCTCCCTTTCTGCTTTTAAACTTGGATGTGGAGAAGGTTTCAATTGGGCACGGCAGTTCCTGGGCTGCATATTGACTGGTTTGGTTTTTCAGAGTCCTTTGTGCAGAGTATAGTCCAAATATACTCGACCCAAGCCCTATATCAAAATAAATGGCAGGATGTCCTCCCCAATTCCACTATTAAGAGGCACAAGACAGGGATGCCCTTTGTCTCCTTTTATTCACCCTGCACTTGGAACTGCAAGCCTTGTGCCATGAGAAGGGAGTTGAAGCCCTAGATCTGGGAAGAGAAACTCATAAGCTTGCCTTGTACACAGACAATTTACTGATTTATTTAAAAACCTGAAGCATTCCCTGGACCCTCTTTGGAACACCTTAGAGAATTTGTATACTTGGCAGGGTATAAGATAGATACATCCCAAACAGAGGTACTGCAATTCCACTATTAGCTCTCAGACAGAATAAAGAAGAAGTACCCTTTAAATGGAATATAACACAAATAAAATATTTGGGGGTAATTCTGAGCCCAGATATTACACAATTGTTTGCACTCAACTACTCCCCACAACTAGAGAGATTAAAAGCAGACTTAGAAAGATGGGCAAGAATCCGACACCCATTATACAGAGAGTGGAGGCCATTAGAATGGTACTCTCCCTAGATTTTTATACCTAGCTCAAACCCTCCCTATTAATCTACCTGAGTCTTTTTGAATGGATTAAATAGAAGAGTTGTAGATTCCTCTGGGGCTCACAAAGACCAAGGATCTGCCTCCCAATTCTTCAGCTCCCCAAAAAGAATGGGCGACTAGCACGCCCAATCTAGGGCTCTACCATAAAGTGGCCCAACTGAGAACAGTAATTTACTGGTAAATATAAGGGGGCATATACTGTAGCAAAGTAGAAAACCTGGAAGTAGCAGAAGACTTATCAAGCAGCAGCAAGTTGTTGCTGATGAATCCCAACACTTACTAAACACTAGGAGGAGAAAATCCATATATGCAGGCCATATTGCAATGTTGGTATTTGGTCCTAAATGATAAGAAGCTCTTGACCTGGTGTCATCTCCTCTACTCTGTCCCTTATAGGGGTTCATTTTCCCCGGCGAGGCTTGACTTGGGCTTTTGAGATGGGAAAAGAGAGGTCTATATTTGATCTGGCACTTCATGAACACAGAAGGTCTGTTTGCCTTCACAGAATTAGAAAATCAATATGGTATCCCATGGCAGGACAGATTTAGATACTTCCACATCTGAAATTATATTAAAACCCTCACTGACAACACAGGAGACTGCCCCCGCCGAGATTATGGAAACACTGAGGGCTGTGGTGGAGGGGAAGGCATCCTTAACACATATTATTTCATATTTATATAAGACCTTGTTGTTGAGTTGGGGAGACTCAGCCCACACAATCAGAATGGCTTGGGCATGAAACATAGAAGTTGATGGCAGATAAGGACCACAGGGCCCATCCAGTCTGCCCATTTCTTTTTCTACCTTATAAATGTGCCATCGGCCTTTGCTCTGCCAATGGCCTATCTATTCATACTCATCTGTATTGCTCCCTTATGAGACCTGGGACAGCAGATATGAGATGAAATATGGGCTAAAGCCCTAGACAGAATCCATTAGGGACCCACAGCAGTTTGTTGGAAAGAGTATTCTTGGAAGATTTTCATTCGATATTATATTTCAGAACCTCTAAAATACAGGCTAAATTCCAATAAGGAGGGCACCGGAATGTTGGAGGATGAGGCATTCCCAAACAGCCTTAGTCCACATAATGTGGGATTACTCAGGTCTGGCCCTTTCTTGCAGAATCTGCAATTTTCGACTCTACTCTTACCCTGTCCCCTCACTATATTTTTCTTAGATTTTCCAAGAAGGTATAAAGACCCTCAAACCAGTAGATTATTATGGATAAGCATCTTAGCAGAGCAGAAAACAATCACAAAAACTGGCTAACCCCATACCCAATAAGGATAGATCAATGGCATGAAATTATGATAGCAGTTTATAGAATAGAACACCTAACAGCAGTTATTAACACAAAACAACCAAAATTTGAACTGCTTTGGTGAAGGTGGGTTTGTACATCACCCTGGAATGGCCAAATTGTATTCCCTAATATGTAAGATTCTGGAGAAGGATCAGGCATTCCAATTAATAGAGTTAAATTATCTCCTCAGTAACCTGTCTTCACTGTAAAAGAGGCAAATATAATGGAATTTCAAATGGAATTTATGTTCTTCTTGAGAGAGCACAAATGGCTCCTTTGCCTATGTTTTTGTATAACAAAGTTAGCCTTCTATATGATTATATTATGCTCTTTTTACCTGTATTTATCCTTGGTAGTCTACTAGAAATCTAATTTATAGATGCCAATCAATTGTAAATATGTTTGTTTGTTACTGTTAATGTGATACCATTTTTTATAAATAAAGTTAAAAAAAAAACTATTAGAAACATTTTGTCCAGGAATCTGCATTTCATGCATCGCGCATCACTTTTCTCACTCTTTCTTTCTCAGCCTCTTGTATAGTATTGGCATTGTGCATCTTGTATGCTGTAAGCCATTCACAGTGCAACTAAAATAGAAAATCATAAGGTTCATTACGACAAAAATAAAACATTGTAGTGCATACATAAATACATAGAATGTGACAATGGATAAGGACCACTTGGTCCACCCAGTCTGCCAATTTAACCTGGCCTACAGTATTCTCTCAGGCCCTACTTGATCTCCGGTTCTTTCACCAATGCCTCATTCCTTCCCCTAAGATTCCCTTCTTGTCTATCCCTAGTTTTCCTGAACCCTTCCACTGTTTTCAGCCCTACTACCTCAGTTGGTAACATGTTACAGGAATCCACCACTCCTCCTGTGAAGAAGAACTTTCTTATAGCTCTACTGAATCTGCCCCCTCCAGCTTCATATCATGCCCCATTTTCTTCTGAAAAATAGTCCCAACCTGTACCTTATTTATCCCCTTTATGTATTTAAACGTCTCAATCAGATCCCCTCTTTCCCTTCTATAGCCCCTCTCTCCCTTCTTTCTTCCAGGGTGTACATATTGAGTTTCCTCAGTCTTTCCTCACAGGTCTTCTGTTGAAGACCTTGCACCATTTTACTTGCCCTCTCTTGGACCACTTCCAGTCTGTCTATGTCTATTCGTAGATGTTGTCTCCAGAACTGTACACAGTATTCCAGACAAGGTCTCACTAACACAGCCTCCCTAATTCTGCTGGTTATCCCTCTCCCCATGAAACCCACATTCACTGGATTTTCCAAACGGCTTTGTCACACTGCCTGGCTACCTTTACGTCATTCGAGATAATTACACCATGCCTTTCTCCTGTTTGGCTGTTGTCAATATCACTTCACCCATTTTGTTTAGTAAATTAATAAAATAATAATTAAATTAGTAATTTAGTAAGTTGTTCGGAAAAACAAAACAAATTTTGAGTACATATGCACTTTTCATGAATGTCTATGTGGCTATAAGCTTGCATGGGGGGATAAGGAAATATGCTGCTTTTGGAATTCCAGTCCTAAGGTTGGGGAACAGATGAAGGATCAGGAGAAACAACATTATAAACAAGAGCTGGCTTGTATCAACAAGGCTGAACTCGAGACAGAATGATGGTACATAGGGCAAGAATTTAATTGGTTTATTCTCTCAATCCTAAGCCATCTAAATCATCACCCTCCACCAGACTTCATCAGGACCATCACATCACCTGGTGCATTAGAATAAATTGTTTCACATCTTCGCTGCAGCACTAAGATCAATTGCTCTTACTGCCAGGTCAAGATTACTGTTGTTTGGACCTGGTGATGAGAGCAAGAGGATGAGAATCTTCACATTGCACTGGATGGGTAAAACAATTTCTTCTAGTACACTAAGGAATTTGATGGCCATAACAAGGACTGAGTGCAAGGATGGTAAAGCTGAAATGGGTGGGGTGTGGAGTAACAATATTAACAAACTCTGGTCAGAGCCAATATAGCTGTGGAGAGCTTTTGGGATGCTTTTACCCATTATTTCTGATGAATCTGCCCAATGAAGATCTGCTGAGAGGCAGTTTCAATGTGATCTTCCTTTTACACATTTTTACAATGTGTTTTCCTAGAATATGTCTACTGATTGCTATATGTTTAGCTTCCATAGTTCACAGATGACATGGCATCATATTTTCAGTGGGACTCTACATCTACACAATATTATGTTGCACTGCATAAAATCAGAACACACTGAAAACAATATTTTATATCTGGACTAGGCTACCCTGAATAAACACATTATGGAAATGGTAAAATCATGACTCCACTGAAAACAAGATAGTGCATCTAATTTGGAACATCCTGAGTAAATACAGTGCAAAAATGTGTCAAATGAAGATCCCTATGACAATGAGATGTAGAATCTCCCCAGCGCTATCCAGGATACAAAATATAGGATAAGAAACATTTAAAGGAAATCTACTGCAAACTGAACTTCACTCTGTTCACTGGCATTAACAGTTTCTTTATTGTTTTATAACATATTAGACTACAGTATTTATTTTGAATGTGGTGGCCATGAGGATGGTGTGTACAGTATGTGTGTGTGTGTGTGTGTGTGTGTGTTTGCTGTAGCTCAATATATTTTTCCCTCTAAAAAGCTATAGTATAAATGCCTGCTGATTGCTATATATTTAGCCTTAGTTCACAGAAGACATGGCATATGTCTCTGAGACAGGTCTTATCAGATAGTGTCTTAAGAGGTTAAAAAATACTACAAATCATTTTAGATTTGTTACTGGGAAAGGGTGACATTTATGAGGTATGAATCTTTCTTGAAAAAGAACACCTGCCCAACTGAACTAGTAGCAAGAAAATGTTTAAATGTTAAGTATTTAACTGTGCAAGTTGTTGCATTTCAAAGGGGGCAAACAAGTTTCCAGTTTAATAGGCAACCACTATTTAATAAGCAGTTTCAGTTTCCTAATGGCCATCTGATAAGCAGCTTGAAGTGCTGCCTCCAACATTCTAAACATAAAGAAGGGAGTATTTTATTTCAACTGTGATTTATAGTTGTGGAAGGATACATTGAAAACTCTAAAAATGTGTTCCACGGTCCTCCATTTTTCCAGCTACAGACAGCAAGATGGCTGTAGGCTCTGCTCTCAGCCATAAAAATAGGTGATAACCAAAGTAAACTGGGACAACATTTTGTCCATTAGTAAACAAGTCAGCACAAAGACAGAAAACATCTCATTGCTTACTGAACAAGTTAAAGCAGTAGAAGCAAGCTCGTTCTGCACTGCTAAATAAAACTATTCTACAGAAAAACAATAATGCTTGAGAACCCTTGCACTATCAGAATCTCAGAACTGTAGATTTGCCAGAGAAATCTGATACTGAATTTGAGATGACTTGATACCTTGTTAAAGATATATTTGTGTCAGTCTATTATTTGGAAACAGATAGCTTGCCTTTTGACATCAAACCAATTTGGGTCCCAAAGAGATGTAACAAAGAAAGCGGCACTATCACAACAGGTATCAAATATCAACCAGAAGAGATATGTATCTGAACAAGGCAAGGAAGTGGTGCACTCAAGAGAGAACTGACAAAAGCGTGATATGCAATCACAGATTTATAGTATATATAACAAAGCGCAGGATCAGACAATAGAGCAGTATATTGTAGGTGCCCTGGTGCTTCACTCCTTAGAACTTTGTCAGGGGACTAATGACCTTTGCAGCATTCAAAGACATATATCTGACCCCGACAGAAAACTACTCTTTTTATATCGTTGGCATTCCAGTAAGGTAGAGACCTAATACTCCAGACTATCCAGAGTTAAAAAGATGTTTACGTATAATGGTTGCTAATTTGGTGTCTACCCAGACTGCTTTCTCCATACAGCATTGCAGGAGAGAATTCTTATTGTACTGTCAAGATGTTTGGGAGATCAGCGCCCAGGTCCAGTTGTTGACTCCAGCAAATGTTCATACTGTACACAATGGGAAGGAATATTTGTTTTAAACTGAGCAACTGTCGTCCTTCCTAAGAGCCCAATAGGAAAAGAACTCTGCTACTGAGAGTGAACCGCCTATCTCTTCTGAAAAGAAAGGGCGCACTAAAGAGATAGATAAACAGACAGACAGGCAGGCAGATATAAAGCGAGAGAGACAGAGAGAGTGGGGATCATCAGCTCACTGCTATAACTGAAGCCAGCAGCACAACTCTTGATTTTGAGGGTGTTTTGTGTGGCAAGGTGGCAGTTTGAAGTGCAGAAAAGTGTAGTGTAGTAAGTAGTACTGGCTGACTGACAGGGGCTGGGATGATGACACAGTTACTATGTGTATAAAGCTGATGACAGTTACTATATGTATAAATTACAGTAGTTGCTCCAAATATAAGATTTATCACAGTAAATTTATCACCACTCCTATTGCAGAAATCTCTCTCTAGTCCTTTTGGCACCATGCATTCATGCTTAAGTTGAACCAGCATATTTTGTGATTTGCATATACAGCCTGTGATGCTTTGCATTATAGGGTATGTGTGATTTAGTATGTCATTGTCATATATAGATTATATATATATATATTTTTATTTATCAATCTTTTTTGCCCTCCCAGCCCCATCACCTGTCGTCCCAGGGACTTACCTCTGTCCCAGTTTTCCCCGTGGCCCCTCCCTCTGTGGCTGGGGTCAGTGGCTCTGGTCTGCTGATGGAATGGATCTGGTTTCTGGGAGATGGACCTGTAGCCTGGGTGTGGAGCCTGCGAGGGGTCAGTATCATCCTGCCCCACCACCGGCAATTTTTCTGCATTTCTCCCTCGGAGGTGGATGTGCAATGCCATCCAGATGTGCCTACACATGCTCCCATGCATAGGACATCAACGGCCACTACCCCTCTATTCCCCATGATGCAGTACCAGCTGCCTCTACCCCCAGCCACTGCTAGTGGTCAGGTAAATGTTTGGGACAGTGCCCTCCCCTCTCCTAGAGATTGAGAGCTGTCCTCCAAATGCTCAATCCTCCTCTCCCCGGAGGACCCCCAATGCCCCAAGATCACTCCTGACCCCAGGTCACCGGCATGATGGCAGGTGAGGCTTGGTGCCTCAACCCTCTGCCCCTCCAGGCTAACTAATTGATCATACATAGTTATTTGCATGAGGATGGTGTTTCTACTGCTGTAGTTGATGTAGTTTTATTGTACCCAGAGCCTACAGGATGGCATACTTAATAAATAAAATGACTACTACTACAGTTGCTGCTAAATATGCATCCACAACACTTTCGCATGTGGACTAAGTTTTTTACCCATCTGAGAAACTGCACATGCAAAAGTGTTAGTTAAAAGCCCAGGGCCACCTGGGATAGGTCTGCTGCTTTGCGACTAGTCCACAGGGTTATTCATAAAGCATGCTATAGGCCAGGAGCTATAAATATATATCTTTTTAAAAAGTAAGATAATTTGCCTGTAGTCCTAGTGGTCCTTGTACAAACACATGAACAAAGAAGGTGATGTGGGGCACTGAGAGGCCTGAAAGCTTACGTTCTGAAAATTTATTGTTGGCTCATATCAAATCACCTACTTTGTTCATCTTTTAAAAAGTAAGGACATTTATTGAAAAAGCTGCATTAAAACAGCAGTTAGGGCCGAAGATTAAAGCCACAAAAGTAAGGAAAATCATTGCAAAAAACAACGTTAAAGCATTACTTAGGGTTGAAGATTAAAGCCACAAAAGTAAGGAAACACAGCATTATAATAAATGTCCCTTGAGCTGTGGTGCATCTGTGTCTTGGTGTTCCTTGGGGTTTGAACGATCACACAGCGCAGCAATGGCAAGTGCCTGGACAGGCAGTGCTGAACTTAGGGCAATGTCGACGCTACATCACGTGAATGTTCAAACATCAAGGAACACCAGGGCACAGATTCACCATGGCTCATAGGATATGTAAATCTTACACTGTGACTTCCGATTCCACCTCCAACCCATGGAGCTGTAAGCTTCATCGGCTCCTAGTCCGTGGCAGCCTAATTCATCAAAATCAGCACCCACAACCTAACCACAGACATGGGGAGACAGCATACAATAACAGGATGGTGAAACAAAAAATGAAGGATGCTCAGCAACAACCTGAAAAGCCAACTCATCAGCCTGATCACCCAGATGCATGGGCCTGTAGCTTCAGCCACTCAGCCTCTCTCACATCAGACTGCATGAGTCTACAGTAACAATGACCCAGACAAACAATTTACAGTAAATTGAAAGAAGCTGTTCTACAAGTTTAGAAAGCTGTGCTGAATCATGGAGTGCCTCAAGAAGGCGGGTGGGGGGACAACAGGGAAGACCTCTGCAAGGTACAGCAGTGCACCACCAATCTGGAGAGTGGGTTAACTGAGGCCTCCAGCACACTGGAACAACATGGTACTGTTTTGTGGTTCCTTACCCAAAGAGCATGGGAAATGACTGACAAGTTGGACAATATGGAGCTGAGGGCTTGGAGAGACAATATGCATGTTCGTGGTCTCCTGGAGGGAATGAAGCATAGACCAATGGAGCCGTTCCTACAGTCATTTTTAAAATAACTCCTCACATGGCAAGAAAAAGACCCTCTCATCATCCAAGCCCACAGAGTGCAAGGACCGAAGCCTGGTCTGAAAGCCTGCCAAAGGTCTATAATACTAAACTATTTAGACTACCGAGTTAAAACAAAAATCCTGCAGATGACCTGGGCCAAACAAGAGCTGTTATTTGGGGACACTCACCTGTATATGGAGCATCACTTCACCCTCTTAATATTATTGAAAAGGCTCTCTCTGTTGGCAATTCAGAAGTATTTAGCCTTCAAAAATATTAAAATGCAGCTAATTGCTCCTGTGCAGTTTAAAGTTTATACAGCATAAGGACCATGTTTTTTCCACAAGCTGGCAGAAGACCGACCACCACTGAAAAAACTGGGGCTGCTAGCCAGACTCTTCCCTGCCAGGGATCCAGGATTCGCTGTACTGCCTGACTCCCAGTCTTGGAGAATTGTGACAAGGTCTAGAAAATGAAGCCACCATCAGAAAGCACCTGAGACCCTATCCACCCAGCAAACACCAAGAAGAAAGACCTGCTCAGCAACACCAGAGGACACACCATGGAGAGAAGGGAATAACTGAAATGGAGACCGCTGTGCTTGTATTACAATGTTTTCTACAGGCTGGTACTGTTTTGCCCTATATTGCAAGGACTGTGGGACTTGGGAGTAACACCTCTCTAGCCTTAGTGTGGGCTGCATGCCCATTTCTGACTAACTGTGTAGCACATGGCAAGAAGCCATGTCGCGTGGCAAATAAACTTTGATCTACATTTCAATTTATTTGCAAGAAACTGTTACACATGAAACGATCCTTACTGGCTGTGGGTAAAACTATTTGGTAACACATTGGGTGGAAGCGGCAGGCTGGCTGTCCAGCTACCTTTACAGGGTAGCCTGTGATGATGGCGACCAAGATTGAGCGCTTTCAAAAAGGGCAACTCAATCACGGCACCTGTGCACAGGGCTACCTGGCAGGGACAACAACCAGATAGAGGGTTCCACGAATATTGCGACAGGATGTTGCTACATATACACGCGTGGGGGGGGAGAGGACCACACTGTGCGATGGGTGGAAGGGGAGGGAGGGTTTGTGGGGTGTAATGCAGAAGTGGGCTGCTGAGCTGGCCATGTGGTGTGGTAGGTTGGTGGCAGGCTGGGGTCGAGAGGGTGCTGGGTTCAGTTCTGTGTGCGATCCTGGTTTTTGTGCCTTTTTTTTTTTTTTTTTACTTTTGCACCCCCCCGACATGCTTCTCTGTGGAGTTGAGAATCCTTTAGTAGGGGGCTACGGGGGGCCAAGAAAAAGGAATCCTAAGTCTCAGGTGCCCTTTGATGCTCATTGATTTTCGGCAATGTACACGCGCCCAAACGGTGATCACCCTTCCACAATCGCCATTATCACATAGAACCCCTTTACAGGTGGTAAATGATGGGGATGCATTTCTGTAAGGTATCACCCATCTAGCCATGAGTGGCTTAGAATGAGTGGGAAAACTATGTGGCTGAGGGAGGAGGAAGCAAGCACCGTATTATGATGAGAAAAGACCCCGTGTGGGCAATGATGTTGCCTAGACACTGGCCACCACTGCCAACCATGCTTAGGAAGCCAGCTGCCACATGCTGGCATGGTCTGCACCTGAATACCACAGATATATGATGCTTTGGCAGTCCTGGCTGCCATAGGTAATGGGGGGATCTTTCTGCCACAGTGGAGCACAGCACATACTAAACATACTATATTACTTCTCTCCATAGTAGCTTTGGCCATGCAGTTAGCCTAAAACTGTAAGGAGCTGGGCTGGGGGCAGAACTGGAATGGGGGGGTGACCTGTGAGTTGCAGCCTCTCCCACGGTACCCAGGAAAACAGACCCCCTCCCCCGAGCATAAGGTCCTGGTATATCTGGGACAGGTCCAACATAAGTGATGACAAGCTGAATGGTTGGTCCACAGCCATGGGTGCTCTAAAGAGCCACTGCCAGTGGTGGGGAGGGGGGAGAGACCTAATATCCACTCAACAATGATTGGTGGATCCTGACAGTTTGGTGGCTTGAACTTTACAGTGTGGTTGAGGTGGTTGGGGTACTGGGCTGGGCCTGCCCCTCATTCATGGGCCTGGAACTCTAAGCATAAGAAAGAAAGAAGCCCTGAGGTTAAAGCACCTCACTCAGCTATGCTCCCACCCCGCTCCACGGAGTAAGAATAACAAATAGTGAGGAGGTGCACCTGTAGCCATGGTAAAGGTGCAGGTGGGTCAGGTAGGCCGTGCTTTTCATAGACCCCATCTCTATTGGGCTGGCAGGATTGGACTGTTATTATTCAATTTTGTGGAATTTACATGTCACAAAAGTTGGGAAGGTTACTACACTTGAGCCACCAAGATAATGAGACACAAGGGAGGCTCTGAGGCCTCAGGCATGCCTCACCAACTATTCTTTGGCACCTTTCTGAGGCCAAAATGCCAACTATAGCAAGATTTTGAAGTTTGATTGACCCTTTGAAGTTCACTGAGTTCTGGTTAACTGTTTGCAATGCTTGTATTGTATATTGTTCCATGTGTTCACCATTTCTGTGATACTCTGGTATGCAAAGGAGAGAGGAGGATAGACAATACACAGGGGGGAGGAACGCAAATGTAAAAAAACGGCATGAAGAATACAGTAGTGACATATAATGAAGTGAGTCTCTTTGCGGATGACTCAAAACTGGGGGCAGTGGAGGATGGGGAGGAGGGGAGGGTGGCCCTACAGGGGGACCTAGAGGCTCTGGAAAGGTGGTCTAGAAAGTGGAAGCTGAGGTTCAATGCAAGGAAATGCAAGGTACTGCACCTGGGAGCCAGAAACCCGGGCCAAGTGTACACCCGGGGGGGGGGCGGAATGCTACAAGTCTCAATGGCTGAGAGGGACATGGGGGTGGTGGTGGTGGTGGATGTCAAGATGAACAACTCTGAGACTTGTAGGAGGGTAGTGGCCAAGGCCAACAGGATGCCCGGATGCATCGCTAGGGGGATCACCTCCAGAAGGAGGGAAGTGATACTCCCTCTGTATAACTGCTTGGTGAGGCCACACCTCAAGTACTGTGTGCAGTTTTGGAGGCCACACTTAAAGAGGGACATCAAACTCCTGGAGAGGGTCCAGAGAAGGGCAACCAAAATGATCTGGGGCTTGGGGGACAGGACCTATGGGGAGAGGCTCGAAGGGCAAAATATGTACACATTGGAAGAGAGAAGGGACCAGGGGACATGATAGAGGTCTTCAGGTACATGAAAGTTGTAAATAGGGGAGAAGCAGTCAGGGTGCTCCGAAGGAAGGTGGGGGGCAACTAGAGGGCATGGGTGGAAGCTGGAGGGGAGATTCAGGGGAGAAAGGAGGAGGTGCTACTTCACTGAGAGGGTGGTGGAGCCATGGAATGCGCTGCCCAGGGGGTGGTGGAGGCAGAGACAGTGGAGGGGTTCAAGAGGGGTGGGACAGATACAGGGAAGGATTCTGAAGCAAAGTCCCGCAGCGAGAATATCCGGGTCTGGGAAGGGAGAAACCAGAGAGGGCGAGGGCAACAACGTCAGCTCCCAGGGTGGGGGCTGACAAACGAGCAGACACGAAAGACCATTAGGCCTATTCTGCTGGCATTTAGTATGTTAGTATGTTAGTATAATGTACAGGAAATTAATAAC
Organism: Neoceratodus forsteri; assembly: GCA_016271365.2. Classification (NCBI taxonomy): domain Eukaryota; kingdom Metazoa; phylum Chordata; order Ceratodontiformes; family Ceratodontidae; genus Neoceratodus; species Neoceratodus forsteri. The sequence goes on along the minus strand of CM057449.1, from coordinate 803,192,591 downwards.
CCAGTTAAGAGAGTGAGAGTTCTTTAAGAACTACAATGTAACAAGGTGGCAATAGTTATAATAGTGCAGGAGACACACCTCTCAGCGGTGGAACACACCAAACTGAAGTGCTTCTAAGTTAGGATAGTATATTCCTCCATGTATGAGGTGCATCCACACTGCTGGGGTGCGGGATCCTGGTATACAAATCATGCCCCCTTGAGGTCCCATCTGTGGAAGATCCTAAAGGCTGCCATATTTGCATCAGGGAATTCTGGAGATCCATGCCATGCACATTGCTTGGTATTTGTTCATTTATACCCCTAATGTGGAGAATGAAATAGTTCTCTTCCTGAAAAAAAAACAAAACTCTGGAACTAGCATCCTCCCTTGGGGACTTGCATCTAATAGGAAGAGACTTCAATGGGGTTTTTAAACCCCCCATGGACAGATTGGGAGAGGAGGAGGATATTTAGGCAGCAAGGTGGGAGACTGCATCAGACATTTAACCCAGGAATTGGGCTTAGTAGAGATTATGAGGTTCCTCCATCCTAGAGTACAGGACTGCACTTGCTGGTCTTCACCGCACCAAGCATACTCCCATCTAGATTTTTTTCTGCTCTCATCCACTTGGGTGCACGCTGCAGAATCCTATAATATAAAACCATGTACCTTGTCAGAACATGCACCAGTGATACTAGACTTAATGATTCTCCCAGGTATGAAAACACCCTGATGGTGCCTTAATGTTTCTTTGTTGGCTAATACAGATTATATTGCAATGGTGGAGGCAGGGTAGCAAAATATGAGGCACTGAACCCCAAAGGGCAAACCTCAAAGGTGGCTTGGTGGGATGGTCTGAAGGCGGTACTGACAGGCTGCATGACCAGCTTCCCACCTGGCCTCAGAAAGGAAGGGATGCGAGAGTAGTTTGAACTAGGAGCCAAGTTGGGCTACCTAGAAGTAGAACATAAGGTACTCCTCAACGAGGGAGTTAAGAGGTAGCCAGAGGAGTGTCGGGTAAAACATACTAGACTTCTAAAAGCCAGAGTGGAAGGAGTGCTGCGGTCCTTCTGTCAGTGCTTCTTCAAATCAGAGAACAGAGTTGGATGCCTCTTGGCATGGCAACTGCATAAAGAGAAAGCTAGCAGGGCAGTGTTATGACTTCAGAAGCAGCCCCCCCCAACAGCTCGAGACTGACCACAGAAAGATAACAGACCAGTTCAGGCAGTTTTATAAAGACCTGTACTCTGGAGGCATGGTAGAGGACTACCTAGGCAAATGGGATGCCTTCTTTAGTAGAACACAGGTTGGGAAACCCACGGACAAGGCCATGGATGTCCTGTAGGCATCAGTTTCTTTGGGAGAAATACAAGAGATAATAAAGCATCTTAAATCAGGAAATCTCTGGGCTCAGATGGAGTGGCCACAGAGTTTTATAAGACTTTCCTGGAAAATCTCTCATCATTGCTGAGGGACATTTGTAGGGAGGTACAGAAAGGCGGGTGTGTGCCATCGTCCTGGCATCAGGTGCAAATAAGGGTTCTCCCGAAGCCAGGGAAAGACACCACCCTGTGCAGCTCATACCACCCCATCTCCCTCCTTAATGTGGACCTTAAGGTTTTCACCTCAGTTCTGGCTCTCAGACTACAGAATCAGAATTGGGTGGGTTCCCTGGTTTAGCCTGATCAAACAAGATGTATCAACAGACAGTTGTTAAATGACAATATCAGGAGACTTGTGAATATCATGTCATTACAACTGCATATTCCAGATATCATGATGGCTGTGCTTATGGATACTGAAAAGACATTTGACAGGGTGAACTGGGGACTGCTGCACAGGGCATTGGAGAAGATGGGCCTGGGACCAGTCTTTTGAACCTGCATTAGATCCCTATATGCTGCCCTTCAGGCACTGGTTACGGTGAACTGGCTCCTCTCAGAGTAGTTCGGTATGGTTAGGGGCATGAGACAAGGCTGGCCACTCTCACCACTATTCTTTACCTTGTGCATCGAACCCCTAGATGTGGCAGTCTTCCAAAATCAATGGATATATGAGGTGTGGGTGGGAGACTGAGTAGAAGATCTCCCTATACGAGGATGATTCTCTGTTCTACCTTTCATCCACGGTGACATCCTTCCCAGCCCTGCTGAGGGAACTGGAAGAATATGGAGCACTGTTGTGCTATAAGATAAATATGATAAGTCTGAAGCCATGTGTATGAGAGGTTGCCATCCATCTGACTTTAAAGCATGCTGCCTATTTAAGTCGGCTGCCAATAATGCCATCTGCTATCTGGTGGTAACGATTTCTTCCAGTCTTCCTACACTATTCACATTTAACTATGAGAAGCTATTCCAGGAGGGAAAAGTGGATATTAGCAGATGGAAGTTGCTGTCACTACACCTGTGCAGCCAGATCACCACCCTCAAAATGAATGTGCTCCCACAATTTTTATTTATCTTCCAGGCATTGCCAATCCACATCCCAGAAGAATTCTGGAAGCAGTTACAAAAGACGCTCCTCACTTTTGTCTGGGCAGCCTGAAGGCACAGAGTGAGTAACTTCTAACCCTGCCAAAGGAAAGAGGAGGGCGAGCTATGCCAGATTTTCAACTCTACTATGTGGCTGCATAACTTGCCTCAATAGTCATATGGGGAAAGCAAAGGGGACTCGGGCTGGTTAGAGATGGAGATGGTCCTCCCCTGCCAGTACCAGTATTTGCACTGCCGCACATTCCTCTCATACCCAAAGTGATATTAGGCCTCCCAAATCCAGGGACCAGGCATACAGTGAGGATGCTAATGCCCTGGGTTCCCTACCTTGTATAATAGAAGATGCACAATTCCTCTTACCAAGCATAGACTCAGGTTCCCTCAGATGGAACTGCCTCACCCTAACAAACTATTGGCATCTGGTGCAGAGCACCTACTGTGTCTTCTTCCTCAACTTGCAGCAAAGATATGGGTTGCAGAAGCAAGATTTTATAGATGCATACAAGTCAGGCATTATCTGACCTCAAACAATCCATTAGCTCAGGCAGACAGAGACATGACCACCCTAGAGGAGTTTTTATACTGGGCGGCAATGTTAACAGGGAAGGGGGGGATAAGTAGGGGATACCAGGTTCTCATACGAGACACACAACCAGAACTGGAGAGATTAAGACTGCAATGAGGAGGGGACTCTGGGGTTCCATCCTGGAGGCAGATTGGAAAGCCATGCTGGGGATGTGTTGGAAGACTACGGCATCACCAGGGTGGTGGGAATTTTACTGAAAATATGCAGTCTGCATCTTTCATATGCCAACCATCACCTGCCATTTCACTGTGAGGTCCACTAACCTGTGCTGGAAGGGATGTTGGGGACTCCCATTTTCATATCTTCTGGGACTGGCCGTAATACAGCCTTACTGGGTGCAAACACATGGAATTTTACAATCACTGTGGGAGGCTCCTGCACCTTTTACTTTTCTGCACCTAGTACTGGAAGTCCTCATCCCCCAACTGGGTAACCAACCCCAGCAATACCTATTTAGAGCTCTTTGCATAGTAGCCTTAAGGGGGATAACACTCCTATGACTGCAGAGAACTGTTGCCACTGTGAAGGCTTGGAAGAACTGGGTGGAAAAGCTTGACTCTTAATAGACATACGTTCTTGTGGCAGAGATGGAAATGTTACATCTCAGAAGCACTGTGAGGAGAGATGAATTCCTGGATGGCTGTCTGACTCCCCCCTCCCAAACTAAGAGCCATATACATGTATAAAGACAGGAATGAGGGTTATTTTGTTCCAGGACAGTTCAACACCACATAATCCTTATTGCTAGTTCTAATGTTGCAGAAGTAAAATATGACTGAAACGCTGACATTCCAGTTATCGTGTGGTGGGGATTTTGTACGGGCAGTCAAGGTGGGGCAAGTGGTCCTTATCTGCCAACAAAATCTATGAATCTATGAAAGAAGTATCATGATGTATAAACATGTAAAGCTATGTATGTTAACAGAAGTATGTGTATGCTATGCCTCTCAATAAAACTGAGTTAAAAAAAACTTGCATTGCATTTCCTTACTTTTGTGGCTTTAAACTTCAACCCTAAACTGATGCTTCTGCTTAGTTTTTTTTACTTCAAATATAGCATCAAGTGCAAAATTGCAAAAAGAACATGTCTGAAATAATTAGAAAATATCCACGTATCTGTGACATACAGTAGAAAATTGATCTATAGACTTACATTTTACAAACTCAAGACTTCAGTTACTAGAAAGTTAATTAAGCCGAGAAAAATTACACCTAAATTATTAAAATCTAGTTGAATTTAATGAAGTTACGGGTTTTTCAAATCTATCAATAAGTGCAGAACTTATGGAATGTGATCAGACAGAGATGAACTATTAAAGGTGCAGTATCCCTTTTTGGAGACAAAAATAGACTATATCTGAATGGTTGTGGCAGCTTAGTTTTAATCTCTAGCTCAGGAAAGTATATGGCTACTAGGGCTGGCTGAAATTGATCTGTGTGTTTTCAAAACGATTTTTCAAGCAAAGCCACTGGTTCTCATGTGAAATCACTGTTTCTGTGTGAAAACACAAAAAGAATATAACACTGTAGTAATAGTAGTAGTATGTAAATGTATTCAAAATCCAGAAAGGGAAATAACTCAGCTGAGCCAAGTTTCACATTTAAAGGGGTCCCAAATCAATCGCTCTCATAGATTCAGTTACAATACAGTATGAGACAAATTACACAATACAATAAAACTAAAGACTTAAATTATCATCATGACCTCATTTGGCTTAAACAGATTGATATTCTCCCATAGGGAGAAAAAATACTTGAATAGTGTCATTTACATTAGGGATGGGCGAACCGGTTCATCCAAAATATGAACCAACCCGAACATGCTGAAGTGTTCGTAAACAAATGGCTTCTGAACACTTTTGGTTGTTTGGATCAGTTTGGATGGCTGCTGTATTGTAGGAAATGCAGCCTGAAAAGCGCCAGAGCAGGAGGAACCACAGGAGGGACCAGAGACAAGACTCTGGTTCCTCATTGGATGAGTTGAGCTGTCCATCTGTCTGAGGTGGCACCCTGATTGGGTTGCTGCTCTAGCAACCCACGTGATCCACCTTAGAGCTACGCAGAGGAATCGGACAGAGAAGGAGCAGCAGCTTCTATAGGCTGCTCTGTGTTGTGTTTGGATTCTGTGTGCTTGACTTGTGCTGCTTGCATTTTTTTTTTGCCTTGGGCAACAGAGGAAGAAGTTGACTCTAAAAGAATGAAAGACACTTATTGCCCCCCAAGTACAAGTCAGTACTCTCAGTTCTCCTGCCTGTGCTCAGTCACTTCAGTGGGGATTTTAATTGTTTTATTTTATACTATACAATGTGTGTGATACAAAACTGCCAGCCAGTCCTCAGTGCACCAGTTCCACTTCTTGCATATTTGTGACCCCCCCCCAAAGAAGACAGTCATCTGTCATCTTCCTCCCTGTGCTCACTCAGTGGGGTATAAGATTTGGCTCAGTGGGCAGGGCATTCCATCACATCACAGCTCGAGGAATAAATAAAAAAAAATCCTTGAAGGGAAAAAGTACTGTGTCAGAGAGGGTTAGGCCAGGCAAGGTCCCTGAATCTGTGTGGGTAGCATCAGTGCCTGCAGCATCGCCCTTAGTATAGGTGGTGTGTGAAATAAATTGTGTGTGTGTGTGTGTGTGTGAAATAAAATTTGCCAGTCAGTCGCCAGTGCACCAGTGCCACTTCTTGCATATTATGTGACACCCCCCCCCCAAAAAAGTCAGTCATCTGTCATCTTCCTCCCTGTGCTCTGGGGGGGGGTATAAGCTTTGGCTCAATGGGCAGGGCATTCTGTCACGTGGGATAAACAATAACAAAAATAATAATAGCAATCCTTGAAGGATTCGGTATGTCTGTGTGTCAGAGAGGGTTAGGGCAGACAGGGTCCCTGAATTTCTGTGGGTAGCAGCAATGCCAGCAGTAGCATCTCTTACTTTAGGAGGTGAATACTGTGTGTGTAATAAAATCTGTCATACAAGATGAAAAGAATGAAACGGTGGCAATCTTCCAGCTTTGCCATGTGCGTGTGAGGAAAAAAGGGTAGCCACCTTGGCACTGGGGACCAACACTCCACCTTAAGAGCAGGCACATGGCACTGTGGACTCAGCACCAGAGGGAAGCTGATGCCATAGTGGGGCATTCATCCTTATCAACCTTATGCAGCAAGGTATCTCCTTCCCAAGTAACAGCAAGTAGCCATGTAGGTAAAAGTTGTGAATTAACACCGGAGGATTACTACAGGCATGAGGAGGAGGATGACTTTTTGAATGTGTCAGTAGCGGGCAGAGTAGCAGTAGTGGTGCTCTGAGAAGTGCTGCCAGTGCCAACACGACTCATGTCATGATGAATCACATTCACGGTCATCACGAATTTCAATTTTCCAATGGCAACTATTTCTGAAAGCTCATTTACATTCAGTATGTTTAGCTCCAGGAAGCGCTACCAGTGCCTGCCAAGCCAACATGACTCACGTCACAAGTTCACGATGAATCATGTTCATGGCCATCACAAATTTCAAATTTTCAATGGCAACTATTTCTGGAAGCTCAGTTCTATCCGGTATCTGAAGCTCCGGGAAGCGCTGCCAGTGCCAAGCCAACATGACTCACATCACGAGTTCGTGATGAATCACATTCACATTCACAGTCATCGTGAATTTCAAATTTTCAATGTCAACTATTTCTGGAAGCTCAGTTTCATCCAGTTTGTTGAGCTCTGGAAAGTGCTGCCAATACCAAGCCAACACGACTTACATCACGACGAATCACATTCATGGTCATTACGAATTTCAAATTTTCAATGGCAACTATTTGTGACATGCTCATGTAGTCAGTCTACTACATCAATCCCTGTGATTAAAACATCCACTTCTTTTAAAGATTTTCTAAACAGCAGCAGTGGCACCAGTAATGAAGCATGTGTATCTGCAGTGTTTTTCTTGGATCTCCACCTCTTCTGTTGCACGTCACATAGTCACTACTCATGAATCATGATGACGAATCACACCACTTCAACTTTTTTTGGTGCAACCCTGTTTTCTTTTTTTTTTAAATCTTCAGTTTCATCACAAATCAGGACACCCAGTTACCATGTCACATCACTCTTAATCCTTGGTCCAATATGATGCTTCTGTTAGTGTTCACGTTCTGCTGGATGCCCTACTAGCAGATGAGCTCAAATCTTTGTTCTCACAAGCCAGCTGTATAATACAGTAGCTATAATCTCAGACTGAACATTGTAGCATTTATAATATTAAAATGTGTGTTTCTGAGTCAGGCAGTTCAATGAAATACAGCCATAGGTATTTCAATTTTTAATGGCAACTGTTTGTGGAAACTCAGTTTCATCTGGTTTCTGGTGCTCTGAAAAGCGCTGCCAGAGCCAGGTTCATGATGAATCAGGTTCACAATCATCACAAATCACACCACTTCCAACTTTTTGGTGCAACCCTGTTTTACTCTTTTTAAAATCTTCAGTTTCATCAGAATCAGGACACCCAGTTATCATGTCGTCCTCCACGAGCCTTGGTCAGTCGATGCTTCTGTTAGTGTTCACGTTCTGCAGGATACCCTTCCAGTTGTGTTTCATACTGAGAGCGTTGCTGAACATAATTGGTGACATACATTACAAACACATTGTCCCCTTCTACTAAAAGTCAGACTCAGGAGACTGGTTTAAAAAAAATTGAGATCTGGGACTTGCCTGCCTTTGAACCATTTCATTTGTCATCCTGGGGGTGGGTGGGAGGTGCAGCCAGTACATGACATGATTGAACTGGTAGCAGCTGTGGCAGACAAGTCCCAGATCTCACACACAGTCACTTTCTCATTCTGAGGAGATCATTTAGCTAAATGTGCCTTAACCAGATTGATTAAAATTTAAAATGTTGCTAGTTCTGTTTTTGCCCTGATAGTAGTGGTAGTAGCAATGGTGAAGTGGTGACTTTCGGACTGCCTGGTGCTCTGTCTTTTTGCCATGTTGCTTCACATTGTGTTCCATACCAAGAGCCGTTGCTAAACAAAAGTGTGCCAAACATATCCCCTTCTACAAAGCGTCAGACTTGGGATACTGGTTAAAAAAAAATAGGATCTGGGACTTGCCTGCATTTGGGCCAAATCATCGTCATCTTCCAGCAGGGACATCCACAGTCACATTATTCAATTCTCATCTCATTTCACTATCATGCTTTTTAATACTACTAAACAGTAGTGCTGTGCAGAATTTTCAAATTCTGGCAGAATGAAATTCTGTGGAATTTTCAAAATTCCACTGAAATTCTGCTGAATTTCACCAGAAATGGAATCGTGGAATTCAGCAGCAGAAAATAGTTGTGGAATAATTTTCCATGAAAAATGCCGTGGATCTCAATATTTTCTGCAGAAATCGTTGTGGAATAATATTCCATGAAAAAATTCTGTGGATTCGATATTTTTCTGCAGAAATCATTGTGGAATCATTTTCTGCATAAAAATGCTGTTCTATTCCACAGATCACAGTAGGTGGAATTCCTCAGAAGAACCAGTGAAATTCCGGTGGAAATTCCACCGATGGAATTGTCATTCCACGCTAATTTCACCAACGGAATTCTGCATTCTGCGCAGCACTACTAAACTGTGGTTTAAATGCCTATTTTTCTATAGATATGTTGATTAAAAGCTGTTTAAAATGATTTTTTCACACAGTTACCATAAAACCATAAAGGTTATAAAAGGTTTGGATAAGGTTCGGATAAGCAGTCAAACCTTTTTTTGCTTATCAGAACCTTTTAGAACCTCAGAATATTTTGATGTTTTCCCATCCCTAATTTACATAATAAAAGCCAGATGTTTTACATTCATCAGAGATCTCATCAATAACATGTACAACGTAGTGCAATATATCAAACATAAATCATTGGTTTTCACATGAAATTGCCTCTTCTTGATTAAAACATGTTGATTTCACCATGCTAATGCTGGTGGCCCATTGCCACAGTTGGTAGTGTCCTGTTCTATCAGATGGAAGACCTTGACCTTGATCATGGCTCTCGCCTAGACCAGTGGGACCAGCCCATGCTGCAATATGCACTGGTCTGGGTGGGGGAAAGAGGGCTAGGTCAGTCCACTACAGACTTCCTTCAGCAAATTGGGATATGCTATAGAAGTGGTGGATGATCAAGTGACACCTTTCTCTCAATCACCAATAAGCAATCACAGTGGGTGCCACTGCTTCAGCAGTTGAGTTTAAGGAGGATCTCTCTATTACACAAGGGAAACACTCACCCTATGTCAATGATACCGACTGCCAGCCTGTTCACCCCAGAGCTGCCAGCTCCCCTGGCTCCCTCCTCCTTGTCTCCTCACTAGACATTGGCCTCCATCTTGTAATTTAGGAAAGTGTGCACCCAGAAGAAAATGGGCCCCACTGTGGAGGATTAGCTGTAGGAGTCCAGAGGCAGGGGAGTATCAGGACTCGCAAATGCAGTGCTAGGAAGTGAGCTACAGGATAACTAGAAGCAAAATTGTCTGCAAGCAGCAAGAGCACAGTGAGTGTGATATCATGAGCAGAGGATAAAACACAACGATAAAACGTGGAGCCAGCTCAGTGGTACATCAGTAGCACTCGGCACTGTTATCGGTGAGACCTGGGTTCAAGTACAGTTTCAAGAAACAGTTAAAATTACTTTAGTTATGTGGTGTTGTGTACATGGAATGCCCTTCCATAGAATTTTGAAATAGGAGTGATAAATTATGTTTGGCTCAGACAATGAAATCTTGGTTTCTGAAATCTAAGCTTATTTGCACACCCTTGGAAGTGTCAGAAGAAGACAGGGTAACTTGAATATAATTAACAGTATAGTCAGTTCTTGGCCTTTATTTTGCTTGTTTTCTCTCCTGCTTCTAAGGGGTGAAGCACTTAGTTTTCAGGGCAAGAGAGTGTGAGTCAGCTGGTCTTGGCATGTGCATGCACACACACACAAGCAGTTAACTAGGGATTGACACTAAGATCGACTATGAAATAAGTGCCTTACTCACCAACCTTTCTGGCCATGGGACAAGAAGTGGCCACAGTAACCGCACAGCCAGGGTAGAGTATAGGGGAAAACTTGTGGGATTACGATGACAGAAATAATTTAGCCCACCTCCAAATAGATGATTCAAGTGGCTTGATAATCAGGTAATGACCATACATTTACATGTTAATGTTTACTTTCCCTAGCTTACTTATTTTTTTATTTTAAGTGTGGCTTAATCATTCATTGCAATGACTGCATACTCAGATCAAGTACCATTATTACCTAGTATTCTGTTTCTTTTCATCTGTTAATGGTTTTTTTTTTTTATTTAGTTGTTTAACCAGGTATAGCACACTAAGCTGAAAGCTTTTTTACAGGAGCGACCTGGGAGCACAAGGAGGTTAAGTGACTTGCTCAGGGTCACACAGTATGCAAGTGGAAGCTGTGGGATTCAAACCCAGGTCTGGTCTGCTGGATGTCACCAAATTTGCAGCTCAGAGCCTTAGACCACTAGCGCTATACTGCCTCCTCAGGAGGTTTAATTTATGTTTTTGTTAAACTCTTCTAATTATGAAGAATCTTCTGATGTGTTTTATGGAAAATGTTATATAAAATAAAACCAAATTGGATCTACCCCATTATATGTATTTTATTAATCAGGCATTGGTACGTGTTTGACAGCATACATATTACCCATCCCTGCTTATACAGTGGGGAAAGGGGCAGACTTCACAGACCTAGAGTCTTCTGACCTTAAATGACTATGCTACTATATGCTAGTTACCTGTTTAAAAGAAGTTTAGAACCATTTAGAACCATTTTCAGTTCAAATAAGAACCTAGATAAGAATGAACTGGAAATTGTTTACCTGTCCCTAGGAGCTACCACCTCCATATGCTACACTTGGATGTTTTAATATTACTACAGCTTTTACGTGTTTTATACTACCATCTAAGCAAACTACTTGAGAAAATTGTCTACCATCAACTGTTGGAACACATCGAGAAGCACAACCTCATGTGTAGCCAGCAGCATGATTTCATAAACACAACAACACCACCTCTGCCCTGGCACTCTTCTCCAACCACATTCTTATTAACATGGACCAGGGGTGTGCCACCGGCACTGTTTTCATGGACCTGACCAAGGCCTTCAACATAGTCAACCATGCCCTCCTCCTCTCCAAACTGAGCCAGCTTCGTTGCTCTACTGAGACATCATGAAAAATGGTGGTGTAAAAGTTGGAGGAGACTAATGAAACTGTGAGTGAGTGAGTTATCTGTTTTGATAAAGAAATAATGAAGTTTTTTCTAACAGTTTTAAGATTATCTCCTGGCGCAGGTAGGTTTTAGTTTATAGGATGTGCTTGGGTTAGAGAGGCAGGTTGGGTGGTGCCTGTGGCCAGGTATTGTGTGTTTTTACTTCCAGAAGGCTGGGGAGTGTGCATATCTAGTTTGATGGGAGGAGACCATCACTGGACCCTTGCCATCATTCCCAGGAGGGAATGTTTTTCTGGGTGGGGGGGGAGTGTAAGCCCCCCCTTGCAGGTGGGGCTTATGCTCCCATTTAGGAACCCTTTCCCCCACCTACCCTCCCCCCCCGAGCTAGGGAATTTATTAGTGCTCTGGGTTGTCAATACCTGCTGGATGCCTCCAGGTGGCAGCAGATGGCAGGCTAGGAAAGGTATATAAGGCTGGACACAGGACATTTCAGGTCCTTTTCCAGCCCGGGTGTTAGACCTGGGGTTGGGGGGGTGGCTGGAGGAGCAGAGTAATCCTGCCTTTAATCCCTCTTACCTGTTAAGATCCCAAATGGACAAAACATTGTTGATTCCCCAGTGAAAAAAGGAGTTTGGGCAAGCTGCAATCAGTTTTAGGCTGCCCAAATTCTGGAATAGCTTGCTATCAGAAATAAGCAGTTCCCCCAGCTTACTCATATTTACATTCAAGGGGAATCTACTTCAATACAAAGAAAAGACTATCATCACCAGAATACCCTTGGTTGTCACATACAGCCCAAATCTAGAGCCACTGCATATTATTATTATTAAGGACAGCCAATCAATATTTAGTGAGGATGACATCTTGAAATGTATCTTCCAAGAATCACCTCTACTGTCTTTCAAACAACCACCTAATCTATCTAACCTGATTCTCAGGAGAAAATGTATACCTGACATGAACAACAGAACACTAGGCGGCAGGAGACCCTGCAATCATTCTGGATGGAAGACCTGTGGGCACATTTCCTTCACATTTTGTCAACACCCCCAGGACAGACAATTCAACATACAGGGAATTATACATATGCATCTCAAAATGTTGTTTACTACATTCATTGCAACAGATTTTCACAACAGGTTATGTGAGGAGACTGGACACCTCTTGAACCCATATGAACTCACACAGACATGATATTAGAACGAAGAAAACTGAAAAGCTTGTTGGACAACAGTCCTCGCAGTCAGACCACTCTATCTCTGACTTATTGGTCCTGATTGAAAGACCATTTGGAAAATACGCAACAGAGGTGAGCATGGGTGCTGAAACTGATTTTTCTTTGGAAAACGGTGCAGAATAGCTTGAACATAGACATCAATTTCATGTCCCACTATAATATTTAAAGTGCTCCTGGTTTGTTTTTGCCCTGGTTTCAGGTACAACATATGGACAGTTATTTGTTTTACATGGTTCTAATATGCTTAAATATGAAATAGTTTTATTTATTCTATCTAAATGTGGATTCAGAGGTTTGTTTCTAGCTGGTGGGTGGTGATTCCCTGGGCTTTGTTTCACATTGTAGAACTCTCCTATTTAGTAGTAAAAGATGTGAGCTTCATACAGGCATGTTTAGCACATTGACATCGTTAGGAAATAGAGCCTTGTTTACTAGGTGGTCTTGTTTCAGGTTACAGTTTAAATGTTCACTAACAATACTGACTAATGAACACTAATTGCAGACTTCACATGTTTAAATAATACGAGTCTAAGTATTCACAAATAATATTGACAAATGAACACAGTTATGTGTTTCACATATTTCTAATTAATATGCTTTAGCGCACAGACACATACAGATACACACACACACACACACACACACACACACACACACATTCTTTAACTTGGCTTCAGTGAGACTGGGAACATCAGAGAAGTCACTACATACATTCCTATTCTGTGACCTTTGACTTATTAGTGTCAAGGTGCTTACTTATCTCTGGTTGTATTTCTTAACTAATGGCTAACATGTCACACTCTCTGGGCTTTTAAAAAGTGAGCTTTCTTAAACATATGCCATTTCTTCTGAAGAAGACCTCTGTTGCAGGTTGAAAGCTAAAGATTTTCTGTAATCTCTGTTGATCCAATAAGGTATCAAATCACCTAATTTGTGCATTATATTCACATTAAAATTATAGCATCGCTTTTCCTCTTCCTGCACTTGTCCAAATAAAAATGTTCTACCCCATTGCCTGCCTCACTGTATATTGCTATATTGTGCAGTGTTGCACTGGTATTTATTCTGTACATTGTCACACTATATACTGGTGTTCTGATACTTATTCTGTTATACATATTGTTACACATTTTTGCAATTGTTTAAATTACTGCTACCCTGTTCTACTTATTTCTCCTTCCCTGTCCTCTAATCTCCCCCCACCCCGCCCCGGTCACATCTGTGAATGAGACTTCTATGATTTTTTCTATTGCTTACCTGGTAAAATAATTTTGAATAAATAAAATCAAGGGGAATAAATGGTGCCCCTAACAGCAGCAGTGCAACGAAAAAAGTTTTCCAAAAAGCTGGTTTCCAGCTATAATCAACATAAAAATTGGAACACCTGTTACATCTGCTTTCCTGGTCATTTCCAGTGCGGTACACTATATATATATATGAGATACATAACAGGGACCTGTGCAATGCATGATTTATTTTCACAAGAGCTGTTTGACCTTGGGTAATCGCACCAGTGGTGTAAGCCATGAGTGCTGTGCCCAAGGTCAAACAGCTCGAGGAAAATAAATCATGTATTGTACAAGGTCCCTGTTATGTATTTCATTTATGCAATAGGGATTATTTAGGATTGTGTAAGGAGTTTTGTTTTAAATTGTTTATTTAATTTTTCACGTTAACATACATGGACTTTATGTAGTTTTCCCAGGATAGCTCGCTAAACATAGTAGTTGCTAAGCAGTTGCTATGGATGCTCCAACTTTACATTATGGACAGTACATAATGAAAAGTTTGATGCACAATTATTTTGTTTTTATATTTTTGGGGAATTTGTTAATCAGAAAAGTCAATAAAAACAGAATTGTCTGCCATTTTTGCTGATTATAAAAAAATCTAAAAGGCACCTATATATGAAACACCTCTCATTTTGTAGATAATTTTGTGCTAAACAATTTTTGTGCTCAATGTACAATGCTATCAGTTTTCATTTTAAAGTTATTTGTATTTATTTGTCGAAAAAATGCAAAAAAAACTTAACTTTCTGCTGTTTTTTGCTAATTCTACCAAAACTAAAAGGTATCTATAAATGAAACACCATTCATTTTGTAGATATTTTTGTGCTGGACAACTTTTGTGCTCACAGTACCATTCTATCTTTTTTCATTCGAGAGTTATTTGCATTTGAATATGATTAGTACTGCTACTAAAACTGAACATTCTAAATTGGCTGATGACATATTAACTGTGTATATAAATGAGTGATGACATAGCAACTATGTACATAAATGAGTGATGACAAACCTACTATGCACGTAAATGGTTTTATTTACACAGTAGCTACAATACACATTATTTATGGCATGCATTTATTGTTCACACCTGTTGCATAAATAACAGATACGTAACAGGGACCTGTGCAATACATGATTTATTTTCACAAGAGCTGTTTGTCCTTGGGTAATCTCACAGTGGTGTAAGCATCATATTCACATTAAAATTATAGCACCACTTTTCCCCTTCCTGCACTTGTCCAAATAAAAATGTTCTACCCATTGCCTGCCTCACTGTATATTGCTATATTGTGCAGTGTTGCACTGGTATTTATTCTGTACATTGTCACACTGTATACTGGTGTTCTGATACTTATTCTGTTATACATATTGTTACACATTTTTGCAATTGTTTAAATTACTGCTACCCTGTTTTACCTATTTCTCCTTCCTTGTCCTCTAATCTTCTCCTCTTCCCCCGGTCACATCTGTGAATGAGACTTCTATGATTTTTTTCTATTGCTTACCTGGTAAAATAATTTTGAATAAATAAAATCAAGGGGAATAAATGGCGCCCCTGTAAAGCAGCAGTGCAACAAAAAAGGTTTTCCAAAAAGCTGGTTTCCAGCTATCATCAACATAAATATTGGAACACCTGTTACATCATGCTTTCCTAGTCATTTCCAATGCGGTACACTATATATATATATATATATATATATATATATATATACACACACACACACACACACACATACACAGTAAGGGAGAAATTGTTTAACCAGGAAAGGCACACTAAGCTGAAGCTTGTTTGCAGGTGTGACCTAGGAGCACAAGTAAGTTAAGTGACTTGCTCAGGGTCACACAGTATGCAAGTGGGGGCTGTGGGATTCAAACCTAGGGTTCCAGGTTTGCAGCTTAGTGCCCTATACCACAGCACTATACTGCCTCCTAAGCATATAGATATATATATGTATATAATTATTTTCTCAATCTTAAAAATCACCTTAGTCAAGGCCACAGTGCTATTTCTAACTCAAAAGCAGCAGTCAGTGTTTTACTTGAGAAAAATATTCATTCAAAACATTAAAAAGACAAATTCTGCAAGAACTGGAAACTGTTAAAAGCAAATGAAAGTGGAATATAATATGTCTGGAATCTTTTACAATTAACAAAGTGAATGTCAGATTTTTATTAGACCTTGCAGCATTGCTTCTTTAAAGAACTAGTAGCGACAAAATAGCAGGCAGAAAATGTGACTGCTTTTTAAAAGTAGTCCGTTTTACTATTTGTTTCAGAAATATTTCTATTTTTCATTAGAAAGTTTTCTACCTGGTAGTATTAGGTGTGATGTAAAAAGCAGTGCTTTACCTGGCTGCTGACATATCTAGTTCTAGTCCTCTTCATAACTTATCAGCATTGTGGCCTCAATTACTGTGACATGACAAGTGACCAGTCTTCCAGCAGGTGATTGGCTCTTCTTGGTTAATTTGATGGTCATAGGGTTGATGATGTATGAGAAGGAATAGAACAAGTTATGTCAGCCTCCAGGTAAGATAACTGTTTCACATATCACACTAAGTATTGTTGGTGGAAAATCTTCTCTTTTGCAAAATGAAAACAAACAAAAAAAATACCAGATATATGAAATGAGAATTATGTACTCACTGAAAATTTTGATCTTCCTGAATATCTTCACAATTGATTCTTACACATGGGTCTAGGTCAAGAGGCATTTGGACCTCAAAGAGCTTTTTTTCTCTAGGGAGGGAGCTGATGCTGACTACTGTCACTGCTCGCATGCAGCATGTACTCACGTGGTGTGGTGCCGCACACTGGCCAATGACCATCAATGACATCCCCATGCACCACAATTCTGTTTGCCAGGAGGGAAACAAAGTGGAAAGGAAAAAAGGGAGGACTAGATAGTTTCTAGCCCAAAGGGATAGTAAAAGGATATAGGATATAAAATAAACAACCAATTAGAACCCGACTACCAACTTAAAGACTAAGGGTTGGGTTGTCTAGGTAGCACAAGGGTAGTGGGTCTAGAAGCACAGCCTCTTACCACTAGCCCGACAGAGTTTGGATAGTGGTAGGTGAAAAGATAGGGCTGCAACCATGAGCAAATGGCTATGGCAGAAGTAGCAAAATGGGAAGTCCAATTTGGACCTCCTTGTAAATGAGATGGCAACCAATGTCATCTGGACTCCCAAAAAGTAATAGCTCCATGCTATAAAATAAAGCTTCAGTAAACTCAAGAGTAAACTCACAACCCTGTATTTTTAAGGATAGAGAAAAGGGAAAAGTAGCATAGAATCTGCGGGGTAAGCAGTCCTGGGGAGCCAAGATGTGAATATCTCCTCTAGCATGCTCCAGGCAGAGTGGGCAAACCCAGAAAGCACGGAGAAAGAGACAAGGGTTACCAACCAAAAAATTTTAACATGAGGGAGAACATTCATTGCTTTTCCCTGCAACAACAAGGATGTATCCTGTGTGAAGCTAGTACAGTGACCAAAGCAAGTGCATTGCAACCCTCCATGGGCAAGGCACCTGCTCAGTGGAGTTAGACTGGATAGTGCCTAGGATAGCACCTAACAGGGATATACCCTATAGGGGATATAACCCAGACAGGGAGAAACGGGAGATAAACTGAAAGAAGGTTGGCACCTACCCAGTCCATGAGAAGAAAACAGATAGTACTCAGAGGCCAAGGACAGGGAAGGGAGAATTCTGCACCCTCAAAGAAAGATGCAGACAAAGGGAGGTGCTGGACCTGGAAGTGGGTAGTATCTGGCGGCCATGCAGAAACTGGTCACAGTCAGCACTGGTATGGTATTGGAACAGCATAACAGCCACACTTCCATGCTGACTCCAGGTATGGGGCCCAATATGGGGCCCAATAGGACCAATGATACCTGGGAATTTAGGAAGTACAGGCCCAGAAGGGAGAGAAGAGCCCCAGGCTGTAGGATCTATGCCTGGGTTGTGGAAAGCTCAGCAGACCTTTCCCAAGGGGAGGCCATGGTGAACCACCAGAGGAGAGTTGACCTACAGAAGAGGAACAACCTCAATGTTGCCCATAGAGGAGACTCCCCAGATGAGGAGAGCAGAGTCATTCAATCCCATTGGGCAGCTCTGGTCCTCACCAGAGATGGGTTCAGCTATATGGCCTCAAGGGAATTCCATGACCTGGCCATCCTTTAACCATGAGCGGTGTCGCTTAGGCACTGAACTCAGGGTGAGAGAATGACCTAGTTACAGGACTCCTATTAGCTGGCACTGTCCTCAGTGCCAGGTCTGGTGTCAGTTTTGGTGCCTGCTTCAAGTCTATCCCCACCCCTGACTCCACAAGTGGTGCCGGAGGCTGGTTCAGGGTCACAAGCAACACCAGAACCGAAGACAAACCTGGAGGTGACACTGTCACTGGCACCACGTCCAGTGTCAGTACCAGAGCTAACATCAGACCAGTGCTGTGTCTGTCCCAAGGCTCAGTGTCAGCCTCCTCCTTGGAGCCACAAGGGCTAATTGAGTCTGAGAATGACATCTCCACCTCCACAGCAAGATGCCTCCTGGCCCTGGAGTCAGTCCCTTTGCTTGGAATCAATGGAGGTGTGCTATGACACATGCAGTTAGTGCAGAATGCAGCTTCTAGATTGCTGACTGGCCATCCAAGGATGTGTCACGTCTCCTTGGCACTGCGCAAACTGAACTGGCTGCCAGTTAAGTGGAATATCGACTTAAAAGTTGGTATTCTAACTTATAAGGCCCTGCATGGGTTGGGCACGAGCTACCTGTCTGAACTCTTGCACCCTCACATACCGTCGTGTTCTTTCCATTTTGTTGAGCAGGGAGGGCCTCTTGGTAGTTCCTAGGGTGAGTATAAAAACTTCTGGGGATCGGGCCTTTGAGGTAGTAGACTTAATCCATTAGAATTCCTTGCCAAGAGCTTTGAGAGAGGCCCTATTGGTGCAGACCTTTTGGGGTCTCAAAATGTTTCTGTTCAACCAAATGCTCCTTCCTCCAGTCCCTCTAGATTAGCAACCTCTCCAACCCCAAAAAATTCTGGGGTCAAATTAACTCTCTAGTGAAGGGTAAATCTGCATCCCTTCCCAGCACTATGCTGCATGATGGCACTGAGGTCACTGGCTCCACTGTCATTGCCTCTGAATTTAACATGGTCTTCTCCGACCTCTGTAAGCATAAGACCTTCCTCCTGGCCCTTGTCCCATCTCCTCCCTCCTCTCTCCTCATCTCTACTAGCTCCACTTTCCACCTTAAACTGGCCACCGGAACGAGGTAATGTGCCACCTCAAGAGCATCAAGGAAACCTCCTCACCAGGGTTAGACATCCTTGAATCCCGATTCCTAAAATTTGAAGCCATCACCATTGCTTCCCCTGTGCATGACCTAATCAACAAATTTCTCTGCTCCAGCACTGTGCCTTCAAAGTGGAAGGTCACTATTGTCCCGATTCACAAGAGCAGCCCTAAGTCTGCATTCGAGAACTACCGGCCAACCTCCATACTCTGCCCCCTCGCTAAAATACAGGAAAAAATTATACACTCACAACTTCAGCAACACATAGAGCTAAATACTTCACTCTCCATTACACAGTTGTTCAGTGGGATTTGAGGGGCAAGAGTCGAACCTTGGTGGTCCGGGAGACGAGTGTTGGACGGCGCGCATCTGTGTCTGAGGAGTAGGCACAGATAGCAGGACTGCTTAGTGAGTTTTATTTCTATAGAAGGTATGCCATCTATGTTTTGAAAGTCTGCAGTCTTACCAGTATACCTTTTGTCCGCTCCCGTCGGCTCCCATTCTTTCTTGTTCTTCTAGGGTTGAGACAAAATTCTTTCTCCCTCTGTGTAATGGCAGCAGAGTGAAGCAGCAACTGGAAGACACCGTTCGGGCTGGCAGAAAGAAGTGAACGGAGGAGCAAAAAGGAGAGATTTGGGTTTTGTTTTAAAAACCAACCTGAAGCCGTGGCTCTGAGATTGACTCCTGCAATAGGTTTCATCTTAAAGGGACATAAAAAGTTTTGTTTTATTTTGTGTCTTTATGCATGTCAAAGGGTGATCTGTTTGCCCTGAATTTTTTGTGGACAGACATTGTGTTGTTAGCCAGAACCCCCCCCCCAATGTCTCTGTAATGTCTTTACAATTGTCTTTGTCTGTTTCTGTTTAGCATAGACTGGCCACCTATGCAAATAATTATGTTATGTGTGTAATTGTTCATTTCCATGTCCTTCTGGCTGACCAACGTCTTGTTTGCCCATGTTATAGCGTTAGGCTGTATATTTAAATAGCGTGGCCCCTTTAAGAAGCCATAATGGATTCAGAAACTGCTTTAAACCTTCTTTCCTGCATAAAACTGACGCTTTATGCCAAACTGATGTTTTAACATGTTCCTTAGGTTAGGACTCTCAATAATCGTTCTCGCTTATTGCTGCCAGCGACGATGCGCTGCGTGCTGCGAGCGTCGCACCTTGATGCAACTTCATAAACACCGCTAAAATGATATAAAAGATGCTTTATATTGCTTAAAATGTGTCAGAGAGGCTGCAGCACTGAATTCTGTAGCAATAAGCACTGCCTCTCTGACTAGGTGCAATAGACAGCCAAATATTGAATCCTTTTCAGTACAAACGTCTAAGGGGTAATACAGGCAGCAACAGAGTGTTGTTTAAACCCCTTTACAAGGTTTCTGAGGGTTTCTTCTGTCTCCAAACTTAGAAACTGCAGTAGGCATTTAAATTAAGTAAAACAACTGAATATCAGAGACTTTTGAAACATTATCTACCTGGTGGATGCTGAAGCATGTAGGAGGCTCTCTCTTGAATGGTGTATGCCTTCTTTCTAAAGGCTCAGCTGGCCATTGTGTTGGTCCTTTTATACAATGAGGGAGGGACTAACAGTGTGGACTTGACTCTAAAGGGTCTAAATGGAATATTAATGCTAGCACAACCTGTATATATGTTTGAAAAGGATTATAGTGCACTTCAGTATAACTGAAAGACATAAATAATTGAGTTATATAAAATTACTTGTTTTACACTTGATTGATGGCTCAATCAGCCAATGAGAGGTCAGTCTAGGGTATATATTGCCAGCAGTTCAAGCTGAAAGTCAGTAGCAGTCAGGATGGTGAAGTGAATGCTTCTGTACTAGTGCTCTTGTTAAAATATGAAGGCTGCTATTCATGTTTGCCTTTATACCTTTATGCTTTTGCCTGTTCATTTTGGTGAAACAAGTCCGCTTTATTTTATTTTGTAACTCTGGTTGGAAAACTCTACAAATAAATTGTTTGAAGCTGAACAAGAAGAGAGCCTCCGTTGAAGTTCTTCTGCCATACAGTTTTTCCCGCCACACTGGTGTCAGAAGTGGGATTATACTGGTTGTAACTAACCGTGAGTCCGTCCAAGACTCTGTGAACTCTGTATGCAGAAGACACGGACGGATCCTGATACCTTTCCAGGATCGTTACTCGCTCAATTTCAGCAGCTTTTCATTTACCTTTGTATTCTGGCATGGAACAAGTGGTGAGAAAGAAGGAAGGGAAGCCGACTTCTCAGGTGGAAGAGAAACCTGAGGCAAGTGGAGGAGGTGCAGGAGGAACAAGTGAAGAGATTCCACCTCAGGAGACACATGAGCTGGTAAGGTGGCTATGCATGCAACAGGTGGAGATGGCAAGACAAAGGGAATTGGATAAAAAAGAGTATGAGGCCAGATGGGCTGATACCCTGAGGGCAATACAAGCCCTAGGTGTCAGTAGACCACCGGACCAACCAGTGGGTGGCTACAAAAATATAAAGTTAGCAAAACTAACAGACTCTGATGATATTGAAGCCTATATTATGACTTTTGAAAGAGTTGCTACAGCATGTGCTTGGCCCAGAGATCAGTGGGTGATTCGTCTGGCCCCCTACTTGACCGGAAAAGCTCAGCTGGCATATAGCCATGTGGAAGTGGCACACGCAAATAATTATGAGCAAGTAAAAGCTGCCATCCTGAAGCGATATGATATAAATACTGAGACTTACCAGCGGTTTCGGACTTATAAGTATTTGAATGCAGACAACCCTCAGGCGCCTATGTGCGACTAAAAGACTTAGTGCTTTAAGTGGCTCCAGCCTGCTACTAGGACCCTTGACCAGATTCTGGAAACCATTGTGTTGGAACAATTTATCAAGATCCTTCCACAAGAAGTTCAATTATGGGTGAAGGAACATCGGCCAGAGACTTTGGATGCTGCGATTCGACTTGCAGAGGATTTTATTGCTGCCAGATCTTCACGGTCAAAAGGAATTTTACCTCATGGTCATCCTTCCACTGGTCCCAGACAGATTGCACCTCCTTCTTCCTCTTCACCGACTACAACAAAGGTAAATTCCAAAGTGCAAAGAGGCTATAACCCTGACATCATATGTCGTGAATGTGGTGGTAAGGGGCATGTAGCACGATTTTGTCCAAAAAAGAAATCTGAAACTATACACTTAGCCTTAGCCAATTGGGGACATTATGTGTTGCCAGTTCAAGTTGGGCGGAGTACTGTATATGGCCTACTTGATTCTGGGAGTAAACAGACTCTCATACAAAGCACCTTATTAAATCTAGCTTCTAAACCCAAGGCTCAAACAACTAGAGTGACTTGTATACATGGGGATACCCATCTCTACCCTCTCTATAATTTGGACATAACAATACAAGGACATACACATAACATCCCAGTGGGTGCTGTCCCTAACTTACCAGTTCCTGTTCTGATTGGCCATGATTATCCAGACTTTCAGGCTTTATTATCTAACAATTTAGTTGCCATGGTAACCAGATCTCAGACTAAAGAAGGCCTAGAACAGATATTCCCGTTCTCTTCTGATATTTATGGTGACACCAAGAAGAGCAAGAAATTAAAGGCACAGAAGCGGAAAGACAAGAGACAGTGGACCCAAGAGCATAGTGAGAAGCCTAACATGAACACTGAGTCCATAGCCTCCACAAGTGACTTTAAGACTGCACAACAGCAGGACACTAGCTTACAGGACTATTTTTTACAGTTGAATGATGGTCAAAAGTATAAGATGCACAATGGTTTGTTGTACCGTAAATGTGTTAACCAAAACTGGGAAGAAATAGATCAGTTAATGGTACCTAGAAATACAGACAACAATTATTAGAACTAGCCCATGATATACCATTAGCTGGACATTTAGGTAGAGACCGTACATTAAACCGATTGTTGTATCATTTCTACTGGCCTGTTATTCATGAGCAAGTAGCTGATTTTTGTAAGAGTTGTACTGAATGTCAAAAAGTAGCTATGTTAAAGAAAAGTGATAAGGTTCCTCTGTTACCTTTACCTTTGATAACTACCCCTTTTGAGCGAATAGCCATGGATATAGTTGGCCCACTTCCAAAAAGTTCAAAAGGTAATCAATATATCCTTGTAGTGTGCGACTACACAACTAAATACCCAGAGGCTATTCCTTTACGCGCACTATTTCTGCTTCAAAAATAGCAGAGGAACTTGGTAAACTCTTTAGTAGGACTGGCATACCAAAAGAGATCCTAACTGATAGGGGCAGTAACTTCTGTTCTCTCCTATTAAAGAGATTATATAGTGTTTTGGGTATTTCTGCCATCCATACTACCCCATATCACCCTCAAACAGATGGTTTAGTGGAACGGTTCAACCAGACACTTAAGAAAATGTTGCAGAAGTTCTGTAAAGAGGAGGGCCGTAAATGGGATGTGCTGCTTCCCTATTTAATGTTTGCGTACAGGGAAGTACCACATGCCTCTACAGGGTTTTCTCCTTTCGAATTGCTCTATGGTCGAAACCCACGAGGTCCACTAGACCTGGTAAAAGAACAATGGGAAGATGGGAAAATGTCACATGGTCAAGATCCTAGTGAGTATATATCTCACCTCAGAAAAAAGCTGTCCAGATACATAGAACTTGCTCACCAGGTGAATAGTAAACAACAAGGAATACAAAAAACTCCATTATGACAAGGGTACAAAACCCAAGGTATTCCAAGAAGGTGAAAAAGTTCTATTATTACTCCCATCCTCTGACAATAAGTTATATATGAAATGGCAAGGCCCATACACTGTGGTTAAACAAACAGGCCCTGTCACTTACCAGATTGAATTGCCAGATAAAACAAAAAAACTTAATATATTTCATGTAAATCTACTAAAGAAATGGGTAGAGAGAAAAGATTATCCCGTGTGTTTTATCTGTCCTGAAAATCCCATTAATGAACTAGATATAGTGTATCAACGCCTAGAAATGAAAGGTGGTGGCCTTGATAACCTAAATATTAACCCTGAGCTCTCTAACCAGCAAAGAGCAGAACTGAATACTATGCTGCAACCTTTGCTGAATATTTCACAGGAACACCTGGTAAAGTAACAGATATATTTCACAATATTGAAACCACCCAGAAAGAACCTATAAGAGTAAGGCCCTACAGGATTCCAGAAAAACTAAGACCTGAAGTAGAAAAAGAATTAAAAAACATGCAACAACTGGGTATTATTGAACCTTCCTGCAGTGACTGGAACTTCCCCATGGTTATTGTAAGCAAGAAAGAGGGTGGGGTTCGGATTTGTCTAGATTTTAGGAAACTAAATAATATCTCTAAATTTGACAGTTATCCAATGCCTCGTGTTGACGACATTCTTGATCATTTAGGAAAAGCACAATATATTTCAACCCTTGATCTCACTAAGGGATATTGGCAGATTCCTTTAAGACCAAAGGACAAGGAGAAAACTGCTTTCAGCACTCCACTTGGTCTATATCAGTTCACAGTCATGCCATTTGGGCTCCATGGAGCCCCAGCAACTTTCCAGTGACTCATGGACAAACTTCTTTTGCCACATTCTGCATATAGTGCCGCTTATCTGGACGATGTGGTAATCTTTAGTAACACATGGTCAGACCATTTACTACACCTAGCTACCATATTAAAGGTTATCTTCTGCAGGTTTGACAATAAATCCAAATAAGTGTTCTTTAGCCATGAAAGAAACTGAATACCTGGGCTTTCAAGTAGGTGGAGGTCTAGTAAAGCCTATAAAATCTAAAATATGAAGGCTGCTATTCATGTTTGCCTTTATACCTTTTATGCTTTTGCCTGTTCATTTTGGTCAAACAAGTCCGCTTTATTTTTATTTTGTAACTCTGGTTGGAAAACTCTACAAATAAATTGTTTGAAGCTGAACAAGAAGAGAGCCTCCGTTGAAGTTCTTCTGCCATACTGTTTTTTTCCCATACAATGCATTTACTTATTTTTGATACTGGTCCTTTTTTGGTCCTGTTTTAGTGCTGTTTTAGCTTTCTTCTTTTTCTTTCTTCTTTATTTAAAAAAAACCTTGAATGTTTTAGAATTTGATCTTGTTTGTTGGTTTTTGAATTCTCCCGGTTTAGATAAGTCACATGCACTTAATCGGCCTATAGCCTGTTAAAAGACAAAGAACCTCTGTGCGCAAACACTGAGGCAAGGGTTACCCCAAAGGGCATTTGGCTGGGAAGCCAAGTTTCAAGAAAATACAAAATCACACATGCCCACACAATGCAAAGCATCATGGGCTGCATATGCAAATCACCACAGAATGTTATTCTGGTTCAACTTTAAGCAGAATTGCATGGTGCCAAAAGGCCTCTCACACAGTTTGCAAAGGGTGCTATAGCCTGTTAGTTTCTTTCCCTGGGTACTTAAGGTGCATCGTGGCATCCTCCTCAGATGCTTTTGCGATCACAGAGGAGAGAGATCATGGCCTTTATTTGGGATTACTAGTTATACTACTTTGCCTTGATTTTATTACTTTGCAAAAAGGAAAGATAAAACACTTGTACCAGACCCATTGATCAAACGAACTAATAAGGGTGGCAAACAACGGTACACAACGGCTAAGGCTAAGGAAGGTCAATTTTATGATTCAACAATTGCTGCTAAAAGTAAGGGATAATCTGATATTTTATCTTTGGATTTTGAGATTGTGATACAAGACTCAGAGTTTATAGTTTTTTTTTGGGGGGGGGTAACTTATAAGGACCTTAGAAAGACTAGTTTCTGGGTTTGTTTCTTGTCTTCTGTTTTATAGTGCCCAATTATCATACTGTGAGAGTATATCAGCGTGGTGCTAATGGACACTGGGATTATCACTGGGATCATTCTTATCATCTCTATCAAATGTGGTGGAAGCTAGACCTTCTACAAATATCAAAAGGGACTCATGGACATTAACGGACACTAGTGGGACTCTTGATGGGATTCTGAAGATTTGCCCCCAAATGTTACTTTTTCTTTAAAATTTCCACCCCATATGTTCTAACGCCACTAACACCACATACGCCACAAACCCTTGGAAGTATTATACAGTGGTGATTTGTTCGTTTCTGCTGCTTCCTGTTTGTTTCTCCATTGTTAAAATCCTGAAGGAGACTTGAGGAGTCTAAACTTTGTTTTTTCTCTCCACAAGAACAATACAAAAGGACAAAAGGACATGGTGGTGGCGGACTTAATCTAACATTCGTAGTTACTGCTTCTAGTCGCATTTTTTTTTTAAGGAAGTCATAAGACTGAAATAGATCTATTGGGTGTTTGTGTTGATGCTTGTACTGTCTGTATCTTTTGTATTTGATTCTGTACCTGATTAGATTTAATTGGGACTTGATTACTTCTAAAAAAGAAAGGGAAATTCATCTAAATTATTTAATTCATCTAAATTATCCTATTTATACCAATAGCAGTAAGATGCTGGCTAAAAATAATATGGGTGTGAACAAACAGAATAAATTGCTAACTGGTTACTCAAACTCGAATTCGAATGTCAAGGGGGTTAAAAGTAAAAGTAATTGCTGTGTATATACACGATCTAGTCATTATGGCTTCGACCCTTAAAGAATCTAAAGAACTTGAACTCAAAGGAGTTACTTCATCTTCCTTCTCCATTATTCCACAAAAGAACATTGGGCCTCAAATTATGGGTCAATTGATTTGGAATCTAATTGCAGAAATCAATATATGGTTAAAGAGAGGGACTTATCGGGTACTTCATTATTAGAGAATTTTAATAAATCAAGTCGAGATATAATGATAAAGGATGCTGAAAGTTCAAAGAAGGACAAGCTGGGGTTAAAAGGGGATAAAATACTTTGACTAATTTTAATAATCGATTACAACTAAGGAACTGGAGGTAAATAGAAATTCATCCATTCTTCCTAATAGTACACTTTGTCAAGGTAAAATTACTGATTTTTTCTCTAAAAACCAGATTAAACTTCAGGAAGGTATAAATCTGAATACCCAAAATACATTGTGTCATACAGAAGATCTTGTGGAGATTTCCCCGAAGGAACATACTATTATTATAAACTCCTCGGGAGTCTCTGTCCAAAACGATTGGATAGGAGAGTCAGTATACTACTCTTCTGACCATGGGACAAATCAAGGGGTCTCTGTAGCAAAAGATGATGTTATCTCCTGCTTTCCATCTGGTTTGAACCTATTTAGCCCGTTAGAAATGTCAGAGACATAGGAAGTCGTAGAGGGCTCAATAGTGGAGGTGGAGGAGCAAATGTATGCAAAGCTAAATGGATCCCCAGATGAGATCTTTGAAAGAATGGATAGAGAGGTACAGAATACCCATTTAGACCAGGACTTCATCTGCCCAATGCCCTGATACTATATCCAAATATACTATCAAGGCCTTGGCTCATCCGGTTATGTCAAATGTCGTGGCTACTACAGGCTTACAAGGGCATTAAAGTGGCCTTGGAAAACTTGTCACAATTCTGTATAGAAAAGTTTGCTTCACTTGAGCAACAAATTTCACTGTTGATTGAAAAAAATGAGACTAATAGACCAAATCAAAACTTATCATTCTCCTCTTTAAGTTTCTCTGGAACCCCAAGAAGTAAAAAGAGAGGGGTTTAATAAGAAAAAGGGGGGAAAAAAGGAGAGTAACTCTAGGAAAAAACCTAACATTAGTAAACCTAGACAACAGAACAATAAAAAGATTAACAAAAATGAAAGAATGGTATGAGGATCTTCTTCTATGGTAGAGACTAACGAGCATATCAACCTAGAGCGGGTTCAGATGCCCAAAGAACAATTTAAGCCACCTCATTTACTGAATGGGGTAAATATGGAGCTAGCAACTATCATCACAGTAGTCAAATCAATCTCTTTAAAAATCAAGAAAAGGGACTAACAATACTATTCCAGTCCAAAAGTTAATTCTTTTGGAGAATTAACTAAAGAGAGCAACCTAAACAAAGCTCTGGAAATAACTCAGTGTTATTAAGGGATGATACTCACTCTATAGTTAAAGAAGATCATGAAACATAAGACCTATTATGTACAGGCAAGGAAGTAATCTTTAAATTGGATTATATGTATTGTAAAGATTATGAAACTAATGCTACACTGACGAATTTGATAGCCCATATGTTAAGAGCAGAATTGGGACTACTAGTTGCAGCAGATGCTTTTATTATGGTAACCAGGGATACATCTAACCCCCTTGGTCCAGTTTATTTCATGCTCCCAAATCTGGATGTAGCAAAAAAGTTTGGGCAAAGCGAGGTTTGATAGACTTATTGGGAATGACACTGTCATCACCAGTGACCTGGGTTACAATTTGGAAAAGTACTTATAATGGGAGCAAACCAGGTAAAGTGCTAACATATGATAAATTTAAGTCTACCCTTGCATTGCTGAACTGGGCATTTGTAGTACCTCTTGAAGGCTCTATGTTTGTTATTTTTGGGATAGAAATATTGAGGGAGAAAACTGTCTAATTTACCATCCTTGTTGAGGATGATTTTGTCAGCCATTATTAAAAGCATAATACACTCAGATGAAATAGTACAAGTAGAGAGGGTCATGAAGGATGAACAAGGCACTCAGATAAATTGTTTTATATTCTCTGCACAACTAGTAGCACTATTTTTAAAGAATAGACATACATTGGATGAGGTGGGTATTTACTTGGTGGAATTGAATGAGTGGGAGATACAGGAACAATCTAGAATGATTCATTCATAACTACAACCATCTGAAAGTCAAGATTCTGATGTATCAATAAATCAGGTACAGCAGATAATGACTAATATAAGTTGCAACATCCTTAACTGGAATATTGCAGGACTTCATAATAAATTTGCAGATCCTCAGTGGGTTAGCTTTGTCTCTACTTTTGAAGTTATTATTTTTCAAGAGACATGGGCACTAACTCAGCCTTATTTGAATGGTTTTGAATCAAATTTTGTACCTGCAAGTAAAGTGAAAAATATGGAAGAAATGAAGAAGGACTGGCAATTATGATAAAAATTAGGGATGGATTAAGGGTATTAACAAGTCACTAACTCACTCCCAAAATACTTATGATAGTAGCTGAGTGAGATTCCAATATTGTTCTGATTGCAAATGTATATATTCCACCAAGTTTTCATCACTCACTCACATATGATATTTGGACTCAATTGTCTATGGGAATAGATTTGTTTACACAAACAAATAGAGTAGATATAGTGCTATTAGCAGGTGATTTTAATGCTAGGATAGCAAATTTTGATAATTTAACAGAGCTGCAAGAACAACATTATATGCCAGATCTCAAACAGAGAAGGACAACAGATATGATTGTTAATGAGGCCAGGAGATGTTTTCAAACCTTTATTAAGGATAATAATTTTCTTATCCTTAATGGGAGATTAGAGGGGATCAAGATGGCGAATGTACTTTCTCCCCTTAGGTAGGAGTGTGATTGATTTTACCTTATGCTCCTCTTTTAGTTACCAATGCTTTAAAAATTAGAGGTGATTATGAGAACAGAAAGTGATAATGCAGCAATCTTGTTGGCCTTTAAGAATTTCGATAGTAATTTTCTTCTTCCCCTAAACCTATGATTGAGCTTGAGATCCGAGGGAACAAGAGGCTAAGGTTGAATAATAAGGTAATGAATGAAGTATCACATATAATATATTCCCCACCTTTGTTAATCTATACCAGAGTATACAGATTGATTCTAAAGGTGCAAATTTATCACCTATTGAATTTAGGATATCAACAAATAATTAACGAGATTAATTACACTAATATCAATGAGCTCAAGTCAGTATCCTGGTTTGACGATCACTGTAAGAGGGAGAAAAAAAAGTTAGCTAATCTTCTTAGACAAAAAAAAAACATCCGACAAAAGGGGTGCTGCTAAATCGAAATAAACTCCGTAGTGAATACAACAAATTCCTGGCTCAAAAAAAAAAAAGGAGTTTACACACAAACAATGGGAAGTAATGTACCAAGCTATTAAGGAGGGTAACAGTGGGCTCTTTTGGTCATTAGTGTCAAGAGGAACTAATTACCAGAATTCAAACCCCCCCAACATATATTCCTAAAGAAACTTGGACTATATATTACAACTCTTTACTTAACACACACTCTAATATAGGGGAAGAAGTAGCAGATAGTTACATTGGGGTGGGGGAGACTATATACCTCTAGTGTTTACAATAGGGGAAGTAGAAGATGCTATCTCGAACCTTCCAAATAACAAAGCACCTGGACCTGATTTGATCCCTGGGGAAATTTATAAGGCACATTTAAACTATTAGGTAATTTTTTTCACAAACTTTTTTAATATATGTTTAAAAGAAAGATTTATACCACTCTCATGGACAAAAACTATAATTGTACCAATTCATAAAAAAGGACATCTGCAATCACCAGCTAATTATCGCCCAATTAGTCTTATTGATATCAGTGGGAAAAGTTTCTCCAAAATATTATTACAAAAATTACAAAACTGGACAATGACAAATTCTCCGTTATCTATGTTTCAAGCAGGAGTTCGCAAGGACTTTGCAACTACAGATAATATTTAGATCTTATCCCATTTAATAGAAAAATACAGGTCATTTTGCAGAATGAAGCTGTATGTTTTATTTGTCGACTTTACGGCAGCATTTGATTCGGTGAATAAAAACTAATTATGGGAAATCCTAATAGGAAAAAAAATACCTCTGAATCTTCTGGTCCCAATTTACATGTTATACTCACAAACAATTACAGTTGTTAGATATGTTAACAAAGGCAATCTCACTGACTACTTTAGAACAACTTCAGGAGTCAAACAGGGATGCCTTCTGGCCCTACTTTTGTTTAATTTGTATATTGATTCTCTCATGACTTACAGTGAGGTATCCAGTTTAGATTCTCCTAAAATTAGGAACCACCCAATTCACAGTCTTGCGTATGCAGATGACTCAATTATTTTTGCTTTATCTACACAGGGGGCTGGATATTCAAAAGGGTTGTGCCATGCGCAATAGGGTTGCACCTGCGCAAGTCCGAAATTGCGCCATTCTGCGATATTCAGCAGGAGGCAGTTGCGCCCCCCCAAACCATGCTGAGCAACAGCGCAATGCTAATGAAGGCATGCTCAACCGGAGGGGGAGGAACCATGCATAAACTGCACAGCCCAATATTCAGCGGGTCATGCAGAGTTGTGCAGGCGCAACCCCTACCGCGCCTGCACAACTTTAAGCCAAAAAAGGATTAAGTCGAGGGCCACCCACAGGTGAGCTGCCCCATTGCAGGGTGCAACACACAGCTGCCACCTGTGGGTGGCCTCCACTTGTCCCCTTTGCCCCTGCAGCCCGATCGTGGACATAATAGTAACCCCCATAGCCTGATTTGTGGCAGAACACTCCCACACCCCACTAGTCTGATTGCGGACAGATCTCACTCCCCGACTGGCCCGATTGCGGGCAGAACGTAGTGAACCCCCAACTGGCCCGATCTGTGGCAGAATGGAGTTCAACCCCCAAAGACCAATATCCCTGGTGGTCCAGTGGACCGCGAAGCCCGATCGCAGGCATAAGGTCAAACCCCCAAAGTCCAATATCCCTGGTGATCTAGTTGCCCTCACCCACCCACTCCTCCATGGAGCCTCTCACCACCCCATTCCCCCTGCCGGGCAGGCGTAGCATTTCACCAACAGGGGTTCTGCTGCTCGCTGATCGAGCTGATAGAGCGTGACACCCACAGCTCAGAGCAGACACGTGCATGAAGTTTATCAGAGAGCAGTAACCAGATATGAATGAAAATTCATTCACATATCTGGACTGCCTTAGATGGGAGGGCTGCACGCCCATTGGCTCTGCTCTAACCAATGGGCATGCAGCCCTACTGCTGTCAGTCGGTGGGGAGTGGGCGCAGGGGGGGTGCTGCGCCACTGGCTGACGGGGAGCAGGGTGGGGCTCCGTGGGTGGTGGTGGGGCCACCAGATCACCAGGATATTGGACTTTGGGGGTGGGTTTGACCCTATGCCTGTGATCGGCCTCGTGGTCCACTGGACCACCAGGGATATTGGTCTTTGGGGTTGAACTCCGCTCTGCCCACGATTGGGCTAGTCGGGGAGTGAGATCTGCCCGCGATCGGGCCAGTGGGGGGTGGGGAGTGTGTTCTGCCCGTGATCGGGCTATGGGAGGATGGGGTGAGTTCTGCCCGGATTGGGCTAGTCGGGAGGGGGTTTTATACGCTATGCCCGCGATCGGGCTAGGGGGGGAGGATTTACTTCATGCCTGCGATCGGGCTGCAGGGGCATTGGTCCCAACAGCTGCTGCCTGTGCCAGGCGCAAGTCGTCGATCGGCGCACCTGGCATGCTAATGGCATGCAAATGGGGTTTTCTAATTAGATGCAAATGGCCTCCCGCGGCGCCTTTGCATAAATTATGACCCCATTTGCATGTCACCTTTTGAATATCAGAAATTTGGCATGGCGCAATGGAACTATGCCACCGCATCGAATGCTCCACCTGACCACTAGTGTGGTGCAAGTTCCATCTACTTATATTCACAGTGGTTGGGGCCAGGGGGCGATGTTCAAAGGAGTTGCTCAATAGAGCAACTCCGTTGAATATCGCCTCGGCCACACCCTTGCGCAACATTTTTGAGCAGCGCAAGGGCTTGCACCACAGAATGGCATAGTTTGAATATCCAGCCCAGGGTCTGCAAAATAAAATAACCCAACTTAACACTAAATGCAAGCAACTGACCTAACAATAAACATGAAAAAAACTAATTTCATGATTTTTGCTCCAAAGCAGGGCCAAGAAGAGAAACCAAGGTTCTATTTAAATAAAGCACTGATTGAAGGTGTAACTTCTTATATATACCTAGGTGTTAAGTTTTCGCGAATGAAGCATGGTCAGAGTTTTGAGGGACCAAGTGGCAAAGGCTAAATTGATGGTTAAAGCATTACTGCACTTTAATAGTAAATATGCAGGTCATTTAGTTTCATCGGCATTAATTGCTGGTGAAGCAAAATTAATCCTATTTTAATGTATGGAGCAGAGGTTTGGGGTACAAACCTCCTCTATGGTTGGAGACGCCTCTCTTTTTCTATAAATCATTACTACAGGTCCTCTATCCACATCTAATCCTATAGCTAGGGGCTGAATTAGGAAGATTACCCATTGCCACCATAATTGAGACGTGTATGATGGGCTATTGGCTAAAAATTATTAATTATCAGGTCAACAGCTTACCGCTATTATGCTTGAAAGAAGAAATTGCTTGGCAAAATAAAATTTTAGATCACCTTGGGTTAAAACTATCCAAGGTATTTTGGAGAAAATAGCTATGTATCATCTTTGGCTAGATTGGGAAAATCAATTATAATAACTCCCTTATTTAAGGAACTTGCCAAAAAATATTTGCATTTGCTCAAAGAAAACAAATGGAGCTTTAGAGCTCAACGCCAGGCTATTTGGTTAGCCAAAATAAGATTGACATATTCTTGAAACCTATCTAATCTTACCCTTACTCCTTTGGATAGGAAAATGATCACATGGGCAAGGATGGGCATTATTTGCTCTAAATACATATTCTTTAACAGAATAGCTGCCCCTAACACCAGCCTCGAAATATGTAGGTGTAACAGGGGTTTTGAAGAAAATCTTTATCATATTACGATACAATGCCCTTTTCTGTATATAAAATTCCACGTTTTAAACTGCTTAACAATTTTCTTAATAAATATGCAAATGTAGAATATGATCTGCTATTTGTGCTTTTACACCCTCATACATTAGAAGAGGCTAAGATGACTTCAGGGTTCTTCTACCAAGTGATGAAATATAAAGAAAAACATCTCCCTGCTTCTGAGAAATAAATTTGAGCTACTAGCTCAAATGGATTAAAATTAAGTAAGCTCTTGGCTCTTAGTAAAATAACATAAATGACAAGAAAGGGAGGGGTGGGATTGTGTAAAAAGGAAAGAGAAAGGAAAAGATAAGGGAGAGATAATAATTCTTCTGTTTGGATATGTATATTAATACTTCGTACTGAGGATTTTTAACATTTATATTGTGATGTATCTGATGTCTATGTATTTGTATGTGTCATGATGAATACTCTAATGTTTTTAGTATATTGTAATGGTAATTACTGAACAATAAAAACAAACTGAACTGAACACTCTCCATTAACCAGCATGGATTCCGTAAATCCTACAGTACCCACACTGCCTCAGGTAACATCTGATGTCCTTTCCTCTATGGACAAAGGTCTTGTAACTGGTGCTAATTTTGTCGACCTTACCAAAGCCTTTGACCTTGTCAACTATAACCACCTGCTCCACATGTTCCTCTCTTTTGGTCTCAATGTCCCATTATTAAACTGGTTTTCAAGCTATCTCTCCGGCCATCCCCAATGTGTGAGGTGGGCCAGACATACCTCCACTTTCAGTGCCATAAGAGATGGTGTTCCCCGAGGTCCATCCTTGGCCTCTCTTATTCTCTTTATTTATCAAAGAACTCCCACAGCACTGTGGAGGTGCATCAGTTCAGTTGTTCGCAGACGATGCTATCTCATACAGGTTCTCTTCTGACCCTACCCTGCTGAATCTACACCTGCAACAGGACTTCCATCTTCTTGAAGCTTGGTTCCTCAATAAACTTTTGGTGCTCAATGCTAAGAAAATGAAATCGATGCTCTTCTACCACCGGATCCCTAAGTCTACCCCCCCACCTCCCTTGGTGATCAATTCCTCTCAAAAAATACCCCTAGATCAGGTTCAATCTTTTAAATATCTTGGCGTCACACTGGACTCCCACCTATCCTTTGACTCACATGTTTCAACCATGGTCGAGACCATCCACTAAAAGCTCGGGCTGCTGTACCACCTCACGCTACCT
Organism: Neoceratodus forsteri; assembly: GCA_016271365.2. Lineage (NCBI taxonomy): Eukaryota > Metazoa > Chordata > Ceratodontiformes > Ceratodontidae > Neoceratodus > Neoceratodus forsteri. The sequence continues at coordinate 803,157,597 of CM057449.1, read as the reverse complement.
TATATTTTCCTCCGACTTGCCACAGCGTCCTCCTCATTGCTCCCATTCATCACCTATGGCACCCCTATTCTCCACTCTGCTCAAGTCTCCCATCTTGCCTGACTTAAGCAAGCTTACCACAGGGTTGCTCACTTCACCCTGGGTGCTAATGCCTGGACGCACCACTGTTCTGTCGTTGAGTCCCCTGGCTGACCATCCTTTGAAGTCAGACTTTGATATCTTATCCTTTGCCCGACCTACAAGCTCATCCATACCTTCACTCCTCCCTGCCTTTTACACTTCATCCAACGTAAAACCTCTACTAGGTCCTTAAGGTCAACTTTTTTTTTCTGACTCTGTTCCTCTCCCCGAGAACCGGAACTCTCTCAGGCAATCCACACACCAGCCACTTCTACCACTCACCTTGACCATCTGCCCCCTCAAAGGCATTAGCGCTCTGCATGGGCCCCTGGATCATACCCGCGGGGAGATCAAGGGGCAGAGGCAGAGGCCCAGTATTGGGCATGTGGCGGTCGAGGCACTGGGATGCCATCGCCTATCTGGCTCTCGAAGTTTTTTTTCTCCTTGTTGCTGTGGTTTTCTCCTCCTGTGCGTGGGCACGCCCCGACGCTCTGGCGCAAGGCAATCCTGCCAGTGTCGGCCACGCCAGCACGTGCATGCCTGGCTTGCTACAGGACCTCCGGTATCCACCGGGGGTCACTGGCTTGCCAGGCTACTCCATCCCCAGTAAGTCAGGGAGGAGAGCTCCACATGGGAGCTCAGTCCTCAACCCTTCCACTGCTAATACCCCCTCCATTGCCTCATCCTGCTCCTTCCCTGCTTCCTTCTTCACTCGGCCTTGCAACCCCTCCCGTCAGTTGTTCATGGTGTTACTCTAGGTGCACTGTGTCCTACACTGTTAACTGTCTACTTCCTTGCCCTAGTCCCCTGTTCTGTTTGAATCACTTACTGACAATTGTGCACTGTTTGAACTACTTTCTGCATTTATGTAATTATGTATATTTGTATAACCTTGCCTAAGCAACTTGTATTTATCTGCATCATTTGTTTTGCAGCATCTATGCTCACTGTATTATTTGTATATAATGTAATACAAAATCACATACCCTCATAATGCAAAGCATCATGGGCTGTATATGAAAATCACCACAAAATATTATGCTGGTTCAACTTTAAGCAAAATGAATGGTGCCAAAGGCCTCTCACACAGTCTGTATATAATGTATATGTCTTGTATTACTTATATATGCCTTTTGGTACATATATTGCACTCCACATTCTATTGTACAAGTGTCTTTGCACAATTATCTTGCTTTATTTTGTACTATCTGTATCTCCCCTTGTACCCTCACAGGGGTCGCCCCTGAAAAAGAAACTTTTTGTCTCAGTGGACTTACCCAGTTAACAAAATTCAAATAAATAAATAATCTGAGAACTAATTTTCCCCCTAGCTGCTAAAGTCCCAGTTAAAGAATGCATTAGGGCTGGGAGAACTCATGAAGTTCTGACCCTTATTAAATAAGAACCGGAACATGGTGGAGTTCTGATTTGTTCTGATCAGTTTTGATTATTTATAAATATTTGAAAAAAAATGTGATAAAATGCATAAAAGTGGCAAAAGTCAGTCATATTCAACACAGTGGCCAAAAGAAAATAATTCAATGCATGATTTGTATAAAAAAAGACAGTAAAACTGCTAAATAAAAGCAATAACTGCTAGCTGCTTCATGACTGGGTTGTACTGGTGGCATATCCTGCTCGGGTCTGTGACTTGAGTGTGCTGGGAGAGAATGAGTTAGAGAGAGAGAGAGAGAGAGAGAGAGAGAGAGAGACGGAGGGAGAGAGAGACAGACAGACAAACAGACAGATGCAAGCACTATTTTGCTTGCCTGCCTGCCTGCCCTGTACAGTGTATACACACAAACCACAGCCACACTGAGGCCAAGATTAATTTCTTTACTTGTGATTTCTGTGACTGTAAAATTTCTCTTTGGCCCCCAGTAGTCTCTCTCGCTCTCTTTCTCCTCTGGATGGCAGAAGTCAAACATTTATTTTGCCAGCCTGCTCTTGCCCTATGTACACACACAGCCACAATGGGGCCAAGAATAAACTTTATTTGTGATTTCTGTGGCTATAAAATTTATCTTTGGCCCCCAATAGTCTCTCTCCCTCTCTCTCTCTCTCTCTCTCTCTCTCTGGATTCAGAGTTCGACCTGGGAGTCTGTATTTCAGATGGAACAGTCCACCCAGCCCTAGAATTTATATTTATTAATTTATTTATAATTGTTTTAGTGATATTTATACTGGTTAAGTTTGGAATACGTCTGCATGAGTTTATCTAATCTGCTTTGTTGCCTTGCTGGTCCTCTCATTGACGATGCTGTCCACAGCCTTGACACTCATGACCTCACCTGCCTCTACTGCAGCTTCCAGTCACTCTTCATTGATGACCATGTCCTCCCATGGGGACTGTACGGATTTGTCTATGACACCTTCTTTTCATCACTCAGACACTTCACCCTGTCAGTCTTCATCAACATGATTGTCAATGAAGCAGGGCTATGTCATTCGGGAGGAGGGTTTCTCCCTAACAGTACTGCCTGCCTGTCAAGTGGCCACTCACAGAGGTCCATATACTGATTCCAGGGCTACATTGACCCATGCTTCTGGTACCCAGTTGCATCCACGACCATGCCCTATTTCCTCAATACTACCTCTCAGCAGTTCACAGCCTAGTACTTCTCCAGCCCCTACTGTTATGCCTCAGACCACCTCTGCCTCATCAGTAATGGCTATGGTAGTCCAGATGGTTTTAAAAGTCATGCAGGGCTTACAGTCCATGCAACAGACAAAAACAGTCAGACTTGCAATTTCTTCCTCTACTTTGCCTCCTGAACGTAAGAGATCTAGAAAAGAGGCTTTGTATGTCCCACCAAGGGAACTATCACCTGCTTCTTCCAACCAGTCATTGGAGGAAGAATTCTTGCCTGACTACGAAGAGGAGAATGAGAAAGACCTAGATGTTGGAGACAGTCTTAGATCCCCCCTCCACTAATCCTACTGTATCCTCCTTAGATGAGGACCACACTGTTATATGCCTGTGTCTCCCCCAGATGACCCCACTTTCTTAAAGATCATTATTCAGATCCAGAAGGTGATGAGGTTCATCACTAGGGAACCTGACAAGCAAAGACATAATATGGCAGACTATTTGGACTTTACTGAGGATCCAGCTGCTGTAGTCCCTCCTCTCAGCCATGCCTATCAGGATGCAGTCCTGACAGCATGGCAGCAACCTTCGGCTATTTTCACAGTTCCTAGGAAGGTGGATCACCTTTATCAGGTACCAGTAGACCATTCCTTCTTTACTGCAGCTCCACAGGATAACTCTGTGGTGATTAATGCTGCCCACCATAGAACTAAGAAATCTAAACATTTGAGTTCTCTCCCACCTGAATCTAGATGCATAGATCTGATGGGAAAAAAGGTCTCTCAGGCAGCCACTTTGAATTTATTTTTCATCAGTTACATAGGCCACATGCCAAAATACCAGAAAACACTCTGGAATACAGCATCAGAAGTGGTCAACAAACTCCCTGCAATCAGAGGAGAAGGACCAACTTCTTTCCACATTTAATACTGGAGCTAGCCTCTCCCACCATCTGCTGCAGGCTGCCTGGTGATGTAGCGGATACTTTAGCCAGGACCTCAGCCATAGGTGTGAACCTCCGCCACCATTCTTGGTTGCGTGTCTCAGGTTTCACACTGGATGTCCTTAATCCTTAATGTTCCATTTCATGGGGATATGCTCTTTGCCTCCACAACACAGACTATCCTCGATGACCTACAGGCCTCAGGCCATACCCTTCAGTAGGTACATGGGATGTACCATACCTTCCAGCAAGGGGAACAGAGAAGGTACTGTCAGCCATTTTGATTTCAAAGGACTGGCCATCAAAGAGGCAACAACAGACAATCTAATAGGATCCAACAGCAGTCCCAACCTCTCAGTCGAACCTCCTCTTCTGCCTCCTGTGCCTCACTTTCCATCTGACTCACATCATACCCTCCCCAGCACTCATCTGCTAGCCAAGGAAGCTGTGAGAGGCTGTTTTTGAGTCATCTAGAGGTATTGCAACAGATAACAATGGACAAGTGGGTTTTGCAAATAATAAAATCCGAACATACAGTACATTGAAACTTGCATCTCGTCCACCACTGCATCTAGCACCTCATATCATGTACCCACAGGAACATGTACCTATCCTGTTGGAGGAGATAGAATCCCTCAAACAGAAACAGGCAATCCAACCAGTCCCTACTAACCAATGGGGACAGGGATTCTACTCCCACTTTTTTCTTATCCAAAAAAGTACTGGAGATCTACATCCAACACTAGATCTCAGAAACCTCAACAAATACATTCTATACCAAAGATTCATCATGATGACTCCAGCTACTGTCCTTCCTCTATTACATCAAGGAGACTGGCTGTGTGTTGTGGACATGAAGGATGCCTACCTTTACATATTTATCCATCTGGCTCACTGTAGATACCTGAATTTCCAGCTATTGGGGTTCTATTACCAATTCAAAGCACTACCATTCAGCCTCTCATCAGCTTCCACCAACTTCACAAAATGCCTAGTTGTTGTGGCAGCTACCCTGAGAAGAAAGGGACACTTTGTATTCCCTTACCCGGATGACTGGCTCATAAATGCATCCACCAAAGAAGGCCTCATGTACTCTATTCAGACCATCCTACACCTGTTCAAAGACCTAGGGATAATGGTCAACTTACCCAAGCCTCAGCTGGATCCATCTCAATGAATCCAATACATTGGAGCCGTCTTATACACCACTCATGGCAGGGCCATTCCTGCTAGACAACAGGAATCACACTCTGATATCTCTGGCTACCCGATACAGAATGGCCACATCCATAACAGCTTGTCAATTCCTAGCACTGCTAGGCCAAATGGGTGCAGCCATCTCAACCATACCCAATGCTCAACTTTGTATGAGACCAGTCCAATGTGCATTATGGAGCCAATGGCTTCAACGTACTGGAAACCTAGAAGACCAGCTTGTAATTACCCCTGCTTTATGGAAGGCTTTACAGTGGTGGATGGAACACTCCAACCTAGACCAGGATATCCCTTCCAGGTACTGACTCCAACTCAAACACTTACCGAATATGCATCCTCTACAGGATAGGGCATGCATCTGGGTCCTCATCAAACTCAGGGTCTATGGGATACCATCAGAGCCCAGCTTCACATCAACATCTTAGACATGAGGGCAGTAAACCTAGCAATCAGGACATTTCAGCCTTATTTGACACCAGGTCCCCTTCTTGTGCAATCAGACAATAAGGCTGTGGTTTAGTACATCAACAAACAAGGAGGCACCAAATCCCAAAGAATCTGCTGCAAAACAGCTGAGGTCTGGAAGGATGCACTAAGGCAACATCTAACACTTATAGCAGTTCATATCCCAGGTGCACTGAATGTACTGGCAGACCACCTCAGCTGCCATGCACAGGACCACAAATGGACCCTTCAGGCATTAGTCATGCAGAATATATTCCAACAGTGGGGCACGCTGGAGCTAGATCTCTTCACATCTCCAATCAACCACAGACTGCCTCACTTCTGTTCCATTTTGCTGGACGAGAAGAGGCATTCTATGGATACTGTATCCCTTCCATGGATGGGATGATATTTATATGCCTTTCTCCATCCCTCTTCTCCACAGGTCCTTCTCAAATTGCAGCAGGAAATGGTGACACTGGTACTAATAGCATCATTCTGGCCTAGGCAGATATGGTTCCTGCTCCTTCAACTGCTGGCAGTCATGGACCCCATTCCCCTTCTCCTCAAACCAGACCTACTAATGCAACATTAGGGGTCTCTATTGCATCCCAACCTAAGATCATTGTATCTTCATGCATGGTTCCTAAAAAGTTTTCATAAATAGACATGTTTCCCAAAATGTGGCCCAGGTTTTACTTGCCACAAAGAAACCATCCACAAGGAAAGTCTATTATGACAAATGGAAGCGCTTCACCCATTGGGCAGCTTAAAAAGTGCTCAATCCTTTCTCATGCCTACTTCTAGATATTCTGGAATACCCTATAATGCTATCTGCACAGAATTAGGGTATTCATCCATCAAGGTTCACCTAGCTGCCATTTCAGCATTTCATGAACCTATTGGAGGTCGTACAGTGGCCCAGCTAGATCTCTCATGAATGTTTCTTAAAAGCATTCTTCACTTGATGCCTCCCATATATAGACTAATCCTACCTTGGGATCATAGTTTTGTTATAGAGCAACTAAAGTCAGCCCCTTTTGAACCAGCTGACTCTTGTGACTTGCACTTCCTACCATGGAAGGCATTGTTTTTAGTGGTGATCATGTCTGCTCACTGCATATCAGAGCTACAAGCGCTTATGTTCTCGGAACCTTACTTGATATTCCATAAAGATAGAGTTTCATTACGTACCAGTCCAGCCTTTCTACCAAAAGTGGTATCAAAGTTTACACTAAACCAATCTATACACCATCCTATTTTACATACGAACATATGAATTTGCCAGCAGAATCAGGCCTCATGGTCTATCAAGTCTGCTAGAATGTGCAGCTAGCACCCTTACATTGCAGCTGCCCAACCCTTCCCCCCATTACAGTTACTCCCCCCACTCTGTCCCATCCCCTTTTAAAACTGCCCACCGCATACAGGATACCACCTCCTCGGGCAGAGTGTTCCATTTAGCCACAACCTTCTCCATGAAAAAATATCTCCTCTTCTCTTTCCTATATCTTCCTCCCTCCAATCTGAGACCTTGCCCTCTCATGCCCCCCTCAACTTAAAGACTCCTTCTTTACTTGTCCTTGTGGAGGGGTAAGTGCAGAAAAACTAGGATGATCCAGGGATTGGAGGATAAATCCTACCATCATCTTAGGTGACCATCATCTTAGGTGACCTGAATTTAAATTGGCTAACCAATGCATCTGCACCCCTAGTAACCTTCTGTGACACTTATGGATTCACTCAATTAATCAAAGAACCAACAAGGATTAACCCAAAGAATAATCTCAACAGCACACTCCTGGACATTATGTTGGAAATAAGCCTCATCTGTATTCCCATGCTGGAGTACTATTCAGTGACATAAGTGACCACTGTCCCATAGCTGCCATTAGATCAACAATCAAGCCACCCAATCCTGCAAAATTCCTCCCACGAAGGTCAAAAAAGAACTTTAATATTTCAGGATATCTCCATGATCTGTGCCACACCATACGTTGGCAAGAATTCTATCTCACAGCTTCAATAGAGACAGCTCTTCAAATCTTAAATGATATTATCATAAGTGCCCTCAATATACATGCACCCCTCACCAGTGTCAGAACCAAACTCAAATCCTGTCGCTGGTTCTCTGCTGACCTCAAATCCAGATTGCTTGCCAGAGATAAACTCTGGAAAAGGCAAGAAGACAAAGGATCCAAATGACTGATTCAATTCAGAAAAGCCAGAAACTCCTGCACAAAACAAGTAAGAAATGCCAAGGCTGCCTTCTACACAGCTGAATTGGATGCTTCCTATCACAACCCTTCCAGGTTCTGGGTACCATAAAGGGATCCTAGGTCAAACTTCTACCCCTGTCTTACCACCCAAAGTACACCTAAATAGTATTGAAATCACTGACAAGCAAGAAATCTTGAATGCCTTCAACAATCATTTCACTACAGCTGGCCTGGCTTTCGACTCCTCACCTGCAAACCTATTAAGATCATCACTAAACATACAATCTACTGAGGGACAAAAGGTTGCTTCCACATTCTCATTCAAATCAATACTCTTAAAAGAAGTAGAAGACCTTCTATTCCAACTAGATACAACTAAAAGTGCAGGTGCAGACTCCCTGGATCCCTACTTTCTAAAAGTAGCACTGCATGCCTTAGCTGCCCCCCTCACCCACCTCTTCAATCTGTCACTAGCCACTGGCTCTATCCCCTCAATATGGAAGACAGCTCAAGTGTTTCCACTACTTAAGGCAGGTGATCCCATGGACCCAACAATTATAGGCCCATTTCCATCTTACCAGTACTATCCAAGATGCTTGAAAAGCTAGTAAACTCCCAGTTAAGTGCCTACCTTGATACCAACAATCTCCTTAACCCAGCTCAATCTGGTTTAGATCTATGCACAGCACCACCTCTGCCTTAGCAAAAGTTACAAATGACTGGCAGACTGCCTTAGACAAAAGGAATAACACCTGTGCTGTGTTTCTGGATCTAAGCAAAGCCTTTGACACTGTGGATCATGAACTACTAATTTCTCTCTGAACTCCATAGGCCTTGACCCACTCTCTCTAAATGGTTCAGATGCTATCTCCAGAAGATTACAACTGGTAAAAATGAAGGTGACCTATCTACCTCTAAACCACTCCTAAGAGGTGGTACCAGCAAGGCTCCATCCTGGGCCCCATCCTTTTCGCCATTTACATCAACAATATTGACTCCAATCTCTCACAATCTAATATTCACCTTTTGCAGATGACACTGTACTATATGTCAGCAACCCTCACCATCAAAAGCCTGTGAGCTTTTAAGTCTGAATTTCCCTCCTACAGCACAACTTATTAGAAAAGAAATTACTATTAAATGCCAAGAAAACAAAAGCTATGTTCTTTGCCACCAAGAACTGCTCTTCCACTGTCCCATCATTCACCCTCCCACAACTCCTCACCATCCTTGGTGAAAATCTGGAATATGTAGACAAATTCAAATATCTTGGAGTCTGGATTGACAATAAACTTGACTACACTACCCACATTGAAGAGCTCCTGAAAAGCTAAGACAAAGACTTGGCCTTTTCTACAGGATAAAACATTATACCTGACCAGAGATTCCAAACAAAGACTAATCCTAGCATCATTCCTGTCCTCATTGACTATGCTGACTTCCTCTATGGCCACTGCTCCCTCTCCCATTTAAATAAATTAGACACCTGGTATCATAGAGCTATTAGATTCATTACAGATCTTCCCTCCAGCACCCATCATTGCTCTCTCTACAATGCAGTCAGTTGGACATCCCTGCAACACAGAAGAAATAAAAATGCGCTATCTGGATCTACAAAGCTCTGACAAACAAACTCCTTCCTACATCTCAGACTGTTTCAACGGATCACATCCAGGCCTTACACCCTGAGGATCAATAAACTGATCATGCTGAAGATTCCTATCACCTGCACCGGTATGGAAGAGCTGCAATCAGCTATTCCTAGCACTTATCTGAATTCTCTTCAAAAGACATTGAAACTGGATACCCTCATTCCTTTAACATCCTTCAAAAGCTGTATACCAGTCTATTCCCAGAATCATGCAACTGCTTCCCAAGGGCCTAGTCCTCCACACCCTCCTTCCCCACCCCCTTTTAAGCTCCCACCTATTTATCTATCATTCTTCTAGCTCATTATCTGACAAACTTCATACACATATGCCCACCCAAGTCCAACTATCCGAGCTTTATCCCTACTATACTGTTTGTTTCTCTCCTTTAATATGATTCAGGTTTATTGTCATTTTTGCCTTGTATATATGTAAATATTTGTATATCTGTCTCATTCATAAATGATTGTATTTGTGTTTATTCAGTACCATGGTTTTGTGTAAAATTTGTAACCTTTATTGTTATGACCACTCAGGTCCATCTTGTAAATGAGCTATGCTCAATGATGTTCGCCTGAATAAATAAAGATTTTGATTGATTGATTGATTGACTTGTTTTGTTTACCCTTACAAGTATTTAAAGCTCTCAATCATATCTCCCTGATCCTGCCTCTCCTCCAGGGTGTACATATTTAACTCATTTAGCCTATCCTCATAGGATTTATCCTCCAATCCCTGGATCATCCTAGTTGTTCTGCACTTACCCCTCCAGTAATCTGATATCCCTCTTCAGGAAAGGATTCCAGTACTGCAGGCAGTACTCCAAGTGTGGCCTGACTAGTGACCTGTACAGAAGCGGGATCACCTCCCTTCTTCTGGATGATATTCCTCTCACAATACACCCCAACATCTTGCTGGCGTTAGCTGCCACCTTTCTGCACTGATCTCAATTGTTCATATTCCCAGTTATAACCACCCCAGATCTTTTTCCCTCCTCATTGGTACCTAACTGAACCCCTCCCAACTGGTAGCTGTCCCCGGGTTCCTTGCTCCAAAGTGCAGAACCTTGCACTTCTTTGCATTGAAACCCAACTGCCACATTTCCAACCACTCCCCCTGTTTAGTCTGGTTGTCCTGTAGCCCCTGCCACCCTACTATGTCGTCCACCACCACCCCTATCTTGGTATCATCACAAACAGACTGATCTTACTCTTGATGACATGTGAGAGATCTGCTGTGAATATCCCAAAAGAGCACCGGGCCCAGTACTGATCCCTGTGGAACCCCACTCATCACAGTCCTTGGGGATGAGAGTTCCCCCACCAGCAATGTTGCTGCTTCCCTCTCAGCCAGTTCATGATCCAGTTTACAACCTTTGTCCCCACCCCTACATATTCCAACTTTCACCCCAACTGACCAAGAGGCACAGAATCAAAGGTCTTGCTGAAGTCCAAATACAGGACAACCACCACATGGCCCTTATCCAGTTCCCTCATCACTCAGTCATAATACTCAACTAGTTTGGTCTGACAGGATCTTCCAGAGACAAACCCATGTTGCTGACCATCCTGGAGTCCATTGTCTTCCAAAAACATCACTAGCCACCCTTTAAAGATTGTCTCCATTAGTTTTCCTACAATGGATGTGTGCCTTACTGGTCTGTACTTGCCTGATTCATCCTTTGGCCCAGATTTGTGGATGGCCACCATGTGAGCCATCCTCCAATCTTGTGGTACACATCCTGTGTCCATGGAAGTATTGAACATATCCACCAGTGGCCCAGCCAAGACCTCTGCCAGCTCTTTCAGCACCCTGAAGTGAATGCTGTCTGGTCCCAGTGCTTTATCCACCCTCAGTGCCTTCAGACCCTCCAGCACCCTGCCCTCTGTAATTACCTAATCTGTCACCTCTCCCCCTTGTCCACCTTCCCCATCCCCTGAAGTAGCTGCCTGCCCCTCTCCTTATGAACACAGAACAGAAGTATTCATTTAGTGCTTCTGCCTGCTCTGCCCCTTTCTCCACCCACCCTCCATCCTTCCTAATCCTCACTATATGATCCTTGCAGTGCATTATCTCCCTTATGTACCTGAATAAGTCCTTTTCCCTGTCCTTGATGCCCTGTGCCAGCCTCAGCTCCAAGCCTTGGCCACCCTGACTAGTCTGGTTACCTCTTTGGATTTCTTCAAATACATTTCTCTGTCCTATCCCCTCCCAGATTTCATGAACCTCCTAAATGCTGCCCTCACCCATTCTGAGACCTCCTAATTCAACCAGCTTGGCTTCTTAGCCCTTCACTTCTTGCTCTGTGCCCTGGTGCATGATCACGTAGCCTCCATCAGTCCTAATTTGAAAATTTCCCATTTTTGGCTTGCATCCAAGAATGGATTAATTCCTGCCAGGTGTCTTTCCAAAATTTCCCCCATCTTGTCAAAGTCAGCATGTCTGAAGTCAACCACCCTGGCTCCTGTACTTCAGCTTCCTTGCCCTTGCTGAGCGTGAACCACACCGAGTGGTGGTCACTCCCAGCCTGTGGGTCCTCCACCTCCAGCTCCCTTACAGTATCCTCAATAGTCAGCACTAGGTCCAGAGTTTTATCCAACTGAGTTGGCTCTAAAACCATCTGTGTCAAGAAGTTATCCTGGAATGCTTCCAGGAGCAATTGCTCCCTTGCACTCGAGGTGGCTGGGGTGCTCCAATCCATTCCTGGTAGATTGAAGTCCCTCTTCCCCAACCACTCTAATCCCAGTGAACAGTTATTACATACCCTGGATGTCCATTGTATCCTAAACATATACTTGACATGATCTAAGCCCACAAGAAAGTCAGAACAACTCTTCGTAGCCTTTGCTCCTGGTAAGAGGGGCAGCCTGTTACAAAACAGACACTATCAAATTGGCTGGCAAATTGTATTACTTATTGCTACAATAAAACCCACAAGCCATTACCAGGCACTGTTCATGCCCATTCTATAAGGGCCCTCTCTACATCAGCTGCCTGTTTCTGAGGTGTCTCTATCACAGACATTTGTGAGGCAGCCATATGGTCTACCATACATATATTCACAAAACACTACAGTATAGACATAGCCTTCAGGCGCTGTGCGGCATTTGGGTGTGCTGTGCTACAAGGCCTCCTCTCATGGTGCATGGCCCTTCCACATTTACTACTGCTTTGGAATCATCCCAAGAGTAATACCTACTGCAAGAGATGCCCTCAATGAAGATAGTACAGTTTTGTACCACAGTTTCATACTTACTGTAATGGTAGATCTTCAAGAGGATCTCTTGCAGCAGGTACGTACTCACCCTCTATCCCCCTCCTTCTTGGAGAGAGCAATTCTCATTAACAGTGAGGGCACCACTGGTCTTTCTCTGTTCTCTCCCAGAGTCATGCTTGGCTAGCTCATAGCCAGCAGGGAAATGAGGATAATGGGGGCCCACCCACTTATTTTATACTGCACAGAGTGATGACATCACAGTGGGCAGACCCCACTGAGCACTGCTAGTGAAAGCTACCATCCACAAGTGTGTCCTCTGAAGGACTCCCAAGAGTAGTACCTGCTGCAAGAGATCCTCTTGAAGATCTACCATTACGGTAAGTACAAACAGTACTTTCAGTGTTTTCTTTTTAGAGAGGCTGTCCTGACATGTGGGGATAAAAGCATATCTGGATGATGATAAACCGTGTGGCTGTTTTGGAGAACATGAAGAAGGAGCAGCTGGTGATGTCCACAGCAGACAAAGCAGAATAGCTGAGATTGTTTGAGTCCACTCACCAGAAAGAACTGAATCAGCTGTCAGTACTGCAAGCTGCAGTGGAAGCATTCAGTGTAATCAGAAGACTTGCACAGAGGTTGGTCCAAGATGAGAGACCACTAATGCATGCATTGAAGTGACACTGGGAGGTTAGCCAAATGGTTGTGAGAATGTTGTCTACATGGGGGGGAAATTATTAAAACAGTTTGTTTCTGGTGTGAGCAATCAGAGTGCATCCACAGGATTTGTTCCATTCTGGAAGGTAACTATGCAGAATACAATACTGCCAACTATAAAACCAGACACAGGTTATTTACCAACAAAAAAGCTTCTGAGGTCCCTGATTGAGAAAATGGTTTTAAAAGTGAAGTGCGTCTTTATAAGAGGGATAAAACCAATGAAAATGTTTCCCTTTTACTCCCAGGTGTGGAAGGGAGAACAGGAATTTGGGGCTATGCCTTGATACATTTGTGGCAAAAGAAGCCTTTGATGTGCATGATTATACAGAAAGTAATTATGTAAAGAAGACTAAGACTGAAGAGTAGACGCCTTTTTAGAAGTGTACTGTAGTCGCTAATGTGGAGTATCGCAATAATATCCGGATACAGGCTAGGGATTAAATAGTTGGTACACCGCTAGATTTGGAGGTTGGCAGACTTTGGTGAAAGAATCAATTCTGGGTCCACAAGTCTGTTCAGGGAAGACTAAAACAAAAGATGTCTAAACCAGGGTGGGTGGGGCGAATGAATACTTTACTGCCACTACAGGAAAATGTATAATGAAGAATTCCAGCCAATCGGGAAAGAAAAGGTATAATGAGCCATTCCAGCCATTGAGAAAGAAAATTGAAGCAGTGCTCATGGGGTGCCCATGATGCAGTTCTAACAATATCATGCCCTCTGCTGTATCTAATTGGTAAGCAGGGATACTGGTAGGTGGTTGATTGGGTAACCATTCTGTGAAGGAAGAGCGTCTGGTGAGTGTAAGCATTGAGTTTGTTCTTCAGCTTGAACCAGGCTTCCAAATGTAATAAACAAAGTCATGCTGTCAGATGAAAGGCAGTTCTGTTTGTGGCAATTTCAGCTTGGGTACTTCCTACATACAGTGGTGATTTCGCAAATGTATACCGGTAGCGCAATATATCACTACTGTGCAAATGTGCGGTACCATTGAATAATAGGTATACCGCTGCTGTGTGATGACATGCAGTAATGGTATACTTTTACGCCATCACCACTGTAGGTGTGCAGCAGAGGTTATGTGAGCTGAATGGTGGTGCTGGTACAAAGATACCGTAGTTTGCTTCACAGGAGTAAAGTCAATAGTTAAGAGGTACTGTGTTTTTGGTACAGTGCAAATTACAAAGCCGAATTTGGGTATGGGTGAAATGCAGACAACTTGACTGGACCAGACCAAAATGGTAGTAGGTTCAGTCCAGTCCAATGGTCCAAATTTCTCCTATACCCTTACCCTAGGTTAAATCTGGACCAGCCAGAAAGGATGGACAAAAGCAGTAAAAATGGACTGACTGGTTTAGCCGAAAGAGCTGGGCTGCACAATTTGTGCCTGCTATAGCCAATCTGCCTGAACCCACTGATCTGGCTGTTACCATTTTGGTTCAGTCCAAGTCTGGTGGTCTGGATTTTACCAAATATTTTCTTTCTGCACTGTATTCACCATGACTTTTGTAAAGAAGTTGGCTGGGGCTCATAGTAAATTACTGCCATTTTCCATCCTGAATATGTCTCTGCTAAAAGAGTGCTTTGAGCTCCTGCTCTCCTGAACTTAACTGGGAAAACAACATTAGCAGCTGCATTGTGTTTGTTGTTTCTGAAGTCAAAAGCTCTCTTGGGGCTCTTAGCACAGCACTGTCTGATAGTTTCTGTTATTAAACAAAGTTGCAGTTTTGGCCATTGACATGGTCAGATATTTCCAGATAGTTTTTGATATTTCTAACAAGATTCTCTCTGGTGGCACTACCGAGGTACTACATGCAGGGAATTTCTCTGGAGACAGCACAGAACTTTCAGGAAATATCTGACCATTTCAGTTGCTGCAACTGTACAAGGATTCCTGGTGGTACCATGTGCTATTTATAATAGTGTTATTAAAAATAAATTTAAAGTAAGTTGATAGCCAGTTTTCTTTAGCATGGAACAGAAGGGTGAAAAGCTGCATTTTGTGTTAAGTGAATGGGTGTAATGGAGTGGGGGTCCCACTATGGTACCACTTGCTCTATAATCAATATGACTGTTTTTGTTTGGATTTACAGCACAACACCACTCCTTTCCATCCTGAATGTGCCGTTGTTAAAATAAAAGTAGAATCTTGGCATTCCATTATCTGTTTTTAATTTACCTCTAAAAAGCGTCAATAGCTCCCATCACAAACCCCCCCTACCTCAACCGGTACAGTTGCTTTATTCCAGATGTTTTGGTCTGGGCAGACACCTTGAGCTGAAGCTCATTCCCAGGTGAACCTGAGATGCACAGACAGGTTAACTGACTTGATTAGGGTCTCACAGTGTACAAGGAGCAGATGTGGGCTCATATCTCGGTTTGCTGGGTCTCTGGGTGCACAGCTTGATGCTATAACTTGACTGCCTCCCATGAGAGGCAAAACCTTGTCACTCAATATAGTTGTTTCTACACCTTGCCTGCATCTACTGCACTCTGGCACTCATTGTGACACTGCCCAAGTCATTCAGCCTTTTTTCAAAAGCTAAATTTCCTCTCACACATAGCAAATGCAGATGTACCTGCTACCTATCACCCTTCAGGTGTGCCCAACCAAGAGGCATTTATCTTATTGATGTGCTTCCTTAATTTTAGGGATGATGAGGTGTGAACTTGATGAGTTGGGAGGCTGGGGTGTGCTGCTTTTGGAGGCACTGAACTGTGAGTTTGAGAGGTGGGCAGAGGATGGGGCATCAAGGTGACTGTCTCATCCCGGCATGCAGATACTCAAAATCCTTCTAAACAAACTTCCAGGCTATATCTCCTCTCTCATTCACATTTTTCACAGTACCTACTCCCTAAAGAAGTCAGCTTTCATCCTCCTGGATGTGCCTAGGACTTGCACCTCCCTTGGCAAGGGCACTAGTTGACGTGCCCTTCCCATAACAAGGAATAGCATTCAGGCAGTGTTCAAGCTCACTAGTCTTGCCTCAGTTAACTTCTGCAAAACCCTGGCCACTAAACATTTCAAGGTAGTATGTAATTCTAAGAGGGCTTAGCTCTCATTGTCATCATCTTCACCCCTCCTCCCCTCACCTTGCACTCCCCTCTACCCACCATCTGCTTAGGGAAGGCAAGGTAAGGCAAATTTTATTTCTAAGGGTGCCCATTCCCGGAGACTCTGGGCACCTTACAATTAAAACATGCTAAAATGATTCAGAAATATAATTAGCAAACAACCACATATGAACATATATAAAATCACATCACTAAAAATAAATACTTAATCAACCCAACAAAATAAAAAAAAAAAAAAAGCCAGACAAAAATCAATTATTAGTAAACAATTACTGTACAAATTAACAGACTCAAATCTCAAAGTCCAGGAAGGCCAGTGAAAAGTGGTGGGCCTTGAGACAGCTCTTAAAGATCTCCACAGAAGGGTCCTTCCTGACAGATGGTGGAAAAGAATTCCAGAGGACAGGAACAGTGACACTAAATGTCCTGTCACCAGATATTTTCAATCTCGTCTGTGGAATAGTCAAGAGGCACCTAGCCAAGGAGCGGAGGGAGCAGATCAGGGTGGCCTGCATTAGAAGATCAGGCAGATAGCTGTGACAAAGTCTGTGTAGGGCCTTAGAGATGAGTAATCCAACCTTGAAGATAAGCTTCCACCTGACCAGCAGCCAGTGCAGTACCTACAGCACCGGAGTAATGTGACAAGACCTGGGAAGACACATCAACTTCCTGGCAGCCGTGTTCTGCAATAGCTGCAGCCTGTGGAGGGTATCTCCAGAGACCCTGAAGTGTAAAGAGTTGCAGTAATCCAAGCCTGGATGTGACAAAGGCATGAACCAAAGTAGAGAGGTTCCACTCCTACCTCACCCTCAGACACTCATGAATTTAACTCATTTCTCTATCTTTTTGACCTTTACACCTATGGCTCCATAGAATGTGTGCCCCCCTTTTTGTTCTCCTTACCTCTTGCTCATTCTGATGCATTACCCATCTCTTCTTAGTTCTCACCTCTCCGATCTCTCAGCCCTCTGAATCAGCCACTCCTTCAACCCTTATTCAGTATGCTACACAAACAGGTTCTAGTAACCACCCGGCTGACTGTTGCTTAAGTCTTTATTGTTTGCGGTGTATTTTCCCATTCCATCCTATAGTTAGTCAACATGTTACCATGCACTGTATCTTGTCATTTTATTACCATGCACTTTATTACTATACTGTATGATTATTACATGATTTCCCTGTTATTTTTCTGTGCATAGCACTTTATTTTGTCTTTTATTGCTGTCATGGAATTGTTCCCCTAGATTGATTCACCTGTAAATTACTGTAACTGCTTTTATGTGTTGCACCTACCGTTGTTGTCTATGTTGCTGTTTTATGTAGTCAAGACCTCCTTGTGAATGAGCCTGCTCAATGGAGCTTTTCCTGCAGTAAACTTGAATTGAATTGAATTGAACTGCTGAGCTGGGAGTCTTCACTAGGCCTTGTTGAGCTGGGTAGCTTTGGGAGGGTTGTAGCTAGGGGCAATCTGCACCTTTAGATGTGTGTGCATGTGTGTGTGTGTGTGTGTGTGTGTGTGTATGTGTGTGTGTGTGTGTGTGTGTGTGTGTGTGTGTGTTCTTGTTCATAAATGGCATTGTTAATTTAATGGCTTGAATGTACTAACCTGGGGCTTGCTGAATTGGGTGCTAAGAGGTGTGCAAGGACAAGAGGGCACAATTTGAAGATAGAGGGGGGGCAGCTCAGAGGTAATTTAAGGAAGTATTTTTTCACAGAGAGGGTTGTGGATGCATGGAACGGCCTTCCGGAGGAGGTTGTGGAGTCAAAATCAGTGGTGGAATTCAAGCATGCATGGGATAGTCATAAGGCAGTTCTGGGGGGTGGGGGTAGGAAGAAGTAGGCTGCTGGTTAACTAGGATCTGCAGCTTATCCAGTAGGTAGGGAAATGGGCAGACTGGGTGGGCCAAGCGGTCCTTATCTGCCATCAAATTCTATGTTTCTATGTAGGTGTGTTCACATGTATGTGTGGGTGTATGTGTGTGTGTGTGTGGGTGGCTCCGCATCTGTGTATGTGTTTGCATGTTAATCTCACTGGGAATGCTCTGGGTGTATTTTTGGAGGTGTGGTTAACTACATCTTTGGGCAGTAATTTATTTGTGTCAGTCCTCACACTCGCAAAATATTGTCTGCTGTACTACTTTAAAGGCACTATGGGCTTCAAGCAGTAATATTTCTTAGTTGGCAAAACATGTCGTCATATAGGTTTTAGCACTAATATATTTTGTACGTCATTATATTTATCATGAGTATATTTTTTATTATTCAGAGATGTTTTTAAAACAGCTTTTATTACCAATTGCATAATTAATTTCTCAATTCACTAAAAATGACTGCTACTAGCAATTGTTAAGAATCTCTTCGCTTGAGGTTACTTTTAGACTTTGCATACTGGATTCCTACTCCAGATGTATTAGGAGGATGCCAGCATACATTGCCAATGGTAAACCCACTCTACCACATCAAAATATTGTATTTATTTTTAGTGAGTGTTGCCAGACAGCAGACACTTTTAAACATTTCAGAACCCCATAAATCAGTTCCAGAATATAATGAAAAGAAAAATGGAGATATCCAACAGCTTAATCTGGTTCTGTAACTCAGTTTGTATCTGTACACATATTCCCCTTCTATTCCCCATGGCTGCACCTGGAAACGAGCCGCAGCTCAGTGTGCCTCTCACAGTCAAAAGCTTTCAAATAAATAAATAAAAATAAACCTGTCTTTGCCAGAAGCAAATTACAGTGTTGCCAAAAACTACAGGATATAATGAAATGTCTTTCTGCTACAAATACTGCTGCATTCAGGTGGGAGAGGGGGCTTGCTAAACTGGGAAGTCATGTAGGCATGTGCTTGTGTGAGCACGCATGTGCTTGTATGTGTATCTGAAATGCAAAGCTTGATGGAGAGGATTTCAGGGGGGGTTGGGTAGCAATGTGTCCTTTCTTAAGGTATCAAAGTAGCAACCCTGTTAGATGTCAAAACAGCAGCTTTGAGCCATCTACCATCATGAGCACTTTCTTGTGCATTTTGCCATGATCATTGTTACCCTTCTGTGTGATATAAATGTGCAACAGGGTTGACTGGTAGGCTGGTAGGGAAGGTTTGATTGACATCTTGTCCTCTCTAATCCAGCCAATCAGAAATGAGTAGCACTGCAGTGCTCAGGACTTGCCTTTGCTGTATTTCCTAGTTTCCTAATGCATTCTGCCTCCTCTGTCTCAAATTTGTGGACAGGAATGCTGGTAGGCAGTTGATTGGATAATGCAGCAATCGATCTGTATCATTTTGTATGTTAATGTTTGTGATTGATGTATATAATGTTATTGTCATTTTGTATTTTATATTGTTTGAATTGTTCTTTCTATTTGAGGCTTTTATACTTTTTATACTTTCTGTGTGTCTTTAAATTTTAGTTAATCGATGTGTACCTGTTTAGGTAACTTAGAGACAAACAGGATTGTCTTGTAAACTCTTATCTAACCCAAATGACATGTGTCATCCTGTATAAAAATAAAAGTTAGGTCATGTGACAGAGTGCAGCATTGTTATGAAAGAAGAGCAGTGTTTGCAAGTCAAGTTCCCTCCTTGTTTGCACTGGTCTGGTAATTCTTCCCCATTTGTTTTATAGGTCACAACCTCTTCCTTCACCTGGAGAAATGAGACAGAAAACATGCTTAGAGGAAAATGCACACAGCCATGTGTTTATTAATATGAGCCAATTAGAACTGGATTGCTAAACAGATTGCTAATATCACTTATATTATAGTGGTGTGGTAGTGCCCTTATAGATAGGGTTGAGTAGGCCATTTAATGTTAACCCCAATTTTTGCACATTAATAACTTTGGCATCATTTGATGAAATAGCAAAACATTTGGCATGCTTGGTCAGAGTATCAGAACTCAAGACATGAAATGTTTCCATGGTTGCATCTTGATTGGTTTAGCACCAAAAATGGAAGAAACACATTTGTTTTCCCTATACTTAATATTGCCTATTTTCTGCTCTCACCTACAGCATAGGCAATGAGGAATTTTGTTTCATGAAATTTTCAGGGTTGAAGGGACCCATGCCAAAGTTGTTCCTTTCAAATGTTTTGTAAATAAATATTATACAGCTCAAGATTTACAAGGCCTTTTTGGTTAACTGAGAAATGTGAAGGTAAAAAACAATTGTAAATGTTTATTTTCATGATTTACCTTTTATGCTGCAAAACAATACCCATCACGTGGAAAAAATTCCCGTCATGACAGTCACTATCTGGTTTATTTTTTTTAACTCATTATTAAATGAAAATACATTAAAAAATTATATGTTTCCAAAAAACAAATACTGAACCTATTTAAACCAGACTCTTTTTACTAGATTCTGGTGTTCGCCTTCTGAAAAAATTACCAGAAACATCTTTTTTGGGCACCCCAAAATCCAGGGTGTGCAGCTTAGCAGGAGTAGCCATTGACCCACCTTCACTGGGTGAGAACAGCGGGACTTTCTTGAATGCTGGAGCCACAGCTGGAGTTGTGCTGCCAGCTACAATTCAAGCAGTGAGCTGGCAATTCAGTGTTCTCTGTCTGTCTCTCTGTCTGTCTGTGTCACTGTGAATCTGTCTGTATGTTTGTCTATCTGTTTTTTTCTTCCGTGGACCATGGTGCCCAACTCTGGTACCTCTTCTTTCTGCCATTTCTCATTCAGGTCACCCACTTGACCTTCCCAATCTTTAAATATGCTAACAAATCAGGGTTCCTATCCCTGGTACAACTTCTCTTCTTGACCCTTCTCCCCTCCAGGTGATCCTTCCCCATCATTCCCACCAAGTACATAGCAGTCCTGCTACACAGTAGGCAGACACTGGGGTGCCTAATCCCCAGGTTCAGAATATTCAAATATTCCCTGAAATAAAGAAAAGCATCCTTTGATGTGTTCTTTTTTTAAAACTCTGTAGAAAAGAAAATGGTCCCTGTCACAGATTCACTCATCAGGTCAGGCCCTCTACTCCCAAAATGCCAACCTCTGAGTGCAGTCTTGTGAACAGTGTAACAGACAAGGTAACTCTCTTGTCTGTTTTTGTGAGTTCGGATCAAACTTTGGTCTCAGTTCTGGAGAGATTCAAACTGTTAACCTCTTGCTAGCATACCCAAAGCACAGGCTCAGATATCTCTGTCTTTGGGGGGGGGCAGATATCTTTGCCTATGGGCACCTAACTAGGTATGCAGAGATGAACCCTTTAAAACTTTTATAAAGACTTCAGATTTAAAAGTCTTCTCCTTCCAGTTTGATACCACCATACAAGCTATATGTTTGCTAAACCATAAATATTTCTTAGCTAAAGAAAGCAATTCAAAGACAGACCAGGTTTTCTCTAAAATTAGAGTTTTTACTTAAATATAGAATAATATGTCAAACATACAATACAGAACTCTTATATCACAAGACATACAGATCTTTAAATAAAGCAAGGTTTGAAACAGTGCAATTCCTACAACTATATTTAGATTTGTCTAGTTTGCTAAATAACTCTTTTCAGTGCTCAGATGTTTTCTTGGTCAGTGTCAGATACAAAATGCATCTCTATAGTGAAAGAGAATAATCTTTTCAAGCAGTATTGGCCAACCCCTTTTGGATGAAGTCATCCAGCCCCTCCTCTGGTCAAATATCTAACAAAAATATATTTTTATATAACCACAGGATATAATTTCAAAGTATTAATTCTGCAACCTAAGCATAACTCAAGTATCAATAACACCTCTTTTAATCTCATGCTGTACCTTCTTCACACAGGCTTCATAGGGTCATTTACAACCTTACACCTCTATGTAACATCCTAGCTTCCCTTATTTTAACATCATAAACCTAGTTTATGATTTCTCTCTTAACAAAATTAACAACTCTGAAATTAGCTCAGAGAAACAGGATCCTTAATAAAGTCTTCCAGTAACTGTCAGCAGTTCTCTTGGCCTGCATCTGTCAGTTGAAATCGGGGAGATCATCCTACAGCATTTGAATTTTCAGCAGAGACATTAATACATTTTATATTAAAAACATAATACAGCACTCAGAACTGGCTGTCTACATCACACTCCTCCCCACCTAGACTGAATTTGGGGGATCTATCCCCTACAAGGGATGAGCTTCCCAAATCAGTTCACTCCTCATAGACCCTACACAGCTCAACGGAGTTCTTGTTCTTCGCTCCAGCCCTATGTATGATTTTTAGATCATACCTTTGTAAAGCAAGACTCCATCTTAGCAGTTTCCCATTGCTCCTTCCCATCTGCATCAGCCAAACCAGGGGGTTGTGGTCAGTCTGCACCACAAAATGCTGTCCATACAAGTATGGCTCTAATTTCTTCAGGGCCCACACTATGGCAAGACATTCCTTTTCCACCATGGAGTATGCTTGCTCCCTGGGGATAAGCCTTCTGCTCAAGTACACAACTGGGTGGTCTGTCCCTTGGCTAGACGTCTGGCTAAGTACTGCCCCAATACCCACGTCTGAGGCATCCGTCTGAACTATAAAGGTTTTGCTATAGTCCGGACTTGTCAAAACAGGAGCACTGCACAGTGCCTCCTTCAGTCTGGTAAAGGCTTCCTCACAGACTGGGCCCCAGGTAATTTTCCTTGGCATCTTTTTCTTTTTTAGGTCAGATAGGGGAGCAGCCAAGGCACTGTAGTTAGGTACAAACTTTCTGTAGTACCCTGCTGTCCCTAGAAAGCTCCTGACCTGCTTCTGGGTTTTTGGTCTGGGCCACGCCTGAATCACCTCTATCTTTATTTGATTAGGACGGAGCTGTCCCCGGTCTACCACATGCCCGAGGTATGCCACTTCCTCTATGGCCACCTGGCACTTCTTGGCTTTGACAGTGAGCCCGGCCCTCTGTATCCTGCCCAGCACTTCCCTAAGGTGTGAAAGGTGTTCCTCCCTGCTGGTACTGAAGATGGCAATGTCATCCAGGTACGCTACAGTGTACTGCTCAGCACTATTCAACACCTGGTTCACCAACCTTTGGAAAGTGGCTGGGGCGTTCTTAATTCCGAAAGGCATTACTTTAAACTCAAATAAGCCTATTGGAGTGATGAAGGCCAACCTTTCCCTAGCTCTATCTGTCAATTCTACCTGCCAATACCCCTTGGTCAGGTCAATAGTCATAAGGTAGGTCGCCCCTCCCAACTTGTCCAGGAGTTCATCTGTCTGGGGCATCGGGTGGGCATCAGACTTCGTGACTCCATTCAGTCCATGATAGTCCACACAGAAATGAGTTGAACCATTTGGCTTGGGCACAAGGACTACTGGTGAGGCCAAGGGGCTGAGGGATCTCTGGATTACCCCTAAATCCAGCATCTTCTCCACTTCCCTCCTAATGTCCTTTTGGACAGCCTCTGACACACGATATGCTGTCTGCCGTATGGGCGTCTTCTGTGTCGCTGTCTCCACATCGTGTGTTGCTAAGGGGGTTAGTCCAGGCTTGGTGCTAAACAAGGGGGCAGAGTCTGCTAGAACCTCCCTTACTTTCTGGATCAGGCCCGGGGTCTGCTGGGCAGACTATTTTACTGCCTCCACAGAAGACTCTCACTTACTCTCTTCCAGCAAGTCCAGAAGGGGGTCTCCTTCATCTGTCCCCTCCCCATGACTACATACTACGAACACCATGTCAGCCCTGTTTGCATATGGCTTCATCATGTTGACATGGTACATCCTTTCAGTCTGTCTATGGTCACGTAACTCCACAATGTAGTTCACATTATTTACCTTCCTAACCACTTTGTACGGTCCTGCCCACTCAATTTGCAGCTTGTCTTTCCAGACCGGAATAAGGACCATGACTTCCTGACCCACCATGTACGAGCGAGCTCTGGCTCTGCAGTCATACCACACCTTTTGTTTCTGTTGGGCAGCTGCCAGGTTGATCTGGGCTGTCCCCATAAGCTCCTTCAGCCTTTCCCTAAACTTAAGGACATAATCCACAATAGGAGTTCCCTGGGTGGTGTGCTTGCCTTCCCAGTCCTCCAGGATCAAGTCTAGTGGCCCCCGTACCCGGCGTCCATATAAGAGTTCGAAGGGGGAAAATCCTGTCGACTCTTGGGGCACCTCCCTGTATGCAAACAACAGGTGGGGAAGGTATTTCTCCCAGTCCCTCCCATGCTGTTCAGCAAACACCCGTGGCATTGATTTTAGGGTACCATTGAATCATTCCACAAGCCCACTGGCTTGTGGGTGATACAGTGTTGTGCATCTCTGCACCACCCCACACTTCTCCCATAAACATTTCATCAGCTCCAACATGAAGGACCCCTCTCGATCGGTGAGTATCTCCTGCAGAAATCCAACATGGGAGAAAATCCCAATTAAGGCATCTGCCACTTTTTCTGTACTCAGTGAGGATAGGGTGACTGCCTCTGGGTACCGGGTGACATAATCCACCACAGTGGTCACTCGCTACCGGAGAAATTTCCACCCCCTTTAATCAGTCTCCCCATCTGGAGACACAGGCTGGGGAACCAGCATCTCTGTGGTTTCCACACTGGTTTCTGTGGTGTTCAGGGAACTACTATTTTCCCTTGCCACTTGGCTATGGGTAACTGCACATACCATCCCCTGTTGGAGATTGTTACCCAGGATCACATCTATAGCTAGCGTTTTAGCTACAGCCACCTGTTGCACAGTTCCCCCTGTTTCACCCCAGTCCAGGAGAACACTGGCCAGTGGCAATGTTTTCGCTTCACCTGCAAAGTCCTGTACAGTCACGTATTTGTTTGGGATAAGCTGACCAGGCTGTACTAGATCCCCTTTCACCAATGTCAGGGATGCCCCTGTGTCCCTTAACCCCTGCATCTGTACACCATTTACCATGACTGGATGCATGTGTTCTCTCATGTTCACTGGCATGCTCTCAGGAACACACAAAACAACCCACTTCTTTTCTGGTACTACTTTGTGTATTATTGCTTGCCCTTCTTGGACACTGTCTGGCAATGTGCCCAGTTTCTTTTCATAACCAACAAGCATTTCTTACTTCAGAGAAATCTTTTCTTGGAAACCTGGGGCTAACTGGTTTCAGTGGAGGCAGTGAGGGTTTTAGCTTCCCTGAAGGCATGCTTTTCCCTTTCTGAGCTGCCACGCCCACCCCATTCACTCTCAGAGCAGGTCTGCTCTTGGTATAGTGGTCCGAGAGTTCAGCAGCCTCTTGCACTGTTTTTGGATCTCGGTCCTCTAGCCAGGTTTTTAACTCTGCTGGGCATGCCCAATAAAACTGTTCTAATAAAATCACATTTTCAATTTTATCAACAGTGTTTGCCTCTGTTCCTTCCCACCAACATTTTAAAAACTGACGTTGTTTCATGGCTAGCTCCTCATAGCTCATATAAGGGCTTTTCCTGAGCTTACAGAATTTAGCTCTATATGATTCAGCAGTTAATTCAAACATTTTTAGTAGTGCAGCTTTTAACTTGCTGTAATCATCACTGTCTTTATTGTCCATGTGACCCAATGCATCCTGAGCTTTTCCTGTAAGTAGCGGGGACAGCTGGAAGCTCCAGGACTCTCAAGGAATTTTAGCCTGAATACAAACTTTTTCAAAAGAATTTAAAAAAGCTTCTATATCCTCCCTGTCCTTAAACTCAGCTATTAATTTAAAGTTCAATTTGTAACCCAGTCCTGCTGTCCCAGTTAAATCTAAGCCATTTACCTGCCCTGGTACCGCTGGTTGGAGTCGTAGCTTCTCCTGTTTGTGTTGCCACTGGCGCTCCTCTCTCCTCTAATCTGCAGCTCTGCATTCTCGCTTTCTCTTCTCCTCTGCCTCTCACTGGTGCTCACATTCCTCACGGTCCGCCTCCCTCTGTTGTCGCTCTGCCTGCAGTTCTATCCTCCCCAACTCAATTTGCAGCTTGAGTACCTCTGTATTCAGGATACTGATGACCTTCCCCTGCTGCTGTGGCCCTTCACTGACAGTGGCCCTGATGTCTGCCTCATCGGCTTGGGACCCCTCACTGGCCGCTAGTTCTGCCACTCTCGAGGTCTGGTCCCTTTCAGTCATAGTCTGTGACTCCCTTCTCTAGGTATCTGCTCCATCAGGGCCTCTATGAAACATAGAAACATAGAATTTGACTCCAGATAAGGACCGCTTGGCCCACCTAGTCTGCCCATTTTACTACCTAACAGATAAGCTGCAGATCCTAGTTAACCAACAGCTTACTTCCTCTTACCCCCCACTAGGACTGCCTTATGTCTGTCCCATGCAGTCTTGACTTCCTCCACTGTTCTTGACTCCACAACCTCCTCAGAGAGGATGTTTCATCCATCCACAACCCTCTGTGTGAAAAAATACTTCCTCACATTACCTCTGAGCCGTCCCCCCTCTATTTTCAAATTGTGCCCACTTGTTCTTGCACATCTCTTTTTCTGAAAGATGCCACCCTCTTGGACATTGCTGATTCCCTTGAGGTACTTAAAAGTTTCTATCATGTCCTCTCTCTCTCCCTCCTTTCCTCAAGGGTATACATATTAAGCTCCTTTAGTCTTTCTTCGTATGTCTTCTGGTGCAGATTCTGCACCATTTTGGTTGCCCTCCTCTGGACAGTCTCCACTCTGTCTATGTCTTTGAGGAGATGGGGTCTCCAGAACTGCACACAGTACTCCAGATGGGGTCTCACCAACTGTCTGTACAGAGGAATAACAACTTCCTGTTTTCTACTATTGATGCCTCTCCCTATGCATCCCAATATCCGCCCAGCCTTCCTTACTGCCTTCTCACATTGCTTGCCCACCTTAAGGTCATCTGATATAATTACCCCCAGGTCCCTTTCTATTTTTACTGTTGACAGTATCTCACCCCCCATTGTGTACTCCTCCCCTGGGTTTTTGTTTCCCAGGTGCATTACCTTGCACTTCTTTGCACTGAATCTGAGCTGCCATACATTTGACTATTCCTCCAACCTTGCCAAGTCCCTTCTCATCCTTTCCATTCCATCTTGTGTATCAACCCTGTTGCAGATCTTTGTGTCATCTGCAAAGAGACATACTTTTCCTTCCAGTTCCTCTGCAATGTCACTTATAAAGACATTAAAAAGGACTGGTCCCAGTACTGAATCCAGCGGTACCCCACTAGTAACCCTCCTTTGTTCACTGTGGACTCCATTTACTACTACTCTTTGTGTCCTGTTGTCTAGCCAATTTTTTATCCAGGCTACCTCCTTGGGACCCACTCCAGAGCTGGCTAACTTGTGTATTAATGTTTTGTGTGGGACTGTATCAAAAGCCTTGCTAAAACCTAGGTAGGCCATGTCCACAGCCCCTCCCTGGTATACTACTTTGGTCACTCAGTCAAAGAAATCTATTAGATTCGTCTGACATGACCTCCCCATCGTGAATCCATGCTGCCTTGGGTCCTGTGCCCCGCTGGCCTCTAGGTACTCAATAATTCTTTCCTTCAGAAGTGATTCCATCATTTTCCTACCACTAAGGTCAAACTAACTGGTCTGTGGTTTCCTGCTCTGTCCTGCTCCGCTTTTGTGAAGAGGAATCACATCCACCCTCCTCCAGTCCTCAAGTACCACCCCATCCTCCCATGATTTGTTAAAGAGAGTAGTCAGCGGTGTCACTAGTTCTACCCTTAGTTCTTTTAGAATTCTTGGGTGAATCCCATCAGGCCCTATTGCTTTGTCCACTTTCAATTTTATTAGTTCTTTCAGAACCCTTTCTTCTGTAAATGGACTGGTATCGACCCCGGTCTTCAGAGTGTTTCTCTTGTTTGGTTTATGTATCTCCCCCTCCTCTTCCTTTGTGAATACTGAGCAGAAATATTTGTTCAGTATCCCTGCTTTTTCACTGTCACCCTCTACCCACATTCCCTCCCCTTTATTAAGCCTCAGTATCCCTCCTTTGGTCTTTCTTCACTCCCTAATGTACCTATAAAAGGTCTTATCCCTCTGCTTAACAAAGTTGGCTATCCTTTCCTTGGTTTGGGCCTTTGCTATTCTGACTGCCTTCCCAGCCTCTTTCTGCATTAACTGATAAAGTTCTCTATCCTGCTCCTTCTGTGTTTCCTTATATTTCCTGAATGCTATCCTTTTGTCCTTAACTTTTCCTGCCACCTCTTTTGAGAACCATAGTGTTTTTTTCCTTCGTTTTGTTGATTTGCTTTACACAAAGGCTTGTTGCCTCTGTGATGGCTGTTTTGATTACTCTCCATTGTTCCTCCACCCCTCCTTCTTGCCTGAGGCACTCTCTCATTTTCCCAAAGTCAGCCCTCCTAAAGTCCAATACTTTTGCTTTTGTATGGCTTGATTGTATGGCTGTGTTTACCATGAACCACACTGTTTGTTGGTCGCTTGTTCCCAGATGGCTATCCACTTCTAAATCTGAGATTCTTTCTCCATCCCCATTTGAGAGTACCAGGTCTAAGATTGCTCCCTCCTGAGTGGGTTCCAATAGTAGCTGTCTGAGGCATGCCCCCTGTAGGGCATCAAGAATGACTCTGTTCTTGGATGTGCCTGCAGCAAAGGTGCTCCATTTAACATCTGGCATATTCAGGTCCCTCATCAACAATATCTCCCCTTTTTCTGCTATTCTAAGGAAGCCTTCTATAATTTCCTTGTCCAGTCCCTCCCCCTGAGATGGGGGTCTGTATACAACCCCCATGCGGATTGTGGTGCCATTTCCTGTCTCCAGGGTGACCCAGAGTGTCTCATCTGCTCCCAGTTTACTCTTTAGTTCTGTTGCTTTGATCCCTTCTTTTACATAGAGAGCTACTCCTTCTCCTCCTCTTTTACCTTCCCTCTCCCTCCTGTAGATTGTGTATCCTAGTATGTTGACATCCCAGTCATGGTTCTCTGAGTACCATGTTTCTGTGACTGCCACAATATCCAGGCAACCCTCTTCCATCAAGGCCACTAGTTCAGGGAGCTTGTTACACAGACTATGGGCATTGGTACTCATCACCCTCCACTTTTTAATGGCCTTACCCCTTTGAGCCCCATTCCTGTCCTCACTGCCTTTGTCTTTTTTTACATTTACCTCTGTCCTGCTCCCTAATGACTTCTTTACCTTGGTGTTTACCTCACTAATTACCGTGTTTTGTTGGGGGAGGCTGGAATTTCTCTGCTCCTTTTCTGTGCCTGCCCTCTTAGCTAGTTTAAACACTTGCCAATGAAGCATTTAAACCTCTCACCTAGGATCCTGGTCCCCCCCTGGACAAATGCAGACCATCGCACCAGTATATGTCTGCATCCCTCCAGGTGGCTCCCCAGTCCGCAATGAAGCCAAAACCCTGAGCTCCACACCAGTTTTTCAACCATTCATTGAATTCCCTGGTGAGGAGTACCCTAGCATCACCCTTGCCATAGACAGGCAGCACCTCTGAGAAGGTTATCTTATGAGCTACTTGTCTAAGGCCTCTCCCCAACTCTACAAACTCCTCTTGCACTGCTCTGATCCCATTCCTAGCCAGGTCATTTGTCCCTAGGTGGACAATGACATCCAGCTCCCTCCCTCGTGCAGCTGCTCCCACGATCCTGAGGATTGGCTTCTTGTCCCTCCAAGCCATGGTGCCAGGCAGGCACCCTACCTCCCTCTCCCCTTCATCCCCCATTTCTACCCCCCTAATGATTGAGTCCCACACCAGGAGTTGTTTCCTTCCCCTGTGGGGTCCCATGCCACCCTCCTGTGGGTCTCCTGTGTGAAGGTTCCCAGCATCATCCTTGGTCTCCACTGCAGGTGCCTCCATAGAAGAACCACTATCCACCAGAAGAGCAAATGAATTGTGGAGAGGTACAGCTGGAGGGATGCAACTCTGTTCCACCACCCTCTCCTTCCCTGAGCCCACCCTACTCCAGCCTCTCCTCTTTCTTGGCAACCTCTGAGGTAGTTGCATTGGCCCTGGTGGTCCCTGGGTGGGGGAGGAGGTTTCACAAATCCTAGCCAGGTCAGCCTGGAGATGGGCAACCTCTTCCCTCAGACCAGAGAGGTGCCTGCAAATAATCGCAGCTTCCAGAATGTCTCCCAGAACACTGCCGCCCCACAGCCATTGCACTGCACCACTCCTATCATGTCTTATTTTGTGTCCCTTCTCCTGTTTCTCTGTATGCTTACTCTCTCCTCTCCTTACAACTCTCACCCTTCCTGTTCTGGGACAGCAACTTCCTATATTCTTCAGTATCCTCCTTCTTTCTTGCTCAGTGTCACACCACCAGCAGCTGTGGGGGGGAGAGAGAGCTACTTTTTTCCTGTAGGGTTGACAAAACCAATGTTTCTCTATGATCCATCCCTTCCTACTGCTAAACAGGAAGTTGTTGTTGACAGTCAAATCCAATGGCTATAGAAGTAGAACTGGCTTAGGGTGGGTGGGTGGAGGGCTGGGATGGAGGGCAATTAGTAAGAAAAAAGGCTAGCAACAGGAAGTTGTAATTTGAGTCACCTGCTTTTATAGTGTCAAAGCCACACCCCCAATTAAGCTCTCTCTCCTACTGGTTTAGCAAAGTTGATACAGTACCCTTTCCAGCACAGAACACACACTGACTTTCTTTCTTTCTTTCTTTCTTTCTTTCTTTCTTTCTTTCTTTCTTTCTTTCTTTCTTTCTTTCTTTCTTTCTTTCTTTCTTTCTTTTTTTAACCCTTAATAAGACCTCTTCTAATTCTAATATAGTATATGGGCTGGATATTCAAACTGCGCTATTTTGTAGCGCAAGCCCTTGCGCTGCACAAAATAGTTGCGCAGGGGTGTGTCCAGAGTGATATTCAAAGGGTTACAGCCCTTGAGCAGCTCGCTTGAATATCCTTGTTCAGCCACTGTGCATGGCGCGGTGGAACTTGCGCCACTGCAAGTGGTCAGAGTGGAGCATTCAACTTGCGGTGGTGCAAGTACCATTGTGCCATGCGCAAGATCCCCATATTCAAACGGTGACATGCAAATGGGGCCATAATTCATGCAAGGCACTGGGGGGGCCATTTGCATCTGATTATGGCCCCATTTGCATGCCATTAGCATGCAGGTGAGCCGATCCCCGAGGACTTGCACCTGGCACCCTGCCAGGCAGCAGCCATCGGGGACCGATGCCCCCTGCAGCCCGATCACGGGTGAAACAGTGTACAATCCCCACCACCACTGGCCCAATCACGGGCAGAGTTTAATCTCCCCCACCAGCCCGATCGCGGGCAGCAATGTGGCTCCCCCCCCGAACAAATCCCTGGTGGTCCAGTGGACCAAAAAGCCCGATCACGGGCAGTAGTTGTCTAATAAACCCCCCCTCTCCCGCATTCATCCCTGGTGGTCAGTGGACTGAAAAGCCCGATTGCGGTGGTAGTTGTTTAAAGCCCCGAACATAGCCCTGGTGGCTGGTCTCCCCACCCGCCCACCCACGAAGCCCCACCACCTCCCCCCGGCAGCTGGCGGGTGGCAGCATCACCCGCCTGCCACCCGCTGCCCCCGCCGACTGACTGCTCGGTAGGGCTGCGCCCATTGGTGCAGAGGAAGAGCCACGGGCATGCAGCCCATACCAGAGCAAGACAGTCCAGTTTTGTGAATGAATGAATGTATTCATTCACAAATCTGACTGTATGTCATAGGGCTGCATGCCCATTGGCTCTTGCTCTGCACCAATGGGCATGCAGCCTACCGGCAGTCAGTTGGCGGTGGCGGGTGGCAGGCAGGATGCTGCCGCCCGCTGGCTGCTGGGGAGCGGGTGGTGGGGCTTCATGGGTGGGTGGGGTGGGGGACACTAGCCACCAGGGCAATGTCTGGGGGATTCTAAATGACTACCACCCGCGATCAGGATTTTCAGTGCACTGGACCACCAGGGATGAATTTGGAAGAGGGGGTTTATTAGACAACCACTGCCCACGATCGGGCTTTTGGTCCACTGGACCACCAGGGATACGCTCGGGGAGGGGGAGCCACATTGCTGCCCACGATCAGGCTGGTGGGGGGAGTAACCATGCCCACGATCGGGCCAGTGGGGGGGATTTACAGTCAGCTGCCCATGATCGGGCTGCAGGGGGGGCACAGGGACTGGGTTGGGGGCCAACCACCAGTGGCAGCTGCTGTGTTACGCCCTGCAAAGCAGCAGCTCACCTGTCGGTGGCCCTCAACTTAAGCCTTTTTTTCTGCCTCAAAGTTGTGCAGGAGCAGGTTGGGGGTTGCGCCTGCACAGCTCTGCACAGCCCTGATGAATATCGGCCTGTGCAGTTTATGCATGGTTCCTCCCCTTCCAGTTCAGCATGCATTCATTTGCATTTCGCTGTTGCTCAGCATGTTTTCTGTGGCGCAACTGCCTCCTGCTGAATATGGCAGAATGGATCAAGTTTGGACTTGCGCAGGTGCAACCCTATTGCACATGACGCAACCCTTTTGAATATCTGGGCCTATGTCTGCTTAATCTCACAGACACTGTCTCCTGCTGAGAAATAAGTGTTAAATTAATAAGAAAATGTAGCTTCTTTTAGTTAGCTGCTTTCTGCTCTACAAGCAAGGCTAGCAACAGGAAGTTGTAATTTGAGTCACCTGCTTTTATAGTGTCTAAGCCATGCCCCCAATTAAGCTCTCTCTCCTCCTACTGGTTTAGCAAAGTAAGTTGATACAGCACCCTTTCCAACACAGAACACACACTGACTTTCTTTCTTTTCTTTCTTTCTTTCTTTTTTAACCCTAAATAAGACCCCTTCTACTTCTAATAAAGTATCTGTCTGCTTAATCTCACAGACACTGGCTCCTGCTGAGATACAAGTGTTAAATTAATAAGAAAATGTAGCTTCTTTTAGTTAGCTGCTTTCTGCTCTACAAGCAAAGCTAGCAACAGGAAGTTTTAATTTGAGTCACTTGCTTTTATAGTGTCTAAGCCACACCCCCAATTAAGCTCCCTCTCTCCTCCTACTGGTTTAGCAAAGTAAGTTGATACAGTACCCTTTCCAGCACAGAACACACAGACTTTCTTTTCTTTCTTTCTTTTTTTAACCCTAAATAAGAATCCTTCTACTTCTAATAAAGTATATGTCTGCTTAATCTCACAGACACTGACTCCTGCTGAGATATAAGTGTTAAATTAATAAAGTATATGTCTGCTTAATCTCACAGACACTGACATGGTTCTGTTTACTGGCTTTCACCTCGAACAGGACTCCTCTGTCCTCGCACAACTGTTTTAACTGTTCTACAGTGTGCCTGCTGTAGTAGGACGCCATCTTTCCTAACTACTGCTACTCTGACTTTGAACTTCAGAAAAAAAAAATAAAACAGGTAGGAACTTGACTGTACACCAAGTGATATATAGTTCTGTTTTCTTTTTTAAAATAAAACTCTGTCTTTTTCTTTCTTTGCAAGAGAGCTTACGGTCTTAGCTGGCAGA
This sequence comes from Neoceratodus forsteri, assembly GCA_016271365.2. Lineage (NCBI taxonomy): Eukaryota > Metazoa > Chordata > Ceratodontiformes > Ceratodontidae > Neoceratodus > Neoceratodus forsteri. Next base: position 803,124,079 of record CM057449.1, on the reverse strand, counting down.
ACAATAAAGCTTGTGATACCAAAATTATGCTACCGCTACCATTCAATCTGTCACAGATTCACTCAGCAGGTCAGGCCCTCTACTCCCAAACTGCCAACCTTTGAGCACAGTCTTATGAACAGTGTAACAGACAAGGTAACCCTCTTGTCTGTTTTTGTGGGTTCGGATCAACCTTTGGTCTCAGTTCTGGAGGGATTCAAACTGTTAACCTCTTGCTAGCATACCCAATGCACAAGATCAGATATATCTGTCTTTTGGGGGGCAGATATCTTTGCCTACGGGCACCTAACCGGGAATTCAGAGATGAACACTTTAAAACTTTTATGAAGTCCTCAGATTTAAAACTCTTCTCCTTCCAGTTTGATACTACCATACAAGCTATATGTCTGCTGAACCATAAATATTTCTTAGCAAAAGAAAGCAATTCAAAGACAGGCCAGATTTTCTCTAAAATTAGAGTTTTTACTAAAATATAGAATAATAAGTTAAACATACAATACAGAACTCATATCACAAGACATACAGATCTTTAAACAAAACAAGGTTTAAAACAGTGCAATTCCTTCAACTATATTTAGATTTGTCTAGCTTTCTAAATACCTCTTTTCAGTGCTCAGATGTTTTCTTGGTCAGTGTCAGATAGAAAATGCATCTCTGTAGTGAAAGAGAATAATCTTTTCAAGCAGTATTGGCCAACCCCTTTTGGATGAAATCATCCAGCCCCTTCTCTGGTCAAATGTCTAACAAAAATATATTTTTATACAACCACAGGATGTAATTTCAAAATATTAATTCTGCAACCTTAGCATAACTCAAGTGTCAAGGACACCTCTTTTGATCTCATGCTGTACCCTCTTCACACAGTCTTCATAGGGTCATTTACAACCTTACACCTCTTCGTAACATCCTGGATTCCCTTATTTTAATGTAATCAACCTAATTTATGATTTCTCTCTTAACAAAATTAACTTAACAACTCTGTAATTAGCTCAGAGAAACAGGATCCTTAATAAAAGTCTTCCAGTAACTGTCAGCAGTTCTCTTGGCCTACATCTGTCAGCTGAAATCTGGTGGTTGGGGGATGAGAGAGGTCATCCCTAAAGCATTTGAATTTTCAGCAGAGACATTAATACATTTTATATTAAAAAAATATAATACAGCACTCAGAACTGGCTGTCTACGTCACAGTCCCTCAATGATCTGACCCACCCACCCACCAACACACACACACACACACCACCCTGACCTCCCACTCTGCACCCTTCACCCCAAACCGCCCTTACACCCCAACACACCCTCACTCACCTGAACATGTTCCTTTGGGTAGATCTTTGGGTAGAGGAAGTGGTGGGAGCTGAAACAATCACGGGATTTAAGAATGCATGGGATAGACATAAAGGAATTCTAGAGGTCAGGGGTAAGGGGAAATAGACTTCTAGGAAAACAAACTGAACTTACAAGCTCAAATGGGCAGACTAGGTGGGCCATAGGCCCTTATCTGCCGACACTGTCTATGTATCTATGTATCTATGTATCCACCCTCCAATCAAAGACATGTCTTGCTGCTGGAACTGGTGACTGTGATATGAGAAAACAGGCAAGTGCAGTTTATTTATTTCAAAGGGTTTTTGAACTTTTATTCTTACCTTTGTCATGTTTACATATTTTGACCCAACATTTTCAAAAATGGCCTTTTTGGGATCCCACCTCATGAGCAAATGTGATGGAATTATGCAAATCTGGCCCAAAAGGCAGTTTTGTGTGGCTTTGTAAAATCACCTTTTGGGCAGAATTCAAAATTGTTCATCACCTTTGTTCATGAAGTGGGGTCATATGAAGGCTATACTGAAAATGTGGGGTCAAAATATGTAAAAATGACAAAGTTATGAGTGTATGTTGAAATTTTTCTATGCTCACTCACAACTTTGGTAATTTTAAATATTTTGACTCCAGATTTTTAACATAGCATTTTTTTCACACCACCTCATGTATGTGACAGCTGTTATTTTTCAAATCCTGGCCAAACAATGTTTTCATACCTGTTGCATGGAATGACATTTTGGTGGCATGGGATGCTGTTTGGCAGGGTTTTGAATGTTTTCACCTACCAGGTTCATGAGGTGGGGTAATAAGAAGGCTGTGCTGAGAATTTGGTGTACAATATGGTAAAATGCCCAAGTCATGAGTGCAGTATTTCAGTGTTCACTCATAACTGAACTAAGTTTTGATATTTTGACTCCAAACTTTTAATATAGTCACATTTCCACACCACCTCCACCACAGAAACATGACAGGTATCATTTTTTGGTATACCGTTAGGTGGGCAATTCAATTACATCACCCATGAGATGAGCACCGGCATCAGAGTACCTGTCATGTTTCCGACTGGGATGTTACAGTGCTTTGTGCAGTGGTCATCTACCATGGGTGCATGGCTTGTGGGACCGTCCTGTTTCATTGGTGCTGGTTATTGTCCATTGTGTTTGAAGATTTGTCTGTGGCAATTGGAGGTTGCGTCTGACAGGTGCTGAGAATTGTTTGGAGGTTATGTGTGACAGGTGCTGGGAATTGCTCAGGGTTGCAATCTGGCGTGTGTGCTGTACCATGGTTATGGGCATGCAGGTGTTGGTTATTAGATTGTAAGGAACTCTAAATGTACTTGTTCTGACTGTTTGTCATCCTTTCTACTGTCGGGTACTGGTGTGCATGGTGGTTTCACAGTGTGTGGCGGTCTTTCCACAGAGTACATGAAGAGTGCGAGACGGTAATTATTTATTTTATTTATTTAGTTTTTGTTGACCGGGTAAGTGCACTAGACAAATCCTGCCTATTTTCAGGCACAACCCAGGGGAGAGGGATACAGATGAATGCCAACTGACCTCGAACCAGATTAAGCTGTCGGTGGTATTTTTAGTGAATGAGGGAAATTTTGCCAGGACACCGGGGAAATTCCCCTGCTCTGTGGTAGCAGGAGTTGCTGTCAGTGAGCTCACTGACCATTTTTCTGTGGGATGCCATCGGATGAAGATGTGCAGGAGGTAGGGGAGAGGGTCTCTTCCCCAACCTTGCCTCTACCAGAGACCCATGTGGAAGATTCGCTGTCCTACCCGCCGATTATGTCGGCTTTGGAAGGTTCCTCAACATTAATTCCTGTTTCTACTGAGTTTTGTTCTGGTTTGGATTTGGCTGTTTTGTCTGCCACACAGACGTCCGTTTTTTTGCTCCTACCTGCTGTTTGCCTGCTGCTACTTTACCGTGACATCCTTCTTCTTTGCTGCTGGACAGTGTAGGTGTTGCTATGCCACCAGAACCCGGATGCATGTCAGTTACGTCGGCATTGTCTTTGCCGACTGTACTCGATGGGGAAGGCAGAGATTCACTTGCCTCTGGCCTTGGAACTGCAGAGACAGGTATGGTTCAGTCTGACAAACAGGGGAAGCATTTAGAAATGCTACGAAAAGGGGGAAAACAAAAAGTTGAGTCTGTCTCTCAACTTTTGGACACTGCTCTGGTTTTACAAGCAGCGGGTTGGATCCCTACTGAAGGCAGTTGGTCTCCTGACCCAGCCGATGCCACTGTCCAAGATTATGCCTCCTTTGTCATTTCGGACACGGGGAAAGTTTTGCAAGATTCTGACCCTTCTTTAGCCACACCAACTGTTTCACAGCAACCTTCTTTGGCTATGTCTGGGTGGGGCAGGCAGCTCTTCTCTGCCTTCGGTACCTTCCACCATGATTTCTTATTTGGGGCCAGTTTCTGGTGCTTCTTTTCTGTCTGCTTTACAGCCTACTCCTGTTCCTGGGGTTTCCCTGGATAAAGAGAGGCCGTCAGTTTCCCAGGTGGAGGGCCTACCTATTTTGAGTACAGGACCTGCCCCCTCATCTGCTTCCCCTGGAGCTAAGGTGTCTGTCCCTATCTTCCACATGGCTGATTTGTTTAAACTGAAGTTTAAGGAACCTGCCCCATGTCGTAATGCCATTCGGCTGCTCTATAAGGGTGGTTTGGCGGACCCCCCGGACAGAGTCTACATTGGGTAGCGTCTTTTGAAAGACTCTCTGAAATTCTATGCATCAGAAGTTTTTGCCTTAATTCATATGGATGGTTACAATTATGATATTAGCTTTAAAACTCTGGAAGCTCTGGATCAATTTTGGGTGAAGTACAATTCTCTTAAGTATACCCCTCTTTGGACTCCTTTTTTGGTAATTCCCCTTACAAAGCCTGCAGTGCGAACTATTACTGTTTTGTTTTGCAATGAAGGGGTAGAATTGGCTGATATTCTGTTTTGGTTAAAAAAGCGTGGTGAAGTTTTGGAGCACCCCATCGCTATCATGGATTCTGAACAATTTTGGACTGGGGGTTGGAAGATTAAGTGTAAATTATTTATGAGTAATTCTGGTGTTTCCCACTTACCTAGTTGTTTTTTTCTAGGAAGGGATCGGGGATCTCTGTTTTACCCAGGACAGCCTAAATACTGTCATAAGTGTGCCTCTCGATTACATATTAGTAATGCTTGTGATGTTTTAAAATGTACTCATTGTTTGGAAACGGGTAATTTAGCTGCTACTTGTCTGAATTTATTTCATTGCAATCTTTGTAATGATAAAGGTCATTCTTATGTTAAATTTCCCTGGGTCTCTCATAATTCTGTAGACTCCCACTCCCATGACTCCCTTATTACGCAGGCCCAGAAGAAAAGTTGTGCTCAGGCCTCTGAGAGGCGGATGCAGAATCTATCTGTCCCAAATCCTGGGTCTCTTTCTCAGTATCCATCACATTTACCTACAGATGATAACCCTACTATTATTTCTCATCACCAGTCTGATGTGTCAGGGCATGTGTCCTCTGAAGACCGAATGGTGGTGGTTGTCCTCAGGACACTCCAGCCCTACCTCTTCCAGATTCAGTTTCCTTTTCTGAGGATGTGCTTGTAAAGGCAGAACCAGACCCTTTGATTTCCCCTCTTATTTCTGCTCCTCTTGATTCTGATATGACTGTTATGCCCTCCCCTCCCAGGTTTTGGATATGGATCAGTCCTTTCATACTGTTTCATATATAAAATGACAACAGGAGAAAAGTGTTGTTCCGGGCCCTAAAGGGAAGGAACGGAAAGTTGGATCTAGGAAAAAACTCTTACAAACTAATAAATTTGATGTGTTAAGATGACAGCGCAGGTCAGGGGGCACTGAGGAGGATGATGAGGACTCAGCCTCAGACTCTTTCTCAGTGGCCTCTTCTGTAGGTGCTTCTTCTGGGTTAGAGGATGGTGCCTCTGGTAGGCTCAAATGGAAGACTCGTTCTCAGCGTTGATATGTTTCATGTTGCTTTTCCCTTTGTGTTTTTTTTTTCCTTTTTATGGGGGCTTTTCGTGTTTTCTCCTTGAATGTCAATAGTATGAAGAGTGGTATATGGAGGGATTTAATCTTCTCAGAATTACATTTTCACTCTGATATACTTTTCTTACAAGATACTGGAATTAAGACGTTCAAGGAGATAGCACAATGCTCCTCTATTTGGACTTTGGGACCCACATTTTGGTCATTGGTACCTGACAAATGTTATGCTTTGGGTATTTTGTTTTCCAATCCAGATTTACATGTCTCTCATCTGATTGATTTGCACCCTGGTAGGGCTTTGATTTTGGATGTCTCTTATCACTCTTGGAGACTTCGTATTATCAATATTTATGCACCTCAAAATAAAGCCTCTAGAGTGGCCCTTTTTCAGAAAGTCCAGCCTTTTCTTTGTACAGCTCAAATGGTCATTTGGGGTGGAGATTTCAATTGTGGCATTGAAAAGACTGATAGGGGTTTGCAGACTGATATGATGTTTTGTGACTCTAATGCTTTGAAAGATGTTGTTACTACTGCAAATTTAGTGGATTCCTACTGCATGTTTCATGCTACTGGTGGTTTTACTTTTCGTAAAGGCTTATTATGTACTAGAATTGATTATATTTGGGTTTCCAATTCGGTACCTGTTACTCATTCAGGTATTCTTGATCTAGCTTTTACTGACCATTCGGCTGTCTATTTGGAATGTCATTGGGTTGGGTGTTCCCCTTTTGCAAAATCATCTTGGAGGCTAAATGTTTCTTTATTACAACAAGCACGTATTCTTGCTGCTTGCAATACCTTTTGGGCAGCCCGCCTTTCTGTGTCCTGCATGTATGATTCTCTGATTGATTGGTGGAAGGATGCTAAGTTAGAATTGAAAACCTTTTTTCAAAAAACTGTAGGTTTGTGTCTTAGAACTGAATATTTTCATTATTTACAATGTAGAAAGCATAATCATAGGCTGATTTCTCTTGCTGACTCTACTGGTCAAGATTTTAGATCTCAGTTTCAGCAAGCCAAATCTGCTATGTATCGGTTCCAGTATAATAGAATGAAATCCCTCAAACAAGAATTACGATTTGGTACAGTAGGTACCAAGCAGATGTTCTGTCCTTTCCAAGATCATAAGTCTATTTGTCACAGGAAATGTATGGAGGAATTACAGGATGTTGATGGCACTGTTTATCATGATGGCATTTCTATTTTGCGTCTTGTTTCTACCTATGTTAAAAATACGTTTGGGCTTCCTCCTCAGTCAGATTTTTTGCATTCTTATGTTACACAGATAGCACCGCAAACCCTTTTGCCAGATCAGGTGCAGCAGCTTGTAGCCCCTGTCACTATTGATGAAGTTTGTTCTGTTATCAAATTGGCAAAAACCGGCTGTTCTCCTGGACCTGATGGGCTTCCAGCAGAGTTTTTTCAGACCTTTTGTGATCTTTTGGCCCCCTGTATTGTGTGATCTCTTTAATGTCCTTTTACGTTCTCCTTCCATACCTGAATGGTTGGTTGAAGCAGATATGGTTCTTTTATATAAAGGTGACAAAAGGTCAATACTTAACTGGAGGCCTATCTGTCTATTGAATTCCGATATTAAGTTATTGAGTAAAATTTTGTCTCTTAGATTGTCAAGTTGTGCTCACTCTCTTATTAGCTCTGTACAAGGTTGCAGTGTTCCTCATCGTAGTATACATGATAATTTGATATTACTCCGGGAATTATTTTATAAAGGTCAGAACCATTGTATCTCTGGTTTGATGCTTAGTCTAGATCAACATAAGGCTTTTGATTCTGTTTCCCAAGACTATTTATTTTTCGTATTGGATCGTAATGGGATACCCATTGAATTTATTTTGTGGCTTCAAAAACTCTATTCTTATGCCACTGTGGTACCTAAAGTTAATGGTTGGAAAGGGGATAGAATTAGTCTCTGACGGGGTGTTAAACAGGATTGCCCATTAAGTCCCTTGCTGTATGTTTTTTGTATAGACCCCCTTTTACATTGTATCCTTAATGATTCTCGGATCACGGGCATATCCCTAGTACGTACTTTTCCTCCTTTGAAAATTCTTGCATATGCTGATGATTTAGTTCTTTTAGTGGCTGAATGTATGAATGAGACTGTTATTTCCCAACAGCTTGTTGCTTTTTCTAATGCTTCTGGTTCAAGTATTAATATTGACAAATGCTCTGGTTATCAGTTTCCCTCTGATGTTCCTAGGTTAGTTCAATATGCAGGTATTTCAGTTTCTATGGAACCGGTTACTATTTTGGGGATCCGGTTTGGTTCCGACTCTCCAGCAGTGGTTAACTGGGAACAGAAATTGGCAATTGCAGAGGTGTCCCTGGCTCGTTGGATTCAAGGGCCTTTATCTAAATGTAAACGTATTTTGTTGTTGAAAACCTTGATTGTCCCCCTTTTTCTTTATATTAGTTATATTTATCCCCCACCGAAGAGTTTGTATACTAAATTGTATAGTTTATTTTTTAGAGCCTTATGGAGTAGCCGATTAAATCTGATTAAGAGGAACGTTACTTATCGATCTATAAAACAGGGAGGTTTGGATATGCTCCATCCAATTGCTTTTTACTTTAGTACCTTTTTGTATTTCAATGTTTTTGAGTTTATCGGCCCCAAAGTAAGTCTTGGATTTCTTTGTTGACGGAGTGACTTATACCTTGTTTGAGAACATGGGAAAATAAAAAGACTAGAATGCTTTCTAGATTGGAAGTAGTTCCTCGAACAATTAAGGAGATGTTTCAACAACTCATTCTTTGGAGAGTTGACTTTAATCTCCTGACCTTACCTACAAGGAAGGCAGTTTATGATGCAATTGTTCAAGTTCAATGTTTGGAACCTCTCCAATTACCTTATTGTATGGAACGTGATAGTCCGGCTCAGTTTCTGCAATTATTAAACCCGAGACTGCCAGTTTTTGTTTGGGATTTGGTATGGTTGACATTACATGGTAAACTTAATGTTAAAAACAATAATCGTCATAAAGCTGTACAAGAAAGGTATTGTTTAAGACCTTCTTGTTCCCAACTGTTGGAAACTCAAGAACACTTGTTTTTGACTTATCTTTATGCTAAACAGTTTTGGCAATTTTTGGCTGATCGTTAGAAACTACCACAGTTTGGAGTTCTTACTTATCAGGAATTGATTTATGTTCCGGGAACTTTACACTGGCGGCCTTTTTCCATTTCTACTTTGCAAGTTTTGTTTGCTATTTTGAAGTATTATCTTTGGCAGTCTCAGTGTAAGTGGGTATTGTAGCAATATTATGTTCCATATGATGCCTTGTTATTGTTGATTACTGGGTCACTTCAACAAGTTTATGAAACGGATGCCAAATGCATCTCGTCTACCCAGTTACGTTGTTTCTGGCACGCATGGGACATCATTCTTCGTTAACTTTTATTCTAGTTCTCTGATTTTTGATTTACGTGGTTAGATACTGTGTTTGCTCTGCTGCATTATATACATTTCTACAGGGTTATTTTGATTGTGATTGTATAGTTTCTCTTTTTAGTGCTTTTTTGTACAGGATGTATTTGCTGTTTTGAATCTTACTTCCTTTTCCCCCCATAAAATTCCCCTACTCTTTTCGATAAGTGCCATGGGATCTTTAACATCCACCTAAACTACCACCATTCCAGGCAGATGGGACCTCGGTTTAACGTCTCATCTGAAAGACGGCACCTCAGAAGTGCAGCACCCCTCTCATGCTGCACTACAGTGTCAGTATTGGGATATTAACCCAAGTGCCAGATGTGGGAACTGAACCCACAGCCCTCTGATCTCCCAGCCTCAGAGGCAAGTTTGCTACCTACTGAGCCACTGACACTAGCTCCATGTATAGCAAGGATTTGTGTACCACAAGGAGCATTCCTGGGTGCAGGAGACTACTGGAAGTGCATAGATTATCATCCCATGAAATGTATGGTGAGAGTTCAAACAGATGCTGAGGGTGTCGGTACCATGGTTGTCAGTCACACTCATGTTCCCAATCAGACAGCTATTGGAGTGCTAAAAGTGAGGAGTGCTATCAAGAAAAGAGTGTTGTCCATGCCCAAGTCCTTACAATAAGTGGTTGTGGCATGCTGAAGTGCCCTGCACCCATCAGTTGGTGGGTGACTGCCATGCATGGACAATTTTAAATGGAGTATTCAGCATGTGAGAAAGGGCTTTTCCAACCTCAGTGCTTGCTGACTTCCCTCTGTGATTTGGTTATCCAGGACGAGTACTGTGTTACAGATGGGGGTGATGTATTTCTGCTGTTTGATTCTGAGGCTGTTGAGGAAAGGTATCTGCTGTTTGATACATCTGCTAATCTGTAGTACATGGACAGGTGTGGGGAGTGGTGCACAGATGGTACTTTTGAGTGTTGCCCACCAATGTTTGGGCAGTTGTGAACTATTGATGGGGTTGAGGTTTCCACTGTGATTCCGACTGTGTATCCTCTGATGTCTAGCAGAACCACTGTGGGATATGCTGCTGTTTCTCATAAATTATGAGAACTGCAGCTGACTTTGCCACCCAGATCAATTATTCTTAATTTTAAAATGGCAGTATATAAGGCTTTTTGAGTTGTTTAACTGGATGTTGAGCTCTGAGGGTGTTTTTTCCATCTCTGTCAGGCACTGTGGTGCAAGGTATAACAAACACCAGAGGTGCAGCCTCTGTATACTGAGGAAAAGGAGTTTGCCTTGTATATACTGTATGTTTCCTGACAGCATTGGCTTTTGTTCCACCAGCTTATGTCCTTCATGTGTTCAAGGAGGTTCACGGTCAGAAGTTCTTTGTGACTAATGATGAATTGCTAGCTCCTTTGGTAGATTTCTTCAAGGGCACATGGTTTGGGTGCCCGATTCAGCATGGTGTGAGGGATGGAAACTACTCTTTCCTATAGAGTTCTGGAACTGTTTCTCTGCTGCCAGGTGTGGACTTCCCAGACCGATCAATGCTGTGGAGGGTTGGCACAGATGATTTAATTCACTGATAGAGTCTGCTTATCACAACCTTTTGAATTTCATAGATGTGTTATGATTGTAGCAGCTTATGAATGAGATCAAAATGCAGCAGTTTGTCTCTGGCAGGATCACTGCTCCATCTTGGAAAAGTTATCGGGACACTAGACAATGAATAATGGACATTGTGGAACAGTATGCGGTTAGAAGTATTAAGGACTATCTGAACTGGCTTGACCTTAATTTCCAGCTGTAAGTGTAGAACGCTTTGGGACTGAGCTGTTTGCTTTCCTCAGTACAGATACAGCACTTCCATTCCTTATTATCCTAGCTGATGTGCCCTGATCTGGGATATCATGACAGTAATGAATTTTGCTTTATTATGTCTGCAGTACGCTCCCAATAAATTCACTGCATTGACAGAAACTGCCTGTTCTTTCTTTTTTGAACTGCTTCCACATTATATACAATACCACATTTCCTCTTTCTGTTCCATTGTTGTGTAACTTGGAGTTGGTAATATTAATTATCAGGGGGTGCGTGGGGCAGTGCCCACCACCCTGCAAAAAATGTTGGTGTTAGAAATATCGGTGTTTACAGTCTATTATTGTGGTAGTCAGCACTGGTTCTTATATTTTATTGCCTGTTAGTTGTTTGCCATGCCCCTGTGTTTAGATCATATAAGCTTGGTATATTGTACTGGCGGTACACTGTTTGTAGGTCTTTTTCTGGTGCTCTAATTGCTGTCATCATGTTTCCTTTTGCAGTGTCATAGGTGAACCTCATTTTTTAAAACCTGGACAAGATGTGTTTTTGCACATCTGATGAGAAATTACATTTGGGCCTTAGAATATAAATGTTACATATCATGTTTATAAGGGGAGTCATAAAGTGACTATCTTGAAAATTTGGGGTCAAAATTAAAAAAAAGATACAATTGTTAAGAAACTGTGTGTATAGTGCCACTCCTGACCCCATCAGTTATGCTTTATGATCTTGTGTCAGTGGTCTGAGTTCAGTGGCAAACTCAGTGACCCTGCTAGATTGGGTGAGGGTTAAGGGGATGGTGTTATTATGCAACACCTTCCCCGAGCCAGGGAATGAAAGCTGCAGGGTTGTCTGCATGGGCCTGCATACCATATAGTGAAGACAACCATACCCTTGGCATAGGGCCCCTGCACCTCTGCACCTGTGGGTGGAATAGGGCCTTGTGCATTGGCTGACAGATGAACTCTTTGCCCTGTGCATCTGTACCTTTGGCCACATAACAACCCAGGGACAAGAGGGCCCTGTGTTTTCTTAGCTCACCAGACTGCCCCATTAATTTTTGACATCCACTACTATATGAGGACAGTCTTCCCATGGTGAAAGGCCCAAAGAGCCCTCCATATCTACATGTGTTCACGCAGGTCTAAATGGGACCTGCATGAATGAGAATATTATTCCACTATCTTAAAAAAGAAAGGTAATTCTTTGCAAAAAAACTTTGTTAATGCACCAGTTAGGGTAACTTAACACAACAAAACTAGGGAAATGTGGCATTATAATTTCCAGCCCTAACTCCCAACTCCTACCAACCCAAGCATCAAAAGGAAAAAAAAAACTGTAGGTTTTGTGTCTTCAGAGTCTTGGTAAATCATTGGTGGGGTCTTTCTTGCAGTTGTCAGTGCTAATGCCCACCCTGCTCCCTGTGCAAGCAATATCACACATGATCACCTTTCTTCATGCTGGGCCCGCAGGACCCACAGTAAAGACAGCAACAACAGACTGTGTTGGCAACATCATGGTGAGTCATACTTCTTTACCTTTGAAGAATGTATCACTATGAGGCATTGGTTTGGAGCTGAAACTTGTGCTTCAGAATGGAGGCTACAGGCTGGGGGGGAGGAGAATTAGGGTAGGCAACCCCAAGGAAGACCACACCACTAATTAGCCAAGACTGTGGAGACCCAAAAGCCTAATTATTTTCCTTGGCTGCTTGTGGGGTAGGGGTGAGGAGGTACAGTTGGAAACTCTAATGCTACATGTCTCTACTTTTTTGCAGCATTATGTTACCTTAACTGGTGCATTAACACAGTTTATTTTACAAAGAATAGATAAGCAATAAGACATGACTGGGTGTGAGCTAGACACTATGGCACACAACCAGGGATGTAGTGAGGAATGAGGCCACAGGCTGCGTTCCTTCAGCCCATGACCATGCAGTAGAAGTGTCTAGCGCACACCACCAGAGTGTCTTATTGTGCTTATGAAATGAGCAGCTTTGCTATTTATGTATGTCAAAATTTAAATTCATAGGATTAAGTACCAAAAAAATTAAATCTTTGTGTTATGTTGGAATAAAATAGTTCCTCCACCTTTGTCAGTGTGGCATTTTTTTTTCAAGTTAAGGATATTTGTCCTTATGTAGCCACTGTAGTTTCAGGTTTATTGTAGTGGTTGTCATGGTACTATTCCACCCCACCTCCACACATACACTCCAGTTATGGTATGTCTCTGTTTGGTGATGGCACTAAATATGCCTCTTTTTTTTAATACCATTGTATTGTTCTAGTTGCAGCATGGGAGATGAGATTCAGATGAAGACTGCAGCAAGTGGGGAGGAGATCTGCTACTAGAGGAGCACTCTCAGCACAGCAGTTCAATGTTGGAAGCTGCAAATAAACTGTTGAAGGTTAGTGACAGTGTCTATTTGGTGAGCAGCATAGGGAGGGAACAAGGGAGTGGTTATCAGGTTATCCGTTTGGCAAGAGGGAGAGCAGCTGAGTGGGTGGTTGGGTGGGTAAGCATGCAAGTGGATGGTTGGGCAGATATACAGGGGAAATATTGTACCAGAGTATGACTGAAAAGAAATTAGTTTGTTCATTTTGAAGAAAGACTTTTAAGTGCTCTTCAGTCAGTGAAACAATAAAAGAAACATTCTGTTCAGACATGGTAAATGACATGTTGGATTTTGTGAGTTATGTGCTTTTACTTGTTTTGCAGTTTTGGGAACATAGTGGCGGTTGGCAGGGCAAACGTTCAAGGTGAGCAGCGATATCTCATGCCAGTGTGCCAGGAGGCTTGCCATCACTAGTTGTTAGCTGTGAGCTAGACACTTTCAGCATATGGCTAGCAACCAGTCAGCTTTCTGGAAAATCAGGAGTCATTTAATAAATATATTTATCTATTATGGTAGCACAGGAGTGTTACCATAGTTAGGGTAGAGTACCCCATTTAAGGTTAAATGGTGAAATTTTGTACCTTAATAACTTTGCTACCATTCAATGAATTTGCCTGAAATTTGGCAGACATGGCATGTAACCATGGTGCTTGGGATCTGCCAATGTTCGTACCAATCGGATATACAGCTGCGGAGTTATTAAACAACATTCCAGAGCACATTTATGCTTTTTTGCTCATTATTTTCTCGTGCCTACAGGTTGCACAGTTTGAGTGACTAGTCTGAAAACTTCAGGAAATATGTGGCCCGGGTCCCCAATGTGTCTTTTGAAGATTTCATGAAAAAATATTGAACGGTTCAAAAGTTATTCAAAAAACAAGTTTCCATTATAGTCAATGGGAAAAGTTAACAAAAAGTTTGACAGTGTCGCAAATGCAGTTTTTAGTGTTGCAAATGACCCCTGTAATGTTGTGAGTCAGCCATTTTTTTTCAGTTACTGATCACAGTAAATGCTTTTCATTTAAAAGTGAGACCATCTAGGGACACAATTTGTTTTGTGTTTACCTAGTCGAGCCCTGAGGATGCTAGGCATGTCTTTATTTTGGGGTTAAACACCCTAGAAATATGTTTTTTAAATTTTTGGGAAAAGTAGTGTTGCAAAGTAGTGTCACACCTGTGACACTTTAGTGATATTTTTTGTGAAAGTGTCGCAAATCACGACACTGCTTTGCAACACTATGGCCAAAATGACAGTAATTGTTTGCCACCCTGCTGCAAAAGAACGGTTTGGTCTTTTGAGCTGAAATTTGGAGGGAAGAAAGCCAGCATCTCACAGATGTGCCTTGTGGTAGTTTGGTGAAAAAATATAGCAGGGATTCAAAGTTACGGTACTCCAAATTTGACACTTTTTCCCATAGACTAACATTGCGGAGTCTGCTGCACCTTTTGGGGCCCGTATCTCGGAAATGGTGCGAGATATAAACTTTTCATCAACAACTGCAAACCTAGCCAGGAAAGTCATGACTCATTTGAAATTTAAATTTTTTCTCAACGTCGTACGGTTCCTGAGATATAAGCAATTTAGTATTCCAAGAGCTTATTTTCTGATTCCAGGCTCATTATTATGCATACATTCTTTGTAGTCACTGTGTTTCTCTTTGCAGCTGTTGGGGAAAACCATGCTGTGTGCTCCAGTTACTGTTACATGTCGCATTTCCACTTGCATTTCCATACCCGTTTGAGTTAGCGTTCCCGTGTACGCCACCTTGTGCATTATTCTTTGAGTTTCTGTTTGAGCTTGCGTTTGCGTTTCTCTTACCATTTGTGTCTACAGTACTGTTTCTGTTTGCATTTTGCTTTGTGTCACCATGAGCATTACCATTTGCGTATGTGGCCGCCCTTCCATTTGCATTTGTGTTTGTCTTTTGTTTTGCGTTATAGTTGTTGATACCATTACCACTTGTGTTTCCAATTGCGTTCCTGTGGCTGTGAGCATTACGGCTTGCATTTCCATATGTGCTTGCATTTGTGTTTCTGTTTCCTTTGGCATTATTGTTGCTGTTACCGTTACCATTTGCGTTTACAATTGCAGTACAGTGTCCATGCGTATAACGGTTTGCGTTTCTGTATGCGCTTGCATTCGCATTTCCATTTCTGTTTCCTTAGGCATTATTTTAGCTGTTACCATTACCATTTGCATTTCCAAATGCGGTACTGTGACTGTGTGCGTTACGGTTTGCGTTTCCATACATGCATGCATTTGTGTTTCCATTTTGGTTTCCTTTGGCATTATTTTTGCTGTTACCATTACCATTTGCATTTGCAATTGCGGTACTGTGACCATGCGCATTACGCTTTGCATTTCCATATGGGCTTGCATTTGCATTTCCATTTCTGTTCCCTTTGGTGTTATTGTTGCTGTTATCACTACCATTTGTGTTTGCAATTGTGGTACCATGACCGTGTGCATTACCAGTTGCATTTCCATACTCGCTTGCATCTCCGTTTTACATCACTGTTCGCTTTGGTATCACTTTGAGCTTGCGTTTCTATTAATGTTTGCTTTACCACTTACATTTGCATCACCATGTGCATAACCATTAGCACTTGCATTTGATTTACAGTTACTGTATCTATGTCACAAGACATCATGTGGTGGGAGCGAGGGGCCTGAAGGGCCCATGCTCCCACCACCTCATTCCATTCACTATTTCTAGTCCTCATTCTCAAAAATAAGGAAAATTCATTGCAAAAAAAATCAGTTTAATGCATCAGTTAGGATTGTTCCACAGTGACAAAAGCAAGGAAATTCAGTGTTAAGGTTTAAAGCCCCCTTTGCATCCACCCAGCCTGCCCCCCTCAACTGGCATTGGGGTGCATTGGGGTCATCGGTCCTAACTTTCACCACATTCTCCTATACCTTAGCTTGTTTACACATGTGATGGGGTGAGAGTTAGGGCCAATGACCCCAACGCACACCCCAAAGCTGTTTGGGGTGGGCTGGCGGGTACAAGGGGGGCTTTCAACCCTAACGCCAAATTTCCTCACTTTTGTCACTGTGGAACAACCCTAACTGATGCATTAAATGGAGTTTTTACCATGAAAAAAAATATATATATATTTATATGTATATGAGTTCACCAAGGCAGAGACTTGGCTAATTGAGAACTGCCTGGTCCTCAACCCCACCAAGACTAAGGCTATGCTGTTCAGGCAGGCCAAAATCCCAGGGTCTCTCCAGGGACCATCTTCTGCCACTCACTACCTTGTCTGGCTCCAAAATAGAGGTGGTACAATCAGTCAAATACCGTGGCCTCACATTAGATTAGGGGCTCACTCTGAAGCCCCATGTGGACACTGTAACAACAAACATCCACCAAAAACTGGGCCTTCTCTATCACCTAAGCCACAACATGATACCAGAGACTAGACTGGCAATCTCACAAAGCATCCTTCTCCCAACCCTAACTTATGCCGCCCCCATAGTACTCGGCATCGCTAAAACAGACCACAGTAGACTAATGACCCTATACCACAAAATAGCTCACTTTGCTTCCAAATCATACCCTAGGACCCACCATTGTGATGCCCTCATAGCCCTCAACTGGTGGAAATCCTTGTACAATAGGCTCTAGTGCCCCCTACTAAGCTGGACCTACAAGCTCCTAGATGTCCAACCTCCTGCAGGTCTGAACAGATTACTTGCCCCAAAGCCAAACAGACAGCCACTCCACTCCTCGAACAGAAAATTCCTGGAAACTCCCTTGACCTGCACTGTCGCAGGGAGTAAATCCTTTACTCATCTAGCCCCGGAATCATGGAACAATCTCCCCAGCCATCTTCAAGAGGCACCAACCTTAGCCTTCTTTCAAAAGGGACTGAATGCTCACCTTATCAAACCAAGTCCCTGACACTGCCCCAATGGCTAAGACAGCCACACCTCATGTCAATTTGTACTGACTAGACACTGCTCCCCTACAAGGGTAACTGCTTATGACTACACAAGTGGGTACTCTACCCCGTACAGAACTTCCCATATGCACTCAAAGCACTTATCACCCTCACCTCCATCTGTCGTCACTGCTGTACTCTACATTGTAATGTATTTGCTGCCCTCTTCTACAGAAACTGTATATTATACTCATAACCCCATATTTTATGTACTACTCTGCCATGCTGTACTAATCAGTGTAATATACCTCTGGCATTAGATGTACTGTACCATATTGCGGTATTAGATGTACTACTATATTAGATGCACTGCACTGTACTACTACTGCACCAACTAATATCATGTACCTCCTGCCCTTTTACACAAAAATTGTAAAATTGTATACTGTCCTAGTAACCCTGTACGATATGTCTGACACTGTGATACCTGTCTGTATGTTCAAACCATGTGCAACAAACCCTGGGTTGCCCCTGAAAAAGGGACCCTCGTGGCCCAGTGGGCTTACCCGGTTAACAAAATTTAATAAATAATAAATAAATAAAATAAATATAGTTGCACATTATATATATATATATATATATATATATATATATGCAAAAAAAACAGCGTTAATGCATCAATTAGTGTTCAAGCAAAAAAAGTAAGGACATGGGACATTAGGGTTGAGCCCCTAACCCCCCCACACACCCCGCACCCCCATCCTACACAGACTGACAGGTGTGTCATTGGGGTCATGTGGCCCAACTCTCACCTCATTTCATGTGTAAGCAGGTTGACATGCTACTGTAAAGGAGAATGGGGTGAGATTTAGGCCTCACGACCCCAGTGACATACTCCAGTGTCTGCCAGTCTGTGGAGGATGGGGGGGCAGGGTGTGTAGGTGGGGTTAGGGCTCAACCTGAATGTCCCATTTCCTGACTTTTTTTGCTTTAACCCTAAATGATGCATTAATGCAGTTTTTTGCATAGAATTTCCTTACTTTTTGAAAAAATCTAATATAAGTAGTAAACAAACTCATATTAGTGGCCCAGCGCTTACAGCATGTTGCACATTACTACATAACAATATACATCTGGCATAGCTATACAACATCCCTATACAGCAACAAACCCTTGGAACAGAAATGTAATAATATCTCATGAACCATGCAACCTAGTAAAAAAATGTCACTGCAGGCTTATTTTGTGGTTTAAAATCTTGTTTCAATGGCATAGATCACCTAAAGGTGATCTCAGTCACCAGTAGCAAAAAGCCTGTATCTCGCTTCATTTCTGAGACAATGGCACTGAAAGTCGTGACACACACCACGATGTAATCCTATGTGAAAAAGGTCAACTACATCATTGAACATCTCTGCAATCAATTAATTCCCCAACACCTAAACAGCATAATTCACATCTCTAGGACATCCCCTCAACACCCTGCACATTTCAAGTAAATAGACCAACCCAATATTGAGATATGCAATTTTAAAGTTTTTAAACCTTTGAAAGTTTTTTGTTTGAAAATGTTCGATCGTGAGCTTTGGACATGAGTTAATAAAATCTTTGGCCATGAGCAGATATCTGGTCATCCCATTTTGGGCCACCTAGTTGTACCTAGGGTCATCTGGTCTTCCCCATGGACATCTAGCTGTGAAAATCTGACTATCTGGTCATCCCCTCATGCAGGAAGCTCACAAATGAAAAACGTCTCACAGCTGAAGTATTTGCAGGCTTGCAAATGAAGATTGTTAATGAGTCCCGAACAAAGAATTTTAAATTTAAAAAATTATATTTTTGACAAAACTGAACCAAACCAAAGGCATGGCTCGATAGAGGGGGTTCTCCTGAGCTAAATCAATGCCTCACTTCCCTCAAAAGTCTCCATGGAATAAAATATAAAATTTTTTCCGACCTCAAAGTAAAAACAAAATGGCACATCTCGCAAACAAAAAATTTCTGGCAGCCGAAAATTTTTCTGCCACAAGCATGCAAATTCTTTGACCGCGAGTGGATGACCAGATGGCTAGAATCCCATTTTTCTTTTGCAAAATATACATATAAATTTTCCCATAGGATAGAATGGCAACTTCAAACTTGAATAGCTTTTGAATGGATTAATATTTTTTCACCACACAAAAAGTGGCATATTTCTTGACCGAAGCACTTTCCATGTCTCAGGTTTTGTACCAATTCCCCACACAGTGGCTGTGCAGCACCATGGGCAAAAAATGCACAAAACTGGCAAAGTGCAATTTTTGAGGCTTCACTGCACAAAAAATGTATGTCCAAGCAAAACACAACTTGGTAAATCGAGAGATCTACCATACAACACCACGTATGCCAAATTTCGTGTAAATCTTAGAATGGTTGCAAAGTTATTAACATGCAAAATTTGAGGTTTAACATTAAAGTGCCTACTCAACCCTAAAAATAAGGGTGTGACCGTGCCCCTATAATACATATACATATATTTTATTTATTTATTTATTGAAATTGTTTCACCAGGAAAAGCATTTATATTTATATATATATATATATATATATATATATATATATATATATATATATATATATGTGCAAAAAAATGCATCATTTAGGGTTGCTAACTTTAGCGACAAAGTATGGAAATGTGATGTTAGGGTTACCACCCCTACTACCCCACCCCCATTGCACCATCCTCACACCAACAGACATTAGGGTGTGCCATGGGGTCATCAGGTCTTTCACCCCATTCCATGTCTAAACAAGCTGACATGATATGGTATAGGAGAATGGGGTGAGAGTTAGACCTGATGATCCCATGGCTCACCCCGACATCTGTTGGTCTGTGGCGGGTGCAGTGGGTGTGGGTGTGGGGTGGTAGGTGTGGTAACCCTAACATCACATTTCCATACTTTTTACCACTGTGCTATCAACCTTAATTGATGCATTAACTAAGCTTTTTGCAATGAATTTCCCTTCTATTTGAGAAAGTGTAAAATAACTGGTAACTGGCATGTGTTTGTGGGAGTGCAGGCCGTCCGGGCCCTGTGATCCTTTCACATGACTCATATTTTGTTTAATAGTATGTATACTGTATGTGGGACTGCAGACCCTCTGGGCCCTGTGCACCCACTTACACATAAATATGGAGCCATACAGCAGCCCGATAGTGCTGAAAAGGAACCCTCGTAACACTTATTAGGCAATATCTAAGTAACCATAGTAACTATGAAACAAATTCCACTAATGTTGTAACCATGACATTGAAACCTCCACGCATGCTTATGGGTAGCAAAAAATCCATATTTCAAATCATTTTCAAGATATGAGGGCAGAAAGGCACTGCAGTGTTATTCTATGGGAAATTTCTCAACTTCGGAATGCTGTAACTATGGGCCTGTTGAATGTTTTGGGACCAAACCACTAAAAGGCACATCTGTAGGACCAGGGCTTGTCACCCTGCAAATTTCAGCCAAAACGCACAATCCACCTTGGCACAATGAAGTGATAAAAAAAGAACTCATAGCACAATGTTTTCTTGCATTGTTTTCATGACAGTTTTAATGTTTTCGTGGCACCCCTATTCCTTGTAATAAATTCTTTTTGTGCACAAAAAATACGTTGTCAAGCCACCTTTTATTTTGTGCACAGTCATTATCGCTCACACAAAAAAATGTCAAAATTGTGGAATAATTTTGAAAAACATATTTCCAGACTACTTGCACAAAAACTGAAGTTCCTCAAGGCCCGAATAGGTAAACACAAGTGCTGGTATTTAGCAGGAGGCACTATTTTTCAATTTACAAAGTTTTTTGTCTCTCGCTAACTGAAAACAAGATGGTGGCAGCACAAAACCAAAAATCTGGAGTACGAAAGGAAAAACGTTTTCAGAAAAGTTTATGCATCTCCCATATACATTTTCCCATACGCTAAAATCTTCCATAACTTTTGAACAGATTATTATTTTTTCACCAAATCATTAAAAGACATCACCCTGACCCAGATCACATATACAAATGCACATTTGAAGCCAGATGCACACACCTTTCGCTCTCTAAAGCCTGACAAAGAATTGCACAAAAGTTGAGGATTTTTCACATTTTTGATGCTCCACAGCTCCACAGTAACAGTACATCTGACCAGAATGAAATCATCCAGATCCAGATCTATGGTTGGACAGTGCACATACAAAATGTCAAGCAAATCGGACACACGGTTGCAAAGTTATTAAAGTGCAAACTTTGGGGATTAAAATAGAAGTTGGCTGCCAACTTTAACTATACCTGCACTACTGTGCAGGTATAATATATAAACCATTTGGCATGATGTGCACAGCAGGGTAGTTGGAGCAAATGAATTAACCAATATATATATATATATATATATATATTTTTTTTTTCGTTTTTGTTGACTGGGTAAGTGCACTAGACAAATCCTGCCTATTTTCAGGCATGACCCGTGGGAGGGGGATACAGATGAATGCCAACTGACCTTGAACCAGATGAAACTGTTGGTGGTATTTTTTTTTAGTGAATGAGGGAAATTTGGCCAGGACACTGGGGAAATTCCCCTCCTCTTTTCAATAAGTGCCATGGGATCTTTAACATCCACCTGAACTACCACCAATCCAGGCAGATGGGACCTCGGTTTAACGTCTCATCTGAAAGACTGACTACTTTTACTGAATACGTATAAGCCTTCCCTCCCCTTTGGAAGAGGCCAACATACTTATTACCACCTTGTGTGGCCCATAGGCTGCTGAAGCATGAGGGGTGGTTCTTAATGGGCCAGGCTCCAGAGTGCTCCCCCACCCAAGGGCACTGCTGACTGGTGACCTTTGTCATACAGTTATCCTTCTCCTTTGGCTATCACCTGTCTGGTACCAGTTGCCAAGAGCTCATTTCTCCTCAGCCTCAGTGCCCATCTGAAAAGGAGTTACTACCTTGTTAACCCACTATACAATACTTCACTACTACCATGCCAACAATCTGCCACACTGCCCTGCCACCATCATCCCTACATGACTGTGACAAAACCTGCCTATCTACCCACCTAGGTCTACTAAATATCCCACTAGAGAAGAAGAAAAAAAAACAGTAAACCCAGTGGGGAAAAAAATGTTGTAAAATTTCTTCCTGACCCCTAAGGTGATTCTCCATGGTGGGACAGTGGGTTCCTTAACCACAGTTCCATGCCCCTGCTTTCTGAGGCAAGGACTATGAGGGTATCTGCTGCAGGTAGGGGCTAAAGAAGATAAAGCTTTTGATGCACCTACTTAAATAACCAAAGCCCCTCCTACAAGCAGATAATAGCTCTCACCTCCATGGAACTCTACCCCCTGCCTAACCCTGCCTCTAATGGGTGAAACTCCCACCTGTCTGTCCAGTTGCCATCTAGGGCATTCTCTTAGACAAACTCTGCCTGCAGCATTACATTGCAGGATCTAGCATTATGTTATAGTTCACAACCCCTTCCTTTACCTGGAAAAACAAGCCACACAACATACTTGGAGGAAAATAACCACAACCATGTGTTTATTAATCTGTGGCAGTTAGAAGTGGACTGGAAAAAATGTTTGCTAATATCATTTACATAAAAATATCCTTTCCAAGAAACATAGAAACATACATAGACTTTGACAACAAAGAAGGGCCACTTGGCCCACTGAGTCTGCCCGTTTCCCTAACTATTGGATAAGCTGCAGATCCTAGTTAACCAACAGCCTACTTCCTCCTTCCCCCCACTAGAATTGCTTTATGTCTGTCCCATGCATTCTTGAAATCCCCCACTGTTTTTGACCCCCATTACCTCCTCAGGAAGGCCGTTATATGCATCCACCACCCCTCCATGAAAAAATACTTCCTCACATTGCCCCAGAGCCATCCCCCTTCTGTGTTCAAATTGTGTCCCCTTGTTCTTGCACATCTCTTTTTCTGAAATATGCTACCCTTTTAGACTTTGTTGATTCCCTTGAGGTACTTAAATGTTTCTACCATGCCCTCCCTCTCCCTCCTTTCCTCAAGGGTATGCATATTAAGCTTCTTTAGTCTCTCTTCATATGGCTTCTGGTGCAGACCCTGCACCATCTTAATTGCCTTCCTCTGGACTGCCTCCATCCTGCCCTATCTTCTTGTGGAGATGGGGTCTCCAGAACTACACACAGTATTCCAGATAGGGTCTTACCTACTGTCTGTACAAAGGGATAACAACTTCTTGTTTTCTACTGGTGATGCCTCTTTTTATGCATCCTAGTATCCCCCCAGCCTTCCTTACTGCCTTCTCAAATTGTTTGCCTGCCTTTAAGTCATCTGATATGATTATCCCCCAACTCCCTTTCCATTTTTGTTGTTGTTAGTACCTCCTCTCATATTGTGTACTCTTCCCTTGGGTTTTTGTTTCCCAGGTGCATTACTTTGCACTTCTTTGCATTGAATCTAAGCTGCCATACTTTTGACCATTCCTTCAACCTTGCCAAATCCCCTTCTCATCCATTCCACCCCCTCTTGTGTATCAACTCTACTGCAGATCTTTGCGTCATCTGCAAAGAGGCATACTTTCCCTTCCAGTCCCTCTGCAATGTCACCTATAAAGGCATTAAAGAGGACTGGTCCCAGTACTGAACCCTGCGAGACCCTACTAGTAACCCCCCTTTCTTCAGAGTGGACTCCATTTACTATTACCCCTTGTGTCCTGTTCTTCAGCCAATGTTTTACCCAGGCTACCACCCTGTGATCCACTCTCAGGCTAGCTAACTTGTTTATTAATCTTTTCTGTGGGACTGTGTCAGATGCCTTGCTAAGTCTAGGTAGGCCATATCCACAGTCCCTCCCTGGTCTACTACTTTGGTCACCCAGTCAAAGAAATAGATTAGATTCATCTGACATGACCTCCCTGCTGTGAATCCATGTTGCCTTGGGTCTGTAGCCCACTGGCCTCTAGGTACTCAACAATTCTTTCCTTCAGAAGTGATTCCATAATTTTCCCTACCACTGAGGTCAAACTAACAGGTCTGTAGTTTCCTGCCTCTGTCTTGCTCCAACTTTTGTGAAGAGGAATCACATCTGCCCTCCTCCAATCCTCAGGTACCACACCATCCTCCCATGATTTGTTAAAAAGGGTAGTCAGTGGTGTCACTAGTTCTCCTCTTAGTTCTTTTAGAATTCTGGGGTGAATCCAGTCAGGCCCCATTGCTTTGTCCTCATTCAGTTTTAGGAGTTGTTTCAGGACCCTTGCTTCTGTGAAAGGACTGGTATTGAGCCCCACATCCATAGCGCTTTGATTGTTTAGTTTAGGTACCTCCCCCTCCTCTTATTTTGTGAATATGGAGCAGTAGTATTCATTCAGTATCCCTGCTTTAAGAAACTGCATTAATGCAACATTTAGGGTTCAACCTAAAGTGACAAATAGGGAAATGTGGTTTTAGAGTTTCCAATCCTGAAACCCCACACCCAGCCATGAAGCAAATCAGAGGTACAGTCTTCATTGGGGTTGTCAACCCTAATGCTCACCTCATTCTAAACACTCCTGAAACCTACACATCTATGTCCATCACATCTGAGCTTTCTTGCTGTCACAATGGGGTTGCTTTAAGGTTGACAACCCCAAGGAAGACTGTACCTCTGATTTGCTTAAGGGATGGGCATGGAGTTTTAGGGTTGAAAACCCTAAAACCACATTTCCCTACTTTTGTCACATTAGGCTGAATCCTAAATGTCACCTTAATGCTTTTTTTTCAAATAATTTCCTTACTTTTTTAAAGATAGTACAATCATATCCTCATTTTCCTCTAGGAGCGCAGAGCCCTTCCATCCCTCCATATATCCATAGATGTATGCTATTGGGTAAGCACAGGGCCAAAAGGTCCCTTCTCTTGAATTTGTAGCAAAACCAAATTGTCACACAGCCTTCTTAGTACCCAACCTCATGAACTCGGTACTGAAAATGTTCAAATCCCCACTGAGATGTTATTCCTCAACACTGCAATGTCATTCCACACCACATATGCAAAAACATAATTTGGCCGGAATTTGAAAAATGACAGCTGTCACATTCATGAGGTGGTGTAAAAAATTGGCTATGTTGAAAATTTGAGGTAAAAATATTTAAAATGACCAAAGTTATGAGCGAGCATAGCAAAATTTCAAAAGATGTGCATAACTTTGCCATTTTCACATATTTTGACCACAAATTTTCAACATAGCCATC
The DNA here is from genome assembly GCA_016271365.2 of Neoceratodus forsteri. Taxonomy (NCBI): domain Eukaryota; kingdom Metazoa; phylum Chordata; order Ceratodontiformes; family Ceratodontidae; genus Neoceratodus; species Neoceratodus forsteri. The sequence continues at coordinate 803,098,987 of CM057449.1, read as the reverse complement.
TTATGACCCCACCTCATGAACAAATGCAGTGAAAACATTCAAGTCCTACCCTAAAGATGATTTTGCCAAGCAACCGTAAAATCACCTGTCATAGAAACATCAAAACTGTTGGCAGAAAAGTTCCTCCTGGCCCACTCAGTCTGCCCCAAAGTCCCTACTTACTGTGCTACTGTAGAACCTAATTGGTCTTTGGCCTTCCCCACCATCCTGTTTCTAAGGTCCCCCTGTATCTATCTCATGCATGTTTGTAACCTGTTACTGTTTCGGTACTCACCACCTCTGCTGGGATGCTATACCAGGTGTCCACCACCAGTGATGGGCGAAGTGTGCTCAATCCGCTCCTTGAAATGATTCATGGAGCAAAGGCGGATTCGCGGAGTGCTCCACAACGTGAAGTGGAGTACTTGGCATTATAATGAGTAACACGAAGTCCATTGAAAACAATGACTTTGCATTACTCTGCCTTCCCAGACAACTACTCCAACAAATTTTAAGGTGAGGTGCATTGAGAACAATGCACTTCACCTTACATCGCCTTGTTTTCAAACTCCGAAGGCAAATTTTGCAGTGATTCATGGGATTTCAGGTCACATGGGCTCTATATTGTTCTGCACAGCATCAATTCAGGGTAATGTGTGTAGTAAGGAGTAGGAGACAGTGTGCTCTGAGAGCTGTATGTGATTGAAATGTTCTAAAAGCTGTTAAAAAAGCATTTTTGCATTTTTTGGGAGGCTCAAACTTTAGTTCATCGATTGTAGGAAACCCTCCTGTGCTCATATCATTGAGCATTTTTGTTTTTGTGTGGATTTTGAATGTTAATGTAAGCATTGAGTGTGTGTAGTGAAAGACAGTGAAAATGTGATTGGGGGAGGGGCATATCTGTGATGTAGGTAGATTTAAGTTGGAGAAATAGTGATTTCTTTGTTTTTTGGTTATAGTTTTGTTATATAACTGACTGTGTTAATGTACACACAGTATTATTGTCAGTAATTGTTGAAATTTTCTTGCTGATTGTGTGTTGTGTGGATCTGGTGCAGCAGTTCACAATTTCAGGTTGTTTACATTACAATATGTGGCATATTACTGAACTTTTCAATTTGCTATGCATTACTCATTCACCATTGTAGGCAAACTGTTCTGTGTGTGTGTGCGGTGTTGCGTGACATCAAATAATACACCTTTTATTGTGTCACAGACTAGTGTAATTGCAGGCGCAGCAGTGTGAACCTGCTGTCCACTGCAGCTGCCTGACGTTGTACTGCATTCTGCAATCGTGGTATCTTTTCTTTGTTTTGCTGCTTGTACTGCCTTAAAAATCTGCAGTCAGTGCTCCCCCCACCCCAACCAACAAAAGGAATTTTTTTACCATATCGGATTGTTTCTTTGACCTCATCAGCACCACTGGTTAATGAAGTTGTTTTCATTGCTTGACAGACAAGTCTCTTATATGTTGCTGAAGCTACAGTTGTTTTTTTGGCTTCACATCCAGCATTCCCCCAATCAGACAGTGAACGTATCAAAATCTAAATTTGGTTATAATATTGTGGTTGTCACCCAAAATGCCCACAAAGAGACGTGCAAGCGAAGCTGGTTCTCGCCATGGCAATGCTGGCAGTAAGATAGTCTGTGGGTATGATAGTATGCAGACGCAGACGTGCATTGCTGATGTGAAGAAAGGTATTTCTTCTGCAATGTTTTTTACAGCCCAATCAATGCCTTCACTCATAGTTGGAGGAGATGATGTTTTCCCAGCTGGTGGTGTTGGTGTTACTGGTGTTAGTGGTGGTGGTAGTATTTGTATTGGTGCATCAAGTTTGAATTCCGACCAGTGTACCGTATCCAAAAATATTAAGTGTGAAGCAGTGCCAGTAAGTGGCAGTGTAGATGATGTCATACTTCCCACTAACATCCCAGTAACTGACCCTGAGGATTCTGATAATCAAGTCAATGATGGCATGCAATGTGATATTCCATCCACTGTGGCGGTTAATGTCATGCATTTTCCATGCAGTGATTCACAGTGTAGTGAAAAAATATCAAGAGATGGTGGTGTAGATGCTGATGATGAATGTGATGATGACAATGATGTTGCTGTTGTTGCAACATGCAGTCCACAGCTAGCATCCAAGCAGAAGATGTGGATGTGTGTGACATTGATGAATATGATGATGATGTAATTGACCACAGTTGGGAACCAGAGAAAAAAGAAATTCAAAGTGTCTCTGTCTGAGTCTGTTTGCAGGAATCCCCCCCCCCTGAAAACTTGTGATTTACTGGTTTTAGTTGATGATGATGACCCAGTAATAAATATGATAGGTAGTCGTGGTGCTCAGTTGCAGTCCAGGTGTTCAGTGCCCGAAACATCACGTGCCCCCCCCACTTCAGTGCTTAAAATAACAGACATAAATAAGCAACATCATGGACATGTTAAAAGCAGAGCATCACAATCCCTTGTTTGGGATTTTTTTGTTCAAGATACAAATGATGAGTCAGTTGCAATCTGCCAGGTTTGCCATGTGCGTGTGAGTCGAGGTAAAAAGGGGGAGCCATCTGGGCACAGGACGACAGCATACGCATCTTAAGAATATGCCATTGGCACTGTGGACCCAGCACAAGTTGGCAGCTAATATCACAGTCGGTTGTTCACCCTCATCACCAGCAGCCATAGCGGGCATGTTATCCTCTTCCATGACTGCTAAGTCCAGTAGTAAATTAAACGTATGCAGTACTGAGGTAATAAGAGCAGAGGATTACCACAGGCATGATGAGGTAGGACCATAATGACTTTGAAATGTTGTCCAGTGCTGGTGAGAGTAGCACTTTTTGTATTGATGGTGGTGGTGTGAATGCAGTATGTCTAGTGCAAGTGGTACATCAACCCCAGTTGGCAAATCTGGCAAAATAACTGCATTTCTGGGTTTGTCATCATCACCTGCGCAACCATCTTCATCAAACATCCACACTCCACCCCCTGCCAATGCCATTCATCACAGAGTATAACCATTTGTGATCATACCCCATGTAAAATGTTGAAGTCAGCCCAGGTTACAGAAGGTTTTTGTGCATAAGCTGAAGTACCCCCCCCCAATCATACATTGTCAAGTGAACTTAATGCTGCTGTAGCGGAAATGCTGGCAATTGATCTTTTGCCCTTCTCCTTTGTGGAGAATTCTGGGTTCTGGCAGTTTGCTGCATGTGCCTATCCAAAATGAAAAGTCCCATCCAGGACATACTTTTCTACCCATGCTGTCCCCGAATTGTTCCGCACTGTCTCCGACTCAGTAAGACATGCCCTTCAACATTCTTCCTCTCCATTCATCCATTTAAGTATGGATATGTGGACACGTGTTAAAACAGCGGGGAGTTCATATTTGTGTATAACTGCAGATTGGGCACAGGTGCTGGGGGTTGTTTGTGATGTTGGTAGTGTGAATAATCAGTGCACTAAGGTGGATTGTAGCAGTAGCAACCTTCCAGGAATTTGACAGCATGCAATGACTGCTATGTACAATGTGACCTGTTCACACACTGGTGAGAACATGTTGGATGTGGTACTGACTGAAATTGACAAATGGCTAAAACCTCTGTCCCCGAGAGCTGGGTTCATAGCAAGTGACAATGGGTCAAATGTGGTGAAATGCATCATGAATGGTGGATTTTTTTTGTGTTCCATGCATGGCTCACTGATTAAATCTTGTGGTGCACAAGTTTCTTCAGCACCATGATGTAAAGGAAATGCTGACTGTTGCACGATGTGTCTGCTCTCACTTTTCAAGATTTGGAAAGGTCTGTGACCAACTGCAGCAGTTGCAGATACAAAACAGCCTGCCTCAGCACCACTTGAAGCTGGAAGTTGTCACCCGATGGAACTCCACTTTATACATGGCAGAGAGGTTGTATGAACAATACAAAGCCATCTCAGATTATCTTGTGATGCACACTAGCCGTGACAGTTCCGGGGCCTCCATGTTTATGATGACTGAACAGTGGTGCCTCATGGACTCTGTAATAACAATTTTGCTGCTTTTTGAACATGCCGCACAGGCAGTGAACGGCGAGTCTGCCTCCATTAGCTAATCAATTCCACTGCTGCGGGTGAATGTACAGCATGGCCTTGATGTTGCTGGAGATGGTGGTATCAGTATGTTGCTGCAACACATGCTGACAGTATTCGACAAGAATTGCCACGTTGTGAACATTCAGCGTAGTGACAACTTTGCCATAGCAATAATGCTGGACCCACGATACAAATGTGGAATTGCATCGGTACTGGAGGGAGGGCCTGAACAGGTAAAAAATATTAGTGGTCAACTGGTACGCTTGGTTCATGGGGCACAGAAGTCACGTGCCAAGGTCGGCAAACCTCAGAAGCACAATCTGGTTGAAGGTGTACCTGTAGGTCTATCATGCATATCCTGCAAGGGGAAGGGGACTGCAGTTCAAGGTGGTCTGGCATCCAAAGTGGCTGGCGTCAACCCATTTTAGGAGGCTTTGTCTCAAATGGGTATTTGTGAAATAAATGATTCAGGAGAACAGGATGATGCATCAACAACTGGACTTAGTGCTGCTCAGAGAATGGTTGAGTCATATTTGTCTGAAAACAGGCATCTGACAATAACTGAAGATCCTCTTTTGTACTGGAGTGGAAAGGTCAGTGAATGGCCAAAGCTGACTGCAGTGGCACTGAAGTACCTCACATACCCACCCTCCAGTGTAAGTGTTGAGAAGGTATTCAGCTCAGCAGGTGTAATAGTCAGGGATCGTTGGACAAACCTGTCTGCTGCAAATGTTAGTTTTCTAACATTCATTAAAATGAATGAGTGGCACATACCAGCACAGACTGTAACCTTGGTATTTGTGTCCCGGCCTGGTCACGGTGGTTTTGGTGATGTGGAAATGGACCATCCTGGTGGCACTGGCAGTGGCTGCCTGAAACGGCCCACCACTGATGTAGATGACAACACAATGGAGAAAGAATTTCTCCGTGGTCAGACTTCAGACATAGATGACTGTGAGGGAAGCTTTCTTTATGAGGATAATGATGTGGTTAATGTTGGCAGGTTTTAACTGAAGTTGTTAAAAGGCGATGTGCCACCCAGGACCACCACCACCCCCGGGACTGATGTTAGCCACTGCCACCACTAAGCATGAGTCTGGCCACCCCCCTGAACCACCACCACCAGGACTGATATTAGCCACTACCACCACTGAGCATGAATCTGTGCACCCCCCCAGATCACCACCACTGGGACTGATGTTAGCCACTGCCACCACTGAGCATGCATCTGTCTGCCCCCAAACCACCACCACCTGGACTGATGTTAGCCACTGCCACCACTGAGCATGAGTCTGTCTGCCCCAGACTACCACCACTGGAATTGATGTAAGCCACTACCACCACTGAGCATGAGTCTGTCCGCCCCCTGGACCACCACCCCTGGGACTGATGTTAGCCACCACCACTACTGAGCATGTGTCTGTACAACTGCTGGGCCACCAGCACTGGGACTGATATTAGCCACTGCCACCACTGAGCATGAGTCTGGCCACCCCCAGACCACCACCACCTGGACTGATGTTAGCCACTGCCACCACTGAGCATGAGTCTGTCCACCCCATAGACCTTCACCACCAAGACTGATGCTAGGCACTGCCACCACTGAGCATGAGTCTGTCCGCCCCCCAGACCACCACCACTGGGACTGATGTTAGCCACTGCCACCACTGAGCATGAATCTGTCCGACCGCCAGACCACCACCACTGGGACTGATGTTAGCCACTGCCACCACTGAGCATGAGTCTGTCCATAACACCACCTCCATCAACCACAGACACAAAGCTTCTTAATATTTAAACCATAAAGTGAGTATGTGTAGTCATGTTTGTTAGGCTGTTTCACTTCCATTAGTTGTATGTTTTGTCTTCTGTAACTTTTTAGAGCCACAATGGTAAAACAGATACGGTACACTTATTTTGTTTTTTTTACAGGTTAACAAAAAAGTCTCCATCATTAAAACTTGGTGGGAATGGTACTGCAGCTGTACCATACAGAGGAAGAACCTATGGAATATCCATCTGAAATCAATTCTGGTAAGCATGAAGATTTTATTTAATCTGTTTCATTGTTTTGGAAAGACTGAAGCAAATATTGCACACAGGTTGTGTTAGTTGACAAGATGTGGGTCTGAAATGTAACTTGACTTGAGATTGAGAACCAGGGAGGGACAAATTACAATTAAGTTGTAAGAAGTCATTCATTTATTTTTTTAGGAAACTTCCAGATGCTTTGTTGTTCTGTCAAAGTGGCCTTATCCAAAAAAGTTATTCAACATTGCACATTAGCAACTTGTATTGACTATATATTTGTGTCTGCCAATATTAAAATTACCAATGCTGGGACGACCTCTTTGGAATTCTTGAATCATAAACTGGTAACTGTTTCCATAGGTGATACTTTAGCTGAGCTAAGGGGTCCAGGTATATAGAAGTTTAACTCCTCCTTGCTTTTGGATCAGGGCCTTCTAATCTCCTTGACTCAGCTAATTACATACAGAAAATCCATTTATGTTTGCTATGATGATAGCATTAGGTGGTGAGAAGACACACAGCATGATATCACCCTGCTGTTAAAACAGTATAGTAAGGAAAAAAGTAATAATGTATATTTAACTTATCTACGGCAAGGCAACAGTTGCTAAATTTATTCTCTATTATGTACTCCACAGATCAAAATCTGACCAAGCAAATACAAGTAATTCAAAAAGATATGAGAGAGTTCTTGAAACAAAAACCTTCCCAGCTATATAATCAGCAGAAATTTAGCACCCAAGAAGTGATTCAGGATGCTTGTCTTTTTACGTTCAATACTCCTCAAGTAGAAACAAAATGAATGTCTAAATGAAAAAAAATAGGGCAGGAGATGTTCATTCTTCTGGAGAACAAATTTAAAAAATAGTCACAGAATATTCAATAAATTCATTTTTGGAAATCTCATCAAATGAACCAGATATTAAAAATGATCTGGGAAACATTAATATCCCAGACCCCACCCCTCAGGTGCTGAGGAGCATTAGCCAACCATTATCCTCAAAAGAAGTATTAGAGGGGATTAAACTATTAAGGAATAATATATCCCCTGGTCCTGATGGACTACCCAATGAGATATACAAAATTATTGAGGGGACACTTGAGTGAGGAATTGACTAACGTATATAATGATATTTTACAGTCTGGTTGTGCCCCTTTAAATTTTAACAAAGGAACTCTAATCTACTTTCATAAAAAACATGATAAGGAAGATCTGGAGAACTGGAGACCCATATGTATGATTAATGTTGAATGTAAAATATTGTTAAAAATTCTAGTAAATAGATTAACTCACATAGCTGAAATAGAGATTTTTTTCAAATCAAGCATGCTCTGTTCCTAACTGATCAATACGAGATCACCTAATTTTAATAAGAGAGATCTTTTCTCATAGGAGGTCAAACAATTGTCTTGGTTACATTGTGCCCCTGGATCAGAGAAAAGCATTTAATTCTGTGTGCCATAACATTCTATGTGAAGTACTGCAGTGCTACAAAGTCCCTTCTGCGATAATAGGTTGGTCAAAAGCCTTAGGACTGCCACAGTAACACCTGTAATAAATGAGAGATATCACCCATTAATCCCAATAAAACTAGGAGTCTGTAAGGGCTGCCCATGAGTACTCTTCTATATGTATCATTCATTGATCACTTGTTGCAGAAATTGAATATCTTATGGTCTATAACACCTATTTCTGGTCCTAATATTCACACTTCTCCCAGAGCCTTAGCTTATGCGGATTTGTGCCTACTGGCTGCAGAAGCACATTCTGTTTTTTCTGGAATATCAGAATGTGGGGCCTTTGGCACAGTTTCAAGTGCTACATTAAATTTAAAGAAATGTTGTGGGAAAGCTGTTGGAGTTCAAGATGTTCAGATAAATAGTATTGGTCCTTTGAAATTATCGCATAGCACTATTTCCATTCTGGGAATACAATTTGGTTCTTTGGACTGTGAAGTAATCAATTGGGAGGAGAAGTCAGAACTAGGGAGAAAAAAAGTGGAAGTCTGGAATAAGTGTAAGATGGGGAAAAAGAAAAGGGTTTATTTTGTAAAAACTCTTTTAATCCCAATGTTGTTGTATCTGAGTTATGTGTTCCAGCCACCCAAAAAAACTAGAGACCTGCCATTGGACAGAGGCAGTCTAGCAATGGTTAATTCCAATCTGTTTTTTAATAGTATATTCCTAATGAGTAATTTAAAAGCTATTTTGATTAATACAGAGAAAATATGGGGGTTTGGTTATATGAAAATTGTAAACAGTGGTTTCAGAATTGGGAGGCAAATTCTCCAAAAGTCCAGAAAGGCTCTGTACAGTTACAATACCTAAGAGAGACTTTTCTTCACCTTAAACAGTGGAAGGTAACACCCAGAAATGTGATCTCAGTCCCTACACACAAAGTTTTATACAAAGATCTGGTATCTACTCTGTGAGGTCCCTGTAGTTTTGGGAAAATGTCCTGCACAGTACAAACAGTCATTAGAGGCTTTTCTTGGTTGTCCAAGAATTCCAGCCCACATGTAGGACTTTCATTGGTTGTCATGCCATGAAAAAATAAATATAAAAAATAATCAAAAGCATAAGCAGATACAAGAATGAATTTGCTGTTGTCTGCAATGTATAAATACAATAGAGACTATACAGCATCTTCTGTTTGACTGTTCCTTTATTAAGGGGTTTGGGGAGTATATAGCAAATCAATGGGAAGTGCCACTGTTCCAGACTATTACATATGAGAATATTATGTACGTCGATATTCCTATAAACTGGAACAAATTAAGTTTAAACACAGTCCATGTGTTATTTAGCATTATTAAATGGAACATTTGGATGGAAAGATGTTTGTTCACTCTGCAGCAAAATGATTCTTCTCACACTGAGGTTTGTAACAAAATTTTGAGTGATTTAAGGAATATATATTTGGCAGAATGTACTCAATTTTATCAATCTACTATAGCAGAATTGTGAAGAAATATGCCATGGGTCACAGAATAAGTGCTATAAAACTTAGCCTTGTACTTAAATACTAATAGACTGTATTTGTGTTAAAATAGTGTATATCTCAATAGACAACAACGAATAGCTTATTTTGTATGTATCTTACATTCAGATTGTAGAAATATTGCAAATGTAATGTAATTCACGATTTCTGTATTGAATAAAATGTTCCCCTACTCTGTAGGCAGAGGGTGCTGTCCTTCTGTCTGCAGTGATGGTGGCTGTCAGTTTGGATTCAGAGTCTGATGAGAGAGGATGGCACCCAGATCTGGGAGCTCCTCCACTTGTTTCTGAGGTGGCTGGAATGCACTCACAAGATTGCCAGCTCACCACTTCTACTGGACCTATTAATGCACACCAGGATATGGCCGAGGTTCCAGCTGCAATTGGCAATACTACTACACCTATGGCATTGCTCCAACAACAAAAATATATACAGGAGCAACACAAATTAATGCAAGAAAAATGAAAACTATTGGAAATGGAGTGCTCACATGCGATTAAACTACTCGATGAGGAAAAAAATTAAAAAAAGAACTCTGGGGTTATCCTCACAGCAAACTTCAAAAGTTTTCATCTTTGTTGTAGTGGATGGCCCTCCAGATGGACCTATACAACAGGAAGATGGCAGTAAGGATTTACAGGTGGACCAAGTCCTAGGAAGTGCCGGTTGGTCACCTGAGAAAGCACTACGTGGTGCAGGCTGGACTCGCCGAGAGGATGGTACCTGGCAGGTGGAGGATTCTGGTGAATTAACAGAATTAAACCTCATGGAACAAACAGCAGTGAAGGAAAAAGAAAAAGAACAGTCACAGACCTGGGAGATTCCTCTTACAGAGGAGTGGCAGAATCCTGCAGATCATATGGCAGATGAGGTCTCTATGGCTGAAACTGAATCAGCAACTCATGCCACAGATACTTTTCCAGGAACAGAATGGGAGAGGGAGGATTGAGCCCCTTTTGAGGAAAATAGGGCAGAAGTTAAGTCTATGCCACCACCCCCACAGCGGCACCAGTCTTTCAAGAGGTAAAAGGAAAAAAAGCTAAGATGCAGCTGCAAGCAGAACCTGTCCCCTTGGAGGCAGCAGTGGAGACAGAAAATAGATATTCTATCTTGCTGGTCAATCAAGAAGGAGGTGATAGGGACTCAGGTACTGCCTTCTTTACCTCTTCACAGATGAATGTCACTTCTGAACCAGATACCTCAGCTGGTCCTATGAGCAAACTTTAAAAAACAAAACAAAGAATGGGCCCTAGGAAAGGAATTACGAAAAGTTCCAGGAAAGTTGTCAATCCTACCTAAAACAACTAAAGGCCTGGGTGAACAGAGCTATGATTTGAAAATAGCCAGCTTGAACATGAGCAGGATAAAGTCTGATGTAAAACTGTTGTCTGCTTTTGATATGTTTTCATCACTTTCCTTAGACATTGTTTTTTTTTTTCTAGACATCAGATTGTACAGTGCCCAAGATTTCAAAAAGGCTGAGGGGGCATGGGTATGGGAACCTAGTTTTTGGTCGGGTGGTGAGGACCTATATTGTGGGCTTGGCATTTGTTTCTTTGACTCACACGTTACCATTTCACATATGGTGGACATAGTCCCTGGAAGGGCTTTCCTTCTAGATTTTACAATCCAGAACAGTGCATTTCGGCTTATAAATATCTATGCTCCACAAAATAAAGTTGCTAGAATATCTCTTTTAAAAGTTATGCAACCTTTTTTGTTCAATAGGAAAAATATTTTGTTTGGGGGAAGGGACTTTAATATAAATAGGTCTATTACAGACAGGGGATTCAAAAATAGTGAATTATATTGTGATACCAATGTTTTAAACTCCCTCATAGACCTTATGGGTCTTTGTGATGTTTTTTCACAACATACTGCAGTCTCCCTGCTCCTCATACTTTTTTTTCAAGGTAAGAGATCCTTTAGGACTGATTACTGGTTTGTGTCACCATCTTTACAGTAAGGTGACCCAGCAGTACAAATAGTAGTCACTTCAGACCATGTTTTACTCAGTGTAACTCTTTTCAGTCACCAACATACCTCAAGGGGAGGAGGCTATTGAAAGTTAAATCTTTCTTTATTAGATATCCCAGAAGTGAAAAGTGGTTTTATTGATGCCATTAAGGCCAGAAGGTCTTTGTTTTTTTTTATATGACTCCATACAAGATTCATGGGAGGACTCCAGAAAAGATTTAGATCCTTTTTTTCAAACAGTAGGTAGACTTCTGGGCACCTGTAGAAACCAGATGTATTCGGAACTAGGACAAAAACATTTTAAGTATCAGGATAACATATTCCAGGGGCAGGGAGTAGATTTGGTGGAGCTTCAGGCAACTAAAGAGGCTCTTATAACAACTCAGTATGACAGGATGTCTTCCCTTCTACAAGAGCAAAAGTTTGGTACACATGGCACTCGGGCACATGCAAACCATTTTGAATGTTTTGCTGCTCTAAGAAAGAACAAACAACAAATGGGATTGTTTACACACAAAACAAGATGTATTGTCAGAAACAGACAGACACATTTCCTCATTATTTACAGAGGACCCAAATTTGGGATACTCACAAATTTCATACTGGTTGGATAAATGCACTCTAAAGCAGGCACCCATGCATTTCATTCAGGACTACAGAAACCTGTTACACACTTGAAAGTGCAGGGGGTTATTTCCCAGTCTGCATTAGGTAAAGCTGCAGGACAGAATGGGTTTCCTACTGAGGTATGCAGAATATTAGCTCCATTTGTGGCAAAGGAAATTGCCTGCTTATTTACTGAAAGTTTAAAACAAAATTCACTTCCACACAGTATATACCTAGGCTAAGTGATTCTGTTACATAAGCATGGACAGACAGAGACAGCCTTGATAACTGGAGACCAATTAACCTTTCAATCAGTGACTATATAATTCTGATGAAAATATTGAGTAACAGAATAACAACTTTCTTAGGGGACATAACCCATCCCATTCAATCTGGTTCAGTTCCCAACAGAACTATCACAGATGGGTTAATTTTATTAAGGGACATTTTTGATAGTGGTATATCACAAGAAGTCAAAGGTGTTTTACTCAGTTCAGACCAGAAAAAGGCTTTTGACAGGGTTTCACACACATATATATGGGCCTGTCTGGATAGAATGGGATTCCCACCACTTTTTATAAACTGGTTAAAAACATGCTACTCTCAGGCACAAGCAGCCCCTTATGTAAATGGGTGGATTCAGAAAACAGTGAATATCATTAGGGGAGTTTGACAGGTAGCATCTTTCAAAAAAAGAGGTGTGCAAGAACAAGGGGGCACAATTTGAAGATAGAAGGGGGGCGGCTCAGAGGTAATTTAAGGAAGTATTTTTTCACAGAGAGGGTTGTGGATGCATGGAACGGCCTTCCAGAGGAGGTTGTGGAGTCAAAAACAGTGGTGGAATTCAAGCATGCATGGGACAGTCATAAGGCAATTCTAGGGGTTGGGGGTAGGAAGAAGTAGGCTGCTGGTTAACTAGGATCTGCAGCTTATCCATTAGGTAGGGAAATGGGCAGACTGGGTGGGCCAAGCGGTCCTTATCTGCTGTTAAAATCTATGTTTCTATGTTTCTATGTCCACTTAGTCCTCTCTTGTATATCCTGACCCTAGAACCTTTTTGAGCACTGATAGAGCATACAGATGACATCAGAGGTATTTCCATTACTAGTACGGATAAAGAAATTAAGACAATTGTTCATGCTGATGACATTTGTCTTGTCTTGACAGACTTCCCTCATGCAATGCCATAGAAGCCATGATGGTAGAATACAAGAAGGGTTCAGGTTCAGGTTCAGAACATAATTTAAATAAAAGCAGATGTCGAAGTATAGGAAATGTACCAGCAGACAGAAGACATGTGTTGGGGATTCCTATATTACAGGAGGTATGTAAAATATTGAGTATTTATTTTGGTGGTACAAACATGGATGTACACAATTAGGAATTTCTGTTGAGGAAGGCACAAAACATGATCCAGAGATGGAACAGGTTGAGAATGTTCAAAAAAAGTGTGTGTGTATATATATATATATATATATATATATATATATATATATATATATATATATATAGTAAAGACCTATTTACTTAACATGCTTCTTCACTTCTGTGCAATTTTTCCTCCACCTAAACACTTGGACACCACCAAATACAGTGTTTTTTTCATGCAATATGAGGAAGCAGACTTAACATTATTAAGAGGGGCATTTTGTATTATAATTTTGCACAAGGTGGCCTTAGAACGGTGAACCCCATAGTCTTTTTCTTTTGTTTATTTTTTAATAAAAATATTAAGCCCATTTTACAAGGGACAACTGCAATCTGGAGTGATTGGATTCAGGATACAATTGTACCCATGACCCTGAATAGGGGACCCCAAGAGACTATACAGAGGCAGAAATCCATCCGAGATTTACCTGGTTATTTCCAGTCTTGTTTTAGTAAAATTAAGTTATGAAATTACAAAGACAACAACTTGATCAACGCCAACGAAAATAATTACACAATTTAATTATGAATCACCGTTTTTTAATAGCATCTGAATTCAGCTCCCACATAACAATCATAGTCAACAGACTAGTGCAATGTTGACATCATCATGGATTCCAACACATATGTGGGATTCACTGTGGCTCAGTGTACATAGCAAACTAAATGTAAAAGGGAATCTTAAACATAAAGCAATGAGAGAACGTAACTGGCCAAGAAAAAACTTATGTCAGGTACAAGAAGAAACCATGCAGGACTTTTTTTTGAATGGTTATATGTTATTCAATTCAGGGCCTTTACCTTTTCTATTTTGGGAAATCACACCCTTATTGCTCCTTACAGAGGATATTCTTCCTCTCGGGATATTACCACAAATGTGGCATAAATACCACATAGGTACAATGCATATCATTCTGGCTTGCATTAAGCACCATATTTGGCAAGCTAGATGTATATGGTCTCTCCAACAAATCTATCTTACACCTGAGCAGCTTTTTTGGAAATTGCATTCTAACATTCAGACGTTAAAACAAAATGAAAGTATCACACTTCCCCCCAGAGGTCTTTACTAAACATCGGAAACATATGAATTGGTTAGATATAAGGTAAAAGAGATTTTTGATTTGGATTCCTTCTCATATCTATTTAAAACTAAAAACATTAAGGACATGCTTCATTAATTGTATGATTTAAATATAGGGATAGCTTAAACCTTGGAGTTTCTTAGATTAAAGTCTAAATCAGATTTTTGAGAGGGGACACTTATGATGTCATGCTCATTTGTGCCTTACAGGTTTTTTTTCTGTATTATTCAAATCAGCACACAGTGCCACAGAATATGGCTTTATCATTGTTTGGAAAACCTTTTTTCCCCCTACTTCTTTCCAATGGGGGGGGGAGGGTATTCCATAATCCTCATTTGCTTTGGGTTCTATTGTTTTTGTCTGACAATTTATTACAGTACGCATTAATATTATTCCAAAGTGGGAATGTATGTATGTTTTAAATACTTATTTACTTTAATGATTTTCAATCCATTTTTATACTACTTGTATTAAGTTTTACATGAACTATTCTTCCATTTTGGGGAAAAAAAACTTCCTCTGTTTATTTTCTTATTTGGGGAGAGGGGGGATATGCAATAATACTTATTTGCTTTGGATTTTTGGTTTTGTTTCTGAATTCAACATAGTTTTGTATATCTGTTTTCCAAATTAGGGAAATGTATGCCTTAAATACTTATTTGTTTTCATGTTTTTCAAGTTTTCTTTATACCATTTTGTATTACATATTGCATGAAATATTTTTTCAGTTTGAATAAAAAATTCCATAGCTCTTTTTGAGAAATGCCGAGGGATCTTTAATATCTACCAGAACTACCACCAGAACAGGCAGATGGTACCTCAGTGTAATGTCTCATCCAAAATACATCACCTCAGGAGTGCAGCACCCCCCTCATGCTGCACCACAATGTCAGTACTGGGATTTAACCAAAGTGCCTGGTGTGGGGATAAAACCCACAGCCAATGTAAACAAAAAAAGTCCGGAGTCTGCTGTTCCTTATAATGTATTCTTTTTATTTCAATATGCTTCACCCCTACATTTCGCTCCTATGAGCTTGATCACAGGGCTTCATTGATATCTATTCAAAAACAAATGAATATTTAATTACATGTCTTAACAACTGTAGTTTTCAAATAATTAAAGTGATTTTACTTCCACTTCATATATCTACCTGACAAATATGTTTCTATAAACTTTGGTGTTTTGAACTTCAAGGCTTAAATTACTTTCAACTTCCTCCTAAAACGAAAGTATAAAATACTTTATTTTAAAAGACGCTGATAGTTGCAGTCATGTCTAAACATAACAAAAGTTGCAATAACTTTAACAGCCCCATAGCCCGCATACCTTGGGAAACAAACGTACATCGCTCTGCACTCTGTATGCCTTTAGTTACTCTGAAAAGACCAAAAAACTCCGTGTAACCAATATTGCTTATCTGCCGAACACTGATTTCCAGTACAATACTGAGATATGCATTTACTGTGATCCAAATTTTAACTTACTCATTTAGTGATTACTCAATATGTGTTTCAGAGCATTATAATTCTATTTTCCTTTTTAAATTTAACCCGTCGCTATTTTTAAAGACATTTCAAGTTAGACCGTAATGGCGTGTACTTGCAAGAACGCTATGGCGTTGTAATGTTTCCCAGGGCTGCTATCCCTCTTGAGCAGCCTGATTTTCCCGCGGGAGTGATGTGTCACTTCCTGAAACTCTCACACCTAGCGAGAGCGTTGCTTAGCAACTAAACACACATTCCCTTAACTTTGGGAATGCGCGCGGTGCGTTCAGGCTGCTCGTAAACTAACAAGACTTGCTGCTTCAGCGCTTAAACATATAATGATTAAAGCAATATGAAAAAGAAAAGGAAACTTCTAAATATGCCAGAGGGTGGCTGATTATTTCATTTGTTTTATCATGTATTTAAACTGATATTCGATATAGAGATGTTGTGTTGTATGTTGCAGGAATACTCAAAACAGTATAGACAATGAATCGGAGTCTTACTTATAAAGTATTTCACCCATTAATTTAAACTTATTATATAAAAAATATACTATAGTAATAGCCATTTCCACATCAGAAAATGCCAACTACTTAGTAATTTATACTCATTTTATTAATGTTATGATTCAATCCAACGTTCCTTCCTAATAGGAACCCATCACAAAGCTCCTAAGCATTTGGCTCTACATTTATAAACTTACAATGTACATATCAAACATACATAAATATAACAGTTACTAACATTGATAGACTTAATCAAAACAACAAAATACAGTGTTTATTTATATCAAGTATTTGGTTACAAACATGCCTGCCAATTGCAATCAATATTCATACCAATAGATTGGTCTAAAGTTTTTAAACTAAAAATCCACTTCATTTCCATCTTATCAAACAATGTTTTGTAGTTACCACCTCTAAGAGGTTGTTTCACTACCTCAAAACCCCAAAACCTGAGGGATGCTCCCGTGTGCCCGGCCTCATTAAAGTGCAAAGCTACTGGAGATTTATCATTTTTATTTCTAATATCACTTTTATGTTCCAGTATTCGAACTTTAAGAGCCCTTTTGGTTTGTCCCACATACAATCTATCACATGGGCATTGCAAAACATAAATGACGCCTTCTGTACAATCAATATGGTCTTTAATGAGAAATTCTTCATTATAATGTGGATGTTTAAAAATTGCTTTTTTGCTAGTGTTATTACAAACTGAACATTTGCCACATTTGGTCATCCCTGGTTGTAGTGGTCCAAGCAATAATTGAGTTTTATTAATATTCTGATATGAAAACTGTGAATGTACCAATCTATCTTTTAAGTTTCTGACTTTTTTTAGATACTATAATTGGTCTCAATTGTAAAGATCTAATCCTAGAATTATCCATAGAGACTAAATGCCAATGTTTATTGATGAACTTTCTGATTTCTGCCATTTTATGATTGTATTTGGTGGCAAACACTATTCTCTCCTGTTTTTGAATCTGTTTTTTACTAAAAAGTTGTTCACGTGTTACTCTATTTTATCACTTGCTTGTATGAGAACTTTTTTAGGGTATCCCCTATTATGAAATCTACTCAGCATTTCTTCCTTTTGAACTAAATAATCATGTGTCTCTTTACAATTACGTTTGACTCTTACTAATTGTGCATAGGGAATGCTATTTTTTTAACTTAGGCTCATGGTAACTTTAATTGTGTAATAAAGTATTCCTATCTGTACTTTTCCTAAACAATGAGGTGCTGAACCTTGATTCTGTTATTTTGATCTTCAAATCTTAAAAAGGTATAACTGATTTGTTGTACTTTAATGTGAACTTTAAATTTTTATCAAAGTGGTTAAGTATATCATTAAAAGACAACAAATCCTGTTCTGTTCCAGTCCATAAACAAAATATATAATCTATAAATATTTTCCAAAGCTTGATTTTATTTTTGTAAATATTTTTTTCTTGATTAAAAATGAATTCCTCTTCAAAAATAATCATGTACGCATTAGCATAGCTGGGAGCCATCGTACTACCCATAGTTGTACCTTTGTCCTGTTGGTAAAACTTCCTTCAAATTCAAAATAATTATTCTCTAAAACAAATGTTGCTAATTCTTGCAACAAAATTGTTCTTGGTAATTTACCCACTGGTCTCTTATTGAGAACTTTTCCCATATTTATAACTCCCTCCCGATGAGGAGTAGATGTATACAAATCTACTATGTCCCAAGTAACAAGAAAAATATGTTCCAATTCAATCTGATTCATCACAATTTCTAATTTAGTCATTAAATCAGTAGACTCTTGTATATAAGTTTCACTTTTTTCTATTAACGGTTGCAAGTACTTTTCAGAGTAACTAAAGGCATACAGAGTGCAGAGCGATGTACGTTTGTTTCCCAAGGTATGCGGGCTATGGGGCTGTTAAAGTTATTCTAACTTTTGTTAGGTTTAGACATGACTGCAGCTATCAGCGTCTTTCAAAATAAAGTATTTTATGCTTTCGTTTTAGGAAGAAGTTGAAAGTAATTTAAGCCTTGAAGTTCAAAACACCAAAGTTTATAGAAACATATTTGTCAGGTAGATATATGAAGTGGAAGTAAAATCACTTTAATTATTTGAAAACTACAGTTGTTAAGACATGTAATTAAATATTAATTTGTTTTTGAATAGATATCAATGAAGGCCCGTGATCAAGCTCATAGGAGCGAAACGTAGGGGTGAAGCATATTGAAATAAAAAGAATACATTATAAGGAACAGCAGACTCTGGACTTTATTTGTTTACATTGGATTTCAAAGCACCCTTTAGGAGTTTGTGATTTACATAATTGTTCATCATTACCCAGATATTGTTCTGTTTCTTCTAGATAATTGTATGTACCTTGTGGGTGGGTATCATAAATCTGGATGTTGGTGTTGTATTAATGGTAAAATTGAAGGTTGTAAAGACAACATTTTTTGTCGAGTAAAGTAGTCATTATCTACCATATATAGTGATTAAATATTAAAATGGAAGAAGGATTAGCAGTCCTTAGGGACATTGGTAATAACATAAAAACACTTTACATTTTACTACATATACAGAGGATGAAGAAGGACTTTTCAGGCTATGAGGGGAGGCAGAGACT
Organism: Neoceratodus forsteri; assembly: GCA_016271365.2. Lineage (NCBI taxonomy): Eukaryota > Metazoa > Chordata > Ceratodontiformes > Ceratodontidae > Neoceratodus > Neoceratodus forsteri. The sequence goes on along the minus strand of CM057449.1, from coordinate 803,080,193 downwards.
TAAGTGTACAGATGGGGGAAACCCCACGCAACATAACACAGAAATTAGAAAATCTCAAATTCAGAGATACGCGTTTAGAATGGCATGGGTTAACTCTCACACAATACCTGGAACATAATAGAATACCGAGGGGATTAAGGATTGCAGTAGAACCCAATATAGGTATTAATACCTTGAAATTGTTCACAAAATGGGATGGTATTAGAAAAAGGGCAAGTTCTGATTTTATGTATGCCCTCATAGAGGCTATTATAGATGAAAGAACTAATTTAGCAGAAGAAATACAAAAAAATCAAGATCTTTTGAAACAACAATTAATAATAGATGAATATACTTCAACATTAGAAGAATTGAAACAGAAAATAGTGGATTATGAAAATAAATTAAAGCAACAAAAAATTAGAAAATTCATAGGAGATACAAATGACTACAAGGATAATAAGGTCTATAAATATAAGCAATTCAGCAAACAAAGATACAGTTACAATGTAGACAGTGGCACAGATAGTGACAACAGCTACACTGTAGAATCCTCCACACAGTCAGGAGAGGATCACACAGGTATAGGAGAGCCCCAACAACCGAACATATTATCAGAAGATGCTTCAGTACATAGGTATGAGCTTAGAGCTTCTAACACATATCAACAACATTCAAGAGCACAAGGGGGTTTTCGGGGCCAGGAGGGGAGGGGACGAGGAGGAGGACTAGGTGGAAGAACAATAAGAACCACAAATATGGACAGGGATCAGTCAGAGATTCAGAAGTAATACCTATATTTAATTTGAGCAAAGAAGGTTGACTGAAGCAGAATCTTGTGTTTTAGGGCTTGGATTAACTTCGCACCATCACAACCAGTTAATTTATTTGATTTAGCGGTAGATTTGCAAGGATTTTTAGAAATTTAAGAATTAAAATTTATTTGGAGTTGATAATATTCAGATTAGTGAAGAAAGGAAGTTAAAACAAGCACTAAACATAAAATCCAAATTCAGTCCCCACATGACAAGAGTCATGGTATAGAGTGTTTTGCACAATGTAGAAAAATTATGGCATTATTCAAAGACAAGATCTCACTCTGGCCTTCCCATCAAAATCTCACCAAAGAACAGAAGAGAGCTTTGAATGATTTGAGTAATGATGCAGGGATAGTTATTAAGCAGGCAGACAAGGGGGGAGGCATTGTCATTCAGGATAAAGAACAATATAGATCAATGTGTTTGAAATTGTTAGAAAACAGGAATAATTATACTCAATTGATGGGAGATCCTACGGTCTCATTACAGAGTAAACTTAGGGAATTATTGGCAGAATTTGTAGATCTTAATTGGTTACAAGATTGGGAAATGAGAATATTGTTGAAAGAATTTCCAAGAATCCCTACATTTTATGGTATACCAAAGATTCATAAAAATATGTTGGATCCCCCTGGCCGACCAATTGTGTCAGGGATAGATTCAGTTTTCGATCCAGTATCAAAATATGTTAACTATTACTTGCAACCATTAATAGAAAAAAGTGAGACTTATATACAAGATTCTACTGATTTAATGAATAAATTAGAAATTGTGATGAATCAGATTGAATTGGAACATATTTTTCTTGTTACTTGGGACGTAGTAGATTTGTATACATCTATTCCTCATCGGGAGGGAGTTATAAATATGGGAAAAGTTCTCAATAAGAGACCAGTGGGTAAATTACCAAGAACAATTTTGTTGCAAGAATTAGCAACATTTGTTTTAGAGAATAATTATTTTGAATTTGAAGGAGGTTTACAACAGGACAAAGGTACAGCTATGGGTAGTACGATGGCTCCCAGCTATGCTAATGCGTACATGATTATTTTTGAAGAGGAATTCATTTTTAATCAAGAAAAAAATATTTACAAAAATAAAATCAAGCTTTGGAAAAGATTTATAGATGATATATTTTGTTTATGGACTGGAACAGAACAGGATTTGTTGTCTTTTAATGATATACTTAACCACTTTGATAAAAATTTAAAGTTCACATTAAAATTACAACAAATCAGTTATACCTTTTAAGATTTGAAGATCAAAATAACAGAATCAAGGTTCAGCACCTCATTGTTTAGGAAAAGTACAGATAGGAATACTTTATTACACAATTAAAGTTACCATGAGCCTAAGTTAAAAATAGCATTCCTAGCACAATTAGTAAGAGTCAAACGTAATTGTAAAGAGACACATGATTATTTAGTTCAAAAGGAAGAAATGCTGAGTAGATTTCATAATAGGGGATACCCTAAAAAAGTTCTCATACAAGCAAGTGATAAAATAGAGTAACACGTGAACAACTTTTTAGTAAAAAACAGATTCAAAAACAGGAGAGAATAGTGTTTGCCACCAAATACAATCATAAAATGGCAGAAATCAGAAAGTTCATCAATAAACATTGGCATTTAGTCTCTATGGATAATTCTAGGATTAGATCTTTACAATTGAGACCAATTATAGTATCTAAAAAAGTCAGAAACTTAAAAGATAGATTGGTACATTCACAGTTTTCATATCAGAATATTAATAAAACTCAATTATTGCTTGGACCACTACAACCAGGGATGACCAAATGTGGCAAATGTTCAGTTTGTAATAACACTAGCAAAAAAGCAATTTTTAAACATCCACATTATAATGAAGAATTTCTCATTAAAGACCATATTGATTGTACAGAAGGCGTCATTTATGTTTTGCAATGCCCATGTGATAGATTGTATGTGGGACAAACCAAAAGGGCTCTTAAAGTTCGAATACTGGAACATAAAAGTGATATTAGAAATAAAATGATAAATCTCCAGTAGCTTTGCACTTTAATGAGGCCGGGCACAGGAGCGCCCCTCAGGTTTTGGGGGTCTTGAGGTAGTGAAACAACCTCTTAGAGGTGGTAACTACAAAACATTGTTTGATAAGATGGAAATGAAGTGGATTTTTAGTTTAAAAACTTTAGACCAATCTATTGGTATGAATATTGATTGCAATTGGCAGGCATGTTTGTAACCAAATACTTGATATAAATAAACACTGTATTTTGTTGTTTTGATTAAGTCTATCAATGTTAGTAACTGTTATATTTATGCATGTTTGATATGTACATTGTAAGTTTATAAATGTAGAGCCAAATGCTTAGGAGCTTTGTGATGGGTTCCTATAGGAAGGAACGTTGGAGTGAATCATAACATTAATAAAATGAGTATAAATTACTAAGTAGTTGGCATTTTCTGATGTGAAATGGCTATTACTATAGTATATTTTTATATAATAAGTTTAAATTAATGGGTGAAATACTTTATAAGTAAGACTCCGATTCATTGTCTATACTGTTTTGAGTATTCCTGCAACATACGACACAACACCTCTGTATCGAATATCTGTTTAAATACATGATAAAACAAATGAAATAATCAGCAACCCTCTGGCATATTTAGAAGTTTCCTTTTCTTTTTCATATTGCTTTAATCATTATATGTTTAAGCGCTGAAGCAGCAAGTCTTGTCAGTTTACGAGCAGCCTGAACGCACCGCACGCATTCCCAAAGTTAAGGGAATGTGTGTTTAGTTTCTAAGCAACGCTCTCGTGAGGTGCGAGAGTTTCAGGAAGTGATACGTCACTCCCGCGGGAAATTCAGGCTGCTCAAGAGGAAATAGCAGCCCTGGGAAACATTACAATGCCATAGCGTTCTTGCAAGTACACGCCATTACGGTCTAACTTGAAACGTCTTTAAAAATAGCGACGGGTTAAATTTAAAAAGGAAAATAGAATTATAATGCTCTGAAACACGTATTGATAATCACTAAATGGGTATGTTAAAATTTGGATATCAGTAAATGCATATCTCAGTATTGTACTGGAAATCAGTGTTTGGCAGATAAGCAATATTGGTTACATGGAGTTTTTTGGTCTTTTCAGAGTAACTAAAGGCATACAGAGTGCAGAGCGATGTACGTTTGTTTCCCAAGGTATGCGGGCTATGGGGCTGTTAAAGTTATTGTAACTTTTGTTATGTTTAGACATGACTGCAGCTATCAGCATCTTTTAAAATAAAGTATTTTATACTTTCGTTTTAGGAAGAAGTTGAAAGTAATTTAAGCCTTGAAGTTCAAAACACCAAAGTTTATAGAAACATATTTGTCAGGTAGATATATGAAGTGGAAGTAAAATCACTTTAATTATTTGAAAACTACAGTTGTTAAGACATGTAATTAAATATTCATTTGTTTTTGATTAGATATCAATGAATCACTGTGATCAAGCTCATAGGAGCGAAACGTAGGGGTGAAGCATATTGAAATAAAAAGATTACATTATAAGGAACAGCAGACTCTGGACTTTATTTGTTTACATTGGATTTCAAAGCACCCTTTAGGAGTTTGTGATTTACATAATTGTTCATCATTACCCAGATATTGTTCTGTTTCTTCTAGATAAAACCCACAGCCTTCTGATCTTCTGGCCTCAGAGGTGAGTGTGCAACCAGCTGAGCCACTGACACTGCTAATTATGCTAATGCCATTCTGTGCCACAGGTAAAAAAACACATTTCAGGCAGGATATGAAAAATGATAGCTGTACTGTTCATAAGGAGGTGTGAAAAAATGGCAATGTTGAAAATCTGGCATGAAAATATAAAAAAATTGGTGAAGTTATGAGTGTGTAAGAAACTGTGCAACACACACTCATAACAGTCATTTGTTTGAATTTTTTCACCAAATTTGCAACATGGGTTTTTTGGGATACCACCTCATGAACAGTGGCACTGTCGTTTTGTTAATCAGTTCCAAAAGGTGATTCCATGCAGCAACTGTGAAATCACATTTTGGGACTGAGTAACCAAATGACAGTGACAGTGTTCATGAGGTGGATTCCCAAGAACCCCATGTTGAAAATGTGAGGGCAAAATTCCTAAAAATGGCTGAGATATCAACCTAAGTTGAACCCTCCCATTGACTCCCATTATACAGCTTACCATAATTTCTTCAGTTTGCTGGTCGGCTTTGAATAGTGCAGATGTGTCCCAGTCCATAGAAGATTGCTGCCCCCAACCTCCATAGGGAAGTATGGGGTATGGGAGGGGGGTGTGAGGAGGTGTGATGAGGTGAGTCTGCAGAGGCACTTCACTTGAAAGAAAAGTGCGGCTCCAATCAGGGATGGTTACGAGTTGATGCTTTATGAAGCTTGTCCCTCAGGCACCAATGAATTGGCGAGCTGTTTATAACAGCAGTTTGAGACCAAGGACCGCACTTGAAAGAAATCTGCTACTGCAATGAGGAACAGTTTCTTCATTGCAGTGGGACCTTCCCCCTCCCTCGCAACCAGGCACACACACATATCTTCTCCCTGTTGGCAACAGCTGACAAGACTCTGGCCAGGTGGATTACAATGCACAGTAATGTGCATGGCTGGAATTATGGTTCTTCTTGGTTCCTGCAGCCGAGTTCCTTGTTTGTTCAGTGTACCTTTCCTGGTAAACCATTTCAATAAATAAATAAATAAATGCACCACGGCATGGCTTTCCACACTGGTGGGCTCCTGCTGCCTGCCACACACTCCCCAAAATGCCAACATTGTGGTGCCCAATCCCCGTGTTGGCATGTATCCCCCCTCCCTCCATTAATGTGACAGACTGGGCGCCCACCCCAATGTGTCAAAATCATTTTTTATTTATGTTTCTGACACTGGGATGCCTACTCCTGGTGTCAGATGCCCCCCCTTGCCCAAATATTTCAAGTGCCATCATTGGGGTGCCCAATCCCTGTGTTGACATGCCCCCCCCCACACACACACACATACTATTGCATGCACTGAGAGTCCACCCCAGTTTGCCTAAATATTTCTGGTAACCTGTAAAATAAAGAAAACCACCCCAAAGTCTTTTTTTAACCTTGTAAAAAAGAAAACAGGCCCTTGTCATCTCCCCCTTCCCCCTCCCCCACTCCCACTCCCACTCTGCCTCCCACTTTTCTCAAACTGCTGTCATAGACAGCTCGCCGATTCATTGGTGCCTGAGGGACAAGCCCCAAAATGCATCAACTGCATTGGGCAGAAACTCACACACCTCTAAAATGTCATACTGTCCTAAGATGTTTCTTGCACATGCATGGTACTCATGTGCGCAAGCAAAAATAAAAAGACATTGAGGCACTATTTTCTTTATTACAGTGATTGGGGGGGGGCACTAGATAGCAGGGAACGATGAATAGAGCCTCACGAAATTCATTTTATTTCTTGTAATTTATTATTTTGTTTCTGGAGAATTTCATGTTATTTCATTTTAGCCATTAAAAATATTGGTTTTATTTCTTTTTGGCACATTTAACCTTCGTAACATAATCTCAAATTACTGTATACAAATAAAAACACTGCATAAATCCTAGTTTATCTGTACTGCATCATTTCATTAAGTTTTATTCATGGTATTTTAAACATTATTGAACCCTATGTGCAGAGCTTGCAGAACATTTGTAATCTGAGGATTCACAATGCCATGCTGCTACCAAGTTGGGGATCAAGCTGAACTGGAGAGAAATGGATGGAGTAGTGGTTAGAAGCAAAGAGTGGAAGGGGATAAAAGGCAGATTTCAGAGTACATAGAAGCTCTAGTGACAAAAGAAGTGCAATGACTGCAGACAAGAGTAAAACAGAGAAAACTGAGGAATTGATCTACATACTGCTGCTTTTATGTACTGTTGTAGGGCTGATGCAGGTAGCTAATATTGCCAGCAGCTGCTGCTTATTGCTTGCACCAGTAACTTTCCTCTGGTTCATAGGAACACTTTAAAACATCTTAAAATATTTTCAGTTAGCACTACTGGGCAAGTTCTTACGTATCTGTGAAAAGTTTTAAACCACCAGGGGATTCACATTAAAGCCTTTGATATCTGCTAGGATTCAGCAATATGACAGTGTGCTGTATGACAGTGGTTTTACCTGGTTTGATTTTAAGGATTTTCCCCTCACAAAAAAGGATCTTTTTTGTGACTCGTGAGATGAGAAAAGAATCTTTTTTCATATCACGAGTCAAGAAAAAAATATTTATAATCTTAGAAAAACATTTCAGGGGCATTTCTGCAACAGTTAAGTGCAGAATCCAGCTAAGGGGGGTCCCGATAAGCAAGCTACATGTATTAGCCACTCTTCAGAATGTCATTTTTGTAGGTTTTCAAATTTGAATTTTTATGGAAAATGGAAAACAAGATGGTGGCAAACAAAAAAGGATTTCCACCTCATTAAAAAGGATGACGCCATTATGAAAAAAAAAATGTTCATTTCATAGAGCTATGTTGAAGTGCTAGTTTCCAAATTAAGTAACTTTGGAACAGATTAATATTTTTTCACCGAAGAAGCAAAAGGCACATCTGTGGGCCAGCCTCTTTCTACCCTGAAAATTTCCAACCAAAATTCAAAACCGTCTGGGCGCTAGCCATTTTGACAGAAAACCCAGCAAAAGCAATGGAAAAAAAAATCCCCCAAAATTCACATTTTGCAGTATCCAGAACTTGGAATCTTCACTTCCGACCAAAACAAAACTAGGTAAATCCATAGAACTACCACACAAGACCACACTTGCAAAATAGCATGCAAATTTATGTAATGGTTGCAAAGTTATTAAAGTGCAAAAATTGGAGTTTAATATTAAAGTGCCTACTCTCAACCCTAAATATAGTCATGCTACTGTGCCACTATTATATATATACGTATATCTGTGAACCATTTGGTGTGACATGTGCAGCAAGATAGTCACAGCTAATGAATTAACCAATTTATTGTACTGAATATGTATTGGTCCTTCCTCCACTTTGGAGTGGGCTGACATACTAATTACTACTTTGCAGGCCTACAGTATATGCAGCTAAGGCATTAGGGGTGTCTCATAACAAGTCATTGTCTAGCGTGCCTTCCCCTGTTTGAGGGCACCACCAACTGGTGATCTATGTCAGAGAGTTATCCTTTACCTATGGCTGCTACACCACTGGTACCAGCCACCATGGCCTCACCTCTCCCCAGCCCCATGGCCCACCTGAAAAGAAGTAAAAACCTTGTTGATTCTTGATACAATGCAGCATGACTACCATGCCATCACATGATATGTCCCACAGCATTTAGAGGTTATAGACCTACCAAGCACATCACACCATGTGTTCTTCTAAACCACACACAAGGTCAGGTGAAAATCCATCATTCCCTTGATCCGATAGGTATACCCCATCTTTAACATGCATTTGTGGGACTTTTACCAGAATCTCATCATGCTGTAACACCTGACCCCCAATGGACTCCATGATGCAGTGCATGGCTACATTGGTCGAACCACATGCCTTCTCTGTGGCACAGGGGTTCCGAGTGCAGCACCACCGCTGCCTTTGTATCATGTGGTACCATGTGATCTACATCAGTGGCCACTCATGATTCACCCCGCCCAAATCATCTCACATCCTGTTTGCAACTCAACAGAATTCATGAGCCCCAAGTATTTTCTGCTGAGGTAGATGATGAGCGCATCCAGCGGGCCTTAGCATTGCACCTCAGCTGTGATGCAGGGGAGCAGTCACCCCTCTTCATTCCCTTTTGGTCCATACAATGTTTCCATACCCTCTGGGGATGTAAGAAGGGATTTGCCCCCCCCCAGAGCTGCCATGCTCTCGCCACTACCCAATGGATATATGAAAGGTGACATATTCAAACTCTCTTTCCCAGAAGTCATGTCCTATGAATAACACAGAACAGGAAAAATTAAAGTAACTGTGGTCATACTTGTTTTTTGAATGCCCGAGACCTCCAAAAACCAGGGACTGTATCTGCACATCTGTCCACCCTTCTACCCTAATGTGTGATGCTGTCCCATCCTGAATGCGTATATATTAATCTCCTGGTCTTCTATCATTAACTTCCATAGGGCTTTGCCCAGCAGATGCCAGAATGAGAATGCAGTGAGGGGCAAAAAATCCTTGTGGCAGAAAAAGGCCTGCTCCCTGAGATTCAACTGCTGAACAAAAGCAGAAATCCACCCCTTATATCCCATTGCACTCCTGAATTGGACTTGTTACTGCATCAGCAGTCCCGGACCCCTTTGTCTGGCTTGCTCAATTGCAAGTAGACAAACACCCACTCAGTGGTCACCACCATGCCCTCATCGTTCAGTGGCACTAGTACCGCCAATGATTTACTTGGCTGTGTGATATCATACACCCTAAAAGCCCCATGAAAGGTCACTTGGGAGGCTGCGTGAAACAGCTGTTCTTCCAAAGCCAATAAGTAAACCTTAAGCATGACAGTCATCATTTTGTCCAGCAACACTGGACTGATTGGGCACTGTGTGTACTCCTTTTGTGGTCCCTTCAGGAATGTCCCTCTAGCATCTTATGCACCCAAAAAGATTGTGTTGTGTCCCTTACCCCATTGTCTTTGCAAACCATGTGATCCCTGCCTAATGTTGCCCCGCTGTACTGGGTGTAGAGCCCTATTGCTTCATATGGAGATATATATACACAGCTGGTCTTCTGGTACCACCAAGGCAACTTCCCAGCCCAGCTGCCTTACCCCCACAAAAAGGCATCTGCCCTCCTCTGATATGTTGCCTTTGAGCTGGACACTAGTGAGTGCTTGAGCAACTCCCATTCTTCTGGATCACCAAATCCCAGAGACTACAGATGTTTTAATTCACCAGTGAAGTTAAGGAGAATTCACCAAACCTGCCTTTGAAAATCATTTCTCAATTGTTTTTCTGGAAATTCACCATTGGCAGCTTTGCCTGGCAATTTTGCCTTTAACTTCACCCTTGGGGTACAACAAGGTGAACTTGGGTCAGTATGAAACTCCTGAGACACAAATGTCTCAAGATCAGCAGTCCCCTGCTCCCCCCACTCTGTAGCAACCTAAAGACCCTGTGGCACCCCTCGACCCCCATGGTACCACCATCACAGGCTGCATCCCCTCATCAGTCTCAGTCAGGAGCAATTCTAATGTTTTCTGACCTGTGTGTGATCCAGTTACACTCTTCACCGCCAGCATGGCATGCTGGCAAATACCCAGAGTGTTGCTACTACTGTAGTTGTGCTGTTTACATTTTTATCCCCCAGGTCACAGTCAAATAGTACCCCAGGAACCTGTGTCAAATGTGCTGTAATGCACAGACAGGAGCTACCAGCTGTTTGGCCACTGGTCCACATATCCATAGTGGGGATTTATTATGGTCCACATATCCATACTGGTGACATATTATCTAGATCAGGCTCACTGCCACCATCACCAGAAGTCAAGCGGACACCAACAACGTACTCCTTGGCCACTGTTGCTGAGCCAGAGATTTTGCAACCTCTCAGACTGATCCTTTTATCACTGCCTCCCCCTGTACCCATCAGCATGGATGCCACAGATATGGCAGATAATAATTTGGCAACACACATGCCACCACCACACTTACAACAACCACCACTTTGCTACTACTATCAGTCACAGAGCCAATGGATGAAGCTGCTGCAGAGGTAGTTTTTTAGTTGCAATAGCATTTTGCCCCACAGAACCTAGCACTTTTTGTCTACCTTGCTGGCACCTCTGCCTTTACTAAAACTCCTCTTTACAGTAATTTTGCATATGTAGATTTTTAATATTGCAAAGAAAAACAAACTGCAGTAAAACTAAATACTAGCAGCAGCAGACAACACCTCACCAGAAGGAATAGCAGTTTTTGTTTTCCCTTCCTGGCTGCTCAGAAACCAGTGATGTTCATGATGTGGTGGTTATTGCTTTAAACCATGTTACAGCATGGCATGCATCCACACTGCTTTTAATACAGTTTAAGGCAACTGTGTTGGTTTAGAACCAGTCCAAAACCCTGCTTGAGCAGGGTCAAAGGAATTTGGCCAATCTGAAAAGTGATTTATCTGCTTCATTCTAATTTTCTTTTGTCGGTCTCGCTTCAAAGAAAACAAATACATTAAGTTTTCACCTTGGTTCCTGGGGCTTGATTTTATATGGACAAAATGTGTTTGGGTTTTTTTTTTAGGCATAACTTGTACAATACTACCTCCAGTCACCATAGGACATCATTTGCAGCAGCAGACAGTGAGGAAAGCCTGTAAAGGTGCCCTGCTGGAACTTCTGAGCACACTACTACCTCCAGCCACCACAAGACAGCATTCACAGGAGCAGAGAGTGGGGAAAGCCTGTAAAGGTGCCCTGCGTGAACCTGCTGAGGACACTACTACCTCCAGCCACCACAGGATATCATTTGTGGGAGTGGACAGTGGGGAAAGCCTGTATAGGCACCCAGCTGGAACCTCCTGAGCACAATACTACCTCCCGACACCACAAGACATCATTCACGGGAGCGGACAGTGGTGATAGCCTTTAAAGGTGCTCTGCTGGAACCGCTGGAGCACACTACTACCTCCAGCAACTACAGGACATCCTTTGTGGTAGTGGACAGTGGGGAAAGCCTGTAAAGGCACCCTGCTGGAACCCCCTGAGCACACTACTACCTCCAGTCATCACAGAATATCATTCGCGGGAGCAGACAGCAGAGAAAGCCTGTAAAGGTAAAGGCTAGTCCCCTTCTCCTAGCAGTGTTTAGAGGGTGTAAAAATGGCACTGATAAGCTAGTTCACTGGGTACCTTTATCAGCATAGCACTATTGTTTGAGACTCTCAAGGCCTCCTAGCACAATTCTAACTGGAGCTTTTGCTATTTCTGACTGTTGCTTTAAATACTTGTTTACCTGTATCTCAGAGTGTGTATTTGTTAGTGGGGGAGTCTCTCCTATGTAATACTGTTCTGGGGTTTAGTTTGAATTTATTTTGGGGTTCCTAACTGTTGTTTAGCCTGGGTACTCTACTGCACTGCTTACCCTGTACTGAGTACTTGCAAACTGTGTTCTCTCTCTCTCCTCCAGTCTCCATATTTTGTTCTTCCTGTGGCTCCCTGCTGTCTCCAGAGATTCCCTTGCATGCGATGTGTGGTCAAGTGGCCTTCTTTGTTCTCCTTCCCACCAGAGCCCTGTAACCTTAACTTCTTCTTTTGTTTCTCTCCCCTTCTTAGGCACCCTGATGGAACCCCCGATCACACTACTACCTCCAGCCACCACAGGACATTATTTGCTGGTGCAGATACTGGGGAAAGCCTGTAAAGGTAAAGGCTAGTCCTCTTCTCCTAGCATTGTATAGAGGGTGTTAACCTGTTGACAAGCTTGTCGACTCCCCCCCCTCCCACCCAAGTCTGGCCCCCTTTGTTGACATCTTTAGGTCACGTCACCCCACACTGTAAGTGTCTATATCTCCATTAGCAGGTTATCGCATGTGACCACTAGGGTCAGGCGTGCTCTTGCAGAGTTCCCTGTTCTCTCTGACCCCATCTCCGCAAAGACATAGACAGAGTGGAGGCTGTCCAGAGGAGGGCAACTAAAATGGTGCAGGGTCTGCACTAGAAGACATACAAAGACAGACTAAAGGAGCTTAATATGTATACTCTTGAGGAAAGATTGGAGAGAGGGGACATGATAGAAACTTTCAAATACCTCAAGGGAATCAACAAAGTCCAAGAGCGTAGCATCTTTCAGAAAAAGAGATGTGCAAGAAGAAGGGGACACAATTTGATGATAGAGGGGGACGGCTCAGAGGTAATGTGAGGAAGTAGTTTTTCACAGAGAGGGTTGTGGATGCATGGAACAGCCTGCCTGAGGAGGTTGTGGAGTCAAGTACAGTGGGGGAATTCAAGAATGTATGGGACAGACATAAGGCAGTCCTAGTGTGGGGGGTAGGAGGAGGTAAGCTTTTGGTTAACTAGGATCTGCAGCCTATCTGTTAGGTAGGAAAATGGGCAGACTAGGTGGGCCAAGTGGTCCTTATCTGCCATCAAAGTCTATGTTTCTATGTTTCTCTGCTCCGCCTTCCCCCCAGTATTCCCTGTCCTCTCTGTCAACCTCTCCTCCATCTCATCCCTCTGCCCTGAACCACACTTTAGTGCCCCCCCCCCCCCCATTCCTCCCTGCCTGGGTCTTAAACCCTATACCTTTTACCCTAGCATCAGCATCCCTGCTGCTGCACTATAGTGCTAACCCATTCTTGCTCACTCTCTCCCAACTACTTATTTCCAATAGTATCTACTTCCACCCACAAGCATGGTACCACTTTGGTACCTTCTATTCGCCATGTGCTTTCTGCCCCCCTTCTCACCCTCCCCAGTGCTACTCTGCCCCACTTGCCTATAGTCGCTTTTTTTTATTTTTTTTATTTATTAAATTCTCGGATTACAAATACCTTCAAGCAGAAACTGCTCGTTTACAAAGGTTCCATGTCAAAAGGATGAGGATCAACATACATGCAGAGGTAGTAAAAGAATACACAATAAACAACCAAAACAACTAAAAGAAAAATAAAGATACTCAGTTATAACATACTTTGAGATAATATTCATATAACGAGCAGCTTGAGTAGACAGCTGGCTGCGGTAACAATAAGAGATAGAGGGCACCATAGGCAGTTAGTATTGCAGGCGTGCGACCAGGAGAGGAAGTTGGCAGGCTAATGGGCCACTGTCCAATGGTGGTGGAAAATGCCTTGTACCAGTGGAGATGCGAAGCAGGAAAGGAGTCACAAGGAAGGCCCGGTGCCAGAGGGAATGAGACTGGGAAAGGGTGGGCTGTGAGACATGAGTGAGCTGGGAGGTGTTTAGAGAGATCTCTGTTCAGAGAGCTTTCACCCCCCCATGCTTGAAAGTCATTGCACCTCCTGCCTGAACTTCCCAGCACTCTACACTCATCCCTCCCTGTCCATGGCCCCGCCCCCTCCACCACAATCCTAGCTCATTTTGTCCACTCCTTCCCCACCCTGCTTTCTGCAACCAAATTATCTCTCCTCTCCTGTCCCACTCCCTTAAAATTCAAGCTCCTGAAGGCAGTCCTTCTCCACCATACCTTTCTTCTCCTCCTATTTGGCAATGTGCATCCCAACCCTGGACATTCCCTCTCGGGTTTCTCCCCCTGTGATAGGATGGGTGGGATCCTGTTTGCCTCCCTTAACATCTGTAGTCTACAAAAAAAGTTCACACCCCTCCAAAGATGGCTGGCCCAGTACTCACCTGACATCCTGGCATTGTCTGAATCCTGGCTCTCTAATGAAACCCCAGACTTGGCCATGGCCTTAAATGGCTACTCAGTCTTCCAGGCTGACAAGCAAGGGAAAAGGGGAGGTGGATGCGCACTCTACATAAAGGACACCCTACAAGCCCTCTCCGCCCCCCTCCCACAGTGCCCAAGCTATCACTGTCAAGTTGCTTCTTGGCAACTCTGGTAAAACCGTATGTGTCATGGCAGTGTATATCCTACCCAGCAACCAAAGACTCGCCTTTGCAATGATCATGACCTGCATCTCCCCACTTCCATCCAACAGCGAGGTAATTGTCTTGGGAGACTTCAATGTCAGCTGGTTATCTTCCTCCTCCACCCCCTTCAAGGATTCTATCTCTGCATTGGATCTCACCCAAGTTGTCCAGTCCCCTACCAGACTCAATGACAAGATAGGCTCCTTGACACTGTTGAACCTCATCCTTACCAACCGCCCAAAAAAATCTCTCAAAGATCATGGCTCTCCCAGATATCCTAAGTGACCACTCCCCTGTAAACTTCTGGTGGTCCAACAAGGCCCCCATCACACCACCCAAAGTTTCCTACTTTGGGCTGCTAAAAAAAGGTTCCATGCACCACTTCAAATCCTACCTTACGAACTGTGACTTGTCCCCCACTGACACTGCCCAGTCCATCAATGCCACCTTATCCCGCTTAATCTCTACTTTCAACGCTGCCTGTGACATCTTTTCCCCCTTCTCAAAACAACTTGCAAAAAGGGCTGGCAGTATAGCATAATAGTTAGAGTAATGAGCTGTGAGCTGTGAAAGAGCTTGGTGCATCCAGAAGACCAGATCTGGGTTTGATTCTCACAAACTCCACTTGCATACTGTGTGACTCTGAGCAAGTTAATTTACCACCCAGTGCTTCCAAGTCACCCCTGAAAATAAGCACCTGTACCTAGTGTACCTTACCCAATTACCAAAGACTAAAATAAATAAATAAATAAAAGAGGCACCCCCTGGGTCTCTGAGGAATTACTTGACCAAATGCGACATTGGGACAATCTCTGGTACAAAGCCCTGGACTCACAACTTCCCTTGGATAGGCAGTGATACTGAAATGCCAGAAATAAATGCAGTTGGGTTATTCACCAAGACAAAGTTGCCTACCATCAGCAAGGTCTTTCCTCCATATGGGGCTCTTAGTGAAAATTTGGGGATAATATCAAATAACTCTCTCACCCAGGACCCCCTGGCTATATCCAGCATCTTGAATGCTACCTTTTCTGACCTCAGAAGTGTCCTTCCCCCTAATTATTTTGACCCCCTGAATCACATACCTGTTCATTGCCCCTCTGCTAGTACCCCTCTTTTTTGTCTCTGGATCATCTCTACCCATAAGACCAGGAGCTACCTTTCCAAATCCTTGGGAAGTCTCACCACAGCTGAGACTCCCTGGACCTGAAACTCCTCCACCTTGCCCTGGATGAGGTCCTCTTCCATGTTACCAAAATACTGAACCAGTTCCTCTGCCTCAGCCAAGTCCCTTCCCTTTGGAAACACACAGTAATTACCCTCATCCTAAAAAGAGTTGACCGCTTCTCCTCCTGCAACTATAGTCCCATCTCTATTCTTCCCCCTATCTCCAAGGCTCTCGAGAAAATAGTATCGGACCAGTTTACAGATTATCTGTCAAAACACAACCTGCTATGTCCTGAAGAGCATGGATTCCATAACTGCCACTGCACCACCACAGCTCTCCTATAATTCACCTCATATATCCACAATGCCGTTGAATGTGAACACATGGTTGGGTCAATCTACATCAGCCTTACAAAGGCGTTCAACACCGTCAACCACACCTTACTCCTCAACTCCTTGCCTTCCCTGGGTCTCTCCCATGAAGCCACATCCTGGTTACAGGACTACCTCTCCAGCAGATCCCAACAGGTCAAGATGAACTCCACCCTATCTTCCAGCCTCCCAGTCCTCTTTGGGGTAACCCAAGGCTCCATACTGGGACCTCTCATCCTCACCCTTTTCCTAAACTCCCAGCCCAACTCCTGACTTGGTAAACTCCTGCTCTATGTAGATGATGCAGTGATCTTCTGGAGCCACCCACACTCTGACTTTCTTCAACAAGCCCTCCAGGATTTCTTTGCTGAAGCTGAAGCTTGGTTTTTGGCACACTGGCTAATCTTTAAACTTCAAGAAAACTAAGACCATGGTCCACACAGGGATTTCCCGCTGTGCATCCTTAACTCCCAAAGCTCACCACTGGAGCAAGTAACTCCCTTCAAATACCAGGGTGCTACTCTGGACACATCCCTCATCTACCACACCCACATCCACCTCCTATCCACTGCCATCAACTCCAGACCTGGTTTCCTTTACCATCAGTGGCACTGCCCCCCCCCCGAAGCAATCCGTCTAGCCGTATTGTCATCGGTCCTCTCCCTGGTAGACTATGGTATAGGTATATATGGCTCTGCTGACCCCACTGCCCTATGATGCATCAATACTGCCCTGAATAAAGCTTGTTGACTGGTTACTGGATGTGATAGATGGACCCACATCTGCAAGCTATGCAGGCTCACTGACTAGCTAAACTTTGAGGGGAGACTTAAGTACGACACCCGTTTGCTCACCAAGAAAATCTAGCACAGGCAAGCCCCACCTGGACTGCACAACCTTATCCTACCCACCCCTCAATGCAGGGCCTCCAGAAGCACTTCTATGGCCTCCCTCCTTATTCCTCACTGTAGGACATCTCTGAGCCAAAGGGCCTTCTTCCGCAGGGCATCCCTCTGGTTCAATGGCCTTCCTGCTACTATCTCACTAGAACCAAAACTCGGTCTCTTTAAACCCAACTTTAAGAATCTACTCCTCAAGTCCTCAGCCTGTGACTGCACCTAGCCCATACTGGCTCTACGATTCCTATTTCTATCCCACATCTGTCTCAGATTAGGTTCTCCATAGGGCCCACTCAATCATTCTTTTCTTTCTTCCAAGGTGTGTTTTGTTGTTTTCTGTATTAGGTATCTTCTAATATTATTTTGTAAATGCTGGGTCAATTTCTACCCTAGAATGTTGTTTTGAGTCTCCTAACTTAAACTCCATACCACAATCCTGCTAGGAACAAATCATCCTGTATGTGGATGATGCTGTTGTCTTTTCTACGCACAAGGACCTTTCACCACTACAACACAGCCTCCAACTCGGATTCAGTGCCATTGAAACATGGTTCTCCAATCATAAACTAGTCCTCAATCCCAAGTAAACCATGTCATTGCTATTTTGCGGTTCACATAACCATTACAAGCAACACCCCCTTGCCATCTCCACCAAGCAGGGGATTGTCCTCGAACAAGTTTACTCATTCAAATATCTAAGGATTCTGCTTGACTCCAATCTCTCCTATATGGCTCACATTGACAGCATGGCTAAAGCTGCCAACACACTCCTTGGATTATACTACAAGCACAGGCAGCACCTCACCCCAGAGGCTCTGAAGATTGCCGTTGAGAGCTCTGTGGTGTCAATAATTGATTATGGCCTCATTATCTATGGCTCCGCCACGACGTCCACCCTCTGACATATAATAACTGCACTTAACAAAGCATGCTGACTCACAACTGGTGCCCACCTCCTCACCCACACCTGTGCCCTTTATGAAAAATCTAGATGGCTCCAACTCTCCAACCAGATAAAGTATCTCACATGTGCTATGGCGGGAAAAATCAACCTTGGCCTCACACTCCTTGGTGTTACTGCCTTGTTACATCAAAACACCAACTGACGTAACACCAGAAGCTCAAACAACCCAGATTCTATGAGTTCCTCGCTGTTGAACTACCAAGGGCAAACTCTCCTTCACTTGTAGGGCTTCTCTATGGATGAATGGTCTCAGCCACCCCATCTCATCTGCCTCAACACTAGGTCTGTTCAAAACCAGGTTCAGGCCCATCTCATTGCCTCTTGCTCCTGTGACTGCATCTCCTAGCTGATGACCTACACAGCTTTAATCCTAACTTATATACTGTTTAACCCCAGGCCCCCCCAGTCCCCCTCGCCCCAGCTCCTGAGGTGCAAGTTCAAATCTCAGGTCTTCATACCACCTCATTAGTCTCTTCTTACCCCATTATAGCACTTATTTCCCCCACTAAGCCCCCTTTTCTTTTCTATCACCCTTCCCATTTATTTTTCGACAAATGCCTCCGGCTGCAACTTCATCTTCCCCATCTCCTCTCATCCCTGTTTCTATGCCATGCCTGGGCACCTGACCCTACCCATTCCTTGTAGGCACATGCATCCTAGCTGTGTTCACCATTTTACTATAGCTGCCTCTGTTAACTACCTACACTTCTCCTCCTCCTCCTCCTCTACACCTTACTCTTTCTATAATTGACCCCTTTCAACAGCACTGTTGTACATGAATTGTTTACTGTTATTTCACTGTTGCTTCCTTGTTGTTTGTTATTTCTGACATGGAACCTTTGTAAAAGAGCCTTGGATCAAAGGTACTTGTAATCCTAGAATAAATAAAATAAAATAAAAAATAAACGTTGTGCATTTTACTGTTTACTATTCTAGCCTGATGTGGAGCCTTTGCAAAAGAGTCTATGACTCAAAGGTTTGTAATTCCGATTATTAAATAAATAATGGCCACCATGCTGGATGTGACTTGCAGAGCAGTAGAGTGAGCTTGATATTTTAGTCAGATTTGAATGACTTTTACTGACTTTCTTAGTGGGTTTTATAGATTTTATGGTTCTAATTGCTAGATTATAGATTTGGTAGATAGTCAGGGTCACTGAGTAAGTTAGATGATCTGTGCGTTGTCAGGATAAAAATGACACCAGTGTGTATACGAGGGCAGTGGAATCGGCCCAGGGATGTCCGGACCTGATGGTGCTAGGAGGCGTGGAGTAACGTATGACCCGACTCATATGTTCATATCTGTTGGAAAATTATAAAGTGAAAGCCATTACCTGTGAATATCACCACAAATTTGGGTCCAGTCTTAAGGGAGTTTGGAGTGAGAAGGATTCAAATCCTGATGTTTGGAGCCAGGGGGTAGAATTGGTCCCAGAGTGTATGATGATCCTGTCCTAGAAAGAGGGACAAGGTGAGCAGGAAAAGGGACTTTTGTTTTGAGGTGTTGGCCCAACTGGGGTGAGAGGCCAGTCATAACACTGAAGAGGAAATGCACTGGTTCCTTTTCATGCTGGGACTGAAAAGGAAGTAGCTGCAGGGCACGCAGCTGCTAAAGTAAAGATCGAGGAGAGGCCTTCTGAGGAGACAGGAGAGGGAACCACCTGGCCTGGATGAGAGGACAGCCACTGTGACTACTGGTGGGTAGAGCAGGATCTGTTCCTCTTAGGCAGAACACAAGGTTCACCAGAGGGTAGGCCTATGTTGAGCTGCAGGAGTGAAGGACTGGGGGAGCTCTTACCCAGGCAAAAGGAGGCCCTCAAAGAGTCAAACAGAATAACGGAGAGGATTAACACTTAAGAAAGAATGGAATCTGGATTCTGCCCAGGATTTTTGCTGGCATTTGGTGATGTACATTTCCTTTTGTTGTAGGACAAATTTTCATTAATTGTTGACTGGACACTGGTACTGGCAGACTACTATTTTAAAGCTGTATAGAATATGAAGCAGCCCAGTGAAAGGGGGTTGTAGAGTATCCAGGACTTTATCTTTGCAGTGGTGAGAGTGCTGTAAAGCAAATATTACATCAGAGACTATCTGACTCATAAGAAAGAACATTTTAAGATGCTATTTCTGCTATTAGTTGTGTTGGGTATTTGGGTGGGAAGAGTTTATTGGTGTCAGCGTAGCTTAGTTGGTAGCACATCCGCCTCTGGACCAGAAGGTCGTTGGTTCTCGTCCCACACCGGGATTGGACTTTCACCTAAAAATCGCTGGCATCCGAGTGCAGTATTGGGGGGTGCTGTACTGCTGGGGTGTGCCGTCCTTCAGATGAGATGTTAAACCGAGGTCCCTTCTACATCCTGGTGTTGTACAGGTGGGTGTCCAGGTGAAAGTAAAAGAACCCAGGGCAGTCTTCGCAAAAGAGGAGGGAACATTCCCGGTGTCCTGGCCAACATTCCCTTTCCCATAAAATCGGTTCATGCAATTATCCAGGCTGTGTGTGGGTGATGATGTTCAATATGGCTGCCACCACACATTCAGTTACTTCACTACCAGTCTAGCATTGCTTGTAAAGCGCTTTGAGATACTGTGTATGAAAAGCGCTATATAAATGCTGATTCTTCTTCTTATTACTATTTTATTTAAAAAGATGGCTGTGTGTGTGTGTGTGTGTGTGTGTGTTAGACGGATGTTAGATGGATGAGCTAAGGGGTGAATTTTTAAGTGAAGGATGTAAAGGAAGGGGAATTTTAGTTGAAAGTTGAGTGTGATTGAGGGAGGGTAGGGTTGTTTGAAAGGAGTGTTGTGAGTTGTGTTTGAGTGTAAGATATGTGCAGGGAGGAAATTAGTATGGTCAGACAGTACTCCTCCTTGAGACTTAAGGATCTTCACCCTTTTGATTGCCCTCCGCTTCCTCCTGATGTGTATGGCAGATGCCAGGCACTGGGCATAGTTAGGAGGCAGAGAGGAGGAGGGGGATCCTGGAGGCCTCAGGGAGATGGGAGAGGAGTGGACAGATAGAGACAGTGGGGACCAGGAGGCACCCTGTGGTGAAATGGGCACAGGATTGGGCCCTCCCTGTCTTGTGCCCATACCCAAGTGCTCTGATTTAGTCAGGCAGGTGGTGCAGTCATCCTCGGATTTTCATCCCTCTCGGGTGGTGTTATGCAATGCCAGGTCTATTAAAAATAAGATCACAGTGGTGGCAGATCTTGTAGCCTCTGAAGGCCTGGCTTGCATCACCAAGACCTGGTTGGATGATAATGTAGGGCCCATTTTTTCATCCTCAATTCCGACTGGGTTCTTTGTGATACATCACCCAAGAGTGGATCATGGGGTTGGGGGGGGTTGCAATCTGTTTTAGATCAGAACTGGGCTTCAGAGAGGTGCCAGTGGGACTCACCAACTCCTTTGAGTTCATTGTGGATGAGGGTGTAGGCTGCAGGATCCTTCTTATTTACCATCCACAAGCTGCAATCAGGGGTGTGTACATTTGGTGTACATGGCCTCAGTTTTGCTGTTGATCTCCACTGAGCATGCAGTACCTGGTCAGGTGGGTGGGGATGTCTCTTAGTACATTTAGACAATTGTTTGTTATTTCTGTCACCTGCTGCTGGATGTCTGTCATTGGTTGTGTTGACTTGGTCCTCCCCCATACTTCCGTGTGTGTGTGTGTCTGTGTGGTGCTGGGGGGGGTGAATTCGGAGTTAGGGTTTTCAACCCTAACAGCGAATTTCCTCACTTTTGTCGCTGTCTAACAACCCTAACTAATGCATTAAATGGAGTTTTTTGCCTCTAATTTCCCTTCTTTTGAGAATGATAATGAGAAATAGTGAATGGAATGCAGCGGGCGGGAGCGCGGGCTCAAGGGCCGCCTCCACACATGATGTCTGTGGCATAGTAACAGGAACAGCAATGCAAACAGAAGCGCTAACAGTGGCGCACATGGTAACACAAGCTCGAATGAGAACAGAAAGGGTAACGCACATGGTGGCATAGACGGGAACGGTCTGCCACGTGATGTGTTGTCACATAGTAACATGGTGCCTGCAAACAGAAATGTCAATGGGCATGGTGACGCAAAGTGAAACAGAAAGAGAAACAGTACTGTAGACACAAATGGCAAAAAATAACAGAAACGCAAGCGAAAATGAAAACGCAAAGGATAACGCACATGGTGGCGACGTCAACGGTAAGTGAAATGGGCACGGAACCACAAGCGGAAAGGGCAATGGTAACAGTAATGTAAGCGCACAGGCTGGTTTTCCCCAAAAGCTGCATAGAGAAAGACAGTGAGTACAAATAATGTATGCATAATAATGGGTATCGGAGCAGAAAATGAGGACTTGGAATACTAAATAGGTTATATCTCAGGAACCGTAGGACGTGGAAAAAAAATTTAAAAGTCATATGATTTATGACTGTCCTGGCTAGTTTTGTGCTTGCATTTTTCTGACGAAAAGTCTGTATTTTGCACGGTTTCCGAGATACGGGCCCTGAAAGGCGCGGCGAACGCTGTAATGTTATCCTATGGGAAAAAAAGAGAAGTTTGGAGCACCATAACTTTGCCTCCCTGTAATATTTTTTCACCAAACCACCGAAAGGCACATCTGTGGGCTGTTGGCTGTCTTCCCTCCAAATTTCAGGAAAAAAGACCAAACCATTATTTTGCAGCAGGGTGCCAAAGGATTCCTGTAATGCGTTGGGCGCCGTAATGTTATCCTATGGGAAAAACTGTCAACTTTGCCGCCATGTAATATTTTTTCAATACAACACTGAAAGGCACATCTGTGAGATGTTGGCTTCATTCCCTCCAAATTTCAGCCCAAAACTCCTAACTGTTCTTTTGCAGTGCAGTGCCAAAGAATTGCTGTCATTTTCCCACAGACTAGAAAACTACTGTAGCAATTTGCAAAAGCTTTTGCAAAAATTTATGACACTTTTGAGAGCACGAAAGTACTTTGCCAAAGTACTTTTTCCAGAAATTTGAAAAACATATTTCTGGAGTGTTTTACCCCAAAATAAAGACATGGCTAGCATCCTCAGGGTCCGACTAGGTGAATACAAAAAGAATTAGGTTGCTAGAGGGTCCCAAATTTAAATGCCAAGCATTTTTCTGATCACCAACTGAAAACAAAATGGCAGATTTGTGAAAGTAACAGGCCCATTTGTGAAAGTAAAAATGCATTTGCGAAAGTGTTGAACTTTTTGTTAACTTTTCCTATTGACTTATAATGGGAAATTGTTTTTTGAATAACTTTTGAACCGTTTAATATTTTTTCACCAAATCTTCAAAAGGCACACTGGGGACCCCGGCCGCATGTTCCCTGAAGATTTCGGGCTGGTCGCACAAACCGTGCAACCTGTATGTGCGACCGTAGAATTCCAGAAAAAGCGTAAACATGCACGCAGATCACGCTTAATAACTCCGCAGCCGTGTATCTGACCAATATAAAACTTGGCAGATGGCAAGGCCTATGGTTCTTGATCATGTATTCCAAGCTTCAGGCAAATCCGCCAAACGGTTGCAAAGTTATTAAGATGCAAACATTTGGGGTTTAACATAGAAATGGCTCCTCAACCCTAACTATGGTAGCACTACCGTGCTACCATAATATATACACATACACGCACATAAAAAATATATATATATATATATACACACACTATATATTGTCCTTTAGCTCCAAAGACTGATGGAGTTATGACTTCTAAATTTGCAATGTTATTGTATGATCAGAAGTACTTTAGTTACGGTACCCTTCTGAACCACAGAAACTGCTCTTCTTGGCAGCATCACTGATGAGAGCAACTCTTACTTTACAGAACATCTCTTCATGAGCATTATTTGTATGTGTAGATTCTGGAACACAAGAAAACATTTTACAAAACTTTACCAAGGTACACGAACAGTAAACAACCCACCACAATTTTTTCTTCTTTTCTTTTACACAAACAATACACAGCAGGGATTAGTCATACAAAGAAGCCAACAGAATAAGGCTATTTGGTCCATACAGTCTGCTTGTATTGCAGGCTCCACAGATTAAGCTACTGACCCTACTCACCTCCTCACTCTTCCCATCCTCTGCATCTGTTCCCCCCTTGACCCATATTTCCCCTTAAGTCTGTTCCAAGCTCTTTTGAAGCTGCTTACCAACTTCAGTGAGTGCATTCCAACTGGCTATCACCCTGTCTGTGAAGAAATGCTTCTTAACCTCCCTCTTAAACCTCCCCCTCCAACTTAAGACTGTGCACCCTTGTGTTTTGGTTGCTGCTTAGCTTAAAGAGACCTTCCTTATCCACCCCATTTATCTCTATTAAGTACTTGAAGGTCATAATCATGTCTAGAGATGTTGCAAAGCTTTTCTTCACCTGAGAAGTTCTGGCCGAGTTACCAACTTCACACTCATGAAGCAATTCACTAATTTTTTTCATAAGCTTGGAAATTAGCCTAGTGACATCATCAGTAACTTTGCTTGAAACTTTGCTATTAAGACAGGTGAAGCATGTTCAAAGTAAGACTACTGATGCTAGATCAAATGGAAACAACGCCTGCAAATCACATGCCACTGCTCTATGTTTCAACTCACCCTTAGTGTCACTTTGTAATTTAAGTTAGTTAGTAGTAGTAGTAGCAGTTGTGGTAGTAGTATGAGTTTTATTGTTCAACACAAGGTTTTTACAGTATGAGTTAAAATACATATGTATAAAGGGTGTAAAAAATGTCAAAATCTTAGATAAGAAAAAGGCCTTCTTGCATTATCACATCATATTATCACATACAGAAATATAAGAGTTGTAAATACAGACAAATACATACACTGCATCATTGAATACAATAAATAAATATTACAAATTCCTTAATCACAGATAGCCACTATCCTGTCACTGTCAATCAAACTACATAATTTCTAAATCCATGACTGTTGCTAATTCATCAAAATGTTTCCCTTTTTTTATCTTTGGATATACTCAATAAGTAGTTTCCAAAACACTTAACTGTATATTCATCCCTTGTAGAGAATATTATTTTTGTCAGTAGTTCTTTATCTATTTCTACATCCTTCAGTTTGTTTTGATGGAAAGCTATCCTCAGAAGTAAGTACGATTTTTAGTTAGTTAGTGGAAAAGGTCAGATCTTCTCTTTTGGGAGGTTTAAAAACTACTAAGTATAACAGGTTTTTCAGTTTTCTTTAGCTTGTTTTTCATCTTATTTTTACTGTACAGTTAGGAAGTCTTTGTTTAGTTGTTGTTTAGCTGTCATTTTCTTTATATTGACATTTTTTCTATTTTTCATCACTTTTAGTCTGTTTTTGTACTCTTTTTTTTTTTGTTTGCATCAAAATGCAAAAATAAACCCAGCATTAGAATAACACCAGAGAAAAGACGTTCTACAATTATTACAGATCTTTTCACCCATATTCACCAGTGTACCAGGGAAGAACAAAAAACAAAAGGGGTGAAGATAGGTAAAAAAGAAAGGAGGAACCCATGACTGGGCAGGATATTCCATTGCTGCCTGTGTTCCCTGGATGTTACTTGTTGAAGGACAGATAAGTCAGCATGGAACCGGAATGTGAGACCCCAGGTAAGACTGTGACTGGTAATATTATACTTGGGGGAGAAAATTGCAAGCAAGTTGGAAGAAGCCTGTAAAGCTGAAGGGGTTTTGTCAAGTTCTGTACCACCTGTAATTACTAATCATCTTCCTGTTACTGACTGGGGTATACTGCAAGCTAAAGATGCTGATATTAACAAATTGTTGCAGTTTGTTAAGGTCAAGGAGGGTATTAAGATTAACGGTGGTGTGGGGCAAAATACTGTTGGTGGTACAAACTGAAGAAGGCTGTTCTGTACCACATGAGGCCCAACCTCCATACAAAAAGTGTGGATGCCCAGGTAGTGGTGCCTGAGGCCTACAGACAACAGGTGATGGAGGCTGATCACTCCAGTCCCTGTGGGCATCTGAGCCATAATGGTATATTAGCTTGATTATCCCAGTACTATTACTGGCCTGGTATGTACCGACAGGTGGCAGCATATATTAGGACCTGCGTCAGGCTTGGCATGGTCTCAAAGATATTCACAGAGGAAGGTGGATCTAAAAGCCTTAATAGTGATCCACTCTGTGCGTAATACTATGAGTTGTAGTACTGCCTTTGTAAGAATTGTGTTTTAATTTTAGTTTATTATTTTGATCCGGATGTTTAAAAAAATAAAGCCACTGTGTGGTGTGTTGCACCTTTCTGCTGTTGTTGTGCTATCCTTCACCCATGCCCTTTCACAGTGGGACTGGTCAGGATGAGAAGAGGGGGATGCAGCCAACAGATGAGAGATGGTGTCCCATCCATATTAAAAGACCCACGGCAGCATGCGACAGCAGAAACCCCCCCAAACAGAGGAGCACCAGCAGCAACATGCAATGGCATCACCATCAGAACCAAAAGAAACATTAGTCATTCTACTGCCACCACCTACACATCATGAGGAGAAGGAGATGCAACCTGGACCCTCTTGCTCTTCCCCTCATCAGCAACCTAAGTCCCCAGTGTGGGACATCTTTGATAGTGAGCCACCAACAACAGTGTGATCACATGTAAATTATGTAATAGTGTTGTTCAGTGTAGGAAACAGGGGACCCATTTGAAGACACGTAGGCAACACACCTACCTTATGATGAGTCACCATCAGGAGTGGGAGGAGCATGTCTGTAGTCAGACAAAAGCTGCTGAGAAGGGTGGAGGTGGTGCCACCCCTACTGGTTCTTCTATGCCACAGGATGGAAAAGGCAAGAAAAATGTGGTAGGTTAGGTGCACCAGTCCAAGAGGGTGAGATGGAGGGGACAGGGAGTGGGACCTGCTGGTGGACTCAGGTACTTTGATGGGGAATGTGAGAAAACAGCCTCAAATGCGAGAAAGTGGCACAGCTCCATAGTAAGATAGTGGACTTTTCCTGGCAGGTTGGGGGGGATGAAGGAGATGTTTCTAGACTTGCTGAGAAATCACTAACGGATTCTTAAGGGTTTGCAGTACTCCATAGTGGCGGCGTACCTTCTGTCCCCAGGCCATACCCCTTGAGTCCCTATGTGTTCATTTTCTTTTGTCTGTCTCTTTCACTCTTACCTGTCATACCTCAAAAATAAAAAAAATTAAAAAATTAAAAAACTTAAAACAGAAAATAATTGCATTCATCTTCATTTCTCTCTTTCTCTCTTGAATTTCCACTACTGCTTTACTTATCTGTTTAAATTCTGCTGTTCTCATCCAATGGAAAGAAAACAATCTGATTTCAGCTCTATTATTGACTTCATTGTGCAACTTCTTAAGGGTTTGGCAGAACTCCAAAGACTAGGTTTGCTGGCCATGGCACCTAGCTTCACTTGAGCTCTTTCCATCTAGGTTGCTTGAAAGGACAGAGCAAAGAACCTTACTACAGCAAGGAAAAGGATTAAGCCTTCTTTGGGCTAGGCAGATTTACTGTGTGTTATTTTTATTTTGTACTCAGAGGGATTGTTACCATTTGTTGCTAACATTTCATTGCTTTATTTTTCTCTGATTCAAATAGTTTTTGCTGGGTATACCTTCTGCTGCATTATTACAAGGTGTGCCTACAGATGTGTGCTAACAGATTACTACTGTAATCTTCTAATTAATATTGTCTTTTTCAAGGTATATCTTCTGTTACTGCTTCATTTTTCTCTGTAGCAAAGTGTTTCTTACAGGGTATATCTTCTGTGAAATTATTACAGGAGTTGCTTTGCAGGGTTTTACAGTTTTATCTATCATTAGGATAAGCTTTCAGAGTTACTACATTTATTGCTGACTGATTGTTTCTGCTCTTACCTCCTTGTTTCTTTCATCCGTGGTTCTTCATTTTTGGCAGGGGAAGGGCCCAGCCACCCACCCCCATCCCCAACCACCCCACACTACACTCCTTTTGGAGGGTGGTACAGTCATGACACTTCATGTGGCAAAGCAGGAAGGGGCGGATCAGTGGGGTATCCATAAGGTGACCTCATTTACAGGGCCACTAGTAATTTAACTTGTTATAACAAGTTATACAAAAACAAACAAACAAAACACAAAATCAAACTTTTGCTTTCATTTTCTTTCTTCTAATTACTCTCACCTGGTTATAAACCCAGCAACATATCTGGAATGGATATCATTAACTGCAGGTACTGTGGAACACTTTTCAGAAGGACAGTCTTACAGGATTTAGGGCACTGTCCTACATGTTGGACCATTGGATATCTTAGGGCTCAGCTCCGGGCAGCATGGGCAGAGATTGCACACCTCAAATTTCATATTCAAGAGGAAATATATTGTAAGAACCACCTGCCATTTCCCCAACATCCAACAGAAGCACCTCGACTGCAGAGGGTAGTTGGTCTGGGAGGTTGGCAGGTGGTTAGGAAGGGCAAATCAGGTGACCCATCAGTCAGTGCTCTCCAACATATTACCTCCACAAACCATATAAAAACTTCAAATAGGTATCTGCCACTATCTCTGAAACAATGGGGCAGAGGACACTGCAGAGCAGAACACTGCAGCACAGGAGTTAGCACAACAAAACTCACCCAAATCAGGAACCAAAACAAAAAAAGCAAAAAGGAAATCCAAAAAACTTCTAATCATAGGACACTCCAGGATTCGGGGAGTTGATACCTATCTCCAGCCAGGGGTACTGGTCAGATGTCTCCCAAGTACTTCAGCATGGAGAGACACTGACTGCATTGCTAAAATTTTTCAGGAAGCAGGAGAAAACATTGACATTCTGGTACAAATAGGGACTAATGATCTCGCTATACGGTCAGTTGTGGAGACCAAGGAACACCTGACCAGGCTGGGTCACTAACTATCTTCCATTTCATCTGGCATCTCTTTTCTGAGATCTTGCCAGTCTGGTAGAGGGGGGGCAGATGGACAGAAGGTCAGAGAAGGGGAGATAATGGAGCTAAACATGTGGCTCGTGGGCTGGTGCCAGGAAAAATACAGACATTTATAGGGAACTGGCAACAGTTTGGGGAGCTCAAGTTCTTTAAATGTGATGGATTGCATCTGACTAAGGAGGGAGTCAGTGCATTGGGGCAGAAGTTTGATGTCTTTGCAGAATATTTAAACTAGCAAATGGGGAGAGGGGTGCAGCACCCCATACTTTAAATGGGAAGAACAGCCCCCCCCTTAGCTAGTGGTCAAACAGGAGTTCAGCATGTTTGCAGTTCATTTGCATCACCAGGTAAGGAAAAGGTCCAGCTCCCCATATGACACACAGGGGAAATGCCAGACCTTACCCAACAACTAACACACTGAAATTTGCCCAATGGAAAATCATGTACACAAATGTTCACAGCTTGGGAAACAAGATACCAGACCAGAAGGCAATAATGACATAGGCTAAACTGGACATAGTAGTAATTAGTGACACATGGTTTACCAGTAACCACACTTGGGAGACATCAGTACCTGACTAAGTACTGTTCAGAAGAGACCAAGGTGCAAAAAGGAGAGGTGAAGTGGCCCTGTATGTCAATGAAAATATCAAAGCTACAGAAATTCAGAATACACATAAGGAGCTAGAAGAACTGTGGGTCACCCTGGAAGCAGGAAATGGGACACCCATAAGAACTGGGGTTATCTACAGTCCCCCAGACCAGGGGGAGGACAAAGACACATTACTGTTAGAAGATATAACTAACATGACAGCTAAAGGGGAGGTTCTGATACTGGGAGACTTCAACATGCCAGATACAGATTGGTCAATACCAACAGGAACATCTGCCAGAACTAGACACATGGTGGATTCCATTCAGGGGAAGGGCCTCAACAACTGGTACAACAACCCACAAGAGACAGGGCTAGCCTAGATCTAGTACTGAATAATAGGGAAAGGATCACAGATCTCCAGGTAGAAGGTCACCTGGGGGCCAGGGACCTTCACATGGTATGGTTCAATTTGGCCACTACAACTAAATCATCCCATTCCAAGGCAAAAATATGGGACTTCAGAGGAGCTGACTTTGATAAGATGGCCTACAGAGTTAAGCTAGCCCTGGCAAAAAGAAATACAGGTGAGGGGGTCCAGGCAAAGTGGGCAAGTATTAAGGATGCAATACTTGAAGCAATGTCCCATTTGTTTTAGAGAGAAAAGGAAGTGCAAAAGAAGAAGGAAACTACTTTGGTTCTCAAATACAGTAGCATAAAAGGTCAGAGCCAAAAAGTTGGCCTTCAGGAAATATAAGGGAACACAGCGGGATGAAGATAGGGAGGCATACCAAACTTCCTTAAGGGAAGCAGGGAAGGCAGTAAGGCAGGCAAAGTCCCAAACCGAGGAAACACTAGCACAAACAGTAAAAGAAGGTGGCAAGACTTTTTATAGAAACATTAGTGAAAGGAGAAAGTCCAGAGGGGTTATTGCTAAAATCAAAGGAGAAAAGGGGACATGTGAGGAGGAGGGCCATATAAAAGCATCTATCCTCAATAGATACTTCTGCTCAGTATTTACTGAAAAGAAGGTAGGGCAGGGCCCACAGCTCAGCACTATGGTCATAGAGGGGCGAGGGAGGCAAGCACTAGTCCCTTCACAAAAGAAAGGGTCCTACAAGAGCTCAATAAGCTCAGGGTGCACAAGGCAATGGGACCTGATAGCATACATCCCAGGGTACTAAAGGAGCTAAGGGTGGAACTAGCAGAGCCATTTTCAGAACTGTTTTGTGAGTCACTGAGAAGAGGAGAGGTCCCAGAAGACTGGAGAAGGGTTCATGTGATCCCACTCCACAAGAGTGGTAACAGGGAGGAGGCAGAGAACTACAGACCAGTCAGTCTTACTTCAGTAGTGGGCAAGATTATGGAGGCACTCCTTAAGGAAAGGATAGTGCAACACCTGGAATCCATAGGAGCACAGGATCCAAGACAGCATGGGTTTACAAAAGGAAGGTCCTGTCAAACTAATCTCATAGATTTCTTTGACTGGGTGACCAGATTGGTGGATCAAGGGGGAGCAGTTGATGTCACCTACCTTGACTTCAGCAAAGCTTTCTATACTGCTAAACATAGAAGATTGATTAATATGCTGGATAGGCTCAGGGTGGGTCAGAAGTTGGTCATCTGGGTGGCAACCTGGTAGCCGGGCAGAAAACAGAGAGTGGTGGTAAATGGTATACAGTCAGAAGGGATGCAAGTCACATGTGGGGTACCTCAGGGATCAATTCTGGGGCCAGTCCTCTTCAATATCTTCATCAGTGACATTGCAGATGGACTAGAGGGTAAGGTTTGTCTGTTTGCAGATGACACCAAGATCTGCAACAGAGTAGATGATCCAGATGGGGTGGGCAGAATGAGAAGAGATCTGGATAAACTAGCAAAATGGTCGGAAGAGTGGCAACTTGGGTTTAATGCAAAGAAGTGCAAGATCATGCATATAGGGAAGAGAAACCCTGAAGTCACCTATAGGCTGAGAGGGGAGTTGCTGGCAGTCACAAGGCAAGAAGGAGACTTGGGCATCATCATCACTGATGACCTGAAATCATCCAAGCAGACCAATAAAGCAGTAGGTAAGGCTAGGGGGATGTTAGGGTGTAATAGTAGGGGTATCACAAGTCAGAAGAGGGAGTTAATAATCCCTCTTTACAAGACACTGTTTAGGCTCCATCTGGACTACTGCACGCCTTCACAAAGACATTAACCAAATTGAAGCAGTCCAGAGAAGGGCAACCAAAATAGTGCAGGGACTGCATCAGAAAACATATGAGGACAGATTAATGGAGCTCAATATGTACACTCTAGAGCAAAGGAGGGAGAATGGTGATATGATAGAAACATTCAAACACCTAAGGGCATTAACAAGGTGAAAGAGTCTAACATGTTTCAATACGAGAAAAATAGCAGGACAAGAGGACGCAGCATAAGATGGCCAATTAAGGGGTAATGTGAGGAAGTTCTTTTTCACAGAAAAGGTGGTGTATGCATGGAATGGCCTACCTCAGGAAGGGGTGGATAATAATATAGTGCAGGGCTTGAAACAGTCATGGGATAGGCATACGGGAGCAATACAGATAAGTATGAATAGATAGGCCATTGACAGAGCAAAGGCCAATGGCACATTTACAAGGTAGAAAAAGAAATGGGCAGACTGGATGGGCCTTGCTGTCCTTATCTGCCGTCAACTTCTATGTTTTTATGTAACTGTGCAATCCATAAACTATCACTAAAATTGTTCTCAACTACCAAAATAAATAGTATGTTGCTAGTCAGTCCCTCTGCCATGGCCTGCCTTTCCTGTAATATATTTATTTATTTCATTTTTCATTTATTCATTTATTTATTTTAATTTACTATGCTTTTTGGTGCCAGACATCCCCCCAAGGGCTCAGTGCACATTTTTCCAGAAAAGCAAAACAGGATGGAATTCAGTACTCCCAGAATTATGTGAACCACATAAACATTTATGCTGCCACTAGCTGGTGCTGCACTTTGTGTGTCACTCCCCCTGCCACAGCCCTTCCAATAATCCTATGATCCTTCTGTAATCCTACATGATCTAGTGGAGAAGATGGTGATGGTTTGCTTATTGGAGGAGGAGGCAACAGGCCACTGCAGTGGGGATTGCACAATAATGGTCAGGGCCCCATGTTTTCTATGATTCTGTGGTTACAACAACTGCAGCAGAAAGATGGTCTTGCCACAGGAAAAAAGCCTTTTGCTACAGAAACAGCATTTTTATGGCCATTAAAAATGGATGCCACCACTGAACCCCAACTAATTGACTAAAATGATTGTGAGCAAGCTTAAAATGGCATTAGTGTGAGCTATTGGGAGATCCAATATGTATCTATCCACCTTGGTTGCATTAGTGAGTGAGGCCACCCCATCCAATCCACTGCCACTCACCCTGAAGCTTATGACCATTATGGCTTTCTACAACACTGAGTGAACTTTAGGAAATATATTTCATTAGAAAGAATGGTGGTTCTATTTGCCAGTTGCAGAACTGTGGAATGAAATAGTATTAGTAATTATTGCAGACAAAAAAACAGGATGCTTTCTGAACCTTTTGTCTAATGTAAAATGGTCCAGCTACTCTCTAGCCTCACAGCAAATCCTTACAGAGTGGGAGAGAAGAAGATATGGAAGCCAAGTGGCATTGACACAAATGACACCAACGTTGTTGAACTGCATGTGCAGGAGGAAGCAACTAGAGCAGCGTTACAGCACAAACCATCACTACCAGGCTTCAAGTAAGTGGATAGAAGGGAGCCATTGGAGCAATTCTCATGAGCATGGCTGTGGTAAACCAGCACTGGGCAGGTGGGAGGGAGTCATGGGACAAAGAAAACAGACTGCAGTAAAAGAATAAATAAATAACCCTTCAGTTCCCCCATGCTCTACTAGATCCTGGAGCCACCATCAGCAATCAGAATCATGGGCAGCAATTCACAGCAAAAGCAGTTAGCTGCAATTGCCCTGAGATGCAGCCGTAATGAACTGGAGTCGTATTTTTGGGAAATTGATGACTCCATTGTAGCTGGCTTGCCTGACAGTTAGTCTTAACCCCCTCCCCACACACACACTGGAGCCCAGGAGACTTAATTTGAAAGCCCCGTTGGCCACAATTCTTCCACCACCCCCACCCATCAATGACAAGTGCTGCAGGTGTTTGTGTGTAGTTGCAGAAGGCTGCAGTCACCAACAAAATTGCACCTCCAGCTCCTAGGTGTCAATCTTATGAGAGGGAGGGAGGAGTCAGGAGTTGTGCATGCTACACATGCTGAGCTGAGTGCTGAGACAGTCAGCTGGGTGGCAGAAAAGTGAATGAAAGCGGATGGAGCGAGGCACTGCTAGGGAGGAGTGCCGGAGTGTCTGTTGGGACACGGGGACATGTGGGTTTGCTTGTACAATCACAAGACACAATCGGGATCAACTCTTCACTAGTTGTGTTCACTTGATGGTCTTGACCACCAGGGACAGCTGTAGAAGAGTCAATAATTGGAGAAGCAAAACATTCAGGGGTGACAGAGTGAAGAATGGGCCCAAGGAGAGTGAGTGAGAGGCTAACACCTGTGGCTGGAGTCAGGAGTGGTCTTGAGGAGACAGGTGACCATGACTGGTGGGGCAGGGGTCCTATACTTGGTTTTGGTGAGAAGGAGGATGAACTTCAGTTTTAGCAGTCCAGGACTGGGACATAGGTTATGAGCTCTGCTTGCTGTGTGTGTGCACTGTGTCTGGAATCAGAGTGTTGGTGGCTCAGTGCAGCAGGGGTACTAGGGCCCAATGGATCAAGACCAAGCTACAAAACAACTGTGAGCCAAGAATAATGTGGGGGCTGGCTATCAGGCATACGGGGAAGACACCAAGAAGAAAATGGTGTTGTGACCACCAGCTGGTCTCAGTCCGAGTAGTCGATGATTCGATGAGAAAGCCCAGGCAGAAGGAAGAAGCTAAAAGGCCAAGGCTGAGCTGACATATAAAATTAACAGGTAAGTTAATATTTTCCTCCTTGTAACAATTACCTTGGCTATTATTATTGAGGCATAATTAAGGGCAGCATTTCCCCATGGATGGAGCAGCAGCCTATGCTAAACATTAAATAATTCTTTATGTCTTGCGTCAGAGAGTTTTTGTGAACTGCCTATGTCCATGCCTTGCAAACTTACTTGGGGTTTGGTTCTGACTGGGGAGCCTGGCAGGCTGGCTGACAGCTTCCTCCCTTCTGATCAGTAACAATTCTTTCCAGACCCGCTTGGGACACTTTTCATCCAGTGGTGGCTTGCTTTGTGTAGCAGCAGAGGTTTATTATAAGAATATTTGAGGATGCATGATGATTCCCTCTATTGGGCTTTCTGATTTGGACACTGCTGGTGTGTACTGGCTTTCAGAAATCCAGATGTGAAAGTGATCGTCTGTCTTTTACTGGGATGGAGCAACTTAAAGGGAAATTGTTGCTGAATCCCATACATTTAAACTGGACTGGTCATCACAGAAAGGAAAAACTGAGTAATTACATTTATAGTGAAATCTGCAGTAAAATTGCCCTGGAGCTACTGGGAAAAAATGTCTGACGAATCTGAAAAGCCCCGCTTTGTAACAATACACTGACTAATATTGTTCAGTTTTGTTTTGTTGTCTATGGCTCTTAAAGTGCTTGCCTTTGTGTATGTGTATGTTATGGTGCCTTAGCATTTGAGGATATCTCTGTTTTTTGCAGTTTTCCTCCCTTGTCCTATTATGTTGCATTTCTGGTTCTGGAAAGCAGGGATTTTAATAACAAGATGCTAGGCAGCATTAGTGTTACAGTCTTACTTGTATTTAAATTACACATTGTATTGAGAAAGAAATACTATGACCTACTGGGATTGTATTTTATTTAAAATGTGGTTACTGGGATTATGGCTAGACTGGCATTAGGCACAGTGAGCCTGAGTTTTTTTCCAGGTATGACCTGGGGTAGGGGATACAGCAGAGTGTGAAACAACCGGAACAAAGTGATGTCAACTGATACATGTACATAAACCAGATAAGAAAAGTACAAATAATGAATTCAAGATACAGGGGAAAACTATGTAAAAAGTTAGTGTACAAACTAAAGTGCATTGGTTATAAAGGTAACAAGGTTGACAATAGTTATTCCTAAGAAAATTTCATTAGTTATGTACTGTTCCTTATTTTTTCATAGAGACAATTTTCAGAAGACTTTGCTGAGAATTGGGGCACTTGTTGTAATGTTGTTGTACAGTTTGTGTTACATGGACCTCTGTGTTAATCTAGAAGAGCTAAGATCAGATAGGTGCAGTTGCAGCAGTGGTAGTGGGTAATGGGGTGGGGTGGTGGTGGGGGTCAGGCGTAGCAGATTACAGTTTTAATGGGTAGTACCAAATTCCATTTATACATTACTTATTAAATGTAAATGGGCTCACTAACCCTGACAAGTGGTCAACTGCAAGAACATAAATTCCACAATGGTGGAAGTTGAAAAAATTGGTTGGATTTTCTCTATTCAGTTGCAGTC
Organism: Neoceratodus forsteri; assembly: GCA_016271365.2. Lineage (NCBI taxonomy): Eukaryota > Metazoa > Chordata > Ceratodontiformes > Ceratodontidae > Neoceratodus > Neoceratodus forsteri. The sequence continues at coordinate 803,044,452 of CM057449.1, read as the reverse complement.
ATAAGTTTTAAACTGGTTGAAAAAATTAGTCATAATGTGTTATAAGTCAGTCATAACTGGTTATTAAACTGACTCCAGGGTTTATGCTCTACATCCAGTCCAAATAATGACGCCAGAATTGATTTGCATTGCCTTTCCTATGCATCTGCCAAAATGCCCAAGGCTGCCTTTTTATGAGCATTCTTTCTGTGTAACTAGACTTTGTTTTTTGGCTCAAATGAGTTGCCAAAGAATGTAAAGCCCATCACAGAATTGCCGCAGAATCACAGCAGAATTGCTCATAGTGTGACTGCAGCATGCACGAGCTCCTGCTGCAGAATGTAATGCAGGTCCCGTTTGCCACAGTAAACATGGGGCCCTGGTTGGTACATCCATTGTCAACTCCCTTTCTTCCTGTACCTGTCAGCTGTGAATGAAATTGAGAAATTATTTGGCCTCCCTTAGGCCACAGTAGTGGCCTCACGGTATACCTGTTGTCCACTCCTGTACCTGTCACCTATGAATAAAAATGAGAAATTATTTAGCCTCCATTTGGCCACTGTGGTTGCCACAGAGTATATCCATCATCCAATTCCATTCTTACTGCACACCAGGTTAAGATCATGCATGCCAAAACAGCACGGTCTATAGAAGTGAAGTAAAATTGTTGCTCTCCTCAACCTTGACCGCCCAAAACACGAACTGCCAGAACAGCGGCAATGATAGTAGACCCTGAAGACACAGTCCGTTACCATGGAAAAAAACCCACAAAGATTTCTGTTTTTGCTATGGGCTCCACCACTAGTGGTGGGGCACGTGGGCTCAATCCGCTCCATGAAGTGATTCGCAGAGCAAAGGCAGATTCATAGAGTGCTCCGCAACATGAAGCGGAATAATTCGTGTTATAATAGGTAACACAAAGTCCATTGAAAACACTGACTTCACGTTACTCCACCTTCCCAGACCACTACTCCACCAAAATCTTAAGTGAAGTGCATTGAAAGCAACGCACTACACCTCACTTCACCTTGTTTTGGAGATCTGAAGGTGTATTTTGCAGTGATTCATGGGATTTCATATCACATGGGCTGTATATTGATCTGCACAGCCTCAGTTCAGGGTAGTGTGTGTAGAAAGCAGTAGGAGACAGTGTGCTGTGAGATCTGTCTGTGATTGAAACCTTCTAAAAGCTGTCAAAAAAACATTTGTGCATTTTTTTGAGGCTCCAGCTTTAGTGACTCGATTGCAGGAAACCCTCCTGTGCTCATATCATCAAGCGTTTTTGTTTTTGTGTGGATTTTGAATGTTAATGTAAAACATTGAGTGTGTGTAGTGAAAGACAGTGAAAGTGTGCTTTGAGGAAGGGGGTATCTGTGGTGTAGGTAGATTTAAGTTGGAGAAATAGTGATTTCTTTGTTTATTGGTTATATTTTTGTTATATAACTGACAATGTTAATGTACGAACTGTAATACTGTCAGTAATTGTTGATATTTTCTTGCTGATTGTGTGTTGTGTGGATCTGGTGCAGCAGTTCATAATTTCAGGTTGTTTACATTACCATACGTAGCATATTACTGAACTTTTCAATTTGCTACGCATTACTCGTTCACCATTGTAGAGAAACTGGTGTGTGTGTGTGTGTGTGCATGAGTGGTGTTGTGTGACATCAAATAATACACCTTTTATTGTGCCACAGACTAGTGTAATTGCAGGTGCAGCAGTGTGAACCTGCTAGCCACTGCAGCTGCCTGATTTTGTACTGTGATCATGGTATCTGTTCTTTATTTTGCTAATTTGTTTATTATATTGTGGTTGATCCCCCAAAATGCCCGCAAACAGACGTGCAAGCAAAGCTGGTTCTCGCCATGGCAATGCTGGCAGTAAGCTAGTCTGTGGGCGTGGTAGTATGCAGGCGCAGAGTGCATTGCTGATGTGAGGAAAGGTATTTCTCCTGAAATGTTTTTTACAGCCCAATCAGTAGCTTCACTCATAGTTGGAGGAGATGATGTTTTCCCAGCCGGTGGTGTTAGTGTTACTGGTGCAAGTGGTGGTGGTAGTATTAGTATTGGTGCCTCAAGTTCGAAATTTGACCAGTGTACCATATCCAAAAATATAGCGGAGTGTGAAGTAGTGCAAGTGAGTGGCAGCGTAGATGATGTCATACTTCCCAGTAACATCCCAGTAACTGAACTTGAGGATTCTGATGATCATGTCAACGATAGCATACAATGTGATATTCCATCAACCGTGGCAGTTAATGTCATGCATTTTCCATGCAGTGATTCAGTGTGGTGAAAAATTATCAGGTGATGGTGGTGTAGATGATGATGATGAATGTGATGATGATGATGATGTTGCTGTTGTTGTTACAACATGCAGTCCACATGCTAGCATCCAGGCAGAATATGTGGATGTGTGTGACGTTGATGAATATGATGATGATATAATTGACCCCAGTTGGGAACCGAAGAAAAATAAATTCAAAGTGGCTGTGTCTGAGTCTGTCTGCAGGAATCCTCCCCAACCCCCGTAAAACCTTGTGATTTACCAGTTTTAGTTGATGATGATGACCCAGTAATAATGATAGGTAGTCGTGGTGGTCAGTTGCAGTCCAGTTGTGCAGTGTCCAAAACATCACGTGCCCCCCCACTTCAGTGTTTAAAATAACGGAGTTAAATAAGCAACATCATGGACAAGTTAAAAGCAGAGCTTCACAATCCCTTGTTTTGAATTTTTTTGTTCAAGATGCAGATGATGAGTCAGTTGCAATCTGTGAGGTTTGGCATGTGTGTGTGAGTCGAGGTGGAAAGGGGAGCCATCTGGGCACAGGAGGACAGCATACATATCTTAAGAATAGGCACATGGCACTGTGGACAGAGCACAATCTGGCAGCTAATACCACAGTGGGGCATTCACCCTCGCCACCAGCAACCATACCGAGCATGTTATCCCTTTACATGACTGTAAAGTCCAGTAGTAAATTAAACGTGTCCAGTAGTGAGGTAATAAGAGCAGAGGATTACTACAGGCATGATGAGGTGGAGGAGCATAATGACTTTGAAATGTTGTCCAGTGCTGGTGAGAGTAGCAGCTTTGGTGGTGGTGGTGAATGCAGTATGTCTAGTGCAAGTGATACATCAACCCCGGCTGGCAAATCTGGCAAAATAACTACATTTCTGGGTTTGTCATCATCACCTGTGCAACCGTCTTTATCAAACTTCCACACTCCACCCCCTGTCAATGTCATTCATCACAGAGCACAATCTTTTGTGATCACACCCCGTGTAAAACATTTAAGTCAGCCCATGTTACAGAGTGTTTTTTCGCATAAGCTGAACTACCCCCCAATCATACGGTGCCATGTGAACTTAATGCTGCTGTAGCTGAAATGTTGGCAACTGATCTTTTTCCCTTCTCCTTTGTGGAGAATTCTGGGTTCTGGTGGTTTGCTGCATGTGTCTGTCCAAAATGGAAAGCCCCATCCAGGACATACTTTTCTACCTGTGCTGTCCCCGAGTTGTTCCGCACTGTGTCCGACTCAGTAAGACATGCCCTTCAGCATTCCTCCTCTCCATTCATTCATTTAAGTATGGATATGTGGACAAGTGGCAAAACAGCGGGGAGTTCATATTTGTGTATAACTGCACACAGGGCGCAGGTGCCGGGGGTTGTTTGTGATGTTGGTAGTGTGAATAATTAGTGCAGTAAGGTGGATTGTTGCGGTAGCAATCTTCCAGGAATTCGACAGCACGCAACTATTGCCCTGACAATATGACCTGTTCATACACTGGTGAGAACATGTTGGACATGTTACTGACTGAAACTGACAAATGGCTAAACCCCCTGTCCCTGAGAGCTGGGTTCATAACAAGTGTCAATGGGTCAAATGTGGTGAAATGCATCACAAATGGTGTATTTTTTATCGTGTTCCATGCATGGCCCATTGTTTAAATCTTGTGGCGCAGGAGTTTCTGCAGCACCCTGATGTAAAGAAAATGCTGACGATTGCACGACATAACTGATCTCACTTTTCACGAGCAGGTAAGGCCTGTGACCAACTGCGGCAGTTGCAGATACAAAACAGCCTGCCTCAGCACCGCTTGAAGCTGGAAGTTGTCACCCAATGGAACTCCACTTTATACATGGCAGAGAGCTTGTATGAACAATACAAAGCCATCTCAGAATATCTTGTGATGCACACTAGCCGTGATAGTTCCAGGGCCTCCATGTCTATGACGACTGAACAGTGGCACCTCATGGACTCTGTAATAACAATTTTGAATCCTTTTGAACATGCCACACAGGTAGTGAGTGGTGAGTCTGCCTCCATTAGCCAATCAATTCCACTGCTGCGGGTGCTAAGGCAGACATTGGTGAATGTACAGCATGGCCTTGATGTTGCTGGAGACGGTGGTAGCAGTATGTTGCTGCAACACTGCTGACAGTATTCGACCAGAATCGTCACATTGTGAGCATTCAGCGTAGTGAAAACTTTGCCATAGCAACAATGCCGGACCCAAGATACAAACAAGGAATTGCATCAGTACTGGAGGGAAGGCCTGAACAGGTAAAAAATATTAGTGGTCAAATGGTGTGCTTGGTTCATGGGGCACAGAAGTCACATGCCAAGGTCAGCAAACCTCAGCAGCATAATCCAGCTGAAGGTGTACCTGTAGGACCATCAAGCATATCCTGCAAAGGGAAGGGGACTGGAGTTCCAGGTGGTCTGTCATCCAAAGTGGCTGGTGTCAACCCACTTTGGGAGGCTTTGTCCGAAGTGGGTATTTGTGAAATAAATGATTCGGAAGAACAGGATGATGCATCAACAACTAGACTTAGTGTGGCACAGAGAATGGTTGAATCAAATTTGTCTGAAAACAGGCATCTGACAATAACTAAAGATCCTGTTTTGTACTGGAGTAGAAAGGTCAGTGAATGGCCAGAGTTGACTGCTGTGACACTGAAGTACCTCACATGCCCACCCTCCAGTGTAAGTGTTGAGAGGGTATTCATCTCAGCAGGTGCAATATTCAGGAATCCTCAGACAAACTTATCTCCTGCAAATGTTAGTTTGCTAACATTCATTAAAATGAATGAGCAGCATATACCAGCACAGACTGCAACCTCGGAATTCATACCTCGGCCTAGTCATGGTGGTTTTGGTGATGTGGAAATGGACCACCCTGGTGGCACTGACAGTGGCTGCTTGAAACAGCACACCACTGATGTAGACGATGACACAATGGAGAAAGAATTTCCCAGTGGTCAGACTTCAGACATAGATGACTGAGGGAAGCTTTCTTTATGAGGATGATGATGTGGTTAAAGTTGGCAGGTTTTAACTGAAGTTGTTAAAAGGCATTGTGCCACCGTGGACCACCATCACACCACCACCACTACCACCTGGAATGATTTTAGCCACTGCCACCACTAAGCATGAGTCTGCCCCCTGGACCACCACCACCACCACCACTGGGACTGATGTTAGCCACTGCCACCACTAAGCATGAGTCTGTCTGCCCCCCAGACCACCACCACCACCACTGGGAATGATGTTTGCCACTGCCACCACTGAGCATGAGTCTGTCCACCCCTGGACCACCACCACCACCACCAGGAATGATGTTACCCACTGCCACCACTGAACATGAATCTGTCCACTACCTGGACCACCACCACCACCACTGAGAATGATGTTAGCCACTGCCACCTCTGAGCATGAATCTGTCCAGCCCTTGGACCACCACCACCACCACCATCATTAGGAATGATGTTAGCCACTGCCACCACTGAGCATGAGTCTATCCAGACCACCACACCCATCAACCACAGACACAAAGTTTCTTAATATTTAAACCATAACGTGAGTATGTGTACTCATGTTTGTTATGCTATTTCACTTCCTTTAATTGTATGTTTTGTTTTCTGTAGCTTTTCAGAGCCGCAATGATCAAACACATACAGTACACTTATTTTGTTTGTTTTTTACAGGATAACAAAAAAAGGCTCCTTCGTTGAAACTCAGTGGGAATGGTACTGCAGCTGTACCATACAGAGGAACCTATGGAATATCCATGTGAAATCCATTCTGGTAAGTATGAAGATTTTATTTCATCTGTTTCATTGTCTTGGAAAGACTGCAGCAAATGCGACTGAGTATGAGTCATAAACTAAGTGACATGCGTATGTCACCAAAACTATTTCTATAAGATATAATTCATGCACTGTATTCTGAACTTGCAGCTGTGCAGCCCTGACCATGACAGTGTTGAAAAATTTGCACACAGGTTGTGTTACTTGACAAGATGTGGGTTTGAAATGTAACTTGACTTGAGATTGAGAACCAGGGAGAGACAAATTACGGTTAAGTTGTAAGAAGTCATTCATTTCTTTTTTTAGGAAACTTCCAGATGCTTTGTTGTTCTATCAAAGTGGCCTTATCCAAAAAAGTTCTTGAACATCAGGCACCCACCTCCCCCGGGCTGGGCCACACATGCAACATGCAGAAGTCGTTTCATTAGATTGCCATGACCATCATTAACAACCAGACTCTGGAAGGATACAGATGAAATCTGTGAAGAAGTAACAAAATAAGAAACCATTACAGACAAACCTGCAAATATGCTTTCCCCACCCCCCCCCAAAAAAAATACTTACCTTCATGTGCTTGAGAGTTATCCATTTTCAATTTCAACTCAAAAAAAATTCTCATCAAGCACTGGAATGTGCACACACAGTTTCTGTGAACTGTGATACAGAACAATACCATGAGTACATGTCCATGTCAACCCCTCCTCACCTACAAAATACACAAACATATATCTATATAATATATATATATATATATATATATATATATATATATATATATATATATATATATCAACTACCAAGGCTACTATTAGTGTACAGACAAAGGGCACCCTTCCATCCAGTTGAGATGATCACATTGCATTTGTTCGAATCACCTTGCAGAACACATTGGACCAGCAACAGTTCACTCACTGTCATCATTTTATTCTGGGGCACTTTGAATGGGCTGAAACAATGCCTTTCACTTTGTTACCACTTGTCAATTTTCTGCACACAAGGAGGATGCATTGTGGGCATGCAGAAAAAAATCTGGGGACTCTGTGCCACCACTGCGTGCATGACTGAGTGCACCATTAATTCTGGGGGACTTTGCATGCACTGAAATGCTCCAATTTCACTTTTTTACCACTTGTCAATTTCTGCACACAAGGAGGATGCATTGTGGGCATGCAGAAAAAATCTGGGGACTCTGTGCCACCACTGCATGCATGACTGAGTGCACCATTAATTCTGGGGGACTTTGTATGTGCTAAAATGCTCCCATTTCACTTTGTTACCACTTGTCAACTTTCTGCACACTGGGCGGATGCATTTTGTGTGTTGTGTGATTGTCAGCTCATGATGTCATACTGACATTATCAATTAAAGCAGCATTGCAAGAATGCCGTGACAACTTTGAACTGTACTTTTTATGCTACTTTACATTGCCACAGCCACTAGTTACCTCTGAGTTGTGACTTGAATGATATGCTTCTTTTCACAATTTCTGTTTGCTTTACTTTGTTGACTACTTTTTTCATGTATAAAAAAATGAGCACACCTTTCAATATTGTTCTGACCAGGTTTGTATTTATTTGCGGCTGCTTTTCAATAAATATTGTTCTGTGGTGTCATAAAACACTGTCTGCTACATAACTGTTAATTTACAACAGAAGTGATATATAACAACTAACTGATATGATGGAGAAAAGCAAAGGAAAACAATGACAAAGGCCTGGTCAGCACGAATTTAAAAGGAATGCTCCTTTCATTATTTCTCACATGAAAAAAGGTAGTACAGCAGACTCAACTACTGGTAATTCTTGCATCATTCCAGTCAGGATGTAAGTAAAGGAAGTTGTAACACAGCATTAAAAAATATAGGTCAAAGTTCTCAACAGATTGTTGTGCTGCTGCTTTACAGAGATTCACCATGTTACATAGTTATGGTGTTGCACTTAACCTAATACTTGGACGCCTTACTTTCAGGGGAAACTTTCTTACTGCACATAGTGCAATACATTTCTGTGAAAACCGCCCGTAATTTCATTACAGTGTGTCACGTCATGGAGGAATTCCCATTCAGAAAAGATGCCCATATTCTGCCCCACTTACTCAGCAATGTTAGGATGTGATGCTGGGGGAGCGCAGGTGCGTGCTCCACTATAGTGAACGTCTGGCAGCTATCCCAATATTTCTGTATGTTATAAAGTTCACTTTGTGGTGAAATGTGGGCACGTTTCCACTAACAAGGCTATTCTTACTGGAAACATGCCTACACGTTTCACCACAAACTGACCATTATAACATAAAGAAACATTCAGAAAGCTGCCGGACAATCGAACATTCACTGTAATGCAGCATGCACCCGCACTCTCCCTGGCATCAGATCCTAACATTGCTGAGAAAGGGGGGCAGAATTTGGGTGGCTTTTATGAACAGGAATTCCTCTGTGACGTGACACACTGTAATGAAATTAGGAGCGGTTTTCACAGAAATGTATTGCACTATGTGGAGCAAGAAAGATTCCCCTAGAAGTAAGGCACCCATATATCAGGTGCAATGCTGTAAGTTGGTGAATATCTTTCATGTCTATTTCACAAGCAAAATAGTTACAGAGCCTCAATAATGTTTACTTTGTGTCGGGACTCATGAATCAGATTTTAAGTGTTTTGCAAACAGCATGAAGACTGAGCAACGTGAGTATGTTGTGCTAAACTGCATGTGTGCCGTCACTGTTCTTTCCTGTGTGTGTAAACACTGTACAGCTTCACGCAAATGTATATATGGTAATGCTTGTTGCATTATCAAGAATAAAGATAACAAAGAATACATGATGTATATTTTATTGGTACCATCAGCGCCAGTGGACTAAGTAATATGATATTTTTTCAGAGGTATCGGGTCGCTGTGCTCCTCAGTCACTCACAGTGCATACATGACTTTGCGGAAATCATAGCACAAAAAACACATGCTCTCCTAAAAGTTATGTGTGCAGTATAGTATATAATGTGACTAAGGTGCATTCTGGCCAGACACCTCTGAAAAAGTATCGTATCATTTAGTCCACTGATGATGATGGTGACAATAAAATATACCTTATTCTGCTCGCTGTTCTTTATAGAGTAAACACTGTCTGCAACAAGTCAGCAACAGCAATATATGTTTGCAACACGCTGCACAATGTCTGATGTCACACACACACACACACACATAAAACAACACTGACTGCACACATGCAATTTTACACATCATACTTGCACTGCTCACAACAGCTTGTCATCAAGCACTCCAAAACAAAAAGTAAACATTACTGAGGCACTGCAACTACAGAAGGGAAAATGTGTATTATTAAACAACAACAAAAAAATACACAAAAACAGTACAGCACAGTAGTGGGGGGATGTCTAGAAATCAATCCCTTAATGTGGGGTGCTGTGGTGTTCCAGCAGCAGGTGAAGCATTGTGACTATTTGCAGCTAATGTTGATGGATTGTATCTACCTGCTGCTGCACAGCATCTACACTCTCATTGTTCTCCTCCAGGGCTGCTCACACCAGAGCAATGTCAGCCTGTGTTGCTGGCACTGTGGTGGGGTCCACTGCAGGTGGAAACCCAGGTAGTGGTGGAGAGGGTGGTGCTGGTGGCTGTGGTGGTGGAGCAGCTGCTGCACTTGCTCTCCTCATGCTGCGGCAGCGAGGCACAACGAAACCCCAGCAGCACCCTCGGCCACTGCCAGAGAAGGGCCAGCAGGTGGTGCCTGGCCCCTTCCATGACAGCCTGTCACTCCACCTTGTGGTGGTTCAACATGTGGGTGCACTGGCCACTGGTCCCCAAATGTGTCCCCCGGGGGCCATGGCACACCAGCACACTGTACAGATGGCACACCACGACTGTGCTGCCTCCCCCCACAGAGTTAAAACACTCCCACACTGGAGAGCGGGGGGGGGCAGATACAGTCCTAGCACCACCTACATTTTCCTGGGGCATCTCCTGTGGCTGTGGAGGTGGTGGAGGGGGTTCTGCTGGAGCCCTTACAGCTGCTACCAGTGATGGTGGTAGTGGCAGAGTAGGTGGCTGCGCAGCAGCCACCGGTGGCACTGGTGCTGCTGCTGCTTCCACAGAGGGGGAAGCAACACCCAAGAGTCAGGAGCGGCCCAGGAACACACGACTACCCCCACATGTGCACACTCCCCTCCTCTGCCCAAGCCTACGGGCCAGCGACTTTCCTTGTCCAGGATCCATCCCACACAAGTCCCTGACCCCAGCTATAAACGAGTCCAGAGTAAATGCCTAACCTTCACCCGGTGGCCGCACTCACTCTCACATTCCCAGACACACACACACACTGACACACACAGTCATAAACACACACAAAACAAAACAAAACTTATAAAGATGTAGCTTTTAAAAAAGCTGTTTTTTTCTGGCACAAAAGCAATAAAGCACTTTCTGACTCACAAACTGCTCTCCTCTCCTCTCCTCTCTTAACAAAAAGCCTTCTCCCTCTACAACTGCAAAGGAGAAAGTGAACTGCTTCTCTGACTCACTTCCTTCCTGCCTGGCTAAAGCATGTTACTTACAGTACTGTAAGCCATGTGATGTGTGGGGTTCTGCCTATTTACTTGTCACTTCACCTTATTTTGCTTTAAGGCATAATGACAATGCGAAGTAATAATGAGAACACTAAGTGAGCACTTTGTGGTGCCCACTTTGCGTTGTTCTCTGCCAGCTCAAAGTGGCCACTTTGTGTCCACTTCACCAGCGGATTTAAAATTCGTTGCTTCTCTATCCACCACCCACACCCCCCTGTTACAGGATGCTTCAGCCCCTGAACCCCCCCATCTATATATAATCAGCTCCAGGGGAGAGGCAACTCAGGGAATGGGTTAAATATTGAGGGGGCATTGTGACAGGGAAGGGGAATGGCACTGGTCAACCAGAGGTAGGAAGCAGACACAGTACCCCCACAATTTGGGAAGAGGGATGAACAAAAAAAAAAACAACAAATGTCCCAGGATGACAAAAAAAGAAGCATACCTCCTGGGACCGGGAAGCAAAGCCTTGTCCACCAGTGTTTTTCTGCCCTCCACTGCCTGTGGCACCAACATTTGTGCTTTGGCAGCTACTCAGCAGAACCCCGTCCCAGCACAGGCTTCATCTCTGTCCCCCAACCCCCAAAACTACAATACTGCCACAGGGATAGCACTAGCCTGACCTGTGGCATTCCATCCCTATTGCTGTATTGCAAGTCACTATTCTGACCGCACACTTTATAACTGTGAGATTCAGAATTTGCTATTTTAACCAGTTTCTTTCTTACTGTACCTGTCACCCGTGAATAACAACTTCTGACCAGAGCTAATAGGGCTGCAGGTGAAGAATTTGGGGTAAAAATATTGAAAATTATCAAAGTTAGGAGCTTCTGTTCGAAAAAAGGTAATGTAGGCTCATAAATGTGTTGTTTTGTAATATTTTTACCACAAATTTTCAACATAGCCTTGTTATAGCCTTGCCTTATGAAGAAAGACAGAGACAATATTCAACTCCTGGCCTAAAGGTGATTTTGCACATGAATGCAAATTCAGCTTTCAAGGCGCAGAAACACATTTTGGGCAGGAGATGAAAAATGACAGGTGTCACAAGCATGAGGTGCTGTAAGGAAATTGCTATGTTGAAAATTTGGGGTAAAAATATTGAACATTACCAAAGTTATAAGCCTGCATTTCCAAAAATCAGCATACTGTAAGTTCATAATTCTGTAGTTTTTTTTTTTATATTTTTACACCAAATTTTCAACATAGCCTTCTTATGACCCCAGCTCATGATCAAGTGCAGAGAAAAGTTTGTGCTTCTGCCTGAAAGGTGATTTTCTGCAGGGACTGCAAAATCACATTTCGCTATGTAAGCAAACTTTTTGACCAGGATTTGAAAAATTACATCTGTTACACTCATGAGGTGCTGTAAAGACATTGCTATATTGTGAATTTGGGGTACAAATATTGACCATTACCAAAGTTACGAGCCTGCATTCACAAAGTTCAATGTAGGCTCTTAACTTTGCTATTTAATATTTTTACACCAAATTTTCAACATGTAAAGTATATTTTTGAATGTTTTCATCATTTAGAATGATATTTTAAATAAAACAGTTCTGCTACCAACACCTTAAGAATGTTGGTTAAAAATCAGAATCCATCATTACAGTTCTTCAGAAGTGACAAGGGATGGAATGCTGTCACAAACAATTCATGTGGCGCGGTACTCAGGCTGTACATGACAGTGTCCCTGTGATTAATGTAAGGCTGTTGGACTCCTAGTAACCAATCAGATTGCAGCATTTGTGAGGCCCTATATATAAAAAATTTTGTTTGAAAAACAAAGGATAAACTCACAAAGTAAATATAAAAAGCATCATGTATCAGAGAAAGTCAGAGGAAGACAGTCATCATCTCAGAATAGCAAACAGCACAGCATTGTTCTGTATAGAATTCCAACTCTTTCAAAATGCTGCTGTATCACGTTTCAAAGGGCATTAAATGCGACTGGACATTTATTTGGGACAACCGCATTCTGAAACCTCTTGATACCACAAAGGTTTCATTCTGAAAGCCAAAAATCTGCAATGTGCACAGTTCACAACATACTACACACGATATAAATGCAGGATGATCAGCTTTATGAATAACCAGTGTGTTCTGCCACCTCATGGATCAGATTCCCATTGGCATGTATAGCTTCACTCTCAATGTCAGATGGAATCTGAACCCCTCTGTGGCAGAACTCCATGGTTGTGCATAGTTGTTCATCCAGTATTCACTGTATAGTGTCAGAAGCAAGTACCCTCCATATGGCAGTCTGTGGGCTGTACTATGATGCAATCAACTAAACTGACCATAACATGAAGCTCTGCCCATCATCAGTGATAAGCGATAACTAAAGAAGGACCATGGAGACTATAAGTGATCCAACAGTGAAGGATGGATGCAGACAGACAGTGATCCACCAACATATTGAGTAACTGCAGACAGAACACATCTAATTTTATTAACTAGGTTGTGGTATACACAACAGTATAAAATGGGCAATGAAATCCATGTGTCTTGATTAACTGAGACTTGGTTCTAGTCATGGTAGTAAAAGAGTACCACCAATGTTAAAAACAAGTCACTGCCTACCAGGGCATCTCACATAATTGATAAGCCACTTAATTCCTAATTTACATCACAAACATGGAGGGTAAGAAGATACCCCAATACTACCAGCACACCGCCAAGTCTTGTTTCGCACCATTATAATCACTTAGACAGGTTGGAGGTAGTTCAAAGAAGGGCAACAATGATGACGCAGCACAGCCTGCACCAATAATCATAAGAGGGGAGATTGGGAGACCTCAAAACGTAGGCGAGAAGAGAGAGGGGAGAGCTGATGGAAACCAACAAATATCTAACAGATGATGAAAAAAACATCAGTTACTTGTTTTTCACAAGCAGTTCGCCACTTTCTTTTAGGTAGAATGCATTTAGATGGTATCCCATAAAATGTCCTATTAGCTTTCACAGAACTGTTTCAAGTTGTGATGGGTGAAAACACTTGTGTCCCAGATGCAGAAAATTTAGAAACACCAGTTAATGGTATCACAACATCAGTGCACCACCTGCTAGTAGGATAGGAAAAGTAGTAGCCGGCCCGTCGGCGCAGCGGTTGGATTTCCGCTTGCGACGCCAGTGACCTGGGTTCGGGAATGGACCCGGGACACTGGAGGGCCGGCCGGGGGAGAAGGATCGAGTGTCTTTGGACAGCTCTCCTTCTCCGGGGGGAAGGCAGGGTAGCACTTGGCGTACGAACGGCATCTAGCGGAGGCTGGGTTGCCACGTCACGTCGATGCTCAACAGAACGTCATGATGGGGTGGACGCAGGTCGTCATTGCACGTCCCCATCCTGCTTAAGGGAGGGGGGATAAAAAATCCCGAACCTCACCGTCTATATGGCGCTCTGCCCCTGTAAGGCCTCAATTAGCCTCTAAGAGCTGGTCCCCCGACCAGATACTAGTATTGCGGCTCCGATAATGGGAGGGTCGGTGCCACGGCCCCGCTCTCTGTGGGGAAAGCCAGGGATAACCATGGGGACGCAGGTATTTCTGGAGGTGGAGGCATAAGGGGGTCCATGACCAGAGCTGAAAAAATAATGATGGGAGCAGTAGGGGGCCAAAAAGAATGAAAAAAAAAAAAAAAGGATAGGAAAAGTACATGCAGACAGTGCCCATGAATGTAAATATGTGTGTGCATACTAAGAGTTCAACTCGATCGGTGTGTGTAAATGAGGTTTCCATTGTCTAACTTAAAAATGTGTTTCAGCATGTTTACTTATACTGATCTCAAGAGGTTCTAAATCACATCATAGTTTTGTCCAACGGCCTCCACCGGAATTCTTTATCAAGCATATCAGTACCTATTTCACAGAAATACATATTTGCACATCTACACTGTCCCTCATCTCCCCCCTTCAAAACATAGATTTATTTATTTTGCTTCCTCCCTGCTTCTGCCTTAGCCATTGTAATAAGTGTGGGAACATCTACCCACACTATCTACTCCCAATACACACTGCCCTAGTCAACATTAGGGTTTAGGGGTCAAAAGCAGCATTCAGGAAGTCATTAGAGATGCAGCGAATTTAAATTCCGCTAGCGAAGTGAACGTGAAATGGGCACTTCGTGTTGCCAATCTGCTATGCGGAGTGGGCAATGCAAAGTGCTCACTCCCTTTTATCATTACCGATTCGCATTAAGGCAGAATGGCAGTAAAGTAAGGTGAAGTCATTGTTTTTAATGGACTTCACATTCCTCATTATGATTCTAAGTGATCCACTTGGTGTTTCAGATTTGGCAGCCCCCCCACACATCACATGGCTTGTAGTACTGTAAGTCACATGCTATTTAACTAGGCAGGAAGAAAGTGAGTCATGCAAGCAGACACTTTTACTTTCTCCTGTGCAGACAGAGAGAGAGTAGTGTGTTTTGTGACTGCTGATACTTTGAGATCAGAGCGAGGAGGAGATTTAAACTTTGATTTAGACTCAACAGATTTTTTAAAAACTACATTTGTTTGTCTTTTCTGTACTCTTTTTTAATTAATTTGTTCTTTCTGTAAATTTTATTTTTCTTACATTTATAAGTAGTTAGTTGTTTGTCTGTGTGACTGTGTGTATGTGTTGTGTGTCAGTGTGAGTAGTAATGGCTCGGACTGAGGGAGCTCAGTAGGAAAGATGGACCAGGGTGAGGGAATGTCTGGGGAGGGGCCACTCTGGGAGAACCTGGTAGTGGTAAGCATTGTACCATGCGCGTGTGTGGAGGGCATGGGCACCCATTCCTGTTGGACCAGTCGATACTTGTGAGTGTCCCCCCCCCCAGAAGCAGGGCTAACACTGCCTCCTGTCCTGACACTGAGGCAGTTAAACCACCACCAGCACCACCAAGTCCAGGTTCTTTGGACCAGGATGTACCTATTCCCTCAGGATCATGTGTGGATCCCATCCCTGTTCAGCACTGTGACCAGCCGGCTGCTATTTCATTTGGCCATACCCTGCTTGTGCCAGGTCCTCCCTGCACCTCCACTGTTTGGCAGTTTTTTTTACTGTGTGGGGGGACAGCAGTGTGGTCAAGTGCTGCCTATGTGAGGTGGAAGTGCGCCGTGGCCCCCGGGGGACTCATCTGGGGACTGAGGGCCAGTGCACCCATATGCTCAATCACCAGCAGTTGGAGTGGCAGGCTGCCACAGAACAAACCATGCCTACACCTGCTGGCCATTCTGTGGCAGAGGGTGAAGCTGTGCATTGCAGCATCCCTAAGAAGAGAAGAAGGACCACAGCAGCACCTGCTGCTCCACCAGCACCCCCACTCCCCACCACCACCACCACCAGCAGGTCAGCCTGTAGAATGTGTGGACCCCAGAGAACTGCATGTAACACAGGCTGATTTGGCAGTTCTCTGGAGTGCTGTTGAAGATAACAATGAGAGGGTGAGTGCTGTGGAGCAGCGGCTGGATCACATAGAGGAACATCAGTTGCAAATTATGCCCGTGCTGGAACTGCTGCTGGATCACCATGGGATCCCACATTATTTTTTTTTCCTCACACCATGTGCCCCCAACACCTTCCTTGCTGTGTTATAAATTGTATTCCTCCACCATCCCCGACCCTTGTATGTAATTATGCCCTTTTTTTGTTGTCTTCCATATGCGTGACACTTTGTATTCTGAGCAGTGCAAGTATACTGTACTAAACTGCATGTGTATTCAGTCTTCTTTCCAGTCTGTGTATGTACTGCAGACACTGTCCAACTCCCTGACTTAAAAACAAACATTAATGAGTACAATGGTGGGGTGGTGAAGCATGGAGAGATACTACAAAACAGGCTTACAATACATCCAAGTAACTAGTAAAAAAAAATTATGTTGTGATTCATGATGTGATCGTGAATTGTGATTTGTGATTGCATTTGTGACCGTGATGATGAACAAACATGAATGCCTACCACCTACGGATGTACTTCCCCGATGAGCTGTAGCTTAAAACTCCCAGACTTAAAAACACATATCAGTGAGTACAATGGTGGGGTGGTGAAGCCTGGAGAGATACTACAAAACAGGCTTACAGTACATCCAAGTAACTAGAAAAAAAATTAATGTTTTGATTCGTAATGTGAATTATCATGAATTGTGATTTGTGACTACTTTTGTGACCGTGATGATGAAGAACGTGATTTGTATCACAAGTGATTCGTGATGATGGTCCTGACTTAAAAATGCATATTAATGAGTATAATGTTCATGCAGAATTAAGCACCACACCTGTCCAGTACTCTGAAGAGAAGTCAAAGAAACAACTGTGACTTAAATTACAGATGGAGATTGGGATCTAAAGAGATGCAAATGCACAGGCAGATTAAGATTGCACTGTACACTGAAGAGATGCAGGCACAAAGGCACAACACCTAACCAGTGCTCACCATCAGAAATTCAAATCTGGAAAAGAATACCTTTGCCGGTTGGGGTGGGCCATGGGGGGGCAGTGTAATGCACTGCTGCAGTAACAGTCACTAGTACTAGTACCAGTAAAGATACCACAAAGAATTACAAAAATCACACAGCTGCAGTGGATAGCAGCTTCACATTGCTGAAATTATTATGTGGCACAATAAAAGGTGTCTGATTTGATGACACGCGTCACACACATACTCACACACACTAAGTAATGCATAGCAAATTGAAAACTTCAGTAATATAACCACATTTTTTAAACAATCTAAAATTATGCACTGCTGCACCACAACAATCAGCAAAAAAAATGGCAAGAAATATTGAAAATATTACTGTGTTCATTAACACAGTTATGAAAGAAAAATATCACCAAAACAGAAAGCACTGTCTTTTCTCCAAGTTAATTTACCTACACCACAGATACACCCTTCCCCCAAAGCACACTTCCACTGTCTCTCAGTACACAGACTGAATGTTGTACATTAACATTCAAAATCCATACACAAACAATAAACGCTCAATGATATGAGCACAGGAGGGTTTCCTATAATTGAGGAACTAAAGTTTCAGCAAAAACAAGCATTTGTCAATGCTGAATGTTTGCTTGCTGGCATTGGCATTGGTAGTGTAGGAGTTACAGAGCTGCATAATAGGAATGGCAGTGAAGTATTGAACTGAAGCCAACCCCATCACCACCATGCAGATAGTGACAGGCATTGGGGTGTGCCTTTGGGTCATCAGGCATAATGGCCATGCCATTTCACCACACCCTACCGTGCAGACACCAAGTGTCACAGTGTGCCTTGGGGTCTTTGGCCCTTATGCGCAATCCATTCCATCAGGAAATATTGTGAGATGGGTGCGGTATAGGAGAATGGGGTGAACTTTGGGGCCGAAGAGTCCAAGGCACACCTCAATGCCTCTCAGTGGCTACAGGGTGTGGGTGGGAGTGGAATGGTATGAGCACTGCAGGTGACAATCCCAAGTCACAGCCCTGATGCCTGTCATTCTCTACAGGGTGGGGTGTTATGGTCGGAAACCCTAACGCCTCAGGCATTTGTTGGTATTTTCACTCCAAATTTTCAACATGGGTGTTTTGTGACCCCCACCTCATGAACAGTGGCAATATCAGTTTGTTAGCCGAAAGCTGCTTTTGCACAGCGACTACGGCATTTGTCACCACAGGTGCAAAAACACATTCTGAACAGAATGTGAAAAATGACATCTGTACTGTTCATGGGGAGGTGTAAAAAATGGCAAAGTTGAAAATCTGCAGTGAAAATATTAAAAAAACTGGTGAAGTCACGAGCATGCATAGAAACTGTGCAACGTGCACCCGTAATGTAATTAGTTTGGGAATTGTTTACAGCAGATTGTCAACACAGGCACTTTGGGACCTCCGGTCATGAACAGTGTCACTGTGATTTTCTTTATCTGTCCTGAACAATGATTTCCCACGGCGATCACGCATTTCTGTGCTGAAAGTGTGAAAACACATTTCGGCCATGTTGTGAAAAATGACAGCTGTACTGTTCATAAGAAAGTGTGGAAAAATGCCACTGTTGAAAATCTGGACTGAAAATATTACAAATTCATGAACTTACGAGGGTGTGTGGAAACTGCGCAATGCTCACTCGTAACACAGTCATTTTTAGGAATTTTTTCACCAAATTTTCAAAATAGCCATTTTAAGACCTCTGCTCATGAACAGTGTCACTGTGATTTTCTTAATGTGTCCCATACATTGATTTCGTACACCGACTGCGCCATTGTGCGCTACATGGGGGAAACATGTTTTGGGTGAGATGTGAAAAATGACAGCTGTACTGCTCATAAGGAGGTGTGGTAAAATGGCAATGTTGAAAATCTGGAGTGAAAATATTGAAAATTTGCGAACTTATGAGCGTGCGTGGGAACAGCGCAATGCATGCTCGTAAAACAGTCATTTTTGGAATTTTTCACCAAATTTTTAACATAGCCATTTTAACACCTCTGTTCATGAACAGTGTCACTGTAATTTTCTTAATATGTCCCAAACATTGATTTCGGTACCAACTGCGCCATTGATGCGCTACATGCGAAGAAACACATTTTGGGTGAGATGTGAAAAATGACAGCTATACTACTTATAGAAGTATGGTCAAATGGCAATGTTGAAAATCCAGAGTGAAAATATTGAAAATTCACGAACCTACAAGCGATGTAGAACAGCCGCATCGCTCGTAGAAACAAGTCATTTTTAGATTTTTACACTAAATTTCAACATAGGCTTTTGGGAGCCCACCTTATGAACACTGGCATCTGTCATTTTGTTAATCAGTCCCAAAAGGTGATTTCACGCAGTGACCGCAAAATCACCCTTCGGGCCCGATTAACGCCATGACAGTGTCAGAATTCATGAAGAGGGGGTCCCAAAAAACCCATGTTGAAAATTTGGTGCCAAAATTCCAAAAAATGCCTGAGAAATGCAGCAAAGTTGAAAACACCCTATTCATTATATTGTACAGCTTACTGGCATTTCCTCAGTTCGCGGTCGGCTTTGAAGAGTGCAGACATGTTCCTGATCCACCGAAGATCGTCGGGCCAAGCTCCGGAGGTAGGTATAGGTGAGGTGGTGTGGGAGGCAGGATGCGCAGGGTGGGCGTGGTTGGGAGAGGGGGGGAGACAGCAGCGAGGGAAGGTTTTTTTCTTTCAGGTTTTTTTTTTTATTTGGACTACCAGGGATGTTTGCCACGCTGAGGTGGGCTCCCAGCATGGCAGCTGGAAGGCTGTCGGGGGCAGTGGAGCCGATGGGGGATTGGTCACCCCAATTGGCCAGAGGACCTTTTGCCATGCTGGGGTGGGCTCCCAGCGTGGTACCCAATAGTCTGGGGGGGACAGTAGAGCTGATTGGGGATTGGGCACCCCCGTCGGCCATACAGACTGCAGGGGGGGACAGTAGAGCTGACGGGGGTTTGGGCACCCCGGTCAGCCATACAGTGTGTGCGTGGGGGTGGTAGCAGCGCATGAGCATGCAATGTGCATGCGCACGTGTGTGTGTGGGGAGGGGGAGCGCTGCTCACTCAAGCGGTGCTCTCCCTTTCAACTGTACGGCACTGCATTTTGGATCATTGCACTATGTTTCTTCCACATGCGTGCAAGTAAACATAAAAATGACTCAAAAAGGCTTTTTTAACAGCTTTTTGAAGGTCTGAATTGCAGAGAGCTCTCAGAGCAGATTGTCTCCTACAGCTTCCTACTCACACTACCCCCAAACTGAGGCTGTGCAGAACAATCTAGAGCCCACGTGATCTGAAATCCCATGAAACACTGCAAAATTCACCTTTGGAGCTTAAAAACAAGGTGAAGCACATTGTTTTCAATGTACTTCACCTTAAGAATTGGTGTAGTAGTAGTTTTTTGATAAGGCGGAGTAACACGAAGACATTGTTTTCAATGGACTTCACGTTACTCATTAGTAACGCAAAGTACTCCACTTCACGTTTCGGAGCACTCCACGAATTCACCTTCACTCCGTGAATCACTCTGCGAAACAAATTGGGGCCACTTTGCCCATCACTAGAAGTCATGGGTCAACCCCTGCCCCCCTCCTCCACTTGACCAACCTCCATGTGTTTGATGTTAGTCAATATGTTCAACATTTTTTTTATATTTTTAATACAACCAGTGGCAGGTTTATATTTTTAGTGGGAGATAGCATGAGGATGTTCATACCATCACATCGATTTCTGCCCATATGCCTATTATTGACTGTGTCATAGCTTGGTGATTCATTTTATGACACATGTTACCACATCAAATGGAGCTGGAAAGACATATATTGCTGTATTACGGTAACAAAAAATGTTACATTTAATAAGGTAAACTGTTATGGTGTAGGGGGGACACGCATGAGCAGGAGCCCCCTAGCCTCAGCAGGGTTCACTTGCACCTTAAACTGACTGTTCACACTGCTAGTTTATCAAGACACATAGGTGTTATGCAGCCTACGTCCTCTTGCTCAGTTATTATTTGATTTCCTAAAGTTCTGAAATTCACCAGCATTAAACATGCATGTGGGAATCCTTGTGCATTGCATCACATGCAGCTTTTGTTAAAAAAATGTCTGTTTACCAAAAGTAGATACTCACCTTCTTGTCCACAGAACATAGTTAGGTGGTATCCAATAAAAGTTGTCTTTAGTTCAGCAGATATGATAAAACCAATTCATCGATCGAGTTTGATGATAGCCATGTAGAACAGCATCCACAAATTACCAACAAATTTTAAAAAAATGTGAAGGCTCCAGACCTGGTCTTGACTGGTGCAGAAATGTTGAATCTGCTCTTGTCACATACCACATCAACAGTTGGACAACTGTCGAGAGGCCTGGAGCATTACTGCATTACTAACAGTTTTGTAATTGGTTTTGTAGGTGCTTTTCCACATTCTATCTATAATCTGGAATGCAGATGATTTAAAGGGGACATGAAACAAAATTGATGATTTCACTTGCAGAAATACTACCCACCTTACATGTATTTAACTATTTTTTTTTAATAAATAAATATGTCTCCTGTTCTTATTTTTGTTGCATTTTGTTGTTTGTAACTGAGAAGGCTGCTACTCATTGATCAGTGTTCTTTTGGGCCGTGAGACAGGCTGGAAAGAGCATGCATTCTATGTGACATCTCTGCTTGAGTCTGAGGTAAGGTGTTCATCCTTGCTCAGTGGCTCAGCTAGCTACTTTTAGAAAGAATAGTTGAATAGAAAGTATTTTTAATAGTCACTAGAGCTGTAATGATGCATGAGAGACTAATTTGAAAAACAACGTGGTATGAATGAGTTCATGTAACTACATGCATTCCAGTGTAGGCTTCTGTCAATGGTTAATTTTATTCATAAACTAAACAGATTGGGAACAATGTTTTCACAGGCTGCAGGTTTTGCATTCTATGGTGTCCAATTTTTATAAGGCTGCCCTCAGTGTCGATGGTGGCTGAAATTTTTTCCTGTTAGATTTATAACTGTTCAAATCCTGCACTTTGTTAGATGGCACTTCAGCACATCTCTGTGTTGACTGTGAATAAGATGTGGTAAGGGGAGAGCAAGATTTTATTTGTGCTGGCATCCTGCTAACCCCCCTCCAGCCCTCAACTGAGTGTACAAAACAGCAAAAGCAATTCTTGCCATTATTTATTATTCCCCAAATCCCATGCCCTGCTATCCAAAATCAATTTGTCTGTATGAATACTTATTCCTAAGTTGTTTTTTTTTGCAATGAAATAATGATTTCAGAATCAATGGTTCCCTTCTGAATATCGTTCATTTTTCATTGTAAAATTATTAATTCTTGTCATTTTTCTGCATTAATTTCTGTGCTGTATAATGGGAAAGTCTTGCTCCAACATGAAAAAATGTATTTATATCTATAAAAATAAGGTAATAGACTTTACAGTTGAAACCAGCAAATTAGGTCATAAGTAAAGCAGTAAGACAGAATTTGATAAGTTTCACAGGTAGCATCAGACATGCAGATCTAGATCGCACATCTGCTATCTAGCATATGTCTTAATGGTAATTAATAAGATCCACAACTAGTGAAATTCATCTGCTAATCTCTGTAAAATAAAATTTTGCATTTACTCTAACTTTTGCTTTTTTCTGTGTCATAGGGACCTGATGTACTTACTTGGACTCTTACTCCCACACAACATGTGTTGATTCATGTTTTCTTTTTCTCTGTTGGCTGTATCACTAAATGAATGACTTCATCATGTCTCAGCTACAGTCCTCATAGTGTTTTTTTGTGATATGACCATTTCTTTTTGTATCCTTTTTTTCAAATTATTTTCTTTAAACAGAATGGGCATAGCTGTAGTGCTTTCCTATTTAGTGGTAAATATTTTTAGATGTACAATACAATATGCATAAATTAGCACTATGGATGTATAAATACTGGGTGATAGAGCAGCTTTAAAGTTTGTATGTTTGTTTAGTCATACCGTCAGTTGAAAAAAAATTATATACATCTGTATGCCCATGGTGCCATTAGTGGTGGTGATGGTTGGAGTGGGGGTGGGGGGATTAAACTGATGTTTTGATGCTGTAGCCTGCACACTCAAGTATAATCTGTGCAGTTTGTAATGGTACACTCCCACAACTCAGACTATTATAAGAGCAGAGAGTGTGTGTGTGTGGGAGGAGGGGGGTAGTGGTAAATTCTGAGATGCTCATCAAAGCAATTGTGGAGTTGAGAAAATGTGAAGGGTATGTTGAAGTGGAAGCCAGAGCTGGTACATGAAGATGACTCGAGCTAGAAGCAGCAGCTTAATAGTCGACTTTCTTCACAGTACATAACAGCAGCCTGAATTAGAATTGACTTATTTAAAAAGCAATGGTGTTGAACAAACTGAATTTATATATTTAGCCCTAACTAGTTTAAATGCACACAGCTGACTTGCACAGGCATTTTTTAAATTATTGTGTTTTTGTGATGCATTTGCTACACTATTGTATAACTACAAACTATTGTTTTATATGATGCAACGTGGGACTGACTAACTTGTGCATGAACTGATGTGTATGTCTGTGTGTGTGGTTTTATCATTTTTTTTCTTTTTAAAAAAAATGCTGTATGACATAAAAAAGTAGTGTGTACAGAATATTTGCAGTTAAAATAAATTCACAAATACTGCCCTCAGTTACCATGGAGACAAACATTAAACAGTAGGCATAGAAATCCATAAGCATTATTTTATGCCACTACTGTACCTTTGCTATGGTAAGAATTACTACTGCAGCTGTAACCTACATGTTCATTCAGATGAAAAAAAAACTGCAGTGGGTGATAGCTGTTTCATTTTGAAACATTGCCAATTTTGAAAGAACAGCCACAGAAACCTCATCAATCAGCAGCGTGGATAAGTTAGCACAGATGATAAGATTAATGCAATCCCTCTCTAATGAGGCATATGGTAAACGTCAGATGTGCATTTGTATTTTGTGAATTTGTCAGCAGAAGCCAGAAACAATTACTGTAGCCCAAGTGTGTTTGGATATACTGCATAAGCTTCCCCCCTGCTAAACAATTCCTCACTAAAAAGCAGGGTCAGTCTCATAAACAAAATGGCTTTTTCTAACTCACTGTACTGATGAACTGCCATCTGTGAGTGAGCCATCCCGCTGTAGATTTTTATGAGACAGATAACATCGCAGCCCCAGTTAGCTGTGATAAGCCTTTGCTCTGAACTACAAAGTGGTGTGAATTCTGACAGCTCATTGTCCCGGATTCCCCCCAAGAATGAAATGGAGTCAGTATGTGGTGGGTGCTCAGATTGGCAATTCATTTATTAATAGTACCTTTTCATCCTGCCCCCACATAGTAATGATGCTTATTGATTTCCATTATTTCAAAGCATATCTGTTATTCCAATACATATTCTTGTACTCCAATCATCCTTTTTCATATTATCATATATATACAGCTATCTCAAATTAATGTTCATCCTTTCTTTGATCGTCCACTTCTGTGCCCAGGTGTAGACCTGGGTGCCAGTTCTTCATTCTTTCTCTGGAGGTAACGGTGTATATCCATTACCGCTTTTTCTTTAATGCTGTTCTTCTTTCTTTGGGTTTCCTTCTTTCTTCCCCCCCTTCCCTCCCTCCATGCCCCTTTCTATCATTTCCTTTCCCCACTTCTCCAGCCCATCCACCTTGACTGTGCCGCCAATGGCCCCTGTATACCATCCTTCATTGTTATCCATGAATTATTCTTACCTGTCATCCCCTTCAAACCGTTCTTATCCTTCCTTTTTTCTCCACTTCTCAGCCATCCACCTTGGCTGTGCCGTACATGGCCCATGTACACCATCCTTTATCATTATCCATGATTTATCCTTAATTTGCCCTCCACCTTCAGCAGTCCTTTTACCTTTCATACACTCAACCTCTTAAACTTTGCCAGGAGGGTGGGTGGGTGGAGTGGACAAATCTGAGAGTAGCAATGAACAGAGGCAGACTGCTTCTTTGCAACTGCTTAAGTATCTCAAAAACAATCCCTACCTTTACTTTGATAGCTACCAATCCTGGTGCTACTGTCATCCATCTGGTCCTTCCGTTTTTGTGAAGTCACAGCTGTGACTCACGTCTTCTGCCTCCTCCCAACCCCCACTGAGCCACCCCCAATCATCCCTTCCTCTCCCCTTCTGACTTGTCTGGGCTTGTTAAATACCATTCTTGGGCTGGTCACCTTGACAATTGGGTCTGCCCTTTTAATTGTCAAACTTCATTATCCCGGATTCCCCCCAGAATGAGACAGAGTGAGTATGTGGTAGGTGCTCAGATTGGCAATTAATTTATTAACAGTACTTTTTCATCCTGCCCCACATAGCAATGATTCTTATTGATTTCCATTATTTCAAAGCATATCTGTTATTACTATACATATTCTTGTACTCCAATCATCCTTTTTCATATTATCATATATATATATATATATATATACAGCTATCTCATATTAATGTTTATCCTTTCTTCAATCTACCTCTTCTCTGCCCAGGTGTAGACCTGGGTGCCAGTGCTTCATTCTTTCTCTGGAGGTAATGGTGTACACCCAGTACCGCTTTTTCTTTGATGCTGTTGTTGTTCTTTCTTTGGGGTTCCTTCTTTCCTTCCCCTCTTCCCTCCCTCCCATTCCCTTTTCTATCCTTTCTTTTCCCCCACTTCTCAGCCATCCACCAACACCCATTTTTATCCTTTCTTTTCCCTATAGCCTGCCTCCAGCTTGCATTGGATGAAAGGCCTTTCCCCTTTGCTCTATAGCCCTAGCTGCCTCCCCACTCATAATATTTCACAGAATTTTGTAGGGAACATGACATTTCTCCATCCCAGGGCTGCAACTAAACCATTCCATTTTCTATTGGCTATACGGCTGTCCAGGGCCTGGCCCCATAGCCCTTCCCCATTAGATGCCTGATAAGCATGCTTGGCCTTGGCCCTGTCCCTCATGCCCCTGAGTGTCGACATTAATTGGTCACATTTTTCCCACTGGTTCCCATTAGGACCACCTGTACATTCTGGGGTCTTGACCTCCGGCATGCGCCCCCTCTCTGGAAGTCTCCCCTCTGCTCTGTAACTCTCCACGTGCCCATATCTCCTTAGCTGACCTCCAACCAGGCCTTGCATGAAGTAAAAAACTGAATATGAGCTTATTATCCCCACCCCCCATTTTTGCAAGCTGCAATCCTGCCCAGCTTCTGAATGCATGAGGTGAAATACCTACTGTGGAGCCTTATCCTGAAAAACTATGCCTTCCTTGAGAAACCGATGCCCTTACACAGCCCAGTCTCACCCGCTGGTCCTCTGGCTGAAACTAATTTACGTTTGCATCCAGGGTGTCCTGCAGCATAACCCCCACATCACCTGTACTGGGCAACCATTTTATGCACCCTGTTTTTCCTTGGGTAACTAGCTGCCTTGTCATCTCAGCAAGTTGGCTTCTGCCTCAGGTCGCCAATCTATTTTTTTACCAATTGAAACCCTTTGGTCTCCCTTCCAGGGCCTGCGTTCCCATTTCCTGCACCCTGAGGGTCCCTTTATCCATGGCCCAGTAAATACCCAACACAGCCTGTCCCTTATGCTGACAGAAAAAGTGCTGGTATGGTAGTCATCAGCTTAACTAATGTTTGTTTATTTATTTATTTATTTATTTATTTATTTATTTATTTATTCATTTATTTTTTAAACACTGGTCATTTGCTGTCCCCTCATTGGCCAACAGGTGTCCCCACCCCTGTACTGCCATCCTATTGGTATGATCATTGTAGAAACCCATCTTCCTCAGCAGCCGGAACTATATTCTCTGCCCCACTCCACCTTATGATTTCTGTCCTCACCGTGTTTTCTTTTTTCTCTTTTCCTTTTAGCAGACCTTCCCAGGCTGTTCCTCCTTGTAATGTGCCTCTTTATCTATGTCTGTCTTTTTTTTTTTTTAAACAACCCTATCCCTTTTGCCAGGAGTGGGAGGTG
This sequence comes from Neoceratodus forsteri, assembly GCA_016271365.2. Lineage (NCBI taxonomy): Eukaryota > Metazoa > Chordata > Ceratodontiformes > Ceratodontidae > Neoceratodus > Neoceratodus forsteri. The sequence continues at coordinate 803,017,353 of CM057449.1, read as the reverse complement.
CAAAATTCCCTGAGAAGTAACTTAAAGAACCATACCTTTTTTTTTGCAACCCCTTAGCAGGGGACAACAACAGTGTTCTGCACCCTGACAATGTGTTGAGGTCTAGCAGCCATGTATGACTTCACAAAATCCTGCAAGACTGTCGTCATACTCTCCTGGTGTCCATTCCTTGGGCCAAGCCTCAGAAAACATCACCTTCTGCTCTCTCCACCCTTTCTGCCTAAAACCCCTTCCTCCACACTGCTGCATCTGTGTCTCCCTCTTGGTCTGTATGAAAAACCCTGTCATCATGCCAAACAGGTGTCTCATTTAACTGCATTTATCCCTCCTTCCATTTTTATGAACCACCTTGGTGTTTCCACGAGCTTCACATAGTGATGTGGCATCAAAATCCCCTTCAGTGCTTTTGCTATACTTCTGTTTAAGGCACCCTCCCCCCCAGTGTGATGGCCCTGTCGGTGAAATTAAGTGATTACTTAGCTGCTGCCCTGTCTAAGTGCTACCCCTGCCTGCATGGGCTCCCTTAATCTACTACCCCTTGATTTATTTATTTGTGAATATGTTTTTTTAACACTTCTTCCTGAGTGTTTTTCATAAACCCCATGTTGCCCTAGTCCAACTAGGGTGCTGGTTGCCTTCCCAGTTTCCTGCATAAACGCTGGCACCCTTTGTCCATGCTCTCCATCCCTTCCTGCCACCTTTCTGTCAGAAGGAAACATCTACTGTATGTAGTGGGGGACTGTCCTGCCTCCCTTTTCTCCAGTGCATTAAACTTTTGTACCCTGTGTTAAAGAGTTCACATGAGCAGTCAGTTGAGTGCCCCTTAAAGCCGGCTTCATTGCCATAGTAGTGCCCCCTCATCTTGGAACCAAGTGAAAAGGCATGGTTACCTGTCCCCACCTGTAAGAGTCTGGTAGCTGCTTCTTTGTCCCTTTTGCTAGCCCCACCTGTGGTGTTGCTCAGATCTGTACCCCTCGTTCTGGAGCTATATATGTATTCTGGCACCTCTCCAGAAGCCATCCCATTAAAGTAACCAGTTCCTATTCTCCCTCAGGGATATAGAGGAGGTGGATGACCCTGTACTCTTTCAACAGATTTTTTTTTGGGGGGAGTAACCTATGGGTGGGGATACCCTCCTTTTGTCTGAGTGTGTGCCCTTGCTTTTTTTTTTTTTAAAGAAACTTGGTCTGGACCCAACTGGCCTTTTGAGGCAATGTGGCTTCCTTCCTCCCATTAAACATGGCCTGTTCTGTGGCACAGTCAGACCATAATTCTAACTGCTTTACTCCTCCCCACCCATGAATAATTTACCACATATAAAAAACCCACAACCCCTTTCCTGTTTATTTAGCAATGCATACCCCTTTGGAGGAAATCACGGTTTGAGCTTCTTCTCCATCCCTCTCGCATAATTAGCTGCCCAACTTATAACTGGGCCTCCCAGGTCTTGCTTTGGAGATTTTTCCTCTCCCTTACTCCCCCACTATACCCGTGCAGCTGCCATGTCACTGTTTTCTACACCCTCCTTATATTCATAATTGTTTTCCTGTACTTTAGTGCAAATGTATCTACCCATTCCCCCTTTCAGATCTACCTCCAAGCTGATGGTCCTGTTCCCCCATCTTGGTTCGTAGGGCCCTGATGCCACTGTTTTTGGTTTTTTCATACCTGTGCTGGTTGGAGGTTCCTGCCTGTCTCTGTACTCCCTTCTATTTTCCTCATTCCTGATTCAGAAATGCCTTCCCCCTTTTCCCAGACTACCCTCCTCCATGACTGTAATCATCTGCTCCCCCTATTGTTTTATACTGCTGCCTATACTGTCCCCCCAACCCATTGAGGGTTTGGTTCTGGCACCAATGGCCCCAGTAACTGTCTTCCTGTGATTTCTTGGACCAGTGTTGGTCTTGACATGGATAGAGCCGGCCTATTCTGCCCTGAGAAAATGGGGCCGGGTGCAACATTGGGGGGTCAGGATCCAGGATCCATGTACATAAAGAGGATCTGGAAGTGGTAGTGGAGGGATGAGGGTAGCTGGCTCTGGTTGCTCAGGGCTGCCCAGCCTAGGCAGCTTATTCCCCTGTGCTGGGAGATTGGGATGGAACCCTTCCATGTCAACCCTGTCCCTTTGTTGACCACTTGCCACCTCCTCCGTCCCTGCCCTTGTCTACTCCCCAGTTGTCTCGCTGACCCTAATGGTTCCCTGCCATCCCCTGGCTGTCATACCTTGTTAGCCTGATATGCCAATTGGAGTGTGGTGTTGTAGCACCTTCCCTTGAGAGATTGCTCCTCCTTGATGCCATGCTTGATGTTGTCCTTGCATAGGAAAGAAAAAATGCTGCAAAAGAAAGCAATCTGATCAGTAGTCACATTGCAGCAATTACCTTTCTGTGGCTCCTCCTGTTTTGTTCCTGCCTTGATCCCTCTGTTGTACCCCCACCCCCTCCTGCCCCACTTGATGTTTCTGATAATCATAAATATATACCCCTAGGTGAACTTGTACCACTCATATCCGGTCACCCAGGGGGATCACCTGTTACCGGCCCCGCTCTATGCTCTTAACATGTATTCTTTCCTCCCCTTTATATATATATATATATATATATATCTATATATATGTATATATCTATATATCTTTATCTATATATATATATGCACACATATATATACACATATACATACATATATACTTGCCTGGCTTGCCTCCCCGTTTAGTGTCTGCTACAGCCTGCATGTAGTTACCTTCCTGCAGTGCTTGTTCGGACTCTTCTTGCCTCCTTATCCCATTACTGTCCTTGGGCATCTCTTTGCCCCCCTCCTGTTAATCTAGGTAGGTGCCATGTTTTAAATGGCTACTAGCTCCCCTCTCTACCCTTTTTTTATCTACCCCCATATTGAAACAGCCTGTATCTGACGGACCTTGATGAAAATTACTGGCAGAGCCCTCTGCCCCTGGCTAAAGATACTCCAGATTACTAAATTGATATGCTGTCTGCTGTCCGTGTTTGCAGAATGTGCAAATATAGCCCTATACTAATTTTATATACTGTCTGATGTTTGTTTTTTCAGAATGTGCACCCATACTCATCCATTGATCAAATCCAGCTCCCGTGGTTCCCACTCGGTATTCAAGCTCAGAAAGGAGCATATCTCCCTTTCATATGCCAACTATCACCACAAATACTTTGGCTCGATTATAAGTAGTTTGTACTACTAAAGTAGTCTCTAAATTCAGCAAAGGCACTAATTTTTTTTTTCTAATGGATAACCCTCCTTTTTACTGAGTGGGTAGAATGAGGTTAAAAACCATGTTCCCACATCTGTGTATTACTTATTACCCATCTAATCTCAACTGGCTGCAGTGCGTGTTTCTCTATGGGGGAGGGGGTTAGATATGACCTGGCTTTCATCACCCGCCATGGGGTACCATCCATAATGTGTGCTTGGGCCCAGCCAGGCCCATCCCAAACTAGACTCCCAAGAGAAACTCAGCCAGCAGGAAAACACCTAATCCCTGCTGGATCCAATCAGCTTTTGCTGCAAGCTAACTCGCCAAACTTCCCCAGCGTTACTCTTTTTTTCTTTTTTTTTTTTTCACAATGCAACCAAGCCTAGTCATTTCCATCACCTGGCCTGACCCCAGCTAGCAAGCTCTGAACCCCCTTCTCCTTCTTTGTCCAGAATGCTCCCCACCCTCTTCAACAACATTGCTGCTCTGTAAAAATTAAAATCTTCCTGGCTTTTTGTGGCGTCTCTACCTTCGCTGCCATTTTGAAAACAGGGGAGAAACAATGTATCTAGCCATCCACCCCAACCATTATCCTGGATTTAACCACCCCCTACCCCACCAGCCCCTACCAAAATCTTGTGCTTCTTTTTGTGTGTGTGTGTGTGTGTGTGTGTGTGTGTGTTTTGGGGCCCTATGAGGCTCCTAGTCGCTGCTAACTATCATTGAATTTGAAACTTGGGCCTCCCACTCCCCCACCCCAAAGGCCATTTTTCTCATGCCACGAGGAACTTCAACAATGCCAACACTCTGCCTGATGGCTCCTTCATGGCCCCCCGTGAAGCTACCCGGCCCCGAGTACCTCTCCTAATGCATTCCCTTCGCCGACCAACACGGCTTGTTTGGCCCATACCCAGTATCTGTCACAAACCAATGCAATCAAAGCACAGCTTTTTGGTCCCACCTGTCTTCAACTATTTCAGCCCTGGGACAATCCAACAAACCAACAAAAATATCAACTGCTGAAATAATAGCTGTAATCTACAAGCCTAAAGCGCTTATTTAACAGAAGTTAAAGGAGGACTCCTCAACAAGGATTTTAATTCCCAAACCATTCACATATTCTTATTGCCATCACTTGTGGCAAACAAAGGCTTACCTACCACGTTTCTCGAGCTCCTCATGGCCTCTGGATATTAATTTCTTCCGAACACAAGTTTCCTTTTTTTTTTTTCTTTAATACATTACAGCTGTGTTACACAGCCCCCATTCATTACTGATATATAGAAACCAAATATTAGCATTGTCCTTAACAATTAAAGAAATTGTACCCAATCTGATGTGCTGCTCCCAGTACAAATCTGAGAGTAGCAATGAACAGAAGCGGACTGCTTCTTTGCAGCTGCTAAAGTACCTCAAAAGCAAGCCCTCCCTTTACTTTGATATCTACCAATCTTGGTGCTACTCTCATCCATCTTGTCCTTCCCATTTTGTGAAGTCACAACTTTGACTCACGTCTCCTGTCTCCTCCCAACCCCTACTGAGCCACCCCAATCCCCCCTCCCCTTCCCCTTCTGACTTGTCTCGGCTTGTTAAAAAACATTCTTGGGCTGGTCACCTTGACAATTGGGTCTGCCCTCCTAATTGGCAAACTTCATTTCCACTGTCTGTCTGCCAGAGTCTTCTCATCTCTGCAATTTGTTAAGAACTTTTGTATAGTTAATATAGCTGGGTGGTTTAATTTAGTCTTTGAAATCTGTATGCTGATCTGGCAGTGACATTGGTGATCAGTAGAAGTGATCTTCTGTCACAATTTGTGGAGTGGTGTTCCATTTGCTTTTTTATTCATTTAGAAAGTGTATGGTCTTAACTGCAGTTTCATGTTTGATGTAACTGTATATGTCCAACTAGCACATAGCACTATCAGAGTCAGCGTGACTCACAAGATCATTTTTTTTTCGGTTTTTTTATTCTAAGCCAAAATAAAAACTGAAATCCAGATTGGAACCTTTCTTTTGTTCCTTCTTCACTAAAGGTGCAATTTATTTTGACTTTTAGTCATTTTGTCTTAAATGCCCAGTTTCTTTCTTGGTAACTGATTTGGGTAGTTGAGATATCTTGTATCATTCATGTGCGTTTTCCAAGTCAGCTCTCTCTTCTTAAAGTAACCCATCCCAAAATGGCAGAAGTTAATGACATCTATTTGTAATAAATAAAACACATTATATGTGTTTCAAAAGCATTTAAAAATAAAAAAAAAATCAGGAAAACATTTCATAAAAAACATAACTATTAACATTTCCCTTTTAAGATAATAACCACAGTTCTTTGACACAACAAGAGTTATGTGTGGTTCATAGCACAGTGCTTATGTTACATACAGTAGCTGGATGATGTAGGTTGTGCTTGGATACAGGGGCCAAACCAATAAGTAGGACAATGCCTTGCAAGGTACTAGTAGTATGAAATGATTCATGCTTAGGTACTTCAACATGGATATGAGCAAGTCAGTGATTATAGTACATGTGAACTGGATAGAATATGCAAGGTGCTTAGATGCTTGAACTGATGAGTCACTTGTTATGACTTGATATTTTGGCTTTTCTCTGTATCCCACAGTAGGAAGGATGCTTAGTCCAGTAGTATGAGAGCCCTCCCCCCAGTGGGATAAGAATGCTGCAGAAGGAGGAGGTGTCAGGGGATGATGGAGGGTGATGCAACTCACTCTAAGCAGAGCAGTAGTCTGCTGCTGACTGAAATAGGATGTAAGGGATGCGCGCTCTTCCCCCACATAACCACGGGCATGCACCCTTCAATTATGTGTAGTTCATAACTCAGTGCTTATGTTACATACTGTAGCTGGATGATGTAGGTTGTACTTGGATACAGAGGCCAGACCAGTAAGTAGGACAATGCTTGCAAGGTACAAGTAGTATGAAATGATTTGTGCTTAGGTACATGAGCAAGTCAGTGATTATAGTACATGTGAACTGGATAGTATATGCAAGGTGGGTAGATGCTTGAACTGATGAGTCAGTCACTTGTTATGACTTGATATTTTGGCCTTTCTCTGTATCCAACCGTAGTAAGGATGCTTAGTCCAGTAGTATGAGATCCCCCCCAAAAAATAATGATATCATACGATTATTCTGTAGCCAATGGTTGGAAGGATGTTTGGTCAAGTAGGCTGAGACCCCCCAAAGAAATGATTAGCAGTATGACTACCTCCTCCAACTCTGGAGAGTGTGATCAGTAGCATGCAAGAGAGGAAAAAACCCTTGGGGGGGAACCTCTGAGGACCCATGGCTACTGACCTGCCCATCCTTCTGGGCATACTAAAGGAGAGTAATCCTAAGTAACAATTTAAAGTAATTGACTAATCCGAAATCCAAAGGCGCAGATCATGATCCAGTGAAATGGAAAACTGTAGAAGCATTGATTGGAAACCATCTGATGAACATAGCAGCATCCTGCAAGTAAACTCCTAGTCTGAGAGTCCATATCCAGTGCAGAATAATAGACTTGGAATCCATGGTCAATAAAATTAGAAGTGTCGAAGTAGCATTGACAAAGTGCTCCAGCAGGTGAGGAAGTCTTCTTTGGGGAGAACCAGTAACCAAAGATGAAGTACCCATGTCTAGAGGCAGAAGACAGTTAGTTCATGTTCCTAATAGGAAGCTTTGCAAATGAAGGCCTCACTGAGGAAATACAGGGGCTAGCACATGCTGCATGATCTGGAGAGGGCAGAGCAGTAGGAATCTCTGATCCAGAGTTGGAAGCAGGTAAGTGAAGTAGGTACATAGCCCAGTGCGCATAGGTGGACAAAAGTTAAATGTACCTCCAGATTGCAAGGGTGAAGTCGGTAGTAGAATATGCAAGTCTGACTGGACATACCCTAGGCCCCGAAAGGGTGAAGCAGGTAATATGAGCAAATAGAGGAAACAGGCAGACACGTACATAGGTCTGTAGCAGTAGTAATGTATCTGCATGATGCAGACGCAGTAGCAGAGGAGTAGTATGGTATAGCTTATGAACGGTAAACAGCGATGAGCATGAGGAATGGTAATAGCACAGGAATCAAAGAGAATCATCTGGTGATCCAAATAGCTGCATAACGATATAGATATCCATGGTCCGAAAGCCAGAAAGGTACAGTAGCCAGAAATGACTTGGCAAGAATAGTCCGACAAGTCCTGAACAATCAAGCTTAAGTGTCATAAATGGATAAAACTGAAAGCTGAGTCGAATGAAGTAGCATCATGAGAGGGTCCAAGAAGCCAGGGAGCAGAAACCATGAGAGTGAAAGTCTTCTGGGTGAGCTCAACCAATTGTCCAGTAAGAGTGCAGAGTAGTAGTTCATATGATTGAAGCGGTAAGGCAGAAGTGTTCATAGAAACAGAGAAACATAGAAACATAGAAACATAGACTTTGACGGCAGATAAGGACCGCTAGGCCCATCTAGTCTGCCCATTTCCCTACCTACAGGATAGGCCGCAGATCCTATTTAACCAACAGCCTATATCTTCCTGCCCCCCACAAGAATTGCCTTATGTCTGTCCCATGCATTCTTGAATTCTCCCACAGTTTTAGACTCCACAACTTCCTCAGGAAGGCTGTTCCATGCATCCACTACCCTCTCTGTGAAATAATACTCTCACATTGCCCCTGAACTGTCCTCCTTCTATCTTTAAATTGTGTCCCTTGTTCTTGCAAGTCTCTTTTCTGAAAGATGCTACCCTCTTGGACTTTGTTGATTCCCTTGAGGTACTTGAAAGTTTCTTCCTGTCCCCTCTCCTTCTTTCCTCAAGGGTATACATATTAAGCTCCTTTAGTCTCTCCTCAGACGGCTTCTCTTGCAGACCCTGCACCATTTTAGTTGCCCTCCTCTGGACTGCCTCTATCCTGTCTATGTCCTTGTGGAGATGGGGTCTCAGAACTGGACACAGTATTCCAGATGGGGTCTCACCAACTGTCTGTACAGAGGGATAACAACTTCCTGTTTTCTGCTGCTGATGCCTCTCCCTATACATCCCAGTATACCCCAGCCCTCCCTACTGCCTTCTCACATTGCTTGCTAACCTTAAGGTCATCTGATATGATTACCCCAGGTCCCTTTCTGTTTTGTTGTTGTTACTACCTCCCACCCATTGTGTATTCTTCCCCTGGGTTCTTGTTTCAGGTGCATTATTTGCACTTTTGCATTGAATCCTAGCTGCCATACGTCTGACCATTCCTCCAACCTTGCCAAGTCCCTTTTCATCCTTTCCACGCCTCCTTGTGTATCAACCCTGTTGCAGATCTTTGTGTCATCTGCAAAAGGCATACTTTTCCTTCCAGTCCCTCTGCAGTACCACTGATAGAAGACATTAAAAGGACTGGACCCAATACCAACCTCGTTGCCCACTAGTAAATCATCCTTTCTTCAGAGTGGACTCCATTTACAATTACCTTCTGTGTCCTGTTGTCCAGCCAATGTTTTACCAGGCTACCACCTGGGACCCACTCCCAGGCTGGTTAATTTGACTAATAATCTTTTGTGTGGGACTGTATCAAATGCCTTCCTAAAGTCTAGGTAGGCCATGTCCACAGCCCCTCCCTGGTCTACTACTTTGGTCACCAAGTCAAAGAAATCTATTAGATTCGTCTGAATTGACCTTCCCGCTGTGAACCCATGCTGCCTTGGATCCTGTGCTCCACTGACCTCTAGGTACTCAACTATTCTTTCCTTCAGAAGTGACTCCATCACTTTCCCTACCACAGAGGTCAGACTGACAGACTGTTCAAAATAGATGATGTACTGCTAAACAATCCTGGATTGGAATCCATAGTAGAAAGGGTTCCTAATGTTGGCAGACATGGTGGCAGGCAGGTGTTCAGAATGTTCAAACCTCCAGGCCTCTAGCTGGGCGAGACAAGTGTAAAGTAGAAGTAGGTAAATCCCCCAAGCCTGATGGGTGAAGCAGGTCAGAAGCAGGTGGCTAAGACGCAGTAATAAAAGATCAAGGGCCTCTCGGGCCCATAGGGGCAGGTCATCAAAGTGATGCGGGAACTCTGGCTCAGCTGGGCGAGGTAGGTTGTAGAGCAGTGGTAGATAAGTATTAGAAATGTCATACTGCAGTGAACGCAGAAATAGCAGTGAAGCAGTAAGGACTAGATTGTAAATGGTATTGTAAATGGTAGCATATCCAGCGTCAGTTTGTTGCAGAGTAGTAATACAGTCCAAGGCAGAATTATGAGAGCAGTGAAGGTGCTGTAGACTGTCATATCCTGAAGATCGAGAATGGTAAGATTGCAGTGAAGAGACTTGGGTGGATAAGTTGGCAACTCAGCTACAGGCAGTAAGCACCCTGGAACTGTACCAGATCCATGCCTTAGCATTGGGTACACTAAGAAAGACAGTATAGAGTAGAGCTTAGCAGGGAGGTCTGGTGGAGATGATGTAGGAACTCCGAAGGAGTTGAAGTAGCCAGGCAACAGCATCCAAGAGAGTAGAAGCAAACATCTTGATGTAATCCAGAAATAATCCAACGGAAGGAAGCAACTGTAGGAAGCGTGATTGGAGAGGTAGGTCCAAAGGAATGAAGCAGCCCTGTAGGAAGCGTCCATGGGAATGAAGGGGAGAGAAGCCCAATGAGATAAGAAAGTGTGGCCAAAGCACTAGTAGGTCAACCGATGGATCATAGGAGATGCGATTGACTGCATAGGTCAGCCGGTGAGTGAATAGAAATAGAAGCTAAACCCAAGAAGGCTAGCATGCTGCTAGCTCATGCAAAGGTAATTTGGTAAGGTAAGTAGAGAGTGGCAACTAGCTCCACGTAAGTTAGTATGCACAGCTGTACCCCTTGTAGGTCAGCTGGTAGGGTAAGTAGAGTGGCCGCTAGGCCCCATGAAGGCTAGCAGACCACAACCCCCGAGCAGGGTAGCAAATGAGTAATGAAGATAGTCAAATTAGGTCCAATTGATTGAGAGCTTAGCCGATGATCAGCATGAGCATGGCGTGCTGAGATCATGATGAACAGTGAGAGCTGAGAACTTGTAAAGCCGAATGCTAATGGAGTGCATTAGAAACCTAGAGGCTGAAACCAAAAGTAGTATGCAATAGCAATAGTTCAGATAGGCGTAGAGCAATGATTGCATGAGCAAGTGGGCTTGCACAGGTCAATAGACAGAACAGTAATAAATTACATGACAGCAATGGGTCAGCTGGCTGCAGAGCTAAATATAAGTTCTCCCAGGGTGAAGTGGAAACAAGATGCCAAATACGAGCTTCCGGTGTCAACGACTAGCACAATCATGATCAAATGTACCGGAATGTCCTGACTTCAGAATTCCAGGCAGTCAATTGCAAGAATAGATGCATGGAAGAATATGAAAGGATGAACGGTGAGCTCCTGACAGTAATGAGTGAGCAAGGCACAGGAGCATATGACTGGCCTATCGTGAGAAGACTAACAACCCAGTTAAAATAGTTGAAATGATCCAGTAGAAGGAATATGAACCGTGGTAATGCTAGTTGCCAGATGGACAGTGTGGGCAGGACAGAAAGATGGGGAAGTTCTGCTGAATACTTAAAGGTTGTCCAACAATATGGCATGGAGTGCAGCAGCATAGCATAGCAGAAGAAAACATGCAGGGAATTGTATGAAGCAATTAAATGCTTGACTAGGACTGGCAGGCAATTTGCAGTGATACTAATGCAGACATAAATGGCAATGCAGAAGCCATATAGTGGTTGCCAATGATAGTACAATTCGATTCACCGTGTAAATAAAACAAGAAGGTTACGCCCTGTATCATTGGTAAAGGGATGTATTACTGCACAGCGGTATGAGTTTTGAGGTGTTTTATACTGCCACAAATATGCAAGTAATGGCATAGATACAGTACCATGTGTATCAAGTCATCATGCCATCTATTACGGCACGGCATGGAAATAATTGACTGAGCAAGCGAGGAATGGCTAAAAACAGCAGATATCATAGGTAGCTACAAGTCATAAACAGCAGAACACTTCCATAGCCATACTCCGATGTTGGCATAGTAGCGGTGAACATTCCGCAGTATCCAGGGCATAGGACTATAAGAAAGGGGACCTGTAGGGACGTGCAGCAAGTCGTTGCGAGAGGGGAGGCTGTAGCTGAAAATCGATGAGCAGTCTGGGAGGTTTCGATGAAGAGTCCAGCAGTTCACAGAGCGAGCGGTTGTTTAAATTGCCAACAGAACAGTCGGCGAGGAGCAGTGGTTGCTATGGAAGGCCAGGCAGAGCCAACACCAAGGAACGAGGAAGGCAGGTGAGCAGAAAGAAGTAGCAGGGAGCAGAAACAGCGGTGGAAGAATGAGTGGCCATGGGAGAAGCACAGGGGAATAAGGAAAAGGCAGAGGAGTACACACATGATGGCAGAACAACCCTCCCCCGTCCAAACAGGAAGGGAAAGAAAAACAAACAAACAGGGCAACAGAACAGAAACTGGGAGAAATGAGCGAGACAGAAGGCTGGGGGGGAGAGAACAGAGGAAGCAACCACGACCCAGCACGCCAGCATGCACAGCGAGTGCGACTCTAAGCAGAGCGGTAGCCTGCTGCTGACTGAAATAGAATGTGGGGGAGGAGCTCTTCCTCCCTTAACCACGGGCATGTGCCCTTCAATTACATCCTAATGAACAACATTATCCCCTTCTATCCCTATAGTTTTCCTTAGAGATATGGGGTTAGTTCTAACCTGGAATGCAAGCCAGGCTAGTGCAGGGCTCTGAGGTTATGTGTCCAGAATGTCTCCGTTTTAAGGGTCAAATACTTGACATTACCACCTCAGCGACCCAATCTAACAGTTTCAATTCCCTGAAACATTCATTTGTGTACCTCTATACCACCCATGTGTATACTGTGGGAGGATAGGGCATTCTTCACTATTCCATTTTTTTTGTCCCTCAAATGTGCCCCGAATTATTCCTGTCAGATCCTATTCATCTTTGTCAGATAAAAACATCCACATGTGCATGTCTCAATATACATCACTTTGGGGGTGTCACATGTTATTAAATCTCATACTTCAAACACTCTAACCATTGTATTATTTTTGAAAGTTTTTGTTTGCAATACATTTCTATTGAAAGTATAGCGGTCATATGGAAAACAGCCCCTAGGGGCTGAACCCCCAAAGTAATGTGTCTGTTGTTTTTAAGGTTACAACAAAGTGACCAATATGTCATTCCCACTGCTCTCCCCCTAAGCACTTCTTGTCCTGGGTCCTTCTTCCCTTAAGCAAATTACTATACCCTAACAAACCATAGTCAGTCACCCTATCGCTGTGCCATAGAGACCACCACAATTATGGGTATTGAAGTGCCCCCCCCATTATATCGACACTGGGCCACTGCCACCTTATCGCCACTTGCTGGGCACCCATTGTCATGCGGAACACCCAGGCTCCTACTGATCACTCTTACTATCCTACTTCTTGAACCCCTTAGCCCTCACCTCAAGGGTCTTCTTCTCACACCTCCCACCCCTACGAACCACCACCGACTGCCACCCACACTGCCACTACCTCTCTTGCATCCCTCATCCCTTCCCCCACATATCTCCCTGCAGTCATGTGCCACCATCAACCTCCATGCCGGATCACATTCCTATCTTTTGCAACCCTTATCACCCGAGACATCCCTTGTACTGCCTGCACTATAACTAGACGGCAGCTATCCTTGACAATAAGACAACGATCTTTTGCTCTCCTCAGAGTCTTTGCCATACTCCTACTAATTTCAGGGAATGTTCTTCCTAACCCAGGCCCCATTTCGTCCACCCTAGCCTATCGCACCACAGGCTTAGAATAGCTGCAATGAACATTTGCAGCTTAACCAAAAAGACAGCAGGTCTCCATTGCTGGGTACTGCAACATCAGCCAGATGTGCCAACACTGACAGAAACTTGTGTCTCCAGAAAAACACCTGACTCTTTGGTTGCCCTCTCTGGCTTCACCCTTCACAGAGCTGACAGAATGGGCAAACGTGGTGGGGTGTGTGCTGTGTACGTCCGTGACTCCATGATATGCAAAGCACTTCCAATACCTCCATTAGACCATGATGCCCCAACCTTATCATTAAAACTTAATCCAGATCCCTCCAGAGCTCCTGTAGTTCTTACTGTCACATATGTCCCCCCAATAAACCAAGATCCTGCTATACAATCTCTTGCTAACTACATCTCTGGCTTCCCGCCAAAACAGAACACATCATAGTTGGAGACTTTAATGTGAACTGGCTTGCCAGTTCGGCTTCCCACACCAAGGACACCTTCACTGCACTGGACCTGACCCAGCTGATCAGCCAGCCTACCACGATGAACCCCACTAATGGCTCTAGCACCCTGATTGACCTTCTCCTCACCAACCATCCCCACAGAATCTCTGACCTGGTGGTCCTTCCAGACTCCCTAAGCAATCACTCACCCATCCTCTTTTCCTGGTTGTGTCTTCAACAGAACCCCAAACCAAACCATATTGCCCGGCATCGTCTCTGACCTGGATGATTCACAAAACTAAGAAAATACTTAACTCAATGGGACTGGTCCCCCATCTCCTGGGCCCCTACTATAGATGAAGCCCTTGATTATTTCACCTGTTCTTTTAATAAAGCATGTGACATCTATGCCCCAATAGCAAAAGTGCAGTCCAAGAAATGTAATGCCCCTTGGGTCATGCTTGCGCTGGTCCAACAGCTAAAGCACAGAGATGATCCCTGGCATAAAGCAGTTGTATCCAGCATGCAGACGGACAGGCAAGCCTATAAGGTGGCTCATAACAGATGCACTTGGGCCATTAAACAGGCCAAATCGGGCTACTACAAAACTACCCTTGCCACCTCCTGGAGGAATGCTCGATTGTTCTGGGACAATATCAAGGAACTCAATGGCAAATCCGGGCCCCCCCAACTAACTATCAACAATGTCCCTACCACCGACCCGCAGGCCATCGCCAACTGCCTCAACTCATCATTCTCTGACCTTAGTGCAGTACTCCCAAATAACTTATTCCACCCCATTCCTGCAACCCCACCCCCAAACACCCAGCATCCCCTCTTCCATCTCAGGGTGATCTCTACAAATGAGGCAAGGCCTTTTCTCATGAAAGCACTCAGTGGCTCTTGCTATTGCAAAGATTCTTTTGATACAAGAATCCTACATCTAGTACTAGATACAGTCCTCTCCCCACTCACTGACCTCATTAACCACTCCCTAAGTCTGGGGCAGTTCCCCACAGCCTGGAAGACTGCCACAGTCACCTCAATACTGAACAGTGGTGACAGCACCTCCACCAATAACTACCATCCCATATCCATTCTCCCACCACTCTCGAAAGCCCTTGAAAAAATTATAGCCACCCAACTCACTGAGTACCTACTTGCTCAAAACCTACTTTGCAGGGAGCAGCATGGCTTCAGATCTGGGCAAAGTACAACTACATCTCACAATGAGTTCTCTAATTTTATTCACTCTGACCTGGATAGAAAACACCTAGCCGGAGCTGTCTTCATTGACCTGTCAAAGGCCTTTGATACAGTCTCCCACCCCTTACTCTTAAGCACACTCCGCCACATAGGTCTGTCCCAAGGACCCATCTCCTGGTTTACCAGTTACCTCACAGCTAGATCACAAAGTGTCAAGATAAACAACATTCTCTCAACCACCCTCCCAGTCTGCTCTGGGGTTCCCCAGGGCTCCATCCTTGGCCCTCTATTATTCGGCATCTACCTAAACACCTTGCCCAATTCCTCCTCCGGCAACCTACTACTCTATGTGGATGACACGATTCTTTTTGCCTCACACCCAGATCCCACAGTATGGTAGTCCTCCCTCCAACACGCATTTAACCAGACTGAAAACTGATTCATAGACCATAGACATGTGGTCAATGTAAAAAAGACAAAGACTATGCTCTTTGCCCATCGACAGAATAAGGCCAAGAATGCGCAGCTAACAATCCTCTCCCACTCCCTTCTTCCTCTAGAACAGGTCCATGCATATTAAAACTTGGGCCTTACATTTGATTCCAGCCTCTCCTTCCATTCACACATTGACACTCTATCATCAGCCATAAATGTTTGTATAGGCCTATTGCATTGGCACAAGGATTGCCTACCTCCGGAAGCCCTTAATCTGGCTGTCACCTCCTCAGTCCTCTCCCTAGTCGATTATGGGCTCACTATCTACTCGGATGCTGACCACACAGCCCTTAAAAAAATTCACCTTGCCGTAAACAAAGCATGCAGACTCCTCACTGGGGCAGACAAGCGTACCCATACCTGTACCCTATATGCCCTGACAAATCTCTTTACCCTAGATGAAAGGCTATTTTATCAAATATGTCTCCTTACAAAGAAAATACACCTGGGGCTTACCCCCTTGGGGGATTCTGCCTCTCTCCTATCCTCCCACGCCTTGGTGAACACCCACACTGCCAACCGACAGGTGTGGTCCACCCCAAGGGTTAGAACCTCCTTAGCCCAAAGGTTATTCCCACACAGGGCCCCAGCCTGGTACAATGAACTCCCCTCTGATGTCTCCTCCATCTCCAAATTAGGACCTTTCAAGTCAGCCTTCAAAGAGCACATTCTCACTTCACAGCACTGACAATGTGCCAGCTAGTGCTGGGTCATCTATCTATCATCTTACGGGACCACCCTGCCACTGATCTCCTACCGACAGGGCTACCAAACATTACCTATTAACAATGCCTCCTTTGGCTGCACTCACAAGGTATCTGTTTAATTCTCTACTTTGTTGTAAATATCAAACCTGTTACTCCCTCCCTCTATCATCAAACTTATGGTTCTCTTGAAAACTGTAAAATACAGCTCTCGGTAACATGTTCAATGCAATGTATAGCTGATCTTGATTCTGCAATATTGTATAACTAAAAAAAGTGTAACCTTTAGCTGCCATACTATGTCTATATGTATTATGTGTTTATGTTTGTTTTTCCAATGGGGCGCCTTTGTAAATGAGTCCCTGACTCAAAGGTTGCAATCCATAAGTCTGTTAAATAAATAAAAAATAAATTTTCATTTGTAACCCTCATATACAAACTGTAGGATCTATTTCTAGTTTTTGCAAGGTTCAAATTGATGCCACTATATGCCAATGTTTAAAAATGTGTGACTCCCCTAATGTGATATATCTTGAGACATGCACATGCAGCTGTTTTTACATGGAAAATATGAATATTTATTTATTTGTTTATTTATTTATTTATCTTTATTTATTTAGTATGTTTAGGAATAACACCTTTGAACTTAAATTTCATATACAAGGTTCTACATCATGAGGTTAACAAATGCAGGATAATCTCAAGGAACAGTACTAATTGATTACAATAGTAGAATTATAAACGTAAAGTTTCTTAGACATAATGAACATACTGTGTCAGGGTACAGTACACAGTGCGTGGCAAAGCCAAACAGGAGCAGGCAACTAAAGAAGGGGGCAAAGAGGGGGAAGAAGACTTGAAGAAAGTGATAGGCTTTATGGCAGTAGGAATATAATCCCTATGATAGGGGACAGGGGGTGAATAGAGGCAGCCAGGAGCAAGGGAGAGAAAAGTGAAGAGAAATAAGAAGCAGTTAACACGGCTTTGTCAAGGAAGGCTAAGTGTGAGGGGTAGGTAACAGGGTGGGTTAGAGTGAAAAACTGGGGAAGGAGAAAAAAGGGGGAGAGGAAGTAAAGTGTAGGGTATGAGGTGAGTAGGGGAGATGGGGTAGGAGGACGGTGAAGTGGGAAGAAGTAGAAATAGAGAGGGGGAAATTGTAAGTGCTAAAGTTGTGTAAAAATGCCTGGGGTGGGTTAGAGGTAACAATTGCACCTACTGGATCTTAAAGACATGAATTGGGGAACATTTGAGGGGCACAAAAAGTGGAATAGTGAAGAATGCCTCAGCCTCCCACTATATACAAATGGGTGGTATAGGGCTACACAAATGGATGTTTCAGGGAATTTAAACTGTTAGATTGGGCACTGGAGGTGGTAATATTATAGATTTGACAGTTGAAAGGGAGATATTCTGGACATATACATCGGAGCCCTATGCTAGCCTTGCTTGAATTCCAGGTTAGAACTCACCCCATATCGCTAAGGAAAAATATAGGGATAAAAGAGGATAACGTTGTTAGGTAGGATTTAACTCTCATTGTTGTGCCAAAGAACTGTGGTTATTATATTAAAAGAGAAATGTTAATATCTATGTTTTTTATTAAATGTTTTCCTAATTGTCTTTTAAAAATGCATTTTAAATACATATAACATGTTTTATTTATTATGCATAGGTGTCATTAACTTCTGCTATTTGGGGATGGGTTACTTTAAGAAGAAAGAGCTGGCTTGGAAAATGCACATTAAATATACAGGATATCCCTACTAGCCAAATCAGTTACCAAGAAGAAACGGGACATTTAAGACAGAAGGACTACAAAGTCGAAATAAAATGCAGCTTTAATGAAGAAGGAACAAAAGAAAGGTTCCAATCAGGATTTTGGTTTTGATTTCAGCTTTGAAAAACTAGGATCTAAGCGAAAATAAGTACAATGTATTGTAACTACTGAGAACAAAGTTACAATGTATATGTTTTTGATGTGGTAAAGAAACACAAGTAGAATAGCAAAAAGGATAGTCAGTGTACTCATTTATCTTATTTAATGGCAAATTAAAATGCAAATGTTGATTAATTGATACTGGTTCTATGCCCTGTGAATGAGCAAGATAAATGTATGTATTCGATAGCTAAACGGGGAGGGATGACTTTGTCCTCTATGCAATTAAGCAATGATACAATTAATATGGGCAGTGCAGTGTATTTAAGTCTCTATAATACTAACACAACTTTAGCTATTGATAAAGCTCCCAGTAATGGAGTGAAACACAAGCTGACTTTTCTAGAGGGGTGGTACTCTTTAATAAGTGTACTGAGCTTTATATATGGTATACAATAAACATTTATCCATAATTATACTAGCCTGGAATGTGATTCATTTGCTCATGTGAGAGAGTTGTGAGTTGTTTTCTCTATGAACACTTGATTTTTTTAACCTGCCGCAACTGCAGCCGAAGGACTATCTTGTTTCACTTCTTGGACATCCACAGCATGTAGTTTAACAAGTAATGAAGGTAAAAACAGCTTAATATCATTCAAGGTCAGTTGACATTCATCTGTATCCCACTCCCCCGGTTTGTGCCTGAAAATAGGCAGAATTTGTCTAGTGCACTTACCCAGTCAACAAAAACTAAATAAAAATAAATAAATAAAAAGATGCGTGAGAATCAGTTTCCTTGAGGAACTGTCTAAGGTGCTACTGTTACTTTATGAGGGTAAACAGTGTAAATTAATGTAACACGTAAATCATTACATAATGAACTACAGTAACTGCTTTCAGTTAATTCCCTTTTTTTTCATAACACTACCACTTCAATTTTAAATAAAACTTGCCACCACATAGGAGCTATGGCTTTCATTATAATAAATCATCCATGTAACAGAGTCCCATGTTCCCAATGAGCTCACACAGACACTGCATTGCATCATGAAAGAATACATATTAGGAAGTAACTGAGTCAAGTCTGAGTCTATTCTTCCCTCTAAATCTTCTGTCACTCCTACAGAAACATTTCAATGTCTTCCTCCCTCTGGTCCCTCAATACAGAGAAAGCAGGCTTGTTATTGTTAGGAAGAGGTGGCTGGCTCAGCTGTGTACAACAGTTCATGGACTAAATGTCTCCACATATATCGCTGCAGTCAACTGATAGCGGAGAGGTTGTTGCCAGTATAAATTGACGACAGCACATTAGTCGCCATTTGATCATAGCCACGACTTTGTTACAGTAACGAACAGTGGTGAGGCATGGGTGTTGCGATTCATAGGCTACCTGTCAGTGGGAGTTGTTGATTACACCTTGTATGTCACAATGATGACATCACCACTCAGGTGTATTTCATGGTATTTCAGGGCTGGTATACAATGATGACATCACTGATTGCCAAAATGGATTTTGTAGAGACACAGAAAGGAAAGAAGAAGCTGTCCTTGGACAATTTTTGTACACAAAAGAAAAGGATGGCTCTGAGGGAGAGGTTATCTGGCACTGCGAGCAATGGACCTGCCAGGCTCGCTTGCACACTAATGGGGATGGCATTGTAAAACCTCCCACTGATCATAACCATGCACCTGTTCACGGCCGTGCACAAATCTTAAAGGTGCACACTGGTATTAAAAGAAAAGCTGCAGAATCTGAAGAATGCACAAGAAATGTTGATTTGCAGGCAATACAGGATGTTCCTAGTATCAAAGCGCACTTATTGCCAAGTCAGGAGACTATGCAGTGAGATTAGCTTCAGTATCAGCAGCTAGCTTCCCCAATTGAGTCAGATATTTCTGAATTTGCCAAGACAGTGAGTGGTGAGCAGTTCATCCAGGTAGATGATGATAATATAATTGTATTTGCAAGTGAATCTGACTTGCAGGTGCTACGCAATCACCTACAGTGGTTTTGCGATGGGACGTTCAATGTTGCACCTCAACAGGATGACCAATTATATACCATTCATGCGCTAGTCCAGGGAGTGAACAGGCCTTACGTGTATGCATTACAACACATCACAATCATGTTGCTAGTACTACAGTCATGTTTTTTCCATGATGTTTGTGTGCAATGATCCTGTCCAGCCATGTAACAATTTTGTTCTTGAGAAGAGAACAGAAGGGATTAGGAACAGAGTAAGGCAACTGGAATTTATTATACTTTTCAGGGGCTAGATGAAGCACTGCAAATTTCCATCTACTTGAAAAACAATCCAATAAAATTATGGAGGCAACTTAGGAGCTGATCACTGGGCAGTTTCAGCACAGAGCGCAGTGGAGTGGTCCGGTCCCAGAAAGGTTGAGTGAGTGAGGTGGGGGGGTGGGTACTGATGTCAGGTGGTGACTCAGTCAGGCAGATGGGATGCAATGGGAATTCATTGCTTTGGAAGGACTCTTGGAGTAATATGTTATGGGCAGTAGCAGGAGAGCCACTGTAGATACAAGTAAGTAAAGGGATGAATGCTGCCCTGTTATCAACTTTTGTACCCCAGCAGGTGAGGGTACCAGTCGAAACTGTGTGCTTACTGCTTCACATGCACACTTGCATTGAGATTTTCAGCTTTAAAAGCCCAGGGCAACTGACAAGGTGTGAATTGTTATTTGTGGTGCCTGCCAGATGCCAGGGGGAGGGGAGGAGGGGCTGGGGTTCCATTATTCTCTGAGAGTCACTGGGACAGCAGCCATTAACAGCTTATCAAGGTGCTGCTACCGGACGATCTTCAAAGGCTGAAGAAAGCCTATGTATGTAAATGTTCTTAGCAGCCCAAGGAGTAACTTTTTATTTATTTTATTTATTTATTTAGGGATTCAGATCATACCTTTGAGCTCCGAGCTCTTTTACAAAGGTTCCACGTCAAACAGTGACAATGATAGCAATGACAAACAGTTTACATACAATACTCGAATAGTAGGTAGCTAGTATACAATAAGGTTACAATGTCATTCATAGTACCAATGATGATAGTACAGTATCAAGAGCATTCAACAAGGGTAAAGGACAGTGTTCATATGTAGTGAAGGAGATAAAGAGGTGTGACACCTAGTGTGAGAGTCCAAGGAGGAGTCAAGGTGAGGGGGAGGGGAGACTGGGGGGGAGAGTGGGCGGCCAAAAGAAGTGGCTTTGTCTAGGAGGTTGGGAGGTAGTGTAAGTAGGTTGGTTTTAAGGTTACATGCATACACTAATTTCTTGCAAAATAAAACATTTCCAGTTCCTTTTGGTATTCTTCTGAATGGCCACCAGCCACCTTTGTTAACTTGTGCTGATTTCATTTAAACAATGGGGGGGGGGGGAGTGCAGCTGCGATCCTGGCTATTTGTACATAAGGAAGCTCAGAGCTGAAATATTTTTAGCCAGTAGACAATTGTCTCAGAGCTGCTGTTAGATGTGTGTCCCCAATATCAGGGAGCATGACAGAACCAACTGACCTCCAACATGTTCCTGCCGTAAAGGTGGGAGTGACTTTACTGGGAGAATCTTATTGTAATGCATGTAAGCATGTCAAGCAAATTGACACCCCCCCTAAATTTTGTCTTAGTCATGATTATCAATGGTAACATACTTGCTGCTTTTCTGTATCAATGTAGTAGTATTATTGCTTCATATATTATACAACTGCTTTGCTTTCTTGTAGTTGGACCCTTATATTTTTTCCCCTGCCTTCTTTCCATAACCCCCCCACTCCCCATTCAATCACAGTGGAATAGAAATTTTGAATTACTAGCGATCCTGTGTCTGCCCTATATGAGCAATGTCATGGCTTTTCAGTCCTATTTGATCTATATGCTGATTTACATCATACTCTACTTTTTTTTTTTTAATTCAAAGTTTATTCACCACATTTTCCACATTACAGGAGGCAGTAATGAAGACTTTGACATAGGATTCATAAAACAAACCATACTGCCCCCCAGCCCTTCCCTCCCCTCCCCAGCACAGCAGTTCATTCTAGCACTGTCATCACCCGCTAACTACCTTTACCAAAAATAATTAAGCTGATCACCTCGACTACACATTACTTCATAGCCACCATAATTAAAGTATGAAGGGGATCCCAGATAACCTTATACCTATGTAGTCTGTTTTGAAAGCTAGCAATAGCCTTCTCTGTACTTATATTTGCTAAGATCTCATGGAGCCGCTCCTGATATGTTGGACCGGTCCTTTCCTTCCAACGTCTGATAATGACTTTTTTAACCAAGAGCGCCACCATGGATATGTGAAATCTCCGGATTTTAACCTTTGTGGAGGACAGATCCCCCAACAGGCAAATATTTGGTGTAAAATAATCTTGTAAACCCAATAAAGGATCCAGATTGATTTTTATATGCTCCCATAATGATGCTATCCAGGGGCATGACTAGAAAGATGAGATCCTGTGTCCTGAGAACACTTATTACACCTATCGGTATCAAGAAGGCCCCATTTCACCAGTTTAGTTGGGGTATTGTATAAGTTATGCAAAATGTGGAACTGCATGAGACGTAATCTATCTTGGGATACATATTTATGACAGTACATCCAGAGGAAGGACCATTTAAAAGTATAATGGGGAAAAAATGAAACCCAGAAATTGGTGGGGCCACCACCACTTCCAAACCTCCATCGGAACAACACTTGATAAATCTTAGAAATCACACCAGAGGAGACAAGAAAAGGGGAAAGTTCAGATACCAATGCAAAGGTCGGTGGATGGGGTGGAGTGGCCCCAGGGACCATGGGTAACAAGTGCCTCAGTTGAAACACTTTAAAAATCTGAGACTCTGGTATTTTGAACTTGTATATGAACTGAGAAAATGAGAGCCACTCACCAACTTCATCCAAAAATGAAGATACTATCCCCTCCCCTAAATGAGGCAACCATTAACGGGAAATTTTCTGTTTATTTATAGTGAAAGCCAGGGAATTCCAAATAAATTGGGTGAGATCTTTACTTTGATTGTAACGCAGGAAAGAGCACAATTGTGAATGTACTCTTAGCGAAGTCATGATAGCGGGACATTTATTAATATCTTGCATCTGATAAATTTTTAGATAGAGCATAGTCAGAGGGTCCATGTTCATAGATTGAAAAAAATCTAATTCAATCTTAAGCCAAACCGGGTTCATGTTATCTGGACCCGGTCTTAACCATCTCAGGTATTTAGCTAAATGACTAGACCAGTAGTAGATGGGCAAGTAAGGAATCCTCAACCACCCCTCATTCTTGGGTGCAGCTAGTTTGTGGTATGCCAGCCTTGAGGTCTTACTCGACCAAATAAACTTGGTAAAGAGTTTATGTGTTTTCTGAAACCAACTTAGGGGAACGAATGAATTAAGATGCGACAGAGGATAAAATAAACGGGAAACACATTCATCTTAATTATATTAATACGACCCCATAAAGATAATGGGAGTTTATCCCATCTCTCTAAATCTTGAGTGAACCCCTGCAGCAGGGGGTCCAGGTTTTCCTTAAACCACAAGGAGGAGTTACGTGTTAATTTTATGCCGAAATATTTAATTGCCCGGGATGACCAGCATAGTCCCAGAGAAATAATGTCAGTCTTAAAGACTTTATGGTTAAGAGGGAAAAAGGATGTCTTATTGGGATTTAACTTGTAAGTCAAGAAACTACTAAATCTATCAACCTCCCTTAGCATATTCGGAATAGATATAACGGATTAGCCAAATGTAGGAGAAGGTCATCAGCGTACGCTGTTATTTTCACTACCTCAGTCCTAATGGGAATACGTTGTATTCCTTCATTATTGAGAATATGTTGAATAAGGGGTTCCAGATAAAGACTGAAAAGTAATGGAGAGAGAGGGCATCCCTGCCTCATACCTGACCCCAGTGTAAATGACTTGGAGAAGGTCCCATTCCCTGAAATCCTCGCTGTAGGAGAATGGTAAATTGCCCTGATCAAATCTATGAACATGCATGGGAATCCAAATGCCTTGAGGGCTTGAAATAGAAAGGTCCAGTTAACCCAAGCAAATGCCTTCTCGGCCTCCAGGGAGACCAGCCCTGCAGGATATATGGCATCCCTGGACTCCGAGAAGACATGCGAGAGAGTACGCAGGTGATCTGAAGATGCACGTCCTCTCATAAATCCCACTTGAGACATACTCACAAGATCTGGAAGAACCAGGGTTAGTCTATCTGCCATTATCTTTGAGAGAATTTTGACATCTTGATTCAGCAAAGATATTGGAATGTAGCTCTGAACTATTTCTGGGACTTTGTCCGGTTTAGGTAACAAGACTATCAATGCCTCAAACAGATGTGCATCTGCCGTCTCTCCAGACAAAATATGCAAATAGAGATGATGCAACACGGGAAGTATTTGCTCCATGAAAACTTTATAAAATAAGGCCGAAAACCCATCTGGACCCGGGACTTTACCCAGAGGCAAGTCCTTTATAACAATAGCTATTTCTTCCTGTGACAAAGGGGAAGATATGAATTTCTTTTGAGAGTCAAATAGTAACGGAAGATGTGCTTCCCTGAGATACTCATCCAGTTTTTGAATGGGTGGAGGACTATCCATGTCCCTATATAATTGCTCGTAAAAAGTAGCAAATTCCTGGACTATCTCTGAGGGGGATCTCTTCAGGGTCCCATCAGACTGAGACCTTAGTGGGGGTATAAATCTTGCTGATTCTTGTTGTTTTTGAATGTAGAGCCAACAGGCGCCCCGCTTTTTCTCCTTGATCTGTGAAACTGGCCTTTGTACAGATTATTGCCAACTCAGCCTTTTCTCTTAACAGTCCAAAATATTTATCCTTATATGTTAGTAGCTTCTGTGACTCCTCTTGAGAAATTTTATCTGGGTGTATATTTTCTAATACCCGTATCTGAGACAATAAGGAGAGTAACTCCATTTCCTGTGCCCTCTTCCTCTTTGTAGCTAGACTAATGAGAATGTCCCTTATATAAGCCTTAAAGGCTCCCCATAAAATATCCGGTCTTGCACTTTCTATTAGGTTGGTGGAAAAGAAAAACTCTATCTGCTCTATCACCACTCTTCGATACTTTTCATCTTTTAGTAATTGTTCATTTAATTTCCATCTGGTATCTCTTTTGGGGATGTTAAGAAAAGCCAAATTACCCAAGACTAAAGAATGATCCAATATTGGACTTGGTTGGATCGAGGTGGATAGTACCCCTGGCAAGAGCTCATGAGAAACTAATAGGTAATCAATGCGAGATTGCGTGTCATGCACTGGTGAGCAATAGATATATTCCCTAATATTAGGATGTGTGACCCTCCAGACATCACACAATCCACACTTATCCATCATTTCCTTAAAGGCTCTGTGTCCAGGTGACAGTCCCCTCAACCCCGCTCTTGATCTATCCAGATTCGGATCCGAGACCAAATTAAAATCTCACCCTAATATAATTGGAATCTGGAGTATAGGAAGGATCGTGGAAATCAATTTCATAAAAAAAACCAACAGCATGGCCCAAATAGTACCCTGAACTAAGACATATCTGCCTTCCGCATCCTTAAATACCTGAGAAGGGACAAATGGGATATTTCTGTTAATCAGTATCATGACCCTGCAACTATTGGTTTCCCCCTGAGGCATAAAAAACCTGACCTATCTGTTGTCTCCCAAGTTGTAATACTTCGGAATCCACTAAATCAGATTCTTGTAAGAATGGTATCTGAGCACGCAACAGACTCAGGTGTTTAAGTACCTGATATTGTTTCAGTTTTTTTCTGATCCCCTTCACATTTCACGTAGCAATATTAATATTCTGAGCCATCTATTATACAGTATCAGGTATAATCCAGATAAAATATCTAACATATACTGCAATCATGTAACAGGTGATTCTATTTATTCCCCTGAATCTGCTGTGCTGGTGTCCCACCCCCCGTTAAACCCCTGTCCCTCCCCACCCCGATTACCTCGAACAATCCACATCATCAGTAACCCAAAACATAGTCCAAAAGCCATCCACCCAAACCCCTCTTCTCGCTTAACAACGCTCAGCAATACCCGCTTATCATTCCTCCCAGCCCCCTGAAAACCATCCCCCAAACCCTGTAATCTTTATAATACATTCCCCCTTTTTGAGATGCTAGTAATAAAAGAAAGAGGGAGAATGCAGCATCCCTACAATACAAGCCCTTGTATCTATCGCCTATCCCCTAGAGAGGGCCACTGTGAGTAAGCCGGTATCGATAAAACACCACCAGTAACATCACGGCTTACAAGGGCATATGGCTTGTTGAGTGTGAAAAGGCACCTCATGGTGCGAGATCGGGAAGTCGGCCTCAGCCAAACATAGCATTCACTGAGTGGGCCTTCGTCTCAACAGGCTCTCCAGCTCTATAGGGACAGGCCCCCGTTCCTCTCCTCCCAGTTGCTGTGCCTTTGCCCCAGTGAATCCTAACTTATCTCCAGCTTTAACAACCATTAGCTCTTAACACACATGAAGCACAAGCTCCCTCCTGTTTTGCAAGTGTGTAACTGCACCCTGATGCCTTACAAGGGAAGGGACAACACAGCCCTTGTAATTGGATTTCCCCAAAGGCTAAAGCCTTCCACCAAACCGTTCCTTACCAAACTTTCACAGGGAAGGGGGAGACCAGATATTGTTGAATATGCTTTGTTTTCTGCCAATACGAAAACTAACAAGAAATCACTTGATTGCTTGAAACTCCAGACCCAGACAAAACAACCAAGAATATACTTCCGTGACTGGAACACTTAGAAAACCGAAGGGCCTGAAACTCCAGACCCAGACAATATGAATAAGAGCATGCATCCACAACTAGATCACTATAAAAG
This sequence comes from Neoceratodus forsteri, assembly GCA_016271365.2. NCBI lineage: Eukaryota > Metazoa > Chordata > Ceratodontiformes > Ceratodontidae > Neoceratodus > Neoceratodus forsteri. Next base: position 802,990,722 of record CM057449.1, on the reverse strand, counting down.
GAAAAAGAAAGTCCTTTCTGCCCCTTATTCGGGCTGAAGTGAGAGTCCAAGAATGTTTAACCACTTCTTTCCAGAAGATCCCTTTGCATGAGTGCACAGCCTTCTCAAAATGATTCTCATCTTGTCGAGAGAGACCTAAGACCTTTCATGTGTCCCTGAAGAGATCTGGCAAATCTAATTTTAAACCAGCAAACGCTGCCTCCAGATCTTCATAGGTAGCCCAGGAACCAGCCACCTGTACCTGTAGCCTGGCCAGGTATCCCATATGAAATTTAAGGCCAGCTGCAATGATTTTTGAAACAACAGGATGAAAAGCCGCACGCTTCAAATGGACTGAACCCGGAATATCTTGTGCTATTCTAAGCTTAGCTTGCTCCCAGCGAACTTCTTGGAGTTCTCTCACTTTGTACAGGAATGTTGTCGCTCTAAGAAATTTAAGAAACGACAAATTATAGGTCGGGGCGTTGCTCCGGGAGGGGGCTTCGGTCTTAATGACCTGTGGGCTCTCTTGATGACATATTTGGCCCCAAATGGGGAAGGTCCTGCAATCTTCTCAACCAACTTCTGGGTAAAAGCTATAGTATTCTGGCCCTCTTCTCCCTCTGGTAACCCGAGGATCACAACATTATTTCTCCCGCTACGACCTTCAAGGTCTTCAAGTTTGCCTTCAAATCTAGACAGTTTCTGGTGCATTGCTGCCATCTCAGACTTGAACCTCTCCACTTGCTTCTCTAAAGAGAAGATCCTAGTTGTGTTGTCTGAGGTAGCGAGGGTAATCTCTTCTATTTTTCTCATGAGCGATTTCATTTCTGATGCCATCTCCTTAATCTCATCTCTGAATGGTTTAAATTCCTCCAGAAATCTTGACAATGTGAGCAGTTCCTGATCCACTCCTAGATTCAGAACGTCTCCCTTTTCTGTTCCACTCAAGGCCCAGGATTTTTTTGAGGCCTTCTCTGGTGTAACTGGCGGGGTGTGTTTCTGCTGTTGCTTTTTCATGTAAACGTCCATTCTCTCTCAAAATCACCCTGCAAGGGCACAAAGTTATAGGGAACCTGAATAACATGAAATTAGAGGTTTGGAGATTGAGAAAATATACCAAAAAACAAAGATAATAAGACGGGAGGCTGGAGCTGTACTGAGGAGCAACTATCCGGTAGCTTGCATCACGTGGTCCCCACCTCATACTCTACTTTAACACCAATTGTCATTGTGTTCATAACATGTGATTCCAAGAATTTGATTAATATGAAGTGGTGGCATAAGGAGTGTGTAAATTACAATGAAAATATAATTCTTTTGAAGGCAGTGCCTGTAATCAGTGTGACAACTGTGAGATTATTGTACTGGGTATTTTATATCAGACAAATGTTCAGCACTTATGCCTCACTCTTTTTCTCAAAGTGAGTCACCTTTCATTAATTGTGGGCTACATTGTCACCTTTGGACTCATTTATTGTCTTGCCATTGTGGGGATAATATAGCCACACAGTTTATTGCTACTTGTCTTACACATTGGTCTTAATGTTTCTGATATGGGTATTTGGAGATTTTTTCATGTACTTTTTTATATGGTTGCCTGTCCATAGTGTGGTCCTGTGTGGTCCCCCTCTCATACAGGTGGAATTCTAGCATGCGGCATAGGCTATGTTGAAGTCATTCATTAATGGTTTTTTGACAGACATTCGGCTGTGGCATTTGGGTACAGTAACGAGCTGAGAATTAGGTTGCTATATACAGATGACATGAGTTTGAATCTCACAATCTACTGTACAGCTTGCATACTGTGTGCCTCTGTCCAAGGCAATGAATCTTCCCTATTCAGTGGTCTGCATCCATACACTATGCAGAGGTGACCTGAGGTAATGTCACTCTTTCAGGTGTGCTCTGTCAGTTTCCAAACCATCCTCTCTGTCTCTGGTTGTTGTTGGGCCAAAAATTACTGGTTTTAATTTAAATTATATCTTATAGCAAAGACTATTATACACTGTATAAAACCTTTTATTATTGCCCATACAATATTACCATTCACTTCAACCAACTATGTAACACCAAGGAGTACACTATGGATAGGCAACCCTATATGAAAGTATACGGGGAAAAAATCTCCAAATGCTCCTAACATGACCAGCAGGGACAAAGTACGATACATGAGGCAATATACTCTGTGGATGCATCACCCCCACAAGTGCAACAAAAATGAGTCCACAGCTAACAGTGTCAACAACAAAGACAGGTGACTCACTACCCAAAAATAATGAGGTGTAGGGCTAGAAGTGCAGCTGCAAACAATGTAGCAGGTATAAAGCACTCAGTATCAGTATCTAAAAATGTTCACACTACAATACTTACAGGCACTGCCTTATAAAGTCATATTTGGATTATACTTTACATATGCCAGTGTAGGCCATAATTTCATACAAATTAATCACTTTGAATGAGATGGCATGAGCACACTGCCTATGGTTGTACAATTACACTGTGTTATATATGACAAGAAGACAACAAGGTTTGGAAATTCATGCAGTTGCACATGGAGGGCAAACATCATCCCAACACAGGGTACAAATTTATACTGCAGTGTGAATGCTGTGGATGATTTCATCCCAGTAATAAGCTAAAAACAGGTGAGATGTGTGTGTGTGGGGGGGGCGGTGCTGGCAGGTGGAGAACATAGTGGAAAAGATGTCAGTGACTGTTTACTACAGAAAATGTACAGATGTTCCTGCTTCTCCTCTCTGCATACTGTAGTGACTGGTTGAGCTGTTAGACACTGGTGCAGATTTGTTCTCTCCTGTAACTTAAATGCACTTGTGATTTTGTGCTCATGCACTACTTGGAAAAATGTTTTGATTATTTTAAATAAATAGCTATATCTCAAAATTGACCCTTACCCTTGCTGCCCTCCAGGAGATGACACTGTATCCATGGAAGACCCTTCCCCCGGGTTTCCCTTCAGTGTTGTAGCAGACTTCATGCTTCTTTGTCTTCGGGGCCATTTAAATCACCACCACACAAAAACATCACTTCCAGTCAGAGCATCTGAAGGGAAAGGATCCCACACCACTTTTATTTCATGCATAGATACATACCTTTGTTGGTGTGTATGGTGGGGGGTGAGATAAGCTAAAGTAATTGGCTGCCAGAGCAATAAATTATAAACTGGCTTGCTCACCCACCAAACTGAGCTTTGTTATATTTGCTGGAGGAGGTAGAGCTGTGGGAGGGAGTAATTGGAGGGGTCAGGGACACACATCAGCCTCAATTTTCCTTGTTAAAAAAGGTGGCCTAAACAATGACCAGCTTAAGGGACTACCTTATCTCTTTTTTGCTATTTTTACACAGAAAAAAGAAAGCAAACTCAGGAGATGGTGAGAGGTAAGAAAAAGAAAGTTAGTTGTGCAAGCCAAGTTTATTGTGCAACAAGGTGTTCGAACGTTCGCTGCTTCTCCTCTTGTCATATTAATAGCTGCACCACACACTGCTCTAAACATCAACCTCAATGCTCCCTGTTAAAAATAGAAGTTCCATTGGATATAAAATGATTACTGGTTGTTCATCATAACCTGTATAATTTACCCTGAAAATTAGCACTACTTAAAGGTTTCTCTGATACTGCCAAAGTAGAACTGTACATGCTGTTACTGGCTCTCAGCTAAGAGCTGGAGATTCAAGGAATGAAACTCAGCTTCTTGTTTGGATGTGGGGTGCATTTAGTACTTATGTAAGGACTCCATGAGAGGCTGTATATTGCTGTATGAGCTGAGACTGCACAAGAATATTTTGTGTGTGTGGGAGTGTGTGGGCATCCTTTGTACCATTCAGAACACACAGTTCTTATAATGGGTTTAGATCCCACTGTTCTGCATTGCTCTCTACTTTTTTTAAATTAGTGATGAACCTACAGAAGTAGGAAAAATGGGAAACAATTTGCTTTTTTTCTTAGTGTAGCAATTTTGCAACATGATTATTAGTCCTCCCTGCAGCTTTAGTTGTCTTTAAGATAAACAACTACTTGTGTGTATGTCTCATGGTCTATCCTGCACGATACCGACTATGGCCATTCCAGATTAAGTACAATATAGCTTAGGAAACAACAAAGAAACTTTTAAGCAGAGCTAAATTTTGGGGCAAAGTGTACAGGTTATGTTGAACAACCAATAATCAGTTTACATTCAATGGAATTTCTAACAATTCTGCTTAACCAGGCATTGTCATTTACACTTATTGAAGAGGCATACGAAAATGCAGTGCATAAAAAAAAACAGTACTCATTCTTACTTACACAGGATGGTTTGCCTCATACTTCCTGATGTACTTTATGTGCTTACAAACTGCTTCTTTAAAAACATATAATACATTCACCATTCCAAACCATTGGGATACCAAAGTGTGGCGTGCAGGCAGTATTTTAACACAGACCTCTATCTCTCCCAAATCACTAGTTACACTCTTACCTTACAGCTATTGCACAGGGTATTCCTTGTGTCCCATTTTAACCTATAAAATTCAGTTGTGTTTCCAATAACAGTTCTCTCATAATAATAGAGAAAACCCATATTATATTTTAAGTTGGGTAAATTCCTAAAAAAACACAGAGTCCAGTTAAAATTAAATTAATCAAACTTTGGTGTCACGTTAAAAATCTAGCAGGGTTAATCTTTATATTCTATGGATACTTCACAGTTTTTTTGGTAAAAATGTGACACAAAGAGTCTCTGGTGCTATAACTGTCACACAGAGTGTAACTAGTGAGTTTGAAGAGATAGTAGTCTATGTTAAAATACTAGCTGCAGAGCATTTTCTGATGACTGTTCAATAAGCCTAAAAGGCAATGTCTGGGTAAGTAGGTCTGTTAAAGTTCCACTGGATATAAAATGATTACTGGTTGTTCATCATAACCTCTGCAGTTTGCCCCAAAATTTAGCACTACTGAAAGAATTCTCTGATATTTTCAAAGTTGAATTGTACTTGCTGTGACTGACTGACTAAGGCCGATAGTCACTGAGCCAAGATGACTTGCCCCCGAGCTATATAACACATAGCATGGTCAAACAGGGAATGTATTCTTTTAGAAATACAAGATTCCTCATCCGCAGCCATTGCTACTGATGTTAACAAATCTAAACAAAGGATAATTCATATGAGATGCAAGGCTGTTACACAGATCCTTCAGAACACCCTCAAATATGTACTTTACACCATTTGGAATGCATAGTTCTTATAATGGTGTTAGATCACACTGTTCAGCAGTGCTCTCTTTGTTTATTAAATTAATAGTGAACCTCAAAAATATGGAAGTAGGTAAAAATGGAAAAAACATATTTGGCTTTTTTTCTCTATGTAATTGAAGACATCATATTGAATAGCATATTCCATACTTAGTGTAGCAGTTTACAATCTGATGATTAGCCCTCGCTACAGCTTTAGCTTTCTTTAAGAAAAATAAAGCCTGCTCCCTGCATCTTTTTTATTTTTTATCTTATTTTAGTATTTGGAGAAGCATTGGACCAAATGTCCCTCTGCTCCATAGGTTATGCAGTAGTGACCGGATAGAGTGGGGGTTATAAAAAAAAAAGTGCCAGGTGCTGCAAGATCGGAGTGGAAAATACTTGCCCCTAGAACAGGTGACCCAGTAATGATAAAGAAAAAAAAGAAGTCCTTTATAACCTGATCCATAAGAAAGAGTAGAAAAAAGAAGAAACTGCTCCAGCTGAGCTGAATCGAGATTTGAATTTCTGATTTAGATAATGTCCTGTTCAACCAGCTCTAATAAGCTGATAAAATGCAGGAAAGCGTTATTTCAAAGTTAAAGCATTATGGCTGGGAAAGCTAGAACTACCAAAGAAATCAGGGAATTTTTCCTCAAAGCTTTAAAACACAGCAATGAACTTGAAAACTTGACTGAATTCCTGGCACCGATTGGCAAATGCAAAGTGACCCGTTATAGCACAAATAAACAGGAGGGCACCTGGGAAAACTCCTGAGTCCTCTTACATGAAAATGAAGGACCACATATTCAATATTACTTAAAAGCTTACAATCTGAGTTACTGTTTGACTGAAACTATAATGTTTTAAATACAATAAACTGAAGATAAAGTAAATGAATATCATGAGGGCCAAAGAAATGTATCAGTTAATTCAAAGCCACTAAAAATCCACCTGTTACCTTTCCAGTGAAGCAACTACAGAACTCAGTTTGCAGTGAGATGACAACCAAAACTCTTTCATGTGAGCCCCAAGTGGAAGATCGAGACAACAGTTAACAAGCTAAAGATCTTATTTTAGCAAAATGGTTAAATGATTTACTGCTACAGCCACATCATTTGCTAAATAGTCATGCTGTAATTAAAGAGCCATCACTGAACTGTGAACCAAACTCTAGTAATGCTTCTGTGCTTAAATTGATGTAAGCACAGCAGCATACTTGCATATGGAAATATCACAGATGTCTCATTTATGCACTGAGCAAATGAAGATTAACAGACTATATCCCTGTCCCACTGTATCTCTCCATTTTGCTCACACTGACACTACCACAGCAAACTCCTCCTGCTCTCCAGCTCAAGAGGGGAGACACAGACAGACCAAGGACAATGTAGGAATGCACCCAGTCTGTGAAGGTATGGGGGGGTCACTCCTCCTCACCTGTGCCTCAGATCCAGTCCTCAAGACAGAGAGAGACTTGTAGGAATGTTGAGCTCTGTCTTTTTCCATTACTGTGTCTCTTGCTGTGTCTCTGCCAGTGACACAGGAGGGGTCAGAATGCAAGGTCTGTGATGGTATTGGGGGGGTGTGCATGTCACTCCAGCTCTGCTGTGTAGTTTTGTAGTTTCAGTCAAAGAGCAACCTGGATTGCCATCTTTTAAGTTATATCAAGAATGTGGTCCTTCATTTTCACCTATAAGAACTATGTAGCTTGGAAATCCAGGTGCATGATGGCATGGGGGGGCACATGTCACTCCGGCTCCTCTGGTACTGTGTAGATTTGTAGATTCAGTCAAAGAGCAACCCAGATTGCCATATTTAAAGTTATATTGAGAATTTGGTCCTTCATTTTCATCTATGGGGACTCTGGAGCTTTTCTTTGTGCCCTGCATTTTTTTTTTGTTTGTTTGTTTTGTTTTTTGTGCTATAGCAAATCACAATTCATTTGCCTTTTGGTTAGGAGAATTCAGGTAGATTTTCAAAAAAAATCAATCAAAATCTTTATTTATTCAGGTGACCATCATTGAGCATAGCTCATTTACAAGATGGACCTGAGTGGTCATAACAAAAAAAGGTTACAGAGTGTATACAAAAACATGATATTGAAATAGCACAAATACAAACATTTATGAGTGAGATAGATGTACAATTATTTACATATATACAAGGCAAAGGACAGTAAACCAAAAACCTATTAAAGGTGAGAAACAAACAGTCTGGTAGGGATAAGGCTTGGATAATGGTACATGGGTGAGCATATATGTTTGAGGTTTGATGTGGAAAGGACCAGAGGAATGATAGAAGAATAGGGAGGAGCTTTAGAAGGGGGTGGGGAGAGAGGGGTGGGGTGGGGTGTGTGGAGGACTAGGCCTTGTGGAAGCAATTGCATGAATCTGGGATTAGGGCTGTGTACAGCTTTTGAAGGATGTAAGGGATCAGTGTTTCCATTTTCAATGTCTTTGGATAGAATTCCAGATAAGTGCCAGGGAATAACTGATTGCAGCTCTTCCATACCGGTGCAGGTGATAGGAATCTTCAGCAGGATCAGTTTGTTGATCCTCAAGGTGTAGGCCTGGATGTGATCTGGTTGAAGCAGTCTGAGATGTAGGAAGGAGTTTGTTTGTCAGAGCTTTGTAGATCCAGGTAGCAGCATTTTTCTTCTTCTATGTTGCAGGGATGTCCAGCTGACTGCATTGTAGAGAGAGCAATGATGGGTGCTAGAGGGAAGGTCAGTAATGAATCTAATAGCTCTATGATACAGGGTGTCTAGTTTGTTTAGATGGGAGAGGGAACAATGACCATAGAGGAAGTCAGCATAATCAATGAGGGACATGAATGATGCAAGGATTAATCTTTGTTTGGAATCTTTGGTCAGGTAGTGTTTGATTCTATAGAATAGACCAAGTCTTTGTCTTAGCTTTTCAGGAGCTCTTCAACGTGGGTAGTATAGTCTAGTTTATTGTCTATCCATACTCCTAGGTATTTGAATTTGTCAACATATTCCAGATTTTCACCAAGGATGGTAGAGAGTTGTGGGAGGGTGAATGATGGGATAGTGGAAGAACAGTTCTTGTGGCAAAGAACATAGCTTTGGTTTTCTTAGCATTTAGTAATAATTTCTTTTTAATAGGTTATGCTGGAGGAGGGAGAATTGAGACTGTAGGAGCTCACAGGCTTTTGATGGTGAGGATCGCTCATAAAGTACAGTGTCATCTGCAAAAGGTGGATATTAGAAAGAGAGAGATTGGAGTCAATATTGTTGATGTAAATGGCAAAAAGGATGGGACCCAGGATGGAGCTCAGTGTACACCTCTTAGGAGTGGCTTAGGGGAGATAGATCACCATCATTCTTTACCAGTTGTAGCCTTCCAGAGAGATAGCATCTGAACCATTTAATAGAGAGTGAGTCAAGGCCTATGGAGTTTAGTGAGGTGATTAGAAGATCATGATCCACAGTGTCAAAGGCTTTGCTTAGATCCAGAAACACAGCACAGGTATTATTCTTTTGTCTAGGGCAGTCTGCCAGTCATTTGTGACTTTTGCTAGTGCAGAGATTGTGCTATGTATAGATCTAAACCCAGATTGAGCTGGATTTAGGAGATTGTTGGTATCAAGTAGGCAGTTAACTGAGAGTTTACCAGCTTCTCAAGCATCTTGGATAGTATTGGTAAGATGGAGATGGGCCTATAATTATTGAGGTCCATGGGATCACCTGCCTTAAGTAATGGAAACACTTGAGCTGTTTTCCATATTGAGGGATAGTACCAGTGACAAGTGATAGATTGAAGAGGTGTGAGGGGGGCGGTTAAGGCATACAGTGCTACTTTTAGAAAGTAGGATCCAGGAGTCTGCACCTGCACTTTTGGTGGTATCTAGTTGGAGTAGGAGGTCTTCTACTTCTTTGAACAATATTGGTTTGAATGAGAATGTGGAAGCAACCTTTGACTCTCAGTAGATTGTAGGTTTAGAGATGATCTTAATAGGTTTGCAGGAGAGGAGTCGAAAGCCAGACCAGCTGTAGTGAAATGGTCATTGAAGGCATTCAAGATATTTTGCTTGTCGGTGATTTCAATATTATTTAATTGAATTTTGGATGGTAAGACAGGGTAGAGGTTTGACCTAGGATGCCTTTATGGTACCCAGAACCTGGAAGGGTTGTTATAGGAGGCATCTAGTTCAGCTGTGTAGAAGGTTGCCTTGGCTTTTCTTACTTGTTTTGTGCAGGAGTTTCTGGCTTTTCTGAATTGGAGCCAGTCATTTGGGTCCTTTGTCTTTCTTGCCCTTTTCCAGAGTTTGTCTCTGGCAAGCAGTGCGGATTTAAGGTCGGCAGAGAACCAGCGACAGGATTTGAGTTTGGTTCTGACACTGGTGAGGGGTGCATGTGAATTGAGGGCACTTATGATTATATCATTTAGGATTTGAAGAGCTGACTCTATTGAGGCTGTGAGATAGAATTCTTGCCAACGTGTGGTGTGGCACAGATCATGGAGATATCCTGTAATATTAAAGTTCTTTTTTGACCTTCGTGGGAGGAATTTTGCAGGATTGGGTGGCTTGATTGTTGATCTAATGGCAGCTATGGGACAGTGGTCACTTATGTCACTGAGAAGTACTCCTGCATAGGGATAATGATGAGGTTTATTACCAATATAATATCCAGGAGTGTGCTGTTGAGAGTATTCTTTGGGTTGATCCTTGTTGGTTCTTTGATTAATTGAGAGAATCCATAGGTGTCACAGAAGGTTACCAGGGTGCAGATGCATTAGTCAGCCAATTTAAGTTCATGTCTCCTAAGATGATGGTGTCTTCAGGGCCCAGATTAAGTATGGATCCTAAATGGGATAGGAGTTTGAGGCCTGCAGAGGGGGGCCTATAGCAACCAACCAGTTGAAAGGAAGATGTGTTGGGAAGGGTTATTTTAATAGACAAGCATTCAAATTCCTTTGGTTGAGATGTAGAATTGAGGCAGGATGCAGAGATATTTGCTTTGACATAGATGGCTACCCCACCGCCCCTGGATAGACGGTCAGATCTGAAGAGCTGATAGTTGGGAAAGTTTATTTCACTATCTTTTGTTGCAGATTTGAGCCATGTTTCAGATATAACCAGACAGTCCGGTAGAGTGTGTGCAACCCAGGCCTGTATTGATGAGAACTTTTTTAGGAGGTTGCAGGCATTGAAGTGAAGAAAACTCAATCCATTTATGGAGGTTAGGTCAGTTGGAGAGATCGAGCTTTCAGTGGGTCCAGGGTTGATTTCCACAGTGCCAACACAGACCAGCAGAAAGAAGATTAACTTGATGAGGGCACCAAGTGATAGGAGTAGTGAGCAGTCAGGCAGTTTTTTCTTCTTCTTTCTTGGGATCCAATATATAGTGGTGATGATCCTGCTGCATGGTTATCGAGATTATCATAGATTGCCAGCTTAATGGACAGGCGTGGGAGTAATTGTAGTGCCAGTATGGTAGCAGGGGATAGAGGAGTTCCAAACTGGTTGTGAGCCTTTTTGGGATTCCCAAGGATTATTGTGCAGAAGCGGTAGTATAAGTATGTATAGTTTAGGGGTATCCACTGGGGACAGTAGAGGGGCAGTGTTGGTGGCGCCTAAGCACCTCGGTATGGGTTCCAACAGTTATCTCATCTGGATCTAAGGAAGGTGAGAAGCAAAGCAGCAGTAGTAGGTGCAGTAGCATGGTGGAGGGTAGGAGAGGGTTAAAGAAAGTAAGATGATGTGAAGAAAATGAGCTCGGGAATTGGCTGGGAGAATAGCTATGGGCGGGGATGATTTGGCGGAAGGTGTGTATAAAAGAAACACCCTGAAGGGGGTGCGGGGCGGCAAAAATTTGCGGCTTTCCTGTGATTTTTCTGGCTTTCTGCCCTGCCTCCTGGTTCCCTTTGCTATGCGTGGCCGCCCGCTCATGGCGCTCGGAGCCCCTCTGGTGTGTGTGTCCTGAGGCAGGCTGCTAGAAGGGAGGGACAGAGGAGAGGGCAATCAGAAGAAGCACTTGCAGGCAGTGGCTTGCTAGAGGTGCTAGATTGTAAACTTTGCACAACAAAGACTGGGAGGTGGGGGTTAGGCGCCTGGCGTCTAGCCCAACACAAAATTGACCCAAAAGACTGTAATTACTATCTAAACAGGTAAGTATGCATTTCACAGAAGTACACAGTAAAACAGCAAAACAGCCCTTTTTGAGAAGTTAACTTACAGTACAAACACAAGCAATCTCGACCAGTTTTGGTGGTGCAAAGATACAGCAAAGTCAATGGGAGAAGGCGCACCAATCAGAGGCTGGAAAAGTCGGCGGTCGCCCTCCGATTGGCTGTGCGGCTTTCCCGTACCTTTCTGGCTTTCTCCCCGGCCTCCTGGTTCCCTTTTCGGCTATGCGGTGGCCGCCCGCCCGCTGGCGGCTCGGAGCCCCTCTGGTGTGTGTGTCCTCGAGGGCAGGCCGGCTAGAAGGGAGGGGACAGAGGAGAGGGCAATCAGAAGAAGCACATGCAGGCAGTGGCTTGCTAGAGGTGCTAGATTGTAAAACTTACACAACAAAGACTGGAGGGTGGGGGGTTAGGCGCCTGAGCGCCTAGCCCAACACAAAATTGACCCAAAAGACTGTAATTACTATCTAAACAGGTAAGTATGCATTTCAGAAGTACACAGTAAAACAGCAAAACAGCCCTTTTTAGAGAAGTTAACTTTACAGTACAAACACAACAATCTCGACCAGTTTTGGTGGTGCAAAGATACAGCAAAGTCAATGGGAGAAGGCGCACCAATCAGAGGCTGGCAAAGTCGTCGGTCGCCATCCGATTGGCTGTGCAGCTTTCCCGTACCTTTCTGGCTTTCTCCCCGGCTTCCTGGTTCCTTTTCGGTTATGCGGTGGTCAGCCACTCCGCAGGCGGCCCGATCCTCTCCCGCGGTGTGTGTGTCCCTCGAGGGCAGGCCAAGCAGAAGGAGGGACAGAGGAGAGGGCAATCAGAAGAAGCACTTGCAGGCAGTGGCTTGCTAGAGGTGCTAGATTGTAAAACTTTGCACAACAAAGACTGAGGGTGGGGGTTACGCCTGAGCGCCTAGCCCAACACAAAATTGACCCAAAAGACTGTAATTACTATCTAAACAGGTAAGTATGCATTTCACAGAAGTACACAGTAAAACAGCAAAACAGCCCTTTTTAGAGAAGTTAACTTTACAGTACAAACACAAGCAATCTCACAGTTTTGGTGGTGCAAAGATACAGCAAAGTCAATGGGAGAAGGCGCACCAATCAGAGGCTGGCAAAGTCGGCGGTCGCCCTCCGATTGGCTGTGCGGCTTTCCCTTACCTTTCTGGCTTTCTCCCCCGGCCTCCTGGTTCCCTTTTTGGCTATGCGGTCACATTTTTGCTTTAAAGCTTTGAGGAAAAATTCCCTGGTTTCTTTGGCAGTTCTTCTTTCCTGCACCATAATGCTTTAACTTTGAAATAAGCTTCCCCATGAATTACCAGCTTATTAGTGCTTTAAAGCAATGATTTGTGGATGTATCACTCACTCACTTTGGGCTCAGTCTTAGATAAGAGAGCAGAATGGGTAATCCATTTACAGTGGCACAACTCAATTCAGTCAAATAAGGATACATATTAGAAGGGATGCTAGCAAGGAGTAACATGCCAGGGATAATACAGAAAAAAACAGCAACATTAATATATATGTACAACTGTATTTGCAATTATTTGTGTTCAGAACAGTTGGCACCACATCAAGAGAACAACATTAGGAAAATATGTAGGGACCAGAGTGCAGCAAATTACTGTGTGGCATGCAGATCATGAAACCTAACTTTCAAGGCATTACATTAATTTTAATATAAAATGAATGTATGGATACAGCAGAGTTACCTTAGCTGAGCTGGGCCACTGCAGACTGAGTATTAAATCCTCAGATTCAGCAATTGCCTGCCAGCCAGTCCACCACTAAAGAAAGGCAGCACAGGGACTGCAATAGTCTGTCTGCATGTCAAATCTAATATTTAAAAACTAGAGAAATCAAATGTATTTTGAAAAACAAAATCATGCATTTTAAATATTGACATAAAAAAACAACAAATGTCTTTAACTCTGTTAGTCAGTACAGACCCCAATGATGGGGCCTCTAACAGACAGTGTTGCTGTCAGGGGTGTTTGGGGTCACAGTGGGAGGATGGACTTTCTGCTATTGTTATGTAGCTGATCAGAGAATTCTTGCAGGAGCAGGAACACAAAATTCTAAGTTTGATTGACCAACCCCATTCTTTCAAAGAATCTGCACTGTGAATGTTACTGTAATTTAGGGGAAAAAAACATCATGAATGAACTGACTGCATAAATTGTGTGAGCAGTGGTTGGGCATCTTGCTATTTCCTGCCATTCTCACAGTTACTAAGGTCAGGCAAAATAGCATGTTTGGTAAAAACTGCTAAAAGAAGCTCTGAGATGATATTATTTGTGTGTACTATCTTTTAAAATAAGCACACAATCAGTCAAAGAGCAGCAGTTACTGTCACACATCTGTAAAAAGATGTGTGAGAGTAGCACTAGCTGCTGCACTTTAACTGATTGTGTTGTTCCCCTTTTTTATCTCTTTTTCGATGCCAAGATTTCTTTCCCTCATTGTCTCTACCCCACACCCAGAACAGAATAAGACAATCCCCAGTGAAAGTGAGGACAGCAAAGGGATAGGGCACTCACACATCACGTACTCCTGAAGGCAGTGGTATTCATCTTTCTCTTTTTTCTTAAATATTTAGTAGATATTGAGGGATTTAATTTAATCTTCTGCAGATTTATGAAATGATGTATATAATAATCTTGATGGCTCTATCAAAAGCAACTGTAATTTTACAAGTTTGTGTGTGGTATTGCAGAACTTTCAAAATATTCTTGCACTGAGCACTATTGGAAGGTTTAACTAAATGTTTAATGATTACAGAGTGACATGATGAATTCGTGACTAAGTAAAGATCAACAGCAAATGTATTAACATTTTTCTCTCTCTGATTTTTTAATTTCCTAGCTGCCTTTAAGTGAAAACTGTAACCTGGGAGCACAATAACATCACTTGTTTGGTTTTAACTCAGCATTCATCATAATATGTGAAAAGCCAGCCTGATCCTAAAGTGTGACATTTACGTTTTCACAGTCAGCTAGTTTTTAAATCAGTTTATGAAATCAAAGAAAGAGCGACCTGTAATCTGAACCATACTGCACGAAAGAGAGCATTTAATTTCATTTTGTGGTGAGATGCAGACAGACAATGTTGCAGAGTGGTCAGACACAGATCACAGGCAGAGTTAGACAGAAATACAATCAGAATTAAATTGGGGAAAAAACAGAGGGATAAGAAAACATACACAACTCTTCTACTATGAGTTATGATGTCAATAGTTCACTCTCCGACCAACCTGATAACAGCATAGATATTTTAATATTGTTCAAGGATTTATTGCAGGGTTCATTTACAGTAACAAGTCCAGGGAATTTTAGTAGGCTGAAACTTGAGCTGCATGCTGGTTGGGGACTAGGACATTGTAAAATCCTTGTCTGTTTACTCATAGAAGGGCATGCATCTTGGCAATACAGAATTTTATGCATTTAAAGAACCCACAATTTCTCTTAGAATTTTAATGTTCTCCTAGTCTTCTTCACCATGTTTAAATAGCTTTTAGTTTGCAGTGTCCACTAAAGTAAGTAAATATGAAGACCTGTTTGTTCTTAATGACATGTGCCACATCGTATATTGTATTTACCTGTAAATAACCAAGATACAAGTCCAAAGGATTGTGCACTCTTTTACCAGTGATCTATAGAGAGGCAACACCACCTCCCACTTTCTGCTGTTCATACCCTTCCCTATGCACGCCAGCATCCCATGTCCCTACTGCCTTGTCACACTGCCTTTTCACATTTAGGTTATCTGATATGATTACCCCCAGGTCTCTTTCCTGCTTGGCAGTCATCAATGCCACTCTACCTATTTTGTACTCTGCCCTCAGTTTCTGTGCTCTAAGTGTATTATTTTGCACTTTTTCACATTGAAACCCAGCTGCCATTCCCTTGACCACTCCTCTAGTTTTCTCAAGTCTCTGCTCATCCTTTCCACCCCCCTCGAATGTCCACCCTATTACAGATTGTGGTGTCATCCACAAAGAGGCAGACCTTCCATTCTAGTGCCTCTGCAATGCCACTTCTAAAGACATTAAAGAGAACTGGTCCCAGCACTTATCGCAGAGGCACCACACTGGTCGCCCTGCTTTCCTTGGAGTGAACTCCATTTGCCGCCATCCTCTGTTGCCAATCACCTAATTTATTATCCAGTTTACCACCTTTGGACCCACTCCTAAGCTACCCAGCTTGCTCACTAGTCTACAGTGTGGAACGCTGTCAAACACCTTACTGAAATCTAGGTAGACCACGTCTAGCACACCACCCTAAGATAGTTCCTTGGTCACCCAGTCAAATAAATGGATTAGATTCACTTAACATCACCTTTCCCTTGTTAACACATGCTGACTTGGGTCTTGTAACCCACTGGATTCAAGATATTCCACAATCCTTTCTTTCAGCAGTGATCCCTTTAACTTTCCCACCACCGATGTCAGGCTGACTTGCCTATATTTGCCAACCCCCTCCCTGCTGCAACTTTTGTGTAGCAGGACTACATCTGCCCTCCTCCAGTTCTTTGAAACTACTCCTATTTCCAGTGAGCCATTAAAAAGACCTGTAAGAAGTGCAGCCAGTATTTCCCTGACTTCCCACAATACTACTGCATGGGTGGAGCTTGACGGTTACAGCATACTGTAGAGGATTGGAGAAACTCTCAGAGCAGGGTTACAGAAAAGCATGTAAGAGTTTTATAACATGTATGCCACCATTACCAGTGTGATTTTGTACTCTTCATTTTATTCTATAATCTATCGAGATGACCTTGTGTGGTTGTCAGGTGGCTGGTTGTCTTTGTTTCTGTTACCACTCCAGGAGGATGGCGGGTACGTGTTTGAAAAAGTGAAGGCAGCAGCAGGTGGAGCTGGAGTGGAGGAGGCAAAAAGAGGAACAGAGAACCATTCAGACTGTTGCTAATGGTTCAACAGGCCCAGTGGATGAGAGTTCACAGCCTACTTCCTATGTTCGGAAAAGACTGGAAAGACTTTGCCTTCCAATACACTACAAGATGACCTTGGGGTAGATTTTGGATTTAATGGAGGTACCACTTTAATACAAGGAGCTTTTTGCTGCATTCATAACACTCCAAGGTGCCTGGGGCTCTATGCTAAGAGCTCCAGAATTACCATCACTACTCCACTCACTCACAAAAAAGAGTTGTCGCACATACTTCTAGTGACTCTGCTGTGTATTTAATGTTTCAAAAGTTTCAAATACAGCAGATCACAACAATGCATAAATTCATGACCACACCCCCTGAGGAAGGCTAGGAGCTGAAGTGTGTTTGTGTTGTAGTCTATAAGTGAATTTATGCATTGTTGTGAACTGCTGTATTTGAAATTTGTTAAACATTAAATACACAGCAGAGTCACTGTAAGTATGTGCATTGACTCTTTATTCTGAGTGACTGGAGTAGCACTGGAAATTCTGGAACTGTTTGAGTCAATATGGCTGGCAGCCCTCATAGAGGCACACCCTGTCCATTCCCAGAGTGCAGCAAGGTAAAACCTTTGTTTGGAACTGTTCTATGCTAAGGCCCACTAGGCAGAAGGAGAGAACAGGGAAGAGTAAAGGAGGTCATCTACATTTTCCAAAAGTGTAAGGCCAAAGTAACTTTGATACATCTGTCGAAAATTGTGCCCCTCTGAAGTGTTAAATGCTGAATGATAAAAGTTAAAAGTTAATTAGTAGTTTCAGTTTTATTTATTATTAAAAGTGTGTATAACAATAAGTAGGACCCACAAAATATAATATCCACATCATAAAATGACAAGATGACAAAAATACAAAGATACAAAAATGCAAGGGAGTTCAAAAATTATTAGTTACAATGAATAAATCACATTACATCAATTACCATAGACAATATATCCAAGGTAGTTCATATAGAACAATCATGTAAATCATAAGCTTTTTAATCTAATACAGACTATTGTAAACTGTGCAACACTATACAAAATAGCAGCATTATTTGTATTTAAGAGGAACTTAGCTTTTTTCCCTTGCTTTCATCATACAGTTCTTTAAGATACTTATCTAACCACTTTTTTACGTGAACACTCTAAATTTGGATAATCCAATAAAATATGTACTGAATCCCACTTACCTAGGCAATTGCCCTTACACTCTAGACCATTTATATAAGTTTCCGACTAAACAAATCCTGATAAGTATCCAGCATTTCTATCAAATCTTAGATATGCAATGATTTTATAATGGAGATTTGTTTGGCAAATATGAATATAATCTTCTCTTTTATATGTATCTTTCAACATCTTATAGTTCTTAAAATTTTGAGAAAGTGAAATTCTTTCCAAATATTTTGTTTAGAGGTATCATAGATTCTTTCTATGGCTTCACTATAGCCACTATTCAGATTCAATCCTTGATATTTATCCATACTTGTCAAACTAACCAATCCAATTTCTCTCAAGTCCTTATCAAGTTCACCTATCAGTGCCCATCTTTCTATACACCCATTTGACACACCACTCTCCATCCAACATAGGTTCAGGAGTACATTTAAGTCCCTATTATTGTTTAACTTTGCAAAATATTTCACCTGTCTTACTAAAATTTTTGACTTCATAGAAATTAGACCAGTTTCAGCTCTTATACTGTATATTCAGCTGAAACAAATTGCAGTAAAATTTAATCTCAGTCTGATGTATAAGTTTTGTACAGGTTCTAAATTAAGAACCCCATAATCTTTCCCCCAAACCCCAGACACATATAAAATAGATGATTTGACTTTAGCTCTATTGATGTCAAGCAGTGCAGTACCAGAATTATTTATATATTGCTTACTAAATTTATTTATACCTCAAATAATCTGTCTACCTCGTCTTTTATTTTTCTTTAATATGCAATTTCCAGACATTAGTGGAGTGCAATAAAACACCCAAATACAGATAACTATTTACTTTTTCCAGCATCATATTATTTATAGACCATTTATAATTCAACTTCTTAGGTATATTCATAGCCAATAGCTTTGATATTTCTACAGTATATTTATATTTAAATCTAATTTTTTTAAGAGAAGTAGCCAAACAGCATAAAGCTTTTTGCAAACCTATAGTGGATTTAGGGAGAAGAAGAACATCATCTGCATACATAATAATATTAACCTTAAAATTTAAGATCTTTGGGGCAACCATATCATGTACATCAAGATCCTGTATCACCTGATCAATATACAAGTTAAATAAAACAGAGGCCAATAAACACCCCTGTTTTACTCCCTATCTGTTTGGATAGGAGTTGATTCTCTACCATCTGTAGAATACCTAATCTGTATAGTTGTATTTGTATATAATTGCTTAATCAGGGACTGCAACTTCTTATTCATATCCAAACTTGAAAAAATATCCCATAAAATCCCTCCATTTACATTATCAAAAGCAGAGATCAAATCAAGGAATGCCAAAAATAGAGGCGGCTTATTTTTCTTAAATTTCCTGAGAAGATGGTCCAAGATATAAATATAATCAACAGTAGATGAACCTTCTCTAAATCCAAACTGTCAGTTACTTAAAATATTATTTTCTTTTTTCCATTGATTAAGCTCACACAGTAAGGTTTGACAGATCATTTTTGATGAGATATTCTGAAGAGCAATAGGGCGGTCATTTTTTTGGAACTGCTTATCACCTTTTTTGTGGATGGAACTATGTCAGCTTCTTTCCAGGATTTTGGAATAATTTCTAAGTTTTTTTACATAGTCAAAAAGATGTTTAAAAATATGTGACCACCAATTTACATCATTCTGATATAACTTTGCTGGAATGCCACCCAAGCTTGGAGCCTTATTTCTAGTTTGTGCAAGGATAGCATTTTCTA
The DNA here is from genome assembly GCA_016271365.2 of Neoceratodus forsteri. NCBI lineage: Eukaryota > Metazoa > Chordata > Ceratodontiformes > Ceratodontidae > Neoceratodus > Neoceratodus forsteri. The sequence continues at coordinate 802,971,505 of CM057449.1, read as the reverse complement.
TTTCGGACACAGTAAAACTATATAACGCTAACCTTCATTTTCTTCAGCCCTTACCTTAAAGTACCCCTTGTTGGGAATATTACTATTGTTTCCACTATATAAATTAATAAACTACACAACCCACTCATCTTCAGAAATAAGCCCCTCTATATTCCTAGTACGGCCACATTCAGCATAGGTAATTACCTTCCAGAAAGCTTGTGAATTTTTCCCATCAATTGCAAGTTGTAATAAGGTCCACAATTTAGCATTATAATCCATTTTCCTTTGTCTAATAAGTGTCCTATACTCCCCTCTCAAGAAAGGTAATTCTTTATTATAAACTAACTCTCTATCTTTTCTAAAAAAACCTTGCCACTTTATTCAATAATCTTTTATATTTCCTACATTCATAATTATAGCAAGGGTTTTTTTTTCAATGCCCGATCTTCTGGCCTATATATCCGGTTTTCAGTTTTTGGATTATTACTAAAATGAACATTTAATTTTTCAAAATACATAATAATCTCATCCCCTGAAGCACATAAGATTTATTCTTTTAGTTTTAAAGTTAGCATATCCTTTTGTAGAGTATTAATATTATTTTTTATCAAGGATACCATTTTATTCTCTTTTTACTGAGTTGCATATGATTATCCAATTCTAATTCATTTAACTTATCATGAGTTATTTCATTTATATCTGCATATTCTATTATAACATGCGAGGGGAAATGGTCAGAAAAATGTTCATTTAGGACCTCAAAATCAATAGTTTTAGAAAAATAGAGAGCAACATTCCAATTCAATATTCCAGACGTGGACTGGAGCATCCCAGCAGCATCATCAACTAGGAGTAGATTTATCCTGGACTCCCTTCAGGGTGCCTTCCTCAAGCAACTGGCCATGGAACCAACTCAGCAGAAGGCAATACTGGACCTTGTGCTCACAAACAGGGACAGTGTGATGGGTTTAAGAGTGGGGGAGCACCTGGGGAACAGTGACCACCAGTCACTGTGGTTTGAAATCACAGAAAGAGCAGAACCAAACCACACAAAAACATGTATCCTGGATTTTAGGGGGGAAAACTTTGGGAAAATGGTGAGATACTTGAAAGAGGCATTAAGGGGAATGGGGCAGGAATCGGGTTGAGGAACAGTGGGAAATATTTAAAATGGGGATTACAAGAGCAAAAGAATTATGTATTAAGCAGGTTAGCAAGAGGAAAAGGAAGAGGAGACCATTATGGTTTTCCAAAGAGGTAGCAAAGAAAGTGAAAGCCAAAAAGATTGCATTCAGGCAGTACAAAAAGACACAGGCAGAAGGGGATAGGGAGAAGTACCAGGAGAAGCAAAGGAGGCAGGGAGGTCAGTAAGGGAAGCCAAAGCTCAGACAGAAGAACACATTGCAAAATCAGTGGGTAGAGGGGACAAAACCTTTTACAGGTACATAAGTGAAAAAAGAAAGGCAAAGGGAGGGATAGTGAAACTGAAGGGGGAGGATGGGGGCTGTGTGGAGGATGACAACAGTACAGATGACATATTGAACCGGTATTTCTGCTCAGTCTTTACTGAGGAAAAGGAGGGTAATGGGTCTGAATGGAGTACAAGGGGTGAGAATAGTGCAGAAATGGACACAAGTCCCTTTACACGAGAAAGGGTCCTGAAGGAACTGGAAGTAATAAGAGTTGATAAAGCAATGAGGCCAGATGGGGTGCACCCCAGGATCCTTAAGGAACTAAGAGAGGTGGTGGCTGAACCTCTTGCCATCCTGTTTAGCTGATCACTAGAAACAGGGGAGGTACTCAAAGACTGGAGGATAGCAGATGTAGTCCCCTTATACAAAGGTGGGAACAAAGAGGAAGTGGGGAACTACAGACCAGTCAGCCTCACCTTGGTAGTGGGGAAGATCATGGATGCACTACTGAAGGAGAGATTGGTGGAACATCTGGTTGTAAATGGACTACAGGACCCAAGGCAGCATGGTTTCACCAGGGGGAGGTCATGTCAGACCAACCTCATTGAATTTTTTGACTGGGTGACTAGGAAGGTGGATCAGGGGATGGCAGTGGACATGGCCTATCTGGACTTCAGCAAGGTCTTTGACACTGTGCCACATAGAAGACTATTACACAAACTGGGGAATATGGGTGTGGGCAGGACAGTAGTGTGGTGGGTAGGTAACTGGCTGGGCAGCAGGACACAGAGGGTGGTGGTAAATGGCTGTCACTCCACAGAGGAAGAGTGACCAGTGGGGTACCACAGGGATCAGTGCTGGGACCGGTACTATTCAATATCTTCATCAGTGACATTAGGAGGACCTAGAAGGCAGAATTTCACTGTTTGCTGATGACACAAAGCTCTGTAACAGAGTAGACACACCAGAGGGTGTAGACAGAATGAAAAGGGACCTGCAGAAACTTGAAGAATGGTCAGGGGTTTGGCAGTTGAAATTCAATGCAAGGAAGTGCAAGATAATGCATATGGGGCACAAAAACCCTGGCACAATATATCAGTTGGGGGTGAGGATATAGCATGCACAAAGCAGGAAAGGGATCTTGGGATAATCATCTCTGATGACCTCAAGGCAGGGAAACAGTGTGACAAGGCAGCAGGTAAAGCAAATAGGATGCTGGGATGCATAGGCAGGGGCATCACCAGCAGGAAAAGGGAGGTCATAATTCCACTATACAAGACACTAGTGAGGCCCCACCTGGAGTACAGTGTACAGTTCTGGAGACCTTACCTATGTAAGGACACAGACAGGGTAGAGAAGGTTCAGAGGAGGGCAACAAAGATGGCGCATGGATTGCATCACAAGTCCTATGAAGACAGGTTGAAGGAACTGAACATATACTCCCTGGAGGAGAGGAGGGAGAGAGGGGATATGATAGAGACATACAAGTATCTCACAGGGAGGAACAGGGTGCAGGAATACACTATTTTTAAGCGAAAAAGATGTTCCAGGACTAGAGGGCATGGGATGAAGTTAGAGGGAGGATGATTCAGAGGAAATGTGAGGAGGAATTTCTTCCACAGAACGGGTGGTGGACAGGTGGAATGCCCTGCCAGAGGAAGTGGTGGGGGCTGAAACAATCACGGGATTTAAGAATGCATGGGATAAACATAAAGGAATTCTGGAGGTCAGGGGTAAGGGGCAACAGACTTCTTGGAAAACATAAACTGAACTTACAAACTTAAATGGGCAGACGGGGTGGGCCATAGGCCCTTATCTGCCGACACTGTCTATGTATCTATGTATCTATGTAACATCAACCAGTGCAAGATCCAGAATAGAACCACCAGTTTTATTTGGAAAAGTAATTTCACCCAGATAATCTTTCTTTGATCATCCATTTAAAATACATAAATTGTTTTCCCACAATAAACTCCAGTAATAATTTATCCTTATCCACTTTTCTAATCTTAGATCTCCTTACTGGTAGTTCCTCAATTTAACCTATGTCTTGCAAATTCATAAAGAAATCTAATTCATTACAGCATCCAGTATGTGTATTCCAAACTCCTAATAGAATAAAGTGCCTATTTTGCATACTAAAGCAGTATTCATTTAAATGTTTATATAATGCATCCAAATGCCACTTATATTCTGGGTTAGATAATGAAGGGGAAAAACAGACATTTGATAGTACATAAGTTTCAGATTCTCTAACAATTACTTCCAATACAATCCAGTTATAATGAGGGGAAAATTCAGATTTTACAATATGTATTTTCTTTTGTGCATTTATAGGAACCATCAGGCCACCTCTACATCTACCCTTCTTATTAGTCATAATTCCAGGAATCACAATTTTATTAAAACCTGTAATTTGTACCTCTTAATCAATTTATAGCCAGGTCTCCTGGAGCAATATAATATCATATTTTTTGATTTTATCCAACCAGGCTCCATCATCAGTTTTCGCACTCACATCTGCAATATTCAGGATAAGAATTAGATGGGGTAGATAACATAAACCTTTTATTAGATGGCCTGATGGTTCTTCAGTGCAATCTGAAAGGGCTAGTATTGTATCATCAGAAACTGAGGTTAAAGAGTTCACTTCTTTACAACTCATCAGAGTATTGTAATTCATATTTCCCAGTGGTGACCTATCTTCATATACAGTAGTATCTTCTAATACAACACCAGTATTTATTCTTTGCCCCATTATCTTTTCCCTCTAATAATTGTATTGTACCATGGTGAGGCCTTTAATTCATATTCCACAACCTGCGATTTCCCCAAGTATTGTATTGTAGTTGGTTATTGTAACACACTCCTTCCTTTTACTACACTTTTTTCCTCTTTCCGGCCTCTATTATCATTTTGTCTTAAATTTATATTCATTTCCAGGTTCCTGGAGGTAGTATCCATATCCACACCCATTTTCTGTATATCATTTTGTAACTTTAACACGTGTTCTCTAACTACATGGCTCCTCAGAACTTAATAAACTATACCTTTATCAGGTAGTGTTCTATATCTATATACAGATGAAAGATCTTCCCAGATAAATTTGGACCTCAAAGCACTCTTAATAATATGACATACTGCCACCTTAAGTGAGAAATGGGTTTTCCTTCTAGATTTTGGGATATCTTTAAGATACATTGTTGGTAATTTCTCATTCTGTGATTTACTCAATTGATTCATCACCACTTCTATACTATTTACCCTAGTAACAGGTCTCCTACTCTCAAGCTTCTGCACCAATGTTTGAACTTCCTTTTCTTTGTACTTTCTTTTCTGATTTTTCCTCCGCCTTTGTTTATTACTAAGTTCAATTATAAGTATGCTCATTTTTTTTGTCTTTGCACCTGTAATTCATGGATCTCCCCATGTTCTATTTTTGCAATCTCCTTTTTAATTTATTTTATTGTTTTTTGTTTATTTTTCCTATACCAGTTTCTCTCATATATCTTCCCAACCAAGATTTTAATAGCATCTTCAAATTCCTTTAACTGCACTTTTTGTTCTTCATATTGTTTCATTACTGAACCTAAAGTTAGGTTAGTACAAACCAGAACAGTTTTGATTTCTGAAAGCTGTTTACTTAACAGCCTAATAGTCTGTGTATTACAGTTTACATGAGGGTAACAGATAATACCATTGGAGCAGTTATAACCATTCCCAACCTTATCTCCTTCAGTAGTACAGTATGAATACTAGCCTGTGTATTAAACTGAGAATGTGCTTTCCCCACCTACTCATTTCCACCTTTATTTAGAAATGGAGTCAGAAAATGTTCATACTCTGTAAAATAATCATCCCTAATATTATTTGAAATTATTGGATTCTTTCCCTCAGCATCAGTGACATAAACTTCTCCTATAGAGTTTACAGAGGCCAGATTTCCAGTTAAACTAAATTTCTGGGATTCTAATTCCCTAATGGTTTCCATCAGGTAATCCCCAGGATGACCCTCTTTAGACTCAGGTGTTTTCTGTTTAGGAGATAAAGTTGTGGGAATACTTGCTGACACATTAAAAAAATCAGTGATTTTTTAGCATTAGTTTTCTTTGGCTTCCCAGTTATGACCACTTTCTCATTTTTAAGCTTCATGGCATCATAAGCTTTTAATTATGCCATATTAGTAGCCAGTTAATCAAAGTAACACAAAACAAGACAGCTATAGATAGAGCCAACAGAGAAAAAATAAAATAAATAATAAAAAATTCCAAACAGTACTTATTCTTAATGCACAGGTTATTTCCAGGTCTTATTCTGATATTATTTAATTCAGATCAGTTCAAATAATAGCCTTATCGATCTGAGGCCAAAAGATCTGAACTAGTCAGAAATGTCCCAAGGAAATAAGCAGATTTCTCAATAAGGCAAGGACCAGGCAGAATAATCCATAGCCTGGCATCGGAAGATAAATACTAAAAATACAACAGAAGCAAAAAGAAAAAAACTAAAATAAAAAAAACACACAAAATCAGTTAAAAGCCAAAAAGAAAAAAGAGGACTCATGCAAGCTTACATTTAAACCGGATAAACAGAAATGTCAAAAAAGATCAAAGTAACGAGTAAAAACTCTCAGGACCAAGATTCAGGCATAACATTTCTATCCACATGGTCAGGAGACAGATCCTGAAATGACAACGAAAAAACAACAAAAAAATAAACTATAATATATCTGAGCAGCAAACTGAATAAAAACTAAGAAAGATTACACCTAAATAAAAAAGAAAAACCTACTGAAGCAGCAGCATTTCAAAGGCATCCAAACGCTAACCCAAACAGGAGAGGAGTAATACCATCAGCAAATGAACGCCAAAGCATGCGCTATATAAGACTAACTGAGTCACGTGATTGAACTGCACTCAAAACTGAGCAAAAAAAATAAAAAAAAATGTTTTCAATCCAAAAAAGAAAATAAATAACATTTCCCCTTTAGTTAAAATCTCTATAGTAATCCTGTTGACAAAAAGACATCTCACATATGATTTTAAAGTCCAAAAATCCTTCTGGAAATAAAAAGAATGTTGTTTTCTACCCCTTTTATTTCTGTCACTCTCCCTTGTCTCTTTCTTGCAGCTTTCCTACTTCCAATATAGAGAAAGACAGTGACTTATCGATGTTCCAGAGTTTAAAATTTTCAGAGTGCACAACACTGCAAGCAGCCAATAAACCAATATATTCCAATCAGGGGGAAAATATAAAGTATCAGAATTTCAGTATTGCAGGCTTTAGAAACTTCTAATTCAAATTCATTCAGGTTTAGATAGTTAAAACAGCCTCGCTATTTCTCCAGTGACTTCTGCCCTCTCAGCCCCCCACGGGACCTCCTCCACCTTGACTCCTCCAGTGCAGTTCCCCCACCAAGGACTCCATACCTGGAAGAAGAGAAGCAGACAGCAGAAGCAACAAAAAAGGAAGGCAGGCAACACAAGACCATCCAGAAAGAGCTCAGAAAACCAGATGAGGTAAATAACAAGGCAACAATGGCATACCTATTCCAAATCTTGACTTTAAATACTTCTGAGCCCCTGATATGAGTGTCATACACTCCAGCGTACAGTAGCCTGCCTCCTCTCACTCCTTCTCCTCCTTCTCAAAAAAATAATTAGTAGATATTCAGCACAAAGGGAGGTAGAATGGTACACTTGGTGTCAGCAAGCTTAGCATTTTACTCAGTCCTTGACATTTTTCTTTTCTTTTACTAGCTAAGTGTGCTGACCTGTGACTGTCTTATGTGTGTTGTGTATTGTTGAATGTACCACAGTGTGCAAAGCTGTATGCACATTTCTTTATAAACACTTTTTATCTTTATCAGGCTTTTTAATATTTTTTTTCAATTTTTTAAGACTGTACCAGAAGTCACTTGACAAAGGAGGCCCATGCAGGTCTGAAATTTCTTTCAATTACAAAATGCAATTTTCATTGTTTTATAGACAGTCAGTGAAAGTAAGATTCTACACAGTAGTATTCTGGCATGATGCTGAGTTGTCATGAGCTCTTTGTAGCAAGTAAAAAGCTAACAAGATCTATTGGCATATTGACGTGTATGAAGTGTCCTATCTGCTATTACAGTTGTTAACTTATTCTTGGGTTAGAAATACTGTGGTGCTATACATTTGATAAGCACTCATAACTCCAGTCTGAAAGCCCATATTTATTTTTAATCTCATAGTCTCGTAGCATCTGTACTCCCTGAAAAATCATAAAAAATGGGAAAGACTAAAAAAGTACTCATCCTGAAAAAAAAAAAAGAAGAACCCAGAAAAGTCAAAGAAAATAGAAACAATAAGATGTTAAATAAAATAGCTCATTTTAGCATTCCCACAAATAATCACATGGCCATTAGGGGTAACAAAATAATATATAACTCTAACACCATTCCAACAAATATCACATCAACAAGGGCCCATGAAAATACAGAGAAAAATCCTCAGCTTCAGGAAATCAGAGTCATGGAGGAAACTGAGGAAAATAATATATCTGTTCAAAATGCCAGTAATGGCTCTACTCATACTAATCCAGCAGACAGTTTAGATATCATCGGTCCAAGGCTCTGTTTGGAGTTTCTCCTAGATCCAATTCAAAATGAAAGCCCTGAGAGAGTAGTCCTGGGATATAAGTGGGTATCTGCTGAAAAGAATGATACTGGGAGCAGAACAAAACTTTTTAATGGAATTTGAGGAATTTCTTACTCCCTACAACAATAAAATTAGCTTGGACCCCCCCCCCCCCCCCAAACTGACCTCCAGATATGCCTCACCTATGGTCAGAGGCTTTACTATAGTGCTGTGACAGCACTGATGCTGACATCCCCAAGAGTGACAGACACAATGCCGAATGTCAGCATTGTACTGTCGGGGATGCCAGTGAGTTTTCTTCAGGGCTGCTCCCCTGAACTCCACACTGCTCTGTCTCTGGATATACAACTCTGAGTCAGAGTTGTCTCGGGGTGGGGGGATGCAACACCAGGAGATGCACTGTCAGTGTCTGCAGGGACCAGCTCAGTGACCTGATAATTTCAGTTGAAATTTCTCACTGTGCTGGTCTTCACAGTCATGGTGTCAACCTCTGGTCAGCATACCTGGTCAGATACCACGGAGTCAAATATAAAAGAAAAAGATATAGCTTCATACATTCAGAAGTCCCTGGCATGTAGCACCAGTGGATCAAATATAGAATACTATTTATCCCTGATGGTTGGTGGGAGATTAGACTTAAGAAAGGAGACCCAAACAAGCAAATTTTCCGCTTAGAGTTGTACTGCAAGCCATCTCAGATAAAAAAAAGAAAAATAAATAGTAACACACAAAAACAAACCCCTCAACAGAACAGAAAACCCACTCTGGACTCAAAAGTGTTAACAAATAAACCAGAAAATAATACTAGGGGAGTAAAGCAGACTACAGAAATAAGTATTGCCACTATTGCCCCCAAACAAATAGCCAAGTGAGAATTTAAAGAAATTAACACTGTAGTTAAGGACTTGAGGGAAAAGAAGATCCAACCAAAATTAAATAAAGCTCAGGACAGAGGAAAAAACTATACAGGAGTTAAAGGCAGTGCAACAAACGAACCCAAATAAGATCTTGGAAAAAAATGATTATAAATCATTACCGCCTGTACCTGATACCTTGAAGGGGGGTTAATCCAGTTAAAGAAACTCAGAAAGCAGAAAATAGAAAAATATTATGTAAGAAAAATGTACAATTTGTCCAGTCAAGACCAGATCCAACACAAAAAATGGATAATGACTTATCATTGAAGCTGGTAGATGAGAAACACAACAAATTGCAGAATAAATCAGACATTAGAAAGGAAGAGGATATTAAAAAAGGTAAAATTTTACCAACTGTATTCATCAAGGGAATTCTGTAGTCAAAGAAGGAAAACAACCTCATATTAAAGCTGTTACTGTACAACTCCCTAAAAGTTGTAGTAGGAAGAAAACTTGCTTGGGATAGCCTGGTTTCTGTTTATATGGTAGGTATAAATCCCCACCATTCAAAGGTTGGATTTGCATAGTATTCAACTCAATTTAACTAAGACAGATAGTGCTGGACTTAAAAGATGCAATTTCTGAGTTTGGTTTAACCATGAACACAACTATTAGATTAACTCACAATGATATGAATGAACAAAATAACTTAAAATCCTGCATTGTTCGAACTGAAAATAAACAAGAGAGGCAACAAAGAATAACAACATTTCTAAAACCAATTCAGCAAGAACATACACTGCTTGGTGAAGAAGAAGAGTCTGATGCTATACAGTACATTAGATGTAGGAAATTAAGAGGACCCAGGATCAATAACAACATCATCCTCTCAGACTCGACCAACAGTATTTGTAGTCACTCATCAGAGTCTTCTGGGAAGAATCATCCTCAGAGTGTAAGTACATTAACAAACTCTTCTGTAATCTCTCTGCTTTCATCAGAATGACTTGGTCTGGCAGCCCATAGAAAGTCCCTACAAAAAACTTATATTAACGCCATATTCTGGAAGGTGGCAGGAATTATTGCCAAATTAGAGGATAAAGAATGGTCTGACAATCTTGCCAGACTCTATATCCTCCCATTTCAAGAAATGTGTGACATAAACACAAATCCAAATTATATGGAAGGGTTTAAAACGTGGTCCATAGCAGCAGTTAGGGAAAAATTGGCAGTCAAAGGGAGGAATTACTGTAATGGTAAACACACAGTTAAATGTGCATTGTTTAGAGGGATTAACAGATAACACATTTTTCTTAGGCGTAATATTGAAACTTCCAGCTAATTAAATCCTAGCTTTCTTAAACATTTATTTCCCCCCAAAAGAAAATATTTTAGTTTTTAAAAAGTTCTTCCAAAACGTCTCAGATGCAATCCTGGATATTCATGACAGATATCAGAAAATTATGATTTTTATGGCTGGAGATATGAATGCCAGAGTGGGTCATGACTCAAAGAACAACAGTGAATTCTGGAAAATTGATGACACCCTAAATATCCCTCTCAAAAATACATTAGATACAAATAAAAATGCTAGAGGACAGTTATTGCTTAAAACCCTGGATCATTTGAATTTTAGAATTCTGAATGGCAGAATTCAAGATGATAGACTGGGTGAAATTACTTTCCCAACAAAAAAGGAAGGTTACTAATTGACCTGTGGATCTGTGGTATACATTATTTTAAAAAGGTAAAATACCTGAAAGTTGTGAAAGTGTGGGAAAGTGACCACTTCCCTGTCTGGTGCAAGACTGATGTAGTAGGAGAATTATTCCAGACTAATAATAAAAAGCAATCCAATTGTAAATCAAAACAATGGAATCAGGTACAGTAAGAAAATTAAGTGGAACAGTTTTACACCCCAAAAACTACACAAAGTTATGAAGTCTAAACATATACAGAAATTTCTGAGATTGATAAGAGACGTAGACTCAAAAAAGGGCACTATGGCCCTGATAAATTACTGCAAGGCTTTTCAGCAATAACTAAACTGATCAAAGAGGAATGAACCACAAAATATAGCATTTCCAAACCTCTTAATGTTGGTAAAATCAATGCATGGTTTGATAGATCTTGTTATAGACTAAAGAAAATTACCAGGAAAGTGGGCAGATTGAGTCTTAAGAATAATGACATACTGGAGCCATTAATAAAGTTCTGAGACTATAAAAAATCAAATATAAAATGGTTCTCAGAGGAAAAAAGGTATAAGGCCTCCTTGGGGGAAAAACTCCATGACACAATAAAAACTAAGGACTACTCAGCTTTCTGGGAACTGGTGACCCATGGTATGTCAGATAATAATATAATATACAAAATCCCAGGATATATGACTGTTAACAAATGGATTACCCATTTTAAGATGTTATTTCATGACCAAGTCAATAGAGTTAGTCTGGCACATTCCATGAATCTTTCTATAGGGATATTACAATTAGATTCGAAGAATGGTGGAAAGATGGGCATGTGGCCATCTTTTCAAAGGAAGTCAGCCTAGCAATCAAATCCCATCATAGAAATAAAGTGACTGGAGTGGATGGGCTTCCAGCTGAAATATAGTCAGGGAATCCTGAAGAATGGGTGATAATCTTCACCATTCTTTTTACATATATGGTAAATAATCTAACTCTACCAACAGGTTGGAATATCGGTATAATCATTGCCCTATTCAAAAAAGGGAATATCTTAGACCATGTGTGCTACAGGTCTATTACCCTCCTCCCTATAGGTCTGAACATTTTCTCTAGATTAATTTTACAGAGAATTGATGATTGGGCAACTCAAAATTCCCGTATTTTAAAGTTCCAATGTGGATTTCGAAAAAATGGTATGACTATTGATTTAATATTTACATTGAACTATATAGCTGACAGATATGTCAGACATGGGTCTATAAAGCTTTATCCATGCTCCATAGACATAAAGTTTGCCTTCAACTCTATCAATAGGGAGATACTATGGAACAAACTAAAAGCACTCAATATGGAAGACAGACTCTTAGCAGTACTACAACTTCCCCATGAGAATACCAAAGTAAAAATCTGATATAGCAAGAATGGTGCAGTAACAAACTCAATTAATATCTCTAGAAGCATAAAACAGATTTGCCTTTTAGCACCAAGTTTGTTTAATTTATATATTAACAGTTTAATAACTAATCTCGCAAAAGTAGATATGTTTGCTCGCACAATTACTTGTGAGAAGATGAAAGTTCTGATGTATGCAGATAATGCAATTTTGATTTCTCTAATGCCTCTAGATTTAAAAAGAGGGATTGTCAGCACTATGACTCCTCTGATGCCTTATTCAAGGCATACAAAGCCAAAGTTACTAATCAGTTGCTATACGGCTGAGAAATGTGGGGACTAACAAGCATCTAGGTAATCTAGACATGATCCAAATTTTTTTTTCTCAGATACTCTCTAGTACTCCCAAGGAGATACTCCTTTGGCTTTCCCAAGACTGGAAACCCAAATACCATCACTGGCTTATAATGTATCCTCCAGAGCTGTAAGGCTACTAAAATGAATTCTGAACATGGAGGACAAAAGAGTACCCAAAATGTGTTGGATTGAGGTAAATAGATTAACTCTTAATAACTGGTTTGCAACTATAAATAAAACTTTAACTTAGTAAGGTCTATGCAATAGTTGGCTGTGCCCTGATCTCTCAAGATACACTAATATATGGAAATACACCACATGATATGTTATTATCTGACAGCACTTATAAAAGATGATTCAAAACGGGTTTAACACATTTTCATCATTTGTTCAATGAAGGTAAAATGAAATTGTTTAATCAATTAAAGCAAGAATATCAGTTACAGTAAGGTAATTTGTTTCAGTTTTTACAGCTTTAAACTTATTTGAAGTATACAAATGATACATGTATGTTATATGACAACTCATCTTTATTTGAATAGCTTCACAATAGATTGAACAATAAGAAATGAATTGCTGCATTATATGATATAATAAATAATGATATACAAAATTATATGAAAAAATTTAAAAACAAATGACAACAAAAACTGGGGATTAACATAACTGAAACTTTGTGGTTAGAAATTTTGAAGCCTCCATTCATTAATATGAAGAGATCTAAAATGCAGCAGATACAATACAATACATTACATAAAGTATATTTTACTCCATCAAAATTTTTTATTTATTTATTTAGATTTTGGTAACTGGGTAAGCCCACTGAGACCAGAGATCCCTTTTTCAGGGGCGACCCAGAGTTAGTTACAATGACTACATACATAGATGTAAAATACAGTAGAATAGAGTGAAATACATATTAAGTTACAGTGAGTGCATACATAAACATTGGGGTACAGTAGATTAATAGCAGGTACAGGTCAGATGGTGGGTAACATAAATGGGGTACAGGGACAGCAGGAATCAAAAGGTTAAACAGGTGCTTAAGTCAACGAAACAGTATTTTTAGCATTTTCCATAGGCGATTCAAGGGGTGGAAGGCGTGCATCTGCAGAAGGTAGCAAGGGGGTAGGTCAAGGACGTGGTCTAGTGATTACAACCACAGAGGCTGAGTTCCAGGAGGTACGCTTTGAGGCCAGATTTAAACCCTAGGAGAGTAAGTTTGTCAAGTAGGCTTGCTGGGAGGGTGTTCCATAAATAGGAGGCCGCATATTGAAAAGAGCGCTTTCCTAGGTTAGTGCGAATGTGAGGGATGGCTAGGGGACGACTTGCTGCAGACCGAAGGGTTCGGCAATGGACTTTAGGGGTGAGCAGTCCACTCAGGTGAGACGGGTGGCCTAAGGAGGTGAATTTAAAGGCCAGCCAGGCCATAGAATAGGCCAGCTTATGCCGGAGGGAGGGCCAGTTTAGGTCAAAGAGGGCCTCACAGTGACACCTCCTTGGGGAGGAGTTGGTTGCAAAGTGAACTACTCAGTGGTAGAGTGTGGAAAGTTTGTTTAGCTCTGACTCTTGGAGGGACGGTAGTACAGAAGAACCATAAAGCATGAAGGGGAGAAGGTTACAGTTTGCTATGGCACGTCACGCCTCCCCGGAGAGGGAGTTTCCCAGGCGATAAAGAAAGCTGAGCCTCTGGTGGATAGATCTAGTTAAAGCATCAATATGTAGTTTATAGGTCAGCTCCTGGTCAAAGAGAACCCCAAGATACTTGAACTGGTCAGTAACTGCTACTTTCCTCCCTTGGGCTGTGTTGAGCTGGAGTAGCTCGCCTCGGTCTGTGCCCAGGTGTCTAGTCCCGAACAAGACTGCCTTGGTTTTGTCTTCATTCAGTTGTAGGGAGTTAGAGGTGAACCAGACCTCAAGAGCTGAGAGTCTGGCCTGAAGTTTGGAGGAGATAACAGAGGGTTACGGGTCACTGCAGTTGACAACGGTATCATCCACATAAAGGATAAGGTTACTGGGCACGCAGTCCCCTTCAATGTCATTGAGGAAGGGGGCCCAAGATCGAGCCCTGGGGTACCCCAGAGATCATGAGTCTAGTGCCAGATAGTACTCCTCTCCAATGGAATTTTTGAGATCTGTTTGTCAGATAGCTCACGAACCAGGAGAGAGAGAGCTCATCCAGGCCTAGTCGATGAAGTTTGGAAAGGAGAAGTTCATGGTTGACCAGGTCAAAGGCATTGGACAGGTCAATGAATAGGGTGCCCATAGAGAAGCCTTGGTCCATGGCCTTGAGGATGTCAGATGTTAGATGGATGAGGGTGGTGTTGGTGCTATGGCCTTTCCTAAAGCCGTGTTGTACATTGGAAAGGAGTAGGTGTTGCTCAAGGTAATCCTGGAGTTGATTATATACAAGCCTTTCCTGAACTTTCCCCAGGGGTCTGAGAAGGGAGATGGACCTATAGTTTCCCACTCTCTCCCGGGATCCTTTTTTGTGGATTGGGATAATGGTCATTACCTTCCACTTACTGGGGACAGTTCCTTCGCAGAGGGACCTGTTGATAAGCAAGGTGACAGGGCAGGCCATAGCCGGGACAGCAGCCCTCAGCAGCTGAGGTTCTAGAAGGTCATTTCCCGGGGAAGAGTTTGGAATTATTTTGAGTAGTAGGGGAAGTACAGCTGCCGGTTCAACAAGTTGCAGGTGGAATTGGGGCCGAGGAAGTACCCTGTCCATGTTGGGGTTGTAGGGAGTCCCAGGGAGAGGGAAAGTATCTGTTTGGATTGGCGAAGGAGGCAAAGAAGGCGTCGGCAACTGTAGAGGGGTCGTTGGTAAATGTATCCCCAACTAGGAGTGAGTCATCTTGTGCTTTTGCAGAACCTTTGAGGAGGGTGTTTATGTGGCCCCAAAATTTCTTAGGGTCACGTAGATGGCTGGTTTGGAGGTCTCTTAGGTACTTGGACTTGGCCTGTTTGGCAGTTTTTTTGCATAGGTTCCTCAGATTCCTGTACTTCTCCCAGTCAGGTTTACAGCCAGAGGATTTGTAGAGTCCCCATGCCCTGTCACGGAGATGCATAGTCTGCTTTAGGTTAGGGCTTAGCCATTTGTGGCACTTTCCTTGTACCCGGAGTTTCTTCCAGGGGGCATGCAATTTGGCTAGGGACAGGAATGTATTAGTGAAGTATTCAAGCACCTCATCGTGTGAAGGGAAGGAGACAATGGGGCCCCAGTCAATTTTCACCAGGTCGGAGCAGATGTCTTCCGGTACAAACCTACTGAAGTTCCTGACTTCAATCACCCTGGCAGTGGTTTGGGGGGTTTGTTGGACCAGGCACAGAAAAGAGGAGAGTGGTTGCTCAGAGAGTCTGACATAATCCCAGCAGTCAGTACTCAGTCAGGGCAAGAGACTAGTGCCCAGTTGAGTAGGGAATGATTTCCAGACTTAGTATTGTGCCTAGTTGGCAGATCAATAACTTGGGTAAGTGAGGAGTCCAATATTAAGTTCTTGATTGTGGAGGCCCCAGGGGCATGCCAGTTTAGATTGAAGTCCCCGAGGAGGATGGTCTTCCTCAGGGGGTGCTCATGGAGGACATTGGTTAGGGATTCAAGAGAGGAGGTGGCAGATTGGAAGGGAGGTAGGCACACCCTATGTAGAGGGGCTTGGTGTCTCCCAGGAGCACTTTAACAAATAGGATCTCACTCTGCGATCCACTAAGAGAGGGGAGATCTATCTGGGAATCATTCAGGGAGGAGTTGAGATAGATGAGAACCCCCCCCTCTCCTTTTTTCCCTACTCTGTCCTTTCTAATAGCCTGGTAGCCAGCTAGGTCAACTTCGTGGGGGAGGATTTGAGGCTTTAGCCATGTTTTTGTTATAGCTAGTATATCAGGTTTGTAGAGTAGAGTCCATGCCTCGAGTTCATGGATTTTGTGCCTTAAGCTCCCGATATTCATATGCACCAGCTTGAGACCACTGGAGTTGGCCCAGAGGCAGTTGGCAGGATCACTAAGGGTAAGATTAGGAGAATAAGGACCAGAGTTAGGTTCGATGTCCCCCCCAAGTGCTAGCTTGAGCCTGACAGGGAGCCCAGTAGAATTCTGAGGGAAGGGGTGGCCTCAGTAGGTCGTACTTGTTAAGGTTGAAGGCTAAGTTATAGCGGCAGGTCTTCAGAAGTAGTCCATGCATGCTTTGGCTAAGCTTATTTAGCCCCTCATGCTTAGGCTTAGGGTGCCAGAAGAGGAGTAAGGACTTCCAGCGGGGTTTGAAGGAGAGCAGTTCCAGGGGGAGGGGAAGGGTTGTTCCATGTATCTGAGCAATGTAAGAGGGAACATCCCTGGATGCCGAGCTCCCCATGCTGTAGATCGGGGGGAGGGTGCGAGACTCAGGCAGTTGTTGGAATCGAAAATAGCAGGAAGTTGAGTTGGGGGAAAATAGCATACCACACAGCAGGCATTGGTAAAGCAAGTACAGTAGGAGCCATAGGTTGGGGGGGGGATCGTTATGCCAGGGGGATGTAGGCTGTTCCACTGGTTAGGACTATAAACGGAGATTAGGGAGCACAGCAGGATTTCAGCTGTACCTCAGGTTCTAGCTCAGGAGAGGAAAGAGGGTTCTGGTATTATATTTCCACCACTATCTGCAATGAGGCAAGCAGCAGCAAAGATTTCAGCCACTTGTAAAGGATAGAAAACTGGCAGGAAAGAATTAGATATGACCTCTAGTGAAGAGATCCGAGAACCTGCAGATGGGAAAGTGAGCTGATAGGTTCTGCAGCTCACGTGACCGCTGCTATATAAGCAGATGCTCACCAAGGGCGGTGGTGGGGGTGGTGGGGATCCAACTGCGGGTCAGCTATCTGGCGAGAAGCACTGCTACCAGCTCCTCTGATGCTTCACAGAATCGGTCCGTACCTGCAGCGTATATATGTGGGAGAGGGCAGCTTCTGAACCCTCACAACCTCCCGAGTTTTGGCCTGACCCAGCTGTGGAGAAGGAGAGAAAGAGAGCAGAGATTTATATTGGAGGTAAGAGGCTTGGGGGAGTGCCAGCTTAAACACCTAAGTTACATGGGAGGCACCGTAAGACTAGCTATGCTCTAAACATGCAGCGCTGTACTCCCGGACTGATTTTCAACACCAGGCAGTTCAACAAACACTAATTTAGGTTTAAACTTGTTGAATTCTATGAAACAGGCAGCAAGTAAGGCTAGCATTGATTTAAACCTGCAACGCTCTACTCCCGGACTGATTTTTTAACAATAGGCAGCTCAAATAAAACTAACTTAGCTTTAAACTCGCTGATTTACTGTGAAACAGGCAGCAAATTAGTCCAGTATTGATTTAAACTTGCAGTGCTGTACTCCCGGGCAGCAGTCTACTCCTGGGCTGATTTTCTAAAACAGGCTACATAATAAGTAAAGCTTTGCTTTAAATTTTCAGCATTTTTCTCCGATGTTTTTTTTTTTTTTAAAACAGGCAACGTTTTTCAGTCTACAGTGTGAGTCTTTAGTTGGATACCATTAAAGCACCATCTGCGAGGGTAGAACAATAAGGAAAATATAAAAAAAATAAATAAATAACAAACATGCAGTTAATTCTGTAAATAGCTCCAGTTGTCCATGGTGTGGATGTACATCCGGTACCTTAATACATTTAATTCATTCATGTCCAAATTTGTCAAATATTTGGCCAGAAATTTTTGACTGCTCGAATAGCATAGTAAACAGAATGTACAAATGACACCAATGGCAACCTTATTGTTGGTTTTTAATTTTTCAGATACCTCGACAAATTATCTGAGAATATTGTATACTGTGGCAATGATTATAGCATGGAAGCGCATTTTACTTAAGTGGAAAGACTCCAGCCCCACAAAGGTACAGACATGGATAAATTACATGAAGGATGAAATAGCAGTGGAACGTATATATTATATAAGAAATGAACAGGTAGACATATTTGATTTAATTTGGTCCCCTTTTCAGGGTGCAATGAATAGTTGTAAGATTAAGTAAGAAAATATTATTTAAAAACTTTAATCAGACTGTAACTTTTGGACCCTTAGGGAGATAGGATGGTAAGTTGTATGATGATGGGTAATAAGCATAATCCATACTGATTGTCCATACTAAAAAAAAAAAAAAAAATTGAAAAAAAATATTTGGTTGTGCCCTAAAAATTATGTAAATGGGAAAACATATTTAAGGGAAGTTTAGTTAAGTATTAAGGACATTTTAATACAAAAAAGACATTGAAAGAATCCATAATATGAATAATTTAAGAATTTATTCAAGTATTTTGGTAGTGTAGAATCTAACACATATTTATATTTCTATGAAAAAAAAGAACACAGAAAAGCCCTAGCAAATTTTAGATATGGGGCCAGATATTCAAACTGCACCATTCTGTGGCACAAGCCCTTGCGCTGCTCAAAAAAGTTGCGCAGGGGTGTGGCCAGGGCGATATTCAACGGAGTTGCGCTATTGAGCAACTTCTTTGAATATCGCCCCCTGGCCACAGCCACTGTGCATGGCACAGTGGAACTTGTGCCACCGCAAGTGGTCAGAGTGGAGCATTCAGATGCGGTGGCATAAGTTCCATTGCGCCATGTGCAAACCTGCGATATTCAACAGGTGACATGCAAATGGGGCCATAATTTATGCAAGGTGCACGGGGGGCCATTTGCATCTAATTACGGCTCCATTTGCATGCCATTATCATGCAGGTGCACCGATCCCCGATGACTTGGGCCTGGCGCCCTGCCAGGCAGCAGCCATCGGGGACCGACGCCCCCTGCAGCCCGATCGCGGGTAGAACAGTATTCCGTCCCCCAGCAGCCCAATCAGGCATAATGTAAACTCCCCAGTAGCCCGATTGCGGGCATACAGTAATTATGCCTCCCCCACCCCGACTAGCCCGATCGTGGACCTTGCAGCAACACCCCCCACCCTGACTAGCCCGATCGCGGGCATACGTCAACCCCCAAAGACCAATATCCTGGTGGTCCAGTGGATGGCTGGTTCGGTCGCTGGCATAAGGCAACCACCCCCAAAGTCCAATGTCCCTGGTGATCTAGTGGCCCCACCCTACCCACCCATGGATCCCCACCACCCGCTCCACCCCATC
Source organism: Neoceratodus forsteri (assembly GCA_016271365.2). NCBI lineage: Eukaryota > Metazoa > Chordata > Ceratodontiformes > Ceratodontidae > Neoceratodus > Neoceratodus forsteri. The sequence goes on along the minus strand of CM057449.1, from coordinate 802,952,064 downwards.
AGCCGGTGGGTGGCAGCACCGACCAGCCTGCCTCCCCGCCGCCCGCCAACTGACAGCTCTGTAGGACTGCATGCCCGTTGGTTCAGAACATGAGCCAATGGGCGTACAGCCCATACCGTACAAGGCAGTCCAGATATGTGAATGAATGTATCACCAGGGATATTGGACTTTGGGGGGGTTGACCTTATGCCCTTGGACGGACTTCGTGGTCCACTGGACCACCAGAGATATTGGTCTTTGGGGAGGGTTGATGTTATGCCTGCAATCAGGCTAGTCAGGGTGGGGGACAGGTACTGTGCCCATGATCGGGCTAGTCGGAGGTGGGGAAACATTATATTATGCCCTTGATTGGGCTGTTGCGGGTGGGGACTACTCTGCTGCCCGCAATCGGACTATGGGGGGGTTACTATTATGCCTGCGATCGGGCTGCAGGGGGGGCACCGGGAACAAGTGGAGGGCCACCCACAGGTGGCAGCTGCTGTGTGGCGCCCTGCAATGTGGCAGCTCACCTGTGGGTGGCCCTCGACTTGATCCTTTTTTTTTTTCCTAAAGTTGTGCAGGCGCAGGTAGGGGGTTGCGCCTGCATAACTCTACATGGCCCGGCTGAATATCGGGCTGTGCAGTTTATGCATGGTTCCTCCCCCTTCGGTTGCGCATGCCTTCATTAGCATTGCACTGTTGCTCAGCATGATTTGGGGGGTGCAACTGCCTCCTGCTGAATATCGCAGAATGGCGCATTTCGGACTTGCACAGGCACAACCCTATTGCGCATGGCTCAGCTCTTTTGAATATCTGGGCCATGGACTATTTACTCGGTTATCTCCATAATATAAAAACATAATTTGGCCCATTCTTTATAATTAAATGCTTGTGTGACAACACACAGTTTTTTTCCAATGGAACATCTGTGCTTAGACTGCCCAACCCTGTCTAAAGAAAAAGAAAAATGGGTATTCCTTATTGCATATGGTTACAGAATAGGACATGTGTCAAATGTAATCAAATTTTAAAATATCTCTATGCTCATACAAAGCCTAGCAATATCTATGATATTGCACAGTTTAGTGAATGTGCATTGAGGAAATTATTGCAAATAAATTAGCGTAGCACTAGTGTGATCACCAGACAAATACTATTTTAACTATAATATTAATTATGATACATATTTATGTATAAATCAAGAATCTGTATTATTATGACCTCAGGGATACTAGGTATATCCCTTTTTAAACTTTAAAGTTTGATATACGTTATCTTGCTTTTTAAATTGTTGTTCATATGAAAAACATTGTGTTTGATATATGTTTGTGAAATAAACTTGACCTTTACTCTCAATACCCTTGGATTCACATCATCTGGCCCAATTACTTTGTCCACATTCAAATTAGCAAGTCCGTTCAGGACTCTCTGCTCCAAAAATGTTCTAGTGTCCACCTCCCTCCCTCCCTCACTAGCTTTTGTTACATTTTTTGGCCCCTCATCTTCTCCTTCCTCTGCGAACACTGAACAAAAGCATCAGTTCAGGATGTCATCCTTTTCCTGGTCCCCCTCTGCACAGCCCTCCCCTTCCCTTTTTAATCTTACATTCCCCGCCCTGGTCATTCTCATTTCACTTACATATCTAAAAAAAAGTCTTGTCCCATTTTGTTACCTCCTGGGCTATTCTTTCTTCAATTACACCTTACTGCTTTCCTTGTTACTGTCTCTTTCCCCTGATACACTTCCCTATCCTCTTCCTTATGCATCTCCAAGCTTGCCTTTAATTTATTTATTTAAAAGTTGATAACTGGGAAAAGCACCATGAGCCATAGCTCGTTTCCAGGTGTGACCCAGGGGAAGGGGGTGCAGGAGTCAAACAAATACAACTGAAATATAACAATAACAAAGCCTATACATTGCAGGTATTATATATAATAAAAACAGACTAGAAAACTATGTACAAGAAATACAAACTAGAATACAAGATATTTCCAGCGGTTCACAGTCAGAGGGGAGTAGTCATACTGTAGTAAGTGGGGGCCTAGGAAGGAGAACAGACGCAGAAAGTAACAGGGGTTATAATGGCCACTTGGTAATGAAATGCTTTTAGCTTTTACTTTATCAGCTACCTCTTTCAAGAACCATAGCGGTCTCTTTTTCAACTTGCTTTTGCTTGGTTGTTTGACACAGAGGTTTGTTGCCTTTAGTATGCTCCCTTTTATCTTTGCCCACTCTTCCTCCACCCCACCCAAGTCACCCATTCCTGCTAGGTCAGCCCTGAGGCATCCATCCATCTCTTTAAAATCTTCCCATCTGAAGTCCAGGACAATCACCGTGGTGTGGTTTGATTCTGCAATTGTCCTTATATTGAACCACACCTTATGGTGATCACTGGTCCCCAAGAGGCCTTGGCATCTGCAACACTGCCCCTGTTAGTAAGTACCAGGTCAAGTATTGCCCCATCATGAGTGGGTTCACTGACTAGTTGCTTTAGGAATGCCCCCTGCAAAGAGTTTAGGATGTCCCTGCTTCTAGCTAGAGCTGCTGCTGGGAGGCTCCAATCCACATCTGCAAGTTGAAGTGCCCTATCAGCAGCACCTCCCCCTTTTCTGCCATCTTGCCAGTAAATTATCTAATCCATCACTCTATGCTGGAGGTGTGTAGATCACTCCAGTGCAAAAAGTGGCTCTGGCTCCATTCCATATCTCCAGGGTGTCTCGCAGAACCTCTGCCTCCCCCTATATTCCCTGTATCTCTGTGACATTTATGATTTTCTTCATATAAAGCACCACACCCCCTCCTTTCCTTCCCACCTGGTCCTTCCTGAACAGATTATAGCAAGGTATGGCCATGTCCTAGACATGGTTTTCAGTGATGGCCACAACACCCAGTTTGGCCTCTGGCATGATGGCCTCTAGGTCCAGAATCTTATTTCCTAGACTTCTAGCATTCTCACATATGGCTTTCCAGGATTTGATTCCACTCTGGTGTTGCCCCCTTTTTTTCCTTTTTGCCCTCCCTCCTTCCCACCTCTCTTTTTAATGATCCTGTCCCTTTCCCCTCCCTTTTATCTCTTCCACCCTGCTCCCTTTATTAGTTTGCACCCTGGGGGATTCTTCTCATATCAGGATTTCCTTACTCTCTACTTCAGTCTGTGAGGGGAGGCAGTTTCTGACTCCCCGATTCCTTTAGCCACCCCCCAGTCTAGTTTAAATGTTCATCAAAGTAACATTTAAGCCTTCCACTGGGGACTGCAGTTTCCTTCCTGGATAGATACAGGCCATCATCCCTGTATAGGCCCCTTTCCTCCCAGGTGGGTTCCCAGTCCCCAGTGGAGCTGAAATATTTTTCTCAGCACCATTTCTTCAGCCATGAGTTGATGCTCTTAGTGTGGAATTCCCTTTTCTGTTCCCTGTCATAGACAGGTAGCACCTCAGCAAAAGCCACTGAGTAAGCTACCTGTCAAAGCTCCTAAACTCCCCTAAACTATCCCAGCCCTCTCCCTAGCCAGGTAATTTCCCCAGGTACACAATGACATCCAGCTCTCCCTCCTGCCCTGCTGCTCTACCAATCCTCAGGATTCACCTTCCATTCTGCTGGCCATGGCACTAGGTAGGTACCTACCCTGACTCTGACCCCCCTTTCCTATTCTCAGATCTATTGTCCTCACAATTAAGTACCTCACCAGAAGTTGCTTCCTTCTCCCCCGGGGTTCTCTACCACCTTCCTTGATTTCTCCACTAGAGAGGGCCACCACATTCCCCTTTGTTACTTCTGTGGGTGCTTCCTCCTAGCAGTCCTGCCTACTAGAACAGCATAGGAATTTTTTAGTGGTACCACTAGAGGAATGTGCCTCTGCTCCACCATTTCCACTCTTCCAGATACCACCATAGTACAGATGTTCCTTCTCACTGGCATCTGCTGAAGTAACGATGGAAGACTTGGTGGCCTTTGGGTGGCGGGGAAGGGGATCCTTAAAATCCTAGTCAACTTGGCCTGGAGTCTAGTGACCTTCTCCCTCAACTCAAAGAGGTGTTTGCAGATGAGAAATCACTGCAGTATCTAGAAGGTCTCTCTGAAAACTGCCACCCCACAGCCACTGCACGGCATCATTCCCAGCATTCTCAACCTCTATTCTATTCTCCCTGTGTTACCTGGAGATACTTTTGAACCCTTACCCCTGATAGAGTGTCTCTAGTTTCCTCTTTCATGTTTATTTCTCTTTGTGTTTCCCCTGCGCCATGTTTAAATCTTTATATACTCCTTCCCTAGCTAGGGTGTTGCTTCTATTCCCAGTTTTGGCCTACAGTTGACCATCCACCCTTTCCAGGAATAATTGTCACAGTGGAGTGAACAAATGTCTTGCCCTAGTCAACCTGCAGAATCCCCTGCTTTTCTGCATCCTTCTGCTGATGCCTGCCAAAGCTAATCATCTGTCCCACTTCTTCGCTGTTCCACTCGTTGTTCCACTCACTCGCTGTGACATGACCATGTAAAGCTTCTTTTATGCAGAAACTACTCCCTTCCTGATGGTGAGCTGTTGTCTGTGGGGGGGGGGTCAATTAACAAGTAGCTGATGAGCTCCCAGTCCAGACAATTAGCACCCCTCCCCCAAACTGCGGGGTTGGACACAGGTCTTATGATGTGGTCCCTAAATGTGGGCTACTCTTTCTGCTCTCAAATGTACTCTTCACTCAATAAGACATACACTAGTTCAACCAAGTTTCATCACAACTTACCCCACCTACATTGTGTTGTCTACAAAAAAAAGCCTTTTTTTCCCTCTTGTTACAAATGCAGGTAGATTCTGCTTAAGACAGCACCTGCAGGAAAACTGGTTTTATACAAGAAGACAAAAAGCAACCTGCTGTCACAAATTTGACACAGACACACCTCCAACTCTGGCTGCTTTCAAATTTACCCTTCACTCAATAATGTACCTCTAAACTGCTGTGAATTTCACATAGCGCTATGATTTTTACACTTAAATTTACCCTTCCTCTGCATAGGTTTACCGTTTTAGAAATACAGGTGTGCTGTGTACATGCCACATGTTTAATTGTGCAATGTTTGCAAGCAGCTCACATACACAAAAAGAGATACTAAAAGAACCAAGTCTAAAAAGCAAATCAGATTGGCATGCTGCAAGCTTGACATGTGCGCAGCAGGTAAGCTGGTGTGAACATCTTCTACAAATTACATCAGGTTCAGGTGTTGCATGCTTGACATGAGTACAGCAGTTAAGCTGGTGTGAACATCATGTAAACATCACATCAGGTTCACATGCTACATGCTTGCCACGTGTGCAGCAGCTAAGCTGGTACAAATCTCATCTAAAAAACACATCAGTTTCTATTTCTTATACTGCTGCTATCAAATAGGGTCATTAAAATACATTTGTCTTTGCATTCCCATAAAAATTAGGTAAACTCATTAATTTTGATCCTTTTGGAAGTTTTTTAATGGCTTTTGATTTTTGTTATTAAATCACCATTAATTTGTAAAGTATTATTTATAAAACTGCATTTAATGCCTAGGATATAGACAGTCAACATGTGCTATTCCAGATGTATGAAGAGGGGCCTCTGTGTTGTGAAGCCTGTGCTTTTTGTTTTCGACCATGCAAATCCCTTATGCATATTTAGTGCTACAAATGTGTTTCTCCATGACTGTTTCATCTCACTTACTTTCCCTTTGTCATTCTATATTGAGCATATACACTATGGCCATGCCCAGCACTCTTTGTGCTGAGTAGGGTTTTGGAAACTTTCACCATACCTCATATTTTTTTTTACTGAAATGAGGGACATGAACACTCAAAATGAGGGACACCAACTCACATGATGACCAGGACACATCATGAAACATGGGGATACAGTACCTCAGAACACAGTGGAAACCATTGCATTAGTACCTGAAAATACATTTCTACCATTTAGCAGTGGTGCCATTTAGATAGGGCAGAGTCAGCCCCCCCCCCCATATTTGTGCCTAGGTTGTTCTTATGTTGTGGTAATAATGGCATTAAATTTGGATTTAATCTTTTGCACAATAAGTGCCCACCTGGCCTGTGTGTGCTCCAGCTGCAGGTACTCTATAGACTCGACTGTGTCTGTATTGTGTTGTCCACTTTCTCCACCTATTAGCAGCAGCACACAATCACATGTGATGTAGATGAGCTCCAGCAAAGAAAGACAGCATGAGTCTTGCAAGTGCCACACTGTCTTTACTACCACAGAGTAGACAGACTACACAGACTACAGCTTGGAGGAGTCGGTGAGCACTGAACTCTCAATAGCAGAATTGTGGCAGCATATTTTTGTTGGTCTACCCTTACTGAGTCTCTATCTGTCCTGGTGGCTGAAGGGCCAGAGGGTGAGCTAGAAGCTTACTCAAGACTAGGCTACCTACTTACTCCAGTAGGCTCACCATGCAAAAAAAAACAGCACGGACCTCCACAACAGCAAGCTAGGCTTAGCAGCAGTGGTGACAGCAGCGTGGGTAGCCTTCATAGACCATGATCAGTACAGTGCAGTGCAGCAGCAGCTACAGCAGCAACCAAGCAAGAAACAAGTAACCCAGGTAGTTTTGGTTCGGTTGGTTCGGTGACTTGGTCACGGACCACACTGGAGACCTGTGATGGTCAGTTCTAGCATCCAGCTTCTGGTGGAAGGAGAGAGGGGGAGCAGACTGAAAACTAGGCTGGTGGAAAACTGTTCCAGGCTGCAGGTTCTGGCAACATGACTGGGTAAATAAAAGTAAATAATTTTTTCAGGGAGATTGGGGAAGGAGGAAGGACTGAAATATTGATGTATTTTTCACATTTCTTCACCTTTGGGCAGCTTCATGACCCTTAAGGGATGGGTATTACATGGAAGGGAGTCAAGCAGAAAAATCAGGACTAAGTTCTTTTTTTTGGGGGTGGGGGGGCAGCTTCAGCCAGGAAAAAAATTGGTTAGTAACTGGGTAGGTTTAAGCCCAAATCTGATGCACTACTCCAAGGTATATACAGATGAATCTTATACATTTGAATTTTTCCTGATTTGCATATCACTTTTCAGACAAAACAAATAAGTTGTACCTTTTAGAGACGTTACAGACATTCTAGAGTTGTCCCTAGCATTCACGGACAGTTGAGAGGTATGGTATGCACAGACTATTGGAGCCCCACTATAGTCCCCCCCTCCTTCATTGAAACTGACCTCCATAACCCCATGATCAGGCACATTATGACAAATGGAAAAGGAGACTGCAGGGGTGTGCACCATTGAAAAGAATGGGGGTATTTTTTTATTACTATTTTATACATTATTGATGGAGAGTTGGAGATTAATGAAGGCCATTGCTTGACTAACAAGGGCCTTGTTAGTTGAACAGTGTCCTCCATTATTCTTCAACTCACCATCATAACTTATAAAATAATATTATACAATGGCAAATAAGAATGCTGGGCTCTGATTGGTCAGTCTGGGACTGGACCCGTGATGTTATCCCAGTATAACATCACGGATCTAGTCCCAGCACACACAAGACTGTATCAAATGTTATAAGAATCATGCCACAGCCCATGTCCAAGTTGCCCACACTTGGCATGGCTGCTGTGGCTTTTGCCAGTACTTGCTCATTTTTTTTAAATAAATCATTCCTTCCAACAGCCACTAAAAAGTCCAACACACCCACCATGAATTAAAACTGTCTACATTAACAGTACCACAGTATACCTTTCCTATCTAGCTTCGCATTTTAAGACACATTTTAAACAAACTAACCTGCCATTACTGCGATCGCCCTCAACAGTCCTCACTCGTTTCCCGACCCAAGCACAGTAAGCGTGTGACACAGCGCTTCGGTAAAACTGAAAACAGATACATCATTTCTTCACTTTTTTCCTCTCAAACACACCATGAATCTAGTGAAAGAAGAAAACACTCCATGAACAGAACAGTGTGGCAGTGCAAAAGAAATAATTTTTTCACTCCCTCACATATCCGCTCCATTTCCAACTTCTCACAGCTGTCCCTCCAAAACCTCTGCTGGAACAAGCAGCCACCAAATAAAGTGGGAGCAACTCGCTCACTTCAACGACATGAGAGTGGAAGCGAGTGTTTTACACAGACCGCGTTGCTGTTAGCCTCACTTGCTCACTTTTTTTTCCGTTTGTTAATTTTTTAAAATGAACCGTAAACGCGCTTAAGAAATGTTCTCCCTAGCTCCTTTCCTTCGGTTTCAGACATCCACACAGCACCACGCTATGGGGGGGGGGCAGTCCCGATAATAGAGCACAAGAACTGAAATAAAAAAAAGAAAAGGTCACTGAAAAACGGAGGAAAATGATGAAAAAGAACAAAGACAACATACATAATTAGGCAATAGGTCATATTAACAAAGAGTAGCACCACTGACAAAGGTTGAAATGTTGCTATAGGGACTGTACAGCTGCTCAAAAAACACATTAGCTCCACCTGCTGGCCAAATCGGCACTACTTTTGCTTGAAGTAATCCTACCCATTCCAAAAATGACAGAAAAATCTACTTTAAATGTAGTTTTTCATCATTTTTAGTTACTTTTTACAAACAAGCCATTGTATGATAGCAATAATGCACTCCTGGGTGTGTGTTGTGCTGGGATAACATCACTTCTGGGATGATTAGTAGCACTCGGCCTGCGGCCTTGTGCCTAATCACCCCAGGCATGACGTTATCCCAGCACAACACACACTCTGTCATGCATTATTGCTTAAACAAAACATAACTCCATTTATTTCAAGGGGGTACGCCCCAGCACTCTGACCTATGGTCATCATCTCTTAAAGACTCATGCCTCTGGCTCCCTAGTACTCAAGTAAGATATGTTTTACTTTTATCTGTACTTGGTGGATCTCTGCATGGCCAAACTCACTACAGTGAGTGTGTGCATGGGGGGGCCAGCCATGTGGGTGTGTGCCAAGTTATTGCTAATTTTCTGTTTGCACCTTAAAGTGTGTTTGCTTTGAAGCATTCAAAACTATGGAGAGAAAATAGAAGGAGTACAGGCCAGACAGAAGTAATTAAGTGATTTTGAGGGTAAGTTTGTGTACTGGGAGTGGGAAAAACCACATGTGTTTCCATTGGTATGTGTGCTACAGTTCAACTGTGAAAATGAGATGAGGGAGAGAAGAAAAAGAAAACTGAAAAGCGTAACAGTGGCTACAAGCAAGCTGCATACATGCAGATGTAGTCAGATACAGTATGTATTGAAGTACAAGTGAACTATATGTGTGCAAACAGTATGGATTAGTGGTTAAAGGCACTGAACTGCAAACTAGGAGACTTGGAGACATGAAGATCTGGGTTTGAATCTCAACAACCACCACTTTTGCATGGTGTGAACCTGAGCAAGTCACTTAATTTTTATGTGTGCAGATATCAGTGACCACTTGCTTTTTGCACACATGCCATGTGCATGCAGTCTTTCCCAATTTAACATAAAAATCATGGTCACACTTGCTTGCTGCATGCATGCCATATGCATGCAATCAGTTCCAATTTAACATTTAAATCATACTTGCAGCACGCCTATCACTTGGGTAGTTTTATGTGTGCAGCATGAAAACATTTCATATAATTATTTCTGTAAGGGTACTGATCTTCTTATAAGATTTGAGTAATTCCTGACACATAAACTATTAAATCATTGATCTAACTTCATAGAAAAATTCCTTAGCACTAAATATATGGGGTCCACTATTTGTAGACAAGTTATTCTTTAAAATTAGAAAGTGCTACACATTCTGGCCATTTGCTCTTAATTTTGAAGCCCAGTGCTATGAGTTTTAATGTTAGGAGGTTAAGAAGTATCCTCAATAAGAAATACACTCGTTCAACCAAGTGTCACCACAACTTATTCTACCTATGTTGTCCCCCCCCCCAAAAAAAAAAAACATTTTTGTCCCTTCTGTTACAAATACAGGCAGATTCTGAGTATTGGAGTTTTGGGGCTTGATTCTCAAAGGTTGACGCAGGGCTTACACAAGCCCTACATCAAACCCTGTGCTGTGCTAAACACATTGATGCACCTTGCACCCCATTCTCAAAGGTCATGCTCATTTTCAACCCTGTATCCTTTTCTACCGTGACTTGCACCAAACATTTGGTGTAAACCCCATAAAAAGGTCCCAGGAATGGTGCAAGGTTAGACCAGCAAAAGCTGATCTAACACACAGCATGAGGTGCATGGAATCAAGAATCCCAATTGCCGGCCAGGGAATGCCACAAGTCCCATGCACTGTGTGTTCAGCATACCCAGGGCTTGTGGCATTTTGGCTGTTTTGAGAATTGAGCCCTGTATCTATTTATGCTTGCCTGCAAACCTTAATGCTGTCTCAATGTAGTTGTAGTAATACATATTTACATATCTTGAAAAGAGGACACATGAGTGCACCAGAATTTCAGTTTAAATTAATGTTTACTGATGCAAAACTTTAGTTTTATTTATTTATTTATTTGATATATCGGTTTACAATCTTTGAGCCAGAGGCTCATTTGCAAAGGTACCTCGTCACATGTAAGACAGATGGAAACACAGAGTAGGTATAACAACAATTACATTAAACAAGAAATACATGGTATAACAGTGGTTACATTAAGCATGTGTTACAGACATTTGTCACAGACAATATTTACAAGATTCGGAAGTAGGTATTTTCTGACATTATTTATAACCTTTGGATGACGATATTTACAACATAACAGCAGTGAGGCATTATAAGCTTGAGAAGGCATCTAAACATAGTAGTCAGACCTAATCATGGGTTTGGTGTTAAAGATGGAGGTTGCAATCCATAATGGACTTTGTCAGAGAATATTGGATCAGAGTGGGTAAGAGAGTGAAAGAATTAGAAGCAGTTACAGGAGCGGATATTGAAGAGGTGGTTGCAAGAGTGGTTTTGAAATGGGCGATCTTGGGTGCACTAGTGATGGTGCTTGGGAGCGCATTAAACCATGTGGGTGCCCTATGGTGGAAAGATCTCTGGGCAAGGGAGGTTTTTACCCAGGGCACAACCAGAGGAGCTTTCTCTGAATTGCGGGTGAAGATAGTGGGGGTTGCAGGCTGAAGAGAGGCGGTGACCCTGGGGGGGAGAGTCCGAGTAGTATTTTCTTGGAGAGTAAGCAGGTTTGGTAGTGGAGCCTTTCATCAAGGTTGAGAATATTGGCGGAGGTATAGAGCGAGTAGGTGTGAGTGAGTCTAGGTGCACCTGAAAGGAGCCTGCAGGCCTTGTTTAGTGTGGCCTGGATTTTCTGGAGTGTGGTGTTATTTGCTGCACCGTAAATAACTAAATGTTTACAGAAGCAGAACGGGGGAAATGGGTAGGTAGTCACACATCTTCTGAAATGAAGCAAAATGCTGTGATAAAAAAGTACTAAATTCGTTTTTTTTCCAGTAAAAAGGTTTCACAAAAATATGTTCCTATCAGAACTCACTTCATGGACAGTACTACATAATTTAAAATGAGCTTCTCAGTTTTTTTATCCTGTGACAGTCTGTGGTGTATGCCAGATAAATGAGTTTGGATGAAGTTATCCATTTAGTAAAAAGATTGCAATAGCATTTGACTTCTGAATGGGACATACGGTACCTAATAATGCCCACTGACAAATGTTTCCATCACCTAATGTATGATTGAAAGCAGTAGTCAGGCATGCAAGGAAGAAGACTAATAAATAAGTCAGAATCTGATATTTGAAACATTGTGGGGCACAGTTCATGCAAAAGTCAAATGACTGAAAGATGTTTAAAACATGAAGTTAAAGTGTTTATTTTACAGACAAGAGTTTAAATGTGCATAAAAATATCACTTCTGAGATTAATAAATCTGTCAGATGAATCTGTATTTGCCAAGTATAACAATACACAGGGAATACATAAAGTGTTGCACTGGAATAACACATTTATCCACACTAGAGAGTGATAAGACCCATACTAAAACTCATGAGTGATAGTTACAAGTTAGTTATGAAGGGCTCACCACTCATGTGGAGATAAATGTATTATTCCACTGCAAAACATTATGTAGTTCATATACACCCGTATATTTTTATTTTTGTAATTATTGCTTTAGTTTGGGACCAGCCCATTGGCATGGAGGGCTGAGGCATCTTGCCTTACCTCCTGTCATGCCGGCAACCCATGTTTACAATGCGAGCAGGTCACCGGGGGTTGGCCGGGAAGGGAAAGGATTGACCATCCGGAGGACAGCTCTCCTCTCCTCTCCTGGGGATGGGTGGTATTGTAAATTGGTGCATGCCTGTCCCCTAGCAGCAGCTGGAGGCTAGCACATTGACTCCACAAGATGTGGGGGGTGGAGACAAAGCAGACACCTGGTGTGCCACGTGCGGAAGAGTGCGCAGCTTGTCCATTGGCATCATTGCACACTTACTCCCACACTCAGGGTAAGGAGTAAAACTGGAGGCAAGAAAAATACTGTGGACTGGCAGGATGATCTCGGCCCTCCTCAGGCGCCACACCCGGCCAGCTGGTACCTCAAGCCAGAGGTGAGTACCAGTGGAAGCCGGGGTGATGGGGCTGGGGGGGCCGAAGAAAGGGGGCCAGTCCTATGGATAAAGAGACAAAGAAATTAACGTAATTATTGCTTTAGTTTAAAACTAATTTCAAGTCATTATTAACTCCCTTGAGAACCCATTGTTCAGTGTGTTCTCTTTACAGATTTTAAGTGAAATAGTGTATTCTAAGTGGAAATACCATGTGTTCTAAGTGAAAATAATTTGTATCCCAAAATAACATGATTTGTTTACCTAATAAATTCACCATAATATTATCCCAAATTAGGGTTGAATAGGCAGTGTAATGTTAATGTTAAACCCCAATTTCTGCACCTTATAACATGGATTGGGAGAAATGTGGAAGCAGATTGGTGCAGTCGCTCTATGTGGTCATGGATTAAATACCCTATTTAAGCCATGGTTTCACTGAGTAATTCATGCAAAGTGTCATTGGGACTCATTGTGTTGTGCAGAAGCAAAATCCAGAAAGGCAGCCATTAAAAACAAGTGTTAAGCACGAGAGGGGCAGGTGTACCAGTGGGAGTGACACGGAGCAGACTGTGCTCCACAGATGGGGAGAAAAGAAAGGGTGCCATGTGGGACTCTTGGCAGCAGCAGAGGTGGGAGCTGGGAGCCAGTGGGAGCTCAGGAAATTGGATGGAGTTGTTTGCCGATGTAGTCTCCCTCCCCCTGTCTACCATGCATTTGAGTGAGTGAGACACAGAGACACTTTATTGGGAAATCCTTCAGTTTGCCTTACAGGCTGTGAAATATTCATATTGGCAACCAGCTGTACATCACAGAGAGTGACAGACAGCCACACTGACAGTGAGATGGTGTGAGATAGAGCCAGAGAGAGTCAACAGCAGACAGCAGGCATAAACTGAGTATCCCGAGCATCAGAATACTTCCCTGGCAACTGTTGTACCCCAATGGCTTTTGCAGCAGTGCAGTGTGCCACTCTCTGTCTCTCCAGCTGCAGTTACACACAGAGTACCCCATTGACCTGTGTCACTGTCAGATCATCAGGTCAGTCAATCTCCCCCACTGTGCAGCTGCATTCTCAGCGAGTGGGGAAGTGAATTAGCAGAAAGTCAGAAGCACCATTATGCCTGCAGTGTAATGTTAAATGCTCAACCTTTTGGCTGATAGTGAAAGAGAGAGAGACAGTGACAGTGACAGCAGGAATTAGAGCTTGACAGTATTGCTGAAGTTTGTGTGTGTGTCTCTCTCTCTTCATGGTTCAGGCATAGGAGCACAGTGGGATGTTGCTATTCTGCCTTTCCATTGTCATGCCTCCCGCCCCCCCCGGCCAACACTGACACCGAAATGGACCTGTCTCACAATTCACAGAGGCACAGCGAAAATTGTGAGCACTCTCACTCTGTTGTCTACCTGCACGGTGAGGAAAATGCAGTCTCTCAGTGAGTTTCCTGTTCTGTGAACCTCTTTGTGTCTCGCTTGTTGTCTTGGTGTCTGTATGCTTTGGGTGAATAACCTTACCAACAGCACCTACAGAGAGCAGCAGAGTGAGAGAAAACTGACAACGAGAGTCCAAGACTAGGACATGTCCTTTCTCTCTGTGTCTCTCTGTTTAAGTGAATGCATACTTTCCTGGCTACAGAGAGAGAGCGAGAGGCACACAAAGCCAGCCACAGTGTGAGATGGGGAAAGAGAGACAATAGCAAAGTGAGCCATGCATTTGTAATACGTTTTATGAACATACAAATGTCAGAAATCAAGTCAGGAGTGTTTTTCTCACATTTGAATGTTCATAAAGTAAATCACATATGCATCACTGCTGGGGACTACTTTTTAAGTCAGCAGGATACAATAACATTTTTCCTCTTTCAACAAGGGAAAAACACCATTATGATTATTACTTTTTCTTTTAAACATAACCCATGTTATAGGTGCAATGACCCACTCCAGGGTATGGTGTTACTGGGGATTAATCAACACCCCAGGTGCTGTGAGAACACTCAGCCTGTGGCCCCATGCCTCACAACGCACCCGGATTGTTGATTAATCCCCAATAACACCATACCCTGTCGTGGGTTATTGCTTACTTATAGTATGCCCATCCTTGCATGGAATAGCCTAGCATTTAGCATGTATGAAGTTGGTGCTAAGATGTCTGTGTCCTGGGTAACTCTCAATTCTGCCTTTTAAAAGTTCTTGAAGATTGCAACAGATTAAAACAAGTAATTTATTATCTTTTTTTGTTTGTTTTTTGCTCACTAAAAGCACAGAAATGGCTGGCTGTTGAAACTGGAAACTTTCATGTTCTTTTGAGTTTAGCTGAAGGAAGATACTTTTCTTCGGTGGTTTTACTGGGAATGGAGAAATGAATTATTAAAAAATAACTATAATTTTAATGTATGTGCATATGTTAACAATCTTCTTTTCAAAATTGTATTTTTTGTGAAACTGGTGTATAAAAAGTTTTCGGGGGGGCAAGTTCTGTAATTCAAAACTGCTGTTTTCATGCAGCACTGATCTCAATACATTGGCAGACGTTAGCAGTTTATCTCTAACACTGACTCTGGACCCCATAAAGTTTATCTGGTGGGCTTGTGTCAATCTGCACTAACAGCACTCCCTGCCTAGTAACTACATTTGTGTAAGAACTGTTTGCGGGTGCCCCCATGGCTGCTGTCCCTTACTGCCCAGATCTTCAGTGAAAACATCAGCGAGTTCCCAAAACTGCCACACGAACCACCCTCCTGCCTACCTGATCTAAAATTAAACCTGTGGCAGCTACAAACTAAACTCACAGTACCCCTTCTCGCTTGCCTGTCAAATTTAAAATGAAATGGGCAGCTGGCACTCAGCTTTGCCATCAGTATGCCCTTCCAGTCTACCCAAACAAAATTCAAACTGGAAGCAGTAGACTAACCATACTACAGCCCCCTCCCACCTGCTTGCTCTAAAGTAAATGTAGCAGTGGGTGCCCAAGCTCACTACTGGTAACCTCCTTACTATCTGCCTGATCTAAAGTGAAACTTGCGATAGGTACCTCACCTTGTAGCTGGCACCCCCTCCTGTCCACCTGATCTGTGATGACAACAGTAGCAAACGATAGGTGTGGTGTTGTAAGCATGGCTATGAAGGAGCTTTTATATATATTTTTCAAAATGTAAGAGAATTGCAAGGAAAAAAAGCTATGTTAACACTATATTAGTGCTAAAACTTAAAATGTACAAAAAAAGGAAATGAAACATTGTGACTGAAGTCTCTGAAACCTTGGCAAATTAGTAGGGTGGTATTCCTATGGGTCTGCCTTTACTAAGGGCCCTGTGCAATGCAAGTTTGAACTTACTGTAGCTTTGGACTTTCGTAGTGTACAAAAGGACTTGTGCATTTTGCTTTGCAAAAAGCTCTGTATTAATGCTGGGTGAAAACAGTGGATTCTGATTCTGCAAAATGTTCACGTAATTCTGCCACATATTCACTTTTGGCAAAACTCTTGCTTGCCTCATAATTTTGCCTTGATTCATAAAATAATTATGTGTACTGCAGAACATTTTTAATTAATATGAAAAGTAAGTAGTAAGAAAAAAAACAAACACATTTTACAGTATAATTCATAGAAATATATTCCAAGAGGAGTTTAGTCATGTGAGCCCCTTAATTTAGACAGTAATTGAATTATCACAGTGCTGCTTCTTACAGTTTCACAGTCTTTTGTTGTAAATCAGAGTGAGAAAGAAATAAGTAATGCACTGGGAACTGAACTCAGGCCTCCAGAATACCATTGACATGGTTGAACCTAGAGCTCAGTGGTTAGATCACCGGGATGTTATTCCAGAGGCCTGGGTTCAATTCCCAGTAGGTCACATTATTTCTTTCTCACTACAATTTGTAAACAAAATCGCTTATCAGTGACTAAAAACAAGTAACTGTCTTTCTTTAGAGATACTGTCCCTCTTGTATAAAGTTTAATTTTTTCATGTATAATTTCAAATTGTATTTTATTTTTAATTTTGTCGAAAACTCTGTGGTATGTCAAAAAATTCTGTGGTTCATCATACTTTTCAGTGGAACCACCAAAAATATTCTGCAAGCAATGATGTCATCTAAGGCTTTTGAATAGGCAGGAATCTATGGATCAAAGGGTTAGTTGCTATAGCAACCCCACCCCATTTTTATGTCTAGAGACTTCTCCTCCTACTGGTCTGTGCAGTTCTTGAGAGGCTGTCGAAGTGTACAGATCTGTTGCTCTACATTTCTGCAGTTTTAATATTCCAAAAAAGAGTTTAAAAAGTGCTGTGTGACATTTCTTTTGTAGAAATCGTTCCAAAGTGTTTTAATGGATTTCTCCTGTCCTCCTTCTACAAAGTATAAATCCACTACAGTAGTAATGAACTGAAATAGTTAGGTTTTTTGATTTACAAATCATAAAACACAAAAATTGCAAAGATGGTGGGTGTCAAGAAAGCTGTCAGTGGATGTGGGGTACTCAGTAGTAAAATCGTGATGCATATTTCTACTACTAGCAAGACAAGGGGAGGGCTAACTGGCAGACTAGATGTGCTTGGTAGTCCTTATCTGCCAACAATATCTATGTTTCTAGTGCTCGTGCTGCAAGTGGTTGTAGCAATAGTAGTGCAGGGGTTTTGGGCAGCAGCAATGCAGCTGAAAATATTTCAGGGCTGGCCAGATTTGCTTTTCTGATATATCTAAGGCTGGCATCAGCTCTAATTCATTTTTTGAAACAGCAGGTTATATCAACAGTGGTAAAAATGAACAAGCATTTGCCAATGCTGGACGTTAGTTACTTGTTAAACAATTTGATGTTTTTCCGAAAAAAGTGCAATGGCAAATCTAGTCTGCACTGAGTGAAGCCACTCAACAGACAGAGAGAGACACATACACACACACACACATATACACACACAGGCTGCAGCAACTCTGAATTACACATAGGGCCCGATTCTAGAATGTATGGTGCAACTTATGGGTGGATGCAAGTTGCGACATATATTGCTACGCCAGGGATCCTGCACCATATACCAGAACAGGCAGGGTCCCCAGCACCAACGCCCTGTGACTCGCGGCAGCTCCAGGGTTGCAGCACAGGAAGGTTGCACTTGATCTGGGTAACACAAGCTGCAGAGATGCCCTCCTACAGGATTCAAGCAGCACATAGCATGACCCTCGCAAAGCCATGCACCCCGAAACCATGGCACTGCCCCACAGGGCTGGAGAGGGGTGGGGGGGGCCACAGGGACTACTGTGGGGAGACTGGCATGTAGGGATGGGTATTGCCCTATGAGGCACTGTAGGGATGGCGAGACGAGGGCCAGATGGCAACAGAGGGCTGCCCTGCCACTGGGGGTGGGGTGGGAACCTTTGTGGGACCGTGGGAGGGTCAGCTGTCGGGGCACCAGGCACGGTGGTGCAGCTCCGCTGGATGTAGAGTACGGTAAGACCAGCTAATAGCTGGCCTAACTGTTCTTATGCCATTGTCTGCTGGTGTCCCACTTGGAATCACAATTTGCCATTCCGCCAGCTGCCCACCTGGAATACGGGTGTAACCGATGCCGGAAACCCCCTTGCACCATGTGGCAGGGGGTTGCTGGTGGAGCCAGTGGCGTAGCCCACCTTTGGCGCAGGTGGCCTGTGCCATGTCACAGGCCACCTTTCAGAATCCCGGAAAGTGTAATGCATGTCACAAGGTGTGACTTGCACCATTGGGTTTGGTGCAAGTCACCTTGCAACATGCGTAACCCATCTTGGAATCTGGCCCATAGTATCAGCATGTCTCTCTCTGTCTGCGTGAGGTCAGTTAATTAACTGTGTCCCATCCCCACCTGCTTGCTGGCTGGCTGTTGCTCAGTTGCTCTCTATCACCCTCCCTCCGGTGCTGGCTTCAGGACCTGTCAATCGTGTTGTTGCCAAGTGCCTGTTACCGAATGGCTGCATCTCTGTGTCAAGCTCACTTTGCCTGCTGCTAAAGTCAAAGGTTATTGTGCTCTCTCCACAGCGACATGTGCTGTTGGCAACATTAAAGAACTGAGTGGTGCAGACATGAACCCTTTCTCTCTCTCTCTCTCTCTCTCTCTCCCCACACCTATAGATGCTGCTCTACATGTCCCACAGCATGGGGAGTGGAGAACACTTCTTGCAGAACCGGAGCTTGTGGGGGGTCGTAGACATGCACCAGGGCAGTCTGTACAGAATATGGGGATCGGAGAATGGAAACTGGTTGGGGGGGTGATGCATCATTACATAAAATCTACAGTAGAAATACCACTGCCAAGAAAGTGCTGTCTCCCTGCTTTGGAAGCCTTCTCTGCTGTCACTGCACTGCTCGGTCCTGCTCTACTGCTTGTGTCATGCTGTCTCTTTCTGTGATGCAGGACACTGCTGTGAACCATGGGTTCCAGTCTCACTCACATAACTACTGTAACAGGTAACGGTGGGGGCACATGCTGCAGGACTGGGTAACTAAGGAAGTGGTATGGAAACATGCTGGTGAAGGGGGCAAGAACAGGAGCTGCAGGGACACATGCCATTGGAGAGTACTGGAGAGACACAGAAATGGCTACAGTGGGGACAAATACTGACTTCTTATACTGAGTTATTAAATACAGAGAGGGAGAGAGACAGACACTAACAGTTTCTATTGTTTCTATTCTTTTTGATGTGCATTTGCTGGAATGAACTGAACAGTGGAATGAGTGCACTGCCTATCACCCTTTGTTTGCCCTTCACCTGCTGAAGAGAGTGGTAAGCTGGATAATGTGTTCGGGGGCTGGGGTGTGATTCAAATGAACTTGCAGTGATCATTAGAGTTGTATGATCTGGCCCCATTACTGTTTGTGTTCATTGTGACTATCTTCCTTTTGTTATTGACTGAGTTACTGAAAGCCCGAAGTTGCACTGGCCAGTGGAATCAGTGCACTGCTTATTGCCCTTTGTTTGCCCTGCACCTGTTGAGGAGCATGGTGAGCTGGATAACAGTTTTGGGGATGGGATCTGAAGTCACACATTTTGTATGGACTGACGAGGTCTTTGTGGAGTACCTGGAGGAGCTTGGATTCCAAGACCAAAAAGAACACTGGACAAGTGGAAATTGGAGTCAAAGTGTGGTGGAACTGCTGCTGGATTTGAGTCGGTGGATTTGGGGACATCAGCAGCTCAATTTGGAACCAGGTGGAGTTGGGCTGATCTGTCTGGTAGGCTGTGCATCAGTCTGTGGCAGCACGGGGATATATACACCCATTTGCCAGGGAGTTGGTGGTGGGAGTTCAACCCCTAAGGTTTCCTGGGGGACCTATCAGTTGGTGGGTTCTGTCAGGAGGTCCCATGGTAGCTGTTACAGCCCGGGACTGGCCGCCAGGTCAGTTCTGTCGGGGCTCTCCCTGGTTTCAGAGTTTGACTAGTTCTGAAGAGGACTACTGGAACTTTGCCATTCTATCCTGGGTCACGGTCAGACAGTTTATTTTATTCATCTTGTCAGCAGTGAGAGTGTTGTGCAGTATGTCCCTAGACTCAGGTAGTGAGAGTACTTTGAGGACAGGGGAACGTTTTGGTTTTAATTTGGGAATATTCTAAAGACTGTTTCAGCCGTCTGCTCAGGGAGGTGTGAGCCCCTGTGGGCTTGTTCAGTCCTGCTGGTGGTGAGAGGACCACTGGGATTTGGATAATTTGAATTTCTCCCTAAATAGTTTTAATGCATTGTCAGCTAACCCTGTCTGTCTATACCAACTGTGTTTTATTTTCTGTACTTATTTTGTGTTATATTGTTTTGCTCCCTCTCGAGGCTATGAGAGGGTCCTAAGGGAGTGATGTTTTTGAAGATTTTGTTTTCTTTTTGGGTTTTTAGTTAGGAATTTTACTAATCATTGTTATTGGATATCAGGAATGTGATATTAGAGAGATTTGTATTAGTGTTATTTATTTATTTGGGGGTAAGTTTAGAGGATATTTATTTGTCTTTATTAAGATTTTGTATGTTATTTTATTTTATATAATGTTTTCTTTTTGGTTTTTGTTTTTGTGGTACATAATTGGATAGTTGCAGACTGTTGTTTGGGTTACCAAAATGCATTGGAAGCCTGCCCCACAGTCATGCGCTATTCACCTTCTGCCCTTCGCGCTCTCCACCCTCCTCCCCACTTCAGTTTACTACCTACCAGCGCTGTAGGGCGCTGTGTATTGTGCGTAGAGGTGGGAGGAGAGTGGGGAGTTGCGATCAGTGGAGGGTGAATGAGAGGGGCCACCGCATTGGGGTAGTGAGATCCAGAAGACACCCTGGGGCGAAATGGAATCTGGAACGTGGCCCACCATGTCTGGTTTCCATATCTATGGGTACTATCAATTGTGATAGGCAGATAGTCCTGGTGGCCCTAGAGGTTCATTCAACTCTGGCGGTGTATGCAATGCCAGGTCCATTAAAAACAAGACTGCAATTATTGCAGATCTTATTGAATCGGTGGACCTGGCTTGCATCACCAAGACCTGGCTGGATGAGAACCCTGGCCCCATCTTAGAGGTTGTAACTCGGGCTGGGTATTCAGTAATACACCGCCCAAGACTGGATCATGGGGAGGGGGTTTAATGGTCTGTTTTAAGGCTGAACTTAACCTCACGAATGTACTAGTTGAGGAGACTGAGTGATTTGAGTGTACCATAGCAGCAGGTGTAGGTTGTCAGATCACTCTCATTTACCGTCCACCAGGAGATGAGAAGTGATTCCTTCAGGAAGTCATGGACTCCTTCATTGACATGGCATTTGAGTCACCCAGGCTAATGGTCCTGGGCAATTTTAATGCCTGGATCGAAGACGAACTCTCGCAATTTGGTCAGCACTTCCTCCAGTTGATGACATCTCTGGGCCTTACACAGATAGTTACCACTGTTACTCATAGACATGGTCACTCTCTTGACCTAGTCTTCCTCCTGGGGATTGCAGTCTCCAACTTGGGGGTGGAACCAGTTGGATGGTCTGATCACTACACTGTGGGGTTCAGTTTTAGCACCCCCTTCATAGGCCTACACCTGTGGAGATGACTAGGTACCTCCCTCTATGAGATATAAGTTCTTAAGGACAAGCAGTGGTGCTAGATCTCTCATCCTTTCCAGAGGCAAACAGTGATCCAGAGGCCCTTGTGATGGTCCTGGATATCATTGCTCTTGTCCGTGTTCATCCTCTCTCCCTTTGCCCTCGATCCCCATGGTTTGATGGGACTCTGATGGAGATGCGGCAACTAGGATAAAGGTTAGAGTGCTGCTGGCAGAAATCCACCCTTGATGCTGACCACCTTAGATTGATGGACCAGTATCAAGTCTATCAATCCGCAATTACTTGTAAGAAGGCAAAGTTCCTGTCCGGGGAGATTGCAGCTGCTCAGAACTGACCAGCTCAGCTGTGCTGAACTGTGGACAGACTGTGCAATCCAGCCTGTCAACAAGCCTGGAAAGCTTTTTCACAAGAAGAGTGTGATGAGCTTGCTTGATTCATTGTGACTAAAGTGGCTGACATCAGGGCGGGGCTCCATCCAGCACACCCTATGGGTGTTGCTTTGGATCAACACAGGGCCGTTGTCCCTCAGTTTTTCTGGAGTAACTTCGACCGGCCGGCTTTAGTGGATGTCATGCAGATTGTCCAGAGTGTGCACTCTACATGCTGTAGTTTGTATCCAGGATCTACTTCCCTGATTTTGGGTTGTGTTGATTCTATTGGTCCAGTCCTAGCTCAGATAGTTTGGTGCTCTTTGGTAACAGGTGAGTGTCCCAGCTCACTGAAAGAGGCAGTGGTGACACCACTCTTGAAGAAAGCTTCTTTGGACCCGGACTGCCTTGCAAACTACAGACCAATCTCTAACCTCCCCATTTTAGGGAAGGTGATTGAGAAAGTAGTGGCCACTCAGCTGGAGGACCATTTGACCATCCATGACATCTGTGAACCCCTCCAGTTTGGATTTTGAAAGAGGCATAGTACTGAGACAGTGCTGGTTAGGGTGCTCAATGATCTCCTGATGGTTAGAGATCAAAAGAGCCATTTCATTCTGGTTCTCCTAGATCTCTCATCAGTGTTTGACACTGTGGACCATGAGGTTCTGCTTGATCATCTGAGGTTCATCTGTGGACTGTCAGGTACAGTTCTCAGGTGGTTTACATCGTTCCTCACGGGAAGATCCCAGAGAGTGGTGTCCAGGGTTTATTCCTCGGATCCAGTTTCTCTATCATGTGGGTTCCTTAGGGCTCAGTGCTGTCCCCAATGTTGTTCACAGTGTATATGCTGCCCCTCAGAGACATTGTAAGAAGGTATGGGTTGAGGTTTCATTGCTATGCTGATGATACCCAGCACTACCTTTCTTTCGCACCTGACCAGGATGGAGCTGTCTTTGTCTTTAATAGCTGCCTCACTGAAATCCAGGAGTGGATGGATGCCAGTTGGTTGAAGTTGAATTCTGATAAGACCGAGGTATTGGTTGTGGATCCAGGCTGCCGGATAGGGGGGTTGGGTGGGGTTAAGCTCTCTGGACTTTTTCTTGAGTGTACTCCTAACCTCTGAATGGGTACGTAACCTGGGGATAATTTTTGATGATGGGCTGACCCTGCATTTGCAGGTGTCAGCAATCATCAAATCCTCATTTTACCATCTGAGGAATATCTCCAGGATTAGGCACCTTGTTCCATCTGATGACTTTCCTGCTTTGATCCACGCCTTTATGACCTCATGTTTATATTACTGCAACTCTCTGTACCTAGGGCTACCAGGGGTGGAAATCTGTCACCAGCAGCTAGTGCAGAATGTGGTGGACCGGCTTTTAATGGGATCATCTCGGTCCTGTCATATTTTGACAGTGCAGTGGCGGATCACCTTTACAGTTGGTCTTCTGACTTTTAAAGCCCTACAGAGACTTGGCCCGGACTACCTGAAACAGCTTCTGGTTCCTTACTGCCCTGGGTGATTGCTCCACTCAGCTGATAAAGGGTTGCTTGAGATTCCATGGGTGTGTTTGAAATCTTCTGGGAGACTAGAGTATTTATGTATGCCGCCCCTCCACCAGTTACGTGAGTGCACGACGATGGGAGGATTTGAACAGGCATTATAAACTTTTTTATGGCACCAAGCATTTGGTGACTAATTATTTGATGATATCAGTTCGGTATATTTCTTGTTGAGATGTTTGTTTTGTTTTTGTGATTTTAATATTGTTAAGGCGCCTTGGTATTTGAAAGGCACCATACAAATAAAGTTTATGGTTATTATTATTATTATTAACAGACACAGGAGACTGCAGCAAGTAAGCAATAACACATGGCAGAACGTGGGTTTATAGGCATTTAATCCATGCCTGGGGTGTGTTGTGAGGCACAATGTCACAGGTCTAGTGCCCTCACTGCACCCCAGGCATGCATTAAGTAAGCAATTATACCCAACGGCATGGGCGTTAATGGGATATAACAGACTGCACAGGGGCATAATGAGGCCTAACGCCACAGGCTGAGTGCCTTATAGCTGCTGGAATGTCTGTTATATCCCATAACACCCACCCAGGAGGGTATTATTATGCTTAGAAAATGGGCAATGTAAAACAAGAGTTTAATTAAAAAAGAATTAATAGAATATTTGTTTAACATAAGTTTTATAGTAAAATAGTTCCTCCACCTGCATTATAATGATGTCTGTTTCTCTTTTTGAGCTAGGGATTTTTGTCTTACAGGAGCCTCCATAGTTCTGACTGGAGCTGGTTGTCATGGTTACACATGCACACACACATACACACACACACACACACAGTGAGAGAGATTGCGAGTGATATTTTATTGGTTTGAAAAAGTAAAGTTTCTTCAAAACATGCAAGCTGTGATCTTTTTTTTTTTTTTGGAACTGGCATCGCTCCTCTATGGCTTTCTGTTTGCCCTCGGTGACAGCTGCAAGACAAATGAGGGAACAGCTCGAGACAAGCACTGTGAGATGCGCCCAATACTGTGTTGCTGATTTGTTTTACATTGAAAAAAAGATTCCTCGCTAAGAAAAACAGGTATTGTGTATTTTTCTTTTTTTTAGATGGAAAACCGAGTGATCAAATAGGGAATACTGCTAGATGCCCAAGCATGCCATTGTGAGGAGCTGGAGGTTCAGCTTGCTGGTTTTTTCCCTTAAATGGAAAGTATAAGAAATGAGGCTGGATTTTGTGGAAGGGGTAATGATTTGGGGAGAAAGAAAGGTGGTTCAGTTTTCTATTTAGTGGGGCTCTTTGGCTGCTGTTCTTGTGGTTATAGAGGTGAGTCTGGGGTTAAGTGAGACAGAAGAAAATGGCAGCTGGTGAATTTGAAAATTTGGGGTGCCCAATAATATCAAAAATAATGGGGCACCCCAAATCTGTACTTGTTTTTTACCAGGTGTTGTCAATAAAATAACAGCCTGGGTGCAAGGCTGTTTCAACCAATCAGAATGCAGCTTTTGCGGTGTCCATTTTCTAAATGCCTATAAACCCACACCCTGGAGTGGGTTATTACACTTATAACATGAGTGCACTGAAATATGCCCAGAAACACAGAGAAACATGTTTTTTTCTGTGCAGCAACAGTGCTAAAACTGATGCATCCTGCCACCTCACAAAGTAATCCCTTGTAGAAATCACAACCTGCATGCTGTCTGTGACTGTACTGTGCTGCACACAGTCCTGATCCTATCCGTCACTGTACTGTTGACTACTGTGTCAGTACATGACTCTGAGGTGTACCACCGGAGTGTAGGCACACACAACCACCCTCCCACAACCCCGGACAATGATACTGACATGCCTCTGTCACCAGCAAATTCTCTCTACCTGTTACACCTCCTTTTCCGATGACTACCACAACTGTCCTACTTTTGTGCCACACAGATCTGTCAAACCGCTGTGCACAGGTCACAACTCATGTGTTGCTGCTGTGTGGCTTTCCACTGACTCCCCCCCAACTCCACTCCTTCATTCACCCCCACGACTTCTGTGCCTCGCCACTGTGCATACATATTGCCAAAGAACGAGGCGGCATCCAAAGGAGATACTGACCCTCACGGCAAACTCTGACCACTCTTTTTAAGTCTGCTGTCTGTCACTGACAGGATCAGAACACTGCCAAGGATCAGGCAATTTGTTCCAACTTTGATCTGTCATTTATCTGCCACTGTTACCGTCCTGCTTGACAGTGATCTTCTCCCTGCACACTGCGAGTAGTCCCTGTCTGTGGGTCACTGTTCACATGAATTACACTTCATGACTGAAGTGTGTTGTGCTATTCTGCCACTTCCAGTCACTGACTGAGCTGCCTAGTACCGATGTGTCTCTCCATTTGTAGCTCATTGTGCCTACTGACAGATGCTGCAGACATAGTTAATGTGGACCAGCAGGGGATTCAGTGATGCTGGGTGGCTCAGTGACTCACGGATGTTTGGTGGGTGCAGGTTACATGATGCAGGGTAAAACCTGCAAGCAAACCGCTTGTCACTGTGATTATGGCACTGCACTGGGGGAATGTGTAGGGTAAGGCAGAATAGTGCTGTGAACTATTTCTGCTCCCTTCCCCATATCTTGCGTGCTGTTGATGGTGACTGATGCTGGGCACATGAGCAATGCAGGGCAGCAGGGCATTGAGTGATATTGCCAGTCTGGGGACTCAGCACTGCTTGGGGGGGGATCACACCATTCAGCTAAACTCCAGCAAGCAAGCTGCTTCTCCCTCTTACTATGGCATTGTGTACAGGAAGACAGCATAGCGGTGGGAAGAAGGAAGACAGACAGTTGGCACACACCTACACAACCGCTTGTTTAGTCTCTCTCTCCACTGTGTGACACAGAGGTAACACTGCTGTGGTCCACTATGCTGTCTGCCATTTGGGATCTTTAGTTGACGCAGGGTAGAGCACTACTGTGGCTTACGACCACACATCAGGAGAAGCTGGGACACTGGAGGAGATGTCGGGACTGATGTGCACAGTATTGGACTGTGCTGCAAAGTGCAAACACAGAGCGAGAGTGCAAAGACATAAACACTTTGTAAACTCTGCAGTCCCGCTCCCGATGCACTGTGCGGTCAGTCCCTGGAGATCCATGAGGAAGGCAGGTGGAAAAAAGCCACAAACCTACACAACAGAATACTGCCATGATGTTGACTACTAACTCCTGATAGGGCAGTTGGTGCCCTTTCTCGATGCCTCTCTCTGTGACCAGAGGACAGGGAACAGAGAGTGTTGGGGGTGGGTTGGAGCTGCACGGCACACTACTCATGGTCTCACGGGTGCCTGCAAACAAGGAGGCTGATCTCAGTGGTGGTCATGATGCTGATGGAGTTACTTAAGGACTAGAGGTGATGGATTTTGATGACAGGCACATACAGTACATGACACACAGTGAAAGTGATAGCATTAGTGTGGAGGGGGTTGTTGGTGGGTGGTGGGGATGATGATTCCATTGCTGACCCTGATTACCATTGTCCACATGTTCCATTAAAAATTATCTCTACTTCTGTCCTGAAGTTAAAATCAGTTCCAATGTCCACTGTAAAAGAAGTGACTAATAACCAGCCAATAGCAGATGTTATCGATGCAGATATTCAGCAGAAGAGGAAGCAGGAGCCAGTTTGCCCATATTCAATGGCTGCACCTATCAAAGAAACCCCA
Organism: Neoceratodus forsteri; assembly: GCA_016271365.2. Classification (NCBI taxonomy): domain Eukaryota; kingdom Metazoa; phylum Chordata; order Ceratodontiformes; family Ceratodontidae; genus Neoceratodus; species Neoceratodus forsteri. The sequence goes on along the minus strand of CM057449.1, from coordinate 802,924,916 downwards.
CCTAATGGGGAAATCTCCAGTGTAGGATTTCATTTTAGTGGAGGAGAGAGTTGAAAGCACCCCAATTTGCCAGATCTGCAAATCTAAACTTAGCAGCTGCAAAGCAGAGTCACACTTAGGAACAACTGGGATGCATTCCTATCTGCAGACCAAGCGTGCCATCTGCTGGAACAGTGTAAATGGCAGTGTTCTGTTTCACAGGAGAGGACATAGAACAGTATGCTGAACCACTGTTTTTCACCCAATATGAGTTCCACACCCAAGCAAGCAGAAATCTTCAGTTGCTCATCCTCTGCTTTATCTGGATCCTCCTTTCCAGAATTTTATTAACAGAATAATGTGCCATCAAGTCCTGTTGTCCCAGTTAGCCACACAAAACCTATAGTTTCTAAGCAAGTTGTAAGTCTGAGACAACCATAAAGAGATACTGAGCAAGTATTTCAAGTACCACAAGAATCACAGTGTCAACAGTCAGTTAAATACAGTAGTGTCAGAGATGCTGGTTTCTGATCTTTTGTCCTATTCTTTTGTGGAGGAACTGGGGTTGTTGCAGCTAATCATGAAAGCTGTACCAAACTACCAAGTACCTAATCATATGCATTTCTCCACAAAAGGAGTACCTGAGCGTTACAACACTAGGTACTTGACAGTTTCTCATGCCTTATCTCACTCTGCTGTCAACACTGTACATCTGGCAACACATACATGGACCATTGGTCCTGGATCCACAGTGAGCATTCTGTGTGTTACTGCACATTGGGCACACATTTGCTGGGTTTATCATACATCACCTTGTCCATCCAACAACTGTCATTTGAGAGCATTACATGGTGGCAGTGGTGGTGTTTATCAGCATGCCACATTATGCATGCAGAGTATGTGTAGTTCTCACTCAGCAGCCATCATGTTAGAAAGGTTGAATGAGGCCTTTAATGAATGGCTAAAACAACATGGATTGTAGTATCTTTCTTAGCCAGTGACAATGGTACAAATGTTGTGAAAGCCCTTAATGATAGTGGGTTTTACTGCATACCTTGTTCTGTACATGTTCTGAATTTAACTATGTGCGATTTTTTTCAAACTTGAGGCAATATATAGCATGCTGGCCATCAGCCATAAAATCTGCAACCACTTCAGCAGATCAGTAAAGGCACAAGCTGAGCTCAATTTTCTTCAGAGGACCTATGGGGTTCCACGGCACTGTTTAAAACAGGATGTTCCCACAAGGTGGAATGCCACACTATACAAGCTGGGGTAGCTTTTTGAACAGTACAAGCCTATCAATGAGTTTGTAGTGCACCTCCACAACTTGGTAACTCAAAAAAGCATGTCTCTTACACCATCTTGATGGAGGCTAATAGACAGGGTAATAGATATTGTGTCCATCTGAGCATGCCACTCAGGCTATCAATACTGAAAACACTTTTCTGAGTCATGTAATACCTTTGCTCTGGGTCTTAAACAAAGCTTTGCTTAATATGTGTGTGAGCAATTCGATGTGGCCTCAGATGAAGTGGATGTGGAACTTACCAATCACATAACTGAGCTTCTAGACATTGATGAACATGTCTGTTAGAAAAACATATGAGGACAGATTAATGGAGCTCAATATGTATACCCTAGAGCAAAGGAGGGTGAGAGGCGATATGATCAAAACATTCAAACACCTTAAGGGCATTAACAAGGTGAAAGAGTCTAACATGTTTCAATATAAGAAAAATAGCAGGACAAGAGGACACAGCATGAAATTAGAGGGAGGCCGATAAAGGGGTAATGTGAGGAAGTTCTTTTCCACAGAAAGGGTGGTGGATGCATGGAATGGCCTACCTCAGGAAGTGGTGGATATGAATACAGTGCAGGGCTTCAAACAGGCATGGGATAGGCATAAGGGAGCAATACAGATAAGTATGAATAGATAGGCCACTGACAGAGCAAAGGCCGATGGCACATTTATAAGGTAGAAAAAGAAATGGATAGACTGGGTGGGTCTTGCGGTCCTTATCTGCCGTCAACTTCTATGTTTCTATGTTTATATAAATCAGCCTGATTTCTAGGCAAGGCAAGGCAACATTTATTTAAAAGTTGCCCAATCCTGGAGGCTCTGGGCACTGTACAAATAGATTAACACATATTCAACAAAATAAATCAATAAAAGAACATTTTTCTATGTATATAAATACTAACAATTCAGATAGATATTATCCATAAACAGCAAACTAAGCAATACATTTTCAGTAGCTATAGTCAGAGCAAATCTATAAATGAATAACTCAATCCAGAAATGCCTGAGCGAATAGGAGGACATTTAGGCGGGACTTGAATACCTCCAAAGTAGGGGACCCCCTAACCCTAGAGGGGAGTGAATTCCACAGAACAGGAGCAGTGACACTAAAGGCCCTGTCACCAGCTGATTTCAACCTCGTCCTGGGAATCGCTAGGGGGCCTCCACAGGAAGAACGGAGGGGGCGAACCGAGAGAGCAGATACCAGAAGGTCTGACAGATAACCAGAGCCCTGACCATGTAGGGCCTTATAGGTGAGAAGACCCACCTTAAAATGGATCCCCCACCTAACTGGCAGCCAATGCAGCTCACGCAACATGGGTGTAATATGGCAAAATTTCAGTTGTCCAGTAAGTAACCCACCAGCTGCAGTCTGCAGAGAGATCCTCCCACGACCCCGAGATAGAGTGCATTACAGTAGTCAAGCCTAGATGTAACTAAAGTATGCATCAAATTGAGGAGGTCCAGATTCAGAATAAGGGCCTTTATCCTGGTGACATTTCTGAGATGGAAAAAACAGGAGCAGACAATGGAAGATATCTGTGCCTCTATAGTCAAACTCCTGTCCAGAGCAATGCCAAGATTTTGCACCCTAGGAGAGGCCTTCAATGAAACATATCCTAGAATAAGTCCAGTCTCTGATTCAGAGTCCATCCTATTATGCACTCTGTTCGACTCCACCACCAATACCTCCATCTTATCGGGGTTCAATCACAACCAGCTAGAGACCATCCAGTCGTTGATCTCAGCAAGGCAGCCTGTTCAGCACATCTACCACATTGGATGTTCCTGGGGCAAAGGATAAGTATAGCTGGGCATCATCTGCATTGCAATGAAAACCCAAGCCATACTTCTCAATGATCCCTCCCAGGGGTAGCATGTACACTGCAAACAACATTGGGGCCAACACCGATCCCTGGGGTACTCCGCAGGATAAGGGACTAGGGGTGGAAGATAAATTTCTCATCACAACCCGTTGCCTCTTATTGGTTAAATAGGTCTCAAACCAGCAGATGACAATGCTGGTGAGTCCACAGAGTTCTTTATGGCAGTCAAGCAAAACACAATGGTCCACAGTGTCAAAGGCTGAGGAGAGATCAAGGACAACAAGAATTGTCTTTTCTCCTTACTCTCTAGCCCTGAGGACATCATTCTGCACCCGAAGAAATGTGGTTTCTGAGCTATACCTCGCCCAAAACCCCGACTAGACATGTTCATACAACTCATGGTTCACAAGATGATCCTCCAACTGAAGCGTCACTACCTTCTCCACAACCTTTGCCAAAAAGGGGAGATTGGAGAGAGGTCGGTAATTTGCCCTGACTTCCAGGTCCAATGATGGTTTCTTTAGGAATGGTCTCACCAATGCCTCCTTCAAGGCATCAGGAAAGACCCCCTCAGATAAGTCACACTGGACAATCAGGGCAAACACCGGGCCAATGGTGTCAATGCAGCTCATCAAGAAATGCGTCGGCAACAGATCCAGTTTGCAAAAAATGTGCCTCAGATTGGTTGCCACCTCACTTACCTCCACTGGTCTAAACTCCCCTCAACCAGGCGGAGTGCACTCAGAACACCTCTGCCAACTACTGCCAGCTATGGCATTGCTGAATGGAGAAAGTCCCTGATGGATACCGGACACGCTGTCTGAGAAGAACCGAGCAAACTCTTTGCACTCAGCATTTGAAAAAACCTTCTTTGGCTGTAGACAAGCAGGTTGAAGTAGCCTGTCCACAGTCTGAAAAAGTACAGCTGGTTGGTTCTTCCTGGCAGCAATCTCCCTGGACAGAAACACTGCCTTCTTATGGTCGATTGCCCCCTGGTATGCATTATAATGCATACGCAGGGCCAGTTTCTCCTCCTCCAGGCCAGACTTTCTCCAGCACTGCTCCAATCTTTAACCCTTTCTCTTCATCTCCCTGAGGTCCCCATCAAACCATGGGGACCTCAGGTAGAAAGATTTGAGTGGTACACAGACAGGTGCGAGGGAGTCAATGGCGTCAGATAACACCCTATTATAAGAGCCCACCATGGTACCAACGCATCCTGCTCATGCTTTACCCACACTAGATAAATCAGCAGTGCCAAAAAACCCTCTGGGATCACACCCCTCAAAGGGCAACAGCTCATCATCTCTATAGGGAGAGGGCATCCGGTGGGAGCTTCGAACATGAACTGCACCGTGCAGTGATAGGACCATGATGGCCTGCTTGCTTGATCCATAATATAAACATGGTACAAATTCAAGCTGAAGTTTATTTGCAGGAAAAACTCCATTGAGTATGCTCATTTACAATGAGGTCCAGGTAGGACAACATGGTACATCAAAATACAATACAAAAATTAGCATAACACAGTTCATATACTAAGGAGACAGGCACATCAGTACATAGTACAATAAATTGATATATTACAATTCAAACAAGGAGGGAAACATCATTTAAAACATTGAGAACAAGAATATTCTACTACTATACATGTACAAATATACGAAAACACCAGCAGAAGCAGGCCATATTGTCTATTGAGTTTGCTTGATTGTGCAGCTAGCCCCTCAACTTGTAGCTGCCCTCCCTCCCTACCCTCTTCATCATACCCCTCACCCTATCCCAACTCCTCTTAATGCCACCCATCATTCTACAGGACACCACCCTCTCAGGCAGAGCATTCCACCTGTTACCAACCTTTCCATGAAAAAATGCCTCCTGATTTCCCTTCTGAATCTCCCCACCCCATCTTAACTGGTGCCCTCTCGTCACCCTCCCTTTTCTAAGCTGGAAAATCCCTTCCATATTAAACTTATTTATCCCCTTGAGGTATTAAAATGTCTCTATCATATCCCCCTGCCCCCTCCTCTTCTCCAGGGAATACATGTCCAGCGGTGTCAATCTCTCCTCATAGGACCTCCACTCAAATTTCTGGATCATCTTTGTTGCCCTATGCTACACCCCCTCCAGCAACGTGATGTCCTTCTTCAGGAACGGGCACCCGTACTGCATGCAGTACTCCAGGTGAGGCTTGACCAGAGTCCTGTATGGGGGAGGATCACCTCCCTATTCCTGCAGGAGATTCCTCTCACTATACACCCTAATTTCCTATTGGCCTTTGCCATCAATTTTCTGCACTGAGCCAAGTTGTTCGTGCTGCCTGTTATAATCACCCCCAGATCCTTTTCTTCCTCATTACTTTCCAGCTGTGCCCCTCCCAGCTGATAGCTCCTCCTCTGGTTCCTAGCTCTAAAATGCAGTACCTTGGACATCTTAGTGTTGAACCCCAGATGGGGATGTAGGAAAACAATAGGTGCTAGAAGACAGAGAGGAGAGGAGAGGAGAGGAGATATAATTGGGAGGGGGGAGGAGAAGTTCTCATTGTATTAGCATAGCCATAAAAGGGGACTACTAGCCATTATGACAACGGCAAGTTTCCTTAAGTGCCTTATTGTTCAGGGATTTAAAAAAAGTTTACAGAGACTAGTTTTGTGAGCTTCAGCAAGAATTATATTTTATTCCAGGTGGGTAGTATGGTGTAACTGATTGCAGCTCTGCCATGGAGAGTGTGCAATTTGGACACATCTAGCAAGATGAAGGTGTTTTTTTCCTAGGGAATAGCAGTTGTGCGACCTGCAAAAAATGGAAGTGACATACCGTGGTAGTTTATTCAACAGGATTTTCAGAGCCTAGATGCTAGTGTGGAGCATCCTTCTTGTGGCAGGGATGTCCAGCCCACTGCTGAGTAGAGGTCACAGTGGTGTGTTCTATAAGGCACATTAATTATAAAGCGTAAGGCATGATAATAGTTGTCCAACTTATGTAAGTAGGACACTGTGCTACTATTGTAAATAATGACCACGTAGTCGATAAGTGGAAGAAAGGTGGCTTGTACTAATCTTTTCCTAATATGTGCTGGGAATAAAGATTTATTCCTATAGAAAAAAAAAACAATTGTTGTAGTATTTTAGAGAAAGATTCAATGCCGGCAACAAAAGATAGTTTGATGTTCAGCCATATTCCTAATTATCTAAATTTTTCCATAGAAACATAGAATTTTATGGCAGATAAGGACCGCTTGGCCCACCCAGTCTGTCCATTTCCCTACCTAATGGATAATCTGCAGATCCTAGTTAACCAACAGCCTACTTCTTCCTACCCCAACCCCCTAGAATTGCCTTATGACTGTCCCATGCATTCTTGAATTCCACCAGTTTTTGACTCCACAACCTCCTCCAGAAGGCCATTTCATGCATCCATAACCCTCTCTGTGAAAACATACTTCCTTACATTACCTCTGAGCTGCTTCCCCTCTATCCTCAAATTGTACCCCCCTGTTCTTGCACACCTCTTTTTCTGAAAGATGCTACCATCTTGGACTTTGTTGATTCCCTTTAAGTACTTTAAAGTTTCTATCATGTCCTCTTCTCCCTCCTTTCCTAGAGGCTATGCTTATTAAACTCCTTAAGTCTCTCTTCATATGTCTTCCAGTGCAGATCCTGCACCCTTTTAGTTGCCCTCCTTTGGACTGCCTCCTTCCTGTTTATGTCTTTGCGGAGATTGGGTCTCCAGATCTGCAAGCAGTACTCCAGATGGGGTGTCACCAGCTGTCTGTACAGAGGGATAACAACTTCTTGTTTTCTACTGGTGATGCCTCTCCTTATGTATCCCAGTATCCCCCCAGCCCTCCTTACTGCCTTCTCATATTGCTTGCCCACCTTTAGGTCATCTGATATGACTACCCCCAGGTCCCTTTCCATTTTTGTTGTTGTTAGTATCTCACCACCCCCATTGTGTACTCTTCTCCTGGGTTTTTGTTTCCCAGGTGCATTACCTTGCACTTCTTAGCATTGAATCTAAGCTGCCATACATGACCTCAAGTGAATCTCCTAGAAGGGTTTGGATAGGTGCCGGTGTGGCTTGTTTGCACAGATGTGTTGAAGGATGAGGGTGGAGAAAGTACATTGATTTGGTTTTCTTGGCATTCAATAACAATCTGGAACTTAGAAGATTCCATTGCAGTTACTTAAAATCTGATTGCAGCTCATAGCACATGTCCATCAAGGAGGGTTTTGATGTGTACAATACGGTGTCATCCATGAAGAAGTGTAGTTTAGAGTTATGGTTATTGTTATCTAGGAAGCTGATGTAGATAGGGAACAACAAAGGTCCTAGAATGGAGCCTTGGGTACCTCTCTTGTGAGCTGCAAGGGAGAGAAGAGAAACCTGTCATCTTTAATATGTGGGGATCTACCTGAAAGATAACTGGATAACCAGTTGACTGAACAGTTGTTCAGGACATGTTCTTTAAGTTTAACCAGAAGGAGAGTGTGATCAACTGTATCAAAGGTTTTACTTAGGTCTAGGAAGATGGCTCTTGTGGGGTGTTTATTGTTAAGGGCAGTGAACCAGTCGTTAGTTACTTTGGCAAATGCTGATAGTGTGCTATAATTTTGCCTGAAGCCAGATTGTAGTGGGTTGAATAAGTTTGAGTTCTCCAGATATTCTTTTGGTTGGTTATTAACTAGTTTTATTAAGCATTTTGACAGAACTGGCAGGATGGAAATAGCTCTTTTAATTATTAAGGTCATTAGGGTCACCTGATTTAAACAAAGGCAACATGAAGGCTGTTTTCCAGCAAGAGGCAATCATTCCAGAGGAGAGAGACAGAGTAAAATGTGCAATATTGGAGCAGTTAGGAGATAGTACCCTAGATTTAGGAATGTGGACTCAATACCATCCACACCAGCACTCTTTTTCATGTCCAGTTTTTCTTTACAAGGTCCTCAACTTGTTTGAATGTTACTAGGGAGAGAAAGAAGGAGCCATGGTTCCTCAAATCAATGGGAACAGCCTTAGTTGTGGAGCAGTCAATGAGTCCAGCAGCTGGCAAGGAGTCAAAAGCTAGACCTGCTGTCGTGAAATGCTCATTTAATTTCTCTAGGATGGTGCCTTGATCAGAGATCATGATACCATGGGTTGTAATTTTGATGGGTATTGAAGGGGGGATTTTATGGCCTTTGACAGTTTTGATTGTCTGCCAGATTTTAGCTGAATTACCTTTGGCACCCTCTAGAGCTTCCATGTAATAAATGGTTTTGGCTGCTCTGACAAGCTTTGTGCAAGCATTTCTTGATGTTCTGAAAGCCGTCCAGTCTGCGTTGTCTTTGGTCTGTCTTGCTATTGCCCAATGTTTATCCCATTGGGTTAGAGCTGCTTTCAGTTCATTGGTGAACCATCGGTATATGGCCTTTTTCACTCTACGTTTTTTGAGTAGGGCATGTTTGTTAGATAGATTTGTAATGATTGCATTAAGGCTGTCGATGGCCTCGTCTACCTAGGTGGCCAGGTAAAAGATTTCCCGGTAATGATATGGTGTGACCACTCTGGTTAATAATTAGCCTGGCACAAAACCTTTTTTTTTTTTTCTTTATTCAGTGTTCCTTAGAAGAGCCCCAACATTTTGTCGAATTTGGCTTCTTTGGGGAACTGTAGATATTTAATAAAACATTTTTATATTAATAAACGTGTTATTTTTAAACCGTCTTTTTAAACTTTTCTTAGTTATTACTTAGTTCCAAGTCACTGAAGTAAATGCAAGAACCGTTTCCTGTTTTAACATTATAATCAAATATCTCCACTGACTTTATGTCATTTCACTACTGTACATCAGATATCTAATGCTTCATACACATTACTAGCTTACAGTAGTTAAATGTGTCAATAGGCTACCTACAATGTTTCCAGGCTGTTGCCTCTCTTGGCTGCCACAGTCACTTCCTGCTGACTCATTTCTCTTTTTGTTAAAAACATAATAAACAATTATGTTTATTCTCTGTCATGTGCTCTGTATGCACAGAACTGTAATTACTGTATCATTTCTTATTATGTGTCTGGTTGGCATTGCAGAAGCTTATCTTTAATTTCTTCATACAGTTGTTGATATCTGTTAAGCATAGTTATGCCATGAATCTCTTTATCATAGTAGACAGATTATTTTAAACATTCCTGTGACTCACTAAAATATTGCTATGAATTTACATTGTCTCTTCTGTTCCTTATCTGTATTCATTTTTAATTGAAAGCTGTATTTCAAACATTCACATCGATTTAATATCCTTAGGCCTAGATATTCAAGCATGCCCCCAAAGTGTGCACAAAGGATGGCACAGTGCAATGTAGATGCGCCATGTGATAAAGGATGCCATATTCTGAAGATGTGCCACTGACATGCGCTGGTGCAAAGCAGAATGAATATGGCAATGATGTGCCACAGCACAACCACACATGCGCCTGCACAACCAGGAATGCGTGGGAGCAGTGCAGGACACTCAACCCAGTGGGCTGAGTAAGGGCAACAGGCAACATGGGAACAATGGCAGGGCTCCACAGGAGCACAGTGCCCCACCAGCACAGCCAGTCACAGACAACAGGGGCACACGGTCCAGGAGGCACCACAGGGCACCATGGGATGGCAGAAACAGGACCCTGGGCCCCCAACAGTGGCACTGGGTACCAGTGCAATACACTTCCACCAACAGCATATGAACGCCAGAGCCACGCAATACATACCCAGCAGGCCATGGCCATGGTGCCAGGACAACACACAAACACATAGGACGGTGGTCCAGGGGAGAGGGAGGCCCAAGTTACTTAAGGGCAAATGGGCTGCCACCTGGACTGGAGAAGGGCACAAGACAGTAGGGCACACTGGTGGTGGGAAGCATGGCAGGCAGACTGAAGGGCAGCACCAGCAGACAAGGGCACAAGTTGCTGTTGCAGGCAAAGTTCATCGTGACACCCACCACACAGGGACATGCACAAGACAGGGACATTGCACACTGGCCTGGCGCACACATGAGCAGCCCCCAGAGGGGACAGCTTTGGGACACCAAGGACATGCCCAAGCACAGACCAACAGATGCCTGTAGCATGGCTCCATACTCCTCCTGCAAAGGAAACAAAGACACAGAAGATGTAGCAAAGAAAAGGCTTTACTGCCAGTACAAAACACAGCCAACAGGGCAACTATATACTGAAACATATCAAGAGCAGAGTGAGGGAAAATTGGAAGTGGGGGATAGGGTCCTGGGGCTGTACAGTGGGATGTGGGGATGGGCAGATCAACAGGGAAAAGGCAGGGAAATGTTGGACTGTGGCCCCAATGGGACCAGGGCAGGTCAAGGCCTGCCATGCAGTGTTGCCTCCAGCCACTGCCAGTCTCTTCTGATGGCAGTCATCTCCAGCAAGTGACGATGTGTGAGCCACACCAACCTGGCCAACATCAGTTATTTGCTGCTGCTGTACAAGGAAAATGAACATGGCCCTCATTGGCTGCCTCTACCTCCACTGTGGATGTACCCCAACCTGACCTAGGAGAAGAGACAGAACAGGCAATAAGCGACGTGCCACATGGAGCCCCAGCCCACCCGAACATGTGCACTGGACAGCGGAGGCACACATCAGTGGATGGACCCCCAAGGACCTGTGCACAGAGGGATGCTCCAGCCATCCACACAGAACACCACGGCAAGGCAGACAGGCCACAGTGTGTCTCGGGCACAAATGGCCAAGTAGTGTGGTGCAGCAATGCACATGCAAGGCATACATCACTAACTGCAGGCACCCTTTGGCCGCACACACAGTGGTGTCTGTGTGCACCCCCCCCCGGGCAGCACAGTGGATATGGACATGGTACACATGCATGCAGTGCAGCACTGGCACATCTGCTAGGCCATGTGTCAGTGGCTCAGTAGGTAGCACACTCGTCTCTGAGGCCTGGAGATCAGAGGGCTGTGGGTTCAGTTCCCACATCTGGCACTTGGGTTAATATTCCAGTACTGACACTGTAATGCAGCATGAGAGGGGTGCTGCATTTCTGAGGTGCCGTCTTTCGGATGAGACGTTAAACCGAGGTCCCATCTGCCTGGATTGGTGGTAGTTCAGGTGGATGTTAAAGATCCCATGGCACTTATCGAAAAGAGTAGGGGAAATTTTTATTCAATATTCAAAAACAAAAACCAGATTAAATAAACAATATCTTCATTCAATACAGAAAGTCACAAAAAACAATATTCAAACACAAGAAAAATAAACATACAGTGTCCCATAACAAAGAATAAATCCTATACAATTGTAACAGACATCCCTCTATCCCACCCAATCAACATTCCTCCAGAGCTTTACTGATAAGTCTTGTCCTAAAGAACGCTTTTCATATTCATAAACAGCATCCAATTCTTTCTGTATTTGGAAGAAAACATCCTGTTGTTGAACTACCTTACCTTTCAGAACTCTAAGACATCTTGCTTGCCAAATAGACCATTTTATACATACCAAAACAATCTGGATTGTACTGTTAGTCCATTTTGCCCAGGTGGCCGGGATTTGCCCTAACATCAAAACATCATCATTTATTAATACCAATAACTGCTCCCCCCATAAAATCAATAACCGTTTCCAAAAGCCCTGCATATGGGAACAATCAAAGAAAAGATGCTGCATTGTCTCCACAATCCCTGCACACATAGGCTCTCCACACCCCCTGTCCGTTATCTGCTTATGTTTCTGATTGCTCTTTACTTGTAGTTTCTGATGACCGCAGAGCCAAGCAAAATCTTGCATCTTTAAAGGTATTCGAGAATTAGTCATACCTTCCAACAACACGGAAATCTTAATAAAAGGAGGTACCATAAACACCGGGTCCTCTCGATACCATTTATCCACTATAATTTTGTAAAACATTTTCTTCCCTTTATCCCTACACCACGCTAGTTCTATCTTCCAAGTTCTAATGTATCGAAGAGTGGTTTGTACATAACTCGGAAGTAATCGCTCCACAGGATGCCATCTCCTCTCCCCATGCTTCTAAAAAGATCCTCCCCAAAGCTGCATGTTAATTTGCCCTATTCCCATAGTTTATGAAAATAAGGGAATGATAGAGCTAAAAAAGAATTACCAAATAAATACACTATAGGATGCAACATATTCAAACCCCCTTCTTTCCGCTCTCTGTATGTATGAATCCTCTTCACTGGATTCAACCTACTGCCCCATAAAAACTGAAAAAATAAACCCAAAAGTTTGGCATGCATACTAAACGGTAGAGGAAAAATATGAGACATATATAAAAACATAGGAGCAATGTATGCTCTTATGAGATGCACTTTCTTTTTCCTGGACATTTTCCAAGTTAACCACGTCTGTACCTTAAGCTTTGCTTTATCATAAACATAATTCCAATTACGTATCTCAGACTCTTTATTACCAAAAAATAGGCCCAAAATCTTTACTTGGTCTGTTGTCATCAGAATCGGAAAATCATCAATAATTTTACTATCCCCTAAAGGCAAAACAACACTTTTACTCGTATTTATCCTAATACCAGTTATGGTATAGGCCTCATGCAATACTGACAAAACTTTAGCCCCTGATCTAACATCTGCCACAGTAAAAATACAATCGTCCGCATAAGCTGAAACTTTTTGAAAAGCAAATCCAGCCACAGATTCTATTGCCTTAATGTCTCTGGCCTGCTCAATCTTCCTTAACAAAGGGTCTAAACCAAAGACATATAACAAGGGGCTCATTGGGCAACCCTGCTTGACCCCACTTTTAAAAAATTGGTGTCCCTAAAAAACATTCACCAAGGGCACTGCTTGTGCTTCCGTGTACAACACTTTCCCAAGTTCTATAAATTTCTGGAATTCCATAATGTTGTAATACACTCCAAAGATAATTCTGTTGAATAGAATCAAATGCAGTTTCCTGATCTACCGCTATTAAATATCCACTTAAACCCTTCCCTAACCCCTGCTCTTTAATTTCTCTAATGAAAGTCAGATTCTGTATTACCTTCCTTCCTGGGACTGCACAAGTTTGCTCCTGAATAATCAGCTTACTTGCTACAACTGCCAGTCTTTGATTTAATATTTTAGCAAGAATCTTATAATCTGAATTAAGCAGCGTTAAAGGCCTCCACTTTTAATATCATACTGATCTCCTTTCTTATAAAGAAAAACATTAATCCCAATTGCATCGAGGGGCAAGCCGTCTCTCTTCCCAAATAGCATTGTACAATATTTCTAAACAAGGAACCAGAAGTTCAACAAATTGTTTATAAAAATCATTCGGCAATCCATCCCTTCCAGGTGTGGATTTAGAGGTCAATTGGAGGATGGCCACACGAATTTCCATTCCTGAAATAGGGGCAACCAACCTGTCCTTCTCTTCTCTGTTCAGTCCTGGAATATCTAGGCCAGTAAAAGGAAACTTACTTTCCTTCCTAACAGTCTGAAACTTATCTACCATATATTGCTGAACCAAAACAAGATATCTTGGATGTTCTCTTTTACCTTACCCTGTCCATCTCTCAGACCTGTCATTAACACCTTTGACACCCTTGTCTTCCCTTCTCATAAGGGTTTACCTCTTCTTTTGTACCTTGAGTCTTATATTTTTGTCGTATAGCCATTACTCGCACAGAGTCTGGCAAATATTTCTTCATTTGAGATTTTATATCCTGCAACCTTTTTACCTTAAGGTCCCCCATCTCACTTTGTGATAACGTTTGCAAATATTTTGCTCGTAAGCCTAAATAAGCAATATACTTTTCCCTAGCCTGTCTCTTTGTGTATGCACCATACCATTCTTGCACATCCCTCTTTATATCTTCCCACCATTCTATCGGACTCTCGTACAAATAACAAATCATCTGTCGTGCAAAGATCAATTTCCTTATAGTATGTTCTACAACTGTTTCCTGTAACTTTGAAGTATTCATTTTCCAATAACCCCTCCCAACTAACAAATTCTGCCGATTTCCAACTGCAAAACCACCATCAGATGGTCTGAGGTTTCCAAAGGTACTACATCCACTGACTGACTTGTAATTCTTTCTGATACTAGCCAAAAATCAATTCTAGTAGACAAATGCCCCTTATGGAAGGTATGAACCGGTTCCCATTGTAAAATATTATAAACATCCTGTATATCATTATGCTCCATAATAGCCAAGAGGGCATTGGTATCACAGAAGACTTTTTTTGTAGCTCTTCCCCAATCCCTATGGGAAAGACCACAATTAAAATCCCCCCCCACAGAACTATCTTGGACGTATGTAAATAAGGCTCCACATACCTAAACAAAATAGACCTATCAGCTTTCAGTTGAGGAGCATATATATTTATCAACCGAAAAACCTCATTTTGCAATAATACATCCAGAATCATAACCCTCCCGGGTACTAAATCATAAACATGCAACACCTTAACCTGACTCTTAAACAAAATGCCCATACCAGAGCACTGCTCTTCACCGACTGACCAATATGAGACACCCCACCTCCATTCCTTCTGTGCAGTTGTCACCTCAGCTAGAGAGTTCAACCGAGTATCTTGTATAAAAAAACACACTCCCACCTCCAATACTGAGGCTCAAAAAGGTATTGTGCCTCTTCCCATATGCTTTTATACTATTAACATTAATAGTACAAAAGGAAATAGCCATCAACAAAATGAACACAGAAACACCTGCAATCATCTTTTCTTTTCCTTTTCCTCGATTTCACTTTCTCAGAAGGGCCAGGCTCAGCAACACCCTCAGCCTGAGAGGATGCCACCGAGGAAGGTCCGACTCACACCCATCCTCCTCCATATCATCCTCAAGCAAAGGAGCATATGAGTTCTGTACTACTACCTCCCCAATTTTTCCGTCTGGATCAAGGCAGCTGAAAGTATTTCCCCGCCTTTGATCTAGTCACTCTTTAGGCCTAGCTCAAGAATGTACTGTGGGGGGGGGCATGAACCGAACCGTCCACCCAAGGCGACCGTCTTTTCCCCACCAGAACCATAGCCCTCCTCCTCTGTGACTATTGCCCCATCACTGACCTGCACCACTGTTTCACCATCACTCACTACAACCTGAGCATTCATTACTCACGGTAGCGTCAGCCTCACTCGGTAACCCTGACACTTTGTTTGATGAATGAGTAGTAGCCGACCCTGCTAGATATAAAGCCACCACTTTTAATTGCTCCTTGTGCAGCAGCCTACGAAATGATCCTGTTCTGCTCTAACTGAGCAATCCACATTGTTATGTGAGGCCCAGGAGCAGGTCCGAAAAGAGTGCCCCTGTTCCTCACATAAATTACACCTCAAAGGTTGCCGACAATGAGCCCCCACATGCCCCAATTCCCCACATAAACCACATTTTTGTTTATCACATACATTACTCAAATGCCCCACATCACCACATTTGAAACAAGCTCTTGGCTGACCTGGGTAAAACACCACCCCCCTATCTCTACCCAAAAAGAAACAGTTTGGTAGATGACTAGTTTGACCATTTACTAGATGTAATACCACAAGATAAGTCCATCCCCCCGTCCATAATTGCTCTTCATCCAGTATGGGTTCAGGCAAACCTTTAACAGTACAATGTTGCCGCAACCAGTACGTAATATCTGCAACATTTACCCCCTCATTTCGAAAAAGAACTGTAATTTTTTTAGTCAATGGTTTAGTAAGTGGTATTGCTAAAAAAGGCTTCCACAAGGGAGAGAGCTTTAACAGATGGTACTGCTTCCAAAACCATTCTAAACCCCCAGGATGTGTAAAACTAACATCAAAAATCACATCCCCCGGAACATGTATCAAAGCGTAAATTTCATAAGCAAAGAACTTCATGCTATTTTTTAATAGTACGACCACAAATCTTCTGTCCGAATTTCTTCAGTACTACCCTAAATTTTAACCTAACTGCGTTCCTTCTTTCTGCAGGCTCCAGCAAAGGCCCAGCAGTATTCGAAATAAATGTTCAGTCACTTTTCCATGCCATACTTTATCAGCCTTATCTTGCACCCAATCTTGCTCCAGTGTACTTTCTTTTTCCTGGTCTCTAATGACTTGTAACAAGGGATGAGTATCTTCCTGAAGGGACAATTTACAGTAGATTCAGGGAGGGCTGTCCTGGGGTATAAAGGAGTAGCTATACTATTTAATAGTGGGGAGCCATCCGGGGGTATCTGCAACATAGTAGGAGAAGTAGCAACACCATCTTTACCAAAATTTGCATCCCACCCCTTCCCAGAGGGGTTCTTCACCCAACCTGCAGCTTGCAAGGCCGTCGCCACCCAGTCCTTCGGTTCTTTCCCCACAATTAAACTGTCTAGAGCCTTTGAAGAGTCATTTAGTGGAAGGTCTTTTTCCTCACTACATTTCTCCCCTTCCACTAAAGAGACAGGAGAGTCTTTTAAAGCAGACCCACACAAAACAGTCTCAGAAGATACTCCACTCTGTTGTATGGCAGTTAAGTTTTTACCTGGAACTGACTGAGTTGATCTCCCATCTCCTCCCCCAGATGAGTCCATTCGCATTTCTTCAAATCCCTGTGCACTCATAGCGTGAAACTCTTCTTCGGTAGTAGTATTCACACCATCTACTGGGACCTGCTGATTCACCTTCTCCCTCTGTTCCTCTGCGATGACTTGTGCCTCCATTGCTCCTTCTTCCTTTCGTTGTTCCTCTTCCTGTGCAACCTCCAATTCCATCCTACCACCTTGCGCCACCAAAAATGTAACCTCGCTGCCCGATAATGTTGTTCCGCTTCTACAGCCTGTTGATGCAGCACCTCCAACGATTCAACCTCCAATTCCAAACTTGATTTCTGTGATAAAACCTGGGAACCTCGTCCTCCGGTAAGAACAGTGCTCCTGTTTCCATATTGAGAGCCACCAGCTGCTCTGCTTCCACTATTCCTTCACCAGATCTCTGCATAATTCCTGTTGTAAAGGGAGCCAAGGAGGAGACCGCCCTCAGCCCCACACATCCTCCTAGTGCAAAGCTCCAAACACCACTGAGCAGAGCATCCACTCAGCCACACAGCGCCTCTGCCTCCTCAGAGTAGGGAATTTCCCGGTGTCCTGGCCAAATTCCTCATTCACTAAAAATACCACCAACAGCTTAATCTGGTTCAAGGTCAGTTGGCATTCATCTGTTTCCCCCTCCCCCGGGTCATGCCTGAAAATAGGCAGGATTTGTCTAGTGCACTTACCCGGTCAACAAAAGCTAAATAAATAAATAAAAATAAATAAATGTGCCCACCCAGACAGTGACCACGCATGGCAGCAGTGACCAAGGGTGGAACCCTGTGACCTACAGAGGCCCACAGATGCACAGTACAGCAGTGTGAACATGCTTACCTGGCTGTTGCTACAACACTGCCCCTGCAGCAGTTCCATCATGCTGTTGGACGTCCACAGCCATGGCCACCCTGGCCCTCCTGCAGTCCTCTGGACCTGTGGATGGATGAGAGAGGTGGACATGAGAGGACTGTCAGACACACAGTACACCCCTGGTGCACAGCTGCCACAGTGCAGGATGGGATACCACCCACCTGGAGGCCCTGGTGCCTGCATGACTGCAACTTTGCACAACAGCGTTGCATGTATCACACATGCAGGACATACAGCACCTGCCAGAATGGTGTCCCCCTCTGGCAGCTGCACACGCTGCTCATCCAGACACCCAGTAGAGGTAATCCACAGGCATGCATGATGCATGGGAATACTGACCTGGCTGTGGCACAGTGCCATGCTGCACCCACTCCTGGAGGTGTTGGAGCTATCTGGGATCCCTCCTGCATAGGTCCCCATAGCGGTGCCAGCACTGCTCCATGGTGCTGGCACCCCATTTGCCTTTCAGGTCAGTGACGACCCATGCCCACACCTGAGTCTGCAGCTGCTGCAAGGCACCTGCCCAAAGAGCTGGGGTGCAAAGGGCTCCACCAGTGCAACCAGGTTGCACATCTCTACCTATGACCAGTTTACGGTCCAACGCATCCTGCTGCTATCGCCCACCATGTCACAGGTGCAAAAGTACAGGGGAAATTGTTGCGGCCTACACAGCATGCACGTGGTGCATCCAGAGCACTTTGTGCAATAGCAGACCACTGTATGTGACTGTGCAGCATGTGTATGCATGATTGGCATGTGCTGTGGTGGTGTATTGTGCAGCACCATGCATGCGCACACAGTCATGGCTTGGCTGGTTTGGTTCCAGCATTAAGAAATTAATTAAGGAGCGGGATAGTGCTTGAACTAAATTTAAATTATCTCCCAGTAGAGTTTCAATGGATCTCTACCGTGGACTTTGAATTTAGTCTCTCAAACTGTTGGAAATGCTAAAAAGTTTTTCAGGATCGCTTGAAGATAGCTGGCAGACCCAAATAAGTTTTGGAATAACGAAATTCTTTACTTTCTCCTAAATCAAAATCTGACATCCAGAAATTAAATGTTGACAACAAAGAAATTGGTGACTTGCCTGAAATTGTTAAATTGTTAAATTCTAAATTTTCAGATCTTTCTAAGTTTAGATTTTTTTCCTCAGGCTGGTAATACTAAATCCTTTTCCTCTGTTCCTTTGGTAGATGGAACCAGGATTTTGTTTAAGGAAGAAACATCAAATGAAGTTTTTCATCTTCTGCAGTCTCTCCCAAATAAAGGACTGACTGCAGGGAAGGGTTGGATGCCAACTTCTTAAAATTGGCTATCCCTTTATTATGGATCCCTTTGTTATATTTTTAATATGTCATTGGCTACAGGTGTTTTTCCCCTGTCCTGGAAGAAAGCTAAGGTGGTTCCAATTCCAAAAAAGAGCTGTGCTGCTTCCATGGATGATTATAGGCCAATATCAATACTGAATCCCCTTAACAAACTACTTGAGCATTTAGTGTCTAAGCAAATTGATGCCTATTTGGTTACCCATAATTTGTTGTCAAGGCAACAACATGGGTTCCGTAAGCATTTTGGTATGGGCACGGCCTTGGTTGGGTCACGAGGTCACGAACACCATCCTACATGAGTTTGAGAAGGGTTTGATGACTGGAGTGGTGTTCATGGACCTAACCAAGGCTTTTGATTTGATTAATCATGGTTTGGCCTGCACAAAATTGAAAGATCTGGTGTTTTCTGATGTTGCCGTTTCTTTGTTCTATGAGTATCTGAGTATCAGGTGTCAATTTGTTCAAGTAGGTTCTGTGGTTTCTGATGTCTTGATAATTCGTTGTGGTGTGCCTCAGAGGTCCATTTTGGGACCCCTGTTATCTTCTATTTTTATTAATCAGCTTCCTGGAGTTTGTAGGTTTAGTGAATTACTGCTTTATGCAGATGATCTTGTAATCTGTGCTCAGTCAAATTCTGTTTCTGAACTTTCTTGTTCCCTAGAAAAGGATTTTGGTGCCATCTGTTCTTGGCTTACTTTAAATGCAATGTTTTTGAACTCAACTAAAACAAAAGTTATGTTATTTGGTATGCAATTTATGTTGGTAGACACCCCAGAACTGAGGATATCTGATTTTCGGGGTGGTCTGCTTGAACAAGTGTCTCAATTTAAGTATTTGGGCACACTATTGGATCCCAGTTTGACCTTTTCACCTCAGATTCAGTCAATGGTTAAGAAAGTAAATCGAAGAATAGGGGTGTTATACAAATTCAAGTCATTCTTCTCACAAGCAACTAGATTAGCAAATGCTATTGGTTCTCTACTTCCATATTTTGGTTACAGTTCTTGTTTATATTATAGCATAGGTAGAAAAGAAATGCAAGCACTAGCTGTGGCCTACAATAATATTTGTAAATTTATTTTAGGAGCCCCCAATAGGACACATCGGTGTAATCTTTATTCTTGGTTGGGGTGGTTTTCCCCGGGTTACAGAATAGAATATTTTGTTGGCTGTCTGATGTATAAATGTTTTTACTTTGACTCCCTTTTTCATTTCTAATCTTGTTGTAATGAGAGAATTGCTTCCCAGCCTGAGGTCGGCTGATGGCCCCCTATATTTTGTCCCCAGGTCTCGGCTTAGAATAAGTTCTAAAGCTTTTTCAATAGCAGCACCCTTGCATTGGAATTCACTCCCACTTGATATTAGGATTGCTCCCTCTGTTTTAACTTTTAAACAAAGGTTAAAAAGTTATTTATTACATAAATCTGCTTTTAACTGTAATTTGTAATTTGTATTTTTGGTATTGTATTGTTGATTGTATTTGAGTATTTTTTGTATGTTTTTTTGTCTGGGTCGGCCTGAAAAGGACCTTTGGTCCAGTGCCTTACCTGGCTACCAAAGAATAAATGAAAAAATGAAAACATCCCATTATGGTTGCACACAGGCTCATTTGCATGCGTTGTACTATAAAAGTACCATGCCACAGCACAGGGCATGGACTGGTATTGCAGCCATTTTGGTAAGGTGTTGCAAACACTGGGATTGAGAAGCCCAAACCGACATAGCAATGGAGCTCCTGTCTGTGCCATGCATCCTCTGACCTCCATGTTCGTCACTGTCCACAGGTAGCATAATGTCTGCGGCTGAGGGAGCAGAGGAGCGTGGACCTGCACTGAAGCGCAGGCCCAATTTCACAAAGGAGAAGCAGTAGGCCCAGTTCGAGGCCTACTTCAACATGGAGGACCTGCTGAGCGGCACCATGGGCACACTGAAAGACTGGTCAGCTGGGTGGGATGCGGTGGCCACCTATGTAAACACCCATGAAAGGTACCAGCAGAGCACCCAGGAGTGCCAGAAGAAGGTAGGGACAGACAAGTGCAGCATTAAGAAGAAGAAAGTGGCAGCCATCAGGGCATCCCGCAGCAGGATAGGCAGCAGATCACCCACAGCAATGGCACTGACGGTAGCCACCATCAGCTGTGCTGCCATAGAGGGCTTTCCTGGTGGTAGATTCCAGACGGGTGGCAGCCCTCACAGCACTGTGAATTACCTCATACCATGCATGGGGGATATGGGCAGTCCCATGCAGGCAGGCCTGCCGCCTTGATGTGTGGCCCATGTGGGTGGTCCATGTACCTGTGCACAGCACACCCCTAGATAGCAGCATAGGAATCATGCACCTCTGGGCATGTGCCCGACTGCATGGGTGCTGCTGCCCACGCTGACCCTGTGTTTCTGTTTTCCTGTGCTATCACATCTCCATGGAGTGGCACAGAAAGAGGACACTGATGTAGAACTGGAGGAGGTGGTGCCATCTATGTCCACATGCATCCGGGACAGAAACCACCCAAATAGAGGCAGTGAGGGGCTGCTGAACATACTGGGGCTGGAGTTGGATGATGTGCTGTTTGTGCTCCTGCTAAGTGAGAGCCTGCCTGTGCTGTGTGCAGGCACCCATCTGAGTGCGGTTTCCAACTTGATGATGATATGACACTGATCCTGGACAGCACTGGGCATGGTGTGCTGGCCAGGGTCCAGGGACAGTCACAGGCACTGTCAGGGACCAGTGTCATGCCAGCGGCCATGCAGCTGCCCCTGTCCACAGCTACACAGTGGCAGTGGTGCCACCGCAGTGCCTGGTGAGGGGTGCTGTTGCTGGCAAGGTCGTGGCTGCACTGGTCATGGCCCAGCAGATGGATGGACAATGGCAGCAGGATGCAGTGTCTATCAGACAGCATGCCACAGCAGCCACCTCCGGTGTGCCCATGGCCTCACTACTCCCTGTGGGGTCCCCTGTGCAATGTCCTCCAGAGAGGGGCATTGACCAGCATGCTGCATTTCCCCCAGCAGGCAGGCGTCTGACCCAGGATTCACAGGATGCCGACAGGCTGGCTGAGCACACCCAGCTGCTGGAAACATCTGTAGACAACCAGATGATGCTTGGGATGGAGATCCATGCAATGCTGTCTGAGGTGCATCAGCTGGTCGAGCAGCAGGACAGTGAATGTGTGCAGCTCATTGATGAGATCCACCACCTGCAGGAGGCCATGACCATATCGCTGGACTGCTTAGCTGGTACCATTGCGGCTGGATTTGCATTGCTAGCATCCACTGGGCATGGTCATGTGTATTGGACTCCCTGCAGTGCTACTTCAACACCACGGTCTTGGCGTTTGGTGACCCCTGCACAACTGACACCGGGCTCCGACGTGGCCATCCTGTCACCCCCAGTGCAACCCTGTTCTGCTGCCTCTACAACCCAGCAAGGATCCAATTGCACTCTCAGGCCTCAAACCCCGTGAGTTTGTTGGACACTCCACCGGTGGCTGTTGTACAGCCCGTGGCTGCCAAACAGCCTGGCCGTGGCTGCCCCTGTGGCTGTGGCAGACGTGGCACCACATGGTAGTCCTGTTGGGTGTGCTGTCCTTTCCTGCTGTCTGCTGCTGCTGCCTAGTGCACACATGTGTGGTGTTGCCCTGTGTATGTGGTGGTGTGCATGTGTGGTGTGGGGCACACCCTCTGTGTGTGCTGGCCAGGCTGCTGGGCCTTGTGGTGTGGGTGTGATGAGGGTAGCTCCATGACAGCTGTGCCTGTGCACCAGTGTTATGTGTCTGATCCATGCCATGTCCTGCAGCCTATGTGTGTGTGTGTGTGCGCCCATGCCTGTGCAGTGTGCTGTGCTGTGTGTGTGTGTCTGTTTGGCTCTGCATGCACCATGCCTGCTGTGTGTGTGTGTGTCACTGCATGCATCCCCATGTGCCCGTCCAACCCTGTGGGTGGGGTATTGGTCCATGCAGGCTCAGCACACATGTCGTTCCACTTACCAGAGATCTTCCAAATGCTCCTGTGTGATGGTGGCCCTGTGCCTCCTGGCCCCCCCACCAGCCTGGGGTCCCTCCTCCCCAAGGGTGGCTGCACACCCCCTTCTGGCCCATCATCTCAGTCATCCTCACTGCTGTTGCCCTCATCCACCTGAACAGCTATCCCATGGTCAATGGCCATGTTGTGCAGCATGCAGCAGGCTAGGAATAGGCCACAGGCTTTCAAATGGCTGTACTGTAGGGCACTACCTGACCTGTCTAGACAATGGAAATGCATCTTGAACATGCCAAAGACATGCTCATTGACATTGAGTGTGGCGGTGTGTGCCTCATTGTACCGTTCCTCAGCGGGTGTGGGTGGTCACCTGTAGGAGGTGAGCAGCCAGGGCCTCAGGGGGTATGCACCGTCACCTGTGTTGGGAGAGGATATGGTTGTCACTGTGCATTTGTTGTGCACCCCCCTTACCCCTGCTGCCCCCTGCCACCTGCCCCCCTCCCCTGTGTCATCACCTTCCTCCCCCAGCATTGCTACACCTGCACCCATGCCCGGTGCCTTGCTCACCTGACAGGTGTCCCATGTGAATATCCCCACACTCAAATCTCTGGCATAGGATGGAACTGTGCCAGATGTAGGTGTGTGCACTTCCAGGGTGTGGGCATAGTCATTGCTTAAGTGCCCGTGGCACTGCACACCACCTGACAGTTGATGAAGGTGTACCCCTTCCTGT
The DNA here is from genome assembly GCA_016271365.2 of Neoceratodus forsteri. Lineage (NCBI taxonomy): Eukaryota > Metazoa > Chordata > Ceratodontiformes > Ceratodontidae > Neoceratodus > Neoceratodus forsteri. The sequence continues at coordinate 802,901,380 of CM057449.1, read as the reverse complement.
TCATATATGCAGCCCCCTCCGGGCCAGGCGATGAGCATATTGCCATGTGGGTGCAGTCTATGGCCCTGATCACACCTGGCATGTGTGTAACCCTGTGGAAGTCCTGCATGTTTGCTGTATGCTCTGTCTGTGTGCTAGGGAATCATATGAACTCCAAAGCATGTGGCAGCAGAGCGTTGAGGACTTGTGTGAGGAGGTGGGACATGGCCAACTGAGTGATCCCTGTGGTGGCACCTACTGGTCTCTAGAAGGTGCCTGTGATAAGCAGGCACATTACTGCTGTCACCTTGGTCTCCACTGACATGGCATGACGTCTTGTGGGTGCTTGCAGCTCATCATGGCACAGCTCACAGAGCTGCCTCAGAATTGCCCTGTTCAGCTGGTGCTGGCCCATGATCTCAACATCACAATAGTCCTCAAAGAAGAGGCAGGCATGGTACCGACTGCGTTGGGCATACCACTGACAGGCCCTTAATCGGCCTTGTTGGTGTTCCTCCCTCCTCCTCACACCCCTCATTACCTCCTCCATGATAAATGGCCCTATATCCACGTTGCTGTGTTCAGCTCTGGTTTACGCATCTGCTGAGTGTATGTTTGAGCCTGTTTTTATAGGCTCAAGTCCGCCTGGTACATCCTGTGATTTACTCTGACTTGCACCGTGGTTTTGGCTGAATATGCCATTGCACCACATATCCATGGGTACACTCCTTACACTTGCACTGCATATATTACATTTGTGCTGCAGCACAGTAGAATTACGCCACACATCCGCAGTGGTTGAATATGGCTATGTGGTGCAAGTCTGTAGTTGCACCAGTGCAGCTTAGTTTGTGCATTATGCAACTGCTCTGAATATCTAGGCCTAATTCTTTAATACATTTCTTACATCTTGCTTTGACTTTTGTTACCCTTCACCATTTACATGCAATTCTGATCTTAGTGCAGCTTAATTTCCTTTAGTTTTGTAATTTCTAAATGGATATCTTTTCCCGTTATATTGCTTAAAGAGAGCCCATGTCTTCATATCTTTACATTACTATTGGGTTTGTAATCCTTACTTCATATTTCTTGCTGATAGTGCTCAATCTTATGTATTTGCGATATTAAGCTTTTCCATATCTGTGATATTAAAATGCATGTATTAAATCCTCTTTCGTGCTTTTACTTTGTATATATCAAAATTCACAGACTTTTTTGTGGTTAATAAGTTTTATTGATTTGACTTATTAAGACGATACAAACATTAAAACAGTCGGATACATTGCAAAGATCTTACAGGCTATTACATATGTCTGTAGAAGCAGAGAACAGAACATGCTGTCCAAATAGTAACAAACTGAATATACTAGCCAGGTAAGCAGTGGGATAATACTCTGTGCCTGGATGTACAACACCTATCCAGCTGGAGATTAACTTTGAAAATATTAGCAGTTGGTGCCTTGCATTATAGCTAACTCATACAAACATATCTTACCTGGCCCCATCCTTCTAGTTTCTGTAGTATTTGACAAAGCATCAGAAATTATGAGAGGTCCAGGGCCGCTGTCCTCTACTTTATGCCTACTAAATACAAGAGATCACACACACAAAGCAAACAGGTCTTCATTGCCAGAAAAGATACTATCCTTTACTGATATTATACCATGTCATCCATAGAGCAGGGTCCCCTATAACTCAGTAACAATCTCTCCAGCACTTGGCCCTAAATGCACCATGAGAGGAGACCATTATAGTAGCATGGTTGTGCCTATTCAGCCAATTCCCTTCCTAGGTTTCAAAAACAGAAGGAAGGGAGTCCAGAGGGCAGTATTTTTAAAGAGGTTATTGGTCACAGTATGCCCCGTTGGCAACTTGAGCAATGGAGGTAAGTACCTCCCACAGGGAGGGGATTATCTGGAACCACCATTTACACAGTAGGAGCCTTTTAACCTGCATACTGAGTGTCAGAAGAAGTTTCAACTCGGAGAGACGAGGTGAGCTGGGTCTGAGTCCTAATAACAGCAACTCAGGGACTGAGGCACAGGCTTCAAGTATTTTGGACCCCATCTCACAGGTAGCCTGCCATAGGGGCTGAATCAGCCTGCAGGACCAAAGTATATGGAACAGGTCACCTGGGAGTTCCTGACACCTCCAACACAGGTCAGACTGAGACAGCTTTGCCTTGGCGAGGACTACAGGAGTCCTGTACCAGGAGTGAATTATCTTGTTCTGTATTAATTGACTACTGGTGTCAGGATAGGCCCCATGAGCTAGTTTTAGGCAAGACTTCCACTCCAGGTTTGTAATAGGGGCATGCAGTGCTTTCTCCCATTTATGCTTGGATTCCTCGGCTTGGGATGGGATGGTGCTCCAAATGGCCGCATATACCCGGCTTGACTGTCCTCTTTCTAGGGCCAGCCAGGACTCTACCTGGGAGATTTGTTGCTCTTGGTGCCGCTTATGCCTGTACATAAGGATGGCACTTCTTATTTGGAGGAATCACCAGAAGTCTTTGGGAGAGATCCCGTAAGAGCTCCACAGGCCCTCAAAGGAATTAAGGGTATCTGTACCAGGAATGAGCATATCTCGATGCAATGAGATACCACCACATTCCCATGAGGGCAATGCAATTGGTTGTTTATTGATGGTAATCTCATTATTGCCCCATAGTGGAGTAAGTCTTATGGGAGATGGGGAGGTGCCCAACTTCTTATGCACCTTGGCCCAATATTCCAGAGAGGGACATATAGTAGGATGAGAGTGAGTGCCCTTAGGAGGATGGTTACAACTTCAGACTTTTAAAAGTTTTAAAATGGTGCTTGCTCTTCTAGGAGCTCCTGCTCCATGTATTTCTTCTATTGTGGTCTGTGACCTGCTATCCATTAATATATTCTTTCTGTGCATTAGAGGTATATGTCTATAAGCCTTAACCAGTTTTACAGTATCTCCTTACTTGTACTGGAGTTACTGGTCCATTCTGCTCAGTGTTCCTCCTTGTAGTGGTAGCAAAACAGATGCACTAAGCCCATCACTCTTGTACCCACGTGGAGTCACATACCAACCTAGTCCTAATCGGCAAGCGTTGATAAGGCAACGCTGTTGGCAGGCAATGGCTTTCCACACGGTACACTGCTAGTGGCAGATTTGGTAAACAATCAGTGAACTGTCAGAAAGTTGGTCTGATTTGTTTACTCGCAGTAGTTATTATTGTTTTGTCCTCCTGCTTTTTCTAATGTGAACAAGCATATAGCTATATACTTATTTTACTCAGATTGTCCTGTTTGGTAATACATTTTGATTTTTTTGTATTGTAAAACATGATTGTTATTTCTATGTTTGAATCTCCATGTTTCTGTATAAAGAATAGGCTTATTATTTAAATACAGTACTTTGAGCCTGGAGGAGAATCCTTTTTGTTAGTTACCCAATGAGAGTTTTTATATGATGTGCGTGTCTCTATGGCTCTGTAATGTAAAATCTGTCTGTGCTCTCTATGGATCTTAGTGTTCATGAATTGGGGAGGGGGTGAAGTTCTGAGAGGAATGGAACAGTGTTTTGATCACCTTGAATTACCCTTTATCAGCAGACCTGCCATTTGAGCTCTTCATTTTGGCCCCATGGGACCACATATGTGCCCATTTCATATATCCAGCATGTTTCTCTCTTCTCTAATAGTTTCTTAAAGTCACCACCTCTGCTTGGCTCCTATACTAACTCAAGTTCCCAGAATCTGTGCTACATTACTGTGCAACTCCTGTTGTTGAAGTGCCTTGCTACAGATGAATTTTCATCTTTTAATCTAATTTTGCCCTTCTGCTCCGAGATTCATTTTTAAGTTCCTGTAAAGTCTTTCCTATATATAGATGGTAACAAAGACACTGCAAAAGGTACACAATGCCCATAGACTTGCAATTCTATGTGTTCTTGTATTGTATACTGCTTTCCTGTCTAGGGATGTCTGAATACTTTTTGTGATGTCTGCCACAAGCCACATATCTGTTGCATGGGAACATTCCATTTCTGAGTGACCCCATCAACAGCTGGCCCTGCCTTAGTTTGTTTGTTTTGTGTTCTGTCTTCATAAGTCTGTCTTTTAATGTTGGAGCTTTTTTTGAGTTACGAATGATTTGCACCACAAGTGACCGAGCTCCACCTTACAGAATTTGAAATAAGGATTTTGTGATTACCCTTGGGACAGTTGCCTTTCTTGACAGGTAAATGTTTTGCCAATTTGTACACCTAAGGTCGGTTAGGTAATTTTCAAGTTTGAACCTACGGAAACTTTGCTTTGTGATAAATTTGGAGCATGAGATCCATTTTTCCTGGATTCGTAAGCAGATGACTATATTGTAATCACTCAGATCATTATGAAAGATGGTGTATGCAATATTTTATGAGGTCTGTTTGTGAGGAACAAGTTGAGTATAGTGCTTTTATCATTATTTTTTTACCTTAAATCTGGTAGGTTCAGAGATAAGCTGTGAGATACCCAGCTCATCATACATGTCCTTTAAGGTATTTGCTCTAGGTATAAGCTAATCTAAGTTCAGGTCATCAAGGATAATAGATTTATTAGGGTTGGTTTTAGTGAGGTTTCTAAGGGTTGATAGGAGTTCTTCTACACCGCCTGCTGGCAGTCTGTAGCAGACAATGATATTCAATACTTCTGATGAGTGCAGTGAAATCCTTATGGCTAATCATTTGAATTCCCTAGGTTTGAATAATGGAAGGAATTCAGTGGCAGGATATTTGGAATTAACATAGATAATAACCCCCTCTCCCCTAATTGGTCAATCCAGTCTAAAGGTGTTAAAGGAAGGAAGCATTATCTGTTGCTCTATAGTGGTACCCTTTAACCATGTTTCAATGGCAACTAGTACATCTGGGTCTGTGGGCATTACCTATTTTTTTACTAGGTTGAGTTTTTTCAGGAGGCTACAAACATTAATCAGCATAATTTTCAGGCCTGGATCTGACGCAAATTCCATTGGAGAGGTAAGAGCATTGGGAGGGCATGGATTTGCTTCAATATTTTCTGAGCTTGACAGTGATAGCATAATACGTTGTTTTTTTTAATTGGTTCTTAGGATTATAAGTTATTTCTTATTGGGAATAGAATTATGTGGCAATAGAGGGGTGGGGTGCTTAGATATAAGATATGGGCAAGATGGGTATGTCATGAAGGTGAGCTAGACTGCCCAGATGGCCAATTTTTGTGGTTAGATGAGGGTATATGCAAGGGAGTTGGAAAATTAATCCAAGAGGAGATGTGGATTGGGGTAAGAATGAGTTTGTATGTGTCTGAGGTGGGGGTGACATGGGCTCTGTATGCTGTGCCTTGTGAGGATGCGATGCAAGCATGAGGATCAATAAGGCTAGCATGATGATTACATTTACACTTGTATATGAACACAAGGTATTGTGGCTTTATGTCTTTTTAGTGATTGATGCTACAATGTTGCAGTTTGAGAGTAGGTGGAAGTCACAAATATTAATGAATTTGGGAGAGCCAAGACAAATGTGGACAGTAATATGACCAATGATTGCAAGGACCTGTCCCTGTGGGTAGTAAGGAGTTGCACCTTGTAGTGGAAGTGTAGTTGAGGAGGTGTGGAAAGTCAGCTGATTGTTTCTGCAGCAGAATGGTATATTGAGTGCACCACCTACTGATTGAGGGAAGAGCAACAGACAGTAATAAGGGTTCTTCTAGGACCCAGGTGGAAGAAATTGAACAGCACAGACGAGATGTACAAAGTAAGTGTATGGGAGGGAGAGGGGCTAGGGTACTATAGGATAACACCTTTGTGGGAATCAGTAATAGGCTGAGTGACCTAGTGGGTACAGTTATGGGCTTCAGAATAGGCTGGGGACCATATGCCTGGACTCAAGACCCATGGGGTGAAAGAAAAGCAAAAAAGAGAAAAGAGGGAAGGGATACATTGGGAAGGCAGAGTATACAGGTGGAAGGGGAAGAGGTGGGATAAGCAGAAGGGACAGCTGAGGACAGGGCAACTACACATTCTATTTAAAATTAAGTGGTTGAAGAGCACAGCGTCCCCTGCTGGCCTAGCAGTATAAGTGGCTAAGGAAGGATTTTGGGAGATTGAAAACTGCTGCAGTGATCACTTGTCACTGGCACCTGACCCAGCCTGCCTATAAAAAAAATGGCCATCCAGGGTGGGAAGGGAATCTGCCATACTAGCAGTGGCTGGGCCACACAACACCCTCCGACACTCCAGTCCCTTGGGAGTACAGGCAGCTGTAGCTCTTTTCTGCTGCTCTGATATTCAAGGGTGGGGTGAGAGCCTCCTACTGAATGGCTCTCATAGCTACAAACTGCCTTGGGGGAAGAAACAAAGAGAAGGTTGTATGGGTCTGTACAGGATTAAGAGTTCAGTGGGGAACAAATGAGGCTTCAGGGCAGGAAAACCAGAGAGAGGGAACAAACAAATCAGGGCCAGCAGTACAATCACAGGCAAAGACACAATTGCACCACCGGTAACACGATCTAAGAGAATACAGCTAAGTAACATGCTTTAAGAGAACACAGCTAAGATCCCTGCAGCCTTATAGCAACCTGAATAATCATTACAATTACAGGTATTCCCTACACAGTCCTAAAGCATTGTTGCAGCTCAGTAAACTACATGGTAAATGTCCACAGGACAATGAGGTAAAAATCAATCTGTTTAGTGCCTCCAACACTCTGTTGTTTAAATCCAGAGACCCCTGTGATCTAAACAACTACAGGCCCATCTCCCTTTTCTTGGTACTATCAAAATTTCTGGAAAAAATCACAAATGCCCAGCTGAAATCTTTCATAAATGATACTAACCTGCTAAACCCAATGCAATCTGGTTTCAGAACTGAACATAGTACAATCACGGCCCTGGCCAAGGTGACAAATGACCGGCAGCGTGAGCTAGAGAACAAAAAATTTGTCTGCGCCATTTTTCAAGACCTTCGACACTGTCGACCACAGCCTCCTTCTTTCTTCATTAAAAGTTATTGATCTTAATTCTAACTCCTTGTGTTGGTTCCACAACTACCTTTCTGATAGGTATCAACAGGTCAAGGCCGAAGGTGAATTCTTCCCCTCAAATCTGTTAAAGAGGCGCCTTAGAGATCCATCCTGGGGCCACTCCTATTTGCCATCTACATCAACAATATAGACGCAGGCATCAATGAGGCGAAAAATTTATCTGTTCGCAGATGATACAGTGATCTACCTAAGCCGTACAACTCCTGAAACTGCCTGTAGCGACCTGCAAGCTGACTTCAACATACTTCAATACCAGCTCCTTAGTAAAAAATTGCTACTTAATGCCAAAAAGACAAAGGCAATGCTATTTTTACCCAGCCTACCCTGCTCAACCCCCCATCACCACCCTCCTAGGAGAAACCCTGGAATTTGAGCCAAAATTCAAATACCTGGGGGTCTGGCTAGACTTCAAACTCTCCTTTGCAGACCACCTGGAGGATTTGTTAAAAAAACTGAGGCAGAGACTAGGTCTCTTCTTCAGGTTAAACTTACTAACTACAGAGGCTAAGAGACAGCTAGTTCAGTCTACGTTCCTTTCCCTACATGATTACGCTGACTTTTTATTCAGCCAATGTGCTACTTCATACCTCGGTAAATTGGACATACTTAACCACAGAGCCCTGCACTTCATCACTGGTCACCCCTTCTCCACCCATCACTGCTCTTTATATGCGGCCATAGGCTGGACCTCCCTATACTACAGATGAAATAAAGATGCAGCTCTCTGGACATACAGAGCTATCACTGGCAAACTTCCGCAGTACATTGTTGATTGCCTGACTCTCAATATGCCTGGAACCAATGCCCCAAGAAGCTGTTCACTGATTTCTCTGAAAGTGCCCAAAGTCCTAATGCATTTTGGGAGAGCTGCCATAGGTTCATTCTACCATCTCACTCTAGAATGTGCTACAGAAATCACTGAAACTGAGAACTCCTGTTATTATTACTGTGTTTAAGCCCTTATACTCAAAATACATTACAGAAGCCTGCAACTGCTTCCAACGATCCTAGCTCTGGAATGTACTACAGAAATCATTGAAACTGAGGACTCCTGTTAGTCTCATTGTGTTTAAGACCTTATACTCAAAATACATTACAGAAGCCTGCAACTGCTTCCAATGATCCTAGCTTACTTAAACCCCCCTTCCACATCCTCCCTGCTTTTCCCATCCTCCTTCCTTCTTGTATCACTGCATAACTTGTCCCTGAGCCACCTATTTATCTGCTGCCCTAAATCTTACCCTCCCTCACCCACCTATTCCTTGTGTACCCACAGCATCTCATTCCTTCGCTCCGAGTATTATCCTAGTTCCAGACCCCCCCCCCACTGGCTGCACACTTCAAGAGACACATGTCTCCCCCTTGATGCGCCTGGGTCTTTTAAACTGACTATGCATGTCTCCGCTTGTAACATCCACTTCAACTAATCTCTTCACTGGACTATAATGCCTTTACCTTACATTAATACTAAACCATGTATGTTGTTGTATCTGGTATACATTTTTACTGACTTGCTACCCTGTTGTTATGTATACACTTAACGAATGTCTTTTATCTGAACCCAAATGTATTTTTACTTATCCTGTCTATTGCAGGCCTACCTGTACTGTTGTAATCTTGCATCTACTGTCTATTTGTCTGCATATAAATGCATTGTTACTTGACTTGTGTAATGTTGGTCCACCTTGTAAATGAGCTTGCTCAATGCTGTTCACCTGGATAAATAAAGAATTTGATTGATTGATTAATTGATTGACTCCAGTGCCTTGGGGAGTGCAGGTAGTTGTAGCTCCGTTCTGTTGCTCCGGTATTCAAGGGTGGGGGGAGATCCTCCTGCTGAATGGCTCTCATAACTATGGACTGCCTTGGAGAGTGCAGGCAGCTGTAGCTCAGTATGGCTTCAGTATTCAAGGGTGGGAGGGAGGAGTCCTGCTGAATGGCTCCCATAACTATGTACTGCCTTGGGGAGTGCAGTCAGCTGTAGCTCTATTCCACAGCTTCGGTATTCAAGGGTGGGACCACAACATTTCTGTCAGATGGCAGGGCTGATATGGATTGCTGTTTATTGAAACTGCATGAAAAAGTCAACACCAACATGCTGAAGACAGATTCCAGGCAAAATAAAAAAAAGAATCAAGTACAGTCACCTCTATCATCATTTTCAATGTCTTCAATGTTGTCTTCATCTTTCACATACTCCAATTCTTTGTGGTCAATACTTAAACAGGCAGGAGTTTCTGCACATCAACAACTAGAATATAGCAGCCAATTACAGATGCCAGCTGCTAATATGGTCAGCATCTATATGGATGATGCAGAGCAGGTTGGCTCTGATAAGGACCTCTTAATGGCATACTGGCCACATAAGGTTGCATGGTGGCCTTCTCTGGCTTCTGTCACACTGGAATAGTTAACATGCCCTTGTTCTAGTGTAACATCAGAAAGGGTATTCAATGCTATGGGTACCTTTGTGTCCAGTCTTCAGTATAGAGAGGCTGACATACATAAATATGAAGAAAACAATGAATTCCATCTCAGTGGTCTGCTGCTAGCACTGGTTTACCAAATGGGAGTGGGGAAGATATGGATGAGGAAGAGACTCAGGGTATATATTCTGGTGGTTAGGATATATCAGAAAGGCATATGCTCACTTGAGAGATTTGTGCTTTCATGACCGCTACCTCTGCCATCATTATGACAATCACCACCACCGCTACAATTTTTATTTTTCCTTACTGCTCAAAATATCACCAGCTCAGTACAGTATTTGTCTGTTTATGTGGCAATATAGCCTAGTGGTTAAGGGCACTGAGCTGCAAACCTAGAGACCTGGGTTTGAATCCCATCAGCCACCAATTGCATACTGTGTGACCTTGAGCAAGTCACTTAACTTCCTTGTGCTCCCAGGTCACACCTGGAAACAAGATCCAGCTTAATGTGCCTTTCCTACTCAAACAATATTTCTTATCTTACTGCATCCACTGCTGTGTGTTTAAATCTCACTCATTTATTCATTTAATTGACTTACTGGGACCACATCAGCATGTACACAAATGTTTCCTACCATTGTTAACAAATACAAGAATGAGCACATTCACCTATATTATTACTGCATATCCTGTGCTTTCTCCACAAAAGCAGCAACTATATATATATATATATATATATATATGGGATACATGATAGGCAGGAGTGGGGTATGGAAAATATTCTCACTCCTGCAGAGTGAGCTGTGTAATATGAATAAAAAAATTTGAAAATACACAGCTCAGGAGGCAGGAGTGAGAATATTTTCCATATCCTATGATCTGCCCATCATGTGTACAATTTATACCACAGGGGTGAGAGCTTTAGGAAAATTTTTTCTGATTCTGTGTGTTTTCTGCTCATTGTGTGTGTGTGTGTTCTGAATGGACTGGGAGTCAGAAATACAGGTGAGTGTGTTTTGCAAAGCTAATTGAGTGAGTCATAGGCTCAGTGAGAAAGACAAACTGCTGCATTTAGCACTGAGAAACAGAACCTGCTTTGTAAGACTTTCATTAAGAATTCAGGTTGTTTTGAAGCTGAGATCAGCACAGTAATGGGCTAGCAATGTTAGAAACACAATGGGACATGGGTGAGAGTCTTTGGTAAAGCTAATTGAGTAAGTTGCAGCTTCAGTGAGAAAGAGAAACTTTTTCTGAAGCAGTTTCCTTTAGAATGCAAGCTGCAGTGCATTTATCCTCACTCTGGTGACATCAACGGAGTATGGATAAATGTTGATATCCTCACTCTGCTGGTGTCATCAGGATTTATCCTCACTGCAGTGGAAATAACACAGGATATCCTACTGAGAAAGCTCTCACCCCGTGTATGTATATGTGTATGTATATATATATATATATATATATATATATATATATATATATATATATATATATATATACAGTATATGTATATGTATATCTGTATATATATATATATATATATATATATATATATATATATATATATATAGTATATATATATATATATATATATATATATATATATATATATATATATATTTACACACTCTATTTGCTATTTGATCTTTCACCTGTACTGTTATGTTTGTAATAGTGATGAATTTAGTTAATTGTCATGTGTCTCCTCCACCAAAAAAAAAAAAACATTTTTGGTTGAAAAATGAAGAGTGAACAGCACTAAGAAATGATGCACCACACCCAACTGTTTGGATGGTTGTCCCAATGTTCTGTTTGTGTACAACAAAGAATTATTTTTATTACTGTTTACCACAGGATGACATATATTACTACATTGTTTGATGCATATTATTGTAGTGACTCTCAAGCTTATATGTACTGTAACAATAAATCCCTACTTCACCAACACCTGATGTTAGCATTCTACTAGTGGTGAGATATTCATTGCCAATCTCAGTATGTCACAATGTTTATAAAATTTAACTTTAATGTTTTTTGTTCCTTCTGATCTCCTGGAGCAAGGACAGTGCATCCACAAACAAAAGATCACAGCTCATAAAAATTTTAAAATTCAATGGAAGCTATTGAATATACCAGCACTGATATCAGATTCAGGTGATTTCCTGAATTCTGGTTTCTTCAAATGTTAGCTTGGAAGGCATCATAATCAGGAGGATACTATACAATGTACTGCTGAAAACAGTAACATTAAATGAACACATTTTTAGAAACTGCAAATTGGGAACAGGAGCTCCATACTTGTAACTGTTTGGCTTGAATTTTCACTTTTTATCACTGATCAAAATTTTGTAATATCAGTACACAGAACATTTAGAAAACACGTGTTTTTGTTACAAATATTTCACTCATTCAGTAGAAGAAAGATCAGTGTGAGCAACACCCTTTGCCTATATCAATGCTCAAAATTTCATAACAGCACAAGAATTTACTTAAGTTACTTAAGTAGGGAACTATGAGATCCTTTGAATGTATAGTCTTTCAAGAGTTTGCAGGTGTAGGTTGCAGGATCTTTCTCATCAACTCACCACCAAGAGTTGGGAAGGAATTCCTGCAGAAAGTCAAGGATTTCATCATATAACTGGTGTTGGAGTCTCCCAGGTGGATTATTCTGGGGGACTTTAATGCCTGGTTCAATGACGAACTCTCACTGTTTGGACAAGACGTCTTGCAATTGATGGGTTCATTGGGCCTAACACAGGTTGTTACTTCTGCAACCCATATTCACGGCTATTCATTGGACTCAGTTTACTCTGTTAATTAAGACACTAGAAGGTGTCTGCCCATATGGTGCGCCTCCCACTCCTAGTGGGTATATCGGTCATTGTTATTCCCAAACCAATTTAAATACTTATCAAGTTTGACTTTAAATTCTGAAACTTTTTTTGATTTGACCACATTGTATGGTAGTGAATTTCACATTTTTGAAGCCCTTATTGTGTAAATGTTCTGTCTCATATTAGTGTTAGCTTTAGGATAACATTTTTTATTATGGCCTCTAAGGTCTGCATTTCTAGCCATATACCTGAAACCGCACTGTTCTTTTAAATCATTATTATTCAGTAATTTAAGAGTTGTAATGTCACCTCATGATTTTCTTATCTCTAGTGATACTAGGCCTGTCCTTTGCAACCTAGATTCATATGTTACATTTTTTAAATCAGGGATTAATTTAGTTGTTCTTCTTTTTACTGATTCCAGTAGTTTTTTATCCTCTTTGAAGTGGGGCTCCAAAATGTGGTACAGAAGTCCAGATATTGCCTGATACAAGTACAGTACACTGGAATAATAAATGATTCTCTTCTGTTGATAAAGGTTCTCCTATTTCTATTTAATATCATGTTAGCAGTTTGTATTTTATGCTTGCACGGGTCTTTTGAAATGAGGCCAGTATTAACTGTGACACCCAAGTCTCTCTCTTTAACTGAATATTTAAGTGCTTTCTTGTTTAAAAAATAGGGATATATGGGGTTATTAGAGACAAAGTGCAGAACTGTGCATTTACCTTCATTCAGAAACATTTTATTTTTAATTCGCTATTGTTCAATGTTTAGTCAATCCTTACATATAACTTTATGTTTCTCTGCTGTATCGACCTCGCCCCATAATTTCCTGTCATCTGCAAATTTGACTGGGATACTTTGGATGTTTTTATTAATGTCTCCTATAAAGATGTTGAACAAGGTGGGTTCTAGAACAGAACCCTGCGGTACCTCACTTGTAACACACCTCGGATCAGATAAGTCTTCCTACTTGGGATGGAGGTCTCCAACCTAATGATGGAAGTGGTTGCCTGATTGGACCACCATACTGTGAGGTTCAAGTTCAAGGCACCCCCCCAATAGACCTCCTCCTATGGAGATGGTCCAGTACCGTCCTTTAAGGGAACTCTCCCCACAGGGTCTGATGAATGTACTGGACCTATCAGGTATGATGAGTGTGTACGAGAAGCCAGGGGAGTTGATGCTAAACTATAATAGGATTATCATCAATGCCCTTGACTCTCTGGTACCTGTCCATGCTTGACCCCTCACCTCTCACCAGAAGTCCCCTTTGTTTGATGAGCCTGTCAGTGGGATGAGGAGGAGGAGTTGAATGTTAGAGAGACACTGGAGGAAGACTAGTTTGGAGTAGGACAACTTTATATTGATTGCCCATTATAAAGATTATCGATCAGCAATCTCCTGTAAGAAGGCAGAGTTCCTGTCCGTGGATATTGCTGCAGCAACTAACAGACCAGCTCAGCTCTTCCACTCAGTCGATAGGTCATGCAATCCAACCTGTCTTCAGTCTGGGGGAGCCTTTTCACAATCAAGATGTAATGATTTTGCTCTGTTCTTTGTCAATAAGATTACCTCAGTGAGATCAGAAATCCAGTCAGTGCACTCTAATGGGTCTGCAGTAATGGACTTGATGTTGCAGCCACTTAGTCTGTCTGGTCTGATTTCAACCAGTTGACTGTCATTGATATTGGGAACATTGTCCAGGGGTTGCAACCAACCTGCTGTAGTTTGGATTCAGGACCAAAGCGCTATATATTTATTATATGTATATGTGTTTATTTTATGTAAAATGCTTTGATTCTCTAGATAATTTTGCTATATAAATAAAAGATTGATTGATTGATTGATAAACATGGAAGTGCACCAAAGGTGCTTCTAGTCTATAACCCCCCCCCCACTATCAGTGGTCAGTCATTGAGATCCCAGTTATCCATTTGTAGGTCAAGGTTATTCTTAAAATTCCTGCTTAGCTCTCACAAATGCAACTGCCACTAGTCTAGTGTAAAAAAAAATATATATATATATATATATATATATACTCTGTTTGACAATGCTCACTGAGCGGCTCCCCCCCTTCCTTTCCCTACTTATTCCTCCTCCCCTATCTCCCTCCTTCTACCCCACCAGCTCTCCCGACCATAAGTTTTGCACCTTTTGTTATCTTTTGCTTGTTGGAGATTGAACTCTATTGTAACAAAACTGTAATTGAACTGTAACTTTTTGTTTGTAAGTACTGTGTCCCTTGTACTACTGTTCTGATGTCCTCTTTGTGACGAGGTCTTTTGTAAATGAGCCTCTGGCTCAAAGGTTTCTAAACTGATGTTTAACTAAATAAATAAATAAATAAAATTGTTTGAAGTTGGAGAATCAACTGTTTTTGTGTTAAAATGTTCCAATACTTAACAACTCTGATGGTACAAAAGGTCCCTCTTATTTGTCTTAAATGGGTTTCTCCATACTGTAGTTCTTTGTTATGTAGTCTGGTATTGTACTCAAACTTTGTTATTGTCAAATCAAGTTCTTGCATATAGTCTGTGTCATTAAAATGACTGTATAGGAGTATTAGTGTTCCTAATAGTCGTCTCCTTTGTAGACTATGAAGTCCCATTTTTTTAATCTATTGGTATAGTATGCTGCTTTGTAACCACTTATAATTTTGGTATGATGTCTCTGCACTTTTTCAACCTAATTAATGTCTCCTTTTTGGTATGGGGACCAGATCTGCGGGCAGTAATCCAGATATGGGCATGCCAAAGACCTGTAAATTGGCAATATAATAGTGCTGTTTCCACTTACAAAGTTTCTTTTAATTCACCCTAGAATCTTTAGAGCCTAAGCTGAGACTGAGGAGCAGCATGATCTAAAAGAGAAATCTTTCTGAATTATCATACCAAGGTCCCTTTCCTCCGTGACTGATCTTAGTACCACACCGTTTAGTTTGTATGTTGTAAAAATATTTCGGTTACCCATGTGTATAACAATGCATTTGGCAGGATTAAAGGCCATGTCCCATTTTGAAGCCCATGAGGTGACCTTATCTAGGTCTTTCTGGATTGTACTGGTGTCATTGGTATTGATGGCCCTACCCCCAATCTTTGTGTCATTGGCAAATTTATTTACTATGTTGTGAAGGCCATGGTGCATATCCCCAAAATAAATGTTAAACAATAGTGGTCCCAAAACAGAACCCTGTGGAACTCCACTTGTCACCACTATGGAATCAGCTACACAGCCATCTATATTTTAACTTACTGAACTGTATCTATTGAGAAAACAGATGTGCAATGAATGTGGAAAAGAACAAAGGTACCTTACCCATATGTAGTGATGTACTAAATTAAAAATGTCTCCCAGTGAAATATTTTGCTTAATCCCCATATGTCACGAAACATTTTGTGGTCAAATTCCCGGCAAATGGGATTTCACCCGAATGCTAATTTCATGGTGAAATACAGAATTTTGCCACATGCAGGTGAAATTCTGCATTTGAAAGCCGGGGATGATAATAGTTAAAAAAAGTGTTTTCCTCACTCCCATCCAGGCCAACATTAAAATCTTTGTCCTCACTGTCATCCCCGGTGTTTGGTGTCTAGTGGTCCCATCCCCCTGTCCAATTGCTAGCCCAATATGAAGAATCCCCTCCCATCAAGATTCAACCCCATCCCCCATCCAGTATTAGAAACAAAATTACATTTCCCTGGTGTCTAGTGACCCCACCCCCTGGCAGATCACCGGCCAAATGAAGATTGACCCCCCTCGAGATTCACACTCATCCCCCCCTTTGTCTGTAAATGCCGCCACCAAGCCCAACACTGGGGCCAACATCAGTCATCTCGTCTTCATCATGAGTAAAAAAAAAAACTTTCCTGTTGTCTAGTGGACACCCCCCACCCTGTCTGGTAGTAACCCCACCCCCATCTAGAACCCCAGTGGGACAGGCGCAGTCCTCCACTCACCTCCGCGGCAAGTAGCCAGACTGAGCATTTTTACAAATGAGCCCAACTGAGCCCTTTCAATGAATTAGCACATGCACATGCTCATTCATTGAAAGGGCTCATTCGGGCTCATTTGTAAAAGAACACAGTTGAGCTGCCAGCCATGGAGGTGAGTGGAGGGCTGTGACAGTGGCCTGCTGAGGTCCAAGATGAGAGGTGCAGAATGGGGTGGGGTTAATACCAGACAGGTTGGGGATCCACTAGACATTAAAAAAGGAAAGCCAAACAAGGACGGTAGTAACCGACTTTAGGGGTGCAGACTTCAGGGAGATGGGAAGGATCCTTAAAGATCATCTGGACAAGATAAGGCCAGATATGAATGCTGACAATAGGTGGGGGATCGTTAGGAGGGGAATACAGGAGGTTACCAGATCATGCACAAGGGAAAGGCGTAAGTTCGATAAGGCCAGAAAACCCTGCTGGTGGACCCGGGAGGTACAGGAGGTAGTGAGGGAAAAGAAGGCGGCCTATAGGTGATTCAAGTGGTCATTGAGTGAAAGGGATCAGGAGGAATATGAGCTGACAGCAAGAGAGTCACCAGAGTGGTGAGAGCAGCTAAGGCAAAAAAGGAGAAATCCTTGGCCAGTGGGATCCGGAAAGGGGACAAGGGGTTCTTTAGATACATAGGGGAACAAAGGAAAGTAAGGGAATAGATCAGCAAGAAAAGGTTAGGGGATGGTTGGGCACAGGAGGTAGGGGAACAGGCAGAAGTCCTAAATGAGTACTTTGCCTAGTTTATACCGGGGGTGATGGAAGGGCTATGTCTTGCAAGGGGAGTGGGGGCATACCAGAGCAAGAGGTGGGACTGGTAGAGACCAAGGGCCCTGATGGGTCTGGGGAAATGGATTGGCCACCACAGACAGGTGGTGGCCTAGCAATGCAGGGAGAAAAGGGAGAGGATGAGACTGAAATCCCAGTAGAGACTAAGGGAAGCCCTCAGATCCCTTCGAACTGAGAAAGTACCTGAGCCAGATGAGATACAGCCCAGGGTGCTGAGGGAACTGGCGGTCATCCTGACAGTCCCTCTAGCAGAGATTTTTAACACCTCTGTGAAAACTGGGTTGGTGCCCCAAGACTGGAGGGTGGCCCATATCATGCTGATCCACAAGGGGGGATCAAGAGCGGATGGAGGAAGTTACAGACCCATTAGCCTGACATCAGTGGTTGGCAAGGTGATGGAGGGTATTGTTAAAGAGAGGCTAGGAGGGTTACTGGAGCAAACTGGGTACTTGGACAATAGGCAGCATGGCTTTGTCACGGGAAGATCATGCCAGACAAATCTTGTTGAGTTCTATGACTGGATGATGAGAGCCCTGGACCAGGGCAGGCCAGTGGAAGTCATTTTTCTGGATTTTAGCAAGGCATTTGATTCGGTACCCCACGGTGGTCTGCTAGCTAACCTGAAGGAAATGGGGGTAGGGAGACAGTTTCTAAGATGGATTGGAAATTGGCTCTCTGAGCATACTCAGAAGGTCGTGGTTGGAGGGTTAGCCTCATCCCCAAGGTGGGCTACTAGTGGTGTTCCCCAGGGGGTCAGTGCTGGGGCCACTTCTATTCAGTGCCTATATCTCAAACATCAGGATTGGGATCAGGAGTAAGATGAGTCTCTTTGCAGATGACTCAAAGTTAGGTGCAGTGGTGGATGGGGAGAAGGGGAGGGTGGCCTTGCAGGAGGACCTGGAGACTCTGGAAAGGTGGTCTGGAAAATGGAAACTAAAATTCAATGTGGGGAAGTGCAAGGTTCTGCACCTGGGAGTCAGAAATCCAGACCAGGGGTATACCGTGGGAGGAGACATAACTCAAGTCATGGAGGGTGAGAGAGATCTGGGGGTAGTGGTAGACGTCAAAATGAACAACTCAGAGACCTGAAGGAGGGCAGCGGCAAGGGCAAATAGGATGCTGTGGTGCATCGCCAGGAGGATTACCTCCAGAAAGGTGGAAGTGATCCTTCCACTATACAACTGCTTGGTTGGGCCACACCTCGAGTATTGTGTACAGTTTTGGAGACCACATTTAAAAAAGGACATTACACTCCTAGAGAGGGTCCAAAGGAGGGCAACCAAAATGATCTGGGGCCAGGAGGAGAGGACCTATGAGGAGAGACTCAAGGAGCTTGAGATGTACTCCGTCGAGGAGAGGAGATACAGGGGGGACATATTAGAGGTCTTTAAGTACATGAAAGGGATCAATAAAGGAGGCCCAGTCAGGGTGCTCAAAAGGAAGGAGGGTGGGGCAACAAGATGTCATGGGTGTAAGTTGGAAGGGGGCAGGCTCAGAGGGGAGATGAGGAGATGTTATTTCACAGAAAGAGTGGTGGAGCCACGGAATGCAAAGCCCAGGGAGCTGGTAGAGATGGAGACTATGGACGGGTTTAAGAGGGGATGGGACAGGTACATGGGAAAGGTAAATCTGACCAGGCCCAATACAGGTGGAACATCTGGGACTGGAGACAGTATAACCCAAGGGGAAGGGGGCACCAAAATTGGGCCTCAATGCGGGTGCTGACAATCGAGCAGACTCCAGAGACTGTTAGGCATATTCTGTTGGCATTTTAGTATGTTAGTATATTTTTTTATTACACAATGAAGATGAGATGACTGTTGTTGGCCACAGTTTTGGGCTAGACAGCATCAGTTATGGACAATGGGGGGATGGTGTGAATCTTGGGGGTCATTAATCTTCATTTGGCTGGTGACTGGCTGGGGGTGGGACCACTAGACACCAGGGAAATGTATTTTTATTTCAAATTCTGAAGTGGGGACAAGGTTGAATTTTGGTGAGGGGGGGGATCTTCATATTGGGCCAGCAATAGGTCAGTGGGGTGGGATCACTAGACACCAGGGATGACAGTGGGGATAAATATTTTAACATTGGCCTGAGCAGGAGGGGAAAACACTTTTTTATTTAAAATATTTTTTTGTCTGTGTACTTGAAATTCCATATTTCACACCGGTGAAATTCTGGTGAAATGCACGAATTTCACAAAATATTTCATGGGGTGAAGTTCCTGATTTTGCCAGAATTTCACCCGTGAAATTAAATTTCACTGCATCCCTACCCATATGCTGTGGACTTGGTACAAACATTGCAAATACCCTGTAGAAGACTGATTGGTATGAACAACACCCTGTGCTTATATCAAGGCTGATAATGTAATAACAGTGCAAGCACCGAGATAACAGTGTGTAATGAATGTGGGAAAAGTAATGAATATACTGTGCCCATAAGCTATGTCCTCGGTACAAATATTGCATGTACTGTGGAAAAGAATATACAGTGCAATTATTGAGAAAAGAAGGTGTATGCAATCACTGTGTGGACACAGAAAATGTTACGTCAGCTGAAGGCATTATCAGAAGGAACAATACAAACATGGATTAAAAGCTGTGAAGCTCATGTGGATGATACTTCATACTACTGATGATGAGTGATGCCAATTGTGACACTTGGACAGCTGGTTCTGATTAATCTATGCTTTTGTAATATAAAATGTGTTATTGAGTGTCTCTCATGAGACACGCTGAGATAACCTATGGGATGACCACCCCCAGGTATCAGTTCAAAAGACAGGATATGTTAAAACAGCAGATCTCTGTAAGGTAATTAACTTGCAAAAAATCATATTTTATAGCCTTATTTAGGATCTGGGTTGTTTGAAGCAAAGAACTAAATATCCATTTTATGACGTCCTCAGGAAAGACAGTTCATTTCAACCAGAGCTGGAAAAACTGTGTTACAGCTAGGTGAGAAAACCACTGAGTTGTAAAAGCTCTTTGATGTCTTTGTGAAAGCAGGAAACTGCTCCTGGATGAAAGAAGACACTGGAAAATCACAGACTTGATTGGGAAGTCATGTGAGTAAATGAGTTTTTGCTGATGTCACCTATTTAATTTACCTTCTGAAGTATATGATATCCTGATTGTATCATTTTTAATAAACAAAGGAGGAGCTGGGTGACATCATGGAGAAGGCAGGTTCAAGACAGTTTTTTTAATTATGCTGTGACTGACCTTTAGAGACATACATTCTTGTTTGAACTCTTTTAAAAACATTTATTTTACACACTGTTAGGAGGTATACATTAGAGAGACAAGTCTAAGTGTACTGTGGTAGGAATTAACACTTTTAAACCTTATTCTTTTAAAAGATTGTATGTTTCGTGATATATTGTTCTGTATTTACATTTTACGTATGTTTTATCTATTTTAAGTAAAACCTCTTATTTCAAGAGACTACTTTTTGTGCCTTTGAAATTCTTTTTTTGACAAGTGAAGCATATATGGTTAAAGCTGACACTATGCATAGCTTATTGGTTTACCAAACTGGGAAAAGGTAAGAGTTCATTCTGAGGTAGAGTTTTTAAGAGTTCATTTTGTACACCTGGTTAGGTGTCCATAGGCGAAAGATATCTAGCCCCCTGAAGAGCAGAATTATCCGAGTCTGTACATTGGGTATGCTAGCAAGAGGTTCACAGTTTGAATCCCTCTAGAACTTGAGACCAAAGGTTGATTCGAACCCACAAAACAGACAGGAGGGTTACCCTGTTTCTGTTCCTGTTCACAATACTATGCTCGGAGGTTGGCACTGTGGGAGCAGAGGGCTTGACCTGCTGAGTGGGGTTGTGTCACCAATATTCAGCACAGAGTCAGCCTTCATATCTCCATCTAACAGGCAAGTACAATTGTGACATATTTTGTGTTAATATTATTGCTTTTCTAGGTATAATAAACCCTGAAATGACTATTCGATGTTTGATAGAAGCTCATCTGTTAACATTGGGACATGTCAGCTGTAATTTTTATGTACCGTAGGCTGTGTTCAGGCAATTAGCAGTGTGTTATCAGTGCTGATTGATATATTGGTGAGTCAGGGACCCAGTATAAGGACCACACTATGTTGCTACTGTCCCAGAGATGGCTCTTGTTTCTCTGTGGATCAAGTATTTCAGTGTTTCCTCCAGGTTTATGCTGGTCTCCAGACACAGTGTGTAAATAATCAGTGTGGCACTGCAGCAATACTGCATCCAGTGAAAAGGTCTGGCAAGTATCAGACATGGCTTGTGCCAGAGTAGAACACAAACATTGCATCACTGCACACTTGCAATATTATGTGACAAATGTGAAGAGATAAAGGAAAACATTCAGCACCAAAGGCCATAGGCTCGAGAGTGAGGCTGGTCCCAATGTGCAGTTTATGTGCAGGAACATTTTGGTTTACATACCTAGTAATACTGACTTGTTACAGACTACTTTTGTTTATTTCTAGGCTGACATCTTCTGTTACTACAAACTCCAGAAACTCCTGGAGCTGACATCTGAGCAGTGGGGTTGCAGTAGGATATTCAATAGCCTACAGTCCATTTTAAAGTACTTACAGCAGAAGTCGGCACTCAGGCACTTCCCGAGTTCAGTTCATTTCAAATTTGAATTGATGATGAAAAGTAGCCATTGCCCATTACCAATGATTGGAGGCAAAAAAATACGTTATTAACATCCAAAAACACAGGATAAAAAACAGACAGGATAAAAGTACAAGCAGGATGCCACCACACCAGATGGCCAACCCCTCCCTGATGAAATCTCACAATGACAACAGTCAAATTTTTCACGATTGAGAAAGTGCTTTTTGGTGCGAAAATGTTTGACTGCTGTCTATCATGAGATTTCATCCATGCAACCAGGGCATGTTCCCAAACTCACGGGGCTAACTTTGCTAGTGCCAGAGGTAGCTCAAACAATAAAATTTAACTGATCAATGAACATTAAAAAAAAAACAAAATTCAGTCTGAAAGAAATACATGAAGCCCACCAGGATGAAGCACAGCACAGCAGAATTCTGCAGTCGAGTTACTGCAGCAAACAACGCAGTTTCAATGGGAATTAATCCCTTTTGTCATGCGGTAAACCAGCGACACTGTGCTCATTCTGGCAGGCTTCACTGTTGTTATCATTTGCTAAGAATAATTAAAATATAAAAAGAACAATCATACCTAATACTTTTGGATTCTGCCACCTTCTTCCTGGAGCATTTGGAACTGGAAGTGGTTACTGTCCCACCAAGAATCTCTATCACCTCGGCTTTCCTTCTCTGAAGGTCATCCCATTTAAGTTTCAGCTGCCTCACACTTCAGGACTGGCAACCTTTTTTATAATTGTTTTCTCCTGATCTTCACCCAGATTTTGTCATGCTCGCTCACTGATACCTTTGGGCCAAAGAGACTGCCAACATTTTGGTTCACCTCAGTGATCATTAGACTCACGTCTGCCTGCCTGAAAGGCTTTGCACATTTTGCACATTTCTTTGCTGTTCCCTGCTGGTAGGTTGTTTTCTTAGAGGTTTTCTTACTATTGCTGACTACTTGTATCAGCCAATGTTACAAATACATTTTGGCAAAAGTAATACATTGTAGACAAAATGTCTTTTCTGCTGCTCTCTGGCCTCATCCGAGCCTCTCTCTGTTTACTGCTACTGCTTCTGACATGTCTCCCTCCACTTTCACTGTCAAAGTGAAACTGCAAGAAAAACTTGTGTATACCATGGAATTATCTTCCAGGTTTGTATGTTTTTCCCCAGTTTACAAAATTGTGTTAAATGAATGGCGTAATATCATTCCGGCAATTGAATTAGACGTAACTGAAGAACGGCAGAATATAAATTTGTAGTTGTTAACAAACTTTGCAGTTTATATTGTGAACTGTGTTACAAACTGTGGAAACAATGTGTGTCAAATTTAGATGACATGATACAGTTCTGCTATTTGAATCTGGGAAAATAAGTGAAAAATCTGCAGTTCTTTGAGCTTTTAATTTTTTGGTTTCATCTACTATTGTATATCTTCCTTCTTTGTGGACCTGTATCACCCATCCAGAATGACCATCCCAGACCATCCCCAAGATAACCTGTGGACATACTAGGCAGCATACACCCCTACCTGCCAATATGGCTTACCCCCCATGCAGGGGAGTCAGTGAAGCAGGGCACCAGCTGCTGCACAAGGATTCAATTCCAGGTTGGGCAGTCACATTGCCACTGCAGGGCCTGTGGAGGATCAGTCCTTCAAGCCCCAGCCTGCAAATTGTTCAGCATTTTCTCCTCATGGGTCTCTGAAATGTTGGCCTGCAGAAGTGACTGAAGCATGCATGTCATCCGCTAGCGTATCACCACTAATTGAACCAGTCCTGAGTACACTGCCACTTGTGGTCATCAAGGCTGCAGTTAAGAAGTAGCACACAATACCCTTCCTTCCTGGAGGAGGACAGTGACCTCTAGAATGCGAAATCTTCCTCCCCTCTGATTCAGGCCCAATGACTCTGGCTTTGACAATAAGCATCATACACAGTCCAACAAAACATTCAGCAAATATCTGCATACATGGTGATGAACAGTACATACAACTGCCACCAGCATCAAAGTTTACTCACATGTCAAATTTGTGAGGTGTCATCCTGCCACATCCATGTTGTTTGCAATTGTTTGTGTTTGCAAAACAATTGTTGTTCTGTGCTCCCTCTCTTTGCACACATATCACTGCTGATGATACAGCTGTTACTGCCATGATGATGTACTGAGAAACTTCCTTATGGCATGTCCATCACAAGTGTGATGGTTAAGTATCTGGTATGATACAACTTTTTCCATAGTAGTATTTCATCCAATATTGTGTCTTGGATTTTGTAGTATAGACAGACTGATGGAAAGGGCTGGGTGGGTTGGTATGGCCGCATTTAGTTTTGTATATATTTGTAAAACAATTATTTTTCTGTGTTCACTCTCTTTCATGTGTATAACAATGGATGATGTTGCTGATACTGCCATGGTGATGTACTGAGAGCCTTCCACATGGCATGT
The DNA here is from genome assembly GCA_016271365.2 of Neoceratodus forsteri. NCBI lineage: Eukaryota > Metazoa > Chordata > Ceratodontiformes > Ceratodontidae > Neoceratodus > Neoceratodus forsteri. The sequence goes on along the minus strand of CM057449.1, from coordinate 802,877,250 downwards.
CCATCGCAAGTATGAAGGTAAGTATGTGGTTTTATACAACTTTTTTTCCCATGGTAGAGGCCTTTCACCCAAGTTTGTTCCTTGGATTTCATAGCGTAGTCAGATTGATCGAAGGGGCAGGATTGATATGAGTGGCCGCATTTGGTTTTAATATGTTTTTAAAACAATGTTTTTTTGGCTCTCTCTCTTTAAAGGCATACCACTTTTGGTGAGGCTGATGATGCTGCCATGATGATGTGCTGAGAGTCTTGCTTATGGCATGTCCACCACAAGTGTGAAGGTTAAGTATCTGGTCTTATACACATGTTTTTGTTCCACAGTAGAGGCCTTTCATCCAGTTTTGTACCTTGGATTTTGTAGTATAGGCAGGCTGATGGAAGGGGCTCAGTTGATGATGTAGCCACATTTAGATTTGTGTGCAGTTATAAAACAATTGTTCTTCTGTGTTCACTCTCTTTACATACATCTAACTATTGATGATGATGCTGATACTGATACAGTGATGTACTGAGAACCTTCCTTATTGCATGTCCTTCACAAATGTGAAGTTAAGCATATGGTTTTTTATAACTTTTTGTTTATGGTAGAGGTTTTTCATCCAAGTCTGCATCTTGAATTTTGTAGTATAGGTAGGATGATGAAAGAAGCAGGGTTGGTGTGGGTGGCTGTATTTGATTTGTGCATGTTTGTAAAACAATTTTTACAGGCATATCACTATAGATAATGCTGATGACAAAGTAGTTAGTAGTGTGTGTCTGCAAACAATTAGGTTTTTTGGTCTCTCTCTCTACAGACATGTAACTGTTCATAGATTCATAGAAATGTATGAGTCAGAAGCCATAAGGCCAAATGAACTCTACCAGTTTCTACCTCAGGAATAAATTATTATTGTTGTCCATGAATGTATCTAAAGATTTCTTAAATTTACCTAACGTATCATTGGATACCACTTCAATGGGAAGTCATGACGATGTAGACAAAGGTGACACTAGCAATGTGCATGCTCACCACGGGCACCTTCCAGACACCAGTGGGTGACACCACTAGCATCACACAGTCCACCACATCCCATCTCCTTACCGGTCTGCTGCCACATACTTCAGAGTACATCAAATTCCCAAGCACTGAGGCAGAGTGGACAGAAACCATGCAGCACTTCCACAGGGTGGCATGCATGCCAGGCATGCTTGGGCCATAGACTGTACCCATGTGTTAATATGTGCACCATCTGGCCCAGAAGGAGTGGCATACATTGATAGAATGGGCTACCACTCTGTTAACTGCCAGGTGGTGTACAATGCCACAGAGCATATTACTAATGTGTGTGCCACACACCCAGGAACTGCACATAATGCCAATATCTGGCACCAATTGGCCCAGTGCTGCCTGTTTGAGGGTGGGGGAATACCCAGCGGCCACTTAGTAGTTGAGTGGGGCATGACAATAGGCCTACACAGCACATAAAGACACACAATACAGTGTGCGTATGTGCTGTGCATGAAGCAGACAGGGTCCGCCATGCCAAGCAGGGATGCAGCACCATGGTCCGTGTGTGGCCGCTGCACTGTGAACCACATGTGGCATGTGTGCTGGGCAAGGGGGGCAGGTCCTTGGACACACACTGCAACCACATGGGTACAGGCAGGCAGTGCCACAGGGCATAAGTCAAACACATGCACTGCGGTGTCTGGCTGTGAAAGATCATGGCATGCCAGACACGTGCCCATCCTGCAACACACAAGTGGTGCACACAATTACTGCAGGGTGCGTGCATGCCCTGTGTGCCAAGTGGTGGGGGGGCAGGATGTGGGCAACACAGAGTACTGGCAGACATGTAGCAACAATGGGTTGTAGGAAACCTGCACATGACAGCTGTATACATAATGTTATCTCTCTTCCATAGGTGACAGTGCATACCCTCTATGGCCATGGCTGCTCACCCCCATATGCCAGCCCACATCTGTGCTGGAGCAACAATACAATGAGGCACACGCCATGACATGCAACATCATTGAGCATGGTTTGGTATGCTCAAGATGAAATTCAGATGCCTGAACAGGTCTGGTGGTGCCCTACAATACAGCCCAGAGAAGGTCTGTGGCATATTCCTGGCATGCTACACAACATTGCCTTAGACCATGGAATCCATGTCCAGCCTGAGTCAGGCAACAGCACAGAGGATGAGGGGAAACAGGCTGGGGGTGGGCAAGAATGCCACAACCGTAGGGACCCATGGCTGGTTACCTGAGCGAGGTGGCACAGGGACACAATCGTGGAGGAGCACTTCAGAGACTGCAAGTGGGTAATAGAGTGGGACACTGTGGGGTTGGCCAATGTCCTGTGGTAATGGGGAGGATCACATGTTATGTCCAGCAGCTGTGGCATGGCAGACAGGCACACAGTGTTGTGGGAACACACACATGCAAGTGGGGCCACAGCCAAACAGTCATGTCCGGTCCTACATGGGTCATTGCAGTGTATGGCATGGATGAGTGTACAATACCCGCACACATGCAAAGTGGACACACAAGGCAGCACTCATCACAATCATGCCAGACAACAGTGCAGCACTGTCCCACCACATGGCCGGAGAACCACACAGACAGCATGCAGACCTGGGACAGGACAACAGGGTGTGTGGGCAAACAATGGCAGGATAGTGACTGTGCCATAACAACAGTACACAGGCGGGATCACAGTGACCTGCCACAGCTGCCATGGAGATGTTGGAGGCCATACCCAGGATGTACACCCCCCTCTGGGGTGACACTCACATCACCAGGGAATCCAACTCTGCTAGCGGTGGTAGACCCATGAGACCATGACCGTGTGCTCATGGGTGTCTCATTGCCAAAGTTAAGATGTGACACAGGATTGTTGGGGATACCAGAGGCAAGGGATGGAGTCAGTAGCAATGGGACTATGCTATGCTATGCCATGAGGCAGGAGTGCTGGTGTCACTATGCAGTGTGCAGAGAGCAGTCCTGCATCCGTTGGTCACGAGGGTGGCACAGCCCACCTCAATGGCCTGTGCTATCCTCTCGAAGACTGTGATCATGTCCTCCTGCAGTTTATGAATCTCACCAACAACATCCACCCAAAGCTGGCAGATCTCTCCAACCAACCTAGAGGGACCCGCAGAGGCATAGTCATCCATGATGACCACCTGCACATGCAGGCCCTGACATGCCTCCCTGAGCACACCCTGATGCCCCACAGAGGCTAGCAGGAGCCAGGTGTGCTTATCAAACCCATCAGCAGGGGACCTATCCTGTGGGGGATGCTGACATGCGGGTGGTGTACTGGCCTGCTGTGCAACATCAGTGGGCTGTGGACACAGCATGGCTGTCCACTGTTTGGGCAGGGACTGTGCAAGGGAAGGCACAGTGTGTCCCTGTATGATCACAGCATGTGCATGAGTGGCACATTGCTGCCACACAACTCCTTACTGCTCCAGGATGATGGCCCACGTCCCCACTGCTGCCCCCCAGATCTGGAAACCCAGATCTGCTGCAGGTGCCATTGGCAATTGGCCATCTTGTCTAGGGCATTGTGTGGGCACAGGGTGCCCCACACTGTCCGCCACTGTGTGGCCACCTGCACTGTAGCAGTGCCACCACTGTATGTGGTAGCCTCAATCTGAGTGGCATCATCATTATCATCATCATCGTCATCCTCCATGGCCAATGCCAGCACTGTGAGGTCACCATAAAGCTCAATATTGAGCAAAGCAGTCAGACCCACAAACCTCATTAGGTCCGGGAACAGGCCATCCCTGCCCACACTAGCTTCAATCCCTGCTGATGTTGATGGTTCTGGTTCCTTCTCCTCCATCTCCACCTGTCCCTCTGACTGTGTGCTGTGCAGCACCCTGAGGTGTGATGTCACTTTAAGGAAAACAGGTATACATGTTCAGGGCAGCAGTTCCATCAATGTCCATTGACAGTTGCACATGGGGTTGTGTGACATGACGGACAGCTGTGCGGACACTACAACACATGGCATGCACTGGCATTGTGTTGTGTGTCACACACACCACTGTATGCTGTGTGCTTAGCATGCTGGAGTGCCTTGCAAGCATGTTTCTTTGAGGTGGATGACCATCGGGACATGGCTGTGCACAGGCCCACCCCAGGCAGGGGCATGGCTGCTATGTGTGGGCACACCAGCAACAGTGACAGTCCACAATGATGCATTGCACAGTCATCTTGAGGCAATGTTCAGAAATGTGGCATATGAACACAGGTGGACAGTGACCACCACTGGCCACCCCAACCCAGCAGGCAGATGTCCCCAGTGGCACAGCCAGTCACGACAGCACACATGGGCTGCATGGGGGACACTGCATGGCCACGGGGGGGCATGCAATGGTGGATGCACTGCATGGCAACATAGTGACAACCTGATGCATGTCCTGCACACCGAGGCTCCCAGCGCACAGCCAGACATACATTGTGCCACATGCATACTCACACTGCTTTGCAGGGCCCCCACCTGTCTAAAAGCTACCTCCAGGAGTTCCCTCCACCGATGCCCAGGACAGTGTGGCTGTGTGCACCTCCTCCCATGCAGTTAGTGGTGGCACTGTGCATGCCCACCCCCTGTAGCATGCAGGGCTGCATGCATGTTGGCCAGATACTTCCTGGTCCTGGTCATCTCACTGTTCACATGCTTCATGCATTCCCATGGGGTTCAGTTGTACATGCCATGTGCATTCACTGCCTGTGCCACCACTTCACAGCCCTGTGCTTACTGCTGCAGTGTGCCAGTCTTCCCTGATAGGAGGTCCTCCATCCTGACATATGCATCACCAAGGGCCCCCAGCTCATTGTCTGTGAAGTTTAGACATCTTCTCCATCTCAGCTCCTTCTCCACTGCCATACTAGTGCCTGTGTTGTGGAAATGTGACAGCCGTTAGCACAGTACACACTGATCATGCACTTCACACAGGCATGGATTCCTCCAGGCCAGAGACCAGGAAACAGTGTAGCTGTGGTAAAAAAAATACTCCAAGTTGCAGCATCTGCTTCTCAGCAGTGGTGTGTAGTGGCACAGAGCAACCCATTTATTGCTCAGCACATGCAAATTAGGGTCTGCCTAGCCTATAATAAAATGCAAACGTGGGGACTTGTGCTATGATTGGGAAATGAGGCAATTTGCATATTCTGGCTGAATATGGTTAATTTGTGCCCAGCCTATCTCACTTTCCTGCATGCAGGTGATTGGGCCAATTGGTTATGCATTGCACATCTTAGCACATGTGCTACTCACTGGCACATACTGCCCATGCACAGCTGCACAACCGGCCATCACCTGGCAAGGCATTGCACAGTGTGGCACAGCGCATTATCATGTGTGCATGATAGTCTGCTGCACTCCCCACATGAGCGGTGGTAGCTGTGCTGTGACACTGCATGACACATGTATGCATTGCTGTGCAGTGCCATTGGCTGCTGTGTGGCATTCATCACCCTCGCCAACATGGCCAACATTCTGGTCATGCATGTACACTGTGCAATGACCTGACCCCATGCTTCTGCACAGCATTATGGCACCGTGCATGCATGCCATTGCACAATTGACCACCTACCATGCACTGGCATTGCACATCCATGTGTTGCACAGGCCGGCGATGTATGCCTATCATGCATAGGCTGCAGTAGTATGCCATATGGTGTGCCGAGCTGCATGCCTAGAGTCTCACTTTGGCAGCATACTGTTGCATAAATGGCACATGCCAGAGTTGAAGGCCCACTGGCTCTGAACTGGAGGGACACAGAGTTGGCCAACCTTGTGGCATTGATGCAGTCTGTGGAGGTCCAGCTGATTGGTGCTGAGGCCTTGCAGGGGTCTAGGTCCCAGATCTGGGCCACTGTGGCAAACAGGCTTGTGTGGTGGATGGGGGTGCCACACACTGGGGAACAGTGCAGACATCGCTACGGAAACCTGAGAAGGAGGGGTCCTGAGTGGCTGAGGGTGTGCAGGAGTGTGCCAGCAGGGGTAAAGTGCTATGACCAGGTATGTCCACTGTTGACCACTCTACTATATCCGGCATGATGTTCCTGTACATGGGGTGTGATTCTGTATCCTGTATGGGCTGCAGGATTTGTGTGTGTGTGTACTGTTGGGGGAAATGTGGGTGGTGCCACCGTATGCTGCTCATGTCTCCTTTCCATTGTGTTCCCCTTGCAGGCTGGGCAGAGTGACAGCGGACAGTGGACAGAGACCACGACCGTGGTAGGTCCAGCGGACCGCAGGCAGAGGGTGCTGGGCTGTGCAGAGTGCCATCGCCACCTGTGGCAGGTAAGGTGCTTTTTGTTCTCATCCTGTTCTGTCTATGTTGGGGGTGTGTGTGTTGGGGTGTCCTCAGACCACCACAGCCACATGGCCACTCAGCTGTGTATGCCTCATCTGTGCCAGTCCCACACTGTGGCCATTATTCTGGCACTGTGTGGTGGTCCTGCTGTGCACCATGCCCATGTGTGACTGATTCTTTGTCTGTGTCTCTTTGGGACTGTGGGTGCCTGGCATGGCATATGCATGGTCCACAGGGTCTCCAGCCATGGTGCATGTGGCCATTGGCTGTATCCAGTGTGTGTGGTATGGCATTATCTTCCACAGCAACATCCATTGCATGCATCTGCTGACATTACATTGCACTGTCCCACAGTCAGGTCACTGTGTGGCCCTGTTGCACAGCTGTTTTCCTGCATATCATGTGCATTGTTGGGTGCGTGCCTGTGTCCTATCAATGTCCTGTGTGCACATCATTCCCTGGGTGGGGGCAGCCATATGCATATTGTGGCACTGAGTGCATGACCTTTGTTTCACCACACAGATCATCCTTCAGCGTGTGGTGCCTATGGTACATTCCAGGGTGGAGGCAGACAAGGGGACCATATCTAGAGATACCCAGGGACATTGACTGTGATCCATCGCAGGCAGGGGGCAATCTTCAGGCACCTGAGAACCATTCTGAGGGCAATTCAGGAGCAGATGGAGGTGCTCTGCAGTTTAGGCAAGGGCAACCACCCCATGGATGAGGACCAGGTTCAGTGACGTGATGTGTGGCCGTTGGACTGCTTGAGGCCAGACTATCTTCTTTGCACCCCTACATTACTCCCCTCCCTGGTATATCCTGATGATAGTGACTGCATATGGGCGACTGTCAAAACGGCGACCCATATGATGGCACTGTCATTGTGGGTGATGGTAGGGGGACGGCGAATGTTACGACCGGAGGTAGGGTGGGTACAGGAAGGGAGCGTTGACTACAGAACATGGAGGAATGGGAATAGGGTTGTAACTCTGTAGTGTGCCTGCTTCCACTGAGCCAACCATGTGGTGTGGTGGGTAGGGTGGTTGGTTCTGATGGAGCAGGGACTGGGGGAGGGTGCAGTTTTGCTGCGACCCACAACTGCGGGACTTTTTTTCTTTTTAAATTGGGCTGTGTCCCCTCCCCAAAATTCACCACCCTGGAGTTGAGAATCCTTAGTTAGGGTGGTACAGAGAGGTGCGGATGGGTGCAGCCCCCCCGCATGCACAGTTTCCAGGTCACCTTTTATTGTATATCGACGAAAATGTTTTCGGCACTAATGCAGGTTGCGATAACAGGGATCGCCTTTTGGTGGTCACTGTTATCACATAGAACCCCCCCTCCCCATGCCATTTTCTGCTGTTCAATGTCCCACCGGCATTCCATCTCATCATCTTCCTACCATTTTGTTTTTTGTTGCTGTTGTTCTCTCATATTTCTGTTGCTATTGTACCTGTTTTCTAGTAAACCATTTTCTAGTGGACATTCCCTTTGTCTGTGGTCATTCTGTGCTGTATTGGTAGGTTGCTGTTCTGTTGCTTACATTGTCCATCACCCCTTGCCCTGCATGGCTTCCTGTTTGTGCCCTGTAGTGCATGACCTCCCTGTTTGCACACACAGGGCACCACCATGTTTGCCATGGGCATCTCAGTGGCAACTCTGTGCTGACATCCCTTGTTGCCCACTGTGGCATGTTAACTGTGTGTACTCCCAATGCTGCACCATCCACATTGTTGGCATCATGCACCATGCTGCCACCCTCAAACCTCACGTGCTCCTGGATGTGTGCATACTATGTGGCCTATGCATATATAGCACGTCTGGTTACCTGCCACTGCCTGTGTGTGTGTGTGTGTTGGCCATGCTGTCCATTGCCATTTCTAGTGTTCAGTCTCATTGTCCATGTCCTTGTCAGTGCCATGCCACCAGCATGTGCTGAGCACAGTGCATGCTGATGTGTGTGTTGCCATATCCTGTGCCCTGCTGTGCTGTGCAGTGCCCATCCTGCTCTCTGCAGTGCCACTCTGTCCACCATGGCCATGCCTGCTAGGCTACCCTGTCTTTGCATTTGCATTGTCCTCCTGGCCCACCATGAGCACTGACATGCTGCTCCAGATCCAGGTGGGCCAGCTCCACCTGTTATGTTCTATCCTGTCCTTCTGCACTACGCTTATGCGGTTGTGCTATGGCACATCCATGGTATATTCAGCAGTGTTTGCGCCGGTGCACCCTGTGGCACATTGGCTGAATATGGCGGTTGTTTGGGGCAGCAAATCTTGGTTGTGCTGCGCAGTCACTTGCTCTGTGTACCTGGGGACCTTTGAATATCTAGGCCTTTCTACTTTGTGGCTTTGTATTTAAGTAATAAAACATTTTCACTGTACTGACTAAGTGGTGCTGTGTTGGTTTATTTTTACCTCTTAGTTATCAGTCATCCCCCTTCAATGCTTGCCCAGTCATCCACACTTCATAGCCTGTACCTTAGAAAGGTGCCAACTGCAACATGCAACAGGAATGTCCAAAGAAATGTGCAACAACTAAATCCAGTCCCCGAGCCATTGAGAGGCCCCCAGGAGCAATACTGGGAAAGTAATGTTTTTTTTTGTTTTTTTACACTTTTATTTTAATAGAGTTTTTTTTTTATTTTAGTTATACTTTTTCTCCCTAGGGGCCACCAGTCTGCCTTACCTCTACACGTCTGGCATTCTCTGGGTATTCAGGCCGCCTTCTCCTGGGACTACTCTCTGGCTCCACATTCGGGCCTGCAGCTACCCCCACAGCTTACCCCCCCATGGCGGGGTGGAGGGGGAGCTCTCCCCCTAGCTCAACCCCCCAGATCAGGATACAGTAATGCCATGCACCATCTGCGCTGATCAAGTCCCCTCTGGAGATGACCATCATGCTGCCACGACTAGTGCCCCTAATTTTCACTTTTTTTCCCCAACAGCTGAGGTGTACAATGATGACAAAGGCCCCAAGCATGCGTGTGCATCTGCACGCACTCCAAGCCCAGCTTCTGCCCCAGCACATTCCCTCCATGTCCCTGCCAGTGCTCTATAGCCACCCCAGCTACTGCCAGAGGCCGCTAGACAACCGATGGAAACCTGCCCCTCCTCAGAGAAGGAGAGCAGTCCTATAGATGCTCCATCCTTCTCCTACCCTGCTGACCCCCGAAGACTCAGGCTCATTCCCGAACCCGTGTCGCTGGCTTAGCATGAGATGTGGTGTCCAGCGCCTCACCCTCAGTGCCACCGGGCTGGCACTGTTTTTGTTTTTTTACATCAGGAAAAACAACATAAAACATCAACACAAATACAAGTTGTTCTCTGAATACATAATTATTATCATACCTCGATGTCGGGCATATCAAATCCAAATGATAATGGGGGAAGAGTAAATCTAACCAAATGTTCTCAACAGAAAAATTGCTGCACTTTTTTTTTATTATTCAGGCATATATTTAATTATAAACATTGTTTAATACCACAGCACTTCTCATTATATAATAAATTCCAAATATCTTGAAGATAGAGACTATGGTGCTTCCCTTTCCTTCCCTAACCACCCCAGCCCCACTTAATAAAGCTTATTTATTAACTCAAACTTCTAATCAAAACACAAATCATGAATTTATCATTGTGAATGAGTCCATTAGGACTGTATATGCCTGCCAAGAAGGGGGTTCCCTTATGTGTCTATTCCCCTTTTTCTGTATGTTATTCTTGTATGTGCACTGTTGTTTGTCCTACATGGATTGGCCACCCATGTATTTTTTGTTGGTGTTGTGTCCTTGCCCCCCATCTTGGTTCACCTGACAGGTTCAAGATATTAGGAAAATCCTTTATAAAACCAGGTGCTTAAGAGCTTCAAATAAAGTATATGGTAGTTAAAACACCCTCAGTATCTGTGAAAAACAAATTTATTTATTTTACTTATTTATTTAGCTTTTGTTGACCGGGTAAGTGCACTAGACAAATCCTGCCTATTTTCAGGCACGACCCGGGGGAGGGGGATACAGATGAATGCCAACTGACCTTGAACCAGATTAAGCTGTTGTGCTTCTGGTTGAAAGCTAGCTGTTTTAACACGCTCCCGTTTAACTGCGGCATTTTCTTCTGCGAATGTATGCGCAATAGAGCAATAATGCAATTAGCAATAGCAGGAGCTGCGTGGTATTGCATGCGATTAGGTAATGACTTTCAAAGCACGACTTTTCTCCTCTGAACTCCCGATTTAAAATGGAGCTTGTTAAAATGTTAAGCATTCTCATTAAGCACATTTCTTAAGTCACAAACCCAAACAGCCACTATGTACACTGTTAGAGTAAGTACATTGAAGAATTTCTTTGTGCAGAAAAGAATTAAGCTCACCTTAAAAAAGCTACAAGTGACTTTCTGTGGTACCCTCTGCAACTAGAGCACTTATAGAGCTGGCCGGCCATAGAAAAGCCATATTTATGCTCAGCCTGTTGGTGGGAGGGACAATTAGAGTGTTTACCCCTGAAATTATCTACAATAATGAAATAAAATGAGATTTGCTGCACTCTAAAGCCGAATTTGAATGAGACTGAACTAATACAATGAAGTTAAACAAATAATAAAGTTGTTAAACAAAGTTTAATCATGTTATGTAACCTCAGTTGATTGACAGCTGATTTGAACCAATCCATAACATTTATCAGGGTATATCTGTGGCTGTTTAACTCTGTGTAGTCAGATGCAGTTGGAGTGCAGAAGCAGCAGCACCCTGAGGAACTAGTGCTTACTAGTTGTTTTGTTTTCCTGGAGTGTGTTAACACTGAAATTAAGTTATTTAAGTTCTTACTTGATTTGTTTATTTTATTTTAATATTTTAATGAAACAAGTCCACTTATTTTTGTTCCTGTGTAATAAAAGAAGTTATTTTTGCAAGACTACAACTTGGTTTATGTGTCCATCTGTACCCACTTGGAGATTTTGACAGATGGTGTTAGCAGTGGGATACAGTGCTTGAAGTGATTTCCACTGGAAGGATCTGGAGAAGATCTTGATGGATGGCTAATGTCACAGGACAAAGCGGAGGACAGCAGGTTCCAGGGATAACTACAACAAGGGCAGCAGCAGCAGCAGCATACGAGATACCCTTGTTATCTGGACTTCCCTGACACTAAGAAGAAAGGAGAAGCAACAGCCCATAATGGCGGAACACAAAGAAGATGAGAAAGTGGAAAAGGTTACTGGAGGAGGGCCCCTGGAAACAGGAGAGCCCCCTCAGGAGTCTCAGGACTTGCTAAGATGGTTATGTATATGGCAAGTGGAGTTGGAGAAGCAAAGGGAGAGGGACAAAAGAGAGAAAGAGGCCCGATGGACAGATACTTTACGGGCCATACAAGCCATGAGCACTCATCAGCCCCCTGCTTCCCCTGGTAATGTACATAAAGACATCAAATTAGTAAAGTTATCAGAGACAGATGACATTGAAGCATACATAATGACCTTCAAAGGGTAGCCTTGCATAGCCTGGCCGAGATCATTGGGTATCGACTGTCTCCTTATTTGACTAGAGCACAATTGGCTTACAGCCATGTGGACATAAATCCTGCCAACGATTATGACTGGGTAAAATCGGCCATTTTAAAGAGATATGATATTAATACAGAGACATATAGACAGAGGTTTCGTACACATAAGTTTCAAGCTGCAGATACCCCCCAGGATGCTTATACATGCCTAAAGGATTTATGTCTCAAATGGTTACAACCCACTACAAAAACAAAAGACCAAATAATTGAAGCTGTCATTTTGGAACAATTTATCTGGATATTGAACCCTGATGTACAATTATGGGTAAAGGAACACCACCCAGAAACATCTGAAGTGGCCACACGACTGGCAGAAGACTATCTGGCTGCAAGACCAAATAGACAAAGAGGGACAGCACCCATCACTATACATTCAACTCTCATAAGACCAAATACAGGGGGAACTATTTTTGGGGTCGGACAGCCTTTGAAAACAGGAAAGGGGTATAATGCCGAGATCATTTGTCACGAGTGTAAAGGAAAAGAGCACATTGCAAGGTTCTGTCCTAAAAAGAAAACTGAACCAACTCATTTGGCATTGGCTATTTGGAAACAGTATATAATTCCAGTCATAATAGAAGGGAAAACAGTACAAGGGTTACTGGACTCGGGAATAGACAAACACTGGTACAAAAAGACGTTATAAATTGTATGCCTAAAGTAGAAGGGCCAACAACAGGCGTGACATGTATACATGGGGACGTTCATCATTATCCATAGCAGGACATTACAATAACTATACAAGGCCATACCCAGCAGTTACCATGGGTAGTAGTATCACATTTGCCTGTGCCAATATTATTGGGAATGATCATCTGGATTATGAGACTTTATTGACTACCAACTTATGCGCTATGGTAACTCGGTCCCAAGCCCTTAAAGAGACTTTGGATCAAGTGTTTCCCTTTTCAGATGAACTGATGGAGACCCCTGGTAAGGATAGGAAAACCAGGAAACAGAAGTGGAACGAAAAAGGAGAATGAACTAATAAACATTATAGTACTGATGTACCAGACTCTTTGACCCAAATTTAGAAACAAGAGTTTAAAGATGTGCAGCGTAGTGATGTTAATTTACAACCTTTCTTTCCACAGGGTCAGCTCCTTGACATTACTATTGCAGGTCATAAATATGTATTAGTAAATGAACTGCTATATAGAAATTGTATAAATCCAAGGACTGGGGAAGAGGTGAAACAGTTAATGGTCCCCCAAATGTATAGGCAACACTTGTTAGAGGTGGCACATGATATTCCATTAGCTGGACATCTAGGCAGAGAGAAGACACTGAAGTGATTATTATATTGTTTCTTTTGGCCTGGGATTCATGAGCAAGTAGCCACTTATTGTAATACTTGCACGGAATGTCAGAAGGTGGTTAAACTGGGTAAGCGGGATAAGGTACCTCTACAACCCCTCCCTCTAATAATGACGTCTTTTGAGCATATTGCGATGGATATTGTTGGTCCTTTGATAAAAAGCAAAAAAGGAAATAAGTATATTTTAGTGATCAGTGACTATGCCACCAAGTACCCAGAGGCTGTTCTCTTGCATAATGTAACTGCCCCAAAAATAGCTGAAGAACTAAGCAAGTTATTTAGTCGAGTAGGTTTACCACGGGAAATCTTAACAGATCGTGGTAGCAATTTCTGTTCAGTGTTGTTAAAACGCCTATACCAAAGCCTGGGGAAAACAGCTATACATACAACCCCTTACCATCCCCAGACCAACGGCTTGGTCGAGCATTTTAATCAAACGCTTAAAAAAATGTTACAGAAATATGTGCAAGAGGAAGGAAAGGACTGGGATATGTACCTGCCCTACCTAATGTTTGCCTACCAAGAGGTGCCACAATCATCCACTGGGTTTTCACCTTTTGAATTATTATATGGCTGAAATCCAGAGGTCTGTTAGATGTTATAAAAGAACAATGGGAAGCTGGGGAAGTACTTAAGGGGATAGCACCCTCTGAGTATATGTGTCAGATACGTAAGCGACTACTAAACTTTATCCAGAAAGCACATTCCCATAATGAAAAACAGCAGATGGTACAAAAATATCATTATGATAAAGGAATGCAGTTTAAAGAATTTGAATAGGGAGATAAAGTTTTGTTATTATTACCTTCCTTGGACAAAAAGCTTTTAATGAAATGGCAGGGACCCTATACAGTTCTAAAACAAATGGGTCCTGTCACCTATGAGATCGCTATGCATGATGAAGGTGTTAAAAAGAAAATCTATCATGCAAACTTGCTCAAACCATGGTCCAAGAGAACTCCTCCTATGTGTGCCTTTATCTATCCAGAAGAACCAGATAGTGCCTTAACACAAGCATACCAGAGGTTGGAAAAGCCGGGGAGTCTAGATGAGATCACCATAAATCCAGAGCTGACTTCCCAACAGTTAGCTGAGGTACAGACCATGCTTCATATATTTGAAGACAGCTTTTCAGGGATTCCAGGGAGGGCCAAAGAGGTAACTCATGATATCACCGTAACCTCTGAAACCCCCATTAAACAAAGACCCTATCGTCTCCCTGAAAAGATGAGGCCTGAAGTGATAAAAGAATTGAGGAAAATGTGAGACCTAGGCATCATTGAACCATCTAAAAGTGAATGGAACTTTCTTATGGTGGTAGTAAAAAAAATAGAAGGCAGAGCCAGACTGTGTCTAGACTTTAGACATCTTAACAAAATCTCACAATTTGACAGCTATCCAATGCCTAGGATTGATGATATTCTGGATCATCTAGGCAATGCATGGTACATTAGTACGCTAGATTTATTGAAAGGATACTGGCAGATACCTTTGGAAAAGAAAGCAAAAGAAAAAAACGTGTTTAGCACCCCTTTGGGGTTGTTTCAATTTACAGTAATGCCTTTTGGCCTACATCGTGCCCCTGCCACCTATCAAAGGTCAATGGATAAGATTTTAGCTCCCCATGTTGCTTATAGCGCTGCTTACCTAGATGACGTCATAGAATTTAGTCCCACCTGGGATGATCATATACAACACCTAGCTCAGATATTATCAGCCATTTCGAAATCAGGGCTTACTATCAACCCTGCTAAATGTTCTATAGCTATGCAACACACATAATATTTGGGGTTTCAAACAGGACAGGGACAGGTGGAACCTGAGAAAAGTAAAGTGGAGGCAGTAGCCGAGAGTCCTCGACCTAAAACAAAGAAAGGTGTTAGGTCTTTCTTAGGATTAGCTGGCTACTATCGCCGCTTTATACCTGACTTTTCTACCCTGGCTACCCCCCTTACAGAATAAACCTGCAAATATAGGCCAGAAAAAATACAATGGACCCCTGAATGTGAAGAGGCATTTAAGACTATATAAGCAAGATTATGCTCTTCACCTGTGTTAAAAATGCCTGATTTCACCCAACCTTTCCTTTTACAAACTGATGCATCCAATAGAGGATCAGAAGCCATACTTACACAAGTAATCCGTAGTGAGGAATACCCCATAATATATATTAGTCGCAAACTACATGCTAGAGAGAACAGATATTCTACAATTGCAAAAGAGTGCTTGCGATCAAGTGGGCAGTAGAAGCCCTTCGATTTTATTTATGGGGTACCAAGTTTGAAATCTGGACAGACCATAATCCCTTGTGTTGGCTCCAGGTAATGAAGAGATGAAACCCTAGAATAATGCGCTGATATCTTACTTGCAACCCTACCAGTTTACAATTAAGCATTGAAAGGGAAAAGCCATGGGAATGCCGATTACCTATCCAGGTATAGTAAATAGTAAAACTGAAACATCAAACCTCGGGTAATGACAAGATGTGGAGCTTCCTGTTTTAGATAAAAAAAGGAAACTTTATTGCTATTATCTTGAATACCAGTAATAAGACACCTCGAGGTGAAGTCTTAGGAGATGGGTGGGCTATGGCTCCATCTCTCTGTTAGAGAGATTTGATATTTCTGTAAGTATATGGAGACAAAACCTAAGTAGGTATTATCTTAGGTAGGGAGGAAATATGAATGAGTCTGCCAGGACTGTATATGCCTGCCAAGAAGGGGGTTCCCTTATGTGTCTATTCCCCTTTTTCTGTATGTTGTTCTTGTATGTGCACTGTTGTTTGTAATACATGGATTGGCCACCCATGTATTTTTTGTTGGTGTTGTGTCCTTGCCCCCCCCATCTTGGTTCACCTGACAGGTTCGAAGGTATTAGGAAAATCCCTTTATAAAACCAGGTGCTTAAGAGCTTCAAATAAAGAATGTGGTAGTTAAAGCACCCTCAGTATCTGTGAAAAACAAATTGCTGTGCTTCTGGTTGAAAGCTAGCTGTTTTAATACGCTCCGGTTTAACTGTGGCATTTTCTTCACGAATGTGCACAATAGCGTATTAGTGCAACAATGCAAATAATAGCACAATAATGCAATTGTGCAATAGCAGGAGCTGCGCGACAGTGCGCACGTTAGTGACGGCTTTCAAAATGCTGGCTATTCTCCTCTGAACTCCTGATTTAAAACGGAGCTTGTTAAAATGTTAAACATTCTCATTAAGCACATTTCTTAAGTCACAAACCCAAACAGCCACTGTGTATACTGTTAGAGTAAGTACATTGAAGGATTTATTTGTGCAGAAAAGAATTAAGCTCACCTTAAACAGGCTACAAATGCCATTGTGTGGTACCCTCTGCAACTAGAGCACTTATACAGCTGTCCGGCCATAGAAGAGCCATATTTATGCTCAGCCTGTTGGTGGGAGGGACAATTAGAGTGTTTACCCCTGAAATTATCTAGACTAATGAAATAAAATGAGATTTGCTGCACTCTGAAGCAGAATTTGAATGAGATTGAACTAATATAATAAGTTAAACAAATAATAAAGTTGTTAAACAAAGTTTTAATCATGTTATATAACCTCAGTTGATTGACAGCTGATTTGAACCAATTCATAACATTTATCAGGATATATCTGTGGATGTTTAACTCTATGTAGTTAGATGCAGTTGGAGTGGTGAAGCAGCAGCACCCAGAGGAACTAGTACTTACTGGTTGTTTTGTTTTCCTGGAGTGTGTTAACACTGAAATTAAGTTATTTAAGTTCTTACTTGATTTGTTTGTTTTATTTTATTATTTTGACGAAACAAGTCCGCTTATTTTTGTTCCTGTGTAATAAAAGAAGTTATTTTTGCAAGACTACAACTTGGCTGATGTGTCCATCTGTACCCACTTGGAGATTTTGACAGATGGTGTCAGCAGTGGGATACGGTGCTTGAAGCGATTTCCACTGGAAGGATCTGGAGAAGATCTTGATGGATGGCTAATGTCACAGGACAAAGCGGAGGACAGCAGGTTCCCAGGGGCAACTACCACAAGGGCAGCAGCAGCAGCAGCATACGAGATACCCTTGTTATCCGGACTTCCAATGGCAGTAAAGAAAGGAGAAGCAACAGCCCATAATGGTGAGATCAAAGAAGATGAGAAAGTGGAAAGGGTTACTGGAAGAGAGCCCCGAAACAGTAGAACCCCTCAGGAGTCTCAGGACTTGCTAAGATGGTTATTTATATGCAAGTGGAGTTGGAGAAGCAAAGGGAGAGGGACAAAAGAGAGAATGAGGCCCGATGGACAGATACTTTACGGGCCATACAAGCCATGAGCACTCATCAGTCCCCTGCTTCCCCTGGTAATGTACATAAAGACATCAAATTAGTAAAGTTATCAGAGACAGATGACATTGAAGCATATATAATGACCTTCGAAAGGGTAGCCGTTGCATGCGCCTGGCCCCGAGATCAGTGGGTAATACGACTGGCTCCTTATTTGACTGGAAAGGCACAATTGGCTTACAGCCATGTGGACATAAATCCTGCCAACGATTATGACTGGGTAAAATCGGCCATTTTAAAGAGATATGATATTAATACAGAGACATATAGACAGAGGTTTCATACAAATAAGTTTCAAGCTGCAGATACCCCCCAGGATGCTTATACACGCCTTAAGGATTTATGTCTCAAATGGTTACAGCCCACTACAAAAACAAAAGACCAAATAATTGAAGCTGTCATTTTGGAACAATTTATCCGGATATTGAACCCTGATGTACAATTATGGGTAAAGGAACACCAACCAGAAACATCTGAAGTGGCCACAAGACTGGCAGAAGACTATCTGGCTACAAGACCAAATAGACAAAGAGGGACAGCACCCATCACTATACATTCAACTCTCATAAGACCAAATACAGGGGGAACTATTTTTGGGGTCGGACAGCCTTTGAAAACAGGAAAGGGGTATAATGCTGGGATCATTATCACGAGTGTAAAGGAAAAGGGCACATTGCAAGGTTCTGACCTAAAAAGAAAACTGAACCAACTCATTTGGCATTGGCTATTTGGAGACAGTATATAATTCCAGTCATAATAGAAGGAAAACAGTACAAGGGTTACTGGACCTAGGAAGTAGACAGACACTGGTACAAAAGAGCGTTATAAATTGTATGCCTAAAGTAGGAGGGCCAACAACAGGCGTGACATATATACATGGGGACGTTCATCATTATCCATAGCAGGACATTACAATAACTATACAAGGCCATACCCAGCAGTTACCAGTGGGAGTAGTATCACATTTGCCTGTGCCAGTATTATTGGGGAATGATCATCCGGATTTTGAGACTTTATTGACTACCAACTTATGCGCTATGGTAACTCGGTCCGAAGCCCTTAAAGAGATTTTGGATCATGTGTTTCCCTTTTCAGATGAACTGATGGAGACCCCTGGTAAGGATAGGAAAATCAGGAAACAGAAGTGGAACGAAAAAGGAGAATGGACTAATAAACATTACAGTACTGACATACCAGACTCTTTGACCCAAATTCAGAAACAAGAGTTTAAAGATGTGCAGTGTAGTGATGTTACTTTACAATCTTTCTTTCCACAGGGTCAGCTCCTTGACATTACTATTGCAGGTCATAAATATGTATTAGTAAATGAACTGCTATATAGAAATTGTATAAATCCAAGGACTGGGGAAGAGGTGAAACAGTTAATGGTCCCCCAAATGTATAGGCAACACTTGTTAGAGGTGGCACATGATATTCCATTAGCTGGACATCTAAGCAGAGAAGACCCTGAAGTGATTATTATATCGTTTCTTTTGCCTGGGATTCATGATCAAGTAGCCACTTATTGTAATACTTGCGGAATGTCAGAAGGTGGTTAAACTGGGTAAGCGGATAAGGTACCTCTACAACCCTCCTCTAATAATTCGCCTTTTGAGCGTATTGCAATGGATATTGTGGGTCCTTGATAAAAGCAAAAGAAAATAAGTATATTTTAGTGATCAGTGACTATGCCACCAAGTACCCAGAGGCTGTTCCCTTGCGTAATGTAACTGCCCCAAAAATAGCTGAAGAACTAAGCAAGTTATTTAGTCGAGTAGGCATACCACCAGAAATCTTAACAGATCGTGGTAGTAATTTCTGTTCAGTGTTGTTAAAATGCCTATACCAAAGCCTGAGGATAACAGCTATACATACAACCCCTTACCATCCCCAGACCAATGGCTTGGTTGAGCATTTTAATCAAACACTTAAAAAAATGTTACAGAAATATGTGCAAGAGGAAGGAAAGGACTGGGATATGTACCTGCCCTTCCTAATGTTTGCCTACCAAGAGGTGCCACAATCATCCACTGGGTTTTCACCTTTTGAATTATTAAATGGCTGAAATCCAGAGGTCTGTTAGATGTTATAAAAGAACAATGGGAAGCTGGGGAAGTACTTAAGGGGATAGCACCCTCTGAGTATATGTGTCAGATACGTAAGCGACTACTAAACTTTATCCAGAAAGCACATTCCCATAACGAAAAACAGCAGATGGTACAAAAATATCATTATGATAAAGGAACGAAGTTTAAAGAATTTGAATAGGGAGATAAAGTTTTGTTATTATTACCTTCCTTGGACAAAAAGCTTTTAATGAAATGGCAGGGACCCTATACAGTTCTAAAATGAACGGGTCCTGTCACCTTTGAGATTGCTATGCATGATAAAGGTGTTAAAAAGAAAATCTATCATGCAAACTTGCTCAAACCATGGTCCGAGAGAACTCCTCCTATGTGTGCCTTTATCTATCCAGAAGAACCAGATAGTGCCTTAACACAAGCATACCAGAGGTTGGAAAAGTCTGGGGGTCTAGATGAGATCACCATAAATCCAAAGCTGACTTCCCAACAGTTAGCTGAGGTACAGACCATGCATCATATATTTGAAGACAGCTTTTCAGGGATTCCAGGGAGGGCCAAAGAGGTAACTCATGATATCACCGTAACCTCTGAAACCCCCATTAGACAAAGACCCTATCATCTCCCTGAAAAGATGAGGCCTGAATTGATAAAAGCATTGAGGAAAATGCAAGACCTAGGCATCATTGAACCATCTAAAAGTGAATGGAACTTTCCTATGGTGGTAGTAGAAAAAAAAGAAGGCGGAGTCAGACTGTGTCTAGACTTTAGACGTCTTAACAATATCTCACAATTTGACAGCTATCCAATGCCTAGGATTGATGATATTCTGGATCATCTAGGCAATGCATGGTACATTAGTACGCTAGATTTATCGAAAGGATACTGGCAGATACCTTTGGACGACAAAGCAAAAGAAAAAAACGCTTTTAACACCCCTTTGGGGTTGTTTCAATATACGATAATGCCTTTTGGCCTACATGGTTCCCCTGCCACATTTCAAAGGGCAATGGACAAGATTTTAGCTCCCCATGTCGGTTATAGCGCTGCTTACCTAAATGACGTCATAGTATTTAGTCCCACCTGGGATGATCATATACAACACCTAGCTCAGATATTATCAGCCATTTTGAAAGCAGGGCTTACTATCAACCCTGCTAAATGTTCTATAGCTATGCAACACAGAAAATATTTGGGTTTTCAAATAGGACAGGGACAGGTGGAACTTGAGAAAAGTAAAGTGGAGGCAGTAGCCAAGAGTCCTCGACCTAAAACAAAGAAAGGTGTTAGGTCTTTCTTAGGATTAGCTGGCTACTATAGCCACTTTATACCTGACTTTTCTACCCTGGCTACCCCCTTACAGAGTAAACCTGCAAATATAGGCCAGAAAAATACAATGGACCCCTGAATGAAGAGGCATTTAAGACTATAAAAGCAAGATTATGCTCTTCACCTGTGTTAAAAATGCCTGATTTCACCCAACCTTTCCTTTTACAAATTGATGCATCCAATAGTGGATTAGAAGCCATACTTACACAAGTAATCTATAGTGAGGAACACCCCATAATATATATTAGTCACAAACTACGTGCTAGAGAGACCAGATATTCTACAATTGCAAAAGAGTGCTTGGCAATCAAGTGGGCAGTAGAAGCCCTTTGATTTCATTTATGGGGTACCAAGTTTGAAATCTGGACAGACCATAATCCCTTGTGTTGGCTCCAGGTAATGAAAGATAAGAACCCTAGAATAATGCGCTGGTATCTTACATTGCAACCCTACCAGTTTACAATTAAGCATCGAAAGGGAAAAAGCCATGGGAATGCCGATTACCTATCCAGGTATAGTAAATAGTAAAACTGAAACATCAAACCTCGGGTAATGACAAGATGTGGAGCTCTGTTTTAGATAAAAAAGGAAACTTTATTGTTGTTATCTTGAATACCAGTAATAAGGCACCGAGGTGGAGTCTTAGGAGATGGGTGGGCTATGGCTCCATCTCTCTGTTAGAGAGTTGATGTTTCTGTAGTATATGGAGACAAAACCTAAGTAGGTTTTATCTTAGGTAGGGAGGAATGTGAATGAGTCCGCTTAGGACTGTATATGCTCCAAGACGGGGTTCCCTTATGTGTCTATTCCCCTTTTCTGTATGTTGTTCTTGTATGTGCACTGTTGTTTGTCCTACATGGATTGGCCACCCATGTATTTTTGTTGGTGTTGTGTCCTTGCCCCCATCTTGGTTCACCTGACAGGTTCAAAGGTATTAGGAAAATCCCTTTATAAAACTAGTGGCTTAAGAGCTTCAAATAAAGTATGTGGTAGTTAAAGCACCCTCAGTATCTGTGAAAAACAAATTGCTGTGCTTCTGGTTGAAAGCTAGCTGTTTTAATACGCTCCCCTTTAACTGTGGCATTTTCTTCACGAATGTGTGCAATAGCACAATAGTGCAATAATGCAATAGCGCAATAGCACAATAATGCAATTGCGCAATAGCAGGAGCTGCACGATAGTGCGCACGTTAGTGACGGTTTTCAAAATGCCGGCTTTTCTCCTCTGAACTCCTGATTTAAAATGGAGCTTGTTAAAATGTTAAACATTCTCATTAAGCTCATTTCTTAAGTCACAAACCCAAACAGCCACTGTGTACACTGTTAGAGTAAGTACATTGAAGGATTTTTTTTTCATAATTCAGTATTCTTTATTAAATTTAACCACTACAAATCAATAACAGTGATATCCTTATTCCAGAGCTTTTTTGAACATCAAGTAAAAAGAAACAAAGGACCTCCACTAAACCAATGAGTATCCATTAGTCAAGTGTTAAAACTAGAAAATATAAACAGACTGATTTTCCCTCCCCTTACCCCTTCCCCCCTCCCCAATCATGTGGTGCATATCGAACTATTCACTAAATACTCCAGGTACCAGGGCTAAGTAAACCACCTATAAAGCAACATGTACATAGTCTATTGAGTTCACGGATGGCAGACAGAGCAGAGGAAAGCATGTTTAGTGCAGAGGGCCCAAGCTTGTCATTTACTTAGTTCCTCCTTAATAACAAGGCATCTTACTTACCCCACTTTTTCCTAAAGGAGGATAAGCATCTGTTCACCTGTGCTATGAGGTTCTCCACTCGTAGGGCGAAGGTCATCTCATGTAACCATTCCGTATAAATTAATACGGAGCGGTCTTTCCAATGTCTAAGTACTAATTTTTTAACTGCCATGGATATTAGTGCCATGTGGTATCCCTTCTCCTTCACCTGTATCTCCGAATAATCACCCAAAATACAGATTTTAGGGGAAAAGAGACCTTGTAGTCCCAATAGGGGGTCTAATAGGGTTTCTATCTCGGCCCAGAGGGGGGATACCGATTGACAAGACCAAAAGATATGCAAGGGAGAACCCTCCTCTTTATCACATCTAAGACACCTTGTTGAAGTGACACATTTCATCTTTGCCAGTCTAATCGGGGTGTAATAAAGATTATTCAAAATGCAATACTATGTGATTCTGTATCTATCTTGTGTGTGATAAATGTATAGGTTTTTCCAAATGTTCTGCCAGTCAGCGTCTCCATCGGGGTACAGGCCTTTCCAGATGCTGGGACAAGGAGTCAGCGGGGTTCCCGGGAATTTATGTAGTAAACTGTAAAACTCCGAGATGCTATGTGGCTTATTGACAATCACACTGACTTGAGAGAAAAAATTTACAAGAAGTGAACTTTTATTAGCACTCCCAAACTTACTATTCAAGAGATGCCTTAATTGGTATACCCTGAAGGCCATTTTGGTTGGCCATTGGAATTTATCTAAGATCTCCTTCGTATCCAGGATGTGATCAGGCGAATAGAAATCTTCTACACTGCAGTTCGAAATCAATGGCAACCACTTTTCAGTTATCACTGATTTACCTATGCGAAGATTGGGGTTGAGACATATAGGTTGTGAGAAGTCCCCAGTTTGAGAGATCTTGAAATGCTTAAATAACTGAAATACCACCATCAGAGAAATTCCGAGAGGTAAAGAATGAAATAACATAGGGATATGTTTGCTTGACCCGTAAAATAGAGCTTTCGGATCAATATTATGAGATTCAATAAGATCTTGTTCTATTTGAAGCCATAATGGTTTATACCCTTGAGAAGATTGAGAGTCAACGATGGATAGCCATTTCCCACATTTACTGAGATGTGAGGCCCAATAATAATACAAAAATTAGGAGACGGAGTCCTCCATATTCTTTGGGTTGGGAGAGCTTGCTATAAGATTTCCTGATAGACTTGTTGTTCCAAAGGAAAGTGCTTATTCCAGAGTGAATATCCTTGAAGTAAGATTGAGGGATCAACAAGTTCAGCATATTCAAGGGATAGAAAATTCTAGGTAACACATTCATTTTAATAGTGTTAATCCTGCCCCACAACGACAGAGGTAGCTTAGACCACCTAACTAAATCTTGCTGGATATCCCGCCAAAGGTCATCTAAATTTAGCTTTCTCATCATTGATGAGCTAAGAGAGATGTGTATCCCCAAGTATTTAATAGAACGCGTGGTCCACTTCATTCCGAACTCAAGAAAATCTGAACTGTAAGTAAGATGATCGAGAGGAAATATTTCAGTTTTATTAATATTGAGTTTGTAATTAGAGTATGCACTAAAGACCTCGATCTTACCTAATGCCGCCCTTAGCGATGAGACTGGATTGGACATATGTAAAAGTAGATCGTCCGCAAACACTGAGATTTTGGGAACACTATTAGCAACTGGGATACCTGATATTAATGGGGAAGAATTTAAGGATCTAAGAAGGGGCTCGAGATACAAATTAAATAAGAAAGGGGGATAGGGGGCAGCCCTGTCTCGTACCTGAAGTAAGTGGAAAGAAATCTGACATGACCCCATTACAATACAACCTGGCTTTTGGTGAAACGTATAGGGCTTGTATCCATGTGATAAACTGTGGTGGAAAGCCCATAACTTGTAAAGTGGCCCAGAGAAAAGTCCAGTCAACCCTATCGAACGCCTTTTCTGCGTCAAGGGATACTAAAATCATCGGGGATGGAGATGTCTGGGCCATGCTAAGGAGATATTGCAATTTACGGTGGTGATCAACCGGGGACCTATTTGCAACGAATCCGATCTGTTCAGGGCTAATTGAAGATAGCCATACCTGTTCAATCCTTTTGGCTAAGATTTTTGCTAAGATCTTAATATCACAGTTTAATAGCAAGATAGGGCGATAACTTGAGGGGGAGATGTGAAGGTTTACCTGGTTTGAGAAGAAGAATAATAATAATGGCCTCTAAGAGAGTGGGGTCTTGGGTACTACCAGTCAATAAGTGTTGGTATAAACGGTGTAGGCCAGGTACTAAGTCTTTGGCAAATAATTTGTAAAAGTTTGGGGAAAGTCCATCAGGCCCGGGGGCCTTATCAGGGGTCATACCATTTATTGCGGTCAAAATCTCCTGGGTGGATATAGGAGAAGTTAACAGCAATTGCTGGTCATGATCTAACGAAGGTAAGGGGAGAGTTGCAAGGTAATTAAGCATTTCGCCCATGGGGGGAGAAGAGCTTCCTCTATTATAGAGTGATGAGAAATAGGTTCTGAGTACCAAGATTACTTCCCTCGGATTAGTTTTGATCTCCCCATTTAAATCCTCGATTGAGTTAATAGCCCTAGAGGCTTCCAGTTTTCTTAATCTCAAGGCTAGTAAGTGACTAGCTTTTTCTCCGCATTCTATGTACTTTGCACGAGATCTCAAAATAGCAAACTCAACTTTTTCCTGCAATAACATAGAGTACTGATTCCTCAGGGATAAGAGGGTTTCCAATGTATCCGCAGTAGAGGATACAGAGAGAGATTGTTCTATCCTTCTGATCTGGGTGAGGAGTGAGAGGGCCTTCGCCTCCGCCTTCCTTTTACGTGTAGTGGCTAGGCGAATAAACTGGCCCCTCAAACAGCACTTCAACGCACACCATTCATGATCTGCCCTATTCACTGAACCCTGATTGACGAGATAGAAGCACTGGATCATCTCTGATATCCTTGTGCTAATATATTCTTCCTTCAGGAGTTGATTATTTAATCTCCATAGTGGATCCCTCTTAATATTGGCATCCAGCAGCGCGGGCCATCCAAACCGGGGCATGGTCCAATACCGTCATGGCTTCTATACCCGCGCTACCCATACTTTGTAGTAGCGAGTTACTAGATATAATATAGTCGAGTCTAGTCCATGTATTGTGTACAGCAGAGTAAAATGTAAATTCCCGAGTCGTCGGGTTCAGTGATCTCCACGGATCACAGAGACCAAGTGTTTCCATGAAGTCTGCCAGTGCCCTTTGAGCAGCTGACGGAGGTTTGAATGCAGGATTGGATCTATCTAAATCCTGCGTGGGAGGTAGGTTCCAATCTCCTCCGAGTATCACTGGGAGGGATAGGAAGTCTTGTAGCTTCTCTAATAGACTGGCAAAGAAGATTGGATCTCCCCCCAACTGGGCCGTAAATACTCCCTAATAAGACCTCAGTGTAATTTAGCATGCCCCTGACTAGAGTATACCTGCCCCTGGGGTCCGATATGGTCGTAATAGCTTGAAAGGTTACTGACCGATGAATGAGGATCGCTGTGCCCCCAGCCTTGGATGAATCACCCGAAGCAAAGATCTGCCCAATACCTCTTCTCCACAGACTAGCAACTTCGTTCGGAAGTAAGTGCGTCTCTTGTATAAAAGAGACCTTCACTTGCAGATATTCCAAGTGTCTTAATATCTGTATTTTCTTTATAGCGCTGCGGGCCCTCTCACGCTCCATGTAATGAACTTAATATAGTTGAATGCCATTTACCCGGCCAACCTAATGATGCTACCATGGTACCTTGGAACAAATGCACCACCATCCCTTACTTAAACCAAATTTAACCCACAAAAAATAGGTCCATAATATCCCAAATAAAATTGAGAAGTATAGTCCTTCCGTGATAATACCCTCCCTCTATTATATCCGATAATAACGGTAAGTCCTTCTCTTATCCAATTGAAGTAGAGATAGAAATCCCTTTCCTTATATAAGTAGCTCCTAAGAAACTATTTACATTCCGCCCCTCCTCCCCACAAATAATGAAGTAGACGATGTATATTCCTATTATCGTTTCCCAAAAAACCCTGGACCTTGTCTCCCCCATAGAAGGAAATAACAATGCCCTATAAGATATTTTAATGGAGAAAATAGACCAATATTGAGCAATGCCAAGGTTCTTCCCCAAATATTTTCCATGTACTGTTAGCTCCGATCCTACCCAAAATGAAGTACTAATAATCACTATGAGGTAGGCCAGGTATAGCTCCCCTAATCTCCAGTACGCGTGGCTAGGCATGCCTGGGCCCAATTCCAATGCTCCCACCCCCAACCCCCCACTAGTCATGAAGTCCGCTCTGCAACTCAAAAAAAAAGGGGGGAAAAAGGGGGGGGGTTCTATAAGAGGAGGAAAGGCAGGGAAAAAATAAACTGAAATTAATATGCATTTCTTGCACTGTCCTTCCATGATAGCCCATCTTTTCCATCTTCTTCTGGATGTTTATTTGTTGTCCAGTGAGGTATCTTGGGCCATGCTTGTCCTCAGATAAGGAAGTGAACCAGAGTCCTCGATCGCTGATATATCATCAAGGGAACCTATGATCCACGGTTTATGGTTCCTCTGGGACTATGTATGTGGAACCCCCAAACAGTAGTGCACCTCATTTAATGCCCCCCAGAAACACAGGCTCGCATCAGGAGTGCCCATCCAGGGCTATTTTGGTTTCCTCCCCTGTCGGGCCGTCGAAACCAGCAGCAAATCCTCGCCCCTTCAGAGGGACCAGGCCACTCAGAAAAAAGAAGAGGAGAAAAATAAATTGGCGAGCGCTCTCTCGCTACCAAATGAAGACTGGGGAAGGTTTTTCAGCCCCAAAAATATAATGAAACAGCCATCGCTCGGTAAGTAAGTTGACAACACCATTAATTCTCACTGATCCAAAGAAAAGCCCATAGTAAGGGCTGTTAACTTCTGCATCTTAGTGGATCATGGGGTTTTAAACAGTGAAGGTAGCAGACGGGATAGGTCCTCCTGAGCTTGGGATGCTGCATCGTAGCTGTGCCACTTGCCTTCCAGTGAGACTTGCAGCCGAGCAGGATAGGCCATCCTGAACTTGATATTCGCAGTGATTAATTTAGATACTATGGGATGAAAGGTGGCTCTACGCTGCCTTGTTTCCAGTGGGAGGTCTTGTGTTATCCGGAGCCTTTTCCCTTCCCAAGAAATGGAGTGTAGCTCCTTAATCTTCGCCAGGATGTGCTGACGCTCCAAATAGTTGAGCAATCTGATTATTATTGGCCTGGGAGGGGCTGGGGGTTCAGGTTTGGGTCGTAGCGACCTATGGGCCCTCTCAATAATGTATGCTGGGTTGTGTGGAGATGGGCCCACCACTTTATCTAACAGGGCCTGAATAAATGTAATACAGGACGAGCCCTCCTCTCCCTCAGGCACCCCCGTGGATTAATACATTGTTCCGACGGGAACGGCCCTCTAGGTCTTCTGCCTTTTGCTGCAGCTTGTTAATTAGCTGCTTCATCTTCACAATGTCTGGGTCCAATTTATTTCTCCAGGATTCGAGCGAGATGAAACGGGTTTCATTGTCTGAAACTCTTTGCTTCAAGTGGGAGACCTCTCCTCGTATATTTTTCAACTCCATGGTCAACTCCAGCAATGCTTCCTTAAGAGGTTGCATCTCCTCAAGGAACCGATCTTCCGATAATGGATTGGAGGCGGATAGGGTCGAAGTTTGTGTCATCGAGGAGGAGTGAGTTTGTTGTTTAGCTTTCTTGGCCTGCTTTTCAGGGGAGACTGGCGGGGTACGCTTAGGAGGCGCCGATTTCATTTCTGCTTCCATCCTTTGATGCCCCGCATACAGTGCCACTAATTCTCACTGGTGCCTTCCTCGTTAGTTCGCACAACAGGTGAAAGCAAAGAAAGTTTGCGGACTGCGATTAATAATTGATTAAAAGGCTAAATTAGCGGAGGCAGGGCAGCAAGAGCATCAAGCAATCCCGCTATCACGCTTAGGCTCATCACGTGATCTCCCAACATTGAAGGATTTCTTTGTGCAGAAAAGAATTAAGCTCACCTTAAACAGGCTACAAATGCCTTTGTGTGGTACCCTCTGCAACTAGAGCACTTATAGAGCTGGCCGCCATAGAAGAGCCATATTTATGCTCAGCCTGTTGGTGGAGGGACAATTAGAGTGTTTACCCTGAAATTATCTACAATAATGAAATAAAATGAGATTTGCTGCACTCTAAAGCAGAATTTGAATGAGATTGAACTAATACAATGAAGTTAAACAAATAATAAAGTTGTTAAACAAAGTTTTAATCATGTTATGTAACCTCAGTTGATTGACAGCTTATTTGAACCAATCCATAACATTTATCAGGGTATATCTGTGGATGTTTAACTCTGTGTAGTTAGATGCAGTTGGAGTGCTGAAGCAGCAGCACCCAGAGGAACTAATGCTTACTAGTTGTTTTGTTTTCCTGGAGTGTGTTAACACTGAAATTAAGTTATTTAAGTTCTTACTTGATTTGTTTATTTTATTTTATTATTTTGACAAAACAAGTCCGCTTATTTTTGTTCCTGTGTAGTAAAAGAAGTTATTTTTGCAAGACTACAACTTGGCTGATGTGTCCATCTGTACTCACTTGGAGATTTTGACAATCATCTCTTCTTCAGAAAGTGTGTGGGATACAGTTTCGTTATTTTGATTGTATTGACTATGAATAAATGAAGTAAGTTGGTCTATTTCATAAAACAGATATTGTACTCCTTTATGTCAGATTCTGCCTTGCTGGAGCCAGTAACTGAAATTCAGCACCCATTTCGACAATTTCTGATGATAACCCAAAAACGCCAACCTCCTCTTGAGTAGAGTAAGCATAATCAGGGAAAATATTAAACCTAAAGGATTTGTAAATTGGTGGTGCTTCAATATTGGAGAGTCTCATTATCAAATCTCTGTCAGAGTCAAACACAAAGGAAACAAAAATAATTGATTTCTTGTTTGTAGGAACTTCAGGTTTCTGTTAGGAATTAGGATAATTGTCATTTGTTTTTGGTATAATACAGTATGCTTTTGTAATAAATGGAAGATTGTCTTCTGGCAACTCGAACAAAGAAATGAAAGTATCTTTCAGCATGCCCCGCACAGATTCAAATGGTTCATCTACAGTTAAAGGTAACCCCATAATTCTGAGATTCCTGTACTGCTCTTGGTTCTCCAGAACTTCGATCTTTCTTCCCATAGAGTAATTTTACTGTATCTAATCAAGTTTGCCATTGTGGCTTCTAACTTAGTAATTTTGTTTGTGTTTTTGTTAATTTCCCCTTTATTTGATTCCACATTTTTCGCAAAGTCCATCTTCTCCCTGTTCTGTTTAGCATCTGCTTGTAGAAAGTCTGCTTTGTCAGAGAGTGCTTGAAATTTCCTATCATAGAGCTGTGACCACTTAAACAACTTGTCCAGAGTATCCTTCATAGAATCAATTATGTGGTTAGACATTGTCCCACCTGAAGCCACTGACATTGTGTCTTTCTCCAATAGGTGAACTGGAGCCAAAGAAACAATTACCAACTGTACTCTTTGATCGTCTCGTCCTGAATTAATATAAACAGTTGTCATTTCTGAAGCCAGAAGATTGCAGTCCACTAGAAAGTTAGAGGTATCAGTAGGCAATTTTTGCAACTTCTGTTCTATGTCTGAGGCTGAGGCTGGGGGGAAAGGGATGCACTCATCAGTGCACAGAAACTGGTTTTCTTCAGAACTCTGCCTTACGGTTTTGTGCTGGTCCACAGCCGGCATCTCCCCAAGGCGAGAGATACCTCCCGACCTGCCAACATTCTTGCTGGCATGTTGCTCAAGCCAAAAATACTTTTCAAGTGGCTTAATGTAGGGCGAGGAGTATTCTTCCGATGAAGAAGTTAATACTTTACATTTATCCACCATTTATAAACATTTTTAAGTTATACACTTGAATGAGCTCTGAACACTAGCAGCAGCCTGCTGCCATGTTGTGGGAAAGTAATTTTGAGGGTTTGGTGCTAACAAGTGGGTCAGGGAGCATGCTGACTAGAATGTCGGGTGAGCAAGCAAGCAAGAAAACAATGACTCGATCGACAGGAGTTTCTGACACTGCCTATGTGGCTGGCTCACTCTGTGAGGATGGGGTCAGCTTTGTGAGGTAGAACAGTGGTGGGCAGATAGTGAGTCCACACCTGGGGCCCAGAAAGTGAGTCAAGAGACAGAGCAAGGGACTCAGATGGCAACAACAACAGGTGTATATCCTGCTCACAGATTTGTTTTCTTAATCATCTGGTAAGGGGCTAAACCGGGGGGAAAACTGTTGTGATCCAGGGTTGTAGTGTACAATGCTGTGGTGGTTGGGGCCCAGGTGTGGGGGTGGTTGCCTGTCTCTGGCCCACTGGGGGTGGTGCATAAGTAGAATAAAGTGTTTGGCATTTTTGCACCATATAAACCTTCGTCCTTTCACTGTCTTCATGCAAATAATACAATGAATCAAAGTTTTTTTGTTTGTTTGCTTCTGCTAGTATGCTTCTACGGTATATCAACAGGCTTAATTTAGGAGAGAAGTGAGTAGTGCATAATAATGGATGGGGGGAGCCCTGGGTCCTAGGAAATTTGGCTTGAAATTTGCTCATGCCCTGGGCTGGTCCTGAAAGTGAATAGCATTCTCACCAAGACTGAAAAATCTAGCTTCTAGTTGTTGGTTTGAAGTCTGGACATGGATTCTACAGATACGTTCAGGATTTGGTTATGAGGTATGAATTCTCCAGAAAATATAAAAGGCCATTTATTAAAGCTCAGATTAGTCTGGGACAATAGGGTAGTGGTGCCACTCCTCTACACAGCTGAATCTGCCTGCAGAACATTAGAGCTTCATTAAAATGAGCTGTACTGTAACTGCTTTAAAAGGCAAGAGATTTTACTGGTCACAGACTCCTTTTAGTACTAAAACTCTAGCATATCGGCTGTATATTTTTTACTTTGTCTCAGCTTTCCATTTTCCTAACCTAATCAATGGGCTAGGTTCTTCCTTTGCCTGTCCATGGGCACTGGATCCTACAGGAGTGGTCAGCATGGACCCCTACATACCCTCTGCCTGTTACCTTACATACTGATCTGTCAGTTGAAAATCTTTAATCTGGTTCCTCACTTTAATGCTTAGAGAGGGGGGCTGTGCCATAACCATCTCCTTGCAGTCATATATGGGGGAAGATTTTTTTGTCAAGAAGAAGGAAAGGGGGTATTTCTAAAAAGTACTGGTGATTATGGGTACCACTTTTTTATAGAGAGTGCCACCACTGGCGATTGAACCAGAGAGGCCTTTCCTTAGTGCAATGCTAAACATTGCACTTTGCCTGCCCCACCCCCTTGTACATTTCAGAAGCAGGGAAGAGGACTGGAGCACTATCCTGAGGCACAATGTTGTGCAAGGGCAGACAATGCTATTCTCCAAAATGTAAGGGAGCTATAAAGGGGCAGGTGGGAATATTTTTGGATAGTAGCACTAGTGGAGTATTTAAATTAATGAGGGATCAGTTTTTCCCTGAGTATATGAACAATTGAATATTTAAATATGACTGCCAGCAACATATTATCTTAACTGACTTTATTTAAACTTTCCGGCATTAAACCTGACAGTCCTCCCAAGTCTGATTCTGAATCTGCACTGTGTAAGGATGCATATAGGAGGTTTGGATGTCAGGGAGAGAATATCAAATTTTTATTTCATTAAATTGGCAGCATAGGAGGATCGGGGGTAGAGGTTTGGGATAGGGAAAGAAGCAGTTGCACATTTATTTACATTTAACTTACAGACACCAGACCAGATACATAATGTAAAATGTGACCATTTCTAAAGCTGGTTCTCCGATGCTTTGAGTATTGTGGTGGAGGGGCACTGATTGAATACCCTGGCATTTTAGCAAAACAAACATGGGAAAATATGGCTTGGTATAGGGAGAAAAGCATTTAGTTATGATTCCCACTCCTCCTGATGCACTGAATATCCTTTCCAGCTTGAGGTCAACCTGCATAGCATACTGAAGGATTTGTGGCACAGACTGGGAAAGTAACTTCACTTCCTCCATCCCTTGTGTTTTTTACATGATTTCACTGTGCTCAAGTTGAGCCAGTGGAGGTGGGGAATGTATGCAAATCTAATTGTTTGTCTGGTCCCACAATCTTTCTATACATGTTGGTAGAGTGCGTTACAGGACTGAACTGCGGAGTTCAACAGAAAAATTCAGTTCCATTTGAAATGTTCCCACCAGAACCAACAATGTTTCAGGACTGGTGCCACTGAACCAACAGGTCTATTATTTAGAAAAAGTGTAAAATACGGTTCAGTTCCTTTGGGTCAATAAAGAAGGATGCTAGCTGCCACACTGACCTGAATTATAAGAAATCATATAACATCACTGGAGGGAATGCCTGCTTTGTGAGGAAGGACTGAACTGAGGTGAAGATTTTCAGGCTAAATCAATTTTTGACTTGTACTGAGGAGCCAAAGGTAAGAATAAGATTTATTATGTTATCATAAAAGAGAAGATTGCAGCATTCTGAGTTTATATTGACTTTTAATGCTGGTGGATATGGTATCAAGATCCAGATGGGATAAAATATATGTAAGGGCAGGTTTTCAGCATCTGCCTATCTGTCAAGAAGTGTAAAAACCTCAGTGGTGGTAGACTCATCATGAGGGAGGTTTGGAGCAATAGAAATAGAATAGCAAGCTTTAAAAAATTTAACATATGATCTTTGGAGAGACATCCTATTAATGTATATGTGATGCCACTTCAGAGAAAGAGGGAGACTGCATGGAAATGAGGGACAGACTCCCTCTAGATGAGGGAGGAAAGCTTCTATTTCTGAAGGAAGAATCTGTATGTGACAAAAAAATAAAGACTGAGAAATGGGATCTGTTTGGTTGATTGGTTGCAAAATTGGGAGTGGGGTCAATCTATCAGCTTGTAGAAAGTCAAAATCAAAACAGTCTTCATGTGTTCATAACTGCTTTTGTAACAAATGATAGAAATGGCCCCTCCCAGCTATCCATGGGAGGTCACTTGCCCTTAGGCCCAGAAGCCAATCCCTTGGCCTGAACTTACTGGGTGTAGTGACCAAGGTAGATCGGGCCAATGGCCGGTGCACTGACCCTTGGGGGAATGGAGCAGCCCCTAGCGTGAGAGGGACAAAGGCCTACAGTATTACATCCATGTAACAGAGACCCTCCCTTTTTCTGCCTTGGTGTCTGAAGCAGCAAGACAAAGACAGTCACAGTGCTTCCCAGATCAGCACATAACCTGACAGCAGTGAAGGCTGCGGACTCAGGTAGGCTGCTGTATTTTCTGAGGGCTCCCATTAACACATTTAGGTGCAGGATACAGGCAAGGGTTTAAAACAAAAGGAAAAAAAAGACATTGTATCCCTTCCACTCCTGAGGCCACGGTGCCGCCAATGCCAGAGGGTGGGGTTGGGTGGGAGTTGGCAGTACTTTAACAAAAGAAAATTTCCAGGAATTGTTCAAGGCCATCTGGTGTGGTGCTAGTGAACACTGTCACAGAATTGGATCCAGTTTGATCCTCTTCCCTACTGGTGCTTCTACCCATTGATGTTTGACTTACCAAACAGTGTGGGCCATGGTTCCATGGGTTCATCCTTTGGTGGTTTCTTGCACCAGGTCAGCAAGGCTGCTACATAATGGGGGAGTTCATAGATACATACATAGATACATAGACGGTATCGGCAGATAAGGGTCTATGGCCCACCCAGTCTGCCCATTTGAGCTTGTAAGTTCAGTTTATGTTTTCCTAGAAGTCTGTTGCCTCTTACCCCTGACCGCCACAATTCCCTCATGTCTATCCCATGCATAGGCAGGTGGTGTCTCTGTGGAAGTGCAGAGGTCACGCATGTTGGTTCTAGTACCCTGAACATTCCTCTTGTGGCGTGAGGTGGCTTTTAGCCCGGTAGGGCAAATACTAGGCATGGGTTGGGCAGACATAGTTCAGAGGATCCCACACCACAATTTTTTAAAAGTTCCTGCTTGCTCCACCCATGGACAATGGTTGAATGACTTCATCTTTGTGTCCATTTTTTTTTCAGTAACATCGCCTGGGGATGGTGCAGTCTCGCAGGTCTGCACTGAATGGAAGGAGGAGTATTGCATTACGGGCATTGTAGGCTCCTACTTTAGTGATCTCTCTTGCAAGAGTTAGCAGCCATGTTACCTGGGGGTTCCAGCAGTGGATCCATGGATCAAAAGATAGGGACTCCTACTGTTGCAAGAATTCTCACTAGATTTGGCTGTCCATGTTGGTAGGGCCTTGCAGTGCACCGTGAGGAGGCCTGTGTACAATGCATTGTCTGGGAGGTTGGAGGAAGGGGGAGATTATCCCACTTTGTCCCTGTTGCATTTGCCCTTGCTTTTGACTGCTGCTAGCAGCATAAGGATGACACAAGAAGTTGTGGAATAAGGCCCCCTTTAAAAAAATGTATTTAACTTCAAATTGATAAATAAATAAACTTGAAGGTGGAAATATATATGCTAGCAAGCAGAGATGCAGCAATAGTCTGCGCTATTCTCTCCATGCTGGGAGAGGCAACAAAAAAAAAGCAAAAGAGAAGATGAGTGGGGCGATGCATTGGCTTGATTGCCACATGTTAGCAGTATCAGTGCCCTTCACAAAAAAAAAAAAAAACACAAGCAAGCAGGGTCATTGGGCAGCCAGACAGTGGGGCAGGCTAGCACATACACTTCAGAGGGGTGGCTGACCCCAGAGCATTCACTGCAGCATGGGGGTGTGAGAAGTGACATCCAGGAAGGGAGAACAGATGGTGGGCATTCACACCAGCTGTGGGGGCATCTTAATTATAAAAATCTGCAGGACCAGCATATTTTAAGCTTTTTTGTTGTTTTCCCCATTTTCTACCCAACATTACTTTAGGAACAGAGGAGTGCATAACACAAGGGGATGAGCACCAAGGGGTGATCCAATGAGCAAGGGTGCAGTAAGGTAGATGCTTAACACCCCGGCCCAAGTAAGCAACCCATGGCTGAATTTAAGGAGGCACTTAGGCACCTGATGGACCTTGAGGGACCCAACTGGTTGCAGGTGGCAACGCGAGTGGCTCCAGCCCAACAGTCAGGGGAACCAGGTACATCACAGTCTCAACAGTGTACCAGATGACCATCAAGGAGGATGGTAGAGGCACTGGCATCACAGGCATCCATCACCAGAGGCCCAACCATGAGAGCAGGTTTGGAGCAAGATGCTGAGTGGCCATCACACGAAGACTCCAGGAGTCACAGCGACAACCTTAGTGCTCTTGCAGATGACAGCATAGCCAATGAGGAGGCAGCTAGATCCAGCAGTGAACCCAATGAGTCACAAAATGTAGGTGAGTTGGTTGAGTTGCAGATAGAAGGCAACAATGTCTTGAACAGGGAGGAAGGGTGTACTGCAGTGGCTTAGGTACGGCCAGGGAGTGAAAAATGTGAAAGACATCCTGAGGGTGAGAAGGCCACAGTGGGCAGGAGACTGTATGCTAAGGTGGTAAAATGAGCTAGGGCACATAAGAAACTCCCACCACCTGTACAGCAGGGGGACAACATACAGGGACCAGTGGCAGGGCCAAGGGAACCCGCAACAGGGACCTCCATACTGCCACCTGGGGTACCAGGTTAGTGGCCTCTGATGATTCCATGGTTTCCTCCATTTATGGCTGGCCCACCACTTGGCAGAGTGACCAAAGTGCCACTGCAAGGCATGCTTGTAGGGTGGGGCACCATCTCCAGACCTGCAAGCTTGGCCATAGGCACAATGGGGTGTCAGCAGGAGTTTGGCCAGTTGGAAAACAATCTGTCAGGGCAAGCCCTCAATCCAGACACAGGCTTCACAAATGGGGCTGGGCATGCCCAGTGGGATACAGCGGACACCCAAAACACCTGGGGCTTTGCAAATATTGACCTCAACTCAACAGTGTCCACACAGGTGCAGGGACATTAGGGCCATCATTTGCCAGCCAGACCACAACCGACTCTGTGGTGTTATTTGTGATACTTGGACCCACACATAACAATGATAGGCAGGTATGGGGCATTAGCTCAGTGGGGCTGCAACAGGGAGGGTGTGGTGCCACAGGCAGAGCCCGCTGTGGCACCAGTCCAGCAGCCAGTAACACCAGAAGCTGGGCTCAATGTCCCCTCTGCCACCAGCTCAGTCAAGGTCAGAGTACTGGGTGAACTTGGGTGGATGACAAATGGATACCCACCTTTCCATGTCAATAAGGGAAAATATGGAAAGGAGTGTATATAGAAATCTTTAAGCTCCTCCACAAAGAGTTGCCAGATTCAGGGATAAAGACAAAGTGAAGCAGGAGAAGCTGGTAGGTCCAAAGTACCCTCAGCATTTGAGAACTGGCAACAGCCTTTGACATCTTCATCAACATTTATTGCACAAAGTTTCCTGAGAAGATTGGGCAAGTATTGAAATACAGGGACAATATAAAGACAGCTCACTTAGCTTACGAGGGTACCGCTTGGTTAAGGTATGAGGAGCTGTTCAGGATGAGATTAACCAGGATGCCAGACATGAAATGAGATAAAATTGACCACGATCTATGATGCAGGCACATGACCCATGCGAGACCTGCTAATGTGGCTTACACAGCCAGTGACCACATGCTTGCTAAAACACAGTAGACAGGGCAAAAGGGGACTTTCCAGCAGTATAATTCAGGCAAGTGTTTTTGGGAATTCTGCAGATATAAGCATGAGTGCAGTACCTGCGGGGGGAAGCATAAGACCAGTACATGCCACAGTGGAGCAGGTTTCAAGAAGGGAGATGGCCAACAAGAGGAAAAGAAACAAAGGGACAGACCAGACAAGAAGTCTGGCGAAATCACCAGTAAACATTGAGCACATCCATTAATGGCTCGACCCCTACCCCTGTAGAACAGATGCATCCTTTCTGCTGTATGTGTTCTCCAGTGGCTTTGCAATTCCCTACTGGGGTCCACATATATCCACAATGGAAAGGAATCTTAAATCTTCCAGTTCCCTGTGGGTGGTGGTGGAGGATAAAATCCATGAAGAAGTGGAGGCCAGGAGGATGGCAGGTCCATTTCATGGCCCACCATTTTAACCACTCAGGATTTTGCCATTGTGGATGGTCCCTAGGAAAGCCCCTGGGGACTTAAGGCTAATCCATTAGTACCATACCCCAAGGGTTCGTCAGTGAACAATTTGCATTAGCATGGAGGATAGTGCAGTTAGCAATGCATCTTTTAATAGGGCAGTCATTATGACACAACAAGCTGGCAGGAGAGCTTGTATGGCAAAAATCAACATAAAATCAGCTTTTCAGTTACTGACGGTCAATTCAGCAGATTTCAATCTACTGGGTTTCAAGTCTGAAGGGGATACATATTTCAACAAAGCAATGCCAATGGGCTGCTCTGTCTCATGCACTGAATTCAAGATGTTCAGCCGTTATTTAGAGTGGGCCGCTATACGGTTCACAGGTAATTGAAAAATTACCCACTACCTAGATGATTTTTTGTTCACTGGGGCCCCTAATGAGCCAGAATGTGGTGCCACACTCCATGGTTTTCACCAGCTGATGGGGTGGTTCAGGGTGCCATTAGCACATGAAAAAACAGAGGGTAAGGTTACTAGGCTCACTTACTTGGGAATTGAATAAAATCTGGAGACCTTAAAACTCTTGGTGTCTGAGATGAAAGGTCTCAAGAAGGTCATGCTGAAACAGCTGCAATCATTGAATGGGCATCTTAACTATGAAAGTAAGGTGATGGCACAAGGAAGACTTTTTATTCGGCGCCTGGCATGGGCGACTAAAGGAGTGCTACAGCCACATCACCACATCAGAGTGAATGTGAGCATGCGGTCTGACCTTGAGGTGTGGGAGGTTTTTCTGAAAGAGTTTAACGGGGTGTCTATGTGGCAGGCTGGGACAGATTTCACACTAGACTACCAATTGGTAACATGCAGCTGGAAGAGTGGGCTATGGGGCATATTTTCAAGGTTCATGGTTTGCTGGGCCATGGGATGACAGCTGGCAGGTGGCAGGCCTCATAAAAAATGTGACAATATTGGAGCTATTCTCAACAGTGGCAGTGGTATTCATCTGGAGAGACAGACTTAGGAACCACAAGATGATGTTTTACTCTGACAATATGGCCATGATGGAATACTTAACACTCAGTCATAAAATTCAGTTGAAGTCATGAGGTTGATGAGGGTATTTGTGCTGCATTTCCTGCAGCTCAAACTTTCATTAAGGGAAAGCACATACTGGTGGCAAGAATGTATTTGCAGATGTGTTATCTCACCTGCAGTTCAAGCGCTTCCGCAGATGGCACCAATGGTGGATGCAGCTCCATCACAAGTCCTTGATTCTTATGGCAGGAGGTGATAACCAAACAGCTGAACTGGTGCAGCATGCATGGGCTCCAGGAATCTGGCATACGTGTCAGGTGCATGTGAGGGCATTCCTGGAATTTAGTGCCAGAAGGGACAATGGCCAGATATGTTGCAGAATGCCACCTTGCTCCAGTGATTTGTGAATGCTCTAATTGAGAAGGGCAGGGCACTCATGTAAATACACAGCCACTTATCAGGCATAGCTTTTATTGTGAAAGCACAGGGATTACAGGATGTTATGGAACATTCATAATAAGGAAGATGATAATGAGTGGGCCAAAATATGAGGACCTAGGAAGGACACCAGGAAGCCGATAGACGGCGTGTTGTTGAATGACATCATACACGTGTTATAACAGGTCTGCTCCTCACTGGATGAAGCTAGACTACTTAGGGTGCTCTTTTTTATTGCATTCTTTGGGGCTTTCAGGGTATTGGAGCTAGTGGAGGGGGGGTATGCTGACAGAAGGACATAACATACTTTGGGGGGATGTTCAAGTAAAAGAGGGCAGCATCACCCTGATGTTGTGGCAGTCAAAGATGGAATAGTTGGGCCCACCTCACATAGCAGCACTTCACAAGGCAGTTGGCTACCCACTATGCCCATGGGAATTGATTAAGGAATACATTCGGAGGAGAGGGGATAGTCAGGGAAGTTTTTTCGTGCATGTAGATGGTAGGCTAGTTACTTGATACCAGTTTGCAACCATGTTCAGGAAAGGGATATGGGCTGCAGGGAGGGATCCAAAGGATTTCAACACCCACTTGTTTAAGATTAGGGCTGCCACTGAAGCAGCTAGGCTGGGGTGTACAGACAGTAAAATTAAGGCCATTGGGAGATGGCAATCTAGGGCATATCAAGGATACAACAGGCACCCTGCCACCATGCAGTCAGCTTAATATGGTCAGTCTCAGTTGGCTTCCATATGTACCTTCCCAGACGAGGCAGAAAATAGGCTGAATTGTATAAAGATCCCTCTATTACCAGTCAATATAACTTGACTTCGCTAAACTAAACAAGAACATAATGGAAAAGGGACATTCGAAGCTGTAAATCTGTAAATGCAACTATAGAAAAG
This sequence comes from Neoceratodus forsteri, assembly GCA_016271365.2. Lineage (NCBI taxonomy): Eukaryota > Metazoa > Chordata > Ceratodontiformes > Ceratodontidae > Neoceratodus > Neoceratodus forsteri. The sequence continues at coordinate 802,837,024 of CM057449.1, read as the reverse complement.
TAAAGGTATAAATTTGTTTGGGGGAATGATGCTTTGTATGCCCTTTTCAAATTGTAATATGTAAAATCTATTTTCTGCCTGGTTCCATTCCTGGTTGTGGTTTTCTACTGTTGGGTGTAGCAGCTGGTTCCTGTACACAAAATGAAACACTGAAGTTTATATTTTTTTAATGTGGCTCAGTACAAAATGCTGGTTTCAGAATTAGGAAAAGCTGGATTAAAATATTACTAATGCCACAAGGCTAGATTTCCAAAGGCTTTAGATTGCCACAAGCCCCGGGTGCTCCAAAGATATGGTGCACTGGGCTTGTGACATTATAATGGGATTTTCCTTCCCACGCAGCAATTAACACACGTTAGACCATCTTTTTATAGTTTAGCTTTTGTCAATCTTAGATCTTTTATGGAGCTTGCACCACAAATTTGGTGCAAGCTTCCATAAAACGAGAAACTGAGCAGCTGCACCAGAACCTCTTGAAAACTGGATTGCAGTTGTAGCAAACGGATTGATGCACTGGAAATTTGAAAGTAATGTGGCACAAGGCTTGACATAAGCACTGCTCCACCCTTTGAAATGTCATCCCACAGTCTGTACTGTGCAAGTTTTTCAGTGTGTGTGTGTGTGTGTTGGGGGGGTTCTGGTGCTGTGCCCAGTTTGAATTGGGAAAGATTAAAAATCTTAAAAGTCCATATACCAGGGCATGTTTGTTTCTACTAGTGGGCTAAACTGGTTAATGCACCCCCCCAAAAAAAATAATCTGTTTTTATTTTGTTTTAATAGGATGAGAATGGTGGCTTTGGAATTAGAAAAACATGCAGATCTTACTAGAGCCAAATGCTGTCACTTACAAATAGGATTTGTTAGTCATCATTTGACTGTAATGGGATTTAATTTCAACATATTTTCTTCTAGTTCCCATTTAAGGTTGCAAAATATTTCCCAATTAGAACTCGAGACAGTGCCAGACCCCCAACACATATCCTGAAAACCCTTTATAGCACAGTCTGTGGATCTAGTTACATTTTAAACCAGTTTTTCCTGATTCCCAACTTCAAGCATTCCTTACTGTGCCCCTTTGAGAAAAAAAGTTTCCTTTAGCTGATCATTTTGGATATACAGTTGTTTTTAATTGCTGGAGTTGTGGACTGGGAAAGGAGGGCTAGACAGTGATGCTTATTTTCAGCCTCATCTCAGTGGGTGGGGGATACAGATTAAAACCAACTGAAACTGAACCTGACTAAGCTTGTGGTGGCATTTTAGTAAATGGGAAATTAGGCCAGAACTTGGGGGAAGTGCTTACTCTTCTAGGCAAGTGGCATGGGATCTTTAGCATCCACCTGAATATCCACCAGAAAAGGCATAAATGACCTAAGTTTAATAAACAACTGTACTATGATGAAAGGCTTAAAACCACTAGATTTACACAAGTTAAGTTCTAACTTCAGTATTTTGTTTAGTTGTTTTTTTTTATGTTTCCCTGTTTCAGGTGAACTAAATCACATCAACTGACAGATAGATTCTTTGCCCCTAACATCTGTATCTGTGGCTGCTTGGAAGCACAGGGCCTACAAGGTCTATGTTTCCACAAGCCAACAGACAGCCCCGGAATTCTTGACATGTTACTTCATGGAGGTGGCATGGCTCCACAGGGCCTCAAATGCATAAAATATGGACTGTTCCTCGGTGTAGGACCCAAGGGGTCCTATGCAACTATATCTGTTCATGCAGGTCCTGAAGGGGCCTGCATGAATAAGATATAATTGGACTGTTTCAAAATAAAGGAAATTCATTGACAAAAAATTTCTAATGCATCAGTTAGAGTACAACGTAATGTCACAAAAGTAGGGAAATGTGGTGTTAGGGTTTCAACCCTAACTCCTCATCCTCCCAAACAATGAAAGGACATGATCACATAAGTAACCACAGACAGCCATCATCAGGTAAGACAAACTGCTCCCAGATGACACAAATGCAGTAGCACTGATGTGCTACCTTTATGGATTTGAACTGTATTTGAGGCTGCACAGGGCCTGTGCTTCTAGATCCACAGCTGTGTATGTATGTCATACAGCCTGCATGAGTACTTCAGGTTGCTGAAGTACTGTTGCAGTGTGGGTATTGTGGTTTCATGTAGCTGTTGTTGCCATGTGGGTATCATGGCTTCAGCAGTGGGTCTGGAAGGCACTTTCCATTAAAAAGTAAAATTCTACCTTTTAAAACTCACATTAGGTTAAAGGTTAAACCAGCTACTTTTTGCTGGCACAGGGGGTAGCAGATGGTACCTCAATACATATCTGGAACTGCTAGTGCATGATCTTCAATGTGCAGTTACATAAGTGCAGGCCTCACAGGAGTCTGTGCTTCTGTATCCAGAAGTCGGTCCCCCCACCAAAAAAGAAATTGGAGAGGACCTTGAGCTTCTCCAGGAGGCCTCAAGGATAATGGAGAAGTCTGTATCCACCATGCCAGGGGTAACCTTGTGAACTCCATTCCTTCTCTGCCATGGTTTGAGAGCCCAACATACCTGGCTATGCTCCTTCTCCTTCCGGGTGCCAACTCAGGCTATCCTTCAGAATTGCACAACATTCACTATATTAGATTCCAGGACTACCACCAGATAGGCCCTTATGCCTATCCCCTCCCAGCATGACTCACTAGATACTCTTTCATGGAAGCCCGGAGGTGTCTCAGGAATATGTCCAACACCATCACTAGCCAAGTGCACCACATCATCCAAAAAGAGCCTGGGGTCCTCTCTCCTTATGCCCTCATGTTGGATTACTGATCTTCCAATTAGCAACATGAACATTCCCATCTTTGCATTTAATTTCTTGAGGGTGCAGTTGCAGGCCTTGATGTCTCTGGTACTTATATGACAACAGAGTGGTACCATCTGCAGCTACAGTATATCAATTATGTTGCTAGCATTTTCTGCCATAGCATACAGAGATTGTCCTTCATAGCTTGAAGTAAATTCACCAAGTTCATGTCCCTGAGATCATTCTTTACTTGGTACATGATCAGGGTTCTCAGGTGGGGAATTGGCCCAATGCTACTGCAACAAGATGGGGACCAAGCACCCCATTGGAAACCTTGGTAACCCAACCAGGTGTCCTTGGTATCCCCATTTTAGATGGCAAAATGTATCCTAGCCCCGGTATCCTATGCCCTGATCACACCCCAGGAATGATTGAGGGTCAAAGCCCACACTCTTTCTATGCTATCTGTACACCCTGCTTTGGAAGAGAGAGAGAGAGAGAGATAAGATGCTTTAGTCATAATAAACTTGGAAGAAATAACTCCTATCCATATTTTACTGCCACTTGCCAAGTACCTGGACCTTCCTTCAGGAATGCCTAGGGCTGCCCATTGGGTGGCTGCCCTGATCTGGAAGAAATGGGTGCCATATCCCTCTGGGTCCTGCTGGCTCCAGTAAGTACTAATTTTAGAATGACCAGTGTCTGATAACTGATATCCCAATTAGCAGCATGAATGTTCCCATCTTTGCATTCAATTTCTTGGGGTGCTGTTCAGGCCTGACATCTCTGGTACTCTTCCTTCAATGGAGTGGTAACATGTGCAACTATATCAGATATGTTGCTGGCATTTTCTGCCATAGTATACAGATATTGTCCTTCATGGCTTGAAGTAAATTCAGCAACTTAATGTCTCCCAGATCACCAGATCATTCTTTCCTAAACTGGGGAGAACATGACTCCTATCCATATTTTGAATTGGTGCCATAACCTTCTGGGTCCTGATGGCTCCAGCAAGCGCTGATTTTAGCATGCAAAGGAACTGTAACTGTGTCAGTAGGATGGAGTCCTGGTATCTAAAGAAGCAACACCTGACCAGTGGAGCTTCCTCACTGTATTCCCTTACTTGCCACACCACATCCCAGGAGACCCCTGCTAGTGAGATGATTCACACTCAGGCCCCATTGCCCTTTTTGACAATGTTTGACCTGCAGATTTTTAGCATTGCTCACCCTTTTTTGTGACATGCCATCATCCCTAAGGAGGCCTCCTGGACTTCCATCCTGTGGGTTCTGTGCCACAACTTTTTTTTTTTAATTGACTTTTTCTTCCCTGGTGCCCCCGGTCAGCCCTTGTGTTCTCACATCCTTATCTCCAGTCACCATCTGACCTGCACCATTCTCTAACTGACAGCGATAACTTATTACCCCATGGCTTTCACCTATGGTGGAGTGGCAGGGGGCAACCAACTTCCCCCCAAGTCTGGATCAGCACTGGTGATCCCCTCCTGAAGCCACATTGAGTACACTCAGATGGCCATCAAGCAGCAAACAACCGGGAACCCTTTTTCCTTGTTCTGCCTTCAGAGGTGGAGCGTGCATGCCAGCAGATGGTGTGCCATGCATGAATCCACATGAAGCATTCCTGCTGGCTGCTCTGACTACCAACCCCAATCTATCAGGACCAGGCATGTCAACACCTAGCCTCCACTATGTGTCAGGTCTCTGTGCCTCATCCTTCCCCAGGGCAAGAGAGCTGTCCTATGGATGCTCAGTATTCTCCCACCCCTGCCAACCACCAGCAACCCAAGCTCACTTCCAAACCCGGGTCGCTGGTGTGGCGTGAGGTGTGGCATCTAGCTCCTCAACTTTCAGCTCCACTGGGCTGGCACTGTGCCATCACTTTTGACATTTTGAGGTGAGAACAAAGGTTATAGGGAACAGCTGTGCCTCATTCTGGTTGGTGCAGATTTGCTGAATGGCAGCTCCCATTGCATCAATAAATCCTGATGTCTTTGGGTGGCTGGTGTTACATGCTCTTGCCTCCCTACATACTTAACTTAACACCATCTTCCAGATTTGCATTGATGTGTGTGAGGTCCTTGAGGTCCAAGACCTTTCTCACCCTAGATAGGCCTGCCAAGTGGTGGTTTAATGATGAGACAATCTGTCTGATCTGGCTCTAAGGATGTATGTACAGAGCTAGATTTCCAGATAGGCCACATTTCTGGTCACCCTGTCTTGGCCTGTATCTCTATGAAGCTTTCCACCACTTCCCATAGGCCTACCTCATGGTGTGTCTTAAATAGAATCATTTCAGAGTCTATGCCTTTCTCTCACTAGTTGCTAAAACCATGTTGTTACCTGATAGGGTGCTCATCCATGTCTGGTACCATGATCCTGAAACACTGCTGCTGAATTCGAAACAGAGCATCAGCAATCCCATTGTCCTCTAGGACATTCTTTGCTATGAATATATTAAGGAGCCAGCATTTTAGCATGAACACCATCATTAAATCACCTACAAGTTCTGCCAAGCCTGACTATCTATTTTTGGTTTCTACTGCACCCGTGTTGTCCTATCTGAGCATGACTCTTCTATCATTGAGCCTGTCACTGCAGATCAATAGCACCATGGTGACAGAAGAATTCCAGTACAATGATGCTTCTGACTTTCCCTTGTGTCATTCAGTCCTCTGACCAGGCTGTGGCACACCATACAGTAGACAGGTAGACTCTAATGTTGTACTTTATTAAGGCATCATTGTTCTGTTTGATGTCTGTGCTGCTGACTGTGGGCTTATTCCACAGTGTAACATCATTGTAGTGTTCAAGCAACACTGCCTACAGCCTACAATCCTCCCTCAGCCATTCAGTCACCCTGATTGGGCAGTGTCCTTAGTGATACCACATATTACCAATGCCTGCCATCTGTTGACTGTCTGCCCCATTGGCAAAACCATACAGTGCAAAAGTAACTGACCCCAGTTTCACATGAACCTGTCTAGGCATGAGTTTCTTTGCCTTTGCAGCTTCCACCACATCAGTCCTAAGTTTGCTGTGTTTGTCCAGTGGAACCCTGCATTCCATGAGGATCAAATCAGTCTTGTTCTCCAGAAATGAGATCTCAATTCTGGAACCCTCTGTTTTTTGAAGTACCAGAGAGATACAAAGTCATCGCACATCTCCTGGCAGGTGTTAAGGATCTAGTGAATGCCTGGTTGTGCCATGAGTCCCCCAAATAGCAAGTAATCTAAGTAATTGACCAATATCTCTATTTCTGTCTTCCATAAAACCACCCAAATGTTTTAATGAGCTAAACTGCTTGAAGTAAGTGCAGGCTATCATCCATAGAAACATAGAATTTGATGGCAGATAAGAACCGCTTGGCCCACCTAGTCTGCCTATTTCCCTACCTGATGGATAAGCTGCAGATTATAGTTAATCAACAGCTTACTTCCTCCTACCCCCCACTAGAATTGCCTTATGCCTATCCCATGCATTCTTGAATTCTCCCACAGTTCCTGACTCCACAACCTCCTCCGCAAGGCTGTTCCATGCATCCACACCCTCTCTGCGAAAAAATACTTTCTAACATTACCTCTGAGCCATCCCCTCTCTATCTTCAAATTGTGCCCCCTTGTTCTTGCACATCTCTTCTTCTGAAAGATACCACCCTCTTGTACTTTAATTCCCTTGAGATACTTGAAAGCTTCTATCATGCCCCCCCTCTCCCTCCTTTCCTCAAAGGTGCTTTAGTCTCTCCTCGTATGTCTTCTGGTGCAGACCCTGCACTAATTTGGTTACCCTCCTCTGAACAGCCTCCACTCTGTCTATGTCTTTGCAGATATAGGGTCTCCACAATTGCATGCAGTACTCCAGTTGGGGTCTCACTAACTGTCTGTACAGATGGATAACAACTTCCTGTTTTCTACTCTTGATGCCTCTCCCTATGCATCCCAGTATTCCCCCAGCCCTCGTTACTGCCCTCTCACATTGCCTGCCCACCTTTAGGTCATCTGATATAATTACTCCTAGGTCTCTTTCAATTTTTGATCTTGTTATTAACACACACCCCCACTGTGTACTCTTTCCCTGGGTTTTTGTTTCCCAGATGTATTACCTTGCACTTCTTTGCATTGAATCTAAACTGCCACATATTCAATGATTCCTCCAACCTTGCCAAGTCCCTTTTCATTCTTTCCACCCCACCTTGTGTATCAACCCTTTTGCAGATCTTTGTGTCATCTGCAAAGAGACATACCTTTCCTTCCAGGTGCTCTCCAATGTCATTATAAGGACATTAAAGAGGGCTGGTCCCAGTACTGAACCCTGCAGTACCCCACTAGTTACCCTCCTTTCTTCACTGTGAACTCTGTTTACTATTACCCTTTCGTCCTGTTGTCCAACCATTTTTTTAACCAGGCTACCACCTTGGGACCCACTCCAAGGCTGGCTAACTTGTATATCAATCTTTTGTGTGAGACCGTGTCAAATGCCTTGCTAAAATCTAGGTAGGCCATATCCACAACCCCTCTCCTGGTCTACTACTTTGGTCACCCAGTCGAAGAACTCTATTAGGTTCATCTGACATGACCTTTCTGCTTTGAAGCCATGCTGCCTTGGGTCCTGTGCCCCACTGGCCTCTAGGTACTCAACAATTCTTTACTTCAGAAGTGATTTCATCATTTTTCCTACCACTGAATTCAAACTAACTGATCTGTAGTTTCCTGCCTCTGCCCTGCTCCCACTTTTGTGATTGGAATCACATTTGCCCTCCTCCAGTCCTCAGGTACCACCCCATTCTCCCATGATTTGTTTAAGAGAGTAGTCAGTGGTGTTATTAGTTCTACTCTTAGTTCTTTTAGAATTCTTGGGTGAATCCTCTTAGGCCCCTTTTCTTTGTCCACCCTCAGTTTCAAGAATTCTTTCAAAACCCTTTCATCTGTGAATGGACTGTTATCGACCCCTCTATTCAGAGTTTCTCCTTGTTTGGTTTAGGTATCTCCCTCCTCTTCCATTGTGAATACTGAGCAGAAATATTCATTCAGTATCCTGCTTTTTCACTGTCACCCTCTGTCCACATTCGTCCCCTTTATTAAGTTTCTGTATCCCTCCAATGGTCTATGTTCACTTCCTAATGTACCTATAAAAGGTTTTATCCCCCTTCTTAACAGAGTTAGCTATCTTTTCCTCAGTTTGTGCCTTTGCTATTCTGACTGCCTTCCCTGCCTCCTTCTGTTTTAACTGATAAAGTTCTCTGTCCTGCTCCTTCTGTGTTTCCTTATACTTCCTGAATGTTATCCTTTTCTCCTTAACCATCCCTGACACCTCTTTCGAGAATCATACTGTTTTTTTCCTTCATTTTGTTTTGTTGATTTGCTTCACACAAAAGCTTGTTGCCTCTGCGATAGCTCTTTTGATTATTCCCCATTGTTCCTCCAGCCCTCCTTCTTGCCCATTTGCTAGAGGTTTTCTGAGGCACTGTCTCATTTTCCCAAAGTCAGCCTTCCTAAAGTCCAATACTCTTGTTTTTGTATGGCTTGACTCTATGGCTGTGTTTATTGTCTACCACACTGTTTGGTGGTCACTTGTTCTCAGATGGCTACCCACTTCTAAATCTGAGATCCTTTCTCATTCCCCATTTGAGAGTACCCTGCCTAAGATTGCTCCCTCCCCAGTGGGTTCCAACACTATCCCATAGACATTCACATGTCATATTAGTGCTACTCTTCAGACTTCATTTCTAGCAGCTCAGTGTGTTCAGGATAGACCAGAAACAGTCAAAAGGCAGATGCTATGTCTGCTTAGGCTACAATAGCTCCTTTCTGCAGGTCTGCACCACCATAGTGCCTGACAAATTTGGCACATTGAACGATGACAGTTCCTGATAAATCTGGTCATTCATGGAGTCACCTTCAGGTATGACAAATGGATGATTATCTGAATTGACTAGGCATTGTTTTGATACCAGGACATGGGAGAGACCTAAGAGTGGTTCATGGTCCATTCTGGGAATGGTCTAATAACCTGTCCAGCTGTAAACTTGGTTTGGACCTTCAGCCAAAGCACTTGTGACTTCTAGGACAACATGGAACATAGACTTTGATGGCAGATAAGGGCCGCTTAGCCCACCCCAGTCTGCCCATTTCCCTTCCTATCAGATAAGTTGCAGATTCTAGTTCACCAACATCCTACTTCCTACTACCCCCCACTATAATTGCCCTATGTATGCCCCATGCATTCTTAAATTGCCCCAGGATGATTTCAGACTATTAGTCTTCCTTGCATGCCTATGTCACTCTTTTGGTATCCAGAACCACACTTCAAATTGTCCCTTAACCCTCAGGACTCTGATTGCTATATTACTGCAACCATAGGTTTGTCCTACTTATTATTATTGGTGCTGCCACTGTTCCTTTTCTTTTCCCTGTTGACTTTTGCTGTAGTAAGGCCACCCCATACAGTGCACGGGGCTGCAATGGACGTATTCTTGTACCTGCAGTTCAGTGTTCTACACGAGCCCTTTTCCAATGACAATAGATTTTATTGTCATACCTGACTGGTCTGTTTCATGTTACATCTCTGTAGTATAGTATGTTCCAAAATCAATGTTTAAAAATGTTTAAAACACATCAATTTATTATCACATGATTATTTTTCCTTTAATTGGCTTGAGATCAACTTGACACATCACGTTTCAACCGACCCGACACTACATATATAAATATTAATCCCACATGTATTAAGAACAGGATGAAGGACCAAGGGACCTGTACAAAGCAAGTTAAGACTCATCTGGAAACCTTTTATCGTTGCAGGATATTAATTTCACTATGGTTTTAATGAGGTTTTCTTATATGTGTTAATTTATTGCTGTATATTTTATTCATGTTTGGTGCTCAGAGCCTCTGGATTTGGGACCCTTATACATAAAATTGCCTTGCCATACCTTGTCTTTTCTACAGGGTCTAAAGCAAATTAGGACTCAAGTCTTGCAACCTGCAGGGCCAGCTGGGCACTGCACAAAGCAAGCTACAGCATTACTTCTCTCAAAAGTAAGGAAATTCATAGAAAATAAATATTAATGCATTATTAGAGTACAAACGTTGCAAAAGGAGTGAAATTTTGTATTTGGATTTGTTCAACCCATTCCTTGGTATCATGACCCAAGGCCAAGCTACAGGTCCAGGGAATAACCCAGGCATCTGATGCTTCAAGCTGCCTGTCTGGGTCCCTGAGCAAAGACAGTTATTGTTCATATTTTGCATCAAGCAGCCTCTGGAGGACACTGTGCAAGGATAGATAGGAAGGATCCCCTGCATTAAGAGAGTTTTGACTCCTCTTCTGTGCATTGAAAGTTATGACTCTTCTTATGCTTTGGTCTCTCACAAAGAAAGTTATGATTGATGTACTTTTTCACCGAGGGCCCAAATAAGATTATGACAGATCCTGATAGTTCTACATATGCAGAAAACTTGTGGTGCACAGCCCCAGACTTGTGTCATAAAGTAGATCTTTGGGCATGGCTCCAAACCTGTAGCTGGCCTTGTGTCATGGAGGTTGGGATGGAGAGTGGATTTGGCATTATGTTTGAGAAAATGCTAACATGTTATTTACCTCCTTTGTGGCTTCAGAACCCCAGTGATGTATATATATATATATATATATATATATATATATTAATGTGTTGTTACATTTTAAAGATGCTACGTAGTAACATACAAACATGACACAGTAGCATATAGAGCCCTCACCCCTGCCTTTTGCAAATGACAGGTGGTATGTTGTTGAAGATGACAGCAGTACCAGGTGGGGACTGGGCTCGGGGAGGACTAGGTTATTCGGCACAGGAGGCCTAGGTTTGGCTATCCGCACAGGGCACCCAAGTAATTCCTAATACAGGAAGCAATAACTGTAATGTCCAATACCAGGAATGGGATTCTAAAGTGTGGCTTTATTCACATCCAAACTGAACAAACAAAGCATAGATGGACCCCCACAGGGTTACATTCCTGGTAATGCAGATAAAGAGAAACAGAACACTTCTCAACACTTCAACCCTCAGGCTCTGGACCCACCAGGCACACAGCCAGGACTTGTATGCTGCTTTGGGTACATAGCCCAACTTGTACACTATTTGGGGTTTCCTGGCTTGGCCCTGCTGGCCACTAGAACACCTTCCATGAAACATGGACACATTTTTCTGGTGGCTCCCTAAACCACCTTAGAGCCCTCGACTCCATAATGGAAATTTCCTTTCAATCCCATGTCTGGGTACTTCCCTCAGCACTGGCCAAGTGCCTGAGGCAAAGTAAATAGGCCACAGAGCAAATCCATAGAGGTGATCCTGGTTACTAAAGATGGGGGTCTCCCACCACTAGCTTCCACAATCCATACCCGGCCATTTCTCTGGACATTAAACATCTCTTTCTGGAAAGCTTGGCAATGTAGATTAAAGGGTAAATGCATAGCACATTTCCCCTACATGTCTTGACTTTCCCCTTGTACTAGATTCGAACATACTTTTACTTTGGCTTAGCCTATTCCTCTAGGCCTCCCACTGATTAAGCAGTCCAATCCCCACTTTACAACAGTTCAGGTGAAACATAGGCCCTATGTAAGAGCAGACTCACCCTTTGGTTGCAGGTGCCCCCAGGTGATTCTTGACAGCTTTTGGTGTCGCAGCACAATCTTGAAAAATAAGGCAGCTTCTTCCCTAGCCGTAACCAGGAGGTTGCCCCTGGAATAACAGGGAAATTTTTCCACCCCATCCCTCAGGGATGGTGCATAGAGACAAGTAACAGCAGTCTCCACTGTTTCACGAACAGCTTTCTGTGTTCCTCTTTTTGCGGAAACACACACCTCTTGCTTAAGTAGCTCTATATCAGAGCTTTAGGCTCCAAGAGCCTGTGCACAGACTGCTGTGCTCCTCTCTTCAGGACTGCTCACACACAACTACTGCTCACTGTTCAAAAACTCCCAACATTCTAACCTAACTCCCAACTGCAGATTTCAATGTGGTTCATGGAGCTGTGATAGTTCTATGGTGATGTCATCCCTCAGTCTCAGCTGAGACTGAGAACTGAGCGAGACAGAGTGAAATCCATTTGCCTGGAGTTTCACAAGCTGCTTTCCCTGCCTACCACTAGGTCTTACTGGGATTCTAGTAACCCCGGGTAACAGGGGGGTTACACATAGTATCATAGTCATTTAATGTACTATATTACAGATATAAAAGCATATGCTGTACAAAACGACAGTGTTAGATTTTTTAATATTACAGATATAAAAGCATATGCTGTTCAATACAGCATTGTTAGGTCATGTAATTGAATTAAGCAAAACAGTTGATCAGTATACCATTATTTCCTGAGACCTCAGTATTTCATATAGAATAATTTATGTCATGTAAACCTAGAATTTTGTATACAGTCAACATTGCCAAGTCATATAAATAAGTATTCATTTGGATATCATCATGTTTTTTTTTTTCTTATAACTCACTCATCTGAGTGCATCTAGGCAGAATATCAAGCTATATGCAGTGAGGTAGATTCTTATACTAACATATATTGCAGGTATTAAATCACAGTAATATACTGTGTTATGTTTTTTGAGTTATATTTTGTTTACTGCAATAAACTCATCATGGCCTATATACTCAATAAAAAAATATTTTGTTTTGCTGATGAAGCCACCAAAATGCATTGAAATATGTCACACAATGGTAAGATTTACTTTTTATAATATTGTATCACTTCTTACTGTACATCTACAGAAGTGTTCCAAAGTTTGACATGTCCACTGCTGGAGCATATGTCTTTTTTTTTTAGCGTATATAAATATGCTTGTATGCTAAATAAAATCTAGTTTATTTTCATGAGGATATCTGTTTCAAATTACCTTATAAACAGCCAACAGTTTACTTAATAGCTATTAAGTTTTAATAAAATATTACCAACAGCTGCATTTTCTTCTACTTTCCTAATCTTTTAAGGATAATCCTTAGGCTTAGTTGACCTTTAGCAGTCATTCATTATTTCTGAAATGTCTTATTTTAGTGAACTCATTGTTTTACCATTCATTTCTCATAAAGAGTTTCCTTGAGCTACCTTTTTTATGTTAAAAGGTTTTTCATGAGTCATTGGATCATCGTTAATTATTAAGATAAATATGAATCAGCTGTTCTAAGACAGAAAAGGAAGGGCGTCAAAGTAATCCTTAGAGAAGTCTATTTCTAGATGCTGGCTTCTATTGTATTTGGCATACAAGTAAATTGCATATTAGAGGAAAACTAGACATTAGCCTCTGATTTGCATGCTTTTAAGCTGTGTCATGGGCATGGACAGTGATGGCCCTGATCTGGTTCATGAATGATGTATGTGTGAACATAGATAATAGGCATGTTGTGGAAGCAGTCGTTATGGGACTGACCAGTGCTTTTGTTCTTGTAAAACATGACCTTCAGATTATAAAGTTATGTGTTTCTGGAGCTGTCTGGCATATGGTAAACTGGCTTGCCAGTTACTTTTGGGAAGATCACGATGATTAGAGTGGGTCAAGCCCTGTCAAACAATATGGATGTAAGTCCCTCAGGGTTCAATTTTCAGGGCCAGTCTTATTTTCATGTTTTAATAATTTTCCTAGATGTTTAAATATAGTAAATATGTTAACTGTATGTAGATGATGCTGTCTTTTCCAGGATCAGAATCAATACTGAGGAAAATGAGTATTTGCAGTTTTCTTAACTTTCAATCCTGGTAAGAGAACAATGCATTAGAATTAAGTAAAACAAATCTAAAGCCATGTTGTTTTGCACTAAAAGAAAATGGAATGTTAATCATGCTAAAAAGGCAAAGAAACTCAGTATAAAATCTCTGAAACAAGGGATACCCAGAAAGGGCAGTGGCAGTAAAACAGGTTTCAAAGAAATATTATAAAATGTAAGAGAGAATCCTGATCTCTGATTGGTCAGATTAGACCAGAGCTGGATGTTATCCCAGCATAACATCCCAGCTCTAGTCCCAGAGCACTCATGACTGCATCAATTGATAAAGCAAAACAAAAAATCACTCCACAGCTATCTCAATAACTGGCTTCACCACTCCCTGCTCCACTCAGAATCATCACCCCCATCCAGCTCACAACTAGTGCTCCACGCCCACCAGAAACACACAGAAGAGGTGTTGTACTAATGTGAAACAGTACATCAAATGTTAACAGCCCATTATTTTCCTGAACCCAGCGACTTCACTGAACTATGGACAGCATAAATGCTGGCCATGCGGTTCACTGACACTGCTGAATTTGTCACAAAAAAGCAGCCATTTGCATCCAACAAATGCCTGAAGTGGCTGGCTGAACAAAGCAATTAAAATCACTGACGGCAACACAAAAACATTTTTTATCAAAACTATAGCATTCCAACATGAATGCTGTCATCCAGGCTGCTCACCATGCACTTAACACAGGCACGTGCCACAGTTCATTAGTCCGCTTACCTCTTACGTGACTTCCTCCCCCACAAAAGAAAACCTCAAAAACATTTTATATCTCTGAGTGTATGCACCAGGACTGAAGTAACCAGCATCTTCCTTCCGTTATACCTATCACGATCACCATAATACAAACAGCAGGGCAGATCAGATAACTCTCTCAATATAGTTCACCTGCAAGATACAGTCACTTACTTACCAGGGCACCATCTACTGGCCAAATGGAACTACTTTTTCCTCAGTTTACCTCCACATTGAAAATAAAGTTTAAATCTATACAAAAAGGATTTGTTTTCTCATCTTTCTGCTGTTTTACATAAATCAGTCATTGTATAACAGGAATAATGCCTCCAGGGTGGGTGTTATGCTGGAATAGCATCCTTTCTTGGGTGTTAGACACCCTCAGCCTTAGCCTTGGCCCAACCACCTGAGGTGGGATTTTATCCCAGCATAACACCCACCCTGGAGGGCATTATTCCTTTATGAAATCACACATACCCCAATAATTCAAAACATCATGGGATGTATATGTAAATCACCATAAGATCACTTTGAATCATTCTGCTTTAAAGCAGCAGTGCTTTCTGCAGAATGGCCTTTCAGACATATTACAAAGGTTAAAAACAGAAGATATAAACATGTGTTTCAGCCATCTGAGGACTCATATGTGTGTGTCATATGTATCTCAACCCAGGGGGAAAAAGAACCGGCCCTTATGATGGTCTTGCAGGCTTGTGTCAAGGCAAGTCCAGATTAGGAAAGTAATATAAAAATATGTTAATCAAGTGACTGATTAATGTTAATAAAGTAAACCATCGGATAAAGGATATATTTCAGATATGCCCAGAGGATGTAAAATCCTTTAGGTATCCTGTTGGAGATCAATTCCAGTCTAACTTTTAAAAATCATATTGATACTGAATCTAATAATTCCAAACTGACCATGTTATATAGAAAGAAAATGTGTAACAATAGGGGTGCCAGAAAAAGAATTGCCCATGTATTTTAATTACTGCTTTTAAATTATGGAGAGGGGATTATTGGTAAGGGACATGATACTGAGAAAGAAGAATATTTTGCTGAATAAAATGACAAGACTTCTTTTGATGGTGCATTACGCTGTGCATCATTTTCATTTGATTGAAATATTAAAGTGGCTCCTTGAAGCTTCTTTAGAATTTGACAGACACACTCATTTCTAAAATTATGGAGTCAGAGTTGCCAAATGTTTTATATAAAATGTTAATAGTAGATATTAAACCCCCAAAAGTCATACTCAAATGAACTTAATCTCTTGTTTTACCAAAAATATAAGTTGCAGTTGGCAAATTGGGATTTTGCTTTTAGTCCTTAAATGTTGGAGAGCACTCTCTTATGCCTTGAAGCGGCTTGTGAAGTGGATGTGTCGCTGTAGCAAACATTTTTTTACTAACAAATGTGCATGTAATTTCTTTGGAATGATCTAAATCAGTTTCTTGTTTGCTAGGAAATATTTATTGTGCACATACTCCATTATGGTAATCTTCACAAACTTCAATGTTTGCACAGTAGTTTTGCTCTTATTCACTATTTTAATATGTGCTGGTTGTGTTTTATACAAATCAGCTTTACTATGTATGTGATTTATATGTGCTTCACTTTGAAGCCTGCATCATCCATGAGACTGGGACTTCTGTTTTTCCAGTGGACTACTTGGTAAATAAAAACAAACTAACTAAGTAGGTAAGTAAGTATTGTAATTAACTAACTTGCATCCATATTCGGTTTTCAAAGTGAGGACTTAGCACAGAATTTTCAAAGCCCTTTCTTATGTCTAGTTCTTAAAGTGCAAGGCCAGAATTTTCAAAAGCCCCAAAGGACATGTGGCAAGAGTATAGTGCAATTGCACTAACTGTGACAAAATTGTGGAAAACATGAAATGTGGTTTAGCATTTTGACAGAATTGCTTAAATTTGAACATGGACATGATGCATGAATCATTTTCTTACCACCAAGTCAGGATACTGTGAAACATCTGAACAGATATTTGACAAGCACACAAGAATGTTAGAGCAATTTCCAGGTGCCACTTCTGCATCAGAAAATCTGATACATTCCTTGTGGAAGAATCTTAGAAAATCCAACACCAGGTATTGTTGCATACAAAAAACAAAATTTAGCCTGGTTTATGATTTATTTCTTGTATTTTTGCTTCTATCACAATGTTTTCGAAACTGCTCTGGTGTTTGAATTGGAAATCTATAAATAAACACTGCTGTTATTACTAAGTGTTCTACTACTACAATAACTGCATTCACTTTTAATAATCTGCAGCTATAATTTGGTGTACACTACCACAAAACAGATTTAAATGTTGCAGATATATCCAGCCAGTAAAATAGCTCTAAAAGATAAAGTTTGGTTTAGACAAATCAGGGCAGATCCTGATATTGACATAATCAGGAGTTACTGTATATCCATGTTGAAGGATTTTTCAAACTCTTGCTCAATAGTCTTATTCAACATGAAACACTCAGTGCTAGTCTTGTAAATGTAAAGGCCAAATTGTCAATGAAAGTGTCACTTAGTACCGAAAGGCAAAAGCAGGACACCACTTAAAATGAAATGTGATATCTCAGGTGGGTGGGGGGGATGTATCGTGTTTATGTATGCTTGTTCAGCCTGTTTACAAAAGTTATGCCATACATTTTAGTGTTAGGTGGACACAATCCCCCACCATATTCTTTTTATATTTATATTTTTGGTATTTCTTGTGAGGTTTTTTATGTAATTTGTCTGTTCTGTATTTTAGTCTAATACTCAGTAAAGTCTGGTAAACTGCAAAAAGAAATGTGGCATCTCAGCTCAGCTATTACATTTAAATGAATTATTAGTAAAGCACAGAGGGCTACAATGCATGACAAGATGACTGTAACTGAAAATTCTGTACTTTTTACAGTTGGGGCTGTAATGTTATTTAAAAAATGTGAACAGTAATCAGAAGTTCCAAGCTAATATTTCTCACTTTGTCTTCCTATTTTCTTCAATGACCCCAACCCTTACTTTTCCTCCACTACTTCTCCCAGATTGGAGGATCAGAGAGAGTGTCAACATGTGTTTTCAGCAATAGCCCAGTAAAGTGTGATATAGAGAAACAAGCCAGTTTGATCACTGCCAGTTCCCAGAGTACCAAGAAATTGTGTACACAGTGCCCTTTCTCTACAGTGAAGTAGTCAATCATCCACTAAAGACCAATGTATGAGGCACACACAATTTCTGGAAGTAAGTATTCAAGGAGAATCATTAATACTGAGGCAGCTGGAAAGAAGAGCAGTTTGTAGGATGCATAAATAATAAAAGAAGAAATACATTTTCCTACTTGTTTGATTTTTGCAGATCTTTGAAGAATATACTGCATGCATGCATTCTAGAGCCTAACTCCCTGTACAAAACATGATAGGTATGTAAATCCTTGTGTGTGGTGGAAGGGGGTGGGGAGAAGGTACGCTGTATTGGATATTTCAACTAGTGCTAAATATTGCAACCCATGCAACTACTTAGACCTCATGATAGCCCTCCAGAGCATGGTAAACATAACAACAATATATACAGACATGTACTGATGACTCTAAGATGTGCTCCAAGCTGTGCTTGCTGCCTAAAAAGTGGTCTAGGGTTTGTGCCATTTTTCAAGTGACAAAATGTTAGACCACCTAACATGTAGTCTAACTTTCTGGAGCAATTGCCACAATTAGTGACACTTTGGATCCTACTCTATTGCAAACACAGCACATGGGTTAATATATGATACATACATTATTTATTTCCATACAGCAGATACAACTGTTGCAAATGTGTGAAAACATTTGAAAATAGTATTCAAACATTGGTTTACCTATGCTAAATCAACAAAACCGTTGTCGAAGATCAGCACAGCAAGATCCCCAGTGTTGAATTTGCCTGTCCAACATTGGAGTGTTTCTCTCAGGGATCTGCATCCCCCCACACCCCCCTTCTAAAAATTATTAACTCTGAGTTGGAGTTGATTTGAAGGGGGAGCAAAACACAGTGAAAGGGTAAAATTTCACCTTCATGTCCCTCACAGCGACAATTTTGAAACCTGCTGAAATTGTCACTGCAAGGGATTTCACCATAAATGTTTTGATGTTAGGTTGGCACACCTTCAGACATTTTGATACATTTAGTTTAATGCAGGTGTTCTCAAAATTTGGAATTGTGTCGCATAACAACTTTTAAAATCCAGCCCATTATAAATAATTGTGGAATTATTTTAATAACGAGTTTTGAAAATGTGTTGAAGTCATTAGATTTTCAAACCATTTCCACTGAACTACACACAGTTCAGAAATAGAGTCCACAAACACAAACTGAAGATGACATTTGATGTCAGATGCTTATTGGCAGTGCTTCAGAGGTTGTGACCTGCTCAGAACACATTATGGTATAGTAGTAGTAATTAAAATATTTTATGGTTGCATGGGCAGAGCCATGCTGATGCATTGCAATCATGTAGAAGAGAGAAGAGATGGTGAAGCACATGACCATATACATCCTCTGTTCTTCTACAGTACTGTAGTCAGTGATTTTCCATTTTTCTCCACAATCCCTCCCCTTAGGAGATGCACTAACCTTCCCTCCACAGGCACGTTATTCTATTGCTGCCCATCACTTCTGTTTCAGTTCTGCAGTTGTGGTAAAAAAAGAAGCCACCATTCCCAAGATGGCCACGGTGAGCTCAGTGTGCATGCACAACATCACTTCCACAGGCTGTGCATGTCTAAGTTCACTTTTGCAGTTACAGTGAAGTTGTGCATGTGCACTGAGCTCATAGTGGCCATCTTGGGCATGGCAGGCTCTTTTTTCAGCCTTGTGAGTGTTCTTAAAGTGGCATAGCAGCTGTGCTGGCTCTGACCAGAGTTTGTTAAGACTCATAATAAAGCAGTCATATTAGAAGAAAAAAAAAAGCTATTTCTGAATTTGAGGACAATGATGACTGCTGAAGGAGACAAAGAAGAGACACACTAAGACAGACACTGCACCTCCATAGGAGCACATCTTTTCCATGAATGAGGGTATATTGGTTCTCCTGATTGGCGGAGAGTATAGTAGTAATTTATAATCATTAATTAAACCTTTGTTTACTAAACCCAATTACCAATAACAGTAGCAGTAAAGATCATGAATTTCTTTTTATGTTACAAGTAGAACTATATAGCAGCCTTGCATGTTTTTCTTTCTCATCTTTTTTCTGGTACCTAGATGGAAGTGCAAGCTCTGTTTGAAATGTGAGCCTTTTTCTATGAAAGTGCAGTTAGTACTTACTCATTTCCTTTCCTGTGCTAACAAAATGTCAAGTAATGCTGGCTTCATAGGACCAATATTTTTACTCTTGCTACTTGTAGTGCTTCCCAGAAATGAGTTGTTAGCCTGACATTGTGTGTAGACAGATTAATCCTCTGAGTTATTATAGCCAGACTTGGGCTAGTAGTATCTAAAAAAGAGATTAAGGGGAGGAGGCTTCCACATTATAGCAAACTCTGGCAGAGCCAATAAGACTGAAAAGTGATGTTGGTGATGGTGGTTACATCCTAACTGTTATATCCTTTGTAAACATTCACCTGTCTGTACCTGAAAGTTCCATGGGGTGAATCTTCTGGTGGCACTCACTTTAAGATGCTGGTCACACTTGAAAACAAATAAACTTGCTCAGTGTGCTTTACCAGGTTAAAAACTAAATGAAATTAAATGAAAAGATGCTGCTGTATGGTCTTTCAAATAAATCAATTGGTACCTGCAGCAAGCGTATCTTATTGTTACAATTTATTAACAAAGAATATAACATTGCAATCACCATTGATAGCATCATTTGACAGCTGTATTGGCTCTGACCTGATGTTGTTTTCAAAAGCAATACTTTATAGCTAGAACATGAATAATCAGATTTATATTGTTTTGAGCATTTACGTATATACAGTAGGGGTAAAAGGGACTCAAACCATGGTTATATAAGTTCTGAGTTAATATATAGAGGACATTTCCCTTTTTCATTTTGTCAGGCTGTTTGAACAGTTAGGGGAGCATTCAGATGCAACCCCAGTGCTGGGGTCAGAATAGTTTCAGATAACCAGCTGGCAAACTTTATTAAATGTGAGATAAAAAAAAATGATTAAACCTAGAAAACATAAATATCACTTTATTACTTCATTTTTGTGTTTGTGTTTTTTATAAATAATTTCAGGCCAGTCATTACTTTGAGGAAGATACAAAGATATATCAAGATGTCAGTACTATTATAATATACACCGGTAGCAAGAGAAAATGGAAATGGTATTACTACTGAAATGAAAAGAAAAATGCTAAATGAAAATAGAAAATGAAATTGGAAAATCAGAATACTCAGTACTTTGTTATACTGGGGTAGTAGTCTCACAGGAGAAAACTAATACAAATGTTATATTCTTGGATCCTGAATTTGACCACCCAGTCATTAAGACACAATAAAAGGAACAGGGGACAAAAGAGCTAAATATTCACTAAAAGCTATATAACCACTAAAAGATACATATTCACTAAAAGCTATATGCATGCCATTACAGCATGGAAAGAAATTGAGGTTTTACACCTCCCAATCAGGTGTTTTTTCATAGTTAGCAATATACAACAGTCTAGCCTTTTTACATTAAGCATTTAAAGGTATTGTTACATTAGGTGCACATGCTTATAGTTAAAATTAAAACTAGTGGAAACCAGAATCCATCATAGAAAAATATTTTAAAAATCACCTACATAAATGCAGGCCAACAGCAAAGCAGGAAAAGGACCTGGGGATGATCATAAAGGGAGCATAAGGATGACCTCACAGTGGCAAGTCAGTGAGGAAAGGCAACTGGAAAAGCTACTGGAATGCTGGGGTGCATAGGGAGGGGTAAAACAAGTAGAAAGAGGGAGGTAGTATTGCCCCTGTTTGGACATTGCTGAGGCCCCACCTGGAGTACTGTGTCCAGTTCTGACAGCCACACCTCAAAAAGGACATTGATCAGATAGAGGGGGTGCAGAGGAAGGCAACCTAAATCGTCCAGTGCATGCATCAAAAAAGCTACAAGGAGAGGCTCAAGGAAATGAATATGTACTCACTGGAGGATAGAAGGGAAAAGGGAGACATGATAAAGGTATTTGAATGCCTCAGGGGAATCAACAAGGTACAGGAGGGCAGCATTCTACAAAAAAGGAGATGCACTAGAACAAAGGGCATGATATGAGGTTGGAAGGGGGAAGTGTCAGAGGAAATGTGAGGACACACTCCTTCACAGAAAGGGTGGTAGATGTCTGGAAAAGACTAAAGCTAGAGGTGATAAGTGCAAACACTGTGAAAGAATTTAAGCACTCATGGGATAGGCACAGGGGATTCCTTCTAACAGGAGTGGGGGGAAGACATGTTGCAGATAGGATAGGATCTGCAGTACAAAACTATGAAGGAAACTTGTTCTCTAGGGAAGACTACATGGACCAAGGGGTATTTTTCTGCTGATGACTTATATAACTATGTATCTATGTAACTATATAAATTGAAGTTGAAATAATCTGTAACTAGATCAACATATTAATAACCAAATTTATCCTTGAACCAATATATTTCTTTTCAGTCCCATTAATGTAAAAATACATTTCTCAATTCTGTCTTATTATAAATACATAAATATTTATTATACATTAAATCAAGTGTCATTAACCCTCAAAGCACCATCTATCTGATTATGGGTGTACTAGCTATCAATACATTTCAGGTGAGAAGAATTTCTTTGCCTAACTTACCATCTCACTTCATTCCCATAAGCAGCAGTGTTATCTCCTGGTATGGAATGCTCTGTCACTGCTGTCACCATTGCCAGACCAGCTTCATTAATCTGTGCCCCAGCAGGAAGACAATGACGCTCACAAATGGGCTGGCAATCAGGAGGGGAGAGAGCAAGAGAATTGGCAGGAGCTATAGTGATGGGGATGAAAGAAAGCTGCCCTCACAATTAGGAGAGAAAGGCTTGAGAGCCATACTTGGGAAGGCAGTTTAAAAATGTTGCAAGAGTTTGTTGAATATCTACATGGGATGAATGAGAATCTTAGATTTGCATATGTTGCAAGTAATGAACAGATTAGCTATCTGGATGTAACAATTACTAAGGAAAATGAGGGACAGGTTAGCATGGATCTTTTTAGAAAGGAGACAGATGGTAATACATTGTTGTATGCTACAACTTGTCATCCAAGACATACAGTGAAAATATCCCTAAGGGACAATTTTTAAGGATTAAATGAAATTGCAGCAGAATAGAAGATTATGAAAAGGGGGCACAAGATCTGAAAAAAAGACTATTAAATAGGGGCTACACACAGAAAACTATAGAAACAGCATATGAAATAACAGCCACTAAAGAAAGAAGAGAACTTTTACAGGAAAAAGAGAAAAGAGGATAGTCCCTGTTCTGAAGCAGGGCAATCCCAAACTACCTGACCACTATTGCCCAATTGCTATCCTCCCATTCCTTAGCAAACTCCTAGAAAGGTGGTGGCGAGCAACTCTCGGAGTACATCCACACCATGAGCTGCTATCCCAGGCCCAGCATGGCTTTTAAAGGGACATAGCACCAGAACCGCCTTGATTTCTGTAACTTCAAGCATCAGATCAGCCATGGACCAGGGCAAACCTCGGTGCCATATTTATTGATTTGTCAAAGCCTTTGACCTTGTTGGACTACAAACTACTTGGAGCACAGCTATGGTCACTTGGACTCTCTCCCCATGCCATGAAATGGTTAATGGGCTACCTGAAAGGTAGAAAGCAGCATACCTGCTTCAACAAGGCCCTCTCTGAGCCCAGGGCAGTGACCATGGGAGTCCCCCAGGGCTCGGTGCTAGGCCCTCTCCTATTCTCGCTCTTTATTAACCAACTGCCCTTGGCAATCTCCCACTGTCGAGCCACCTTATACATGGATGACCTGGTGATAGTGGCTCATTCTCACAATGCCACCACCCTAAACCAATGCTTGTCTGACGATTTCAAAAAAGTCTTGTCCTGGGTTACAAACCACAAACTGGTTCTGAACCTGAAAAAAACACAGGCCATGCTCTTTGGTTCCATGGCCAAAATCAAAGCCTCATCAGCCTTGCTCAACATTACTAGTGAGGGTGGTCCCTCACTGCCTACAGTGACCTCAATCAAATATCTTGGTGCTACTCTTGACCACAACTCGACATGGGGAGTCATATCCTAAACATCTGTAGGACAACAAATTGTAAGCTTGGCCTGACCTATAGGGCCAAATACAACCTAACTCCCACAGCTAGACTCGCCCTTGCAAGAGGAGTGCTTCTTCCCTCCCTCAGCTATGGACTTCACTTATTTGCTCAATCCCCCCAAACTCATCTCACTCAGTGGAACATGGCATATAATAACATCTGTCGTTTCGCACTAGCTGCCCCCAAACTCACCCACCATTGTGAGCTTTATGACAAACTCTGCTGGCTCCCCCCAGCTAAATACCTGGAATTCAGTGTTGGAAGCTTCTCAGGGAAGGTGGTTACTTCTGGCATTCCACAGGGGCTGGCTCAGCTTCTTCCAAAATGGACCCACGCCTACCACCTTAGGTCCCAGAATGATGGGTTGCTTAAAGTCCCCCCACCTGCATTTCATGGGGGACTGTGACTTTGCTGTGTATGCACCCAGACTCTGGAACTCTCTCTGATCATGTCCATTCAGCTCCCTCCCATGGGAGTTTTCACACCTCCCTGTGGCCTCATCTGAAGCGAACATCGGTGTGTGACTGCCCCAAGCCCCCTTAGAGAAATGAATCCAGTTGATGGAATCCATCCAGGTTATTTACGGCAACTGCTGTTGCTTCTTTCTGTAGCCTTAATTGATTAATATCTACTTAATTTCTCAACTACTCATTTTCCCTAACCTGTGGGCATCTTCTGTGTCCACTGTACTGCTCTTTGGACATGGGTCGCTCTGCCTACTCCCACCTGCATAGGTGGTACATTCCTCTCCTCAGTACTCTGAGTCTGCTTGTCTTCCCTGGGTTCCCCTACCACACACCTAAGTAACATGTTATTAAGCTTCTCTGAGAATCTTGCAGCATTCCTATCAAGCTGCCCCTATTGTCAATTATGTACCTTCTATACGTTGTATTATTGTTGATTGTGTATCTTCTTTTCCACACATTTTATTATTTCATGTAATATGCTGTTCCACCCCTATGTTGCCTTGTATGTATTCCACATGTTGTGATCTCCTGGTCGTTCCTGAAAATAGGTATAATACTTGTCTAGTGTACTTACCTGGTAAACAAAAGCTAAATAAATAAATAAAATAAAGAGAAAACTGTAATAGCTGCTTCATTATGTTACAAATTTCAGTGCACATAACAAGGAAATTGAAAAAATTATTCAGAGACATTGGAAGGTTTTGTCTTGTGAAGGTGGTTTACAACAATATGCCTTATCTAACCCAATTATGTCTTATAGACATGTTCCCACTTTAAAAGACACACTTGTAAGGAGTCATTTTCCAGTACAGGTGGGATACACCAATAATTGGTTAAATAATAGCAAGGGGTGTGTACAATGCAAGAATTACACAGCATGTAAATATGTGGATCAAGGAAAGGAGTTTTGTACTCAAGAAGAGAAACATTTTGAAATTAGGCAGCTAATAACGTGCAATACCAAAGGAGTGATTTAATTGGCAAAGTGCAATTGTGGAGCATTTTATGTGGGGAAAACAGAGAGGGCATTCAAAGTAAGAGTGCTAGAGCACATTCAAGCAATACAGAAAAAAGATATTATATATTCAACTGCTGCACACATTTTAGAAAACAAAAATGAAATGCATACATTTAAATTTATGGGAATTGAAAGAGTTTTTTTGATCAGAGGGGTGTTAACTTTTGGAATAAGATCCTGAGGAAAGAAAATGTATGGATCCTCAGATTGAGGGCACATGAAAAACCAGACATCAATGCGAATTTGGAACTTAAGCTGTATCTGGAGCAGAGATAGATGAAAAAAATTAGTTTTTTACAAGTTTTGTAAATGTTTTTATGAATGAATGTATGTATATGTTAAGGTTTCTGCACTTTATTTTATATTGAAGTATGTGTAATATGTGAGTTTTTTTGAATTTATGAAATGAATATGGTGTCCAATGAAACGTGAATATGTCATTGTGACATCCTGTTTGGATTAGTATTTAACTGGTGTTTTTCTGCGTATTTGTTTAACCTTTGATAAAAGACTTGATGTCCAAAACGGGTCGGTGTTTGGTATTGGTGTAATAAAGTATATATTTTAGTAGCTCCATGTTCCATCTCATTAATGGATGCGTGTGCCACAGCTTTTTGAGAAATAGGCTTGAGAGCCACAATGACTGCCTTGAGGAATGGAGAGAGAAAGAAAAGAGATAAAAAAAAAAAAACACTATGCTTCTCAAAAGAGTTGGTGGGGAAGGTTAGGGAGAAAAAGATAGCCTTTAGGAAGTATAAGGAAACACAGAAGGAGCAGGACAGAGAACTGTTCCAGTTAAAGCAGAAGATAACAGGGAAAGCAGTCAGAATAGCAAAGGCCCAAACTGAGGAAAAGATAGCCAACTCAGTTAAGAAGGGGAATAAAATCTTTCATAGGTACAGTAGAGAGTGAAGAAAGACAAAGGAAGGGATACTGAGGCTGAGTAAAGAGAAGGGTGGGTGGGCAGAGAGGGACAGTGAAAAAGTAGGATTCTGAATGAATACTCTGTTCAGTATTCACAAAGGGAAGAGGAGGGAAGGTATCTAACCCAGTCAATAGAAACACTCTGGATGGAGGGGGGGGGGGTCAATATCATTCCTTTCACAGAAGAAAGGGTTCTGAAAGAACTCCTACAACTGAAGGAGGACAAAGCAATAGGGCCTGTCGGGATTCACCCCAGATTTCTAAAAGAACTAAGAGGAGAACTAGTAACACCATTGACTACCCTTTTTAACAAATCATGGGATGATTGTGTGGTACCTGATGAATGGCGGAGGGTAGATGTGATTCCCCTTCACAAAAGTGGGACCAAGACAGAGGCAGGAAACTACAGACCTGTCAGTTTGACCTCAGTGGTAGGGAAAGGATGTAATCACTTCTGAAGGAAAGAATTGTTGAGTACCTAGAGGCCAGTAAGGCACAGGACCCAAGGCAGCATGGATTCACAGTGGGAAGGTCATGTCAGATGAGTCTAATCGATTTCTTTGACTGGGTGACCAAAATAGTAGACCAGTGAGGGGCTGTGGACATGGCCTACCTAGACTTTAGCACGACATTTGACACAATCTCACACAAAAGAGTAATAAACAAATTAGTCAGCCTCGGAGTGGGTCCCAGGGTGGTAGCCTGGGTAAAACATTGGCTGGACAACAGGATGCAGAGGGTAATAGTAAGCAGAGTATACAGTGAATAAAGGAGGTTTTCTAGTGGGGTACTGCAGGGTTCAGTACTGGGTCCAGTCCTTTTTAATGTCTTTATAAGTGACATTGCAGAGATACTGGAAGGAAAAGTATGTATCTTTGCAGACAACACAAAGATCTGCAACAGGGTTGATACTCAAGGTGGGTGGAAAGGATGAGAAGGGACTTGGTGAGGTTGGAGGAATGGTCAAATGTATAGCAGCTTAGATTCAACACAAAGAAGTGCAAAGTAATGCTCCTGGGAAACAAAACCCAGGGAAGACTACACAATGGGTGATGCTGATACTGACAACAACAAAATGGAAAGGGACCTCATGAGTTATATCAGATGGCCTAAAGGTGGGCACATGCAATGTAAGAAGGCAGTAAGGAGGGCTAGGGGATACTGGGATTCATAGGAGAGGCATCACCAGTAGAAAACAAGAAGTTGTTATCCCTCTATACAGTCAGTTGGTGAGACTCCATTTGGAGTACTGCATGCAGTTCTGGAGACCCCCACCTCCACAAAGACATAGACAGGGTGGATGCTGTCCAGAGGAGGGCAACCAAAATGGTTCAGGGTCTGCACCAGAAGACATACAAAGAGAGACTAAATGAGTTTGATATGTATACCCTCGAGGAAAGGAGGGAGATGGGGACATGATAGAAACTTTCAAGTACCCCAAGGGAATCAACAAAGTCCAAGAGGGTAGTACCTTTCAGAAAAGAGATGTGCAAACAAGGTGGCACAATTTGAAGATAGAGGGGACGGCTGAAGTAATGTGAGGAAGGGTTTTAATGGACAGGGTTGTGGATGCATGGAAAATCCTTCCTGAGGAGGTTGTGGAGTCAAAAACAGTGGGGAATTCAAGAATGCATGGGACAGACATAAGACAATCCTAGTCGGGGTTTGGAGGAAGTAGGCTGGTGGTTAACTAGGATCTGCAGCTTATCCATTCAGTAGGGAAATGGGAAGACTAGGTATGGCCAAGCCATCCTAATCTGCTATCAAATTCTATGTTTCTATGTTAGGGAGAGAGAGAGAGAGAGAGAGAGAGAGAGAGATAGAAGACAGTGTAAACAGTGAAGCACAGCAGGTGACAACAGTTTCTTTGCCTAACTACCCAGCCCAATTCATTTCTATACAGCAGCAGTGTTTTAGTGATATCTCCTAGTTTGGTGCAGTTTATCAGGGCTGCCACCATTGCTGACCCTGCTCCTTCCATCTCTGCCAAAGCAGGAGGATGACGACACTCACAGATGGGCTGACAATTAGGAGGTGGAGAGTGAGAGAGTTGGCAGAAGCAGCACTGGAGGGGTTGAGAGAAAGCTGCCCTTAGGATCAGTAGAGAGAGGCTTGAGAACTGTAATACCTGCATTGAGGGAGGGAGGGAGGGTGAGAGAGAAAGAGATCAGGGAGAAAGAAAGAAACAATGTGGTGATCAGGGGAAATAAACTTTTTTGTAGTGTGGAGGTTGAGATAGAAGTAGATCTGAGTGAGGACAGGGGCAGGCAGAGACAGAGTTAGACAGAGGGAGAAAACAAATTGATTCCTCCACTGTATGTGCTTCAGCTCCACTCACTGGGAAAATGTGGAGCAAACAAATGTGATGTGTTAACCCCTATTTCCACTCCTCCTCCCATTCGCTATATGGTTGCTCATAGCTCTTCCTATATTGCCATAACTTATGGAAGTTCCTGCACCTCTGTAATTTTTCTCCACTGAATACTACTGTATATTTCCACCTGCTCAAAATTAGTTCCCCCACCTAACAATTTAGATGGGAGAGCACCTCCTTGTAATCATTTCCAGGGTAATCACGTATACTTCTTCTTTTCCTTTAAACAGTATTGGAGATTCCCACCATCTAGAGACAACAATTGCCCCACCTACAAATCTAGAGGTGAGAGGTTCCACCACTTAAACATTTCCTATTTAACCACTGGAAACATAGAAGGAGCACTGCCTTTGTACAACTGTGGATGGAGCCTACAGTCATTTTGTTTTCTCTGGTTTTAAAATGGCTGATCATGTTATTCGATTGACTTTGGAAGTATCCTTCCAAAAGTCCAATGGAGTTTGTAACACTCCACCATGATCGGCCACTACAGAGTAACAACCACACTATTCCAGCTGTTACTTCCGCATTTTGGGACAAGAACTGTGCATATGTGTCTCTTGCACATGTGCAGTTCTGCTGGTGTATCCATCTTGCAAATGGCATATTGCCATTTGTTGCAACTATGCATGCTTGAATGCTATTGCCACAACTACACATGCATGAATGCTGTTGTGTTGCAGCCGCCATCTTGAGATGGCACTCAGACACTCCTTCTCCGGCTCGAAGCTCGCTATAGCCATGTCAGCCCGGTTACAGCTTGTTTACTCATTCAGGACTCTGCATCTACAAATACTATATTTTTGGTTTATTTCTGAAAGAAGAATGACCAGTCATAATAATAAAAAAAAAAAAAAATTGAAGAAGTTTCAGAGTTTTTCAATTTGTTTCACACGTCTGTTATGACATGAAAACAACACACACTGGGCAATTCACACCGTTTACAGCTACTAAATTTCAGTGTTTTATTTTTAAAATTGTAACTAGGTGTACTGGGTGAAATCTGCAGTTCAGGGCTCACCCCAACTGGACATAGCCAGTGAAAGCAGAGCCACAGCTGGAGGGGCATCTACCCCTTAGAAAGCATATCAAGTTCGCTCATAGCAAGAAGTTACTATTTTTAACAGATGCAGTAATCTTCCCTTATTTTCCACGGCTCATCAATTATGTACAATTGTATACTGAAGTGTAGTCCTGCCAGAACCACTGGCAGAAATCAGCAAAGGCAAACCAAATCAGTCTCACAGTGCTAAAATTGCCTTTGATAATCACAGAAAATGATTAATGGGAAGATTGGTATATTCCAGAATTATAAATAAATGAGCAGTAATTCTGCTAAACCCTGAACACCATAACTTTTCTTTGGCCTTCTAAGGGTGATTTTTTTAATTATTTAATTTAACACTCAGTTTTGTGTTATTAGTCTGAAACTAAGATTCACGTACCAGAACTTGGAACTACAGTCATTCAGGGCCACTGGATACCGAAAGGAGTTATTCAACTGGAGCATTCTGGCATCTTTGTAATTATTAAAAAACACCTAGTAAAAGTTACAGGGATTTTAAATTGGCTTCACACTTTCATTATGACATGAAAACAATACACAGTGGGCATATTGAACTGTTTCCAGCTACTCACTTTCAGTACCTTATTTTATAATTTTAACAAGACATGCTCATCTAGGTGAGCTCTGCAGTTTTAGGCCTTGCCCTCACTGGACACAGTCAGTGACAGCAGAGCCACAGCTGGATGTGCATACCCCTCTTAGAGAACATATCAGTTTGGCTCATAGCGAGAAGTTACTATTTTGTACAGATGCAGTAATCTTCCCTTATTTTCCACTGCTCATCAGTTATGTACAATTACACATTAAGGTGTTGTCCTGCCAGAACCACTAACAGAAATCAGCAACAGGATAACAAATAAGTCTTGCAGTACTAAAATTGCCTTTGACAATGACAGAAAAAGATTAACAGGGGACTGGTATATCCCAGAACCATAAACATGCAGGCAGTAATTCTGCTAACCCCTGATAACTGAGCCTGATTCTCAAAGCTCCCAGCACAGAGCAAGGGGCTTGCACCACAAGGAATAGCACAAAGTGCTCCTTGCACCAAAAGATGCATCAGGAGTGATTTCTAAAGGCACCCTGCATTGTCCACAGGCTGCCTGCACCAAACAGGGCTTGCACCACCTGTGTGCAACAAAATGGGCTGCGGAAGGTGCTAGGGTTTTGTGGCAGATGAAGGCTGTCAAAGCTCCTCAATTGGGATGCTCAAATTTCACCAAGAGGGTGAATTTCAAGTACCATTAAACTAGCCAGGCTGGTCTAAGGGTACTTAGAATTCATTGATAAAGCATCTGCTGATGTGAAACGTATGTTTCATGAGTACAAAGAGTGATGCGAGTTGGCTTTGACCTGACTGTAGTTATTTTATGTATAAAAAAATAAAGCTTTTTATCATGACCTAGCTTAGAGGTCTTTTTTCTGCTTGGTGGGGTGGCCCAACTTTGAAGTTTGCATTTGGAGATATACGTTGAGGCACCAGCATTGCAATGAGTGGCCACCTGTTTCGATTTCCTACTTAGAATTCACCCCCTGGGTGAGCTGAGCATTTTGCAGCAATGTGCTGAGGTCTCCCACCCCAGTGCTGATCCCCCATTATATGACAGAAAATTTCCCTCGTGGTCTAGTGGTCCTCCCCCAGGCGCAGACCTCCTGGTATAAAAAACACATTATCCCTGGTGGTGTAGTGATACCCACCGAAGCCCCCATCTCCCATTACAATAATAATATAGTGCCCTCCCCACGCACCAATTTCCTGTTATTATATTTAAAAAAATGCCTGGTGGTCTAGTGGACCCCCCAAACCCTGATCCACCATTAAATGAAATCCAAAAAATCCTGATGGTCTAGTGGACCTCTCCACCCCTGCAGTGCCCCAACATCATTCTCTCTCCCAACCCATACCTGAGCTGGTAACTGGCATGGTCTACACTCAACACCACAGCCAGCTGCCAACTGAGCTCTGAATGTGTGTGTCTGTATATAGCATGCTCTGCAATGATTGACAGCAAGTGTCAATCGCTGAGCACATACTGTATACAGTATTTGTTCATTCAGAGCTCAGCCAGTGGCAGGCTGTGGTGGTGCGAGTGGGCTGTGCCAGATGCCGGCTTGGTAATGCTGGGGGGACCAGTGGTAGGGCACTGTGGGGTGGGAGTCCACTAGACCACCAGAAATTTTAGATTTCATTTAATGGTGGATCGGGGTTTGAGTGGTCCGTTAGACCACCAGGAGTTTATTTAAATATAATAACAGGAGATCATGGCTTGGGGAGACCACTATATTATTATAATGGGAGACGGGGGCTTGGGAAGACCACTAGACAACCAGGGATAATGTAATTTTTATAACGGGAGAACCGGGCTTTGGGGGGCCACTAGACCATCAGGGATATTTTTTGTCATATAACAGGAGATCTGGACTTGGTGGGGGACCTATAAACTACCAGGGATTTTCTTAAGTGTTATAACGGGAGATCAGAGGGACCACTAAACTACAAAGGACTGCTCAGGGACATTGCCACACAGTTGCCCATGTCTTGCATCAACCTGTCTAGATGCGCTTTCTGTTTGGCACACTGCTACAGTTACTGCAAGTGGTGGGACTTTGCCAGTGGGTCCCTGCCTAATATAGAATTGGGCTCATGGTCCGTGGTGCACTGGCAATCGGAGCAAGCCGCGTTTGGGGTGACTTGCACCAGCTTTGAGAATCGGGCCTTGTAACTTTTCTTATGCCTTCTAAGAGTGGATTTTAGATTATTTAATTTGACAATCAGTTTTGTATTATCAGTCTGAAACTGTGATTCACATACCAGGACTTGGAACTACTATCCTGCCATGGTAACCAGATACAGAAAGGGGCTTTCCAACTAAAGCATTCTTGCCACTTTCTAGTGGCTGAATGTGAATACCAGCCTCACCCTAAAGTGTGGGCTGCCAGTGACCCATACATTTTTTTGAAAGATTTACTCAGGACACGGGCTGGTCAGACAGTTGGCACTTTTTACACCCACACACAAGAAACTATGCACATTATTCCTCAGTCCACAGCTCATATTGCAGAATAGACCACTGTTGCACAGAGGTGGAGAACCTTGGTAGCCTCATGGACTGCTGACTGAGATATATCTCACTGGATCATGTCCCAGTGATCAGTCCATGGGACATGGAGCTGGAGAGACAAAACACCTGTTGGCATCTCAACCTGTATTATTTGCAGTTCTAAGACTTTAAGGATTTCCTGCAGAGCAAAACTGAGGAAATCTAACTGCATATTAACTCGAGTGAGACCACACCAGAAATTTGTTGAGACACTCTCAAAACTGTCCCACGTGGACTCATAATACAATACACCTCAGCCCGGACCAAAAAACAGGGTGAGCAGCAACAATATTTGGTGATACCCTACATTTCCTGCAGATAGACCATAAGCAAGGGAACACCTCAATACTGTGAGAGCTGAATCAGACTAGATATATCGTGATGACCACTGCTTACAACAAACTGAAATAGCACTCAGCTTTCTTAAACAATACTACTGTTAGGTAGGAGCTAGGGCTTCATGATTGTTGGCCTTCAAAATTCATAAGCAATGTTGTTTTGTGACAATAGCCATGCTGCTCCACCCTGTCACTGGTGCTCGGCTGACAAAACTGCATAAAATCACCAACACATTTTGCATGTACTATCATGCCCTCTACACTCCAGAGCATACAGTACAACAAGATGCAAAAGACTCCTAAATCCGTCTGTGGTGGCAGGATGAGCTGGGCTCATGCATTGCCTCAGAGAGCTGGCAAAAAGCTTGCCATAATACCTCCAAAGTAACTAGGTCCTACCAATGCAGAGAATATGCATGAAATCAACTAATTAAATTATTTTTGCACTCCAGTAATAACCGGACATTATCTCGACTACTGGAAACACTTCATGTTTTATTTATTTATTTATTTAGTGATTTGGAAAAGACCTTTGAGTGCAAGTTGTTTTATGAAGGTTCCATATCATAGATTGCAAAACAAAGTACAATAGGAGAAAGCAAAGGTACATCACAATGAATGATACAGCTTGTATTCAGAACTTACAGAATAACTCAAAACATAGATACAAGTTAAAACAACAAGAAAACACGTTATGAGGGTAGGGCGGGATAAGCAGCCACAAAGTGCCTTGTCAGTAGTTCAGAGGGATGGGGATAGCCAGCAGTGGGGTGAATAAAGGAGGTACAGAGAGAGGTAAGTACTGCAGTGGAGGTGTAGGGTGGGTGAAGGACGATAATGTATAGGGAGAAATGAGGGAGAGGGGAGGCTGAGTGGAGAAGACATGCTAGAGTAAATGGTAGGGTTCGAGGAGGCATGGTCAGGCAGCTTGCATTACTAGTGACTGTTAGGGAAACTCATAGGACTTATGAGTTGTGGGAGGCTGAAGGTGGAATGATGGGTGCCAAAGGAGCATGACGTGAACTGATTACTGAGGCAAGTAATGAGAAGGGACAGAGGAGGGGTACCTGAGGCCTGCCTAGTGCTTACTGGGGGCAGAGAGAGAGTAGGTGTGGCTGGACATAGGGACAGGTGCACTTAGAGAGTGTAATTAGGTGCTGTTTGAGGTCAGTTTTGAATTGGGCCAGACAATTGGTGGCCAAGAGGTGCCCGGCAGCACTGTGAGGAACCACTGGCCCACCACACACACACATAATGTGGTCCTCTCTTGTCTTGCACTCTCTTTTCAGGTCCCCACAAACTAAGATGGAGGAACTATTTGGGAAGCCATTTCACTTGACAGTTGAGGTATTCTTCCTATTTCAGTAGTCCTGAAGATATTGAGACTTCATCACTCAATACCTCTTGGGCATACTACTCAAAGCTGCCAAAAGAAAATATTACCAGGGCTTGGCTAACTCCACAAATCCTGGCTTTAACAGCATGACAGACCATTGTAAATCAAACCTACTGAATGGAGAAAATAATACACTTTCTTAATGACCAAGCTGAACTCTGCTTCTTGCATTGGACTGGTGGCCCGTTGCACAAGATGGGAAACAATAGGAAATGTGTCCCGTAAGGAGCCCTGACAAAATTTGTTGCATTGCTGCCTTAGGAGACATTAAAGCCCTGCAATTATACACATATTGGTACATAATCATCTTCCTTCTGCACACATCTGTGAAGTGGAGTTGACTCCCCCCCCCCCAATTCGGTCAACCTACCTCCTCACCCTGGAAAAGGGGAGAGAAATTGGCCCCCCTAGGTTGCCTCCCACTTCAGATATGAGTCTGCCAGTCTTCGCTGCACACCACTGGTGTAATGGAAATGTTGTGGCTTGACTGCAATTCATGTTACATGGTCACACTCCATGCTGTACCTAATGGGGAGGCACACTACTACAGTTAGACAGATGCCTTCTCTGGGACTGTACTCCTGAAATAATGACTCATGACTATCTCATGGTTCTGTAAACAGCTTTTATTTTGTAAAGTGATGGCACAAGCTGACATTGAAAATGTATTTAACAAAAAATATTTAACAAAAAAAAATGAATAGGATGTTTCCAGCACTCAGTGTCAACCCAGTACTTATTCAGTCTTATGATTCTCACATCAGCACACTACCAGGTTATGACAGTTTAGAAGCTTGAATCCACATCCTACTTTATGAAGATGCAGAGTCAGATGTTCCCTCACACACCACTCAATGAAGCAAAAAATGATGGAAAAACAATTTCTATCATTTTGATCTAGAAATGGATGAAATATAAAAACAACACAATGTGCATGACTATCATTGTTTTCCTGTTTATAATAGCAATATAGTATGTCTAAGGGTTATTTTAATGGCCAATTAATCACACCCTGGGGGCAAATGGCACTCAGCTGCACCTCGTGCAACAGTACATTCCCAGAGTGTGACTAACAGGTCATTAACATCACCCTCAGACATACCTTACTGCTTAATACCCACCGTAGAATGCATAAATGTAACAGAAACAACATTTAGTGTCAGGTACAGCAGCACACTTTACAGCACTGTTCTAATTAGTGATTCCACAAATGCAAGAAAGTCATTCCTGGTCCATGAAAAAAATGTCTGTTAATATGGAGTCCACAGAGACTGTCAATGAACTAAGAGTGATTCCCTGTGGTTTCCCAGAGTGAGAGAACAGCCTAGTAAAGCTGTGCTGTTCTGTTACTCCAAGAATGCAAGTTAAAATACTCCTGTTTTGCTAAGAGTATCTCTCAATGCAATATTAAAACATAAGAGATCCATCAAGACTTTTTTAATCATTTACTGGATATGCAAGCTGTAAATGAGCTTGGAACATCCACCAGGCCTGGGTTTGAGTCACACAACCTCTACTTGCATACCGTGTGACTCTAAACAAAGTCACATAACCTCCACCTCCACAATGCTTCTGGATTACCCCAGAGAACAGGCATTGTGCCTAGTTGACCTTGCCCGGTAACCAAAGAATAAAAGAAAAATATGCTTGTACATTACTGTGAATACTAAAATACTATCAAAAAATTCCCAGCACTCAAAATTGCTTTGGTACACCCCTCTATTAAATCACCAAGAGTAATATGCATATGCTCTTCAGTAGCCGCGAAATTGAAATAACCGCAACGTAACATCAGTTGTCACAGTGAGTTAATATGCTTCACCTCACAAAAGGTAGCCAGTCCATAAACATGTCACAGTGATTTGCATTGATTTCATTAATACATGGCCCTTAGGCAACACTGAATTAGCAATCTTAACGTGACAAAATATATAACTGTTCAAGTAACTAGCGTTATATCTGTTTATTAGCTAGTCAAATGGATAGTGCAAAATGCAGTTGTTGTGGTGTTACAAAGTTGTGCAACTCAACAGAGACAATACAGCGCTCAAAAAAAGGTTACCAGCTTTATTGGACTAAATAGCAGCCGCCAAAATCCTCCAGCACTTTGCTCCTCCTGAGCTTCATCAAGGAGTGTGGCTACCCTGGTAAAAAATGCAGTACTTTCCAATGCCTGCACAATGCCTGTTCTCTGCCTGTATAAGTACCTGTCTTATACCTGTAGTATGCCTGTATTATGCATGTAAAAGGGTACATGTAACATGCCTGTAGTTTTCCTGAAAATGTACATAATGAGACTGAAAGTGTGCATACTTATGAACCCTTTACAGGCATGTTACAGGACTTAAGAAGCATTGAAGTTGTTGCAGCTTGAAGACAGCCAGGCCTGTTCTAATATCTGCACCAGTCCACTGCATAATGAGCAGGCCTGCACAGCACCTGTTCAGACCCTTGTGCATCACCTGCACTGGCCCACTCTGGAAAATAAGTAGGCCTTCACAGCACCTGTACAAGCCCTGTGCAATACCTGTAGAGATGCATTTCATTCTCTGCCCTTTTGTGGGGGATGGCACCTGCATCCAGTACATGTCCATGATCCAGGAGTATGGTACATATGGAGGACCCACCACTCTACAAACAATTTACAGCATTAGAATCACAGAGGCCATTGGGATTGACTGCAGCATGGCCAGCTGCAGCCAGTCCCAATGGCCTCTGTGATTCAGCGTAATGTAATGCTGTATCAAACTATCTTTGCCCTTAAGCTTGACCGACCAGTCCACTCCCTTACAGAGACAAACTCTGGTCAGAGCCACAATGGCTGTTAATGCATTAATATTATAACAGATTTAGTTCTTTTCATGAGGAAAGACATAATGAGCTAGTAACAGCGCTTTTTTAGATGTGTCCTGGGGAAGGAAAGGGGAAAATATAAAAGATACGAAAATACAGAATATAAAGTTCATAGAAATGTAACAAAGATTATGTCTAAGAGTAAATTGACAAAACTAACTTACCAAGCAATGAATTGTGGAACTGGCCAAAGACAAAAATAGTTAGCAACTTATCAAAATAAAAACTAGGGGAATGACTGATGTGGGAGAAGAGATATAGAATTAATGTGTGACTTAGTTGTATTACTGTGATGTAAAATCTTTTGCTGGTCAGGCTGCCTTCTCTTCCACTCTCCTAAACTTTAGAACCTCTCCCCTAACCATTCATTCTACCCTTCCAAATGTTCTCTCTCTTTCTGCTCCAGAACTGCACTGCTAGCTCCTGTGCCTGTCCTTGAGTCATAGCCCTTCGCTACTCCTCAGTTTACCCTCTTCCCTCTTTCTCCATGACCACACCACTTCCTCCAGTGGCTGCCCTTGGGTTATAGCCCTTCCACACTCCTAAATTGATTTTATTTTTTATTTATTTAAAATGTGGTAAATGAGAAAGGCACGCTGAGCTGAGGCTCATTTCCAGGTGTAACCCAGGGACATGAACAACAATAAACATACATACAGGGGAAAATACATATGTATGCAGGTACTGGGTAACAATTTATGTAACGCTACTACATAGAATAAAAATTAGAATTGACTAGCTAAGAAACAGTTTATTTACAAAAATAATACACAAGGTGGACAGTTAGTTATCCTTGACTGCTCAGAGGAGTGAAAGGAAGTTTTACTTAGTAGAGAGAGACTATAATGAGTGTTCATCGTGGGGGATGGAGGGAGGGAAGTAGAGAGGGATTTGGGAACAATGAGGGGGTGGCGGTGGCAAGAGAGTGGATGTGAGGACAGGCACTGGGGGGTGGGTAGATAGCTTTAAGTAAGTGTTTGAAGGTTGAGAGAGATTACAAATCATGGAGCAAAGCAGGCAGTTGATTCCAGAGATGTGGAAGGTGGTACAAGAAAGTGGAAACTATGGCCAATGATCGCCTGAGAGATAAAGCTGGAGAAGGGGCAGGGATGCCAGGATCTTAGAGGGTAGATGGAAAAGGGAGCAGAGGAGAGGAATGAGGATAGGTACCATCTGTTTCAAGAGGTACCATTTTCCCCCTTTCTCCTCCTCCTTGCCCCTCCGCCCACCTCACCAACCCTTCTCCCTCTTTTCTTCCTCACTCAATTGTCTGAACTCCCCCCCCCCATCTGCACACCTTCTTTCAGCACCCTATCTCCTGGTGCCCTCACCTTTTAAAAGTACTATTGCATGTACCCATTGGACAGATTCCCTGCTGTGTAACTGCAAAGGTTTTGCCTATAATTTTACATGTCTGATTAACTTTATTCATGTTTGTTGTGTATTGCTTATTTTATATCTCCATGATATTTTATTGTATGTTATTTTTCTGTGTTGTTCTTGCACCACTCTTCCTCCTTCCCTCTTGAATTGATCTGGAAATAAGCCATTTTTCAGCTCATTGTGTCTTTCTTTTTTTTGAAATTGAGTTTATTTTTTATTTTCAAAAGTGCAAGAAAAGGAAAAAAAGGAAGACAATAGTAACAACAACAACTACAGATAACAGGCAAAAAGGGAAAAGGAAAACCCCACATCAACTAACTATATACAATATAGTGAGTGCAAGTCTATACAGAAAAAGTAATCATAATGGTGTAATAAAACAAAATATTCAAAGGGTGAGATAGGATAGAACAACTGGGATCTCCATACTTTGTGCTTTTTATAGTGTAAACAGTCAAAAGGGAACGTTTAAAGGATTAAGAAGCATTAATACTAAACACAAAGCATATAAAGTGTGCAGTTTTAAACATTTTTTTTATATGGACCAAGTTTACTCTGTGTGCTGGCAATCAGCTTCTCCATGCACAGATTGGATAACAACTCATTGAGCCATTCTGTATAGACAAATTTATGTTGATGTTTCCAATGTCTTAATACTGATTTTTCTTAACTGACATGGTGATCATTATTTGGTATTTGTGTTCCTTCAACAAAACAGGAGTCAAATCACCCACCAGACAAATTTATGTGGCAAAATAATCTTGACTACCTTGCAGGGGGTCTGCCCTAATTTTAATCTCATTTCAAAGAAGCCGAACTGAAGTGCAGTCCCAAAAAATATGTAATAAGGCATCCACAGCAGCGCCGCACCACGACGAATCCAGTTTCCCCATCTTGTGTAACTTATGTGGATTATAATACAAGTTATGTAAAATGAAAAACTGTGTTAACCTGAGTTTATCTTGTGTTACAAAATTGAATGTGAATTTCCATATTTTAGGCCAATGAAGATCTGGGATTTGGAGCTTCCTGCCAGTACTTATAAGTTACATATTGTTCTTTATATGATTCCATAAGCAAAGCATGATATACTTTAGAATTACCATTGGGTGACAGTGCTATGGATTTTAGTTTAGTTTATTGTTCTAGGAATTATTACCTTTGAGCCAAAGGCTCTTTTACAAAGGTTCCACGTCAACAAATGTATGTACAAAAAGACATGTTACAATAAATGGTCAGCAATTGACAAAGGCTGCAATAAGTCAGTATAATGCATTTACTTCATAGATAAAAAAGAGAGAAAAAAAAGAAAAGAAACTCAGTGACATTTAAGGAAGGGTCAGGTGGGAAAAGTACAAGGAGATAAAGGGGAAATGGTAGCAGACTTAGAGTAGTTAGAGGTACTCAGAATGTCTTTGTCAAGACAGGGGCTGAGGAGAAGGATAAAAAAACTGTCAGAGCAGCCAAGAGGGAAGATTTTAAGATTTTAAGGAGGAAAAGAAGGGTTCACAGGAATATCCCCATGGAGATGCACCCATACGGTGCTTCACTGCATGTTGAAGTTGGAAGTATTTGAAAACAAAATTACCAGCCCAGTTGAATTTGGTCTTAGCATCAGCAAAAGAGAGACAAGTGCCTTCTGACAACATAGCGGAGAAGGAGACAACATCTAAATTTGGTAACCAGCCTGGAATGATGGGAGTACTACCAATACTGAAGTTAATGTTTCTGTTAAGGGGTTGTGATGTATCTGCAAAGTTTGAAGGGACAAGCTGGTCAAAATAAATTGCTTCAGTACCGAGAGAGGTGCCAATTACAGTTTGAAGAATTTTATTAGGAAGATACACATACTTAGTACAGATGATCAAAAGAGGGGTCAGGGCCCAATCACGAATTTGGTCTGTCTCTATAGTCAGTCATAGTGGAGTATAAGCTGTTAGGAAGTCCACTTCTGTGGAGTGAAGCCATTATTGCATGTACCTTAAATGAGTAGCCCAGTAATATAATTTGAAATCTGACACTTGTTAACCTCCTAAAAGCTTAGGAGCTACTAATTTGGAATAAACCCAATGGATTGATTTACCATCCCAAATGCAGTTAGCAACAAGTGAATGGATTGATTTGAACCAATTCAAAGGGAGATACAGATTTACCATCTGAAAGAGGTAAAATATTCTGGGTAAAATGTTCATTTTATTATATTAGGTCATCCCCACAATGTCAAAGGTAAATATCACCACTCCAGGTCAAGATTTATGACATTTACCAAGTTATTAAGTTGAGTTTTTAAATTGTTTGGGGTCCAATGAGGTCTATTCCCAAATATTTCAAAGAATGTGGCACCAGGACAAAACCATAGGGTTCTATATCTAACCACTGCACATATTTAGTGAGAGGCATAACCACGGTTTGCTGACATTAAGTTTATAGTGAGAAAGTGCCCAAAAGTTATGAATGATATCCAGGATGACTGGATACCCGCACAGGATTGGTAATATGCAAAAGATGTCTTCTGCTTATACAGTCAGTTCGCACTCAGTGTGATCCACAGTAACACCACAGATAGAGGGGTGAAGCTGAATTTTTGATAGAAGTGGTTCCAAATACAAATTAATAATGGGGGAGGGGGAATCACTGTCTAGTGCCACTGTGTAGGGCAAAAGAGGGAGACAAAACCCCATTGCAATACATTTTAGCTCAGGGGTGGTTATAAAGAGTTTGGATCCAACTAATGAAGGTATTAGAGAAACCAAATTTACCAAGCACAGTAAACAAAAGAGCCATGCTACCCTATCAAAAGCTTCCTCGGCATCCAGGGATATTGCCGGACAGTAAAGATCCCTGGACTCGAGAAAATATGTGCCAGTTTCCAGAGGTAGTCTGATGCCGATCTAGAGGGCATAAAACTACTTCTTCAGGGCCAATCAAATGGCCCCAAACACAGTTAATACAAGTTGTTAGGATTTTATTCAATAATGTTAAGTCCTCGTTCATCAATCACATAGGACAATAATTGAAGATTTGTTCCAAGTCTTTCCCAGGTTTGGGGAGAAATACAATAAGTGCTTCTACTAGGGATATATCAGATATTCATTTAGCTAACATACTGTTAAAAACTTGAGTTAAAATAGGAGTCAGTTCTTCATTTTCATTTCATTTATTGGAAAGCAAATTGATAGAGAATCATTCATTTTCAGTTGCATCCATACAAACAAAACATACAAACAATCAATAGGCAACAGCAATTCAGAAATACATTACATAAATTAAGTTCCATGGCAACGTATAAAAAATCTTAATTATGCCTTATATTATGAGGTTCAACCAAAGCGATCCCAGGAGCTATGGAACATTCTTGTAATAGAAACCTTAAAATGAGTGCAAGAAATAAGGAATTTAAATTGCATCTTTCTTAATTAAATCCAAAATACATGGGACAGAGAAGGCTAACATAAAGGAATACAATTTTACCATTGTCTAGGCATAATAAAGCTAACTGTATTAGACAGGTAGCACTTCTGAGAAAGGTGATTGTTTCTTGACAGCATAGGTTTACTCCACCCACCCTTCCCCTCACCCCACCCACCCCATAGTATAAGGAACTAGTGTAGTAAGAAATTTAGGCAGTATCCCAATAACAAATCAATAAACATAAACGTATCAGTGCATATCCCTTTGTACTGACAATGAGGTCATACCTGTAGCAATGTATAACTGACAGTGATGAATGTTAAAAGGAAGTCTGGTAATAAACCTTCGCACTGTGATGTAAAGCATCCAAATGATTCAATGTTTTGCAGTTGTTGTTCTGTAAATGCAATCACCATAATCAAGTACAGAGATAAATAAGGAGCTTATCAATAATTTCCTAACAGGATAACTGAAGGGCCTTTTGTTTCTGTTGAAGAAGTATTGTATAACAATTTTTCAGTTTACTTGACAGTTTATTTATATGGAGATTAACATTTTGATGTTCATCCAATGTTATACCTAAATACTTATAAGTGGCCACCTTAGCTAGCAATACCCTTCTTGATTTCAGGGCCACTATTTTCACAGTATGTAGTCAGCCTTTTTGTAAAAAACACCTATTGGGCATTTTATAATACCTTAACAGACTTCTCTGCATCACTATGGCTGGTATATATGATCATATTATCTGCATAAAGACAATGCTTGTTGATGGTAAACAAGTCTTTGGTAGATCATTTAAATAAAGAAGAAATCACAGGAGGCCCAAGATAGATCCCTGACGGACCCTTATCTTAACTGTAACCATATGAGAACATGCACCAGCAGCTTTTACACATTGCTGATGCATTGTTAGGAAAGAATTAAATCAAAGTAATGGAGAGTAGCCAAGCCCAATTGCCTTTAATTTGTACAGAGACTAGTGTGATCAACTGTATTGAATGCATTGGACAAGTCTAGAAATGATGCAGAAAGGTGTTGGTCATCATCAAATGCTCAAAAACATCACTTGTGACCTTAGAAATGACATTTGTTGTGTTCTGACCGTTTCTGAAACCAGCTTGAAAGTCTGTTATTAAATTATATGTACTAAGATAAAATGGAAATTGTTTGTAAATCAATTTTTCAAATATTTTTATAACTGTGGGTAAGATAGAAATAGGCCAATAACAGTTTGGGTCAGAATCAACTCCTCCTTTGAATATTGGGATTATGTTTGCTGTTTTCCAATCGCCAGGTAGTTGAGCAGTCTGCAAAGAAAAATTAAAAAGATATGCCAAATGTTTATGCAAGATAATGGCTCCAATCTTGTAAAAGATAGGGCAATATCATCACAGCCAGCTCCTTTTCTGGTATCTAAATTGAGCAATTCCTTATAGTCATCTACCCCTTTAATCTCAGAGTAGAAAAATAAATGTTTATTAAATTTCTGTGAAAAATCAAGGTCATGTTCTGGTGCATCAAGATTAGGGTATTCCTTCTTGAGCAATTGACTGTCTTCAAATAAAAACTCCCCTTCAAGGCAAACACTTGTTCCTGTG
Source organism: Neoceratodus forsteri (assembly GCA_016271365.2). Taxonomy (NCBI): domain Eukaryota; kingdom Metazoa; phylum Chordata; order Ceratodontiformes; family Ceratodontidae; genus Neoceratodus; species Neoceratodus forsteri. Next base: position 802,793,548 of record CM057449.1, on the reverse strand, counting down.
TGTTTGATAGGGCCCTATTACTATAAGTATTTTACGAAGTGATGACTTTTGATCCTTACCCAATAAAAAATGTATCCCTTGCCAGGTTTTATTGGGATTTCTAGTATAGTCTGAAGTAAACGTTTTATAAAAGTTAGGTGAGAAGCCATCGGGTCACTGCGCTTTGTTTAGCAACAACGCATAGATAGCTGTGGTAACTTCTTCTGAAATAGGACAGATCAAACTGTTCTGCTTGGTGTGTGAGGAAGGGAAGTGGATCTGTGTAGATAATTGTTAATAATTTCTGAAGAAGCAGAGAGAGAAGGGAGCCCATATAATGATTTATGATAATCATAGAACTCCTGAGCACTGGCCTTAGGTTGAATAAGAAGTTATTGGTTTGATAAAGAACACACATGAGGAATTAACCTGGAGTTCTCTTGTTTTCAGAGTCTAAGTGCCATTAGCTTTCCTGCCTTCTCTGCCTTGTCCCCAAACTTAGATTTGGTTTTATGTATTGCATACGCTACCTTTTCTCTCAAGATTTCAGCATATGTATCCCTATAAATTTCCAAATCTTCCTGTTTCTCATCTGTAAGTGAGATACGGCCTTCTAGACTTTGAATAGCTCCATAAAAATATAGCTTTTCTTGCTGAAGCTTTTTCCATTTAGTGGCAATTCTAATAAATTCCCCACTCAAAACAGCTTTACATGCTGCCCATTCTTTATCACACCTTTCCAGGATCTTTGAGTTCTTACTAATGTATTGTTTGAGAAGTTCTTTAATTCATGAGACTATCTTATCGTCTTGTAACAATTGATTATTACATTTCCATGTGGCGTCCCTGTCTGAGGTTGACAAACATGACTGAAATAACCAGACCATTAAATCATCTGATAACACCTAAGGTAATATCACAAGTGTGGAGACCCAATAGAAGAGATCAGCTTATCAAAAGAAGTCTATCCTAGAAAAAGAATGGTGGGCTGATGAAAAAGGTATACTTCTTCATGGTGCAGTTAAGAATCCGCCATGGATCACACAAACCATGGGAGTCCATTAGTTCATGTAGGGAGGGCTTGCTGGAGAAAGGGGTTTAGATGAATTATAGGTACGATCAAGGTCATGGGTTAAGGTGATATTCCAATCAACACCCAATAACATGGGTAGGTGAAAAGGAGCCAATGCTGTGGATAAGGCCACAAAATGAAAGAGTATCTGTGTTAGGGCCATAAATTGCCCCTAAGAGGACTTCCATCAGCCCGAGTCACCCAGATACTAAAACATAGCACCCTGCAGGGTCATCAACGATAGTAATTAAATTGAACAGTTGACTGGGCTATGAGAATCACTACACCTTTACTCCTTGTGCTGTCCCCCACTACACAAGCCTGTCCTATGTAGTATCTTTGAAACAACATACATTCAGATGATAACAAATGAGTCTCTTGCAAAAAAGCTATTTGAATGCCGTAGTGGGCTAGATGTTTAATGATCTGGTATCTTGTAACTTTTGACCTTGCTCCTTTTGTTTTCCAGGTAGCAAATTTAAATCGATTTGGTATCTAATCAATAAAAATAAATAAGATCTCACCCATGCCTTGAGTCAATGCCAGAAGGAATAGTACTGATGCTGCAAGCACTCGCTAAAGCGCCTCCCTTCAAAACACTAATAAAGTCAACCAAACAAAGTAACCTAAAGAAACATCTACATCAATAGTCCCAAAGGGCATCATGACCAACACCAGTCCTCTGACTGCGCTCCTGCAATCAGGTCCATGAAGATCCTAGGAAGCACTTTAAGTGGCTCATGCAGGGCATAGAAAAATTCTGTAACTGGATAATAAAGTGCTGTGTTCTGTATTGTTGTGATAATTTAATCCAATAACCTCAAAAGTACAGAAAAACAAGGTAAATACATATTGTCTCTTCTGTAAAAAACAATATTAGGTATGTAAACATATCCTGCTTAATACTAAGGATCCCATCAGATCGGTCCTCAACATAGAACAAGGTAAGGAAAGATATTACATAATAAGATTAACATATAAATATAAGCAAAGTTGTTATCCTGAAAGAAACAAAAAAAGAGCTGGAAATAAAACATATAGAGAAGAAACTCAAGAGGCTACATAAGAAACAAGAAAGCAGAAAAGGCCAGAACAAGGAGAAAAAGCCAGTGGTACAATAACTGGATAACAAATCCAGCTCTGAAATTAATGGAGAAAAAAGACAGCAGAGAGTACAATAACGAGAGACATTAGGCAAACCAGAGGGAACAAAATAATCAAACAAAAAATAGAGAAAAAGAAGAAATACTTTGTAAGGGAACAGTTTAAAAGAGCTCCCATTGACTAGAAGTCGGGAATAGGAACTGCACGTATAGAAAAATATGTCATCAACATTTAGATGGTTGAATAAACAGCCAACCTCTGCAGGAGAGCATTTCTGTGTCCACTGATGATTATGTCCAAGCATCTAGAAAGAAGAAAAAAAAGGGAAAAAGGGGGTGATCCCTTGTATTATATGCTTGACTATCCAAGTCCTAGATTCTGGAAATTTCCTCTAAGTGCCAAAATGAACTACAATGAATGAAATATTGCTCCACAAGGCCATCTCCTCAGGGATGGATCCTAATATATCATGTAATGCAGAACCACGTAAAGTCTATGTTCAGTAACTCAGATAGTTTCATTATAAAGAAAAAATAGTCACTAATGATAATACAATAATTCGGATGGGGTAGTCCAGTTAATAGCACTTCAGATTCTGGTGAGAAAAACATCCCAAGACATATATTTAATGTCATTATTGCCACTGAAATGTCTCTTATTCCAGAATGTCTGATACACAACCAGCTCAGCAGGCTGGGGTGTGCACCACCAGAAACAAGTTAGTAAAGTGTGTGGGGAGCTTAGTCTGTGCCTCTGCTGCTGATCTAAATTGAAATTCACCAGCAGGTGACTGAACATAAAGGGTGTCAGGATATCTCATAAAAATGTAAAACCTGCAGCATAAAGTTTACTCTTCACTTCCCAGTAAGCTTTTTGTTCGATTCTACTGCCAGTGCTCAGGTCACTAAAAGTATCAATTTAATGACCCTCCCACCATAACTGCTTCTTTTCTCTTACCTTGGAGAGAATTTGGGTCTTGTTCCTGAAATTCAGAAGATGAAAGATAAAGAATCCAGGCATCTCTCCAGGAGGGGTACCAGTTTCAGAGATCGATGAGTCCTTTCAATCATGAAACAGAGTCTGAATGGTGAGGGACCAGCAAGCTTTTCTAACAATTGCTGGACATAGAAGATCAGGTCTGTACCCTCCACCCACTCAGGCAGACCAGAAATAATAATATTATTCCTACAACATCTGGATTCTTGTTGTCCAGATGCTCCTCTAACCAATGCAGTTTCCTCCTCAGGTCTACCAGCTCCTGGTCTACCTTCTGGGATCGATCCTCCAAAGAAGAGATATGGGTTTCAGTATCAGAGATGCGACGGCCCAGGAACTCCAGAGTCGACTTAGCAGTGCAAAATTCAGCAACTAATTGAAATAAGACATCTTTAATTGTGGAGACATTGGTAGCCAAAGACCCAATTGTAGGCTGGTCACTCCACTTTGGAGATCCTGGTGAGTGCATATCTTCTTCAGTTCTCTTTGGGGGAGGTGAGCAGGCCTCAGCTTCTTCTTGCTGTGGCATAATTTCCATATCACCTGAAACAGTGGTTATTTATTGATAAAAGTTATATCCAATAGCAATGGATAATACAGGGAACACCAATAATTTAGAATGGAGGTAATTAAATAAAGGGATGGCAGCAAAGTACTATCTTTTATCCTCCCATTGCAGGGATCTCCACCAAATGCTTCTTGCCACTAGCCCACCATGACATGACCCCAGCTCAGTATGTCTTCTCCTGAAATGAAATGATTGAATAAATAAATAACACATACATAAATAAATAATGTAAAGTCCCACATTCATACCACAAAAGCAGAAACAAAAAACATAAACATAAAGGTAATGCAGTGAAAAGTGTTTTTGGTTCTGGACTTACACACCACCTTGAAATGCACACAGCACACACACACACACGTAGCTGTTATAACAGTTGTGCACACACACATAGGGTGTAACTATCATTAGTAGGACAGAGCAGCTACAATATTTCCTTTCCAGTGGAGTCCTGCTTTTATACATTTTCCTGTGTATTTAGTAGAGTTAGCACAGTTAAAATGCAGAATCTAATTTTCACTAGGGTCTTGCTCTTATACATTTTTACAATGTAGTTACTCAGGACAGGTCAGGTAACATGCAGTATCTCATTTTCAGTGAGGTTCTGATTGCACCTATTGTAACACTAACAGGACTGGGATGCCCTAGATGTGTTGGGTCTATCACAGCCTGTATGTTTTCAGTGGCCAGATACTGTATCTCTCTTTAGCCAGCAGGGGGATGTGAATTGTGCTTAGTGCACATTTTAGTACTTCATTTTTGTTTGGGGAGCTATATTCAAACAAGTTTGGGGCACTTGCATTTTGCTTCAAACATGTTTGAGTACAGCAAATTTAGTGAACTGTGCCAATTTGCACTAAGGAAAGGGACTTTTCAAGGGGCAACCTGATACCTTTTAATATGAGGCCATTACTCTGTGTAGTTCTGGTTTCCAGTTTTAGGTTTGTCTACCTATTTCTGTTTCAAGCTTTTAGCCATTAAGTAAATTGCTATTAGCCACTGACTGCCATGCCAGCAACCCGGGTTCAAGAACAGACATGAGTCACTTGGAGACTGGCCTGTGAGGGACAATGCACATCTGTAGGATGGGGAGAGGAATCTAGGTGGCAGCACTGTGGGACAACCTGGGATGGAACCCCACATCTGAATGCCTGAGGTGTTTCCATGTAGGTCAAGTACACACATGTCTGGGCCCAATAGGGGAGAAAATATGAGGAAAAGCCCTCCAACTATAGAACAGTGATGGCCTGCCCTCTAGCAGGCTCCACACTTATGACTAGGCACCTCTGATCCAAGGTCCTGTGATAGGACCACCAGACTAGCTAAGTCCTAGAGAATTTGGGTGATGGGACTGGGAGGACTGGCCCAGATGGGGGCATGTCAGGGTGCTGAAGGAGATAAACAGCTTTGTCCCATGGACAGAGTGGGGCAACATGCCACTCATCACAGTTGTGTACTGCATTCTGGTGTACAGTAGGCACTGCCTGCATAGAGGTGTGAACCAGAGAAGCAATGCATGAACACAATGGGGTGACATGGTACCCATCAAAGTGGTGTACTTTGTACTGGTGAAATTTTAGGTACTGACTGCACTGTGCAGTAATGCTCAAAAGCACTTTATGAATACAGTGGTTTGACATGGCACCCATTACGGTGGTGTACCGTGTGCTGGTGAAATGTGAGGTAATGTCTGCACTGTGGAGTGATGTTCAGAAGCACTATATGAACACAATAAGGGACAGACTGCACAAAGAAGCGATGCTGAGAAACAAGGAATGAACACAGTGGGACAACATGGCAACCATCACGGTGGTGTAATGTGTGTTGGTAAATGGGTAGGGTCTCCATGCACTAAGGAATGATGCTCAAAAGCACTGCATGAATACAATGGAGCAACATGGCACCAATTACAGTTGTGTTCTGTGTGCTGTTGAATGGTGAGGGATTGCCTGCACTGTGTAAGGATGCTCAGAAGCACTGTATTAACACTCTGGTGTGACAAGGCACACATCACTGCAGTGTACTGGTTGCAGGTGAAAGATGAGGGAATGTCTGCACAAGGGAGCAATTTCAGAAATACTGCATGAACACAGTGGGTGACATGACACTCATCAAGGTGGTGTACCGCATGCTGGTAAAAGGTGAGGGACTGCCTGCACAATGGAATGATGCTCAGAAGCACTGTTTGAACACAGTGGGGTGACATGGCACCAATAACAGTAGTGTATTGTCTGTTTGCTGGTGAAAGGTGAGGGAGTACCTGCTCTATGGAGTGATGCACATAAGCATTGCACAAACACTGTGGAGAGACACGGCACCCATCACAGTGGTGTAATGCCGGCTGTTGAGTGGGTACTGATTGCCTGCACTGAGGAGCAATGGTCAGAAGCACTGCATGAACACACTGGGGCATCATGGCACCCAACCCTGTTACGTACTGTGTGCTGATGAAAGGTGAGGGACTGCCTGTACTGGGGAGCAATACTAGGAAGCAATGCATGAGCACAGAGGGGTGATATGACACCCATAAGAGTGGCATACTACATGCTGGTGAAAGGTGAGGGACTACCTGCACTGAGGAATGATGCTCAGAAGCACTGTATTAACACAATGGGGTAATGACACCCATCGTGAGTGGTGTACTGCGTGCTGATGAAAGGTAAGGGACTGCCTGCACTGTGGAGTGATGCTCAGAAGCACAGCTTGAACACAGTGGGGTGACATGGCACCAATCACGGTGGTGTGCTGAGTGCAGGTGAAATGTTAGGGTGTGCCTACACTGGCGAAAAATGCTCAGAAGCACTGTATGAACCTTCTGGTGTGACAAGGCACACATCACGGTAGTGTACTGCTTGCTGGAGAAAGATGAGGAAATGGCTGCACAAGGGACTAATGTCAGAAGCACTGCATAAACACAGTGTGGTCACATGGCACCCCTCACAGTTATGTACTGTGTGCTGATGAAAGGTAAGGGACTGCCTGCACTGTGGAGTGATGCTGAAAAGCACAGCTTGAACACAGTGGGGTGATATGGCACCAATCACAGTAGTGTACTGTGTGCTGGTGAAAGGTGAGGGAGTTCCTGCTCTGTGGAGTGATGCTCAGAAACACTGCATGAACACCGTGGAGTGACATGGCACCCATCATAGTGGTATAATGTGGACTTGTGAATGGGTAAGGATTGCCTATGCTTAGGAACAATGCTCAGAAGCACTGCATGAACACAATGGGGCATCATGGCACCCATCCCTGTTGCATACTGTGTGCTGGTAAACAGTAAGGAACTGCCTGTACTGGGGAGCTATGCTCAGAAGCAATGCATGAGCACAGAAGGGCAACATGGCACACATAAGAGCTGCATAGTGCATGCTGGTAAAAGGTGAGGGATTGCCTGCACTGTGGAGTGATGCTCAGAAGGACTGCATTAACACAATGTGATGACATGGCACCCATCAAGGTTGTGTACTGTGTGCTGGTGAAAGGTGAGGGACTGCCTGTGCAGGGGGATGATTTTAAGAAGCACAGCTTGAATACAGCATGGCATCATGTCACCAATCATGGTGGTGTGCTGTGTGCTGGAGAAAGGTGAGGGACTGCCTGCACTGTGTGTGCATGCATGTGTATGTGTGTGAGAGTGTGCACTACAAACAGAAGGCCTACTGTACGAAACTAAAACTCTATGAAACCATTAGCCACCAGTTAAATTCAAACATCTAACAAAAATAAAAGCAGGAGCACTTTAAACATTGTAATGGGACATGAACCCGATGTCCATATTCATGCCATCATCAGCACTATTCAAAAGAAAGATAAGTTTGACTTCAAATGACCATCTCCATTGTGTATTTACAAAATGTCCCTTGAGGACCAGGACTGATAGATCAAAGATGGAGTGCTCAGTCTGAGAGAAATGTCTTCCCACTGGTTATTCAGTCTTCTTCATTTTAATAGCATGTCTGTGCTCCTGCTTCCTTCTTTTTCCAGGTACAACACATGGGCACATATTGGTCTTACGTATGTTTAATATGTTTATATATAGAATGTTTCTATCTAACTGATTGAACTGTTAGAGATTTGATTTTAACTGGTGGGTGATGCGTTTATAGATTTTAGTTTCATACCGCAGACCTGCTGTTTCTATTACACACACACACACACACACACACACACACACACACACACTTTCCAACTTAGTTTCAGTAAGACATTTAACAATAGATAATTTGCTATGTGCAGATTCCATTCTATGACATTTGACCCACTTACTCCTATGGTTTTCAGGGATGTTGCCTCACCTCTTTAGTTGTAGTTCTTAACTAATTGCTCCTGTACTCGGTCACACTGATGTGTAAAAAAAATGTTTTCAGTCTAATATTACTCTGGGTTCTTAAAAAACAGGTCTTGTAAGCAAGCTGTCATTCCTCTGAAGAAAAACTCTGTGTTAATTTGAATGCTTAGGATGTTCTGTTAATCTTTGCTGTCCAATAAAAGGTATCAAATCACCGAGTTTAAGGCTGGGAACAGATAAGTTGACATGTTTATGAGCTATGAAACTTTCTTGAAATAGAATAGTGCCCAGATTTAAGCTAGTAATGACCAAATAGTCCAGTGTAACACTATTCAACTGAATGAACACAGCAGGCTTTTTCAATTAGCGGAGTGATTACACAAAACCTACAATTTTACCTAGTCCATTCTGAATCTGGAGAGCTCCCTTTTTCTTCTGTAATAGCAAGACATCTGCATGGCTCTGCCAACTGCAGCCATAAAAATAATAAGAAATGCTTGCATGCTGCAAGCATGAAACCACCTCTGTGACATGCATGCAGTAAACATGTATTTAGTGTTAAATTGAAACAGAGTACATACATATGTCATGTGTGCAGCAAGCAAGTGATGTTTTATTACACTACCTTTGTGGTGTGTGCTGTAAGCATGTATTGTGTTAACTTGGAACAGAGTTCATGTTAGTGGCACACATGCAGCAAGCAGGTGGTCTTCATACAGATGCATGCATTTAACACATTTATACCTGCATGCATATGAACGCCTGTACCTTAGTACAAATCTGCATGCATATGGCATGTTTATACCTCAATACTGTTATTTTTATTGCCCCCCCATCTCAGTTTCATTCACTCCTAGCAGACATGCTACTACTGGCAACTTATAATGAAAACTAATAACTAACTATGTGGACCCATCCACTTTCATGTTGAGTACAGTTGAAAACAGCATGAAACAAGAACAAGCTGGTGAAGCTACAATAAAAGCAGCTTTTGGGGGTTATAATGTGGTGGTTCAACAATCTGAGTCACGGATGGATGGAGAAAAAGGTTTAAAATGCAAAAGCAGTGATTTGTTGAAGTTTGTCCAGTTTTGATTGCCTATCCTTGCATCGGTATGTGTTTTAAGCCTCATTTTCAAATGACCACCAAGTAAGAACTAGGAGATATTTTACATCAGTGGGCCAGGATAACTTAAAATTTGAGGGGCAGTAGATGGGGTAATTATAAGATATTATTGCATATTATGATCTGGCCATAGCCATCCACAAGCAAAATATTTAAACACAGCTTTAACAGCAGTTGCCACTATTTTCAAATTCACCCTCATAATATGGAGCAAATTGGATTTACTTATTTTAAAGAAGAAAGCATGTCATGGATTCTAAAACTCCTGAGTATTCATAGAATCATAGAATTGGGTACGAGTTTGTTGGCATTAGCCTTAGGTAACTCACCACATATCAGTTGTAGTAGGCACATTTGGCTGTCCCTAATAATGTTTTAAACTAATCTATGTTATTACTGTGAACAACGTTTTTTGGTAGGAAGTTCCATTGTGACACCACTCTTTGTGTGAACCATATTCCTCTCTTGATTGTTTTAAAGTTTTCACCCTTTAATTGTAGGTCATGAGACCTGTTTTTCCTCTCAGTATTCTTAATGCATAGTCCTGTTGTTTCCCATAATTCCTCATTATTTAAGGCCTTGTTCACATAACACAGATTCCCCCTTAGTCTTCTGTGCTGTAAGGAGTATAGATACAGAATATTCCGTCTTTCCTTATATGTTGGATTAGTGAAGTTATTAATTCTTTTGGTCATGGTCCTTTGTACTCTCTTCAACATTTTAATACTATTAATATTTTGTGGTGAACATATAGGTGCACAGTATTCAAGGTGCGGTCTAACCAGTAATATATAAAGTGGAGTGATTACTTCTGCCCTACTACTTTTAATATGCCTAAAAATATACCCAAGAATCCTATTGCTTTTTTTATCCATCTCTTTTGTATGTTTATCGAATATCAAGTTGTCTGATATGTACACTCCTAGATCTTTTCCATTTGTTGTCATGGCTAAAGTCTTATTGTTTAGTTTATAACTCACTTTAATGTTGTTTGATCCCAAATGCATCACTTTGTATTTATCAACATAAAATTCTAGTCCATGACATTTAGCCCAATTTTCTAATAGTGTTAGATCCCCTTGGAATTTTTCTGCTGCCTCCCTGTTTTTAACTACTGCTCCTATATTTGTCATTGGTCTGTTTTCAAGACCATGACTCTTAGGAGGTTTGCATACTGGAGATGAAGCTGATAGAAAAGGTTGGTCCCAACACTGACCCCTGTGGGACTCAGCTTGTGACCCTACCCCACTCAGAGTAATAACCCTGAATACACACCCTTTGGTATCTGTTATCTAACCATGAATTTACCCAGTGTATGAAATTTGGTTGTATATCCAAGTTTAACTGATACTGAATAAGTTCTTCATGTGGTACTGAACTGAATGACTTAGCATAATCTAAATACATTATATTGAGCGGTAGCCCTTTATCAAGGGCACAACTGACAGGTTCGAAGATAGGGTTTCACATTTGCCTTGCACCATTCCTGGATTATAATCCACTCTTGTACTGACATACTAAACAACATGGCTAATTGTCCTGCCAGTTCATCCGCCAACTCCCTAAGAAGCCTGAGATGGATTACATCTGGCTCTGGAGATTTAAACACCTTTAGTTGTTTTCATTTTTTCCTAACATGCTCATTGGAGATTTTATATGGGGTTTCTTGACTTGTACTCATAGCATGGGGTATATTACCTAGAGAAGAAGAAAAAATGTTTTCAGGAAAACAAAGGATATGGAGTAAAGAGTGAATAATTTTACATTTGTTCAAATAAGCAATTAGATATTTATCAGAGAGGTACTCTAAGTGTGGCTGTCCAGCTAACACCTCTCCCAGCTGCCAGCCTGAGTTCCTGCCTCCCATGTCATTTACCAAACTCAGGTCACCACCATGACAGTGCAGTGTGCTGCTGCTGGGTCCCTGGGTATTATCAATGCCAAACATCTTGCAAATGTCAAAACTCAGAAATTGATGGCCATCGATGACCAAGTGACAGCACATCATGTTGCTGTGTAGGTGACCTGATATCTGGACTCAGGCACTGACAATCAAGGATGGTTGGTGGGGCATTTTCAACCAAATCAACCAACACATGATGGTGGACTGAGGATCTTACTCCTCCATCAGAGGGAGGGTTGCTTCCTGGTGATGCTGGCAATGAGTTTGTGTACTACCATGGGTGGGTGGTGGGTAAGAGGTCACAGGAGAAGAAAATGGGGAAAATATGTCAATCACCTTAACGGTGGCTGCCAACACTCTCAGACCCCCATGTTTTGAAGACCCTCATACATACATACACACATACACACTTCCATGATGGAGCTGGCTGTATAGCCTAGAGGTTAGAGTACATTAAGGAGCTGTGAATAAACTTGTTACATCCAGCAGACCTGGGTTTGATTCCTACAACTTCCAATTGCATATTGTGCAGCTCGCAGTAAGTCACTTAACTTCCACAATACTCCCAGCTCTCCCCTGTAAATGGTCTTTGTGCCCAGCAGGCCTTACATGGTTACTAAAGAATAAAAAAATAAGGAGTGGTCAGGGATGTGTGGGCTTTTGACCAAGAGTGTAGCTAGTTTCCTATGGGCAGTGCTATGTTGTCAATGCATTGTGACTGGAGTTGTCAGGGAATGACCATGTGAGAACAGCAGGAAGCCAGAAAGATATAAATCATCGTCACGTACAAGCAGCCCATTGCGTGTGTGCCAGAACAGGAATGTCACATCTACAGGCACATCTGCAGAAAGACTGCAGCGAACTCTGACCACTGGAGAGATGGGAAGACTGAAAAAAGTGATTAAGATACTGAAGTCAAGTGGGAGAATCCAACAGTAACAAAAGAAAAAAATGTGTAGGTCAAAAAGCAGGGAGAAGGGGCAACAATGAAGGAGATAAATACAGCTGAACTGTGGTAGGTGCAAAAGTACTTTAGACTAAGAGGAAGTGTGAAGTGCATAAATCAGGACAGGTAAAATATTGCAGAAATTGTGGAGTCCTAATAAAATCCCATCTAGGGTTCTGCCACAAAGGTTTCAAAAAAGGTGACTGTATCTATAAGCTAAACATTGTATAATATAAATATATATTTCTACATTACAAACCAATCACACAAAAAAAAAAAAAAAATGTGGGGAGTAGTGCAATGTAATGGCTGTGGGGCAGCAGTCTTCCGGGAGTCTTTCTGGAGGCTGAGATGCTGCCCTATTTGCAGACAACTGTCTGCCCTGAGGAGGAAGTTGCCGGTCTTCAGGCCACACTGGACAGTAGTACGGGGACCTTCCCCCAGGCCACAATGGACAGTAGGAAGGGAACCTCCCCCATCCAGGGAGCACCAGAACCACCACCACTACCTCAGAGGTTGCAAAGAAAGCACAGCAGTTGGACCACAGTGGGCTCAGGGAGGATGAGGATGGTGAAACAGAGGCACACCCAGTCACATGTTACATACCACAATCCATACGCCATTCTGGGGGAGCATAGCTCCCCTATAGATACACCTGCAGAGGAGACTAAGGAGGCTGAGGACAACTGTCACAAGGGAGGCCCACAGGAAGGAGGCAGAGGATACCACAAGGAAAGGAAGCAGCTCCTGGTGGGGGACTCAATTATTAGGGGGATAGAACTGGGAGGAGCTGGGAAATCTGAAGTAAGGTGCCTGCCTGGTGCCATGGCTTGGAGGGACAGGAAGTGCATCCTCAGGATCACAACAACAGCTGCAAGGGATTCTGAGCTGGACGTAATTGTCCACCTAGGGACAAATGACTTGGCTCATCATGAGGTTAGAGCAGTGCAGGAGGACATTGCAGAGTTGGGGAGGGGCCTAAGACAAGTAGCACACACAGTATCCTTCTCAGAGGTGCTGCCTGTCAAAGGCATGGGGGAGGCGAGGGTAATTGGCACCATGCAGTTTAATGAATGGTTGAAAAAATGGTGCGAACACAGGGGTTTGGCTTCATTGGGGACTGGGGTTCCACCTGGAGGGACAACAGCCTATACTGGCAGGATGGTCTGCATCTGTCCAGGAAGGGAACAAGTCTTTTGAGCAATCGGTTTAAATGCTTCATTGGCAAGCTTTTAAACTAGTCAAAGGGGGAGGCACTGACAAGCAGCAGAAAAATCCCAGCCTCTCCCTACAAAACAGGGTACTAAATGAGAAAAAGACCAAGGTAGAACGGTCAGTGGGGGATGCTGCAACAGAAGGTAAGGCCATCAAAAAATGGAGAGCAATGAGTACCAATGCCCGTAGTCTAGGTAACAAGCTTCCTGAATTAGTGGCCTTGATGGAGGAGGAACATCTGGATATCGTGGCAGTCACAGAAACATGGTACACACAAAACCATGACTGGGACGTAAACATACCAGGATACACTATCTACAGGAGGGACAGGAGGGTAAAGAGGAGGAGGAGTAGTTCTTTACATAAGGGAAGGAATAAAAGCAACAGAACAAAAGGGTAAACAGGGAGGAGAAGAAGCACTGTGGGTAAATTTGGAGACAGGCAATGGCACCACAATCCGCACAGGGTTGTATACGAACCCCTTCTCAGGGGAAATGGACAAGGAAATGATAGAAAGTATACTTAGAATGGCAGAAAAAGGGGAGATATTGCTGATGGGTGATCTGAATATGCCAGATGTTAACTGGAGCGCAGTTGCAGCTGCCACTTCGAAGAGTGCAGTTATTCTAGATGCCCTACAGGGGGCATGCCTTAGACAACTAGTACTGGAGCCCACTCGAGAGGGAGCAATATTAGACTTGATACTCTCAAATGGAGATGGAGAGAGGATCACAGATGTAGAAGTGGGTAGCCATCTGGGAACTAGCGACCATCGAACAGTATGGTTCACAATAAACACAGCAATAGAGTCAAGCCATACAAAGACAAAAGTACTGGACTTTAGGAGGGCTGACTTTGCCAAAATGGGTGAGTGCCTAAGGAATGCACTAGCAAATGGGTGGGAAGGAGGGGTGGAAGAACAATGGGGAATAATAAAAACTGCCATCACAGAAGTGCGAGCCTTTGTGTGAAGCAAATAAACAAAACAAGACGATGTAAGAAACCACTATGGTTCTCAAAGGAAGTGGCAGTGAAGGTTCAGAGAAAAAAAGCATTCAGGAAGTACAAGGAATGCAGCAGGAGCAGGACGAGAGCTGTATCAGTTAAAGCAAAGGAAGCTGGGAAGGCAGTCAGAACAGCAAAGGCCCAAACTGAGGAAAAGATAGCCAACTCAGTTAAGAAGGGAATAAAACCTTTTATAGGTACATCAGGGAGCAAAAAGGAAGACCAAGGGAGGATAGTGAGGCTTAATAAAGGGGAGGGAGGGTGGGCAGAGGGAGAATGTGAAAAGGCAGAGATACTAAACAAATATTTTTGCTCAGTATTTACAAAGGAAGAGGGGAGGTACATAAAACAAACAGTAGTAACACTCTGGATACAGAAGTTGATACCAGCCCATTTACAGAAAGAAGGGTTCTGAAAGAACTCTTAAAACTGAAGGTGGACAAAGCAATGGGGCCTGATGGGATTCATCTCAGAATTCTAAAAGAACTAAGGGTAGAACTAGTGACACCACTGACTACCCTCTTTAACAAATCATGGGAGGATGGGGTGGTACCCGAGGACTGGAGGAGGGCAGATGTGATTCCCTTCACAAAAGTGGGAGCAAGGCAGAAGCAGGAAACTATAGACCTGTTGGTTTAACCTCAGTGATAGGAAAATGATGGAATCACTTCTAAAGGAAAGAATTGTCGAGTATCTAGAGGCCAGAGGGCACAAGACCCTAGGCAGCATGGATTCACAGCGGGAAGGTCATGCCAGACGAATCTGATAGATTTCTTTGACTGGGTGACCAAAGTAGTAGATCAGGGAGGGGCTGTGGACATGGCCTACCTAGACTTTAGCAGGCATTTGACACAGTCCCACACAAAGATTAATATATAAGTTAGCCAGCCTGGGAGTGGGTCCCAAGATGACAGCCTGGGTAAAGAATTGGCTGGAGAATAGGACACAGAGAGTAATAGTAAATGGAGTCCACTCAGAAGAAAGGAGGTTACTAGCGGGGTACAGGGGTTCAATATTAGGACCAGTCCTCTTCAATGTCTTTATAAGCGACATTGCAGAAGGACTGGAAGGAAAAGTATGTCTCTTTGCAGATGACACTAAGATCTGCAACAGAGTTGATGCACAGGGTGGGGTGGAAAGGATGAGAAGGGACTTGGCAAGGATAGAGGAATGGTCAAATGTATGGCAGCTTAGATTCAATGCTAAGAAGTGCAAGGTAATGCACCTGGGAAACAAAAACCCAGGGGAAGAGTACACAATGGGGGGTGAGATACTAACAACAACAAAAATGGAAAGGGACCTGGGGTAGTCATATCAGATGACCTAAAGGTGGGCAAGCAATGTGAGAAGGCAGCAAGGAGGGCTGGGGGGATACTGGGATGCATAGGGAGAGGCATCACCAGTAGAAAACAGGAAGTTATTATCCCTCTGTACAGACAGCTGGTGAGACCCCATCTGGAGTACTGTGTGCAGTTCTGGAGACCCAATCTCCCAAAAGACATAGACAGGATGGAAGCTGTCCAGAGGAGGCAACTAAAATGGTGCAGGGTCTGCACGGAGGACATGAAGAGAGACTTAAGGAGCTTAATATGTATAGCCTCGAGGAAAGGAGGGAGAGGGGGACATGATAGAAACTTTCAAGTACCTCAAGGAATCAACAAAGTCCAAGAGGGTAGCATCTTTCAAAAAAAGAGGTGTGCAAGAACAAGAGGGCACAATTTGAAGATAGAGGGGCGGCTCAGAGGTAATTTAAGGAAGTATTTTTTCACAGAGAGGGTTGTGGATGCATGGAATGGCCTTCCGGAGGAGGTTGTGGAGTCAAAATCAGTGGTGGAATTCAAGCATGCATGGGATAGTCATAAGGCAATTCTGGGGGGTGGGGGTAGAAAGAAGTAGGCTGCTGGTTAACTAGGATCTGCAGCTTATCCAGTAGGTAGGGAAATGGGCAGACTGGGTGGGCCAAGCGGTCCTTATCTGCCGTCAAATTCTATGTTTCTATGTTTCTATGTTTCTAATGTCATACAGTAAAATCTGTTGTTTGTCACTATAACCAAAACAACATACGGGAATGGATGGGGGAACACTGGTGGGATGTGGGAGGAATGCAGGGTGTGTGTGTGTAAGACAGTGATGACTAGGAGAGTGCTCTGAGAGTTTAGCCCCTTCAAATAACATGAGACTCAGGCCATGAGGTCAGTGATGGAGGCAGCAAGGGCTAAAATATGCCACTGGGCCTCAAATGATGCTGTTACCACAGGCACTACAAAGGCCCATTAAGTCCATAGCTGATGACTGGTCAGTGGTGGTTGGGGAAAGAAGGAAAATGGGGATTGGTGAAGCCTATGGAATCTGGGCTGTGCAGTAGCAACAGGTATGCAATTGTCATGGACAGAGCAGATGCTAGTGATCCTTTCAGGGAAGATGGGTGCAGCATGCCCAACAGGCAGGCACTGTTGGAGGAAGACAGCCCAAGGATGGAGGAGGGCCGCAAAACATGAGCACAATCATTGCGGGGGGAATAAAGGGAGGCAGTCCCCCTCAACTTTTCAGGCCCTTTAAAATGGACAATGACATTTGCATGAAAGGCTTGGTAGATTCATGCCTCCTCAACTTTTTCAGCTGTGGTTGCATCCATGCCTCAGAGGGGTAAAATGAAAGGACACAGGTCATTATGTTGCAAGACATTATGCCGCATGGCAAATTGCTGCCAATACAGTGCAATATTGCCATGTGGCATGTCTTTCCTGTAGGCCTCCACTCCCCAAACCCTACATTACAGGAGCTGTGCCCCAGACCCCTACTAAAGATTCCCAACTCCGGGAGGGTCCAACTCAGCCAGCGCACAAAGTGTGGGAAAAAATAAAATATCTGGGACTGGGAATCAAACCTGGTCCTAGACGCGCACCTGGGATCCTGCTGCTGTGGCTCAGTCCAGTGAGCCCACGGCAGCTGCCTCAACACAACCACTCCCAGCAGAGGTCTTATCCTCTTCCTGGGATTGTGTGATAGTTACTGCAATGCAGCGTGGGGCAGTATATGCAGTATTGTACCATTTGCTGTAATGGACAGCACTATTTTGGGTTAGCTATAATGTTGTATGCTATTTAGCATATGACATTATGACCCATTAGGAAATGAAGGTACTTATAATAGGTCATTCTATAGTGAAGGACACAGGCAGGGAAGTGAGTCTAACACCAGACGGACACGAGGTGGTATACTGCTTCTCAGGGGGTGACAGAGGACAGAATCATGTCCAGGGTAGTGGAACTCATGGGAGAAGGTGGTGGGAAGCCAGATCTGATACTGCACATAGGCATAAACACTCTGAGCAGGAGAACCATTGAGGAGGTGAAGGCAGATGTCCATGCGCTAGGGCATATAACAAAAGAGAGGCCAGAGGCCAGATGCAGTAACCTTCTCAGACAATGATAATACACAGAAATGAATACTGCATGGTATCACAATGATCCCAGATCAGTGAGCAAACTGAACACTCTGCACTGGCAGCATTAGGGTAGTGTACCCCCCCAACACACACACACACACACACCTGCACACACACACTCCTCATAGTTCATGATGCAGCACTATGGTCACAGAGATGGAGTCATAGACAAAAAAGCAGCTAGTCACTCCTAAGGAGGCTGAGCCCTGACACCCCCTCCCATAATTCCAACACAGCCTGCTGTGCTCTGTACCTCCTCATTAACCTTCCACCCCAGCCTGCTGATCAAACCACCCCTCACAATAATTCCAATACCAACATTCATTTATTTATTTATTTTTGTATGTATGTATGTATGTGTGTATTTTTAACCAGTTATGGCACTGATCCAATGGACAATTTCAGGCATGACCTGGGCCATGAAGATGGCTCAAGGTTAAATACAGGAATAAAATACAGTACAGGAAATACTGAACAAGAGTTACAAATATAGCAAAGTGCAAACAATTGCAAGAGTTATTGTACAGCGTATTCCATCAGAAATATACAAAAATATGAAGCACAGTCATGGTTGATAAGCGTAGCTCCTAAATAATTTCAAGACAGTGTTATCCGTTATAAGGCAATATACAATAGGATGTACATAACATTGGGTGTTTGAGTTACTGGATGAATTCAGTGAGCTTGTGAGCTTGTTGGAGTGGGAAAGGGGGTGATCACCCAGTGGAGCAAGTACAACTAGCAGCAGCCATTAATGCTGCTTTGTAGTAGGATTTGAATAAGAGGTGAGAATCAAGAGAGCAAAGTGAGGTGGGCAGACTGTTCCACAGTTTGGGGGTGGCTGAGGTGAAAGATTTACTACCCAGGCAGATAATGATCTGCAGAGCATCGATCAGAAGACTGGAGAAGTTGTGAAGGTTGTGTGGGGCAATTGTTTTGGTTTGAGCAGGCGGAAGAGGGGTGATAGTACCCTGCCTCAGATGGCCTTGTCTACGGTGCAGCCAAGGAAGTAGTCTCTGTGAGCATGATGGTGGAGCAAGTCAAGGGATTGGAAGAGGGAAAAGTGATGGGCAGAGTAGTGTGCCATAAGTGCAGATCTACAGATACTGTTGTATGTGATATATAGCCTAGACAGTTTATGGGTGGAGGTTTGCATATAGATGTGGGTGCAGTAATCCATTAGAGGAAGGAGATTGCCCTGGGCTATGGATAAATGGGCCTCTGGAGTTAGGTAGTGTTTCAGTCGATAGCCCACTGCCAATTTTTGGTTGATGCACTGAACAGTGTTACCAATGTTTTCTGAGAAGGCCAATGTGGGGTCCACAGTAATGCCCAGGGATTTAGAGGAAGATACCATTTTGAGAGGGTGGCCAGAAGGGGATAATACACTGAGGGCGGATGCAGAGTTGGAAAGTTTGGTTAGCTTAGGTTTGGACCCCAAGAGCATGGCCTTGATTTTGTTGGTGTTAACGAAAAGTGTATTTTCCATTAACCAATTATGGGAGGCTCTGTAATTAGTAGTGAAAGTGGATGAGAGGCTAGCTAGTGATTTGTCACTATGGAATAACATGAGGTTGTTGGTGTAAAAGTGGTGTTACATGTAAGACTATCATTGGGAGGTAGTTAATGAAGAGTAAGAAAGGAGAGGGCCAAGGATAGAGTCCTGGTAAACACCTGTGTTAATTGCACTAGTTTTGGAGGTGCCATCCCCAATGCTAACTGTTTGGGAGTGGCCAGAGAGGTAGTTCTGAAACCAGGTAGTGGTTGTTGGGGAGCAATCAAGGCCTTTTAGCTTGTCCTGTAGGATGTTGTGATCCACCAAGTCAAAGGCATTGGTCAGATCCACAATGACAGCACCCATGAAGTTCCCTACATCCATATTCCTGAAAACATGGCTTGTAAAGTGGGCCAAGGCAGAGGTAGTGCTATGATACTTCCTAACGCCATGCTGCTGGGGTCAGAGGAGGTTATACTTAGCAATAAGATCTGAGAGTTGGAGGTGTATGACTTTTTCGAGGAGTTTGCTAAGGTGGGGTAACATAGAAAAGGATCGATAGCTATCCATTGACTGGGGAGCACCAGATCTGAAGATGGGTACAACCATAGCTTTCTTCCAAATAGTGGGTACAGAGAATGTGGAGAGGGAGAGGTTAAAAACCATAGCCAGGGGATTGGTGGTGAGAGGGGCTATGATTTTCAGAAAACATGGGGTGAGCCCATCACTAACTGAACTACCATGATTTGGGAGACTCATGAGTAATTTGTAAGTTTCTTGAGTGGAGATAGCCTTAAACTGGAATGGTGGCAGGATAGGGTCAGCTGTGGATATGTGAGAGTGCAGGATGTTCCCTCCAATCACAACTATACTCAACAAGTTAATGAAAAAATTACAAATCAAGCAGCACAGGAGGTTTCTATCGGAGACCAGAGACCAAATAAAAGACAGAACCTCCAGGTATTTAACTGGCCAAATGCTTCATGGAAAAACAATTCAGTTCATCAGGGCCTGTTTCTTCCATTGAATGTCCATGTCCAGTCCTGGAGCTCAAAGATGGACCCCTGTGTCACAGACACCCTGTAAGGCAATATTAAGAGATTTTTATATCTCTCAAAGTGATCGTTTAGCCTGAACGTTTTTCTTATCTTTAATTTTTCGCCTAACCTATATTTTTCCAAGAGCAGTAGCCTTGCATTGCTGCATATCAGTGCATGGCCCCGATTGTGAACCCCCCTCAAGCAAGTCCCTAACCTTGATCCCCTCTGCACGTACTGTATTCAGTAGAGCTAGTGCATGGTCCTGATTGTATTCCCCCCACACTGTACAGCCCCAATTGTAATCTCCTCACATGTCCTGCACTCAGTACAGTGCACATCTCCAACTGTGATTCCCCTATGCATGGCCTCGATTGCTATCCCTCCACACATTCTGTAATCAGTGCCATGCATTGCCCAACTGCAATCCCCCCACACACCCACAGCTGTGATCCTCCCTCATGTTCTGTGCTCAGGACAGTGCATGGTCATTATTGTAATCCCCCTCATATTAAACCACCATTCCCAACACTGTCAACGTACCTGTTGTGTTAAAAAGACAGTTAACTCAACGTGGCAGAACTGTTCTTCCTTCAGCCGTAGCACACTTCAGATTGACCATTAATACAGTCAGGTGGAAAAAGATGCAAGACATAAATCTGACTACCTCCCATATTGCAGATTACCAGAAGTAATGAGAGCACACTGCATGGATGATCAATGGAAGAACAGCTCTGCCAAATTAAGTACTTTTAACTACTGAAGGCTTTTATACAGGAGGCCAACTGGTATCCATGTGCCCCATTATCAGTGTTAGGAGTGATGATTTGATCAGTCTGATGGAGGATCATAAATCAGAGCTGTTCAGGATGCGCTTATAGGATGATTTGTAGGGGAGCTTGGGGAAAGCTAGGAGATTTTCAGGCAGTGGGGTGCAGAGACATGCTCCAATGCTGAGTGCAGGATGTCTTTTTGTTTTTGTTGCTATAAATTCTATTTTTTCACCTAGATGTACACCTGTCTCAGCCAGGACCCCTTTTAGCTTCACCCCTGTGCCATCCCCAGAACTACCAGAACTCTGGGAAACATTGACTTATCCCACATGGTGAGGTTCCCTCTCTGGGGCCTAAGGCAGGGAGGAGCAAGATACTAATCTGGAGTCCCTCATCCTGCAGTGCACTGGGGTCTCACTTTCTAGGCTCCTAGCATCTTCCTACTTCAGCCACAGGGGTTTCTGGCTTTGTCAACACACATGGAATCGCGGACGTACAATGATGGCAACATACGCAATGAGTGCTCGCATGTATGCTTCACAGATGTCCACTGTCATCCGTTCTCCTGTCCATAAGGTCAGTTGTTCTCACAGCCTCCACTGGGAATTACTGTAGAGCTGGGAACCTACAACCTTCCCCCGGAGGAGGTGTGCTGTCCATGGGACACTCAGCATATCTCCCCCTGGCTTCTTCTCTGATACAATGGGCTCCTTAACAAACCCCAGTCATCAGCATCCCAAGCAGTATCTCTACCATTGCACTAGTGGTCAAGCACTGTCCAGGGCATCTTAAGAGCACAATTTATAACTGGGTCACTTTCTGTGTATGGAGGGGGGCATAGAGGATTGCAGTTCAGGCCCTGCACTACTGAGCGATCAATAACAACTACTGCAAGTCTAAGAGAGCAGAAGGGAGGGGGAGGTGTAGTATGGTCATGCACCAAGTACATGACAGCTAGGAGCACAACCGATAAGGGAAATCTCTGGATAGAGAAATGTTTAGTTCAGCGCCATGGGATCACATTAAAGTCATGATCATCTGATACATAAACAGCAGTGGGGTTTAAAAGCTATGACGCGTCAATAGTGTTTTACCAATGAAACCATCAAACTTTTTCTGAGAATACATTTTGCTTTGTGTACCACTCTTCTGTATAGCTAAATAGCTTGCATCTCAGACACTAGCCCCACCAACTTCCTCAGACCCAGACACTAGCCCTCTCCTCCCTCTATGGCCCCAAACACTGGCCAACTTTACATCTCCTGACACTAGCCTACTTTCTCCAAAGCCCCCTAACTCTAACTAACAATAGCCCCATCCATGAACAGATCTGACACTAGCCCCCCTCCATAGAAACATAGAAACATAGAATTTGACGGCAGATAAGGACCGCTTGGCCCACCCAGTCTGCCCATTTCCCTACCTACTGGTTAAGCTGCAGATCCTAGTTAACCAGCAGCCTACTTCTTCCTACCCCCACCCCCAGAATTGCCTTATGACTATCCCATGCATGCTTGAATTCCACCACTGATTTTGACTCCACAACCTCCTCCGGAAGGCCATTCCATGCATCCACAACCCTCTCTGTGAAAACATACTTCCTTAAATTACCTCGGAACCGCCCCCACCCCATCTTCAAATTGTGCCCTCTTGTTCTTGCACACCTCTTTTTTTGAAAGATGCTACCCTCTTGGACTTTGTTGATTCCCTTGAGGTACTTGAAAGTTTCTATCATGTCCCCCCTCTCCCTCCTTTCCTCCAGGCTATACATATTAAGCTCCTTAAGTCTCTCTTCATATGTCCTCCGGTGCAGACCCTGCACCCTTTTAGTTGCCCTCCTCTGGACAGCTTCCATCCTGTCTATGTCTTTGCGGAGATTGGGTCTCCAGAACTGCACACAGTACTCCAGAAGGGGTCTCACCAGCTGTCTGTACAGAGGGATAATAACTTCCTGTTTTCTACTGGTGATGCCTCTCCCTATGCATCCCAGTATCCCCCAACCCTCCTTGCTGCCTTCTCACATTGCTTGCCCACCTTAGGTCATCTGAAGACTACTCCAAGGTCCCTTTCCATTTTTGTTGTTGTTAGTATCTCACCCCATTGTGTACTCTTCCCTGGGTTTTGTTTCCCAGGTGCATTACCTGCACTTCTTAGCATTGAATCTAAGCTGCCATACATTTGACCATTCCTCTAACCTTGCCAAGTCCCTTCTCATCCTTTACACCCCACCCTGTGCATCAACTCTGTTGCAGATCTTAGTGTCATCTGCAAAGAGACATACTTTTCCTTCCAGTCCTTCTGCAATGTAAACATAAAAACATTGAGGACTGGTCCTATCTGAACCTCGGTACCCGCTAGTAACCCTCCTTTCTTCTGAGTGGACTCCATTTACTATTACTCTCTGTGTCCTATTCTCCAGCCAATTCTTTACCCAGGCTGTCATCTTGGGACCCACTCCCAGGCTGGCTAACTTGTATATTAATCTTTTGTGTGGGACTGTGTCAAATGCCTTGCTAAAGTCTAGGTAGGCCATGTCCACAGCCCCTCCCTGATCTACTACTTTGGTCACCCAGTCAAAGAAATCTATCAGATTCGTCTGGCATGACCTTCCGCTGTGAATCCATGCTGCCTAGGGTCCTGTGCCTCTCTGGCCTCTAGATACTCGACAATTCTTTCCTTTAGAAGTGATTCCATCATTTTCCCTATCACTGAGGTTAAACTAACAGGTCTATAGTTTCCTGCTTCTGCCTTGCTCCCACTTTTGTGAAGGGGAATCACATCTGCCCTCCTCCAGTCCTCGGGTACCACCCCATCCTCCCATGATTTGTTAAAGAGGGTAGTCAGTGGTGTCACTAGTTCTACCCTTAGTTCTTTTAGAATTCTGGGATGAATCCCATCAGGCCCCATTGCTTTGTCCACCTTCAGTTTTAAGAGTTCTTTCAGAACCTTTTCTTCTGTAAATGGGCTGGTATCAACTTCTGTATCCAGAGTGTTACTACTGTTTGTTTTATGTACCTCCCCCTCTTCCTTTGTAAATACTGAGCAAAAATATTTGTTTAGTATCTCTGCCTTTTCACAGTCTCCCTCTGCCCACCCTCCCTCCCTTTATTAAGCCTCACTATCCCTCCCTTGGTCTTCCTATGCTCCCTGATGTACCTATAAAAGGTTTTATCCCCTTCTTAACTGAGTTGGCTATCTTTTCCTCGGTTTGGGCCTTTGCTGTTCTGACTGCCTTCCCAGCTTCCTTTGCTTTAACTGATACAGTTCTCTGTCCTGCTCCTGCGATTCCTTAACTTCCTGAATGCTTTCTTTTTCTCTTGAACCTTCACTGCCACTTCCTTTGAGAACCATAGTGGTTTCTTACATCGTCTTGTTTTGTTTATTTGCTTCACACAAAGGCTCGTTACCTCTGTGATGGCAGTTTTTATTATTCCCCATTGTTCTTCCACCCCTCCTTCCCGCCCATTTGCTAGTGCATTCCTTAGGCACTCACCCATTTTGGCAAAGTCAGTCCTCCTAAAGTCCAGTACTTTTGTCTTTGTATGGCTTGACTCTATTGCTGTGTTTATTGTGAACCATACTGTTCGATGGTCACTAGTTCCCAGATGGCTACCCACTTCTACATCTGTGATCCTCTCTCCATCTCCATTTGAGAGTATCAAGTCTAATATTGCTCCCTCTCGAGTGGGCTCCAGTACTAGTTGTCTAAGGCATGCCCCTGTAGGGCATCTAGAATAACTGCACTCTTCAGTAGCGGCACTGCAACTGCACTCCAGTTAACATCTGGCATATTCAGATCACCCATCAGCAATATCTCCCCTTTTCTGTCATTCTAAGTATACTTTCTATCATTTCCTTGTTCATTTCCTCCCCTGAGAAGGGGTCTGTATCCAACCCCTGTGCGGATTGTGGAGACATTGCCTGTCTCCAAATTTACCCACAGTGCTTCTTCTCCTCCCTGTTTACCCTTTTGTTCTGTTGCTTTTATTCCTTCCCTTATGTAAAGAACTACTCCTCCTCCTCTTTTACCCTCCCTGTCCCTCCTGTAGATAGTGTATCCTGGTATGTTTTCATCCCAGTCATGGTTTTATGTGTACCATGTTTCTGTGACTGCCACGATATCCAGATGTTCCTCCTCCATCAAGGCCACTAATTCAGGAAGCTTGTTACCTAGACTACGGGCATAGGTACTCATAGCTCTCCATTTTTTTATGGCCTTACCTTCTGTTGCAGCATCCCCCACTGACTGTTCTACTTTGGTCTTTTTCTCATTTAATACCCTGTTTTGTAGGGAGAGGCTGGGATTTTTCTGCTGCTTGTCAGTGCCTCCCCCATTGACTAGTTTAAAAGCTTGCCAATGAAGCATTTAAACCGATTGCTCAAAAGACTTGTTCCCTTCCTGGACAGATGCAGACCATCCTGCCAGTATAGGCTGGTGTCCCTCCAGGTGGAACCCCAGTCCCCAATGAAGCCAAACCCCTGTGCTCTGCACCATTTTTTCAACCATTCATTAAACTGCATGGTGCCAATTACCCTCACCTCCCCCATGCCTTTGACAGGCAGCACCTCTGAGAATGATACTGTGTGTGCTACTTTTCTTAGGCCCCTCCCCAACTCTGCATGACCCTGACAGTCCCCCTCCACAGTCCTCAACACTATTCCACTCCCTCTATGGCCCCAACACTACCCTCCTTCCTCAGTGACCCCACACTACCCCTCCATCAGTGGCACCCAACACTACCCACACTACACTTCCACACCCATCCTCCACAATCTATCCAGAAACCCCTCCCTCTCCAGAAGACTGTCCTTCCCAGGTTCTACCAGGTTTAAGCTGGAAATGTTAAATTTGGAGTTTGGGCTAACCGCCATAATATTTTGTAGCCAAATAACACAAGCTGTAGCCAAACCACAAAAATGTGATTACTGTGCAGTAAAGCTTTTTTTTATTGTAACTTTTTTTTTGGTCAATTATCATATAAATACAATCACACAGAAAAAATAAAAGGTCAATATCAAACACTGTGAGATACATAGAAGGTATTTGGAAGTTATAAAGTTCAACCATCCTACCCTCCCCACTCACTAAACCTCCCAACTAAAATATATTTATATGGAAAGAACATATTATGTAATATATAACAGGCAGAAGTCTAAATGAGTACTTTGCCTCAGTTTTTACCAGGGGAGATGGAGGGGCTATGTCTTGTGAGGAGAGCAGGGGCAAACCAGAGGAAGTGGTGGGACTGGTAGAGACCAGGGCCCTGATGGGTCTGGGGAAAGGAGTGGCCACCACAGACAGGTGGGGCCCAGCAGTTTTAGGTGAAGAGTGGGAGGGCGTGGAGGCTGAAATCCTGGTAGAGAGTAGAAGCTCTCCAGTCTCTTGGATGAAGAAAGCACCTGGGCCAGATGAAATACATTACAAGGTGCTGAGGGAACTGGCAGATGTCCTGGCAGTCCCTCTAGCAGAGCTTTTCAACATCTCTCTGAGGACTGGGTGGGTGCCACAAAACTGGAGGGTGGCCCATGTCGTGCCGATCCACAAGTGGGAATCAAGAGAGGAGGTGAGAAATTACAGGCCCATAGCCTGAAGTCAGTATCAGCAAAGTGATGAAGGGTATTGTCAAGGAAAGGCTAGGGGGTTGCTATAGCAAACTGGGTACTTGGACGATAGCAGCATGGCTTTGTCACATTAAGATTGTGCCAGACAAACTTTGTTGAGTTCTATGACTGAGTGATGAGGCCCTGGGCCAGGGTAGACCAGTGGGCGTCCTCTTTCTGGACTTTAGCAAGGCATTTGATTCAGTACCCACAGTGGCCTGCTGGCTCAGCTGAAAGAAATGGGGTAGGGAGACAGTTGTTAAGATGGATAGGAAATTGGCTCTTTGAGCTTACTCAGAAGGTGGTGGTTGGAGGTTTTGCCTCATCCCCAAGGGGGGTTACTAGTGAGGTTCCCCAGGGGTCAGTGCTGAGGCCACCCCTGTTCACTGCCTATATATCTCAGAAATCAGGAGGGGGATCAGGAGTGAGAGGAGTCTCTTTGCAGATAACTCAAAGCTGGGTGCAATGGTGGATGAGGAAGAGGGAAGGGTGGCCTTGCAGGAGGACTTGGAGTCCCTGGAAAGGTGGTTGGGAAAATGGAAACTAAAATTCAAGGAGGGGAACTGCAAGGTTCTGCACCTGGGAGTCAGAAATCCAGTTTGTTATTTGTTTCCCTAGGTTCCCTTACGCTCCTTCTATTTTATTAGACAAAGGAAGAGAGGGACAGTGGGAGGGCTCCACAAATGGAAATCTTAGATTAATTGAAAAACAATGTGGCCCTCAACCTCCAAACACAGACATCACCTCTGAAGTTCCAAAAATATTTATTTTTATTTTTAAATGTGTTGTAATGTTTCCCATAATATTCTTGGTTCAAAACCAGCCTTGTTACAATATCTTCTTGCTTTCTTTCACATTTATCACATTAGCGTTACGTTTCAGGACCAATGTCCCTTCATCAGACATCAGAGTAGCTAATATACTGGCTGTAAAAATCAATTAGAATAAATAATTAGTTTATCTTTGACTTTTCGCTCTCTATACCAACATAATTTTTAGAATCCTAAAGTAACAATAATAGTAATGATAAACAGTTGGGAACAGATCTCTTTTTTTGAAGCAAAAACTTATTTGAATTCCTGTTCAATAGATATGAGTAAAACTTGATGAACTCAATACCTGTAACAATGGACTACAATTAAATAGAGGTCAAAGATACCAACATCTGTAATAAAGTCACCATGTCAATGCAATATTCCAGATGCTTTTGGAGAATTAAGAATACTATATTAAAAAAATGGAATATATTATGTGCAACAGACCATGGAAATACAGTATTCCATGAGAAACCATGGGTTACAGCCAAAAAGACTACAACTATAAGGAATAAACTGGTAAAAACATAACATTGGACTTCCTCTTCTCCTCCCACTACTTGGTTAAATAGAGACGTTTTTTTTTTCCCTTGTGGAAACTGTATCCATTGCAATAATGGTATTAAAACTAAGGAGATAAAAAGTACAAGCAAGGATCAAAAATATGAAATCAGAACATTGGTAATATGTAACAGTGATTATGTGATATATTGTATCACATGTCCTTGTGGTCTGTATTATATTGTACAAACAACTAGACCATTAAAACAAAGAATAACAGAACACAAAAGCTGTATTAGGAGGGAGGATGAAAAAGACACTTCAAAGAAAGACATCATCAAGTTTCCACTCTAAAGTTCTGTGGTATAGAGAAAATCCATGAACCAATATGAGGGGGAGATCGAAATAGTATACTGACAAAAAGAGAAACATGGTGGATATTTACATTGAAAACTAATGCTAAGAAATGTGGACTTAATGAAGTGCTGGTGTGGACTACAATTAAATAGAAATTATGATTTTCCTTTATTTAAGTTATCCCCCCATTTTCTAATTCCTATTTTCCTTTTTCTCCTTTTATTTTTCTTTAGTACTTGGTAGATGTAAAAAATATTAACTTGTACATGAACAGGTCACCATACTGTTTAAATAGAGACTTTAAATAGAAATTTGCTTCTCTAACTAAAAGTCAATAAGATTCTCAGTAAAATACAATATACATGTAAAGTTGGTGTTACAAATACACATTTTTTACTAAAAAAGTTTTAATAATCTCCGGTTTTTTTTCGGCTTGGCCTTTTGCACAGAATGGTGACCTCCGATGATAAAGTTATGTTTCTTTCTTAAAAAGCATGAAGAAATGTACTAACTTATCCTGAAATGAAAAGGACACCCTTTAAATGGATAAAAACTGTGGATTTTGGAAGTTTTTTACTTCTACCCTGTCACAATATACTTCATATCATTTTTAAGAAACTTAGCCTTCTATGTTAGGTTAAAAACCTTAAATATACACTTCTGATGTGTACCCAATATCTGTGGATTAAAATAGGGGCCATGACCCCCCCATCTGAAATAAATAAGCCTAATAAATGATTAAGATTATTTTAATTGTGACATTTTCAATATGGAAAGGGGGACTTCCATTGTGATTCCTCATTTGGAGCCACTTGGTCATTTCAAAAATTTGACTGGGCTGCAAAAGGTGTATATGTGAGCCTAGTAATTCAGGCTCTGACGTACCCCCCAGATAGCCCGGCCCCTTCCATGCCTTCAGGAAGAAAACAAGTCCGCATGGATCTGGCGGCATTTTGACTAATGGTATGGGATCATTTGTAAAAGGAAAATGTTGAATTAGAGATCCTGTGGTTATTCTAAGTTCCTATAGAAACTAAGTAAGTTAAACAACCACTTTTTTTCCTTTTAAAATTCCTAAATACTAACAGTAAAAAAATGAATTAAGAATACTGAGAGATTCAATTGCTGCAAATATTTAACTGATATACATTTCCAACCTAGAGATGTTAAAAATATAAATACTGTATAAGGTTTGGAATTAAGATATGAAATAACATGAGGGTCATGATTACAATTATAAACAATGGCCCAGATATTCAAACTGCCCCCAAAAAGTGCACAATAGCAGGAGCAAGCACAAGTCCATTGCTCCCATGTGCAAGAGGTGTGATATTCAAAAAGTGAGACGGCCAAACTGCGCCTACAGCCGACGACCGAATATCACACCACCTGCGCCACAGCGCAACTAGGGAGGGGAAGCTGAGCAGATCTTATGCGCCATAGCGCAACAAGGGATGTGCAGCTGAGCAGTCCAGAGGCACCATAGCACAACCAGAGATGCCTCCCAGCAGCAGAGCAATGCAACTGCACAACTAGGGAGGTAGGGGCCCACCACCCATTCCATAGATGGACACAGCAACACACAGCAGAACAGACATCATCCCCCCACACCCCATGCACTGCACAACTGGAGGAGGGTTGGAATAACCACCGGCCCATGGAGACAAGCAAACAACCCACAGCTGGCCCATGGTGCCCCATCACACCCCCCAGCAAGCTGTGACTGGCACACAAGGAGGGCTGACCACCCCGTGCCACACCATCGCCCCAATGCAGAGCACACTCTGCACGTGACCCCTAGAAACTCTGCTCAGGAACAGCGACCACCACTGCAGGAAACCCCATGCATGCCACCACCCCACTGTGACACTGCAACCCTGTGCACCACAGAACCATGCAAGGCAGCCCACCACGAGCACCCATCAGCGGGTGGCAGCACAGGCGATGCAACAATGGTATACACAGTGCCACCATGTACAGTCCCCACGAGGTACTGCTGAGAGAAAAACCATGTGTTGGCACATGAGGTACCCCACATGGGACAGGGCTTGCCCCGGACACCACCACCAGTGGTACAGCACCCTGCACAGTATCTCAATGACACACCCCAACCCAGCACTGGCCACAACAGCCAGCACAGACACCCACAGTGGTGTGTGGAAGCATGCACCACACTGGATGCCACACAGTGCATGGACAGACACCCACCCATACCCAAGGGCACAACAACACAGGGACGCAGTGGCGGGGCAACCAAGCCCCCAGCGTGGGCCCATGTAAACTGTGTACACACAACCCGCAGTCCTCCATGGCACTGGAGTGCCAGTCACCCTGCGCAGGCACTGTGGACCTGTACGCCACCAGCATTTCCCGGAGCACAAGTCACAGACAGTGGTGCACATCCCCTGCAACACACACAAGGCACAGCATGGAGGTGGGACAACAACTGTGGAGGCCACAGTGTCACCTGAGGCAGACATGCACCACACCAGTGACAGGAGGCAACCCAGCAGTGTGACGGGTACAGTGGCTGTCCTGCAGGGACAGCCACCACTGACATGCCAGCGGACCGTGCAGGTCACAGACATGCATGTGTGTCAGCTGCACAGGCCATGGACGGGCTGATAGGGGTGCCATGGACACAGAGCACACACCATGGACCACTTCACACAGTCATCCAGTGCACAGAGAACAACACACACACACCACAGACACTGACTGATAGCTACCCCCACACCATAGTCACCTCCACACGGACACACACACATACCCATGACCACACCACCCCGATGCCATGCACACCACTGCAGCTGAGCACCTATAGCCCGCTGCAAATCAGAGACCACCACAGTATTCATATCAAAATAACTGTATTGAAAAAACATATAAAAGTTAACTATTTACAAAATATATACCAGGTGGGGGTGAGGGCCACAAACAAGGTGGGGGTGGGTAAGGGGCAGGGGTGGACAAATGGGACAGGAAAGGAGGGGTGTGAGGGTGGGTCCAGGGGGTAGAGGGATTTCAGGGGCAGAGGGACTTCCTAGCCGGGCGCCGCTCCCCACTCTAGCTCCATCTCTGTTGGTGACTCTGCAGGACCCGGTGTCATCGATCCTGGAGGATGTCCAGTGACACCCTTGCCACCTGCAGGATCTCCCGAAGCGCCTCCTGATCTCTCAGAGATGGCGTGTACCTAGGACAAGGCAGCACAGTCAATAGGTGTGAATGCACAGCCCATACAGCCCGCCCACTGTGCATGGCATACGGCCATGGGACATACCTCTGTGATGGTGTGTGACCACCCACAGTGATCACGTCCACATGACCTGCCCACCCAGGTGCATACAGCCATGTGGAATGCTGCACACACCCACCAGCCAAATCACGCACAGCACCACCATGGCCGTTTAGTGACATGGCTTTGTGGTGCAAAGGCAGTGGCACAGCCATGTACCCGGTGCACGCATGGACCACCATCGACACACTCCCAGACATGCATTGCCACTGGACAGTGTTGACTGTAACAAGTTGCGTGCATGGCAGTGGTGTTGATGGATGGTGGCCATGCCCGCTGCCCACCCTGTTACACAGCATGCAATAGTAATCATGGAGTTATGGCACTCACCATCATTGGGCTGGTCCATTGAGCAGTGTGGGCCCTCACCCTGGCTTCCTTCTGTTCTTCCTGCCGCCGCAGATTGCGGGCAAGGCGATGTTCCTCCAGGCTTGTGGTGCAAACATGGAGAGAGGAACATCAGTACAATCCCATAGCAAAGCCCCCCTGCCCCCAGGTGTGTGCGCTCCCACCCAGCCAGACTCACCCACCCCACACCCTGATAACACCACCACAGCCAATCCCGGACGGTCCCTCCCCCATGTGCTGGACACATACAACTGTGATACCCATATGGAAGATAAAAGTGTGTTGACGTAACACCTACCTGGCCGTGGTACCGTGCCCCTCCTGGCTCGTGCCCACAGGCAGGCTAGCAGTTCCAGCTCTCTCCACTGCAGGTCCCCATACATATGGCGGCACTGCTCTGTGCTTCTCCCCTGTCCTGTGGCCTCCTCGAGTGCAGTGGCCACCTCCTCCCACACCTGGCTCCTGGGCCTGTCCAGGGGTGCCTCCCTGAACAGTGGCCCATGGTGTGGCTCCACAATGGCCACTAGGTTGGCCAGCTCTATTTGTGACCACTGAACAGCCCTCCTGCGTGCCATGCTCTCTGCTCGATCTGCAAATATGGTGCTCTGCAGCACGGCTCCCCATGTGCAGATGCTGCGTGGTACAGCACTGCCATTCCCTATCATGCTGTCACCAAACAGCATGATAGAGGTGCACCCATGCCTGACGTATGGCACCTAGGGGGCAAAGGTTGGGCACAGGGTCAATAGTCTCTGGCGCATGGACACGCACAGCGCCTTTGGAACCCAATGCGTGTAGCATGATTAGCTGCCTGTGTGCTACCACCAGTAGCGGCTTACCACGCAGTTGCCCCAGTGTGTCTTTGATGGCCCAGTGCCACAGCGCCATGTAGGTGACCATCGCTATAGCGCCACTGGCACAATGGTGGCCATGCTCTGCATTGCTTCCCATGCACAGCATGTCAGCAGCATGGCAGACACCTGCTTCAGCAACCCGGGCATGCGCAGTGAGGTGTGTACTACGTATGTCACAGAACTGCACCATTGGCTCAGCATGTTAACACAATTGCGCAAAGCGCAAAACTGCGATATTCAGCCATCATATGCAAATCATCTAATCCGTCATTCAATGGTACAGCACTGCAATTTGCATCCACTTAAAGTTGCGCCTCACCTCATTTGCATGGGTTGCACTATAAAAGTGTGACATTGGGCTGCACTTGCCATAGTCGGTTACTGCAGTCTATTGGTGAGTTGCATGCTGTTTGGGAGTATGGACTGTGGATTTAGGGACATGCATGGGACTGCACAGTCACAGGTAACAACTGCCATTCTTACAGGCTAAATAATGACCAAGCAAGTTGTGGGAGAGGAGGAACACAGTGGTGGGAGGAGGGAGGCCTAATTTTACCAAGGCGAGACCGAAGCCCTGTTTGCGCCTACCTGGATCAGAAGCCTTCTCCAGCAGGTGACGGGGAACACCTCAAGCCCATGCTGCTGCATGGGAGGAGGTGGCTCGTGCTGTGAGCCTGCATGGCAGCCACCAGCACTCCATGCAGAAAAGATGGGCATGGACAGGAGGAGGATAAAGGAGAAGGTGGCTGCCATCAGGGCAGCAGAGCTACAACAGATGGGGGACAGCTGGAGGTGGTACACCTGACCCCACAGGAGGAGAGGATTGCTGGAAGCATGCAGTGTAGTGCCATTGAGGGTGTTCTGGGTTGTGGCTTCCAGATGGGTGGTGGCCCATCACTGCATGATAAGTCATGGTCTGTCTATGGGGGCAGGGTGGGTCCATGCAGTAAAGTGACTTTGCTTTCCCTTACAGATCCTGGCGTCTGCATGGGTCAGCAGTGGTGAGGCCTGTCCACTGAGGACAGTCAGCTGGAGATGGAGGAGGGCCATCCACCCCACAGGTATCGTGGCTCAGTGCGACAGTGGGGCCGCCTGGCTGTCCACACTGATGTTGTTGTAACAGGTGTGGATGAAGTCCTGCCTGTGTCCCAGTGTGCTGGCATCCATGGATGCCAGGATGATGTGACTGGGGCTGGTGCCGAGTCCATCACCAATGATGATGGTGACTGCGTGTGCCACGGGATGGCCACACAGCAGGAGACATCGTGACCATGGCTGTGGGTGGTGCTGCCGTGGAGGCCTGCGTGTCAGCACAGTTCCAGCCTGTGCCTGTCAGTGCCAGTGGGGCAGCAATGGTGTTTGTTCAGGACAGTGGGACTGTTGCAGCCCTGCGGCAACTCACTGAGTCCTGGGGGCGGCAGCGGGAGGGCAGCATCAGCAGTCGGCCAATGGGCTTGGGGGTGCAGGGTTCAGCGGCAGCATTTGTGCACCACCTGTGGGCGTGCCCAGACCTGGTCCTGGTGCAGCACCACCCTCAGGGTGCTGAGCATCAGAGGGCCGCACACACCTGAGAGACAGGATGCCGAGGAGGCAGATGACCTCTTGGATGAGCACACCCGCCTACTGCAAGCATCAGTCCAGCAGCAGATGCGGCTTGTGACATCGGTGGATGTACTGCATGCCGCTCTGGGCGGGCAGAGGAGCTCGCAGCAGGGACACTGCTCTGATCCTGGCAGGGATGGACTGGTTGCGGGAGGATGTCACCCCCTGCCATTGACAGGCATGCACAGTCATTCAGTGCTGTCATGGCCACAATAGGCACACGGTCATGTGCCCATGCATTGCGGACACCACGCAGTGCATTGTCCACCCCCCATTCCTGGCATCGTGTGACACCCTCCCCATTGACACCGGGTTCAGCTGTGGTCATCCCGAGCATGCCTGGCGCAGACATGTTCGGTGTGCAGTAGAACCCTGCACAAGCACGGTCGCATTCATGCAGTGGAACCCATGGGGGACCATCGGTGCCACCCCATGAAGCCAGTGGTCAGCCTGTCAGTGCTGGTGGGTCTCGGTGGGGCCACCCACGCATCTGTGGTGGCAGGGGCACTGTGTCAAGTGACTGACCTGTCTCCCAACGTGGCTACTGTCTGGTGCTGCCCTGTGTGCATTGTGTCTTTCAGTCGGCAGTGCACAGGTGGGTACCCAGCCCTGCACGCGGACACACAGTCCATCTGCACACCCTCCCAGCTGCTGTCTGCAGTTGCATGTGCATGATGCCTGCATTGCACTGTACACCAATGTGCAATGGTGCTCAGCATCTGACACACACATGGACAGGCAGTGGGCGTGGTGGTCTGTGAACATATGTGTGGCTAGGGTTGGCATTCTGGGTCGGTGTGCCTCCTGCCCTTTGTGCAAGTTTGGTGCGTTGTGTGTGTGTGCGTGTGTGTGTGTCCATCCGAGTGGCATGTTAGTCCTCACCCATCCCTGGTTGTGTGTGTGGTTCCATGCCCTGCCACTTCCCTTGATGGCATGCACCCCTGGTGTGTGTCCATGCATGTTTGTGGGTTGTGCCTTAGCCACTGTTGGCTGCACATGGCCCCATGACTTACCTGGGTTGGCTGAAGTGCTCCTCCGTGATGGTGTCCCGGTGCAGCTGTGCCAGCCGGAGCAGTCGGGGGTCCCATCAGCCAAGGGGGCTGCCCATCACCATCATCACCGGCGTCCTCATCGTCCCCATCACTGTCCCCCTCTTCAACCTGTATGGCTATCCCACATTCGTTGGCCATGTTGTGCAGGATGCAACAGGCCAGGAATAGCCCACAGGCCTTTGAGGGGCTGTGCTGTAGGGCACCGCCGGAGGTGTCCAAGCAACAGAATTGTGCCTTCAGCATCCCGAACCCCCACTCGATGACATTACATGTGGTGGCGTGTGCATCATTGTAGCATTGCTGCGATGGGGTTGCGGGCCACCGGTAGGGTGTCAGCAGCCAGGGATGGAGTGGGTATCCATTGTCACCTGTGTGTAGAGGGTGGAGGTTAGTTTGGTGATCAGCATCGCCCTGCCCCGGGCCATGTAGGCCACTACCCATGTCACCTCTGGCCATGCCCCCCCAGGCCCTATGATTGTCCATGTGGTTTGCATACTCACCCACTAGGTGTCCAGTGGGAATCTCCCCACTCTTGAATCTGTGGCACAGTGCTGACTGGTGTCAGATGAAGACATCATGTGCTCCCCCAGGGTGCATGGCACAGACATTGATTATGCGCCCCCTGGCATCGCACACCACCTGGCAGTTGATGCTGGCATAGCCCTTGCAATTTATGTATGTGGCCCCCTCGGGGCCAGGTGGTGCGCATATGGCCACATAGGTGCAGTCTATTGCTCCCAGCATGCCAGGCATACGTGCTACCCTGTGGAACACCTGTATGTTTGCTGTGTGCTCCGCTGGTGTGCTGCGGAAATGAATGTACTCCGTAGCATGTGGCAGCAGTGCACTGAGGAACTGGGTGAGGTGGCATGACGTGGCCAACTGGGTTATGCCTGTGGTGTCCCCAATTGGTCTCTGGAAGGTACCCATGGTGAGCAAGCACATGCAAGCTGTCACTTTAGTCTCCACTGACAGGGCATGGCTCCGTCGTGTGGGTGCCTGCATCACATCACTGCACAGCTCACAGAGCAACCTCAGAATTGCCCTATTCAGGTGGTACTGGCCCACAATCTCAGTATCACTGTACAGCTCGAAGCTGGTGTGGGCTCGGTACTGCCTGTTGGGGACATACCACCGACGGGCCCTTCCACGGCCACGCCCCCCCTGCTGCCTGCCTTCTCCACCCCTCATAATGGCCTCCATCTGGAAGGTGGCACTGGCCATGTTCCTGGCTTGTGTTCACCCCCCCCAGCAGCTATTACTGTATTCCCCTCGCTGTCCTCACTGCTACTTCCCCTGCACCGGGAACACCGGCCTGTGGTGGCTTCTGTGCTGTGTGGCACTTCCCCCTTCTGCACTGGCTGTGGCTCCCCACACCTTCCCTGTGCCTCTCTGTTCAGGGTGCCCTTTTCCTGGCCTGCCTGTGTGTCCCTCCTGCCCTGTCTGTGTGGCTAGAGTTCAGCCTCATGTGCCTTCCCTGTAGTGTTCTTGCGCCTCTCCCTGGCTCCTTTTTATTTTGGCTCATTTCCACTATGGCATAACTTCCACTTGCTCCCCTGTTGCGCATGGCGCAATTTGTTGAATATCGCACTGCGCCATTTATGCATTGTTCCTCCCCCTTCAGTTGCGCATGCCTTCATTATCATTGCGCTGTTGCTTAGCATGATTTAGGGGGCACAACTGCCTCCTGCTGAATATTGCAGAATGCCGCAATTTCGGACTTGTGCAGGCGCAACCCTATTGCGCATGGCTCAACTGTTTTGAATATCTGGGCCAATGAGTATACTAGAGTCTTGTTTTTTGTTACAGGGACTGAGTTCATCAAGTTTTACTCATACCTATTGAATAGGAATTCAAATAAGTTTTTGCTTCAAAAAAAGAGGTCTGTTCCCACCTGTTTATCATTATTATTACTGTTACTATAAGATTCTAAAAATGATGTTGGTAAAGAGAGGGCAAAAGCACAGATAAACTAATTATTTATTCTAATTGATTTTTACAGACAGTGTATTAGCTACTCTGATGTCTGATGAAGGGATATTGGTCCTAAAACATAACGCTAATGTGATAAATGTGAAAGAGAGCAAGAAGATATTGTAACAAGGCTGGTTTTGAACTAAGAGTATTATGGAAAATGTTACAACCCATTTAAAAATAAAAATAAATCATTTTGGAACTTCAGAGGTGATGTCCTGTGTTTGGAGGTTGAGGGCCACGTTGTTTTTCAATTAGTCAGAAATACAGGCCAGGGGTATATCCTGAGAGGAGACATGATTCAAGCCACGGAGGGTGAGAAGGACCAGGGGATAGTGGTAGATGTCAAAATGAACAACTCAGAGACCTGTAGGAGGGCAGCAGCAAGGGTAAATAGGATGCTGGTATGCATCGCCACGGGGATTACCTCCAGAAAGGTTGGAAGTGATCCTTCCACTGTACAACTGCTTGGTTAGGCCACACATCGAGTATTGTGTACAGTTTTGGAGACCACATTTAAAGATGGACATTACACTCCTAGAGAGGGTCCAAAGGAGGGCAGCCAAAATGATCTGGGGCCTGGGGGAGAGGACCTATGAGAAGAGGCTCAAGGAGCTCGACATGTACACTCTGGAGGAGAGGAGAGACAGGGGTGACATGATAGAGGTCTTTAAGTACATGAAAGGGATCAATAAAGGAGGTCCAGTCAGGGTGCTCCAAAGGAAGGAGGGTGGGGCAATGAGAGGTCATGGGTGTAAGCTGGAAGGGGGCAGGCTCAGATGGGAGCAGAGGAGGAGTTGTTACTTCACTGAAAGGATGGTGGAGCCATGGAATGCACTGCCCAGGGAGCTGGTAGAGGTGGTGTCTCTGGACGGGTTTAAGAGGGGATAGGACAGGTACAAGGGAAGGGTTAATCTGACCAGACCCAATACAGGTGGAACATCTGGGACTGGGGACAGTATAACCCAAGGGGGAGGGTGGACACCAAAATCGGCCCTCAGTGCCGGTGCTGAAAACCAAGCAGACTTGAGAGACTGTTAGGCCTATTCTGCTGGCATTTTAGTATGTTAGTATGTATGGGTCTGCAAGGCAATAGGGCAAGACAAGCCAACTTCTCCTAGCATATAATAAGTTACTTATACGGTTAGTTATATGGTTAGTCATATGTCTCTGAGATGTAACATTTTTGGTATTGTGTTAACCTGAATTAAAGGTAGATTGAGTTAAAAGATCACGAATCTTTCCCCATCTGTTGAAAAAAGTAATGACATTGTTATGAAATATATAGATTAATCTAGTAATCTGTAAATTAAACAGAGTAATCATAACCCATTCATTTTAACCTACATTCTCTTTATCAATCCAGTGTTTAATAATTCGTTGTTTTGTTGAAATAGCTATTAGTGACAAAGTTGCTTTATTGGCTGTACCTCTAACTTTTTCCAGATATCCAAGGATGCAAGTCTGGAAACTGAAGGTATCATTTAACAATAATTTAATTCCTATACTGTTTTTAACCAAGCTCCATATCTGTTGTTCCTTGGGACAGAACCAAAGAATATGGCTAATTGATCCCTCTGATACACCACATTTAATGCAGATGCATGAGTCTGATAGCCAAAACCAGAAAAAATTTTGTGGAGTCAGATATGCATTATGTAAAATTTTAAGTCGAATCAGTCTTAAGTTATCTAGAGGAACATATTTGTAAATATTGCTCCATAAAATGGTCCAGTTTTGTAAGGAATCTTTAATTTCTTTATTCCAGAAGGAGGAAATTATTAGGTGTTTTATATGTTTTAAATTTAGCAATAATGAAAAAAGGTTAGCTACAGGATGGGGTCTACAACTCCCTTGTTGTAACTCTATTATTGCATCCTGTATATCCAGAGTCCTTGGTTTAGGGCCTAAATAGGCCTTTATGGCTATTTTAACTAATAGTAACTTTGGTAGATATTTTTGGCTCAAATTCTCTTTTTCTGCTACTTCAGTAAGAGGGAGAAAATCCCCTTCTTTTAAAAACAAGGATAATTTAAAGTGCATAGACCTTGTAAACCTGTTAGAAGAAATGGGCTTGGCTTGCCATTTATCCTGAAATGTAGTTTATCCAAAATAGGTTGGTTGCAATTAATTTTAAACTTTAGTCCCATGTATAACAATCTGTTGGTGGATTTCCAGTAGAGGGATAAGGTTGGGTCTCATATAGAATAGCCTGAGATTGTATACTAAACTGTTTTAACAATCAAGTTCTAAATCCAACCAAAGGGAATAGCTCCTTGAGCTTTGAGAGCAAAGTCATTTTATATATTTATTAATGTGGGTGGCCATGTAATATAAAAAGCAATTAGGTAACTTAACCCCCTTCCACTTGTGCCTTTGGAAGAAATAGTTTATCTCTTGCTATTCTTGGAGTCTTTCCATTCCATATAAAGTTAGAAATTTTTGAGTACAGTTTATTGAACCATTTTAAGGGAATGTAAGAATTCAACATATTAATTGGCTGAAATATTCTTGGGAAGATATTCATTTTGACTATGCTTATTTTCCCCCTGAATGAAACTGGAAGATGTTGCCATCATTTCATATCTTGTTTAATTGTTATACTGTAAGTAGGTCCTCTAAATTTAGTTTTATCAGTTGTGAATGATCTGGCTTTAAATAAATACCCAAATATTTTATCTTGTGAGATGACCATGAGAGACCTAAGTTGATTACCTCTTTTCTAATATTAAATCAATTTAAAGGTAAAATCTCCATTTTTTTCTTTATTTAATTTCTAATTTTAAAAGATACTGTATTCTTGTATAGTCATTAGTGCAGCTTGTATAGAGGAGATTGGATTAGAAACATGCAGTAGGATGTCATCTGCAAAAGCAGATGTTTTAAGATAGTATTTGTCAACTCTAATGTCAGATAATGCTGGATTTGAATTCAAATAAAACAGCAAAGGCTCTAAATATAAATAAAAATAGTGGAAATAAGGGACAACCCTGTGTAGTTCCATAATACAAATTTATAGAATCTGATATTACACTATTGCAAAATATTCTCATAGTAGAAGAATAAAATTTTTAGCCAGCCAACGAAAGTGTCCAAAATCTCAATTTTGAAAGTGTAATAAAAGAAAGTTGTGACTTACCTGTTAAATGCCTTCTATGCATCCAGGGCACCAGTGCCATTGGAGCCCCGAGTTCTTGAATGCAGAAAAGACATGAAAAAGTTTCCTATTATGATCTGAGGCCTGCCTATGAGAAATAAATCCTACTTGTTCCCTTGAAATTAACAGCCGCCAGAGCTTTTTAATTCTTTGGGCCAAAATCAACATAGGAATTTTAATATCATAGCTTCTCAAAGAGATTGGTCTATAGCTCCCTACTCTGTTTCATGGTTTACCAGGTTTAGAAAGCAAGATCAAAAGAGCTTCCATAAGAAAGGTTTCCACTAGCCCCTTATGCAGAATAAAATTATAGAGTTCTTGCAGTAATGGAACCAACACTCCCTTAAACATGTTATACATGTTTGCTGTAAACCCATCTGGGCCTGGAGATTTATCAAGTGTTAAGTTATCTATAACTTCCTGTATCTCTTTTTGTTCAGCTGGTTTTGTCATTTCCTTGGCCTGATCTGTCAGTATTGTCGGACATATAAATTTGTCTAAGTAGGCAATAATTTCTGCTGAAGAAGGTGGAGTATGCAGCGGGCCTTATATTTGGGTATAGTAATTTTAGAATCCCCACAATATATCTTTGTGGTTAGTCTTAATCTCTTTGGTGTCTTCTGCAATAATTGACTCTATGAGACTTGATTTTATTTATCAAGTCTAGGATAACAAATACCTTTGAGCCATGGCTCTTTTACAAAGGTTCCACGTCAGAGAAATACAAATTATGGGGAACATCAAGACAGGCATTACAACAATGTCGACATTGCAAACAGAGTACAGATTAATACAGTTCAAGGGTAGCATTGTAACAAGGCAGCCAGCGGCATTTGTCAGAGAAAATAGACAACAGATAAGAAGTGCCAGAGTCATAGGGAGAGGGGAGAGGGAAGAGGGTAGGGGGGGAGAAGGAATGTAGGAAGGGTGGCAAGAGGGTGAAAAGTGCAGCATTGGGTATACTAGGATGAGGATAGAATCCAGTGAGGAGGAGAGGAGGAGGAGGAGGGGGGGACAACTAGAGCAGAAAGGGAAGTGGAGAAACAGGGTAAAGTTGGGCAGTCACAGGAGCTGTTGGTAGTGAGATAGTCCTGGAGCCTAGTTTTAAACATACCAATAGTTGGGGCAGAGGAGATGGTTGGGCTGAGGCCATTGAACCAGAGTGGTGCTCGATAAGCAAATGAGCATTGTCCCTGTGAAGTGCGACAGTGGGGGACTTTCAGTAGCTGTAGCGTGGATCTCCTAAGGCACCATTTGTTAATTCGGTGTTGTAGCAGAGTTGAGACCCCAGAAGGTGCAAGGCCAAGGTAGATTTTTTTGACCATGGAGCAGGTAAGAAACTTTATGCTGTTTGATAGTTGGAGCCAGCTGGTCTGAGTGTACTGGTCACATGTGTGGGTGAGACGGTGAGCACCAGTGATGAGCCGACATGCTTTATTTAAGGCAGTTGAGAGGTGTCTAAGGGTTGTGGTTGTGGCCAAGCCATAAATGATGAGACCATAGTCTATTACAGAGATCACAGAGCTCAGGACTGCAACCTTCAAAGCTTCTGGTGTGAGTGTGGTCTGTGTTTGTAGAGGAGACCAAGCCGTGTATTAGCAGCTCTAGCTACATTATCTACATGAAGTCCATAGGAGAGATTAGGGTCAAGCTGAATCCCTAAGTATTTGAAGGGCACCACCTGATCTAGAGTGTTGCCCTGGGTGGTGGAGCTGGCCAAGTGGTGTAGCTTGTGTGGGTTATGAGAGCTGCAGAAGAGCATAGATTTGGTTTTCTTGTCATTGAGGACCAGTTTATGATTAAGAAACCATGTCTCTACAGAACTGAAACCAAGTTGAAGGTTGTGTTGAGAATACAACAGCATCATCGACATATAGTATGATCTGCTCAGAGCAGTGGTAAGGAAGGGAGTTTAAGAAAAGGCTAAAAAGGAGGGGTCCCAGTATGGATCCCTGTGGAACACCTGAGCGAACAGGCAGGGTGTTAGAAAGAATGTCCGCAATTTTTACTCTCTGTGACTGGTTTTCTAAGTAGCTTTTAAACCAGAGAGAAGAGTCAGGTGATAGCCCGGTATTCAGTAGTTGGTGTATTAGTAGTCCATGGTGTACTGTATCAAGGCCTTGAGAGGTCATGCAAACGCCCTGTGAGAAGGCCGTTGTCAAGGGATTTGTGCAAAGCTCCAGTGAACTCAAGAAGGGCTGTGGTGGTGCTGTGACCTTTCCGGAAGCCGTGTTGTTGTGGACAAAGTATATAGTATTTATCCAAGAGGTCGGTAAGTTGGTCAGCCACGATGCTCAAGTGCCTTAGAGAGTGGGGGCAGTATGGAATAGGGTGATAATTTGAGTGAATCGTCTTGTCCCCACTTTTATGGATGGGTGTCACGGTGGCTGTTTTCCATAGGTCTGGGAATTTTCCACAGCTGAGAGAGAGGTTTAGATTTTTGTTAATGGATGAATTACGTCATCGAGGGTGAGCAACAGAAGCTTAAGGTCCAGGGTGTCACTACTAGATCTAGATTTAGAGATAGCTGCAGTGATATAGCAGCGAGCTTCATTCAGCCTTATCTTCCTGAAGTAGAAGAGGGGATGGTTAGACTGAGGGGCTGAGGTATTTGGGGAGCAGGCCCTGTTTTCAAAAAAGTCATGGGGTAGAACAGCACTAAGGTCTGAGAAAGCCGTGTTAAAGATGTTTGCGATCACCTTGGGGTCAAGGGTTGAGGATCCATCAACCATTAACATGGCTGGAGAGGTTTTTGGCTGCTTCCCTGTGACATCCTTGATATTATCCCAGAAAGCACGACCATTTCCCCATGTATTGGTGAGAGCGTCTTTGT
Source organism: Neoceratodus forsteri (assembly GCA_016271365.2). NCBI lineage: Eukaryota > Metazoa > Chordata > Ceratodontiformes > Ceratodontidae > Neoceratodus > Neoceratodus forsteri. The sequence goes on along the minus strand of CM057449.1, from coordinate 802,750,207 downwards.
AATAGGTGGATTTCATTAGCCATATGACTTTTGTGCAGGCATTTCATGCTTGTTTGTAATTTTGGATGCCCAGTTGTTTGCCAGTGGCCCTGGCAACTGCCCAGAGGTGATCCCTTAGTTTCAGCTGAGAGAAGAGCTGCGGTGACCCATGGGTTAGAGAGATTTTGTTTTACGCCTTTAGCAGGGGCAAAGAGGTCTGAGCTTTGTTGAAAATTGAGATAAAGTGATCAAGAGCCAAGTTAACATCTGTTGCTTCATAGATGGGTAGCCAGTCTTGTAGAAGCAGATGTTGTTTGAGATGTGGAAGTTTTCCACGAGGAAGGACTCTACTAGCGATAATTTTGGGAGAGGGCTTAAGGAATTTGTTATACCATGCACACATGACTGGGGAGTGGCCACTGAGTGAGTCTGGAAGAATGGTAATTCTGAGAAATCCTTGTGGGGTGAGTGGTGAGAACCCAATCCAAGAGGGTACTGGTGCCAGTCTTGTAGTTAATCCTAGTAGGGGAGTTTAACATTTGCGTGAGGTTAGCAGCTGAGATGGAGTCTTTATAGGCACTGGCACTCGATGCAAACAGTTTATGTTGAAATCCCCTAGTAGAATAAGTTCAGCTTCGGAAGGATGAGAGTTGATAAAGTTTAGGATGTCATTGAATCCATGTTTAGGGTCCCTGGGCAGGATGTATATGGAGACAATAGTCAGGGCTTTATGGTTTGGACCTAGGACGATTTTTATTGGCAGAATCTGGGCTGAGGCAGAAAGTGATGGAGTTGCTACAGGGTGCCAAGACAGGGAGTCTTTGATATAGATTACGCAACCACCACCTTTTTTGGATATCCGGTCCAGCCTGTGGACACTGTAGCCCTGTATTGTTACTGCTGAGTCAGGAACTTTAGGAGTCAGCCAAGTTTCCACCACTGCAAGGATGTCAGGGTTGTGTTGGCATATGAAGGCTTGGAGTGCATCCAGCTTTTGTAGTAGGCTGCAGATATTAATAGTTGCAAGGATAAGGGCACCTGATTGTTTTTGAAATTTAAGTCTGTTGGCTAATAATTTACCAGGTTTATCCCCTAAATCTATGCATTTTTCTTTGGTCTTAATTATAGCAAATGCGATATTCTCTTTGGTGAGGGAAAACAGATAATTTCTGCATTTTTGCAGTTGAGTTCTTTCCTGTTCCATTAAAATGTTATAGTCCTTATTGTCTAGGACAGCTATTTTTGCAGAACTTGTCTGAATTTTTTCTAAAGTTTTTTATTTTTTGTGTGTGTTTAGAGGCAAAGCTGATAAATTATCCTTGAACAAAACATTTAAAGGCTACCCAAATTATGTCATATTTCATAGTAGAGTATGGGTTTTCTTTCCAAACATTTTTAATTGAGAGATTGATGTAATTAATGATATACTCTTGCCACAAAAAGGTATTATTTAACCTCCATATCAATTGCCTTGTATAGACCAGGGGTAGTAAAATATACAGATCAATCAGAGAATGGTCTGACAAAGACCTTCCATAATATGAATCCTGCACTTCTTTCATCCAGAATTTAGAGATGAGAAAAAAATCTATCCTTGAATATGAGTGGTGCACCAGGGAATAAAATGAATATGTTGCTTTTTCAGGGTTTAAAGTCCTCTATGGGTCGACTAAGTTGCATATATTAAGTAATTCATTTAGTGCATGCATATCTGAATGAAGAGTTGCATTGAGAGGTTTCAACTTGTCCAAAGTCAGATCTAATGGAATATTCCAATCCCTTCCAAGTAGTAATCTAGATGTTAAGAAGGGGTTAAACCTGGGAGTAATCTCATTAAAAATAGCAATGAGTTCGTATTTGGACCATAAATGGAGCCAATAACAATTGCATACATCCCAGGGTACTAAAGGAGCTAAGGGTGGAACTAGCAGAGTCATTATCAAAACTGTTTAGTGAGTCTCTGAGAACAGGAGATGTCCCAAAAGACTGGAGAAGGGTTCATGTGATCCCGTTCCACAAGAGTGGTAGTAGGGAAGAGGCAGAGGACTACAGACCAGTCAATCTTACCTCAGTAGTGGACAAGATTATGGAGGCACTCCTTAAGGAAAGGATAGTGCAACACCTGGAATCCATTGGAGCACAGGATCCAAGATAGCATGGGTTTACAAAAAGAAGGTCCTGTCAAATTAATCTCATAGATTTCTTTGACTGGGTAACCAGAGTTGTGGACCAAGGGGGAGCAGTTGATGTCTCCTACCTTGACATCAGCAAAGCTTTTAATACTGTTCCACATAGAAGATTGATTAATAAGCTGGGCAGGCTTGGGGTGGGTCAGGGGTTGGTCAACTGGGTGGCAAACTGGTTAACAGGCAGAAAACAGAGAGTGGTGATAAATGGTATACAGTCAGAAGAGATGCAAGTCACAAGTGGAGTACCTCAGGGATCAGTCCTGGGACCAGTCCTTTTCAATATCTTCATCAGTGACATTGCAGATGGACTGGAGGGTAAGGTTTGTCTGTTTGCAGATGACACAAAGATCTGCAACAGAGTAGATGATCCAGATGGGGTGGGCAGAATAAGAAGAGATCTGGATAAACTAGCAAAATGGTTGGAAGAGTGGCAACTGGAGTTTAACACAAAGAAGTGCAAGATCATGTACACAGGGAAGAGAAACCCAGAAACCACCTATAGACTGGGAGGGGAGTTACTGGCAGTCACAATGGAAGAAAGAGACTTGGGCGTCATCATCACCAATGACCTGAAATCATCCAAGCAAACCACTAAAGCAGTAGGTAAGGCTAGAGGGATGTTGGGGTGTATTAGTAGGGGTATCACAAGTTGAAAGAGGGAGGTAATAATCCCTCTTTACAGAAACACTGGTTAGGCCCATCTGGAGTACTACATGCAGTACTGGATGCCACACTTTCACAGGGACATTAACCAAATTGAGGCAGTCCAGAGAAGGGTAACCAAAATGGTTCAGGGACTACATCAGAAAACATATGAGGACAGATTAATGGAGCTCAATATGTATACCTTAGAACAAAGGATGGAGGGAGGTGATATGATTGAAACATTCGAACACCATAGGGGCATTAACAAGGTGAAAGAGTCTATCATGTTTCAATATAAGAAAAATAGCAGGACAAGGGTACACAGCATGAGATTAGAGGGAGGCTGATTAAGGGCTAATGTGAGGAAGTTCTTTTTCACAGAAAGGGTGGTGGATGCATGGAACGGCCTACCTCAGGAAGTGGTGGATATGAATATAGTGCAGGGCTTCAAACAGGCATGGAATAGGCATAAGGGAGCAATACAGATGAGTATGAATAGATAGGCTATTGACAGAGCAAAGGCCGATGGCACATTCATAAGGCAGAAAAAGAAATGGGCAGACTGGATGAGCCTTGTGGTCCTTATCTGCCATCAACTTCTATGTTTCTATGTTTCATATATAAAAAGAAAGGTACCTATGGAGCTACAATATTACAGAAAGAGAATGTTACTGTGGTCAAGTTCAGGATAGAGTGCACCAGAATGGGGTGGGCATCCAGAAATAATTACCCCCGCATGAGCCGTGCCACCAGATTACCCCCAGTGAACCATCAACTGTTGTTGCTGACCTGAAGGGATGTCTGCCCAAGAAATTAACCATCCATCCAAGTAAACTGAATTATATAGGTACACTGAACAGTGGCACAGCATCACCATAGCCATATACTCCTATTTAATGAAGTTATTACTGGCCAGGTCTAGGATTTTAAGATCCAAGGCAGAAACTGCATGGTTCCTACCTCCTTCTGAACCTGGCTTGAACTTAGAAACATGGAAACATAGAAACATAGAATAAGAACCGCTTGGCCCACCGAGTCTGCCCATTTCCCTACCTAATGGATAAGCTGCAGATCCTAGTTAACCAGCTGCCTATGTCTTTCTACCCCCACTCCTAGAATTGCCTTATGACTGTCCTATGCATGCTTGAATTCAGCCACTGTTTTTGACTCCACAACCACCTCCAGAAGGCCATTCCATGCATCCACAACCCTCTCTGTGAAAAAATATTTCCTTACATTACCTCTGAGCCGCCCCATCTTCAAATTGTGCCTTTGTTCTTGCATACCTCTTTTTTGAAAGATGTTACCCTCTTGGACTTTGCTGATTCCCTTGAGGTACTTGAAAGTTTCTATCACGTCCTCCCTCTCCCCCCTATCCTCGAGGCTATACATATTAAGCTCCTTTAGTCTCTCTTCATATGTCTTCCAGTGCAGACCCTGCACCATTTTAGTTGCCCTCCTCTGGACAGCTTCCATCCTGTCTATGTCCTTGCAGAGACTGGGACCCAGAACTGCAAACAGTACTCCAGATGGAAGTCACCAGTTGTCTGTACAGAGGATAACAACTTCCTGTTTTCTACTGGTGATGCCTCTCCTATGCATCCCAGTATCCCCAGCCCTTCTTACTGCCCTATCACAATGCTTGCCACCTTTAAGTCATCTGATATGACTACCCCATGTCCCTTCCCATTTTGTTGTTGTCAGTATCTCAACCCCCATTGTGTACTCTTCTCCTGGGTTTTTGTTTCCTAGGTGCATTACCTTGCACTTCTTAGCATATAATCTAAGCTGCCACACATTTGACCATTCCTCCAACCTTGCCAAGTCCCTTCTCATCCTTTCCACCCCACTTGTGCATCAACTCTGTTGCAGATCTTTGTGTCATCTGCAAAGAGACATACTTTTCCTTACAGTCCCTCTGCAATGTCGCTTATAAAGACATTGAAGAGGACTGGTCCTAATACTGAACCATGCGGAACCCCACTAGTAACCCTCCTTTCTTCAGAGGGGACTCTATTTACTATTACTCTCTGTATCCTATTCTCTAGCTAATTCTTTACCCAGGCTATCATCTTGGGACCCACTCCCAAGCTAGCTAACTTGTATATTAATCTTTTTGTGTGGGACTGTGTCAAATGCCTTGCTAAAGTCTAGGTAGGCCATGTCCACAGCCCCTCCCTGATCTACTATTTTGGTCACCCAGTCAAAGAAATCTATTAGATTTGTCTGGCATGACCTTCCCACTGTGAATCCATACTGCCTTGTGTCCTGTGCCCCTCTGGCCTCTAGGTACTTGACAATTATTTCCTTCAGAAGTGATTCCATCATTTTCCCTATCACTGAGGTTAAACTAACAGGTCTGTAGTTTCCGGCTTCTGCCCTGCTCCCGCTTTTGTGAAGGGGAATCACATCTGCCCTCCTCCAGTCCTCAGGTACCACCCCATCCTCCCATGATTTGTTAAAGAGGGTAGTCAGTGGTGTCACTAGTTCTACCCTTAGTTCATTTAGAATTCTGGGATGAATCCCATCAGGCCCCATTGCTTTGTCTACCTTCAGTTTTAAGAGTTCTTTCAGAACCCTTTCTTCTGTAATTGGGCTGGTATCAACTTCTGTATCCAGAGTGTTTCTATTATTTGTTTTAGGTAATGGGAACGATTGGGGCTCACCCTATCTAATGGGTGAGACTTCCCTATGAAACTTAGGGACAGACTATATCATTGCTCAGGCTACTGAAATGGTAACCAGATGGTGTAACACTGTAGGTCTTTTGAAAGATCCCTATTTAATAGGATAAGAAAATAAGAATTTGACCTAGTACTCTAGAGTCATTATGCAGCCCCAAAAAGTCTCTGTCCAGTGTGATTACAGTTGGACCCTGAATTAAACATTAACAATAGGTGATTTTTTATGTTACACCTTATTTAACGAGTAAAAACAAAGTAAACTATGGCAGACTATAATTGTTCAATAAGACCAAATGGTAAAGTATATTATTTATACCAATCAATTCCATTATGAATTAAGCCTTATTTAATGAGAAATTAATGGGAATGGGTTGGTTTTAACAAGTAAAGCTTAAAGTTTACCTCATAGTTAGTCCACTGAGAGCAAAACCGAGGACCCCCAGGTCTATGCAGTGAAGAATCAGTTATACTTAATAACCTGCCCAATCTAATGGGAAGGTTATATTTCAGTCCCAATTTGCATGCATTCCTGTCATTTTAACAACCTCTGAAAGATGACAACAATAACCCCTCAAGGGAGGGAGGGATAGATGTCAGCATACATCAGCCAAATATAACCCCAATAATTTAAAAATCCTTTGGTATATCTCTCAATCATACTTATGATGGTAACTATTCAGGACATTTTCACATAGCAACCAAAGTTCCTTACAACCATAGTTGTCCCAGTGTTAACCCCAGCCTGTAAGGCAGTAGGCAACACATCTGTATAGGGGAACCCGACCAGGCTCTCCATTAAACTATGCAAATTATTTTAAATCTAATAGCTGACCTGATCGCTAATCTGATTCAATCTTACTGGTGTAAGATAGTTCAGAAAACTCTCCAAAGAGGTCTCCCAATAGCAAACAGAACCCCAAACAGCTTTACTCAGATCCGAACCCAGAAATCAGGCCCAAACCTTTTGATGATGAAGATATATGAAGGAAGGACCTGCCACCATTTCCTTTCATACTTGTAACAGGGTGTCCTCTATTATGATGTGTCCCCCAAGAAATGTATAAAAATAATGATGTGCACCCCTCCCCTATTTTCTCTCACTATTTCTGTCTGCTTTTCTTTTTCTCTACTGTCCTATTATTTCATGTCAGGGTGGCCAATCTGACATGCTTACTCCTTTCCTATCCACTGTTTTCTTAACTCCCCCCCCCCCAAGTGCACAGAAGCACTGTTGCACTTTTCTTTTGATCTCTCGACTGGGAGTAATAATTAGCGCCAGTTGCACTGAATATATAAATAATTCTGGTGCCCCTGAAAAGTTGAATAGTTAGGGCACTCACTTCCAGGTGCCAAACTTCAGAGCTGCTGCAGCTGAAAGCAGCTGCTGTGAAATGTGCAGATCTGGTACAAAGTCTGAATTCCACTTCCAGAGTGCGACCGAGGATTAAATCCTTTTTCGGAGCAAGTGCTCCATGACTGTATTGCAGCAGGAGGTGGCTGGAAATAAAAATATAATAAGCTCCTTGTTTAGAACAACACAAACTGGGATGCTTCAGGAGAAACGACTTGCTCTGAAGAGTTTCAAAGTGCTACAAGTGAGTGACAAAGATAAAAGGAAGCCGGCAGATGAGATACTATGGCCAGTGCACTAGACAAGCCCTGTAGTGTCCCAAAAATCTAGATGGTGCCCCGAAGGATAGTGCAGTTCCAGAGATGTTGTCACTGGGGCTGCTTAGCATTAAATAAATAGAAAGTGGGGCCAAAAGTTAAAGTTGGGCAAATAAGGCCCAATTGAAATGTATACCTGATGGCTGCAATTTCATCCATTGGGTCATTGAAAATAAATTGTGGTTTGTGGCAGAGGCTAAAGAAAAGCACAGCGCAGAGCCCCTGTACATAAAAGGTGGCAGCCATGCAGTATTGAAGATTTAGAGCCCTTTTCAAGGGTCGAGGTTTAAATAAAATCAAACTGTTACCAGTTCTCCAGAGCTGGCAGGAGAAAGAAGATAAGGAGCGCGCCCTTAATCTTCTCTACCCCTAAGCTAACTCTGAGATGCCGTGTAATACAAGAAACTTTACATATTAATCAATATGTAATTACCTGTGGGAGCCTATAACTCTGGAAGGTCCTACTATAGGGCTGGCAGCCCAATCAATGGCTGTTTATATAGCTGAATAGGCTATGATGTCACTCCTTAAGGGGAGGAGCTGAACTCCTAAATTATCTGAGGCCCTATAATTAAGGTTTTTAGTTGTCCTACAGATCAGAGGCATTAGATATTATTGAATATTAATGAGAAGCCTTTTGATCTGAAATAGGGTACACAATAGTTACTGAGCCCCTGAGAAGTGAGAGGAAAATAAGCAGTGATTTACTTTAATGAGGAGTCACATGACTGCAATGTCACCCCTAGCTATCCTATATAATCCCATCACTAGGGACTAAGAAGTAGATAAGTGGTTCAGTTATTCCTGACCAGAGTAAGTGAAGGAGCTAAGTGTGAGAGTTAACACACTGTTCAGAGTTGTTGGATGTTACAGGAGAGTTTCAGGAGTTCTTGAGAAGTATTTCCTGTTGTTTGTGGTGTGAAGGACTAATACCCTTTTTCTTTCTGTAAATATTACTTTTGTTTTCTTTTTTTGTGTAAAATAAATTGACAAATGCAGAATTGGCATTTTTTATGCACTAAATTACTGCCTTGGTGTCTGTTATTATACCTACGCTTCCACAAAACTCTGCAGAGTGATCAGATTAAGTTAATGTGCCTTACCAACAGGACTTTCAACATTACTGGGAGTCAGCTCTTCTATATAACCCATTCAGCATATTATCCCTTGTAATTGCCCCATTTTCCATTAAAGACCTTTAAACTAAACACTTCTCCAGTAATTTGACTATGATTAAATCAGCAAAATTAACTCGCATGAAATTACACTCTATAATGTAGCAGTGCTGTGGACCTTATGAAACTGCTTGACCCTCCGAGCTAACATACCCTTGGTGACCTTCCAGAAAGACCTCTGGCATGACTCATTCATTTGAGCATTAATAGCCTCCTTTTAAAATTAAGCCAAAACTAACCAAGTAAAGCAAAATCTTTAAGTGATATAACTTAAAATTTTAAACTATAAATCAGCTAAACATTAACAACAAGTAAAGTAAAAGGTGTCCTCAGTTTGTTTTCCCAGATCATCTAGAACTTAAATATTACTGAAAGAAAGCAAAGTTCCCAAGTAGCCATCATCAGCAAGGTAGATGGTTTGGTTCAGAGTTTGCCATCCTTATTTATTTATTTATTTATTTAAGAGTTTCACCAGGAAGGCATACTGAACAGAGTACTGCTCGATTCCAGGTGCGTATTGGGGGGAGGGGGAAAGGATGTATACAGCATTGAAAAGTACGCAGTAAGTACATTACAGCAACTCACATGTATTTAAAAGATACAAGTAGCAACACAAGAACTATTACTTAGATGACGAGACAACCAGTTGGTACTCAGAGTGCAGTGATTTAAGATAACTAGCTAGCAAGTTCAGTGGTTCAGCAACTCATCTAAGCTGTAAAGTGCCTATATAAACTTGATTGCCACACCCTATTTATACAGGAGGATTACAGGAGAATACTATGGCAGTGGAGCAAGTGCAGGCATGTGTATTCAAGGGAGGACACTGAGGGCCTGGGACAGACACAGAGGCATCAGGTGTGGCGAATGGGGTATTAGATATTGTGTTGGGACTGCCCGCAGGAGCAGGTGGGAGGGAAATAACTTAAGGAGCAGGTTACATTGCTGGATGTTATCTGTATGCTTAATGACCACCGGTAAGGAGTTCCATAATTTAGGTATACAGTAATTGAATGCAGCCTGACCTTTGGCTGTTGACATGTGTGGGACATGTAGAAACCGGGAGTCAGTGTTCTTGAGAGAGTACACAGAGGGGGGCTGAGCTAGGAGGGTGGACTCGAGGTGGGAGGGGGAATGAGCCCAGAATTTCACAGTTAGCCTCGCACCATGGAGCTGTCTCCGATCCTGGAGCGACATCAGTCTAGAGACTTGTAGAGATCGCAGTGGTGCATTGAGGGAGGGCAGCCTAGGGAAAACTGGCAGAAGGAGTGGAAGAGAGGTTTGAGTCTTGCTAGGATAGTTTTGGGGATGGCGCTCTAGACTATGTCTCCATAGTCAAGTATCAGGAGGATCATTTTCGGAATGATAGCCTTGTGGGTTTTCTGAGGGATGCAGCTCTTATTTCAATGCAAGGCACCCAGCTTGGGGTGCAATTTCTTGTGGATTGTGTCGATGTGGGCTGAGAAGTTGAGGTGCTGGTCGAGCCAGACCCCAAGATACTGGAAGAAGGGGCAGTCCTTCAATGGTGTCCCATCAATGGTGTGGAAAGTGGGGGTGGCGGGAAGACGGGAGAGTCTCTGCCTACTACTAAGGGTTAGGGAGATGTTTTTTTTGGGATTTAGTAAGAGCTGGTTAGAGCAAAACCAATGCTGGACAGCAGTGAAGTCATCCTGAAGTCTAGTGGCCACTACAGCAGGGGAAGGGCCTGACACATACAGTGCCGTGTCATCTGCGTACATGTGTATGGATGAGTGTACACATACCGAGGGCAGGTCATTTACGAAAATAGAAAACAAGATCGGGCTGAGGACCGAGCCTTGTGGGACACCAGTATTCACAGGGAGGGTGAGAAGAAGCTCGACCTGCCACTCTAGTCACAATATTCAGCACATTTTAGTTTTTTTTTTAATTAGCCACCTGAGCAAGGACCATCTCCCCTACCACAGTTGCCAACTGCCACATTCACTCACCAGAACTAGGACTCAGGAAAACATGGGTCTAGTACTTTTTGCTGAACCTCTATGCTGCAATCTGCTTCTAAATGGTGACTTGAACATTCACAAGGAAGTGGCATCACTGCCAGACAGCATGGCCTGGTTGCTGACAAGGTACTTCTAGCTCCACATATTAACTCCATAGTATAGTCACCATTCTCTTACTCTACTACTTAGATGGACCTCGGCTGGCCAAGCTGATTTCCTCTTCCATCTTCCCAAACTCTGGCATTCCTCCCACCATTCCCTATCTGCTCTGCCTCCTCCATTTGCTCCATCTCTAGGCTTCTTAATGATTACACTGCCCCTCCTGCACCTGCCCCAGAGCCTTCCATAATTCCTCTGCTCTTCCTTCCCTTTCCCCCTCCTCTCTCCTGTCTCTCATTTTCTGTTCTTCCTCCGATCCTTACGGCTCCACACCAGCCCTTTACCTCTTTCTCTACCACTCCCAGTAAACTTACCCACACTCTCCTCCTTCTGGTATATCTTCACTTTTCTCCTCCACTCTACTTTCTTCTAAGCTGAGTGGGGATGTCCCTCTTGGCTCCTACAGGATGCACTCCCTGCTCATTTCCCCCATTCTGGATGGCTGTTATATTCTCTGATGTTCCTTTGGTCTGCAAATTAATACCTTTTAATTGCTCTGTGCCATTCAGTGAGCACCTCAAATTTTATTTATTGTATAATGTATTGTGGGTGCACTTTATGCTACCGTATATAATTTCTGTACTCTAATTGCACATGTAGATTTCCCAACTCTCCCCTCTCCCCCAGGACACATCTGGAAATGAGTTGTTCTCAGCTCAGTATGTCTTTCCTTGTGAAACTTTTCAAATAAATAAATAAATGGGGAATGCTAGGACAGAACAATCACATAGTCTTCACTTTAGACCACAGATTCTTGTCTCACTAGGCTGGACAAGCGAGTCTCCTACTCTTCATGCTGTGCCCGTCAGTCAACTGGGGAAGGGAGAATCTCTAATGCTTACCAACCAAACCAGTCATTACAGCTGCATAGAGGAAAAAAAAGCAAGCATCAGGCAGTATAAAGAGTTGCTTTTTGGCAATTTCAACAAGCAAGTAAATCGTTAAAACAGATTCTATATCATAAAATGCATTTTGGCAAGCATTAGTTTAAACTCTGCCCTAGATACATGCCCCCATTCCTCCTAGGCACTCTGACTCCCCAACACCTCTCTCTCCCCCTTGCCATTTGAAACTCAACCAGACCCTTGACAGACATTCCTTGCATGGTGCCCCTCGATACCACCCCTGCAGACACCACATGCACACACACTCTTACACTATGGGTCCAGATAATCTTCCTCCACAATCCATGGCACTAGGCCTTCCACCAGAGACCCCTGACACTAGCCCCAAGCAGCAGATCCTAGCTTCCCACTGACCCCAGGCACTAGCACCACTTCCTGCCCCTCACCTCCCTCCAGAACCCTGGCACTAGCCCACCTCCCTACATGACCCCAACAATAGCCCACCTCCCTCCATGGCCTTGACACTAGCCCACATCCCTCCATGGTCCCAATACTACACTAGCCCACCTTTCTCCATTACCTGGACACTAGACCAAGTTCCTCCACAGCATCAAACACTAACCCACATCCCTCAACAGCGTCAGACACTAGCCAGTATACCATTAGATGTGTGACTTCATTAGGGTGCAATCATTAGGGCACCACAACCAGTTCACATGTCATGCTGGTGAACTGGATTTTGCGGTGCTTGGCAGGGATGGTGCCATAGGGGTGTTGTGCCCCTTTCCCCATACACCTCCGACATGGAGATGGTTCTATTACAGTATGGGGGTGTGATGGTGAAGCCCGGATGTGCCCTGGGGTATTTGGCGTGATGGGGGTTTGGCAGCACAATGGTCGGGAGCAATGTTCGCTATCAGCATTGTGCTGGTACGCTAAAGATGGTCACCCTTTCCTTTTCCCCTGCAACATGGGTGAACCACACTAGCCCACCTCCCTACATGACTGTGACACTAGCCCACCTCCCTCCGTGGCCCTGATACTAGCCCACCTTCCTCCACAGCTCTGACAGTTGCCCACCTACCTCCATGGTATCAGACACAAGCCCACCTCCTTGTATGGCATCAAACACTAGCTTAGCTCCCTCCATGGCATCAGACACTAGCCCACCTCCCTCCATTGCATCAGGCACTATCCCACCTCCTTCCATGGCATCAGAAACTAGCCTAACTCCTACCACAGCCTCAGACACCAGCCCACTTCGGTCCATGGCATCATACATACTGTACCTAAATACAAGATACCAGCACAAACAGGCCAAAACAGTCTATCAAGTCTGCTTGACCGTGCAGCTCACAGAATTTACACTGGAGCTGTCCCTTCCTCTTCCCCCCAGGTAAGCTTCTCCCACCCCTTTTCCCCCACCACCACCACCTCCTACTACCTGTTTGGACTTTCCTTTTACCTTGTCCCACCATCCCACCACTTTTTAAAACTATCCAGTGTTCAGGATGAGACCTCCTCCTCCAGTAGTTCATTCCACTTGGACACTACCCTTTTGGTGAAAAGTGTTTCCTCATTTCATTTTTAAATTCCACCCCCACTAATTTCAGACTATGTCCTCTCATGGCCCTTTCCTTTGCAGATTGAATAAGCCTCTGTTCCAACCTTGTTTATACCTTTTAGGTACTTGAAGGTTTCTATCATGTCCCCTCTCCCTTCTGTCCTGCAGGCAATACATATTGAGCTCCCACAGTCTCTATCCTCATAGGATTCATCCCCCAGGCCCTGGATCATTTTGGTCACCCAATGCTGCACCCCTCCAATAGTCTGATGTCTTTTTTCAAGTAAAGAGACCAGAACTGCACTCAGTACTCCAAGTATGGTCTCACCAGTGACTTGTACAAGGAGAGTATGACTTCTTCTTTGCTGGCAGTGATTTCCCTTGTGATGCATCCAAGCATTTTATTCACATTTGCTATCACTTTACAGTGCTGTGTGGAGGTTTCGTGTCCCCTGACTATGACCTCCAGATTCCTTTCCTTATCCAAATTGGATATCTGTACCCTCCAGCAGGTTGCTGTTCCCTGGATTCCTAGATTCCAGGTGCATGACCTTGCACTTCATGGCATTGAACGTCAGCTGCCAGATGTTTGACCAGTTTTTGCGCCTAGCCAGATCTTCTCCCTGAGCTCCTGCCTCCTGCTCTGTGTCCACTCTCCCACATAGCTTGGCATCATCTATGTCAAGGCAGATTTTACTTTTGATCCCATCCACTATGTCACTAGTAAATTTGTTCAACAACACTGGCCCAAGCACAGAGCCCTGTGGTATCCTGCTGGCCACAGGTCTAAGCTTACGTAGAATGTGTCATCAGATGGGGACATTCTGCTCTTGTCTTCTCTCCCCTTTGATAGTTCCCCCTCAACAATCATCCTCTGGTTCCTGTCCTGCAGCCAATTTTGGACCCACCCCACCAGTTTTGCCCCTACTCCCAGGTTCCTCAGTTTATTAAGCATCTTTCCATGTGGCACAGAGTCAAAGGCTTTACTGAAGTCCAGATACAGGACATCCACCACCTTGCCCCTATCCAATGTTCTGATGATACAGTCTAGCCCACTTCCTCAACAGCATCAGACACTAGCCCACCTCTCTCCAGAGCATCAGACACTAGCCCACCTCCCTCCACAGCATCACACACAAACTACACCATCTTCTACAGCCCCAGATCCTAGCCCCACCTAGTTCTGTTGCCTTAGACACTATTCCAACCACTTTCCACCCCAACTTACATGACCCCTTCCCTCCACAGGATAAGACACTAGCCCACCTCCCTCCACAGCCCCCAGCATTAGCTCCATCCCTACATGGTTCCCAACATTAGTCCACCTCCCTCTATGGACGCTAACACTATCTACCAAAGCACAATAGCCCCTCTGACAGTCCCCCCACTACTCAATCCTGGAGAGTAACCCTCTCACTCTCAGCCCCCAACACTAGTTGACCCACACCAACACCCAAATCATCTCTTCCTCTAGTCCCTATGAAAACCTCTACCTCTCCAGACACTCCTTCTTTCAGGACCTCTGAATACCCCCCTCCTGGCACCCCTGGCTTCCCACTTCACACCTCCCTCTGTGACCATTTGAGACTACCCCAGACCCACACCATAGCACCCCTTTACATCACCCCATGAGACCACACACACACACACACACACACACAGACACACACACACACTCCTTTTGCAGATTCAGTCTCCTCCACAGACCCAGGAACTAGCATTCTCCTGCACAGACCTGGACACTGCACACCTTCAGACTCAGACACTAGCCCCTCAGAAGCTTGTACATAAAAGTGAAACAGCCTAAAGTCTGAAAAAAGAAGCAGACAATGGCCCGATATTCAAACTGTGCCACAAAGTAGTGCAATAGCAGGAGCAGGTGCAAGTGCAGTGTGCCCATGCGCAACCATGATATTCAAATACAGTGCAGGCCAAAGGTGCCTTGCGCAGCACAACAATGTCGCGCCAACTGCACCATGGCGCAACCAGGGATGTGCAGTGGTGCAGGTCTGATGTGCAGTAGCACAACCAGGGATGCGCAGTGGAGCAAGTTAGTAGCGCAGTAGCACAACCAGGGATGCACAGGGACAGGATGCAGGGGTGCACCACCCATGGATGCCATGGGCGGAGGAGCACCGCAGTAGACCAGACAGCGCCCCCCTACCCAATGAACTGCACAACCTGTTGTGAGCTAGATGAACCCCCAGCCCATGAAAACCAGCACCGAATCCACAGCTGGGGAACGGTGCCCCAGCACACCCCCTGGCAAGCAGTGACCGCAACACAAGGAGGGCCAGCCACCCAGTGCCACCCCATCTGACCAATGCAGAGCACACCCTGCACAGTGATCCCCAGACACCCTGCCCAGGAGCAGTGCCTAACAGTGCATGGCATCGAATGCATGCCACCACCCCCACTAAGATAATGCAACCCTGTGCACCATGGAGCCATGCATGGCAGCCCCACTATGAGCACCCTGCAGCAGGCAGCACCAGCCACCTACACAACAACTGCAGACACATTGCCACCCTGCACAGCCCCCCCCATGGCACAGCTGAGAGGTTGACCCTGTGTCAGTACCCGAAGGACCCCACATGCAACAAGGCCTTCCCTGGACTGCACCACCAGCAGGACAGCACCCTGCACACCCACCCAAGCACACACCCTGTCCCAGCACTGGTCCCAACAGCCAGCACAGATGACCAGAGTGGTGCATGGAGGCATGCGCCACACAGGATGCAACACAAGGCACGGATAAACACCCACCCAGATACAAGGGCACCCCAACAAAGGGACACAATAGCGGGGCAACAAATTCCAGTGGTGTGCAACCACTGATACTGTGTACCCACGGCCTGCACCCCACCATGACACAGATGTACCAGCCATCCTGCTCATGCACCATGAAGCCATCCGCCACCAGTATGCGGTCGGAGCACAAGTGACAGACATCAGTGCACAGACCCCGTAACAGACACCAGCGACAGCATGGAGGGGGGACAACAACAGCATAGGCCACAGTGCCACCTGAGGCAGATGTGCACCATACCGGTGACAGGAGACAAGCTGCCATTGTGCCATGGCCAGAGGATGGCCAGCATGGACAGCCACCACTGACATGCCAGCAGACTGTGCATACCACAGACATGCAAGGGTGCCAGCTGCATGGGCCATGGACATACTGACAGGGCACCAGGGACACAGTGCATTCACCAGGGACCACTGCACACAGGCATCCAGTGCACGGGGAACAACAGACATACCACAGACAGGGACCAATTCCCCCACCCACACCATAGGCAGATCTCTGCCTAACACACACACATGCCCAGGCCTGCACTGCCCCTGATGCCATGCACACCTCTGCAGTCAAGCACCATAAGCCCCCTGCAAATCAGAGACCACCACAGTTGTCATAACAAAACGTACGTATTAAAGATGTGTAAGAAATACAAAACATATATTCAGCTATTTACAATGGGGGGGAAGAGCCACAAACCAGGTGGGGGGGCATGGGGCAAGGGTGAACAACTGGGAGTGGGATGAAGGGGTGTGAAGGTTAGTCTGGGGGGAATACAAATCAGGGGCATAATGGGCCTAGTGCCGACTCCTATCCCACTTCATCTCTGTGCCTCTGCTGCCGCCATCCTCTGCCCTGATCCATTCTCTGTAGCAGCTCAAGGGTGGCCTCACAAGCTGCAGCAGCTCTTGCACACTCCACTCAAGTGCGATCCAGTGTTGTCCACCAGGACAAGGGAGCAGAGTCATTATGCGTGACTGGCTAGACCCCTGCAGCCCATCCATTGTGCACGGCATACAGCCATGGGCCACGCCCCTGTGATGGCATGCGACCACCCACAGTGACCGCGTCCACATGACCCACCTACCCAGGCACCCACAGCCATGTAGAATGCTGCACACATCCACTGCCCATGACCCGCACAGCACCACCATGGATGTACAGTGACATGGCTATGCGGTGCGAAGGCAGTGGCACAGCCATGTACCCAGTAGACGCACAGACCACCAGCAATGCCCATCCACACATGTAGTGCCACAGGACAGTGCTGAGTGCACCGTGTGACATGCACAGCAGTGGAGCCAAATGCTGGTGGCATCACACTGCCACCACCCCTGCAAGAAAACATGCACAGATGTAAGGGGAAACACGGCACTCACCTGCATCCAGGCCAGCTGGGCACTGCTGGTCCATGGCCCCTCCACCTTGTCCCTGCTGCATCTGTGGCACACCCATTCTGTCTGCTCCTGCTGTTAATGGGCCTGCCTCACCCTATGGCACTCCTCCAGGCCTAGGATGCAAAAATGGAGAGGGAAACATCAGTACAAACCAGTAGCAAAGCCCCCCCCAGTGTGTGCGTGCCCATACAGCCCAGCCATGACGCACTCCTACCACCACCACCACCACCCCCACTAGACGGCCCCCACCACCCTGCGGGGTGGACACATGCACACTATGATACCCGGACAGATGGCCACTACCAGTGTATGGATGGAGCACCTACCTGGCTATGGCATGGCGCCTCACCGGGCGCATGCCTGCAGACACCCCAGTCTGTCAGGGTAACTCTGCCATAGGTTGCCATACCTGTGGCAACACTGCTCAGCTGTCCTGGCAATCCTGGTTGCCTCCTCCAGGCCATCAGCCACCTCCTCCCACACAGCACTGCGTGGCCTGTCCAGGGGATCCTGGCCAAACAGGGCACCAGCATGAGGCTCAACTATGGCCACCAAGTTGGCCAGCTCTATAGCACTCCACATCTGCGCTCTCCTTCATGCCATCCTGCAGTGTGTATTGCTATAAAAATGGCATTCTGTAGCGCATGTGCCCCACGTGCGGAGGCAGCGCGGTACTGTTATGCCAGCCCCCATCGTGCTGTCACCGAACTGCACAATAGGGCTCAACCCATGTGGACGCATGGCACCTAGGGGGAAAAGGTTGACTGCAGGGTCAAGGGTCTGTCTGTGCACGGAGTGCCACAATGCTACTGGGATGCCCTGCATGTAGCATGGTATGGTGATTGTGACGCCCTGCAGTGGCCTACCATTCTGTGGCTCCATGGCACCTACAGTGCACCAGAACACGAGTGCCACACGGGCAAACAGCACACTAGCACCACAGGCACAGTGGTGGTCATGTCCTGCACTGCTTCCTGTGCACAGCACATCAACAGCGCCGCAGACGTCAGCGTCAGCATCCCGGGCATGCGCTGTGCAGTGCCAATTGTGCACTTCACAGTGCTGCGCCATAACCTGGGCATTCTCAGCATAATTGCGCAAGGCGCAACAGTGCGATATTCAGCCAGCATATGCAAATCAGCTCATCAGCCATTCCACGGCACAACCACTGCATTAGCCTCCACTTACAGTTGTGCCTCGCCTCATTTGCATGCGTTGCGCTGTATAAATGCGACATGGGCTGCAGAGGACAGTTAGGTATTGCAGTCTATTGTGGTGGGTTGCATACTGTTGGGATGTGGGGACTGTGGTTGTGAGTGCTGAATGGGACTGCACAGTCAAAGGTAACACCTGTCATTCCCACAGGCTTGATCATGACTGAATATGAAGAAGAGGAGGAACAGGGATGGGGGAGAAGGAGGAGTCCCAACTTCACCTGGGCTGAATCAGATGCCCTGTTCGAGGCATATCTCGACAGGGAACCACTGCTCAGTGGACAGCGGGGAACGCCACAGGCCTGTGCTGCAGCATGAGGTGAGGTGGCATGTGCCATGAACCAGCATGGCAGCCACCAGCGGTCCGTGCAGGAGTTTAAGAAGAAGGTCAGCACAGACAGGAGGAGTATCAAAGATAAGGTGACTGCCATCAGGGCTGCACGTGCTGCCACCGGTGGGGGCCAGCCAGATGTGCCGCGCCTGATGCCACAGGATGAGCGGGTGGCCAGCAGCATGTGGCATTGTGCAATTGAGGGCATTCCTGGTGGTGGCTTCCAGATGGGTGGCAGCCCATCACTGCATGGTAGGTCTTGTGCTGTCACTGTGTGGGTGGTGGAGGGAATGCCACAGGGCAGGGCAGAGCCACTAACACTAATGTGTGCCCTTACAGCTCCTGAGCACCTACATGGGTCAGCGGTGGTGGGTGTGTCCACCGAGGGGATGCCCTGGACATGGAGGATCGCCCATCCACCTCCACAGGTGTCCAAGGGACCGACTAGTGCATACTGCATGTCTGTCCTGACTGATGAGGGTGGTGCTGGTGTGGACAAGGCCCTCCTGTGTCAAAGCATGACAGCGCCCATGGTCTCCAGCCTGCTGGGACACAGATTGTGCCGATCCAGCACCAATTATGATGGACCACACATCCCGGACAGTGATACGTGGGATGCAGGATGGTCCCACAGGAGGCAATGGCATGGGCATTGCCGTGGGTGGTGCTCATGGAGGCCTGCTTAACAACACAGTCCCAGCTCTGTGCCTGTATGCCCCAGTGGGGCAGCACTGGTGTGCATCCAGGGTGGTGGGGCTGTTGCAGCCGCAGCGGTGGTGCCGGCGAGTCCTGGCGATCATCAGCCAGAGGGGCAGTACCAGCAGTCGGCCTATGGCGATGAGGGAGAGTGTCAGGGGGCGGTGGCAGTGTACCGCATGTGGACATGCCCAGGCATGGATCTGGTGTGCAGCACCCATCACCAAGTGGTGCTGGCCAGCAGAGCCAGGAACATCACGAGGGACAGCATGACAGAACCAGCGGATGACCTCTTTGATGAGCACAGCTGTCTACTCCAGGCTTCAGTAGATCAGCAGATGTGGCTTGTGACGGCGATGGATGCACTCAGTGCGGTTCTGCATCAGGCAGAGGAGCAGTGCAGCAGAGACCATGGTCTGCTCCTGGCAGAGATGGCCCGGCAATGGGCGGATGTGACCTCTGCCATTGACAGGCAGACCAATGCATTGACAGCTGTCATGGCCACATTGGGCACCCAGTTCATTACCCATCCACCGCAGACACCGCGCAGTGTCATGTCCACCCCTCGTTCCAGGCACCATGCGACACCTGCTTTGTTGACACTGGGTTTGGCTGTGGGCATACCGAGCATGCCTGGTGTGGGCATGTTCAGTGGGCTGCAGACCCCTTCATGAACATGGTCGTGTTCACGCAGCATCACCCTTGGGGGATGGTCGGTGCCACCCCATGAGGCCATTGGTCAGTGTGGCATGGCTGGCAGGTCTCGGCGGGGCCACCCATGTATCCGTGGTGGCCATGGCACTGTGCTGCGTGACTGACCTGTCTCCCACCATGGCCTCTGTCTGCTGCTGCCTTATGTGCAGTGTGGTGTGCATTGTGCGACGCACGGGTGGAGTACCCATCCCTGCACACAGATGGTCCCAGTGCACACCCTCCTGGCAGCTGGCCACTGTGGCATGTGCATGATGATGCCTGTGTTGCACTGTCCACCAGTGTGCAATGGTGCCCAGCATCTGAGGCACTCACAGTGATGGTCACTGGGTGTGGTCATGTGGCACAGTGTGGACTGGTGCCAGATGAAGGCATCATGCACTCCCCAGGGTGCGTGGCACAGACATTGGTTATGTGCCCCTGGCATCGCTCACCACCTTGCAGTTGATGCTTGCATACCCTTCTGATTGATGTATGACACTCAGTCTGGGCCAGGTGGTGTGCAGATGGCCACATGGGTGCAGTCAATGGCCCCGAGCATGCCAGGCAACTGTGCTACCCTGAGGAACATCTGTATGTGTGCTGTACTCCTCCTGTGTGCTGGGAAACAGATGTACTCCACTGCATGTAGCAGCAGTGCGCTAAGGAATTGTGTGAGTAGGCGTGGCGCAGCCAACTGGGTTATGCCTGTTGTGTCCCCTGTTGGTCTCTGGAAGGTGCCGTGGCAAGCAGGCACATGACGGCTGTCACCTTCATCTCCACTGACAGAGCATTTCTCCGTCGTGTGGGTGCCTGCATCTCATCACTGTGCAGCTCACAGAGCTGCCTCAGGATCACCAGTTCAGGCAGTGCACCGGCCCACAATCTTTGTGTCAGAGTGGTGTTCAAAGCTTGTGCAGGCTCGGTACTGCCTGCTCTGGAGTGTAGCTGATGGCCCTTCCATGGCTGCGCCTCCCCTGCTGCCTGCCTTTTCACACCCCTCATTACCACCTCCATCTGGAAAGTGGCACTGGCCATGTCCTGGCTGGTGTTCTCCCCAATGGCTGTTATCCTGCTCCCCGCTGTCTGTTCCTGATGCTCCCTGCACCAAGTACACCTCCAACCTTTGGCTGTGGCTGTTCTGCCTCCTGCCACTGCCCTCAGTCCATTGTGGCACTCCACAGACTTTCCTGCACAGTGGCACAGGCTCCCCACTCCTACCCTGCTTCTGGCTCAGTTCTGGTGGGCCCTGTCCTGCTCCTGCCTGGTCCTGCTCACTGCTACCTTCTGTACTGCCCTTGTGTCTGTCACCACGCTCCCACCTGCGGCTTCCCTTTTGCATTCTTGCGCCTTTCTTGCTCCCTTTATTTTGATCATTTCCGCTGTCGCAACTTCCACTAGCTCCTATTGCGCACGGTACATGCTGTTGAATATAGCACTGCGCATGTTATTCATGGTTCTGTCCCTACAGTTGTGCATGCATTCCTTACTATTGCACTCTGACTTATTGCTTATTGCGCTGCGCAGCTGCCTCCCGATGAATATCGCACAATGGCGCATTTCCGTACTTGTGCTGGTGCATCCCTGTTGCGCATGGCGCAATTCTTTTGAATATCGAAGCCAATGAATAAGATAAAAAGACACCTTTTCTAAATATTCAGAGCATCATGATCCATGCAGTTCCTATAGTTGCTTTAGTATGATTCCATGATCTGTAAATAAAATGATCAACACAGAGCCAAAAATAGAGAAAACATTGCCACATTTGCATTTATTAGTATTCATACCTTTAATTGTATCATATCAACACACCCCCTTGTTTAGTAAAAAATATATAGGTACTTTTTAACATACTGTAGATCAAAGATTACATATTACTTGTGCATGTTGCCTAAATAAAATTAAAGTTGCAGCCTTTTTTCACAAGAAAACATTTGCTATCACTTTATATTTTAACATGATTCAGTAAGTCTATTTGGCTTTTTATTAGCCTAAAACCTCTCCATCTACCCAACTGTTTAGTAGTCTTAACACTAACTGTCTCATTAGATGTTTTCAGTTCAGTATTGTCTTTGATATTTCAGGAAAGTCAGGTAAAGTCATGTCTGGAGAATTAGAATTTCTTTCCTCTTCAGGGTCATCACCATAGGCATTTCACTTTTAGTATATTGTTTTTCTGATAAGTTAATGGGTATCTCGGCAAATGCACTGGTTTGGAAGGTAAAGTCACTGGAGGTATAGGAAAGTGCACTGATTTTACAGGCACTGGCATCAAATGTCTCCTGTTTTGTCTTATCAAATGTTCACTTTCAGCAAGTACCAAATACCATCTTGTAGCCACAAGTCTCTGAACTATTGCCAGTTTTCCCAGCAACCATCATTTCTCACTCAAACTGTTTCTCCAGTTTGCATCAGTCTGTGATGTTTTACTGTTTTGTCATATGTAGCATATAGTTTCTTAAATTGCAGTCTTTTGTCTCGGTACACGCTTATCATCAATGTAACATTTTAATTTTAACTTAGGAAATCAGGGTACAATCTGTGTCTCAAGAGAAATTCAGCAAGGGATTTGCACATTCTAATGGAGTTACTCTGCAATTCAGTAGAGCAATTGATGAGTTAGTGTTTGCATCTCTAGCCTTTTCAGTAGAGTCTTAATGATTTTGACTCACCATTCTGCTAATCCATTTCTTGTAGATATGTAAGACTTGAGGTGATATGATTGAACCATACGCTTTTGCAAAACATTTAAATTCTGCACTTGCAAACTGAGGTCCATTATCAGCCCTTACAATCAGTGGTATGCCAAATCTTGCAAAATTACTTTAAGTTCTTGTATTATGTGACTGGATGTGGATGCCTGAAGTTTAACATCTTCTGGTTAAAATGAAAATGCATCAGTCATAACAATGTACTCTCTGCCTTCTAGAGTAAATAAATCTACACCTACTTTTTCCCCAAACAATGACATTTTCTGAGTCTGAAATCAAAATTTCTTTCTGCAGAACAGGCCTATATTTTGATATATGCAACAAGTCAAAACTGCATTTTCACATCTTTTGTAATCCCAGGCTAACACACAATATCTCTTGCTCTGTGTTTACATTTGTCAATACTCATATGAAGTTCATCAATTTTATGCAGTAGTTCCTTTCTTAGTGTACAAGGACTGCAATTCTATCACCTTTCAGTTATACTCAACCAACCAAAGATAAAACCTGAAGTGACACATTTCTGTGAGAAATATACTGTCCTTTCTATCTACTATTCATAGCTTTCACTACTGCTTGCAACATTTCATCAGCTGCAGTTTCCAACTGCAATCTTTCCACATCTGTGCTAAGACAGCTCCTTAATTCTTTATTCCATTTATATGAACATCCACTTCTGTTTCCAAGTTTTGATCATAAATACTTTGAATTTCATTCGAGATTCTTGACAAAGCATCAGCCATGATCAGATGATTCCCTGGAGTGTATTCTATCTGGTAAAAATTACTTCTGTAGTTTAATCCTCGGTGGTGCCTGCCATAAGTCTCTTTTCAAAATAGTAATTAGCAGTTTATGATCTGTTTCAGATACAATAGAAGTTCCATAAATATAATTTTGAAATGTATCACATTCAAAAACAATGCACAACATTTCTATTTCTATTTGATTATATTTGCATTCTGTTTTAGTGAATGCTCTGGATGCATTGGCAACAGGTCTCCATCTTTTATTTATCAGTTGTAAAAGAGCAGCTCCCATGCCATCATATGAGGCATCCATGGAAACTTTTGCTGGGCAAATTATTACAAAATTATGGCAAAGTTGGTGCTGCTGTCAAAAGTCTTATTTATTTCTTTTAATTCTTGGTCATGTGACTTGACTCAGTCCAGGACCATTCACTTGATTTTGCCAGTAGTTTTCTCAGGTAGCATGTCTTATCAGTTACAATATGTTGTAGATCAACTTTCCAAGGTTGTTTACCGTTCCCAGAAAATACTGTATATCTCTTTTATTCTTTGACTCTGGTATCCTGTGCATTGCTTGCTTGCACTTTGGTTGGATCAGGTTTTATACCCTCAGCTGAAAGAATCTCACACAAGTTCAGGATTACTGTTTTCTTTACCTGGTACCTTTGTTTATTCAGTTTACATCCTTTTCCTCTGGCAATCTGCAACACTTTTTTTCAACCTGCAATCATGTTCCTCAGCTGTCCTGCCCCAGATCAGAATGTCTTTAATGTAAACTTTACCTCCTTCAGTGGCATCCAGCAGTTTCTGCATTGTCCTATGAAGGATTTCTGGTGCAGAACAAATGCCAAATGGTGATCTTTTAAAACAGTGTCTCCAATAGGGAGTGTTAAAAGTACATAAGCAAGCACTTTCAGGTGTCAGTGGCATTTGCCAGAATCCTAAAGAGGCATC
Source organism: Neoceratodus forsteri (assembly GCA_016271365.2). Classification (NCBI taxonomy): domain Eukaryota; kingdom Metazoa; phylum Chordata; order Ceratodontiformes; family Ceratodontidae; genus Neoceratodus; species Neoceratodus forsteri. The sequence goes on along the minus strand of CM057449.1, from coordinate 802,725,778 downwards.
CAGTATTGAAAACTACTTGGCCTCTGCCATTTCACCAAGAATGTCATGTCTAGTTAGGATATGGAAATGTTCTTTTTTAAGACAAGAATTTAACTCTTTTGGAGCCAAACACAAATGCAGTGATCCATCTTTTTTCTCTATGATCACTAAGTGAACCCAGGATGTTTGTTCTTTAACCTTTTCTATTACATCCGTTTCTATTAAATGCTACAATTCTTTTTTCCATCTATCACTCAGCACAACAGGTACTCTTCAGGAAGCATGTATCACTGGCACTGCATTCCTGGAAATTGTAATCTGATGTGCAATCGGTAACTTGCCAAGTCAATTAAAACATCAATGTATTTGGACATAATTCCTTTTCTATTGTGAATACTTTTTCTGTCAAATCCAACTTCTGACTGGTTTTGAGCCCCAAAATTGACTTTTAGTCTCCTGTGACAATGACAAAATTGTGTTTGCTGACCTTATCTTTATGCTTCAGGTGCAGTGTACAGTATCCTACTGTTTGTATACTTAGTCCATTTTATGCTTTTATAATATTAGTCTGTGTTTTGAGCTGTCAACTTTTTGGTACCAGGTGCCACGGCTGAGCTGGCAGTACATTTATTTCTGCACCAGCATCGATCATGTACTGAACTTTCAAGCCATTAATATCTATTTGAATAGTCCATTCCTTTCTCACTGAGAATCTTTGCTTTTCTATTACCATTAGGAAGAAGTCATCTTCACTGCTTGAATTTTGGATATCTGTAATAGTATGTACAGCTTTTTCTGTCTATAGCATCTAGCAAAATGATTAGTTTTTTCACAGGATCTACACTGCTGACAAAAAGCTGGACAGTTTCTGTAGGCATGTTTTTTTCCACATTTACTGAATACTTTGCTTGCAGACTTTTTTCACATGGTTGCAGTCCTTTCTTTCACATTTTGTTTTAAGTCTTGCTTACTAAACTTTTAGGAGACTTTTGCACTTGTTTCTGTGTGGTATGCACTGCTGCTACATCAGTTTTGTTTCCTTTTACTTTGGTACTGTTAATCACTTCCAGCTGCATCTGAGTTGCTCTGTGGCCTGGCAAATCTGAACATCTTTTTCCATTGTAATCTCGCAGTCTCTTAGTAAATGTTCTTTCACTTTTCATCATAACAGTGCAAAACAATTTGATCTCATATCAAAGAATTTCAAAGAGCACCAAAATTACAAGACTGAGTTTTTAGTTTTAAGTCAGTAAAAAATTATTCTATAGTTTCTTGCTCCTTCTGCATTCAGCATCTAAATATATATATTTCATAAGTCTCATTTTTTCTGGGCACACAGTAACTTCAAACTGCACCATTGCAGTATCATAATTGTCACTTGCAGCTGCAGACATTTTAAAAGTATTGTATATATCTAGATGTTCTGAGCCTGCCACAGTCAGTAATAATGCTACTTTTTGTGAGCTCTCTTCCTCATATATCCCAATTGCTTTTAAATACAAATTAAAACATTGTTTGAGTTGTCTCCATGTTTCTTCTAAATTGCCCACAAACCTGATCTCTGGTGGTCTTAGTTGCTCCATTTCAACAGACTCCAGTGTCAATAAGACCAGCAAGCAAACCTGCATTAACTTGATTTTTTATCACTGTTGGCAAATACTGTTACTTTTCCACAAGATTTCACCTTCTTGGTGTTTTTCTTTCTATTTTCTGAAAAAATGCCTGAAAACTAGATATCTTTGGATATCTGGATATCTTCTGGTACCATGTCTGGTTCTGTAGTCATCAAACCAAAGGGTTCTTTAGATTTGCATAACAACACTTCATTCCAGCATAACTTGTACTGCATACAGAGGAGCTATTCTTTGCAACTGCATAGACAAACTGTTTCCCTTGGCATCCTGCTTCTCACATGCCCTGTACAATTCTACATGTGACTTTCAACACTGCCACATTTGCATTTATTAATATTCATACTGTTACTTGTATCTCATCAACACACCACCCAAATTTTGGCAAAAACCCAAACCGAGTTAAAAATAGCCAATTCAGTTAAGAAGGGGGATAAAACCTTTTATATGTAAATTAAGGAGCATAGAAAGGTTAAGGTAGGAATAGTGAAGATTAATAAGGGAGAGGGGAGGTGGGCAGAGGAAGACAGTGAAAAGGCAGATATACTGAATAAATACTTTTGCTCAGTATTCACAAAAGAAGATAAGGAGGAGTTACCTAAACCAGACAATAGAAGCACTCTGGGTAGGGGGATTGACACCAGTCCATTTACAGAAGAAAGAGTCCTGAAAGAATGCCTAAAACTCAAGGTGGACAAAGCAATGGGGCCTGATGGGATTCACCCCAGAATCCTGAAAGAACTAAGGGATTCCCCCTTCACAAAAGTGGAAGCAAGGCAGAATCAGGAAACTACAGACCTGTATGTTTGACCTCAGTGGTACAGAAAATGATGGAATCACTTTTGAAAGAAATAACTGTTGAGTACCTAGAGGCCAGTGGGCACAGAACCCAAAGCAGCATGCATTTACAGCAGGAAGGTCATGTCAGATGAATCTAATAGCTTTCTTTGAGTGGGTGACCAAAGTAATAGACCAGGAAAGGGCTGTGGATATGGCCTACCTAGACTTTAGCAAGGCATTTGACACATTCCCACACAAAAGATTAATAATCAAGTTAGCCAGCCTGGGAGTGGGTCCCAAGGTGGTAGCTTGGGTAGCGAACTGGCTGCAAAACAGGACACAGAAGGTAATAGTGAATGGAACACATTCCGAAGAAAGGGGGGTCACTAGTGGAGTACCTCAGGGCTCAGTACTGGGTCCAGTTGTCTTTAACATCTTTATAGGTGACATTGCAGAGGGTCTGAAGGGAAAGGCATGCCTCTTTGCAGATGTCACAAAGATCTGTAACAGAGTTGATACACAAGAGGGGGTAGAAAGGATGAGAAGGGACTTGGCAAGGTTGGAGGAATGGTCAGAAATATGGCAACTTAGATTCAATGCAAAGAAGTGCAAAGTAATGCACCTGGGAAACAAATACTCAGAAGAAGAGTACACAATAGCAGGGAAGGTACTAACAGCAACAAAAAAATGGAAAGGGACCTGGGGGTAGTCATATCAGATGATCTAAAGGTTGGTAAGCAATGTGAGAAGTCAGTAAGGAGAGCCAGGGGGATACTGGGATGCATAGGAAGGGGCATCACAAGTAGAAAAAGGGAAGTGGTTATCCCTCTGTACAGACAGTTGGTGAGACCTCATCTGGAGTACTGTGTGCAGTTTTGGAGACCTCATCTATGGAAGGACATAGACAGGATGGAAGCAGTCCAGAGGAGGGCAACTAAAATGGTGCAGGGTCTGCATCAGAAATGATATGAAGAGAGACTGAGAGAGCTTAATATGTATACCCTTGATGAAAGGAGGGATTGGGGGAGCTGATAGAAATGTTTAAGTACCTGAAGGGAATCAACAAAGTCCAGGAGGGTAGCATCTTTCAGAAAAAGAGATGTGTAGAACAAGGGGGCACAATTTAAAGACAGAGGGGGGATGGCTTAGGGGTAATGTGAGGACATTTTTTTTCATGGAGAGAGTGGTGGATGCATGGAACCGCCTTCCTGGGGAGGTTATTGGGTCTAAAACAGTGGGAGAATTCAAACATACATGGGATAGACATAAGGCAATTGTAGTGGGGGGTGGCAGGAAGTAGGCTGTTGGTTAACTAGAATCTGCAGATTATCCAGTAGGTAGGGAAATGGTCAGACTGGGTGGGCCAAGACGTCCTTATCTGCCGTCAAAGTCTATGTTTCTATGTTTCAAATCCCTTGCTGACTGGCTAAACTGTCAGCCTTGCAGATCATGCACTGACTGTCAGTGTTGGAAAAACAGACATTTATGCATTCATTTAAAAACTTTCATTTTTAGTTCAGAGCTCAATATACTGTTTATGATTAATCATAAAGAATTTTTATTGCTGCATGCTCTGTGTCTGGAAAGTAAAAGCAAATGAGCTGCTAAGAACGGAGCAAAAAGCAGGGAATTTGGGAGGAAGTAAAGCTGAATGCTAAATATGCATGAGGATATTTCCATAGCAACACCCTCAACCATCATTGGTGTAATCATAGCACGGCTTAAGTGCTGTGTTGTTCAAATATCATGAGTCATATTTATTTCATTCATTCTCAGCCTTCATTGCCAGATTATTCCATGACCAGCCAGGACATTCAGCTTTGTCAGATACACAGCATGCAGATTATTTTTTACTGATCAGCAGCATGAGCTCTGGGTGAAAAACAAAATCTGTAAAAAATGTAGAAAGAGTAAGACAGCATGGGCCCAATTCTCAAAAAGCCCTTAGATCATACAAGGTGTGGTGATCTAGGGCTGACACCATCCAGGGAGTGCCAGGGACCCTGAGCCTGATTCTCAAGTCTTGGGTAGTAATTGACAGCTGTCACTGAGCACTTACTGTACACAGTTTGTGCTCCGTCAGAGTTCAATTGGTTGTCAATTGGTGGTCATTGGCCATGGTGGTGAGTGGTGGGCTGTGCCAGTTGCTGGCTTGATTTGGGGATGGGAGAGCAGTTGGGAGCCACTATACCACTGATCAGTTCATAATATGGCATAACAGAGGATCACAACTTGGGGGGGGGGCTGCTAGATTACTAAGGAGTTTTTTATATAGTCATACAAAATGGTGACATCGGCAATTGGGAAGGGGGTCCACTAGACCATGAGGTACTTATGATAATTAATTAATCCATGGGGACATCAGGAAGGGGGTCTGTTAGTACACCAGAGATGGGGTTTATATTACTATTTGTGTATATGGAAGTACTTGGGGATTGGGGGTCCACTATACCACCCAGGACATATGGTAAATATAATAATTCATGGGGACTTCAAGAAGGGGGGACAGTGGCACATTGCCACTAATAGGTCAACTCTCCTGATGGACTAATTTCTAAGTACCTTTAGACCAACTATGGCTGGTCTAATGGTGCTTACTTAGAAATTTGCCCTCCAGCGGAGTTATGTGAATCCTGATGCAGGGGATTTGGCAGTCTGCATCTACCACAAGCCCCTGCAGCCATGTCACATCCCAGTGTGATGTGCAGGGGCAGTGCAAGTCCTGTTTGGTCCATGCTGCCTGTGGTAGACACAGGCTGCTTTTGTGAATCACTCCCTGGGCATTATTTAGCACAAGGTGCACTTTGCACAAATTATTGGGATGCACACCCCTTGCACCACCCTGGGAGCTTTTAAAATCAGTCTCCATGAGTTTCCAAATGTGTCTTATCATTTTGATAAAATTCAGTTAATGATCAGGAAGCAGAATAAAAATAGGGCATGACTAATTAAGATTGCTCTTTGGGGCAAGGGGTTGGGGCTGATTTTTATGGGTTCAGTAACAGAACTGACTAATGTGGTTTGGTAGGGGATCTCTGGGGAGTCATGGTCTAGTAGTCAGATGGCTGATTACTGTGGTTATGGAATATGTGATTGTGGAAGTCAAACTGGAAAACTGGATTGATACCTAATTTATTGGTGTCAGTGTGGGGCTAACATTTACTTGTGCATGTTGTAGGCTGATACCTGTTGTCAGGGACACTGATGGATGGAACAAAGGGTTTATTTGGGGGACATGTGTGGATCTAGGCATGTCATGAAGGGGTGTTCTATTCATTTAAGGGGAAAACACTGCTGATTCAGTATAATCTGACAGGAGATTAAAAGGTGGGGGGGGTTCTAACCCCCTGGCCATCTCTGGATTTGCCACTGTGGGGGTTCAGTGGGACTGATTTATGGAATTGTGGGCAGATGGATGGGGGGAGTGGAACCAATTAATGTGGTTAGGGTTAATTTGGTGTCTCCAATTACATTTTCCTGCTGTAGTTTTTGACAGATGAGAACTTTGCTTTCAGAGCAAGTAGCAGTCTAGAACTGAAGTTTTCTTACTGATAAATCATTTCTATCATAGCAGGAGTCAGTGCTTGTTTGGATTAAGCAAACAGATGCTTTATTAGAAGCAGGGGGTCTCATTTAAGTAAAAAAAGAAAATCACTGTGTGTTTCTCTGTTTGAGAAAGGGGCAGTATCAGCTTAATTTACTGAGTCAGAGAGTGAAGCTAATTGTAGGTGTGGCTTAGGAGCTGAGGAGTACAAAAACAGGTATCTCCAATTACAGCTTCCTGCTGTTGTTTTTGACAGAGGAGAATTTTGCTTTCAGAGCAAGTAGCTGTCTAGAACTACAGTTTTCTTACTAATTTCCCTTCTTCCCACCCCTCCACCCTCTCGCCCTAAGCCAGTTCTACTTTTATAGCCACTGTGTTTGATTGACAACAGGAACTTCCTGTTTGGCAGTAGGCAGGGAAAGATCACAGAGACACATTAGTTTCATCAACCTTGAAGGAAGCTAAAAAAATAGCTCTTTCTCCCCCCGACTGCTGGAGGTCTGAATCTAAGCACGGAAGAAGGAGACTACTGAAGACTACAGGAAATTCCTATCCCAGAACAGGAAGGGTGAGAGTTGTAAGGGCACATAGGCAGTAGGAAAGTAGGTGTAAAAATACATAGCAGTAGGAGACAATAATTATACAAAGCAACAGGAGAGGGGACACAAAATAAGTCAAGATGGGAGTGGTGTAGTGCAATTGCTGTGGGGCAGCAGTGTTCTGGGAGACATTCTGGAGGCTGCAATGCTGCCCTGTTTGCAGGCACCTCTCTGGTCTGAGGGAGGAGGTTACCCATCTCCAGGTTGACCTGGCTAAGATTTGTGAAACCTCATCCCCCTCCCAGGGACCACCAGGGCCACCACCGCCACCTCAGAGCTTGCCAAGAAAGAGGAGTGGCTGGACCAAGGTGGGTTCAGGAAGGGAGAGGGTGGTGGAACAGAGGTGCACCCCTCCAGTTGTACCTCTCCAAAATTCATATGCTGTTCTGGTGAAGAATGGTTCCTCTATGGAGGTGCCTACAGTGGAGACCAAGGAGGATGCTGGTAACAACCACAAAGGAGACCCACAGGAGAGTGGAACAAGACCCCACAGGGGAAGGAAACAACTCCTGGTGGGGGACTCAATCATTAGGGGGTAGAAGTGGGGGAGGAAGGGGATAGGGAGGTAAGTTACCTGCCAGGTGCCACAGCTCAGAGGGACAGGAAGCGAATATCTCAGGATCGCAGGAGCAGCAGAACGAAGGAAGGGAGCTGGATGTCATTGTCCACCTAGGGACAAATGACCTGGCTGTGAATGGGATCAGAGCAGTGCAAGAGGAGTTTGTAGAGCTAGGAAGGGGCCTTAGACAAGTAGCATGTATGGTAACCTTCTCAGAAGTGCTGCCTGTCTATGGCAAGGATGATGCTAGGGTATTCTGCACCATGGGATTCAATGAATGGTTGAAAAACTGGTGTGGAGCTCAAGGCATTGGGGACTGAAGAGCCACCTGGAGGGATGCAGGCCTATACTGGCGCGATGGTCTGCATCTGTCTGGGGGGAACCAGGATCCTTGGTGATAGGTTTAAATGCTTCATTGGCAAGCATATAAACTAGCCAAGGGGGAGACACTGGAAAGGATCAGGGAAATCCCAGCCTCCCCCCACAAAACTCAGTAGTTAGAGAGGTAAACACCAAGGTAGGGAAGTCAGTAGGGAGCAGGATGGGGTAAATGCAGGAAAAGGCAGTAAGGACAGGGATGGGACTAATAGGGGTAAGGCCATCAAAAAATGGAAGATAATGAGTACCAATGCCCGCAGTCTGTGTAACAAGCTCCCTGAACTAGTGGCCTTGATGGAAGATGGATGCCTGGATATTGTGGCTGTCACTGAAACATGGTACACAGAGAACCATGACTGGGATGTCAACATACCAGGATACACAATCTACAGAAGGGACAGGGTGGGTAAAAGAGGAGGAGGAGCAGCTCTCTAGATAAAGGAGGAGATTAAAGCAACAGAACTAAAGAGTAAACAGGAAGTTGATGAGTCACTGAGGGTCACCCTGGAGACAGAAAATGGCACCACAATCTGCATGGTGGTTGTGTACAGACCCCCATCTCAGGGGGAGGAAATGGACAAGGAAATGATAGAAGGCATCCTTAAAATGGAAGACAAAGGGGAGATATTGTTAATGGGGGAACTGAATATGCCAGATGTTAACTGGAGTACCTTTGCCACAGGCACATCCAAGAGGAGGGTCATTCTTGATGCCCTACAGGGGGCATGCCTCAGACAGCTAGTGTTGGAGCCCACTCAGGAGGGAGCAGTCTTAGGCCTGGTACTCTCAAATAGGGAAGGAGAAAGGATCTCAGATTTAGAAGTGGGTAGCCATCTGGGAACAAGTGACCACCAAACAGTGTGGTTCACAATAAACACAGCCATGGATTTAAGCCATACAAAAACAAGAGTATTGGACTTCAGGAGGGCTGATTTTGGGAAAATGAGAGAGTGCCTCAGAAAAGCACTAGCAAATGGGCAAGAACGAGGGGTGGAGGAACAATGGGTAATAATCAATACAGCCATCACAGAGGCAACAAGCCTTTGTGTGAAGCAAATCAACAAAACAAAACTAAGGAAAAAAAACACAAAGGTTCTCAAATAAGGTGGAAGGGAAGGTTAAGGAGAAAAGGATAGCATTCAGGAAATATAAGGAAACACAGAAGGAGCAGGACAGAGAACGTTATCAGTTAAAACAGAAGGAGGCAAGGAAGCAGTCAGAATAGCAAAGGCACAAACTGAGGAAAATATAGCCAACTCTGTTAAGGAGGGGGATAAACCATTTTATAGGTACATTAGGGAGTGAAGAAAGACCAAGGGAGGGATACAGTGACTTAATAAAGAGGAGGGAATGTGGTAGATGGTGACAATGAAAAAGCAGGGATACTGAACGAATATTTCTGATTAGTATTCACAACGGAAGAGGAGGGGGAGGCACTAAACCAAACAAGGGAGAAACTCTGAATGGGGGGTTGATACCAGTCCAATCACAGAAGAAAGGGTTTTGAAAGGACTCTTGAAACTGAGGGTGGACAAAGCAATGGGGCCTGATGGTATTCACCCAGGAATTCTAAAAGAACTAAGGGTAAAACTAGTAACACCACTGACTACTCTCTTTAACAAATCATGGGAGGATGCGGTGGTATCTGAGGACTGGAGGAGGGCAAATGCGATTCCACTTCACAAAAGTGGGAGCAGGGCAGAGTCAGGAAACTACAGACCAGTTAGTTTGACTTCAGAGGTAGGGAAAATGATAGAATCACTTCTGAAGGAAAGAATTGTTGAGTACCTAGAGGCCAGTGGGGCACAGGACCCAAGGCAGCATGGTTTCACAGCAGGAAGGTCATGTCAGATGAACCTAATAGATTTTTTTGACTGGGCGACCAAAGTAGTAGACCAGGGAGGGGCTGTGGATATGGCCTACCTAGATTTTAACAAGGCATTTGACACAGTCTCACACAAAAGATTAATATACAAGTTAACCAGCCTTGGAGTGGGTCCCAAGGTGGTAGCCTGGATAAAAAACTGGCTGGACAACAGGATGCAAAGGGTAATAATAAACAGAGTTCACAGCGAAGAAAGGAGGGTAACTAGCGGGGTACCGCAGGGTTTGGTACTGGGACCGGTCCTCTTTAATGTCTTTATAAGTGACATTGGAAAGCACCTGGAAGGAAAGGTATGTCTCTTTGCAGATGACACAAAGATCTGCAACAGGGTTGCTACACAAGGTGGGGTGGAAAGAATGAAAAATGACTTGGCAAAATTGGAGGAATGGTCAAATATTTGGCAGCTCAGATTCAATGCAAGGAAGCAAGGTAATGCATCTGGGAAACAAATCTCATGGGAAGATACACAGTGGGGGGAGGGGTGAGTTAATAACAACAACAAAAATCGAAAGAGACCTAGGAGTAATTATATCAGATGACCTAAAGGTGGGCAAGCAATGTGAGAAGGCAGTAAGGAAGGCTGGGGGGATGCTGGGATGCATAGGGAGAGGCATCAACAGTAGAAAACAGGAAGTTGTTATCCCTATGTACAGTCAGTTAGTGAGACCCCATCTAGAGTACTGCATGCAATTCTGGAGACTCCATCTCCGCAAAGACATAGACAGAGTGGAGGCTGTTCAGAGGAGGGCAACCAAAATGGTGCAGGGTCTGCACCAGAAGACATTTGAGGGGAGACTAAAGCAGCTTAATAAGTATACCCTTGAGGAAAGGAGGGAGTGGGGGACATGATAGAAATGTTTAAGCATCTCAAGGGAATTAACAAAGTACAAGAGGGTAGTATCTTTCAGAAGAAGAGATGTGCAAGAACAAGGGGGCACAATTTGAAGATAGAGGGGGGGGACAGCTCATAGGTAATGTTAGAAAGTATTTTTTCACAGAGAGGGTTGTGAATGGTTGGAACAGCCTTCCTGAGGATGTTGTGGAGTCAGAAACAGTGGGAGAATTCAAGAATGCATGGGACAGGTATAAGGCAATTCTAGTGGGAGGTAGGAGGAAGTAAGCTGTGGATCAACTAGAATCTGCAGCTTATCCATCAGGTAGGGAAATGGGCAGACTAGGTGGGCCAAGCAGTCCTTATCTGCCATCAAAGTCTATGTTTCTATGTCAAATTCTATGTCTGGACTTGAGGATGTCATGGTCAAGAGTGTCAAAAGCCTTTGATAAATCCACTATTATTGCTCCCACTTAGATCCCACCATCCAGACACCCCTGAATGTCCCCATGACCTTTAACAATGCTGCACTGGTGTTGTGCACAGGTCTAAAGCCAGACTGACATTTATTTATAATGCTCTCTTTTTCCAAATAATTCTTTATTTTGTCACCCACTAATTTTTCAAAGAGTTTTTGCAATTATAGGTAGAATAGAAACAGGATGATAATTTTCTAATACATCCCTTTTTCCAGTTATAAATATGGGCACCACCTTTGCATTTATCCAGGTCTGGGGGCATTGTGACATAGCTAGTGACATATTAAACACCTCCACCATTGGGTGTCCTATCACAGGAGCAGCGCATTTTAACAGTATACGAGGAAAGTCATTCAGACCCTCAGATTTACTGGTATCAATATGTAACAATTTATCTTGGACATCACTGAATGAAATTGGTTCAAATACAAAATTATCACTTAGATTTTGCTCATTTACTATTTCAAGGGATGTGTTTCCCAAAGATTGGTCTAAGACATTACTACTCATGGTCACAAAGTAATCATTAAATTTACTTACAACAGTTTTACTCATAGGAATCTCCTGCCCATCTATAGTAAAGGAACTAGTTGCATTCAAGTTCTGTGTACCTTTTAGAAGAAGAAGAAGAATCTGTATTTATATAGCGCTTTTCATACATCCAAAGCGCTTTACAAGCAATGCTAGACTGGTAGTGGAGTGACTGAATGTGTGGTGGCGGCCATATCGCACATCATCACCCACACACAGCCTGGGTAATTGCATGAACCGGTTTATGGGAAGGGGAATGTTGGCCAGGACACCGGGAATGTTCCCTACTCTTTGCGAAGAGTGCCCTGGGTTCTTTTACTTCCACCTGGACACCCACCAGGACAACACCAGGATGGGCAGAAGGGACCTCGGTTTAACGTCTCATCCGAAGGACAGCACACCCCTGCAGTACAGCACCCCCCAATACTGCACTCAGATGCCAGCAATTTTTAGGTGCAAGTCCAATTCCGGTGTGGGACGAGAACCCACGACCTTCTGGTCCAGAGGCGGATGTGCTACAAACTGAGCCACGCTGACACCAGTTTCTTTATCAGTTTCCAGAACTGTTTAGTGTCAGATGCAAAGTGTAATTATTCCTTGTTTGCTTCTATTTTATCCAGTCCTGAGGGTTTCCTATGCTTTTTTCTCTTTTCCATGCCTTGTATATATTTTTTTCTTTTAATAGAGATACATTATACCATGGTGCATTATTAGATTTTGCTTTTCTACTCCTTTTAGGGACATATTTATTGCATACTTCCAAAAAGATGTTATAGATGTATGCCTAATCAATCAATCAATCAATCAAATCTTTATTTATTCAGGCGATCATCATTGAGCAAGGCTCATTTACAAGATGGACCTGATAAGGTCAAGGTTCGAGTTGGTGCACAGCAATTACATCACATACTTATGAGACAGTTATGAGCAACTTTAGGTGAAGGGTTGCTGACATACAGTACAGTGTCATCAGCAAAGAGATGTACTGAGGACTTGGTAAGGGTTGAATCAATTTTATATAAATGGCAAAAAAGGATAGGACCCAGAATAGAGCCTTGGGGGACTCCTCTTGACAGTGGTCTTAATGGGGAGAGGTCACCTTCAGCTTTTACCTGCTGTGATCTACCGGAGAGGTAGCATCTGAACCACTTAAGGGAGGATGGATCTAGGCCAATGGAGTGTAGGGATGAGAGTAGCAGTTCATGGTCCACAGTGTCGAATGCTTTGCTCAGGTCCAGGAATACTGCACAGACATTGTTCTTTTTATCCAGTTCAGTTTGCCAATCATTGGTGACCTTGGCTAATGCAGTGATAGTGCTATGTTTGGCCCTGAATCCAGATTGAGCTGGATTTAATAGATTAGCATTGTCCAGATATTCCCTTAACTGAATACTCACTAATTTCTCCAGCATCTTGGATAACACAGGTAGGATGGAAATGGGCCTGTAGTTATTAAGATCCATAGGGTCCCCTGATTTTAGAAGGGGGACCACTTGGGCTGTCTTCCACAGTGTGGGAATAGAGCCAGAGTTTAGGGAAAGGTTAAAGAGGTGAGTTAGGGGGACTGCAAGCACATGGCACGCAATCTTTAGAAAGAATGGGTCCAGAAGATCTGCTCCTGCACTTTTTTTGGTATCTAGATGCCATAATAGATCCTCAACTTGTTTCAACAGTATAGGTTTCAAGCTAAAGGAGAAGTCAACTCTTTGTTCACCAGTATAGTGGGAGCTTAAATGATCCCTTAATAGGTTAGCTGGGAGGAGTCAAAGGCAAGGCCAGCTGTTGTGAAGTGGTTGTTGAATGCATCCAGGATTTCCAATGTGCCAGTAATGGGGCCATAGTTACTGTGTAAATGGGTTGGAAGGGGGTTGTTAACATCCTGGCCCATCATCCCCTTGATGGTGCCCCAAAATCTTGCAGTATTATGGTAGGAGGAGTCGAGCTGGGCCAGGTAGTAGGCAGCCTTTGAATCCCTAACTTTCCTAGTGCATTTATTCCTGGCTTTCCTAAAGATCATCCAGTCCATGATATTCTTAGTTTTTCTTGCTACTTTCCAAAGTTTATCTCTCTCCAGCAGTGCAGCTTTGAGGTCAGCTGAAAAACCAGCGACAGGATTTGTTTTTTATTCGGATACTAGAGATTGGGGCATGGGTGTTAAAGGCATTTAATATAATGATATTTAGCACCTGCTGAGCTTTTTTCTACAGAATGTGCAAGATAGAACTTTTACCAGTGTGGAGAGTAGGCTAGATCATGCAGATATCCTTCAATATTGATGTTTTTCTGGGATCTCCTCATGAGGAATTTTGCAGGATCTGTTTTAATGCTGTTGGATCTTACCCCTGCGATGGGGCAGTGGTCACTTATGTCGCATAGGAGCACTCCAGCATGTGTGAATAGATGTGGTTTACTCACTAGCATGATGTCAAGTAGAGTACTGTTACTACTATTCCTTGCATTTAGTCTTGTTGGTTCATTAATTAACTGTGTGAGCCCATAGGTGTCACAGAATGATACCAGAGGTGTAGCTGCATGGGTGAGCCAGTTGAAATTCAGGTCCCCTATGATAATGACTTCTTCAGTACAGGACTTGACCAGGTTTCCCAGGTGGGATAAGAGCTTGTGTTCAGCAGAGGGGGGTCTGTAGCATCCAATTAAATGGAAAGCTGCTGTATTGGGGAGAGAGACTTTTAGAGATAGACACTCAAATTCCTTGGGCATAGATGTTGCAGCAGTACAGGATACAACTAAACCAGCTTTTACATATATGACTACTCTGCCTCCCCCTTGTTTGGCGATCAGCTCTGAAAAGCTGATAGTTAGGTAGGTTAACTTCCCTGTCCATTGTGGTGGTCTTGAGCCATGTCTCAGTTATCACAAGAAAGTCTGGCAAGGTATGGGCAAATCAGGATTGTAGCAATGTAAATTTTTTCAACAGACTGCATACATTAATATGCAGAAAACTGAGGCCTTTAATTGAGGATAGGTCTGATGGAGAGGTGATGCTTTCAAGAGGTCCAGGGTTGATTTCTACATTACCAATACAGAGCAATAGGAAGATCAGTAATTTCATAAGGGCTGCCAGTGATAGGGAGAGGGGGCTGTCTTTGGTCCTCCTTTTTTTATTCCATTGCTACTCTTTGTTTTGGGTGCTCCCTGTGGATTTAAGGTAGTGTGTCGGGATACCAATTAACAGTTTGACGACTAGGCTTAGTGGGGATCTATATACCCAGTAGTGGGGCCTTGGCTGAGACATATGTGTGGTGATATGTGTAACTTTATGGTGATGTAGTTGATGCAGCAATGGCAAGACATATATGATGGTATGGGTGTCACCCACGGGGGATGTTCCAGAGAAACTAGGCGGGTTGACCACTTTAGATTGTATAATAGGGTCATCTTCATTGTGGAACCCTATGGCTGTTAGTGTGTTAGTGACAAGAGTATCAGTAGCAAGCTCCCTATTCTGAGGGGGATATTGATAGTTGGCAATAGGGAGTAGCGAAGTTGCTGATTGGTTACCTATATTGGTATTCCTAAGAGTCATCATCTATAGGTATTAATTCTGATCTATCCCATTCTTGTTTTTCTAGAGCTATAAAATTGATATGATCAAAGTTATGATATGATCTAAAAGTAATTACTTTCCTTGGAATTCTATCTATACATTTATTTCATATGCAGAAATTTGGTGATCAGCTAGGGAATCAGGTAATATGTCAATTGAAGTAATTTGTTCTGAATGAGATGTAAATATTAAGTCTAATATTGAAGAAGACTCAATATGCCTCATGTTTAATCTGGTGGCATTTTTTATTAATTAAGTCAATCCCAAGGATGTTGCCAATTCCTTCAACCTATGTTTCTCATTTATCTTAAATCTGTCTACATTAAAATCTCCAAACAATAATATCTCATGGGTAGTCATATAATTAACCAGCATTTCCTGCAGGGGTTCAAATACTTTAAGATTAGTTTTAGGGGGATGGTACATGGCTATTAACCTAATAGATTTAACCAGTGATAACTTAATTTCCAAAACTACAATTTCTGACCCTTACCATTCCAGTTGACTCTCAAATGATCTTACCTCCAGTTGGTTAGTTGCATAAATTCTAACCCCACCCCCACTTTTACTTCTATCTTTTCTCCACATTCCAAATCCTTGTATGGTAACTAAATTATATGAAATTTTCTTGTGTAACCATGACTCAGTAACTATCATTTTATCAGGTTTATAATGTGTTGCCCACTCCCTTATATCGTCAGTCTTCCCAAATAAGCTTTGTGCATTAATATTAGTCAACGAAAGCCCTTCTCCTATTGACATGCCCCTAGTGATATCCCTATTTATGCAAGGGTCTGGCCCTGCATTGGGTTGAATATCTCCACTAATAAGAAGACTAGCTACAAAGAACATCCTATACAGCTTAAGAAAATATAAATGATGGCAGGATTTCCTTTATAATCTCTTACATAAACAGCTATTTCTGTATTTAAGACATCCATTCTACGTGACATAATTCATAACTGATACAAATTTAATCATAGCATACCCCTGTTCGAGACCCAAAAGATCTGGGGCAATCAGCTCCTTCTGTAATACAGTCCATGAATTATTCTACCCTGGTGTACCATCAGCACAATGACACTTTCACAGTGAAGACCATTATAGCTACTTATATTGGTAGGTCGCTGTAATGGTCCCACTGTACACCAGCACTGTGTCTCCTGGTGTTTCCCACTCCACCCTGTAAAAACTTGGACTCAGAGCAGGTTATTTAAATATGGGGGGATGCGGGGGTCATAGCCCCCCACAAAAAAAAATTTATTTTTAAAGGCACAATGCCGACTGTCGGCATTATGACTGTCACTGTTCTGGATGTTGACAACTATGTTGCTGCTGCGGCATGGTTGATCCCTCAACCTTGAGGTTCCCAAGACTATTGCATTGCACCTGGTGGTCTCATGCCTGTATTCACTATTTTCCTTTTTTTGACACTTAATAATAATTAAATGCAACCAGCATAAAAAGACAAACCACAACCACACACAATTCATGTTTAAAATGCTCCCAATGGTCTTTAACTTTTGCAGTAAACTATAAAATCTATCTATGTATATTATAACTACAGGCCTCACAGATATATATATATATATATATTTCAAAGTAAAATAATATACATGATAAAATCATAGTTCCCTAAAAACTGATAACAATTAAAACTACTAATCAAACTCCTCAAGTCCGCTTGAATACAGGGTTACCACACTACTCCCAACAGTACTAAGTATGTTTAAAATTAAAAACAGTAGTCTGTATCATCTATATTTACAAATAAACTGTTAGTATCAGCATGGAACCTTCTTCAAGGTATCTATAATAACTAATTATAATGAACCAAGCTTTACAAGCTGCTGACATCTATCTATAGTTTTATCGCCCCCCCCCAAGTGGCACTCACACCACCCCTGCTCACACTATGCTCACGCTAGTGAGCAGTTTGGCTTTTTAAACTTTTGAAAGCCTGCCCCCTTGATGATGCTCCCAGCTGCCAGCTCCCCCAAGCACCTTAAACACCGAACAAATTAAATATTGTCCCACAAGTAGCTTACACAGCAGAACAATGCTGTCTTGAGGTGTGCTGCTGGAATGCTGCAGACGATGGTCGTGGAAGCAACCTCAGCAGTTCCAAGCTGGTACAAGTTGCTCTGAAGCTGGGGCTGTGGCTTTTTAAACTGTTCAAAGCCCCCCCCCTTAGGATGCTCCTGGCTGCCAGCTCCCCAAAGCCCCCTACACACCGAGCAAATAGGTCATAGAATTTAAGCATTCTGCTCTAAACAAGGAGGCAAATCAAAAATAACTACTGTATCTTGGTAGAACTGAAATTAATGTACTTGTGACACTAACAAACATCACATTTGGAGAAATAGTGCTTACAATACAGCTCAGCGACAGTAAAACAAAAGAAATCAGACAATCACCACCTTTTCAGGAAAAAAAAAAACAGTCCACAAGTATTTGCTGTGCAAAAAGTGTAGATTTATTTTCAGTGTCCAGAATGACCCACTGTAATCCCTTATGCATTTCAGATCAATCAAAAAGATCCTTTATCAACGGTAACAAATACTACAGCAACTACTTATGGAGTGGTGTTTTCTCCTGAAAAGGTGGTAAGTGCTCAATGTGTGCTGTTTTACTGTCTCTGAGATATAATGTGAGCACCACTACTCCAAGTATAATTTTTTTAATGTCACAAGCATTCTGTCAGTTTAAGTATACACAGGGGTATCAGATTTATTGTTTTTCAAGTGAATCCAAATTTTTATAGACAGGGTATTTCCCATTATGTTTGAGTGCAAGTACAGTAGGCAAGTAGGCACCAATCTGATGTTTCTGGGGGCCACCCACATTTTAAATCCCTCAAAGGATGACCCATTTGGATATGTGAACTGGCTCCTTAGAGTCATTGGTATAGCAAACCCATTTCTGTTAGATGAGGAAACCTTTGCTAATTCCAGCACCAGTGGTGAAGCCCAATCTTTATAAGAAACATTCGAGGGCTTAGAAAATTGGCATTTAAAGCCTGAAAATTGTTTTGGAACAAGATCAGTATTGTGGAACATTTACAGGTTTCACAAGTTCCTAGGGGCTTGAGAATATTAACTAATTACTCATATGAACAGCAGGACAAAGGTTTCATGCAGAGATGGAGGGCTATCCTAAATGAAGTCAGCATTAAATTAATGAAACTCATATTGGAACATGGCACAAAACCTGACACCATTAAAAAAAAAGAAATTAAAGTTAAAAGGAGGGAAGTCTTGACTTACAAAAGCCATAATGAGTTTGAAAAGTTCAACCAATGGTTGAAGGATTTCATTGCTAAATTAGATAAGGAATTAATAGAGCTGAAGCATAAGGGACCAGATTCTCACAACGTCGTGGGACTAAGTCCCACTCCACAACTCCAGCTGCAGACCAAATTGCAACAGCTGCAGAGATTGGTATTCTCATCTGCCACAGCTGAGTAAGATGTTTTGTCTGGTGCCACTGTCCATAACATTTTCTGCAGCTGTGGGGGAAAAAACAGCCGTAAACTGCTGTAAGATGGCTCCACTTTTAAGAATACCCTAGCTTCAGCCAAAACTGTGGTTCTGCAAATGGCAACCCACTTGCACTGAGTTTTTCACACAACTGCAGGATTTGCACAGGTTTTGAGAATCCAGTCCAAGAACGTAATCAGAGACAAAGAAGACTATGGAAAAGAGTCTTCTCCTGGAAAAAAGAAAGTAGGACACAGTGGATCTTAAAGCAAGACCACTGAGTTTCTTATAATATACTCACTGACACCAGTGACATAGAGGTTAACAGCTTAGAAACTCAAGTTTTTTTAGAGGATGGCAGGCCAACCCCAGTACCCCCTCAGGAACTGGGGAGGAGTACATGCTCCAACTGATATAAAAAGTTCCAACATTGTACCCCTCTCAGGAAACAAGAGGAAAAAGACAAAGAGGGTGAGGCAGTGGAAGTCAGGAAGCCCCCAACCAGCAACAGGGGCAATTGCAGCACCAACAGGGTAACAGACACAGGGGAGGCAATGCTGACACTACTAGTAAAATCAAAAGTAGTGAACCTTTTTAACTATTAGCTGACACCAGCAGAGGAAGTACTTCTAAATAAATGTTTATCATTTGCCCCCACAGTTTACCATGAACAAATTTGAAAGTGTAATAAACTTCCTGGTGGCCTATCGTAATCTTAGCTTGAAGTCCTTCTTTCACAGAAAGTCTTTGATAGGTTTCACAGAGATGCAAAATACCCTGGAATTGGACAACAAGCCCACTTTGAATGTTGAGGAATTGAAACTATTTTGAAAGAAATCAACTTCCGCACTCACTTAGTACTGCAGTTCTGACCATTCAAGATTTATGTTACAGGGACCTGACTAAATTATTTGATTAACTACCATGCTTTAATTATCGAAATCTTTTAATGGCAGAAATAGATATTTTAAAGTCACTACAAGAAGACCATGACATTATGCTAAAGACCATGGATAAAGGTGGGAGCATATTGTAGTTCTGCTCTGGAGGAATGATTATGAAAAATAAATCTGCAGATAACTAAAGAATCATGACTTTTACCAGGAACTGCAATAAGAGACCACAAGTGATGTATAGATTAGACTGTCAACACAGCCTATAAGGAGGCACACATAGACAAGCAAATTAAAGACTTTTTAACTACAGAGTTATGATTAGGGCAACATTTTATGTGCTGAACGAGTTACATAAGCCTTTGCAGTATCCCCTTGGCAGCCCAATAGTAAGTGGCATAGGATCTTTAACTGAACCATTATCAGAATATGTGGACTACCACATAACACCCTCTGTCACTACATTTGAGGTCATATTTCAAGGACACTAAGGAGATCCTGCAAGTCCTGGAGAGCATTGACCTAGATCGATAGTTACCCTAGCTCAGGGTTTCTCAAATGGTGAGGCCAGCCTCCCAGGGGAGGCCCCAACCTGTTCCAGGGGAGGCTCAAGCAAGCCTTAAAATGTATTATATTTAAATGTCAAGTTTTGGCTGCTTTGTGTGAAAGAATGCAACAAACTAAAAGCGAATAATGGCACATGAATTTATGTACAAAATGGTTACCAGGAAAACACACTCAACAAACACTTGTTTCCTGGTATGACATGGGGGAAAGCTGAATGGAGGAAATACAATTCTTGAAAACCGTGCAAAACAAAATGCAAACTAATACAAATGAATAGGAACAAGATAACAATTGACCCATTATACTGGCTGCAGAAAAGCACAAATACAAAGGCTAAGCAGAGAGATACTAGGAGCATGACCAGGAGGGAGCAAAATGGTCCCTGAAGGTGTTTAAGAGCAGGGTAAAACTGACAAAGAAATCAGTCCAACTCATGGAGGTGTTGCAACGAGGGGTAAATAGGGACAAAACTCAGAAGTGTGGAGCGAGTAGGCTGCCCTGTGGAGTGAGTAGGCTGACCTGGGAAGGGGGGTTATAGAGAGAGAAAATAATAGCGTCAATAAAATGAAAAAAAACTCAACTACTCAAATGCATTTCATTGTATTCTTCCTGTAATGTGCAAAGTATGATAGTTGTTCTAACTATGGGGAGGCCCAAAACTATTTCTATATTAGGGGAGGCTCAAGATCTTTTCTGAGGCTTGGGGGAGGCTCACTATGATAAAGTGTGAGAACTCCTGCCCTAGATATTGTGTCTTTATGTACAAACATCCCCCATGAGAGAGCCCATGATGCTTTTGCATTTTTTCTGAATCAAAGAAACCCCAATGACAAGTCCTCCAACAGTATTTCTCCTGAAATTAGCTGATTATAGTTTAAAATACAATATATTTGTTTTTCTTGACAGCTTTGTTCTACAGGTTATAAGGACGGCCTAAGGAACAACCTTGACCCTCTCCCTGGCCAATGTGTATGTAGGATTTTGGAAAAGGCATAATGTGCAGGAAAGAGAATGTAATCCTTTCTTCAATAAATTGACCGTGTAGGGGGGTGTTTAATTGATGATGTGGTGGCAGTGTAGTGTGGGGACCTTGAGAAACTGGGTGTGTTTGTGTACTTATTGCACATTGTGAATCCACATTTGAAATTTACATACCAAGCAAATAAAAGTACAGGTTAACATTCTGAATGTCACTTTAATGAAATGAGAGGATGACTCTATAATTATGGAGGTGTTTAGAATGGAAACTAACAGCAATTCTTTGCTCCTGGTATCTAGCTGTCACCCACGCCATACTGCCATCAACATCCCCAAATGTGGTTCCTACATTTGAGAAGGAACTGCTCCCCTCAGGAGGACTGTTCTGAGAAAAAGCAAGGTGGATCTCTCAGAAAGATTTGGGAGTGGGGGTATTGTTATGTTGTTATCAGTGCCAAGGAGTTTGTAGGGAGTCAAGACAGACACAAACTCCTGTATAAGAAACATAACAGGGAAAGGAATGCCAGTATATTTAACTTTGTTAAAAGTTATTCAACACATTCAACACACGCAGGTTACTTTGAGAGAATTATTAAGGAACACTGGCATGTACTGCTGGAAGACCCGGGTCTAAGTGATATAGCTGCACAGCCCCATGTATGTTATAGGAGAGGCCATTGGCAGAATGGCAAGCAAAGGGGAGGTATTGATTATGGCGAGATGTAGAATGGAGCATTCCTGCTGCAGCTACAACTAGAACCAAATACATTCTTATACTCTCTACAAGGGGCACCTGTGACCAAATAGGATCTAGGGCATGGTAACAGCAGGGGAAGACTAGATGGGCCTACCAGTCCTTTTCTGCTGACATGTTTCTGTATTTCTGTGTCCTGCAGGAGGGCAACTACTCTGTAAGACACCCTAGTCCATAATTGCCACCAGACAAAACAGTCTATTATGTCATGAAACAAAAGTTTCCAAATGTATCATCTTTGTAAAAAGTGTTTAGTGTGCAGATATATTGCCATGGGAGATTCTTTCAGTGTTCCACACTCAGGAAAAGTCTTTATGATAAGACAACATGTGATTCCTATGGGTTAATATATTTTGCACAGTGTAGCTGCAATGCCTTCTACATAGACAAAACCTTTCAGTCTTAAAACGAGGGTAGTGTTTTAAACACGGAGAAGATGACTGCTAATATGTCTGGTCACCACTCCCTCTTTTTAAAAATGATGGGAGCCATTGTATGTTTTATTAACTATTTAATTGTTTCTTCCTTGTTTATTATGCATGGGACTAGGTACTGCTAGATAGTTTTGATGACAGCGATGGTGGATTCATGGCTTACTTCTACTTCCTTGACTATCTTTGTGAGCACCCTCAGCCAAGTATTTCTGTGTTTCTGTTTTTGGGTTCAGTACTATGGGATTTTCTGGTTTGACACTGTTGCCATTAGAACTGTGTAGGGAGGGGTTACCCGTATTTGGGGACTGGATTGTTTGGGCAAGTTATTGTTTACGAGTTCATTTTTGTGTACTGTTTTGACTTGTTTCTTCTTACTTTTGTATTGTCTACGTTGATGCTGTTTGATGTTTGTATGTTATTAGATTTTGGAAAATATAAAAAAATACATTCAAATACCAGCAAAATGAGGGCTGGTGAGCACTGTTGGGCCACTTAGAGTGGCAACCTTATTCATGCCACAATGCAGCATTCAGCTGAAGTAAACAAACCAGACTGGCACAGGCTCACCTTTCTAGCTATCAATAAGCTGTGCCCCAACCCCGGGATGGTTATTTTAACAATTTAGTAATCAGGAACTGATGGAGAACTTCTCATAATGGGGGATTTCAACATTGATTGGCTCTCCCCCACCTACTCTCTCACTAGAACCTCTGTTGAGATGCTCAATCTCTCTCAGTTGCTAAATGAACCAGCCCACTACAACCCACATTCCACCAATCATACCCTCCTTTCCTCTCACCCACACTGTATTTCTGCTGCTGGAGTCCTAACTGATGCTGTCAGTGATCGCTGCTTCATGTAATGCTTCAGGAAGATTCACCTTCCCAAATCCCACCCCCCAACTATCTCAACTACCACTCTACCTATAACATAACCCCTCCACCTCCTTCTGGCAGACCTAAACTCAGCTGACTGGTCCACTGTCTTCTGGGCCTCAGACATAAACCAAGCCCTCTCACACTTTTCCTTCATCCTGCCAGTATCTGGGACCTTAACTCCCCACTTTGCATCACTAGGATCAGGCATCGCCACCTTTCCTGGATCTCCCCCAGTATCCTATCTCTTTGCAAATCTCACGACAAAGCATGGTCACAGTTTAAATTCACTAAAGCCATCTCTGACCTTCAACACTATTGCAAGCTCAGAAATGACTGTACTAAAGCAATATGCAAAATCAAATCAGAATATTTCAGGTCTAGCCTTTCATCCTGCCCTGACCCCTCACCATTCTGGAGCACAGTCAAATCCCTTATCAACCTGTCCTGCTAAGTAACTTCCCCCTTCACTTAATCTAAACGTATCCTTAGTCTCTGACACTACGACAGTTGCCAATACTGTCAACAAATTCTTTATGTCCTGTGCTCTCCCTGACAGTCTGGTGCCTCCTTTTCCCCTCCCCTTCACACGAGTTTTGCCTCCCCTGACCACCCCATATGAAGTTTTTCATGCCCTCAGCACTCTAAACTCACACAAGTCTAGCCCAGATGGCCTCCACACTACGCTTCTGTGCCTCTGAGCCCCAGCCATAGCCACTCCCTTCTCTTACATCATCAACTTCTCCTTCCTCACCAGCACAGTCCCTCAACAATGGAAACTGGCTAACATAATTCCATTACCCAAATGAGGCAACCCCTCATCCCCAGGCAACTACTGCACTATTTCCCTGCTCCCCGGCTAAACTACAGGAATTGAAAAGAACAGGATCCAGCATAGCCAACCTCGTTAAAACAAAAAATACTAATTAAGGGAGTAGCTCTCTACCAATATAGACTCAAGTACAATCAGAAAAACAATCGGTAGAAACAGAGCCCACTCACCCAGATAGTTATCAAATTTTTCTTATCTTATTTATCTTTCCTTTCATAATATTATGTCTCAAAGGAGAATACAGTGTATGTTATAAATCGTGGCCCAGATATTCAAAAGGGTTGCGCCATGCGCAACAGGGATGCACCAGCTCAAGTCTGAAAATGTGCCATTCTGCGATATTCAGCGGGAGGCAGATGCGCCCTCCAAATCACAATGCTCAAGAACGCAATGATAATGAATGCATACACAACTGAAGGGGGAGGAACCATGCATAAATGGTGAAGTGCTATATTCAACAACATGCGCCATGCGCAATAGGGGAGCAAACAGAAGTTGCATGAGAGCGGAAATGATCCAAAATAAAAAGGAACAAGAGAGAGGTACAAGAATGCTACAGGGAAGCCACATATTGGTGAACTGCAGGCAGCCACACAGGCACACAGAAACTGGGAGCAGGACAGGGCAGGAGCAGGACAGAGCACCTGGAACCACCAGGAACAGGGAAGGTGTGGGGAGCCTGTGCCACAGTGCAGGACAAAAGGGGGAAGTGCCACACAGCACTGAGGGCACAGATAGTGGGCAGTACGGCCACAACAGGGAGGTGTTCCCAGTGCAGGGGGAGTAGCAGCAAGGACAGTGGGCGGAACAGAGAAACAGCTGCCAGGGGGTTTACACAAGCCAGGGACATGGCCAGTGCCACCATCCAGATGGAGGAAGTTATGAGGGGGGTGAGAAGGCAGGCAGCAGGGGGGCACGGCCATGGAAGGGCCCGTCAGCGGTATGCCCCCCACAGGCATTACCAAGCCCACACTAGCTTCGAGCTGTACACTGGTACTGAGATCGTGGGCGGGTACTACCTGAACCAGGCAATCCTGAGGTGGCTCTGTAAGCTGTGCAGTAATGTGATGCAGGCACCCACACGACGGAGCCATGCTCTGTCAGTGGAGACCAAAGTGACAGCTGTCATGTGCCTGCTCACCACGGGTACCTTCCAGAGACCAACAGGGGACATGACAGGCATAACCCAGCCAGCAGCATCACGCCTCCCTCACCGAATTCCTCAGCACACTGCTGCCACATGCTGAGGAGTACATCCATTTCCCTAGCACACCAGCGGAGCGCACAGCAAACATACAGGAGTTCCACAGGGTAGCACGTATGTCTGGAGTGCTTGGGGCAATAGACTGCACCCATGTGGCCATCTGCATGCCACCTGGCCCCAAAGGGGCTGCATACATGAATCGGAAGGGGTATGCAAGCATCAACTGCCAGGTGGTGTGTGATGCCAGGGGGGACATAATCAATGTCTGTGCCATGTACCCTGGGGGAGCACATGATGCCTTCATCTGGCACCAGTCCACACTGTGCCACAGGTTCAAGAGTGGGAACATCCCCACTGGCCACCTAGTGGGTGAGTATGCAAATCATGCAGAAAGACATGGAGCTTGGGAGGGGCATAGTCAGAGGTGACATGGGTATTGGCCTAGATGGCCCATGGCAGGGTGACGCTGATCACCAAACTAATGTCCACCCTCTACATACAGGTGACAGTGGATACCCACTCCGTCCCTGGCAGCTCACACCATACCAGTGGCCCGAGACCCCATCGCAGCAATGCTACAATGAGGCACATGCCACCACATGCAATGTCACCCAGCGGGTGTTTGGGATGCTGAAGGCACGTTTCCGTTGCCTGGACATGTCTGGCAGTGCCCTACAGTACAGCCCCTCAAAGGCCTGTGGGCTATTCCTGGCCTGTTGCATCCTGCACAACATGGCCAATGACTGTGGGATAGACGTACAGGTCAAAGAGGGAGAGAGCAAAGGGGACGATGAGGATGCTGGTGAAGATGGTGATGGGCAGTGCCCCCTTGGTGGAAGGGACCCCTGACTGATCCAGATGGCACAGCTGCACCGGGACACCATCACAGAGGAGCACTTCAGCCAACCCAGATAAGTCATGGGGCCATGTGCAACCACCAGTGGCAAGGGCACAACCCACAAACAAGAATGGACAAACCCCAGGGGTGCATGTCCTTAAGGGAATTGGCTGAGCATGGAACTGCACACGCCATCAGGGATGGGCAAGGTCTAACACGGCACATGGTCACGCACACACACACACACATACACACATGCACACACACACACACCCCACAAGACATGCACAAAGGGTAGGAGGCACGCCGACCCCAACCGCCACCCCTAACCAGACACACATCCACAGACCACCACGCCCAGTGCCTGTCATTGTGCGTGTGTCAGACGCTGGGCACCATTGCACAGTGGCAGATAGCGCAATGCAGGCATCATCATGCACAAGCCACAGCGGACAGCAACTGGGAGGGTGTGCAGATGGAACATGTGTGTGTGCGGGGCCGGGTACCCCACCCATGCATTGCACGTTGAACAACACAATGCACACAGGGCAGCATCAGACAGTAGCCATGATGGGAGACGGGTTAGTCACACACCACAGTGTCACGGCCACCACGGATGTGTGGGCGGCCCCGCCTAGACACACCAGCAGTGACAGGCTGACCGATGGCCTCATGGGGTGGCACTGATGGTCCCCCAGGGGTTCAGCTGTGTGAACGTGACCATGCTCATGCAGGGGTATGCAGCACGCCGAACATGCCTGCGCCAGACGTGCTCGGGATGCCAACAGCTGAACCCGGTGTCGACAAGAAGGGTGTCACATGACACTGGGAATGGGGGGTGGACATTGCACTGTGCAGTGTCTGCAATGCATGGGCAAATAACTGTGTGCCCACTGTGGACATGGCAGCTGTGATTGTGTCAGCCTGTCAATGGCAGTGGTCACATCCTCCCGCATCTGGTCCATCCCTGCCAGAAGCAGAGTGGTGTCTCTGCTGCGCCGCTCCTCTGCCTGGTGCAGAGCTGCACTGAGTGCATCCACTGCCGTCACAAGCTGCAACTGCTGATCAACTGATTCTTGGAGTATGCGGGTGTGCTCTTCTAAGAGGTCATCTGCCTGATCGGCATGCTGTCCCTCACGGTGTTCACGGCCTTGATGGGAAGCACCCCTTGAGGGTGGGAGCTGCACACCAGGGCCAGGCCTGGGCATGTCCACAGGTGATGCACTGATGCTGCCCCTGACACTGTACCCCCATGGCCATTGGCCGACTGCTGACACTGCCCCTCCAGCTGCCGCTCTCCAGGGATCAATGGTGCTGCCGCAGTGGCCGCAACAACCCCACTGTCCTGGACACACACCAGTGCTGCCCCACTGGTGCAGACAGGCATAGGCTGGGACTGTGATGTCATGCAGGCCTCCACAGTGGCACCACCCACGGACATGCCCGTGATGTCACCTGCTGTGTGGCCATCCTGTGGTCCACATGTATCACTGTCTATGAAGTGAGCTCAGTCATCATCAGTGATGGATCCGGCACCAGCCTGAGTCTCAGCATGCTGGCATCCATGGACGCTGGCATGCTGAGACACGGGCAGGGCCTCCTATGCACCTGCTCCACCAACATAAGTCCGGACGGCCAGGCGGGCCCACTGTCGCCCCGACCTTCGGATGCATGTGGAGGTGGACAGGTCCTCCTCTATGTCCATGGTATCGCCCTCAGTGGACAAGCCCACCACCGCTGACCCATGTAGATGCTCAGGAGCTGTAAGGGAACACAGCAGCATTAATGTATCTGCCCTACCCTGCCCCCCCATTGACAGACCAGGACCTACCATGCAGTGATGGGCTACCACCCATCTGGAATCCACCACCTGGAACAACCTCGATGGCACAACGCTGCATGCTGCCAGCAACCTGCTCTTCTCGTGGGTTCAGGCACTGCATGGCTGGCTGTCCCCCACCGGTCGCAGCCTGTGCTGCCCTGATGGCAGCCACCTTGTCCTTAATCCTCCACCTGTCCGTGCCCATCTTCTTTTTGCGCTGCTGCATGGACCACTGGTGGCTGCCATGCAAGTTGACAGCACATGCCACCTTTTCCCATGCAGCAGCACGGGTCTGTGGTGTTCCCTGCCATCCGCTGAGCAGCAGCTCCTGGTCGAGGAAGGCCTCAAACAGGGCATCTGTTTCTGCCTTTGTGAAGTTAGGCCTCTTCTTCCTTCCACATCTCTGTTCCTCTTCCTCCACCTCACGATCGCTCATTCTTCATCCTGTGAGAATGACAGGTGTTACCTGTGACTGTGCAGTCCCATGCATGTCCCACACACCACAGTCCACACTCCTAAACGGCATGCAACTCACCACAATAGACTGCAATAACAGACTATGGCCACTGCAGCCCAATGTCGCATTTTTATAGCGCAATGCATGCAAATGAGGCAAGGCGCAATTATAAGTGGATGTAAATGCAGTATCTGAGCCATTGAATGGCTGATTAGCTGATTTGCATATGCCGGCTGAATATCGCGCTGTTGCGCTTTGTGCAATTGTGTTGAAAGTGCTAAGGCAAGGGCGCATTTCTGTGACATGCGCAGTAGACACAGAATGGCGCATGCCCGGGGTGATGACACCGATGACTGCCACGCTGCTGACATGCTGTGCATGGGAGGCAATGCAGGACACAGCCACCATTGTGCCAGTGGCACTACTGCGCTGTTCACATATATGGCGCTCTGGCACTGGGGCGCCATAAGCGCACTGGAGCCACAGCATGGTAGGCCACTACAGGAAGTGGAACACAGGTGCCCTACCGTGCTACACGTGGTGAGTACCAATTGCGCTGTGGTGGTCCGTGTGCAAGAGACCCCTGACCCGGTGCTGACCTTTGCCCCTAGGCACCTTGTTCAGTGACAGCGCAATGGGGAATGACAGCGCAGTACCATGCAGTATCCGCACGTGGCGAACGTGCACTACAGAGCGCCATTTTGATACCAAAACTGTACAGGATGGCAAGGAGAAGGGCGCCCATCTGGAGTTAACTTGAACCGGCCAGTCTGGTACAGTTCGTGGAGCCCCATGCCACTGCCCTACTTGTGGAGGCACCCCTGGACAGGGCCAGGAGTGTGGTGTGGGAGGAGGTGGCGGCGGCCCTGGAGGAGGTCACAGGAATGGAGAGGATGGCAGAGCAGTGCAGGCACCACTATGGTGACCTGCAGTGGTGGGACCCAGACAGGCTTGCCCACCTGTGGGCACATGCCAGGAGGGGCACGGTGCCACGGCCAAGTAGGTGCCCCATCCATACACTGTTAACTTCCATATGGGTATCACGGTGGCATGTGTCCAGCACATGGGGGGGTGTCAAGTGTTGGCCGTGGTGGTGGTATTGGGGTGGGGGGAGAATGGGTATGGCTGTGTGGGATTGCACACACACGGGGTCGGGGGGACTTTGCTACCAGACTGTACTGATGTTCCTCTCTCCATGTTTGTACCCTAGACCCAGAGGAGTGCCGGCGGGTGAGGGAGATGAGGCTGCACCAAGATGACCAGCAGGCCGGGAGGGATGCTGGACCAGACAGGCGCAGGAACCAGCCTGATTATGGTGAGTGCTTTACATCCATGATTACTATTGCATGCTGTGTAACAGGGCGGGCAGTGGGGCATGGCCACCATCCATTGACACCACTGCCATGCATGCAACTTGTTACAGTCAGCACTGTCCAGTGGCACTGCATGTCTGGGAGTGCGTCAATGGTGGTCCATGCATGCACTGGGTACATGGCTGTGCCACTGCCTTTGCACTGCATAACCATGTCACTGTACAGCCACGGTGGTACTGTGCGGGATTTGGTGGGTGGGTGTGTGCAGCGGTCCACACGTCTGTGTGTGCCTGGGTAGGCAGGTCATGTGAACACAATCACTGTGGGTGGTCGCACACCATCACAGGGGCGTGTCCCATGACTGTATGCCATGCACAATGGGTGGGCTGCAGGGGATGGAGATTCACACTTATTGACTCTGCTCCCTTTTCCTAGGAGGTTGGCATTGGATCACTCTGGAGATGGCCTTGCAGGAGTTGCTGCAGCTGTCAAGGGCATCCCTTGAAATACTCCAGCAGCTAGAGAGGCATGGTGTGCAGAGGCGGAGGTCACACAGACACCACAGGACTGAAGAGTGGGGCAGACGTTAGGCCCTCAATGCCCCCAGATGATTGTTACCTCCCTGGACCCACCCTCATACCCCTTCTTCCCTCTCCCAGTTGTTCACCCCTGCCCCTTACCTGCCCCCACCTGGTTTGTGGCCCTTTCTCCCCAATCATGTATATATATATATATAGTTGTGTTTATTGGATTTTTATAATACATTTGTTTTGTTTGACAACTGTGGTGGTCTATGATTTGCAGTAGGCTACAGGTGCTCAGCTGCAGTGGTGTGCATGGTGTCAGGGTTGTTGCAGGCATAGGCATGTGCATGTGTGTCCAGAGGGGAACTGTCTATGGTGTGGGTGGGGGAATCAGTCACTGTCTGTGGTTTGTATATTGTTCTCTGTGTACTGGTTGCCTGTGCAGTGGTCCACGGAGCATGCTCTGTGTCCATGGCGCCCCTGTCAGACCATCCATGGGCTGTGCAGCTGACACCCTTGCATGTCTGTGATATGCACCATCTGCTGGCATGTCAGTTGTGGCTGTCCATGCTGGACAACCACTGTACCCAGCAAAATACCAGGTTGCCTCCTGTCACTGGTGTAGTGCCCATCTGCCTCAGGTGGCACTGTGGCCTCCACTGTTGTTGTCCCACCTCCATGCCGTCACTTGTGTCTGTTGCAGGGGATGTGCTCCACTGTCTGTCTGTCACTTGTGCTCCGGCTGCATGCTGGTGGCATACAACTTCATGGTGCCTGTGCAGGGCGTCTGGCACACCTGTGCCATGT
Source organism: Neoceratodus forsteri (assembly GCA_016271365.2). Classification (NCBI taxonomy): domain Eukaryota; kingdom Metazoa; phylum Chordata; order Ceratodontiformes; family Ceratodontidae; genus Neoceratodus; species Neoceratodus forsteri. The sequence continues at coordinate 802,695,236 of CM057449.1, read as the reverse complement.
AGGGGTGCTGGCCGTGTGTACACATGCTGGTGGGCCACACAATTGAGGCTTGGTTGACCCGCTACTGTGTCCCTGTGTTGGTGTGCCCTTGGGTATGGGTGGGTGTTTGTCCATGTACTGTGTTGCATCCTATGTGGTGCATGCTTCCATGCAACACTGTGTGTGTCTATGCTGGCTGTTGTGGCCAGTGCTGGGATGGGATGTGTCCTTGGAAGGATGTGCAGGGTGCTGTACCACTGGTGGTGGGGTCCAGGGCATGCTCTGTCGCATGCGGGGGGGTACCTCATGTGCCGATGCATGGTCGGTCTCTCATCTGTACCTCGGGGGGGATGTGCAGGGTGGCACTGTGTATGAAGTTGTTTCATTGCTGTCTGCTGCTGCCTGCTGCAGGGTGCTCATGGTGTGGCTGCCTTGCATGGCTCCATGGTGCACAAGGTTGCATTGTCATAGTGTGGGTGGTGGCATGCATAGGGTGTCCTGTACAGTTGGGTGCTACTCTTGGGCAGGGTGTATGGGGATCATGGTGCAGGGTGTGCTCTGCATTGGTGGGATGGTGTGGCATGGGGTGGTCGGCCCTCCTTGTGTGCCGATCACAGCTTGCCAGGGGGTGTGCTGGGGCACCATGCCCCGGCTGTGGGTTGGTTGCTGGTATCCATGGACCAGTGGTTATTCCTGCTCTCCACCAGTTGTGCAGTGCATGGGGTGTGGGGGGCGATGTCTTTTCAGCTGTGTGCTGCTCTGCCCATCTGTGGCATGGGTGGTGGACCCCTGCATCCTGTCCCTGCGCATCCCTGGTTGTGCTGTTGCACTGCTGCCCTGCTCCACGGGGCATCCCTGGTTGCATTATGGCACATCTGAGCTGTGCAACTGCACATCCCTGGTTGCACTATGGTGCAGGTAGCATGATATTCAGTCGAGTGCCTCAGGCACATCTTGACCTGCGCAGTTTTTGAATATCGTGCTTCTTGTGCATGGGCACAGTGGACTTTCACTTGCTCCTGCTGTTGTGCGCTTTTTGGGTGCAGTTTGAATATCCGGGCCCATATGTTTTGGATAAAGTATCCTTCATCAGTGAACATCACTGTATCTGCATCAAAACATAATAAAACATTTGAAAAAAATCCTATTAGTCTGTTACATCCCAATAATTTATAAGCCCACACAACACATAGAGATCTCACCCACCACTTATAGTCTGGTAATAACTTGCTGTGGCACAGGTATAAATATTCTTTGAATATTCACAACCTGTAAGGTCAGAATACACCACTGTTACTTATGTCCACATGATTATTTCTCCAAAATCATTTTATATAGATATTTAACACTGACTAAAATTATATTCTCAATTCATATTAAACAGTTTTTTAAGAATGCCCAAGTTCTCCACAAATATCAAATCATATCTTCAAAATACCTTATAATGAGGTAAACAATGGAGTTCCTTTATATATTTTCATTACTTCCAGAATGCCCTGTTACACATGAACAGTAAAAGAGAACATTAGATAGATAGATAGATAGATAGATAGATAGATAGATAGATAGATAGATAGATAGATAGATAGATAGACAGACAGACAGACAGACAGACAGATAGATAGATAGATAGATAGATATAGCAACTATCCATTCTCCTAAACTTCATTTTCTGTCTGTTTTAAATGCAATCATCAAAGCGTGTTCCCAGGCAAAACCTCATACCTGTTTGTATAGTAAACATCTTTTGAATTCTTTAGTTAATATCTATAAACCAAAAAAAAAGGGGAGAAAACAAAGGGCCATGACCTTCAGTCTTTTCCAAGTTGCCACTTATTTTAAATTACATGTTCATATCTCTCATTTAAAAAGGTTATACAAGTGTGAACAAGAACAGTTGGTCAAAAGTATGTTATCAACTTACTTTCCTTCTCTTTAAACAAAGTTGCCAGAGGCACTCTGTAGCCTACCACTCTTTCTTAATGGTGGTGCATACCCTGTTGCCTACACAGTTAAAATAAGGCTTGTTGCTTTGGGGAATTGGGCATGGGGCTGCACAAATGGTCACATGACCCAAGTGCTGATGACCTGTGTGTCCGACCAGCTTAACAGCACCTAGCAAAACACAACGTCTGAAGAGCTGAGTATCCCCCATTATCTACTTGTATACAAACACTCATAACTACTACTGGTCATCGGTGTTTAAGCTACCATACTTTTTCACAAGGGCTCCAAGGTAAGCCCAGGGTGTATGCACCACTATTAAGAGAGAGCCTGTTGATGTGTGGAGGGTGGTGGTGGTGGTGGGGGGGGGGTTAGGGTTGAAAACAACTAATATCACATTTCCCTACTTTAGTCTCATTAACCCTAACTGATGAATAAACAGTTTTTTTGCAAGTCATATATATATATATATATACATAGAAACTGTCGGCAGATAAGGACTGCTAGGCCCACACAGTCTGCCCATAAGCCCTATACATTGTATGTGGCCACTGACCCTATGTGATAAATGGCTTTTCATCACTCCCTCCCCTCTCAGGCTTCCCCTGTGCCTCTCTCAGGCATGCTTAAACCCATCCAATGTACTTGTCTCCACTACTTCCTGTAGCAGACTATTCCAAGTTTTGACTACCTTTTCTGTGTGAAAAAAACTTCCTCACATTACTTCTTAATCTACCCCCTTCTAATTTCATATTGTGCCCCCTTGTTCTAGTACTTTTTCTACATTGAAAAAGGTCCCCCACCTGCAACTTGTTTATGCCCTTGAGGAACTTGAAAATTTCAGTTATGTCCCCCAGCTGTCTCCTCTCCTCCAGTGAGTACATATTAAGGACCCTTAGTCTCTCCTCATATGTTTTGTGGTGCAAGCCCTTTACCATCTTTGTTGCCCTTCTCAGGATAGTTTCCACCTTATCTATGTACTTGTGCAGGTGTGGCCTCTAGAACTGCATGCAGTACTCCAGGTGAGGCCTTACCAATGTTTTATACAATGGCATCACCACCTCCCACATCCTGCTTGTGATACCCCTGAATATGCACCCCAGCATGCCACTGGCCATCCCTGCTGCTTTTGTGCACTGCTTTCATACCTTAAGGTCATCAGAGATGATAACCCCTAGGTACCTTTCCTCTTTGGTGACAGTCAGCCCCCCCTCCAACCTGTAGCTCTCCCCAGGGTCCCTTCTAATAAGGTGCATTATTTTGCACTTCTTTGCATTGAACCTCAGTTGCCACATCTCCGACCATCTTTCAAGCTTCTCCAGATCCCTCTTTATTTTCTGCACCCCTTCTGGAGTATCCACCCTGTTGCAAATCTTGGTGTCATCTGCAAACAGGCATACCTTTCCTTCCAGCCTTCTGCAATGTTACTAATGAAGACATTGAACAGGACTGGTCCAAGTACATATCCCTGTGGTACTCCACTGGTCATCCCCCTCTCTTAGATTGTACCCCATTTACCACCACCCTCTGTCTCATCTCTGTTAACTACTTCCTAACCAAGTTCAACACCTTGTCTCCCATGCCCAGACTACCCCTCTTGTTAATCAGCCTTCTATGCGGGACGGTGTTGAAGGATTTGCTGAAATTTAGGTAGGTGACATCTACTGCCCCTCCCTGATTTATTTCCTTAGTCACCCAAGCAAAAAAATCTATTAGATTAATTTGACATGACCTTCCTGCTGTGAATCCATGTTGCCTCAGATCCTGAGCACCTCTGGATTTCATATGTGCCACTATCCTTTCTTTCAGTAGTGTCTCCATGATCTTTCCCACCACTGAGGTGAGGCTGACTGGCCTGAAGTTCCCCGCCTCCTCCCTACTGCCACTTTTGTGCAGTGGAACTACATGTGCCCTCTCCAGTCCTCTAGAATGACACCCGTGTTGAGTGACTCTGTGAACAGGGCTCTCAGAGGCACTGCTAGTTCTCTTTGCAGCTCATTTAGTATCCTCGGGTGAATGTCGTCTGGCCCCATGGCTTTATCCACCTTCAGCTTTGTGAGTTCTTCCAGAACTCTCTCCACTATGAATGGACTGGTGTCCACTTCTCCCCCCATTTGCCTCTGCAACCCAACTGTGGTCATTGACCTTCCCCCTCCTTAGTGAATACTGAGTAGAAGTATTTGTTCAGTATTTATGCCTTGTCCAGATCCCCCTCCTTACACTCTCTCTTCTTCCTTTTGAGCCTCACAATCCCCCCATGGTTTTACTTCTTTCACTGATGTACCTATAAAATGACTTATCCCCTTTGTTTACAGACCATCCAAAACCCTTTTCTTTCTATACGTTCACTCACCTAACAGCCTTCCTTGCTTCTCTTAGACATTCAAGGTACACCACCCTGTCCTCCTCCCTTTTGCTCCCCTCACATTTCCTGAAACTCAGCCTTTTAGCCCTGACTTTGTCCCCCACCTCTTTGGAGAACCATAGTGGTTTACTGCCTTTTTTTCCCCCTTTGGCCACTATTCTAATGCATTGGTTTGTTATCTCCACTATGGCTCCTTTCAGTTTCTCCCATTGTTCTTCCACCCCCTCTATTACCCCTCCATTCCCAAGGACTGCTTGTATACATCTACCCATTTCAGTGAAATTTTCCCTCATGAAATCTAATACTCTTGCCCTTTTGTGGCTTGAGTCCACTTCTCCATGGAGAACCACACCATGTAGTGGTCACTGGACCCCAGCTGCCCTTCCACCTGTATTTCTTCAACTCTGTTTCCATTGGTCCAGACCAGGTCCAAAACTGACTTGTCCCTGGTTGGCTCATGCACCAGCTGCCTAAGTCCAACCCACTACAGGGATTCTAGGATGGCTGCGCTTCTGGCTGAAGCAGCCAACTGGAAGGCCCAATCCACATCTGGCATATTGAAATCCCCCCAGTAGTAGGATTTTACCTTTGGCTACTATGTCGTGTATGTTCTCCACTAGTTCCCTAGCTACCTTCTCCATCTGTGCCAGAGGTCTGCAGATCACCCATGTGCATATTGCTGTTCCATTCTCTGGCTCCAGGGTGACCCACAGTACCTCAGCATCCCCTGTCTTCCCTGGATTTCTGTAGCCTTTATATCATCTCTGATATACAGGGCCACTCCCCCATCCTTTTTGCCCTCCATTTCCCTCGTGAACAGTGTATAGCCTAGTACACTGACTTCCCAGCCATGATTAGCAGAATACCACATCTTTGTTATTGCTGCTATGTTAAGGTCTGCATCTGCCAACAAGGCCTCCAGGTCTGGAACCTTATTTCTTAGGCTATGAGTATTTGTTAGCATGACCTTCCATGTTTTACTGTCTGCCCTCCCTCTGCTTAGTTTTCTGTTTCTAGCATCATCCCCCCCAGTTTCTTTTCCTATGTGTTCTCCCCCCATATCACTTGTTATACATTCTTCACCTGCCTGTCCCTCCCTGCTTGCTTTAGCTGATCTTGTAGTCAACTTATGTTCCTGAATGTTCCAAAGGGGGGGTGTTCCTAAGCCTCCTGACCCTCCTGGCTCTCCCCCCTGGCCAGTTTAAATGCTCAAAGCTGAAGCATTTAAACTTCTCCACAAAGGACCAAGGTTCCCTTCTCAGACAGATGCAGGCCATCCTCCTTATATATGCTACCATTTGCCCAGGTCAGGGCCCAGTCCCCTATGAAGCCAAAACCCTGCCTTCCACACCAATCCTTCAACCAGGAGTTAAAGGTATGGATTTGGAGTGCCCTTGCTTCCCCTGTGCCCTGGACAGGTAGCACCTCTGAGAATGAGATGGAGCATGCTATCTGTTTCAGGTTTCCCCCCAGCTTCCTGAAATCTTTCTGGAATTTGGCTAACTTCACCCTTCTCCTGGCCAGGTCATAGTTCTCCAGGTGGACAATGACATCCAGCTGCTCCCTCCTAGCTATTACTGTAGTGATCCTATCGATCCACTTTCCTTCTCTCCATGTAGTGTTTCTTGGGAGGCACTTGACCTCCTTCCCTCTTTCTTCCCTGCTAGGTGGCCCTAACTCCACTCCCAGGACAATATAATCCCCCACTAGGAAAAGCTTCACCCTCCTCTGAGATCTCCTGACTGCCTTCCCTCCAGCTCCATCCTGGAGGACCCTCCCATCCTCTCTGGTCCCATCCACATGTTCATGAGTGGGGCTTTCCTGTTCCTCCAAAACAATGTAGGAGTTACTAAGTGAGATCAGTTGGAAGACGTTCTTTTGACCCCCTTCCCTCACCCTCTCTGTGCCCACAATAGTCCAATCACTCCTCTTCCCAGACATCCTTTAAAGTATAAACTGTGGACCCAGTGGTCTCTGGGTACAAGTGGATGCTGCCTTCAGCTTGACCAAGTCTGCTCAGAAACAGAAAACCTCCTCTCTCAGCCCAGAGAGGTGCCTGCAGATATGGCAGCATTGCAGCCTCCAGAATGTTTCCTGAAGACAGCTGCTCCACAACCACTGCACTGCACCACTCCCATCATTTCTGTTTCCCCTCCTCAATCTACTGGCTGCTTAAGATGGTTATTTGTTATCTCCCAAATATTTGTGTTTTTCTTTGGTTTTTTGTTATGCTTTCTCTCTTCACCACTTCATGTATGAATGCAGGATGTTGCAAGGCCCTATGGGACCCACCCTATAAATGTTGGTTGAGCCCTGGGGTGGGTGGGTAGTGGGGTGGGACAACACCACAGGCTGTGTCTGAAAAAAATCAGCAAATGAGTCCTCTGGCAGTGGCTCCTCACTCCACTCACCCTGGTCCAGACATAGCCAATTATAAACACACAGTCATAAACATATCAGCTAGAATCCCTCAATCCTGCTCAAACTAAATGGAAAAGCACACTGAAATGGCAGTTAAGAAAAGACCTCAAATTCAATTTCAAACACACTGTCACAAACTCACCAGCTAGAATCCCTCTTTACAAGACACTGGTTAGGCCCCATCTGGAGTACTGCATGCAGTACTGGAGGCTGCACCTGCACAAGGACGTTAACAAAATGGAGGCAGTCCTGAGAAGAGTAACCAAAATGGTGCAGGCACTGCATCAGAAAACATATGAGGACAGATTAATGGAGCTCAATATGTATACCCTAGAGCAAAGGAGGGAGAGAGGTGATATGATTAAAACATGCAAACATCTTAAGGGCATTGACAAGGTGAAAGAGTCTAACATGTTTCAATATTAGAAAAACAGCAGGACAAGAGGACATAGCATGAGATTGGGGGAGACTAATTAAGGGATAATGTGAGGAAATTCTTTTTCACAGAAAGGGTCATGGATGCACGGAACTGCCTACCTCAGAAAGTGGTGTATATGACTACAGTGCAGAGCTTCAAACAGGCATGGGATAGGCATAAGGGAGCAATACAGATGAGTATGAATAGATAGGCCATTGACAGAGTAAAGGCCTGTGGCACATTCATAAGGGAGAAAAAATGGACAGACTGGATCGGCCTTGCAGTCCATATCTGTCATCATCTTCTATGTTTCTATGTTTCAATCCTGGCCAAGCTAAATGAAGAAGCACACTGAAATGGCAGTTAAGACCTCACATTCAGACTACACTAATCCCTGTAATGTGATGCCTGTACTTAAGTTCAGACACAGCCAATTGCAAATACACAATCACAGACCTGTCAGCTAGACTCCCTCAGTAGTGCCCAAACTAAATGAAAAGCACACTGAAATAACAGTTAAGAAAAGACTTTAAATTCAATTCCAAACACACAGTCACAAACTCACCAGCTAGAATCCTTCAATCCTACCCAAGCTAAATGAAGAACACTGAAATCACAGTTAAGACCTCACATTCAAACTACACTAATCCCTGTAATATGATGCATGCGCTTAAAGTTCAGACACAGCCAATTACAAACACACAGTCACAAATTTATCAGCTAGAATCCCTCAATCCTGTCCAAAATAAATGGAAAAGCACACTGAAATGGTAGTTAAGAAAATACCTCAAATTCAATTTCAAACACACAGTCGCAAACTCACCAGCTAGAATGCCTCAATCCTGCCCAAGGTAAATGAAGAAACACACACAACAGGAGTGTGTCTAAAAATGACAAAATAAAAAAAGATATCTTCGCTTGTGACATCAGTAACAGCAACATATCAAAAATGTGTTGTTGTTACTCTTGTCACAGTGGATATTTTTAAAGTTACTGTCATCACAGTGGAATCCTGTACCATTTAGAGAGCAGCTTTCACAATGATGATGGCATCACAAAGCCTAGTGCAGCACTGAAGCCAGCTCATAAAACCAGAGGAAAACAGCAACATTTTCAAACAGCAGATTTTAAATCTATAACTTGCAAACTACTGTTGTATATATTGAATATACAATAGCCTGACTCAAAATAGTCAATTTTGTTATCACTTGTGAGTGGGCAGGACTTTCATAACTCACATGTGGCTCTGCTACTAATGGGTTATGGTCCTGCTCTCTCACACTTGAAGATAAATTGTATATTTTGAGTCAGCCTATTGCATGTACCCTATATACTATTTTCCAAACTTAATTCTGGAACATTATTTATTAATTGTATTCCTATTGAAACAACATATGATAGTATCTCAGTTAAGACAAGGCATTTAGGAAAGCAACTTTACTATTACCCTGCTACCAAAATCATTTAATGGATATATATGAAAAAGGAAATAAAAATAATCGTATCTCTCAATATTTATTATAGATTGATGCCTGGATTTTCAAGGACCTATGTCCTTTTTTTTTCCACAGTTCTGCATTTGTGATATAACTGATACACAACAAAAAAGGTGACTAACTTTATGTCCCAATTACTGCAATTTGTGCCAAAATGATGCATTCATCAAAATGTTGATGCATGTGTAATATTTTATGTAAAGTGTCAAATATGTTCTAAATGCAACTGAATTTTTGACAATAGGGAACAGACATGCAGTTGCATTTAAATTGACTTAGAAAACACAAGATGCATGTGTTGCATCCAAATGTTTGAAAATCCAGGCCATGGTTCATTATTTAGGGTACCGTTTAATTAAGATAGGACTGCAGGAAAAGGGGGAGGGATGAAAATAAAGCTGAAGTAGATTGTGATTCCTTATTGTCCCGAGATGGGCCAGAAGTTCTAAGTTTGGAGAAAATTCCTGTGAGCATGTTAATATTGGATTCCAAATTATTGGTACAGTCTATTGTATGATATGTGCAGCCTCTCAAATTACAAAATTCCTACATTTTTCATCCTCACTATATCTTTTGTCAAGTCTACAATTTCTAGTGAAACAGTTTTAATAATGTTAATTTATTCAAAAAAATGTTATGGGTTACTTCTGTGGGACCCATGTCTTGACAAGAACTACCATCCACTCTTTTTGGAGCACTCTTCCAGTGGTCTGAGACAGCTGCTACACTTTTGTGATTGGTTGACTGATTTTCAAGAAGAGGGTTTTAAATTTTGTAAAGAGCTGGGTACATTAAGAAAAGGAAGGAGATTCAGAGCTGGTTCATAAATCAGAGGGACAGGGTCTCCCCTGTCATTTTGAGATCCCTCTCTCTATTTGTAACTCAACTGTGAAAGGAGTGCAAAGTGGCCAAACCATCCTGGTGAAGGCAATACTGTTAAATGCCAGGTCAGTACTTAATACAACTATGATCCTGTGTGATTTGTTTGATTCAAAGAAGGCCAACCTGAATTTTCATCATGGAGACCTGGTTGAATAAAATGTTGGTTCAATATTATCAGGACTGGTTCCTTCAGGATACTCCATGATTCATTGCCCTTGCACTAGACGTGTGGACGGTGGCATAGCTGTCATCTCGGGACCACGTACACAATGTGTCAGAGTTCCCTTGGAGTTGTATAACTCATTTGAAGTGGTGGCCTTCAATTGTGTGGGGTTCCTGGATTATAAATTTTTGTTGGTTTATTGCCCACCATGTGGGAAGAGTGATTTGCTTGGGACTTCTTTGAGTTGCTGTCATCTCTGGTCTTGTAGTCACTGACACTTATTAATCTGGGAGACTTAAATGCCTGGGCACACTGCTCCTCATCCTCATTTGTGGGAGATGTCCTTAACTTAATGAAATCATTGGATTTCCATCAGCATGTTAAGGGCATCCGCCCATGTGTTAGGCCACACTCTTGACTTGAGTTTTACCACACTGACTTGGGAATATCCAAAGTATCTGTTGAACCAGCTGTTTGGTCTGACCATTCTGTTCTGTGGTTTGATTTGATGAGTGAGACAATCACTACTCCCTCCTCTACAGAGATGATCCACTGGTGTAGTTGGTGGAGAATTGAGCCTGATGTGTTTTGGGATCATGTGGACATGTCAGAGATTTTGGTCACCTCCTCTAGGTGTTGCAATGTAGCTGTTCAGGTGTATAATTCAGCCATTCTTGCTGCAGCTGACTTCCTGGTGCCAGTCCACCTCCCCCCATATCCTGGATGTTGCCACTTTCCTTGGTATAATCATGAGCTGATGGGACTGAAAAGGAGTGGACAGCGGCTAGAGAAGCATTGGAAAAGATCTGACCTGCTGTCCATCAAACCTATCCTGATTATTCATTATCAGAGATATCAAGAGGCAATGATTACTGTGAGGAAACAGTTTTATTCCTCCCTCATTGCAGCTGGGAAAAACAGACCCACAACTCTCTTCAGGCAGGTGGATAAGAGTATTAATCCAGACTGCTTTGGTTCGCCATCAGAGTCAAGTTCTGTGGAGAGATGTGAGCAGCTCTGTGACTTTTTCACAGCAAAGATTGTGGCTATAAGGCAGAATATCTCCTCTTCTGGTGCTGGTCATCAAGGAAGTGCTCAAAGAGCTCTGGTAACTGAAACCCAGGTGCTGTGGACAGATGTTTGTCCTACTGACTATGTGGCACTCTGCCAGGAGCTGTTGGCAGTATACCACTCCACTTGCACTTTAGACTCTGACCCTTCTTACTTGATTAAGGCAGATTGGCAGATGCAAGTGCCTGTGTTTGTAGAGATTGTGAATTCTTCTGTGAGTGAGGGAGTTTTCCCTGACTCCCTTAAAAGGCTACTGTGAAGTCCCTTCTCAAATAGTTAAGTTTAGATCCAGATAATCTTGCAAACTCCAGCCTTATCTCTAACCTATCTTTTATAGAGAAGATTATTGATAAAGTAGAGGCAACTCACCTGTTAGAACATCTGGAGAAATTTGAACTCAGTGAGCCCCTCAAATTGGGTTTATTTTCATCCCACAGCATGGCAATTGCCTAGGTCCAGGTAATGAATCATCTAATCTTGGGAAAGGATCAAGGAGCACTATTTGTTTTAGTTCTCCTTGACATGTAATCAGCATTTGACACTGTAGATCACGGAGAGTTACTGGAGCACTTGAAATGTTTCTGTGGATTGCCTGGTACTATGTTACACTGGTTCAGATCTTTCCTGAAAAATTGTCACCAGATTGTGGCATTTTGTAACTGTCAATCTGTCCCCTCATTCGTCATGTGTGACATCCTGCAGGGTTCTGTATTCTCCCCCTTGTTTTTTAGTGTATATACTTCTGCAGGGAGAAGTTATCTGAAGGTATATCTTGAGTTTTTATTGCTACGCAGATGACAATCAACTTTACCTTTCATTTAGACTCAGTCAGGGAGTTCAAATGTGTGTGGTTGAGAAGGCCATCATGTAGATTACGTATTGGATGAGTGCAAGCTGGTATTAATTCATTTCCAGCTTAACTGAGTTGCTTTTGGTTGGCCCAGACTGATGTGTGTCTGCAGTAAAGGAAAATCTTCTCCCTCCTGTTTGTGATGGTAAATTACTGCAGATCAAGGAGGAGGTTTGCAATCTGGGAGTAATATTTTACAGTAAATTGGTTTTGACATCTCATATTACTTCTGTTATTAAAAGTGGATTCAACACTTGAAAAATTAAACCAGATTGTTTCCTTTCATTGACCATGGCAATCTGCACACACTAGTTCAAGCTTTTGTGGCCTCGTGAATCAACTACTGCAATGTACACTACTACAGCCTACCATCTGCTCAGTTATGTCATCTACAGTCATTGCAGATTTCAGCTGCAAGATTGTTGACTGGTGTATCCAATTTTATTCATATTTCTCCTGCTTTGAGGGACTTGCCTTGGCCCCCAATTAGATGGCACTCTGAATTTAATGTTCTTTTCCTGGTGTATAAGACTGTAAAGGGACTGGGCCCTCTCTACATTCGTGAATTACTGTCAACCCGTCAGGAGGACTACCAGGATACCAGAGTTCTCAGTTCCGACACACAAGGGCTTTTATTAGCCCAGTATCAAGAATAAAATCTGCTGGGGATACAGCATTTTCTGCAGCTATACCAAGACTCTGAAATGTTGTCCAAAAACCATCCATTCTGCCCCCTCAGTGGAAATGTTTAAATCTCAAATTAAAGATATGGCTGTTTTGACAGGCCTTCTCAGGAGACTGATACATAGAACAGAAAAACTTTGAAACTGATGGCAGATAAGGACCAATAGGCTCACCCAGTCTGCCCATTTTCTCTACCTGCTGGAAAAACTTCACACCCTACTTGCTCACCTACTTTGTTCTCTTTCTTATTGCTAGGGTTCCCCGATGCCTATCCGTGCATTTTTGAATTCTCCTACTTAATTTGCCTCATCACCTCCACTAGGAGGCTGTTCTATGTACCCACCACCCTTTCTGTAAAGAAATACTTCCTCACATTACCCTTTATTCTACCACATTACAGCCTCATGTCATGACCCCTTGCTCTAGAATATCTCTTTTTCTGAAAGATGCTACCCTCCTGTATCTTATTTATACCCTCGAGATATTTGAAGGTCTCTACCATTTCCCCCTCTCTCTCTCTCCTCACCTCCAGGGAATACAAATTGAGATCCTCCAATCTCACCTCATATGACTTATGGTGAAGGCCCTGCACCATTTTTGTTGCCCTTTTCTAAACTGTCTCTACCCTGTCTATGTCATTATGGATATGCGGCCTCCAGAACTGGACACAGTACTCCAGATGAGGTCTCACTAATGATTTATATAGAGGCATAACCACCTCCTTAATTCTGCTGGTGATACCTCTTCCTATGCAGCCCAGTACCCCATTGGCTCTCCCCACAGTCTTGGCACATTATTTGGCCACCTTTAGGTCATTTGATATGATTACCCCAGATCCCTTTCCTGTTTGATGGCTGGCTGCCAGTATCTCCTCCCCAACAAGTAAGCCTCCCTTGGGTTCCTGTGCCCCAAATGATTGATTTTTCTCTTCGTTGCATTGAATCTTAGCTGCCACACTCTTGACCATTCCTCTAGTTTATGTAGATCACTCGTCATTCTTTCCAACCCTCCTGGAGTGTCTACCCTGTTACAGATCTTAGTGTCATCTGCAAAAATGCATCTAGCCTATCCGTAATGTCACTTATGAAGACATTAAATAGTACTGGCCCTAGAACTGATCCTTCTGGCACTCTGCTGGTCACCCTACTTTCCTTTTATTGTACTCCATTTACCACCATCCTCTGTGTTCTATCCATAAAACAATTCATCACCCAGTTTAGCACCTTGGGACCTAGTCCCAGGCTGCCTAGCTTGTTTACAATCCTCTTATGTGGAACAGTGTTGAAGGTCTTACTGAAATCCAGGTAGGCCACATCGACTGCTCCCTCCTGATCCACTTCCCTGGTCACCCAGTAAAATAAATTGATCAGATTTGTTTGACAAGACTTTCCCACTTTGAATCCCTGCTGCCTTGAATCCTGTACTCTGCTGGATTCAAGATGTTCCACAATCCTTTCTTTTAGCAGTCATTCTATTATTTTCCTCACCACTGAGGTCAGACCAAATTGTCTATAGTTTTGAGCTTCCTCCCTGCTCCCACTTCTATATAGATGGACGACATCTGCTCTCCTCCAGTCCTGTGGAACCACTCCAGTTTCCAGTGATTCATTGAAAACGGCTGCCAGTGGTGCTGCCAGCACCTTCCTAAGCTCCTTTAATATTCTAGGATTTATCTTGTCTGGTTTCATTGCCTTGTACACGTTTAGCTTTGCGAGTTCCTTTAGAGCTCTCTCTTCCATAAATGGACTGGTTTCCACCTCCCTCACTATATTGCTTATAATTGTGGTCCCTCACCTTCCTCCTCTTCTGTGAATACTAAACAAAGATATTTGCTCAGGATTGTTGCCTTTTCCAAGTCCCCTTCTGCACAGTTCCCTTCTTCCCCCTTAAAGTCTTACAATACTACCCCTTTTCTTCCTCCTTTCACTAACCAACCTATAAAAAGCCTTGTCCTCATTCTTTACAGCCTGGGATATTTTTCTGTTGTTTTCACCTTTGCACTACTGACTGCCTTCCCTGCCTCTATCTTCTTATCCAGATACACTACCCTGTCCTCATTCTGCATTTCCTTGCACTTCCTGAAAGCCAGTATTTTTTCTCTTTACTTCTCTGCCACTTCCTTTGAGAACCATAGTGATTGTCTTTGTTTCTTGCCTTTGTTTATTCACCTAACACAAAGGTTTGTTGCATCCATTATGGGACACTGTTCCTCAACCCCCAGTTCTTCCTCCTGCTAGGTCTTTCTTGAGACATACCCTAATTTGCAAAGTCCACCCTCCTGACATCCAGGACCCTCACTTTTGTGTGGCTTGACTCTGCCACTGTCCTCATACTGAACCACACTGTGTGATGATCACTGGGCCCCAGGTGTCCACTCATCTGCAACTCTGTTCTCCTTGGTGAGTACCAGGTCCAAAGTTAAATTCTCCCATGTGGGCTCTAGCACTAGCTACATGAGGCATTACCCCTTAGCTTTAGTAATATCATGGAATATATACATTTTAATGTATAATTTGAGATATATTGCTGCTTTATTTTTTTTATTTTTTATTTATTTATCAAGTCTAGGATTACAAATACCTTTGAGCTTTGGCTCTTTTACAAAGGTTCCACGTAAGAGAAATACAAATTATGGGGAACATCAAGACAGACATTACAACAATGTGGACATTGCAAACAGAGTACAGATTAATACAATTCAAGGGTAGCATTATAACAAGGCAGCCAGCGGCATTTGCCAGAGAAAATAGACAACAGATAAGAAGTGCCAGAGTCATAGGGAGAGGGAAGAGGGGAGGGGGAGAAGGAATGTCGAAAGGGTGGGGAGAGAGGGTGAAATGTGCAGCATTGGGTATACCAAGATGTGAGGGTAGTGAGGCTGCTATGATCTATTATCTGGAATTTAAGTTTACTTTTATTGTAAAGCACTTTAAGCCCTGGAAAAGAGTTATATAAATAAAGTGCCTAATATTTAAACATAGAACTTGTCAGCAGATAAGGACCGCTAGGCCAATCCAGTCTGCCCATAGGCCCTATACATTGTATGTTGCCCCTGACCCTATGTGATGAATGGCTTCTCATCACTCCCTTCCCTCTCAAGCTTCCCTTGTGCCCGTCCTAGGCATGCTTAAACCACTCCACTGTGCTTGTCCCAACTACCTTCTGTGGCAGATTATTCCAAGCACTGACTACCCTTTCTGTGTAGAACAATTTCCTCACATTACCTCTTAATCTACCCCCTTCCAATTTCATATTGTGCCCCCTTGTTCTAATACTTTTTCCACATTGGAAAAGGTCTCCCACCTAAATCTTGTTTATGCCATTGAGGTACTTGAAAGTTTCAATCATGTGCCCCCGCTGTCTCCTCTCCTCCGGTGAGTACATATTGAGGTCCTTTAGTCTCTCCTCATATGTTTTGTGGTGCACGCCCTGCACCATCTTTGTTGCCCTTCTCTGGATAGTCTCCACCTTATCAAAGTCCTTGCACTGCTGTAGCCTCCAGAACTGCATGCAGTACTCCAGGTGAGGCCTTACCAATGTTTTATGCAGTGGCATCACCATTTTCCACCTCCTGCTAGTGATGCCCCTGCTTATGCACCCCAGCATGCTGCTGGCCATCCCTGCCACTTTAGTGCACTGATTTGATACCTTAAGGTCATCAGAGATGATAACCCCAGGTACCTTTCCTCTTTGGTGACAGTCAGCTCCTCCCCCCAACCTGTAGCTCTCTGCAGGGTTCCCTCTACCCAGGTGCATTATTTTGCACTTCTTTGCATTGAACCTCAGTTGCCATATCTCCAACCATATTTCAATCTTCTCCAGGTCCCTCTTCATTTTCTGCACTCCTTCTGGAGTGTCCACCCTGTTGCAGATCTTGGTGTCAGCTGCAAACAGGCAGACTTTTCCTTCCAGCCCCACTGCAATGTCACTAATGAAGACATTGAACTGGATTGGTCCTAGTACTGATTCCTGTGTTGCCCCAATGGTCACCACCCCTCTCTAGATTGTACCCCACTTACCACCACCCTCTGTCTCCTCTCTGTTAACCAGTTCTTAACCCAGTTCACCACCTTGTCTCCCATGCCCAGACTACTCATCTTGTTAATCAGCCTTCTATGTGGGATGGTGTCAAAGGCTTTGCTGAAATCTAGGTAGGCAACATCTACTGTCCCTCCCTGATTTATTCCCCTAGTCACCCAATCAAAAAAATCTATTAGCTTCATTTGACGTGACCTTCCTGCGATGAATCCATGTTGCCTCAGATCCTGAGCACTTCTGGATTCCATATGTGCCACTATCCTTTCTTTCAGCAGTGTCTCCATGATCTTTCCCACCTCTGAGATAAGGCTGACTGGCCTGAAGTTCCCTGCTTTCTCCCTACTGTCACTTTTGTGCAGTGGGACTACATGAGCCCTCCTCCAGTCCTCTGGAATGACACCTGTGTTGAGTGACTCTGTGAACAGGGCCACCAGAGGTGCTGCTAGTTCTCTTTGCAGCTTCTTTAATATCCTCAGGTGGATGCCGTCTGGCCCCATGGCCTTATCCACCTTCAGCTTTGTGAGTTCTTCCAGAACTCTCTCCACTGTGAATGGACTGGTGTCCACTTCTTCCCCCACCAATTGTCTCTGCAACCCAACTGTGGTCCTTGACCCTCCCCCTCCTTAGTGAATACTGAGCAGAAGTATTTGTTCAGTATTTCTGCCTTGTCCAGATTCCCATCCTTACACTTTCTCTTCTACCCTTTAAGCCTCTCAATCCCCCCTGTTTTTTTCTTCTTTCACTGTTGTACCTATAAAATGCCTTATAGTGTTTGTTTGCAGACCATGATAAGCCTTCTTTTGTCTGTGCCTTCACCTTCCTAACAGCCTTCCATGCTTCCCTTATACATTCAAGGTACTCCTCTCTGTCCTCCTCCCTTTGGCTCCTGTTATATTACCTGAAACTCAGCCTTTTAGCCCTGACTTTGTCCACCTCCTCTTTGGAGAACCATAGTGGTTTCCTTCTTCTTTTCCCTTTGGCTGCTATCCTAATTATTTATTTATTTATTGAATTTTGTTGACCGGGTAGGCCCACTGGGCCCCGGAGGTCCCTTTTTCAGGGGCGACCCGGGGGTAAAAATAACATACAAGTAACAGAACAGTACAAGTTGATAGATGACATATTGTGTTACAGAGCTGGATTACATAGGGTTACAATCAGAGTAGGAAGAGTTGGAACATACAGTCAGAGAGACCTCCAGAGTAGGAAATAAAACAACATGTTGCATACACATAAACAAGAAGATCTAGGGAGAGCACGGATAACAGCTCGTTGCTAGGAGTCAGGTCACCTTCCTAAGAGGATCAGGGGTGGCGTGAGGTCAGGTCTAAGGCATTGGCAAGTACTCCTGTTGAGCAGGTGGGCTTTGAGTTTGGCCAGGCTGGGGGCCTGACCCGGCCTCCCTTACCTCCTGTGGGAGGTTGTTCCAGCTGGAAGGGCTGTGAATCACGAAGGACCTGGACCCAGCTTTAGTCCTTGTTTTAGGAACCACGAGGAGAGTTTGTCCTGAGGTGCGGAGCTCCTATGAATGGACTTGACCATGATTAGCCCTTTGAGGCTGAGGGGGGAGGAGAGGGGCCCAGGAACTTTGAAGCCAGGCAAAGAGTTGGATAGATGAGGCGGGCTTCCAGTGACAGCCACCTGAGCCTGGCCTGGGCCTCACAGTGGTGTGTTCTAGGGTGGGACATTGTGGCAAACCGAGCGATCTTGTTGTATAAGGTCTGGAGCTGGCTTAGTTCCGTAGAGGCCACACCGTGTAGAATGGAGGCTGCATAGGTGAGCTTAGGGAGTAGGACGCTGGTTGCAATGGCAACCCTGGCTACGGGGATAATCTGGTCCTTTAATCTATAGAGGATGCTGAGTTTCACATGGATGGCTTTGGTGAGTTGGTCCACGTGATTTTTTAGGGAGAAGCCCTGGTCAATGGTTAGACCGAGGTACGTCGTGTGGGTAACCACCTCGAGTTTGTCTCCCCCTCTGGACTGCAGTTGAAGGAGCATCGAACGCTCAGATGCCAGGGATCTGGGCTCAAACAGCATCATCTTGGTTTTGCTGGTGTTTAATACCATTTTGTTCAATGTGAGCCAGTCCTCCATCTGAAGGGTGTCCTCTTGGAGAGCAATCTTCAATTCCTTTACATCAGGGGAGGCTCGGTAAATGACAGCATCGTCCACATATTGGATGACGCTGCTGCTCCCACAGTGTAAGTGCAGGTCATTTATGAACAGGGTGAAGAGAAGGGGGCTGAGTATTGACCCCTGTGGTACACCCTCTTTGAGCAGTGCGGTCTGTGAAACATTGTCCCTCCACCTGACCCTCTGGGTTCGGTCAGTGAGGTAATTCTCAAACCAACCTAGTGCATGGGTGTCCAGGCCTATAGTGCTCATTTATGCAAGAGGAGATTATGATTTACCAAGTCAAAAGCTTTGGAGATCAATAAATGCAGCGCCTGTACTGGCCCCTGAATCAGTATTGCACAGGACATCCGCTAGAAATTTGGTTAGGGCAGTATCTGTCCCATGCTTGGTCTCTGAAGCCGTGCTGAGATGAGGGAGATTACCTGGTGTGTTTCCAAGTATTGTGAAGTTGGGAGTAGACTAGCTTCTCTTGTATTTTCCTTTATTGCAGACAGCAGGAAATAGGCCTATAGTTCCCTATAGGCTCAGTAGGCCCTCCTTGTGAATGGGAATCACTATGGCCTGTTTCCATGGTTCGGGACCAACCTCCAAGAAGGACCAGTTTATCAGCCAGGTTAGTGGCTCGCCAGAGCTGGGGCCCTCCTTAAGGATTCTTGGCTGGATCCCATCAGGGCCTCCAGTGCCTCTGCCTGTAGGGATTTAAGGATAAGCAGAACTTCCTTTACCTTAACCATCCACAGATGAAACTGTGGGCGGTCAAGTTCATGGGGCAGAGGCTCATATGGCTTATGCCCGTTGTCTATGTGCCCCACCTCGTATGCATCCAGATTTGTAAAGTAGTCGTTTAGGGCCTCTGCGATGCGAGGCCCCTCATCAAGTACTTGCCCGTAATACATTGGTTTATGATATCCATTATTGCTCCTTTCAGTTTCTCCCATTGTTCTTCAACCCCCTCTATTACCTGTCCCTTCTGTCCTATCCTATCATATCCTGTCCTATCCTATCCTACATCTTGCTGAGAACTACCATGCAATCTTTTTGGATCAGTAACATTTTAAAATGTGGTGTTGAACATGTGTTAAACTATATCAGTGAGATACATTTCCCAAACCCTAGAACCCTAGTTAAAATAAGAGAAATTTAGTTTGTTGATCAAACTAAACCTAGAATTAACATGAGAATGAAAAAAATCAGCCTTCAGTTTTATAACCTTTAACAGCTCTCATATTTAGTTAACTCCAGGTGTTTATAAAAATGTAAAATTTTAGTCTTACAATAGACATCAGCAAATTATAGAATTTTTGCTGAATCGAAGTCAAGGAAGAAGAATCAGAGCCAGAGATCACAATGGTTTAAATTGTAAGGAATTCAAAGTTCACAAAAGATTGTCATATAAACTCAAAGACTCAGCTGAAGTCTGGATATCCTAAAGAAACAAAAATAATTTAGAAACATCGACAGGAAGGATAAACATGATTATACAATGGCAAAAAAACTTTCTGGACTTTGATTGGTCTGTGTGTGCTTGTTATAGTGAGATTATCTGAGATCAACCTCACAGCATTGACTGCAAACATACAGATGAGTGGCTGCCTGCCTGCCAGACTGGATAACAAGCCACAGCCTCTCTTACCAAAAGAATTTAACAGCTTGCAATTAAAGTACAGAAGCACAAGCTTTGTTTTATATAAAAAACCTTACTTACTTATATTGGGGGGGGCAACAATTTTGGTCATGGCTAAAACATTTTATAGTTAGGCAGAAAACAAGTGTAAGAATATCTCCTTTATAATGTGGGGACATCTCTTTTATAGTATAAGTTTTGCAGTTTTATTTTTTATGAGGAAACACACCACATATGAATGCACTGCATCATGGGTATGTAAATACCTTATTGCCTGGTATTGCATAACACACTACAGTGATACCAGACAATGTATTATTGTATACCCATGATGCAGTGCTTTCTCACGGGGAGTGTTTTCTCAAAAAAATTAAATAAAACTGTACAACTGATACTATAAAATATATGTCCCTACACATAAAAAGGGATGTTCCAACATTTGTTCTCTGCCTAATAGTCATCTGCATGTGCTCATTTGTGTCCCCAAAATATTAATAAATAAGAGTCACTGTATAATAGCAATAATGCACACCAGAGTGTGGGCTGTGCTGGAATAAATTCACTTTTGGGGTGTTGGATGTACCTAGTCTAGTGCCTGACCAACCCAGGTGGGAGGTTATCACAGCACAACCCACACCCTGTTGTGCATTATTGCCTAAGTATAAGGTACTATCTCTTAATCAGAAATGCTTATTAAGGAAATCAGGGGTTTCCTTAGCATATACTGCTCTTCTGCACTTGGAATTATATGTGCATGAGTATCTCAAAAATGTCTAACTACCTGCTTGAATACTTAATTACACTATCTAATTATATCTAAAAACTGACCTATAGACCCCCCACCACATTCTTGATGCATTATGTCAAAAGCAGGTCCTTAATTCAAAAGGAAAAACACTGTGGTGGTGGGGAGTGGGTTGCAAAGCAAAGACTAAAAATACAAAAAGTTATCCAAGCAATGTACCAAATACAACAAACCCCCAGTTAAAAACAGGAAAAGATATAATACTAATGTGCTAATAACCATGAGTAAAATAATTTTACAGAATAATTGGTAGAGCAAAGATGAATTAGTCTGGGGATAAATGTAAAAAGATGAAAGTTAAGCTTCCTTTTTGGCAAGCTAATATAGTTCATAGGAATTTATAAGAGTGATGGATAGTATGAAAATAAATCAGTTCAGATGATGTGATTAATCAGATGAAGTGATTCCAGAGTTTCAAGTTTTCAAAATTCAGAGCACAGCATAGCTCTACAACAATATTCTTTAATTGGAATCAGAGCACACAAATAGGGAACAGGAATGCCTCTGAGGTACTATATGTGAATTTTCTCAGACAGGCTGAATCAGCTTAGACCACCAAAATCCTTGACCCTCCAAAGCTTCAGAGGGCAAAGCACTTAAGTGCAAACAACATCTGAAGCCAGTCCACTCTAAAGCATGTGCTCTCTGACCTCTTTTTTGCTTTCTCTTCTTTCTTCCCAGCTCACAATACATAGGGGTCTTCTGTCTCTCTGGACTCTCACTTTATACTTCTCATTGTCTAGGGTGGGGAGGGATAACATGCAAATTGCCCGTAGTAGCAGTTTATAAAGCTATATAGCACACAACATAATGTACAAAATGCTCAGGTTTATTTCAGTTTAATAAGGTAATGATGGCATACTTTTTAGGTAAATAATAAGCCCAGCAGCTGCAGAGAACTGTATGTTCATGGCTTCACAACCATCCTCTTGGAACTTCACAGTCACAGCTTGTTAGTCATTTGGCAGACATTTGCCAAAGTCATCCCCTGTTTGTGTTACTCTGAGTTGTGGTTACTCTCAGAGCCTGAGCAGTGGGCATCAAGCGGTTGACAGCTGGCAACCTGCTGTAGGGAAGTAACACTGGAGCAACAGGCAGGAGATCAGGCAGCACTGAACCGTTTCAAGCAGCAAACAAAAGTGAAAAACAGAGTTATGTTAGCCAAAGCGCCACAGAAAGTGTGACAAGTACTGAGTAAACAAGAAAGAATCAGACATTTTCAGTACTACTCACAGTGACAATACAAGGGATTGGGCTCACCCAAGGATTTCCATTTCCCTTACATAGTGTTGAAGTGATCCATCCAGAAATGCAAATGCAAGCCCTCTTCCTATTTGTCTTATATGAACAATATAACAACAGCTACCACAGTCAACTGCAAGTGCACATTCACAATAACCAGTTAACCTTGAACCACAGTTTAATGCTCTATGCCCCCAAATTATGAATTGGTAGCAGCACCACACACTGCTCAGTGCTGCTTATCAGTTACAGTGTGTGGAAGGTGACACTGAACCTGGATCTGACATAGTTTTGGACATTACTGTTTAGTGTTGTGCAAAACTGAAATATTTTGCTTGGTGAAATATTTTGCGTGATTCCTCAAGTATGCAAAATTCTTTCTCAGAGGTGAAATAAAATTTTACCTGGTTTTCCAATCTGGCATATCTGGCATAATGGTGAAATTTCAAGTAAAATACTTTGGTTGGCCAATTTCACCCATTAATGTTTATAATGTCACCTTGCGTCACATTTTCACTGGTGTAACTTTTCATTTTGCCTGTGAAATTTTGCTCCAAAAGTGAAATTTGCAATGGGTTGTGGGTAAATAGGTCAAATGTCACCTGCAACTTGTTTACAGCTCATTCTCCTGCATGTTGAGTAAGACGGCAGTCTGTTGTGTTGCATCAGAGCCAATAAAGCCTTTTAAAACCCTCTTTAAAACCTATTTTTGAGAGCTAATTGCTCTCAAAATACAATTTTTTCTTAGTGCTGCTAAAGAACATTTTCTAAGTTTGTAGATGTTTGCATAATACTTAGTTTAATTAGTTTTGCTTGTCTGTGTCTTTGAAGGAGTTGAGTAGGGTAAGGTAGGAGTGTAAACCAGTGTAGACTATTTCTAACCTTTTACAAAAAGATTACTCACAAATTGTGAGTTCTTTTTTACTGTTATTTCTTATTAATTGTTTTATATTCAGACATTTTTTTTTTCTCTGAAAAGTTACTCCGTCCTGTCTGAGAGTTCCTGCCACTGTTAGCGTGTATTATATATACCATTCTTCTTCTTCAAGTTGTGATTGTGAATTCTAAAGTTTTAAACAGACAGAGCTGATCAGTTATTTATTTATTTTTTTGGTATGTGGTTAGTTCTATTTGCTGGAGTCTTAACTTGTGTCAATTAAACTGTGAAAATCAACAGTTATATTTTTTTTGTGTGGAAACTTAAATACTTTTACATAATCACTTGAACGTGTCCATTTACAGTTTCACAGCTTTGTTGAATTGTTCCCCTGATTTTGTTGCTGGAGCTTGCCTCTGCACATTGTGTGGTGTTCCTCTTTTAGTTGACTTACCTTTTTTCTGTAATAGCATTATTTGTTTAACACCTGACGTGCACAGTATAAAAAAACTATATATTAATATAGCAGTTTTCAAGAGATTGCTTGCTGATCCCTTCCATCCAGACCACTACTATATTGTGGTACTCACCTTTGTCAATATTTTATGGTGTCTCTGCTCTTATATAATAAAAAAAATGTAGTATTAACTAAATAATAACACATTACAGTACTTTAGTTGTCCAGACACTAGTGATCTGTATTTATAGTCGGCGACTTGTGCTCTTTTTCCTTACGTGTGAGCTGCTTTCATTTTCTTTTTGGGGATAGAAAACAGTTTACTTTTTGTTTTTACTAGAATAGGCTACCTACCATATATGGTATTAGTTGTACTCTAAGTGCTTCTACCTGTCCTGATTGTGTTTGACTTGTAAGGAAGCCAGTACTGTAAGTGTTACTAGTGAGGTGTTATTCACACAGTTAGTAACACATGCCTTCTTGATATACTCCCAGAGAAACGCAACACTTTGAAGCAGCAGCCAGCCAAAACCCCTGCTAAGAGACAGCCCAGAACAGGGGGGAAACATTGCAGGGAGGATAAGGGTGCTAAGAAGTCTGCTGAAAAAAGTACAACTTCAGTTTCAGGTCCCACTCCCCATAGCAGTGAAAGCACACATATGTCTGCATCAGTGTCTTCTGCTGTGGGCTCTGGTGGTGAGGCAGGTACCAGCAAAACAGTGGTTGGCAGTACTGGAATACCTGTGCCTTACCTTTTTAAGGCTTAAACTGTTGCATCCATGCTAGTGGTGGATGATGACAGTGAGAAGAAGGGAAGCACTGATGCCAGCACAGGAACAGTGGTCCAGGAGGAGCGTGATAAGTCTTTTGGTGTGACTGTCCCTGTTCCTGCAGGAGTTGGTGATCATAGCGTTCAACCAGAGTCTGATATTCCTCGAGATAGGGATAGTCAGCCCCATGAGATGGTTGTAGAGAAAGAAAAAGGTGCTGTGCTGCAAGAAGACAGTAATAGGGAGGAGGAGGATGACATGGACATCATCGCTATTGGTTGTGATGATGATGACTGGGATGATCCCACATGGGAGCCTGAGTTAAAAAATGTCAAGGTTGATGTAGGCCATTTACATGCACAGCTCATGGGTCAGTCTGTCAACATGCCTATTAGCAAATCTCCAAGCAGTCAAGTCACCCCCCCTCCCAATAGTACTCTTATGGAAGTGATGAGAGCAGCCAAAAAAAACATGCACTTCCACACCTGTTTCTGAACTATCCCAGTCCCAGAAGCATCTGAACTCCAGTGGTCAAAAGTCCCTAGTTTGGGACTTTTATGTGTTTGTTCCTGCTGATGAGACCATAGTGATATGTCAACTTTGTCAAGCATGTGTTAGTCGGAGAAAAAGGGAAGCCACATAGGCACCAGTGGCCAACACACCCACCGGAAAAACAAGCACCCGCTGAGATGGCAGCAACAGCAGAAAGATGCCAGAGCTGTTGGTGGCATCCCCCTCAGCAAGTTAAATGTAGTAGAACAAGAAGAGAAGGAGGAGGGGGGCAGAGTTGGTTGGTGGTGGAGGAAGTGGTTGAGCAATCCTTTGCTCTCTCGAGTAGTGGACATAGAAGTGGAGGTGCCAGTCCCAGTCTCTTGAGTCAGAAAAGTATACCACCACACCCACAAGCAACCATAATAACTGATTTCATACAGTCTACATAGCCCCAGAAGTCAAGTGTTACCCTAAAAGAACATCATTGCTGCCACAAGTACAGTGTTCTGGTCAAACAGCCCCAAAGAAGCAGCCCACTCTGAAGACCATCCTTGAGTGGCAGACAAAGTACCCCCCCAATCATGTTGCTGCATGAGTGTTAAATGCTGCCACTGCTGAAATGCTGGCCATTGATCTGTTGCCATTCTTGTTTGTGGAGAATGCTGGTTTCCTCAGGTTGGTGGCCCATGCCTGTCCCAAATGGCAGGTTTCATTGCAAACATATTTTACTAAGTGTGCCATGCCAAAGCTGAACACTAGAGTGGTTGATTCCATTAGACATGCATTGAAGCATACTGCATCACAATATATCCATCTTAGCAAGGATATATGGACCAGGGGAATAACAGCAGCAAGCTTGCATCTATGCATAACAACCCACTCGGCACAGTTGCCTGGGGTGGTACTTGATTTTGGGCACGGCAAAACCTGCATAAAGCAAAATTGTGGTGGTAGCAACACACCTGGTATTCGGCATCATACCACCCTGAGTATGAAAAGTGTTACTGGTTCTCACATGTCTGAGCAAATGCTTAATGTTCTGCTGTCAGAGATTGATGGTTGGCTACACACACAGTCACTCATAGCAGGATTCATTGCAAGTGATAATGGCTCCAATACAATGAAGTCCATTAGCGATGGTGGTTTTTCAGGGTGCCCTGCCTGGCGCACTGCCTAAATCTTCTTGTTCAGCAGTTTCTCAGCTATGCAGACATTAAGGAAACAGTTACTGTCACCCATCGCATCTGTATCCACTTTGCCTGTTCTGCAAAGGCCCGTGACCATCTACATCAGCTACAGCGCAATAACCATCTGCCTCAGCACCAGATGAAGTTTGATGTTGTGACCAGGTGGAACTCCATACTGTACATGCTTGACCAGCTGTATGAATAGTATAAGGCTGTGTCAGAAAACCTGCTGGTGCACACCACCCATGACAGTGCTGGAGTGTCCATCACTTTAACAGCAGAGCACTGGTGCCAAATAGATGGGCGAATATGCATTCTCCATCCATTCCAGCATGCTACACAGGGAGTGAGTGGGAACACTGCTTGTCTAAGTCAATCCATACCCCTCATACGTGTGCTGAGGCAGACACTAGTTAATGTGCTACACCAGATGGAGGCAAATGGGGATCATGGCTGTTGTGATCTAATGGATCACATGCTGCTCATGCTGGACACTAACACCCATGTATTTGGCATTTTACAGTTGGCTGACTTTGCAGACACCACCGTGCTGTATCCACGCTACAAATGTGGCCTGCCTTCTATAATTGAAGGAGGCCATCAGCGAGTACAAAAGTTGACAGAGAACCTCATTAGAATGGTATATGCTGCAGACATGAAAAAGGCATCCACTACGGTGAAAGAGAGCATTGCTACAACCACCAGTGGCTCACAGGAAACCCAATCAGAGAAAATGGGCAATGCAGAGCAGAAAACAACAAGCAATCCCATTTTGGATGTTCTCTTTCAGGTGGAAGTGGAAGATATGGAGGAAAAGGAGGAGGAGGAGACAAATAAGGCAGCTGGACTCAGAGCAGCAGAATGAATGGTGGAGGCTTACATGGGGACCCAAAACACCTTGCCATTACTGACAATCCACTGCTGTACTGAAGCAGCAAAATGACTGACTGACCAGCACTAACATCAGTTGCTGTGAAATACCTGAGCTGCCCACCATCCAGTGTCAATGTGGAACTAGGGTTTATTGTGACTAGGGCCATTGTGAGTGACCGTAGGACCAATTTGTCACTCAAGAATGTGTCCATACTAACATTCATCAAAATGAATGAAAGGCACATTCCACACAACACACTGATGTCAGTGGTGTTGCCACAGGAACTGTGTCTCTATGATGAGGATGATGACAATCCCTTGACTAAGGCATCCACCAGCAGTGAGGTGGGTGAAGCAGCAATGGTGAGAGAATTCCCACCTGGTGAGAGCTCCAGTCTTGAAGACTATCAGGGGTGTTTCTTGAATGATGTGGATGTGGAAAAAGGCTGAGTTTACTCGAAGACCACCACCCCACCACCACCATTTTCAGCTCAGCATAGTATTATTATTTATTTTTAGCTGTGTACCATTGGATTGGTTATCATAAAGTGTTATCTGCTGCAGTGTGAATCAGTTTCATTTGGTCACCCTTTGCCATAACCCCTTGTTTGGTCCCCACCAGTCCCCCAGCCTATATGAAACAGCAGCAATGAAATTACCATAACCATAACAATTTTGCATGATTACAGTTATAATGTTTTGCTGCCAAAAATATCAAGTTGCACATTTTAGGGGAGTGGTTAGGACCCGATGGCAAAGGCAGCTTAGGACTTTTGCTCTGCCCCAGCCTGGCACATAATTACACTCAATCCACCGCAATACCAGACTGAATTACCTTTGCAACAACTGTAAAATCCCTCCCTACCTCTACCGCTATCATTCTGATGTTTTTTGTTGGGTGAGCCATGCTCTATATGCAGTTTCACAGTGTGGATACTTAAGTGCCGCATAGTCGGGGTAGGCCACATAAGCCTGAGCATAGGGGTCTTAGCTTGCCTGCTGATACATCTGCCGCTACCTTTGTGGCCGAATACAGCCTGGCGGGCACAATCTCTGTTAGCCGTAGGTATCTTAAAGTTGAGTGTAAGCTGCCTACCCATTGCACCTACAAATGATCATAGCACTGGTGGGGGTGATGGATGCCTCTACGAATAACATGCAAGGGCCTTGTTTGCAAGATACTCAACCGTGCCCAGACCAGGCCAAGCTGGGGTATGCTCTCTCACACATCACAAAAATGCAAAAAGCCCAATTGACTAGGGTGGATAATATTGGGGCATCCCTGGCGGGGAATGTGGCAGATGTACGCAGGTTGGAGGACAAACAAAATGTTTTGGAACAGAGAACGGAGGAGCTCGAGAGGCAGCACATCACAATATTGCGGCATCTTAGGGAGCATGAAGCAAAGCTCTCCAGACTTTGGTACAGGACTGAAGACCAGGAGAATAGGAGTCGGAGGAACAATATCAGAATCCTGGGGGTCCTGGAAGGGGCTGAAGGCCCAAACATGGAATGTTTCCTTAATGACTGGCTACCTCAGCTGTTAGGGGAAAGGTGGAGAGAACCGATCGGTGTGGAAAGAGCCCATTGGGTGACTGGCAGACTGGATGGTTCTAATGCCCCCAGAACAATAATAGCATACCTACTGAAGTAGTCAGTGAAGGAGAGACTGCTCCAGGCTGCCAGAGACATGGGAGAGCTTACATGGATGGGTTCTACCATTTCACTTTATCGGGATTTCTCTCAGGAGGTAGCTGCTATAAGGAGAGCATCTGGATCCCTTAAGAAAATCTTTCTGGCAAACTCTTATCAATACCACTTTAAAAAACTCACTGCATTGCCTATCTCCAAAGATGGCAAGGCTTTCCTAGCAGATTTCCAAGAGAAGCTGAAACATGGCTCAACAACCACTGGACAGGCCTCATATCCCAGACTACATCTCCCAGATGCCTTTGGGTCCCGGGGATCGTACTGGTAAGGGAACAGAAAAGAAGGACAGACGGTTTCTGGGGGAGGACAAACACAGCTGTACTGGCACTGCTGCAAAAACACTCCCCATTCCTCCCTCACAAGACTTCCAACAGTCTGGAAACTAGGAAAATCGGCCTGTTGATAGCCTTTTATTTACTGCCAGGCAGTCCTCTGCAGAATTGGAGACAGCAGGGAGGCAGGAACGGTCCAAGTATCCTACTGCCAACCGACCGGCAATGCCAGCATTCCTGAAGCCCAGGCCATTTCACTGCTGGTAAACATTCAGCCCCTTCCCTCCCACCAAGCTTCCATGGGCAGAAATGGTATCACAAGCAAAATTGGAGAATCATGACTCGCAAGATTCTGAGACCTGTGAGCCTATGAATGGCATCACTCCGCTGGATTGGGCCACTACAGTGGAAGAGGACGAGGAAGAACTGGCAACGGTGGCTGGCCTACTCAAACTGGGGACCAAATCATTTGCAGAAGCCCTGGCCGCTCCACCGCGGCCTAGCAGAGCTGAAGGAAGCCACCCGGAAGACCCTGGAGCATCTGGGAAAAATGGATGATTTGCAGGACATTTGAAACCTGGCTAAGACTCTTTCTATTTTAATGTAGTGTCTGTTAAAATTGTTCTCCCTATGTTTGGAGTGCTACCAGCTAATACTGGGTGGCACATGGGAAGGACTAGTCCTGCTGTCATGCCCGCCCCCCCCTTCAGGGTATCCCCTCCTTATCGGCTCCCCAGTATGACCCCGCCAGCTGACTGAGGTTGCATACCTAATTGGAACAGGGGGTTGCAAACCCCCCCTCCAGCTCAGACGGCCCCTAGCTCCATCAAATGATCCCCTTGCAGGAGCGGTTGGATACTCTTCCCTCTTCTTTTTTCTCCTTATGCATATTATTACACCTGTGACTTTGTCTGGGGGTACCTACTTGGTTAGCAACCGAAAATAGAGGTACTTGACAACCAAGCAGAATGATATGTACCTCTCACCCTCCTCCATTCTTCCATACCTACTACTTAGTGTTATTAGGCGGCATATAGAGGTTCCCTCCCTCTTTTTTCACTTAGCATGAGGAGGGCCCCCCCCCCTCACTTTTTCCTTCCAGTTGTTACTAGTTTTATACATTGTCTATCGGCTTGTTGCCGTTAGGACTACCTGGATCCTCTGGACCTTGTTTCATGTTGGTTTATGAGGCCAGGTTGGGACAGGTCACCTATGCTTGTTGAGACCTTCTCCTATTATTCCCCAACCTCTCTTGCAAGGGGATATTCTCTCAGGAATGGATAAAGGCCACATCACCTTGGCCATTTTCATCGATTTGGTCAAAGCTTTTGATACCGTCTCCCACACACTCCTAATAGACAAACTAAGTGCTGCCAGCCTCTCCAACCATGCCACTAACTGGTTTCAGGCTTACTTGTGTGGCAGACACCAAGCGGTGAAAATTGGCCCCCACATATCTGCCCCCCTCCCTATCTCAACGGGAGTCCCACAAGGATCAGTCCTGGGCCCAATCCTTTTCTCAGTATTCCTAAATGATCTCCCACTAGCCTGCTTCCACTCAGCCATTCAAATGTACGCGGACGATACCGTGCTATACACCACTGGCCCCTCCGCTGAAGCAGTGCATGACCAACTACAACAGGATTTCAATGCTGTACAACACTGGCTCAGAACAAACCAGCTATTCCTAAACAATAAAAAAACAGTCTCACTAACTTTCGGCTCGCAACCACAGCTCTCCCGACTTGCCAATCGCCCCTTGGAGTCCTGCACCTCAGTCAGATATCTGGGCATCTGGCTCAACCAATACCTAGACTTCTCAATACATGTTGAATCTCTTCACAAGAAACTGCATCCTAAACTGGGGGCCCTTTATCATAACAAAGGCTGCATGTCCACCCCGGTCAGGCATGAACTTGTACAAAAGATGACACTCCCGATATTTGATTATGGGGATGTGGTCTATGGTGCCACCTCACCATCAAACATGGCCAGCCTGGACACACGCTTTCATTCCTTCTGCCATTTCATACTGGAATGCCCAAAACTGATACACCACTGTGACCTATACAGCTCCCCGGCCCTTCCCTCACTCTCTGCCCGCAGACAAATCCACTGCACTAGAGTTGCTGCTAAATTCTGGACCCAAACCCTTCCTCCTTACCTGGGCGCTACCTTAATATCTCAGCCCTCATCTGCCTACTCACTACGACACTCGGATACCAGGCTTTTCTAAATCCCTCTCATGCGCACCTCTATGGGTCAGTCAGCGTTCAAATACCAATTGCCAAAACTCTGGAATGACCTGCCTGCTGATATCCGCCACTCCTCCAATCATAGCCACCTCAACACCCATCTCCTCAAACATTTTCTTATGGCCTGCTCTTGCTCCCAGCCTACACAATCATAAGTCCTCCATGTTCTATTGGCTTCCTCCACCTGGTAGATAACAATTTAAGCACTGGCACTGGGTACACTGGGTTCACACTCTAGCTTGTTCCTCTCTCAAAACTGTCAACTTGTAGGTGATATAAATTCCCAGTGCAAGGTATGTAAATTCACTGTGTATGATATATGTTATATACATGTTTTGTATGTCTGACCTAGCTACCTATTGTATAATGTCTCATGAACTACTATGTACAGCTCATATATGTATTGCTGCCTTTCACCTATGCCCCCTCCCCTGATTTCCCCAGGTCACATTTGGAAACAAGTGGTTTCTCTGCTCAGTATGCCTGCCTGGTTAAACTCTTAAATTAATAAATAAATAAATAATAAATTATTGGTGCCTGAAGCAGTGTGGCTCGGAGCGCTGTGAGGCTCCTTCACATCTTCACCTGAGCATCATTAGAATTATTACGCTGTTTTGTGTGTTATTGCTGTTATAGTTACCTTGTTGTGTACACTGTTCTTTGCTTTTTTGAAATAATATATGGTATAATTGTTGTTGTAGCTTTTCATAGCCTATTCTACACTCTCGCTCCTCCTTCTCACCTACAAGGCTCAGGACCTTTCTGTCTGAGTCAATAACCAGGTGACTCTTTTCTTTCTCTGCTGTCAACTATATTTTCTCCCCACGGGTGAATACTCCTTTTTTCTGGTGTCTTGTTTAGTGGTTAACCATGTCTAGAAACCCCCCTGCAACTCATGGTTGGAAGTGCGTCTCCTGGAATGTCAAAGGGCTTAACCAAATGGCTAAGTGCACTAAAGTGCTACAATTTTTGAACTCCTTGGGCACCGTTATAGCTCTGCTCCAGGAGATGCACCTAACTAATAGGACTGTGCAATAGCTCAAAAAACTGTGGGTAGGCTCTGTTATTGCTAGCTGTGCCTCAAACAGATCTAGGGGGTTGCTATATTGTTGCAAAAAGCCTCACCATGGGTGGTAGAAGATAAATGCATAGACTCACAGGGAAGGTAGGTTGTGGTCAGACTGTCATATCCAGGGAGCAAGGTGTTGCTAGCCAACATATATGGCCATAATAACAACTCAAGAGAGTTCTACCCTGATATAAGCCAGGCCTTTGCCAATCTCATGAATAGATTCTTGGATATCCCAATAGGTGACTACAACTTGGTCCTCGATATTTTCCTTGATAAGTCCCTCCCCACCCCACAGACCCACCCCAAGGACCTGGCGGGCCTCACTGAACTCACGGCAGAATGGGGCCTATGTGACCCCTGGAGGAGGGATAATCTACAAGGACGCAATTACTCCTTCTATTCAGTGGTCCATCATACCCATAGTAGGTTAGATTTCGGGCTGGCCAATTATGTTGCTGCACCTGGGATATCGGAAGCTTCAATTGGAGGTATTGTAATATATAACCATGCCCCTGTGTCTATTCTGTTCTCTCCTCCAGGGCAGGGGCCTCCTGCCATGAGATGGAGGTGTAACCCCCTACTGTTGCAAGACAAAGACTTTCAGGCCTTTATAAAAGAAGAAGCTTGCACCTACTTCTCTCTCAACACTTCAGATGAGGTTTCGACCTCCACGGTCTGGGAAGCCTTCAAGGCTGTCATAAGGGGAAGACTTATCTCCTATACAGCAGCTAAGAACAAGGCCCATGTGGAGACAACGCACCAGCTTCAAGCTGAACTTGCAACTCTGGAGAGGCAATTTAAAGCCTCAGCACAGCATCCACTCAACTCCCCCCTTTTGCTCAATATTATAGGCTTCAAATATCAAATAAATCTATTGTTAAGCAGGAACGCAGAATGGCAGCTTCTCCATTCCAAACATAAATCTTGGGAAGGTGGGAATAAAGGGGACAAGCTGCTAGCTTACCATCTACGTAAGCAGCAAGCTTCATCCAGAATACTTGCACTTAAGAATAAAGAGGGCAAGGTGGTCTTGGCTCCCAAAGATATCAATGAGACAATGCAGTTATTTTATCAAGCTCTTTACCAGACCCATTCTAAGGTCTCACCTGATGAGCTCTCTGTACACATGTCAGAGTTTTGAAAATTGGTTTGTCTTCCCAAACTTTCACAAGCAGACTGTAATAGTCTGGATGCCCCCATCACTGCTGGGGAACTCCAGACTGCTCTCTCCCAAATGTAGAAGGACAAGGCTCCAGGACCAGATGGAATGCCGGCAGAGCTCCTCCAACTTCTTAAAACTGACATCACCACCCCTCTACTACAGGTCCTGCATGAGGTCCAGAGCAAGGTCTCACTCCCACCTACCATGCAGGAAGCACTTATAACATTAAATCCCCAAGAAGTCCTCCGATGCATTGGATTGTGCCAACTTTCGGCCCATCTCACTGCTCTCGGTAGACACTAAATTGTTAGCCAAAGTTCTGGCTAATAGATTGACCCAGGTTCTTCCCACACATTAATCCATCCCTCACAGTCTGGTTTCTCAAAGGGTAAGTCTGGGGTGGACAGTTTGTGCCTAGTCCTCAATCTAAAGTAGTTGGCGCTCCACTTCTTGACCCCCATGGGAGCTTTAGCAATTGACTTCTCTAAAGCTTTCGACTCCTTAGAGTGGAGCTATCTTCATGGTGCCCTCAACCTCTATGGATTTGGCACCCACTTCCATTCCTGGGTCTCCACCTTATATCATCTTTCAACAGCCAGAATTGTCACTAACTGGGATATCTCCTCCCCCTTTCCTCTGCAGAGGGGCATCAGGCAAGGATGCACCCTCTTGCCTCTCCTATTCCTTAAAGCTCTTGACCCTTTCATTAGGAAGCTTCTGGGAAACATCCAGCATCACTGGGATCCCTGTCAAAAACAGGACCTTCCTGATTAATGCCTATGCTGATGACATGCTACTTATGATGTCTAATCCAGATCTCTCCCTACCTTTAGTGCTACCAGTATTACAAGAGTTCGCCTCTCTCTCCGGTGTGTTAATTAATCAAAAGAAAACAGTTCTCTCCCTGCTGAACTCAAAGTGTGGTAATAACTGCCTAGCAGGCACTGACATTACCTGGGCCCCTCAGGGTTTCCAATACCTAAGGATTTTCATCTCCTTGGCATGGAATAACCTTGAGATGCCAACTTCTCCCCTCTCCTAACAACCCTGACAGCTGAAGTTCAACATTGGTGCAAGCTTTAGCTATCCCTGAAGGAAAACGTGGAGGCAATATGCATATTTGTACTCCCAAGAGTCTCCTACCTTCTGAACAATCTCCCAGTTCCTCTGTCCCACAAGCCGTTTTCCTCCCTGGACAAGCTTATCTCCTCTTTTCTATGGGAAGGCAAAGCAGCCCACTGGGGATGCATGAAATTAGGGGCCCACTGGTCCAAAGGTGGGCTTGGGCTCCCTTGGTTGGTGGACTACCACCTGGCCTTTCGCATGGCACAAGCTACTGCTTGGTTCACCCCTAGTCTTGACCCTTCCTCTCACTGGGTACTTCTGGAATCTGCCCTTACACCAGACAATTCTTTCTTCTCTTTGCTAACCAGCAAGAAATCCCCCGGGAGCCAGCTTACCCCAACCATGGCTGAAACTTGTAAAACATGGCCTCGGGCAATGGCTCTTACTGGCGTCCCAAGCACAGCCTGCTTCTCCACAACCCTATACACTCCCCTCTGGAACAATAGGCTAATCATGGAAGATTGCAAACCCCTCTCTTAGCCCCATTGGGCTACTAAAAGGATTCATACTGTGGGAGACCTCCTCCTCCCCGATAACAAAACAATGATGTCATTTCAGCAATTGCAGGAACGCTTTGATCTGAAAGCCCAGGATTTCTGGAGATATCTTCAGATGAGAATTGCACTTCATTCCTTTCTGTCCAGGTATACTGATGAGAATGGGTGGAGCTGTCTGGCCACACTCCGCAAACCGAGACAAGGTCAAGGACTTGTGGGAGTCATTTACAAGATATTGAGAGACTCTCAGCTGGATACCACCTCCAAATGCTGGTTGGCATGGGAGGCTGAAATCCAGCACCCTCTCCCTCCACAGAAGTATTCCACCTCTTTAAGGGCAGTGCATGTAGCTTACAAAGATGCTAAGAGCCAGCTGATTCAGCTGAAAATTCTTCTTAGATGGTATAGGACACCTGACATGCTCTATAAACTCAAAGTGCTGAATCATGACAGATGTCAGAGGTGCCAGACCTCCCCAGCCCATCTACTTCATATCCCATGGACATGCTCCGCCCTTCACAAATTCTGATCTATGGTGCTGAATGACTGTTCAAAGATTGTGGGCAAAAGGATTCTACATTCTGATGACTCTCTTTTGCTAGGGGATGATTCATCACTAGATCCACTACCTGTCCCGCACAAAGCCTGGATTCTTGCTGCAGTTATGGAGGCTAAGAGGGCTATCCTGATGAGATAGAGTCAACCCACCTCCCCATCACTCCCCTCTTGGTGGGCGGCCATGGCTAGGTTAGCCATCTTTGACAGACTCACCACGTTGGGGAAGAGTCATTTCCCCAGACAAATGACAAAAAATGGGATGCATACCTGAATTTGCACATTTGTGCAGTCCCCTCTCCTTCTCCTGGCAACCCCCCAGTACTATGACGCCCCCACTTCTGTCACCTTTGCTCAAAATGGAGTCCTCACCTCATTTCCTCATAAGAATTTCTATACTCTGCCTGCCTTTTTTTCCCGACCTCTCCTTTAATTTCTGCTATGTGAATCAGTTTGCTAACCAATGGAGTCACAAGGGGAGCCCTGCTGGATATAAAACCACTTTACCTCAGTACTTTACTTAGATCTAGTTCAGAGCCTACACATTTATCTTTGTCTGATATTCATTGCTACAATAGAAACATAGAAACATATAAGTTGATGGCAGATAAGGACCTCAAGGCCCATCCAGTCTGCCCATTTCTTTTTCTACCTTATAAATGTGCCATCGATCTTTGCTCTGTCAGTGGCCTATCTATTCATAGTCATTTGTATTGCTCCCTTATGCCTATCCCATGCCTGTTTGAAGCCCTGCACTGTATTCATAGCCACCACTTCTTGTGGTAGGCCATTCCATGCATCCACCACCCTTTCTGTGAAAAAATTTCCTCATTCCCCTTAATCGGCCTCCTCTAATCTCATGCTGTGTCCTCTTGTCCTGCTATTTTTCTTATATTTAAACATGTTAGACTCTTTCACCTTGTTTATGCCCTTAAGGTGTTTGAATGCCTCAATCATATCACCTCTTTCCCTCCTTTGCTCAAGGGTATACATATTGAGCTCCGTTAATCTGTCCTCATATGTCTTCTGATGCAGTCCCTGCACCATTTTGGTTGCCCTTCTCTGGACTGCCTCAATTTGGTTAACGTCCTTGTGAAGGTGTGGCCTCCAATACTGCCGCAGTACTCCAGATGGGGCCTAACCAGTGTCTTCTACAGAAGGATTAATACACTCCCTCTTCGACAACAGTACCCCTACTAATACACCCTAACACCCCTAGCCTTACCTACTGCTTTAGAGGTCTGCTTGGAAGATTTTAGGTCATCAGTGATGATGATGCCCAAGTCTCTTTCTTCCTTTGTGACTGCTAGCAACTCCCCTCCCAGCCTATAGGTGGCTTCAGGGTTTCTCTTCCCTATGTGCATGATTTTGCACTTCTTTGCATTAAATCCCAGTTGCCACTCTTCTGACCATTCTGCTAGTTTATCCAGATCTCTTCTCATTCTGCCCACCCCATCTGGATCATCTACTCTGTTGCAGATCTTGGTGTCATCTGCAAACAGACAAGCCTTACCCTCTAGTCCATCTGCAAGGTCACTAATGAAGATGTTGAAAGAGGACTGGCCCCAGGACTGATCCCTGGGTACCCACTTGTGACTTGCATCTCTTCTGACTGTATACCATTTACCACCACTCTCTGTTTTCTGCCCGTCCATAGTTTGCCACCCAGCTGACCAACTTCTGACCCACCCCGAGCCTACCCAGCTTATTTATCAATCATCTATGTGGAACAGTGTCAAAAGCTTTGCTGAAGTCAAGGTAGCGACATCAACTGCTCCCCCTGGTCCACCACTCTGGTTACCCAGTCAAAGAAATCTATGAGATTAGTTTGACAGGACCTTCCTTTTGTAAACCCATGCTGTCTTGGATCCTGTGCCCCTATGGATTCCAGGTGTTGCACTATCCTTTCCTTAAGGGTGCCTCCATAATCTTGCCCACTACTGAGGTAAGACTGACGGTCTGTAGTTCCCGCCTCCTCCCTGCTACCACTCTTGTGGAGAGGATCACATGAGCCCTTCTCCAGTCTTCTGGGACCTCTCCTGTGCTCAGGATTCACTAAACAATTCTGCTAATGGCTCTGCTAGTTCCTCCTTTAGCTCCTTAGTACCCTCACGATGTGTATGCCATCAGGTCCCATTGCCTTATCCACCCTGAGCTTAGCAAGCTCTTGTAGGACCCTTTCTTTTGTGAAGGGGTAGTGGTTACCTCCCTCCCCCTGTGTCCATGATGCTGAGCTGTGGGCCCTGCCCTACCTTCTCTTCAGTAAATACTGAGCAAAAGTATCTATTCAGGATAGATGCCTTTACAGGTCCTCCTCCTCACATGCTCCCTTTTCTCCATTAAGCAATACCCCTCTGGACTTTCTCCTTTCACTAATGTATCTATAAAGTCTTGTCACCTTCTTTTACTGTTTGTGCTAGTGTTTCCTCAGTTTGGGACTTTGCCTGCCTTACTGCCTTACCTGCTTCCCTTTGGGCAGTTTGGTATGCCTCCTATCTTCATCCCGCTGTGTTCCCTTATATTTCCTGAAGGCCAGCCTTTTGGCTCTGACCTTTTCTGCTACTGTATTTGAGAACCAAAGTGGTTTCCTTCTTCTTTTGCTTCCTTTTCTGTCTAACACAATGGGATATTGCTTCAAGTATTGCATCCTTAATGCTTGCCCACTTTGCCTGCCCCTCACCTGTGTTTCTTTTTGCCAGGGCTAGCTTAACTCTGTTGGCCATCTTATCAAAGTCAGCTCCTCTGAAGTCCCATATTTTTGCCTTGGAATGGGATGATTTAGATGTAGTAGCCAAATTGAACCATACCATGTGATGGTCACTGGCTCCCAGGTGACCTTCTACCTGGAGATCTGTGATCCTTCTTTGTTAGTCAGTACTAGATCTAGGATAGCCCTGTCTCTTGTGGGTTGCTGTACCAGTTGTTTGAGGCCCTCCTGCAGGGAATCCACTATGAGTCTAGTTCTGGCAGATGTTCCTGCTGGTATTGACCAATCTGTATCCGGCATGTTGAAGTCTCCCATTATCAGAACCTCCCTTTAGCTGTCATGTTTTGCATATCTTCTAACAGTAATGTGTCTATGTCTTCCCTCTGGTCTGAGGGCCTGTAGACAACCCCAGTTCTTATGGCTGTCCCATTTCCTGTTTCCAGGGTGACCCAC
The DNA here is from genome assembly GCA_016271365.2 of Neoceratodus forsteri. Taxonomy (NCBI): domain Eukaryota; kingdom Metazoa; phylum Chordata; order Ceratodontiformes; family Ceratodontidae; genus Neoceratodus; species Neoceratodus forsteri. The sequence continues at coordinate 802,656,652 of CM057449.1, read as the reverse complement.
AGTTCTTCTGGCTCCTATGTGTATTCTGAATTTCTGTAGCTTTGATATTTTCATTAACATACAGGCCCTCCTCCCCCTTTTTGCACCTCGGTCTCTTCTAGACAATACATGAGCCAGGTACTGAAGTCTCCCAAGTGTGGTTACTGGTAAACCAGTCTCATTAATTGCTACTATGTCCAGTTTAGCCTCTGACATTATTGCCTGCATGTCTGGGATCTTATTTCCAGGCTGTGAGCATTTGTGTACATGATTTTCCATTGGCCTGATTTTGGTGTGTTAGTTGTTGGGTGAAGTTTGGCCTTACCCCTGTGCGTCGTATGGGGAGACAAACCTTTTTTCTTACCTGGTGATGCAAATGAACAGCAAACATGCTGAATTCCTGTTTGACCACTAGCTGAGGGGGGAGGGGTGTTCTTCCCATTCGACGTATGGGGTGCTGCACCCCTCTCCCCATTTGCTAGTTTAAATATTCTGCAAAGACGTCAAACTTCTGCCCCAATGCACTGACTCCCTCTTTAGTCAGATGCAGTCCATCAAATTTAAAGAACTTTCACTCCCAGAACTGTTGCCAGTTCCCTACAAATCTGTGTCCTTTTTCCTGGCACCAGCCCTTGAGCCACGTGTTTAGCTCCCCTATCTCCCCTTCTCTGACCTTCCGTCCATCTGCTCCCCTCTCCCAGACTGGCAGGATCTCAGAGAAGGAGATGCCGGACGAAATAGATGATAGTTTGTCACCCAGCCTAGTCAGGTGTTCCTTGGTCTCCACAACTGACTGGCTGGCGAGATCATTAGTCCCTATGTGTACAAGGACATCAATGTTTTCTCCTGCTTTGTGAACAATTTTAGCAATGCGGTCAGTGTCTCTCCATGCTGATGTACCTGGGAGACATCTGACCATCAACCCTGGCTGGAGATGGGTATCAACTCCCCGAATCATGGAGTCTCCTATGATCAGAAGTTTTTTGGATTTCCTTTGTGCTTGTTTTGTTTTGGTTCCTGATTTGGGTGAGTTTTGTTGTGCTAGCTCCTGTGCACGAGTGTCCTGCTCTGCAGTGTCTTCTGCCTCTTTATTTGATTTCAGAGATAGAGGCAGATACCTGTTTGTAGTGTTTATATGGTTTTGGGTAATGTGTTGGAGAGCAGAGAGTGATGGGGCACCTGATTTTCTCCTCCTAACCACCTGCCAACCTCCTGGACCAACTACCCTCTGCGGTCAAGGTTTTTCTGTTGGATGCTGGGGAAATGGCGGGTGGTTCTTATAATGTATTTCCTCTTCAATATGAAATTTGAGGCATGAATGTTGACTAGATATCATTTGTGTGATATATCTGTAGTTATCATCCACTATCATATGGATGTGGTATCCTGCTAATTGGTAGTTGACAGTTATTACACCATTGGTTGGATATATGTGCGTAAGACATCTGTTGCTTTAACCCTGGCTATATTGAAAAAAGCTAAAATTCAACAAAAATGTTACATGATAAAAAAGATACACATTTTAATTTTCATGCTGACTATCACCTCCATCTTACAGCAAGATATGTTGTCATAATTTCCTTAAAAGTGCCCATGCTGTCACATGCCACACCGGCCCCCACCACCACCACCTGACACACCCATGCACTTCATGCAACCAATAAAATATTTTCTGCCACTTACTGTCGGTGACATGTTGAAGAGCCCTGTCTCCTAGTACAACTAGCATATGAATGTAACATGCTCGTTTAACCATTAACACCAGTTGAACACATTTTGAGAAATGGTGAATGGTGACCATCTTTAATGATGAGAGTCATTAATTAGAAAAACAATCATGAAAAGGCTTAACAACTTACAGGATCCAATTCCTCCCAAAAGGTTACTTATGCTATACTACCAGGTTAATGTTCTTGTACCAAAATTGTGAAGATTCCTGGAGGGGAAGGGGGAGGGGGTCAGGGCAGGGGGAGGTGCTTGCTGTCCTCAGTTTGGATTCCAGATTTTCATGATTACTGCAACTATGCCACCTCAAATGATTAGCCAAGACATTAGCCCCCTCCACCTAATTATTTCCTTAATACCATCTCAACCATCCATTCCACATACAGTATAGTTCCTCCCTGGATGTGGGTGATGTTTCCTTGTTAATGGTATGTACACCAGTGGCCAATATCACAGTTCAAGCAACACCCCCTGTCTTTCATTCAACACAGCTCCTGTAGGGCCTAGATGTAGTCATCACACAGAGATAGGATGAAACCTCATAAGAGGAAAATGAACTAAGCAAGACCAAAGATAAGAAAAAATGACGAATACTCGTCAATCTGCATACCTGGTTTTAGCAAGCAAATTAGAACAAGCAAAGAAAAAAATGTATACTTACCATACCCCATGATGTCATTAAACTGTGGGAATTGCCCTCAGAAGGAACATCCTGGGTGGGGCAAATGATTCCAGACCATGATGAAGCACAGTAGCAGGCATGCCCCTTCCCCTATCAGTACTAAAAAAAGAACACATTTTGAGGATTGTATGAAGTCCAGCCTCCCCAACACCCCCTTCACAGAAGACCACAAAAATGAAGAAATACTTACCTCAGAGACTGTGAAAGTGGAATCATTGCACAATTAAATAAATCCCCCAGAACTGGTTGAGCAGCAGCAGAGACAACAGGAGCAAGAGTTAACTTCACCGGAATTCCTGATCTTGACAAAAGCAAAAAAGAACACAATTTCTATCAAACTCAGACATCCAGATAGCAGTAACAGACATACCCCACTTGTAATGAAAAAGTCAATACTTACTGTCTGCGTTGGGAAATGTGGTGTGTTTCAGCATCCCTAGATCCTAATACTGGCCTGGCATGATGATGTCATCCACATCACACTGACAAATAATATAAAAGCAGTACAAACATACTAGAACTCAAGATGCCACAGTACCAACCTAACAACACCCTTATCTTGCTCAGGAAAAAAAAAATAAAGACAGATACTTACGTGTTCAGCAACAGCAGTATGGACTCTGTGAAGATGATCCACCATCAACCATCCAAAACAGTACTTCTTGTGGCAACTTGGCAAGTAGTAGTCAGAGACAGCAGCAGGCAACAAACTACAGTGCCCCAAAATGTCATTCACTCCCCACCACCAGGCAAGCTACAACCACAGAGCCAGTCAACACAGCTAATCAGGACAGCAGCATAGGGAAATAAGAATTCTACATTTCTGTCTCAATCAATTAAAAAAGCAGCAGCAGGAGGATACAATTGCAAGTAGCAGCAGCATTTTGCAGGAGGAATTCATTTTATCTGCTTGGCATCCCTTTTCAGGTCCCTGAGGTGATGGCACAGCATGTAACATGAGGACTGACACCAGATTTCAGTCTCAATTTGATGTACCATTTTTTCTGTCACATTTCTGGACATGTACAGCCTGTCATGCAATTGCAGAAACAAGACTCAGTATGAAATCATTGTAAACAGTGGACCAAAGACCATGTTTTGGTTTGGGTGGAGGCTTAGGTGCCATATAACAACATGGCTGAGACCTGATTTCTGTCTGAATTTATTACAACTTTTTTTGGAAACATTTCTGGACTTGTAGGCCCTGTTTGGCATCAGCAGCACCAAGATTCAGGCTGAAATCCTTGGTAAACAGGGCCCAAAACAACAATTTAATGTCTGGGTGGTGGTGGGTGGAGGGGACCACATCACATCATGACCTACAGCATATTTCTGTCTCATTTTATGTAACATTTTTCCTGTACTTATGTAACTGTTTCTATGACTGTTATGTACGTATTCGGACTGATGCTGCTTACAGCCAAAGCAACTGCCACCAGCTCTTACCACACACAACAGACAACAACATCACATAGCTTTGGGAAAAAATGTTTGTTCATACAAACAAATTACAATACTTGACATTTGTCGATAGGAGGAAACATACAAATAAGGAATAACATAAAAGAAGCAGAAAGGTACACACTTTATTGGCACAGAACTACAAACTGGGGCAGGGAAGACATGCAGGGTCAGACTCAGTCAGGGTAAGGGTATTCATATGAGACACAGAGGAAAGGGACGGAGCATAAACATTACATTAAACATCACAAATTAGATAGAAAACCACTGGGCAAGATCAGAAAAAGAACAAAGAGGCTATAGAAGAGAAAGAGGACAGAAAAAAAAATATATATTACTTTTTTATTTTTTGGGGTGTTTTTATTTTTAGGGGGGTGCAGAGGAAGAAGACCAAAACTTGGAGAAGACAAATGAAAGAAAAAACAATCAGGTACACTACTCACTTCCACCAAATTTGCTACTGCCACCACCAACACCACCACCATCATCACCCCCATGAATGCAGATCCACCAGGACGTCCAAGACCTTCTTTTGGCTCTCCTTTATTTTATCAATGTCCCCCCTGACCTCCTGGTGAAACTCATCCAACTGCTGCCGAAGTGGCTGCACCTCCATGTGCACTGCAACCACCTCTAGGCGTATGGCCTCCAGGTCCTCCATCCTGACAACCTGACCTGCCGGGGGAGCTGCTGTAGGCTGTAAGGATGCTGCTGCAGAATCAGGTGCAGTACATTGACGATGACGCTGATGGGTGGGGGATGTATCATTCCTCCTCCTGGACTCCAGCTGCTGTCTCCTGCTATAACTACTATGGCACCCCCTAGACTGCCGAATGCCTTCCTCCTGGTTGACCTCATTGCTGCCTTCTGCTGCAGCATCTTGCTGCTTGAAAAGCCACTCTTCAGCACGGTGATGCTGCAGGTGGTTCCTTTGTCCACCCATCCCAAAATGTGACCCTTTTTTCCCCCCTCCTTACTTCTTTTCCACAAATTTTGCAAATGACCACAGTGTCATTTGAAACCCTAGTGGAAAAAAAGGACCACATTAAAGAGACCTTGGGGGGACCCTCCTCATCTGATGCCCTGGCAGGGGCCACCTTATCCAAGACCTGCTGCTGCTGCTGTTGCTGAGTGGGGACTAGCATAGGTTGTACATGTTCCTTGGGTGGGGCAATGAGCTCCTGCTGTTCTTTCTGGGTGGGGACACACACTGCTGGGGTGCAAGGTGGTCCTGCTGCTGCTGCTACTGGAGGGCTGGAGGGGGTGGACCTGCTGCTGCTGGGGGCAATTGGCACAGCTCCTGTTGGGGGGGGCTGCTTGGAAAATACCTGCCTGTTAAGGTGGACAGTAGATCTTAGTGATGGCACTCCTGCCATTCTCCCCTTGCTGTACTGCTTCCAGTCCCAGACCCCTTTTTCCGTCATAAAAAAAAAGTTTTCTTAATAGAAGGCTAAAGAAAATAAATGAAAAAGAAAGAAAGATACAGGGAGGCAGTCAAAAACATACACATACACACACACTATAAAGATAAAAAATATAACACTAAAGAAAAAACCCTCTCAGAAAATATTTACTTTTCAAAATAAAGTGGGGAAGAGATTACAAACAAACACAAACAGTCACTATATTTTTTGGAAAACAAGCTCTCCTGCTTACTCTGTCTCTCTCCTACTAGACTGCAAAAGCTCTAAAGGAAACAGATTTAGTCTGGCTTCCTGCCTAAGTACAGTCACCCACATGACCAGCAGTCAGCTAGAGAGAGCAAGTCATGTGAAAAGTATTTTTTTACCCAATTTTGCCTGATACTAATGTAAGGTGAAAATCTACCGGTGAAAGTGAAATTTACCGGTGAAACTGATGGCAAAACTTTGCTGTAAGGCCCAATTTTACGAAATGTTTTACGTGGCAAAATTGTCGATTTTTTCAGAATTTCTCAGGCAAAATTAAATTCCATTGCATCCCTACTATTTTTATCTTATTACCAGATGAAAAAGCAGAGCTGTCCCTGGGAGTTACAGCATGCATGACAAGATATTCTGCAGACCCCACAGTTCTACAAAACAAGCAAGTAGCTCTGCCACTAAAGCAGGTTGTAATGGAGGGAGCCAGTGAGGACTGGATGCTATATATCTACTTCATCTAACATTATGTGACATATTCTGTCTCAAAGTAAGTCACGTGTTTTGAACAACATTTAGAAAATTACGAATCATGAGTCAGGAGTCAGCCATTGGCCACTAGGTAGCCTGTGATGATAGCAATTATAAATGAGCGACTGTAGAAACAGCAACTTATTTATAGTGCTATCATCAGCTACCCTGCAATGGTAGCGATGGTATAGTGACAAAAGCAACCGTAAGGGGAGGGATGGGGAGCTGTAGGGGCAGGATAGGAGGGAATGTTTAGAAAAAGAGGTGATCCTGCTGCAACTGAGCCACACCCTGTGGTGTGGTGGTGAGGGTGGCTGGATACAGTGCAGTAGGCACTGGGTTTGGGACCTGCCTAGGGGATATTGTTTTGCTGCTGCTTGCGGCTGTGTGTTTTATTTTTTCCAACTCTGTGTTTTGCCCCCTCCTTGACATGCATCCCCTGGAGTTGAAAAACTTAAGTAAGGGGGGTGCAGAGGGAGTAGCCCCTTGCAAAGGGGGTGCAGCTCCCCCACAAAAACACTTTATTGTACCAGAAGTCAGGTCACTGACAATTATTTATCACCGTCATGCTTTTCGGGGTTATACATCCGCAATTATAGCAATCGCTGTTTTTGGATCGCTAAGATCACATGGAACCAGCCACTGCCTCAATATCACTGGTCACAGGTGAAGCATCTGCAGGATTGGATGTAGCAGGCTGGTGGTCTAAAGTCTGCTCCCTCCCAACCCCCTCTACAGCAAGAGACAGGTCTGGTAAACATTTCCTAATCCATGCAGCACTTTAAACAGTTTAATCACATTTTCTCATAATGTAAATTACAAAAAATGGAGGGTTGGGGTATTATTCTATAAATTTCTAATTTCTGGGACCAGGAAGAAAAAATTATTTAGTACTGAGGTAAAGCAGAAATTATGATGGAGTATAAACCATAACCTTAGCAGTGAATGAGAACTATTACTGTGAGTCAGCACAGGGCCATAAAAGACTTAATGGGTTGCATGCACTGTCACACCCATCCCCAGAAATGACATATGAACATGACTTGCCACAGGATGTGATTCACTAATAAATACTCATTGCTGAAATACTGGATTTTTGCCTTCTTATTTGTAGACTGCTATTGCCCATTGTCATTTACTGAATTGTGAGACGAGGACATCATGCTAAATTCTTCAAACTGAATCAAATTCATGGGGTTCATCTGGAAGCCAAACTAAAACTGCTAATAGCCCACATCTCCCAACCAAAGAGGACAAGTGGTCAGCCCACAGCTTATATGTCACTGACCACCCACTTGATTCATTTTTATGTAGATTGCGTGCATGCGCAAGAAACATGTTGCGTCAACTTTCTCCACAAGCAGGTTGTGGAGGCGTGGCACTGTTGTGCCCAATGCTCCCACAGCCTGAAAATGCTTGTCCCCCATCCCCCAATGCCGTGGTATGCTGCTGCTGACACTAGTTCAGCCAGCGTGCCACAATCTTCTAAAAAATCAGCCTTTGCAATCAGGGGCCACCTCATCATTGCAGCGTCGGCCATCCGCTGCAATGAGGGAGCGACACAGCATTGCAGGGCGGAATGTAGGATCCCTGATATTATTTGTGAACATGGCGGTGGCTTGCTGCCATATTCACAAACAATATTTAACCCCCCCATGTTTATTTGCAGACTCCCCGTCGGCATAATGTAACCCCCCCCGGTTTTATTGTCTGCTGACAGGGTGCCCAATTCCGTCGCAGAAAGGAATTCCATTTGTTGTCTGCCGGTAGGGGTGCCAATCCCCCATTGACTACAGCTCCCCAAAACAAGACTCTGGTGGCATGCTGGGAGCCCACCTCAAGCGTGCCATGCCCTTTGTTGTTTGGCCGACGGGGTGCCCAATCCCCCGTCGGCTACAGCTGTCCCCCCAAAGCAAGACTCCAGTGGCATGCTGGAGTCCACCCCAGCATGCCACATGCCCCAGTAAAGTTAAAAATGGTCCAGCAACTTTTTGGTTTTTTTACCTGAAAAAAAGGAAACTGTCCCTCATAGTCTCCCTGCACCCCTCCCACAACCCACACCCACCCACTGCGCACCCTGCCTCCCCACACCCCCCTCACCCCATACTTACCTCCGGAGCTCAACGCGACGATCTGCGGTGGACCAGGAACATGTCTGCACTCTTCAAAGCTGACCGCGAACTGAAGAAATGCCGGTAAGCTGTATAATGTAATAAATAGGGTTTTTTCAACTTTAGTGCATATTTCAGGCATTTTTGGGAGTTTTTTCACCAAATTTTCAACATGGGGTTTTTGGATCCCTCCTCATGAATTCTTGAACTGTCATGGTGTTAATTGGGCCCAAATGGTGGTTTCATGGTCACTGTGTGGAATCACCTTTCGGGGCCAATTAACGAAATGACAGTGCCAGTGTTCATGAGGTGGGCTCTCAAAAAGCCTACGTTGCAAATTTGGTGGACAAAATCCAAACAATGACTGTTTTACCAGCGTGCGTTATGCAGTTGATATGTACACTCGTAACTTCGTGAATTTACAATATTTTCACGCCAGATTTTCAACATTTGCATTTTGTCACTCCTCCTTATAAGCAATATAGCTGTCATTTTTCACATCCTGACCAAAATGTGTTTTCACACTTCTGGCGCGGAATAGTGCGGCCGCTGTGGGAAATCAGTGTTCAGGACAGATTAAGAAAATGACAGTGGCACTGTTCATGAGCAGAGGTCCTAAAATCCCTATGTTGAAAATTTGGTGATGAAACTCAATAACATGACTATGTTACAAGCATGTGTTGAACTGTTTCCATGCACCCTTGAAACTTTGCAAATTTGTGATACTGTCATGCCACATTTTCAACAGTGGCATTTTTTCACAACTCTTTATGAACACTGCAGCTGTCATTTTTTACATCCCGGCTCAGTGGAGCTGTGTCAGGACTGCTTCAGATTTCTTTCTGGCCAGAAAAAGCCACCAATGAAGGCAGGAGCCCAGTACAAAAGAGCAGCCTGCAGCGCCAGGAGACACAGAACGAGCGAGTGAGGGAGGGGGAGTCAGTGAGCTCAACGAGGCTTTGCTGGGGCTGCTGCAGATTTGTTTGTGGGCAGAAAAAGGAAGCAATGCATGCAGGGACCCAGTACAAAAGGGCAGCCTGCAGTGGCAGGAAAACCAGAATGAGCGAGTGAGTGAGCTCAACAGAGCTGTATTGTAACTGCTGCAAATTTCTTTGTGGGCATAAGAAGGCAGCAACGCAGGCAGGAGCCCAGTAGAAAAGGGCAGCCTGCAGCACCAGCAGAACAGAATGAGCGAGTAAGAGAAGGGGAGTGAGCGAGCTCAATGGAGCTTTGTCTGGACTGCCATAACATGACTGTGTTACAAGCGTGCGTTGAACTGTTTCCACGCATCCTTGTAACTTCGCAAATTTGTAATACTGTCACACCACGTTTTCAACAGTGGCATTTTTTCACAACTCCTTATGAGCACTATAGCTGTCATTTTTCACATCCTGGCTAAAATATGTTTTTGCACTCCTGCCGGACAATAGCATGGTCACTCTGGGAAATCAGTATTTGGGACAGATTAATATCTACCGAGTGAGAGGGGGGAGTGACTGAGCTCAACTGAGCTCTGTCAGGACTGCTGTAGATTTGTTTGTGGGCAGACAAAGGCCCAAACACAAGAGCCCAGTACAAAAGGGCAGCCTGCAGCAGTGGGAGAAACAGAACGAGAGAGTGAGTGAGGAAGGGGGAGTGAGCGAACTCACCGAAGCGCTGTCAGGACAGCTGCGGATCTCTTTGTGGGCAGAAAAAGGCATCAATACAGGAAGGGGCCCAGTACAAAAGGCCAGCCTGCAGCACTGGGAGAAACAGAATGAGAGAGTGAGTGAGGAAGGGGGAGTGAGCAAACTCACCGAAGCGCTGTCAGGACTGCTGCGGATCTCTTTGTGGACAGAAAAAGGCATCAGTACAGGCAGGGGCCCAGTACAAAAGGCCAGCCTGCAGCGGTGGGAGAAACAGTAACAGTGAGTGAGACAAGGGGACTTAGTGATCTCAGTGGAGCTCTCTCAGGACTGCTGGGATTTCTTTGCAGGCACAAAAAGGCGCCAATGCAGGCAGGAGCCCCGTACAAAAGGGCAGCATGCAGCGCCAGGACAAACAGAATGAGCAGTGAGAGAGGGAGATTGAGCGACCTCAACGGAGCTCTGTCAGGACAGCTGTGGATTTCTTTGTGGACAGACAAAGGTGCCAGTGCAGCCAGGAGCCCCATACAAAAGCACAGTCTGCAGCGCCAAGAGAAACAGAATGAGCGAGTGACAGAGTGGTAGTGAGTGAGCTCAATGGAGCTCTAGTGTGAGTGCTGCAGATTCCTTTGTGGGCAGAAAATGTGGCAACACAGGCAGGAGCCCAGTACAAAGGCCAGCTTGCAGCGCTGGCAGAAACAGAATGCAAGAGTGGCAGAGTGGGAGTGAGCGAGCTCAGTGGAACTGTGTTGGGACTGCTTCAGATTTCTTTCTGGCCAGAAAAAGCCACCAATGCAGGCAGGAGCCCAATACATACTGTAAGGGCAGCCTGCAGCACCAAGAGACACAGAACAGTGAGTGAGGGAGGGGGAGTCAGTGAGCTCAATGGGGCTTTGTTGGGACTGCTGCAGATTTGTTTGTGGGCAGAAAAAGGAAGCAATGCATGCAGGGGCCCAGTACAAAAGGGCAGCCTGCGGTGGCAGGAAAACCAGAATGAGTGAGTGAGTGAGCTCAACAGAGCTGTATTGTAACTGCTGCAAATTTCTTTGTGGGCATAAGAAGGCAGCAATGCAGGCAGGAGCCCAGTAGAAAAGGGCAGCCTGCAGCACCGGCAGAACAGAATGAGTGAGTGAGAGAAGGGGAGTGAACTAGCTCAACGGAGCTTTTGTCAGGACTGCTGCAGATTTCTTTTTGTGCAGAAAAGGGCACCAACAGAGGCAGGATCCCAGTACAAAAGGGCAGCCTTCAGCTCCAGGTGAACCAGAATGAGTGCATGAGACAGGGGGAGTGTGCAACCTCAACGGAGCTCTGTCAAGACAGCTGTGGATTTCTTTGTAGGTAGAAAAAGCCACCAACACAGGCAGGAGCCCAGTACAAAGCAGCCTGCAGCGCCAGGAGAAACAGAATGAGCGAGTGAGAGGGGGGAGTGAGCCACCTCAATGGAGCTCTGTCAGGACAGCTGTGGATTTCTTCCTCAGCAGAACAAGGTGCCAACGCAGGCAGCAGCCCAGTACAAAAGAGCAGCCTACAGCACCGGGACAAACAGACTGAGCCAGTGACAGAGGACCACTGGGCGAGCTCAACAGACCAATGCATATAACATTCAGCATTAACAAATGCTTGTTCCTCTTACTGTGCTTTTCTTTGTCCCCTGCTCAGTTAAGTGGTGGTAGTAGCAGCAGTGCAAAAGCAGTACTGTACAGTAGTTCCTAGTCACTGTGGCCCTCCCATCTCCACAAGCAGACAATGTAACGTGTCTTTGGATTTGACAAAGACCATCAAGCAGAAGTCCTTCAAAACTACCTTCAGCAGAAGTTTGGTGAGTGGTTGACAGTAACACAACACTCATTAACCCCAGATTTTATATTATCAGACAAGGAAAGAAACATTGTAAGTGCTGTTCAAGACCATGACTATACAAAAATTCCATGCTTTGCTTTCTATATTGATCTTTTAGATTAAGGATTATTAGATGGGGAAGACATCACTGTGCAGTCCCAAACGTGTAGGTGTGGACAAAAAAGTCTGTCATTTTATTCATTCTGTTAAGCCATGAAAGCTGTTATGCAACATTCAAGTACTTTGTGTACATCACTTATTCTTGGCATAACAGGAAGCCTCATCCATATTTGGCAATGTCTAAATGAACATCACTTTTGCAACCAGTAGCCTTCACTCATTATTGGCCCCTGCACTCTTCTCTTCAGAATGTTGTAAATCAACATACTGTAGAACATCACTGTATGCAAATACTTAATTTTTCTCAGTCACTATTCATGTTTTCTTGGTATATAAATAACAAATAAAAAGATATTTTAAACAATACATAATATCATATTTATGTACATGAAGACTTACCCATCTTTGGCAGTGTCCAAACAGATGTAATGTTTGGAACCAGCAGGGCTGTGGGCTGCTGGTCTTTTGACACCTTGTTCAAACTTATTATTTTGGCACAACTGGTCAAGTATTTTGTGAGTAACATTTATCCTTGACATGTAATGGGAAGCCTTATCCGTGTTTGCTAGTGTCTAAACAGACATCATTTTTGGAACCAGTAGCCTTTACACTTTGTACTGTAGGTCTCTTTATTATTGTCTTCAGAATGTAAACCAGCATAGACTGTCACCTGCTGTTTACCAAAACTTCATTTCTCTACATCACGAATCATGTTTTCTGGGCATATAAATTATAAATAAAAAGTAATTATTTTTAAAAATAAGTAATATGGTATTTATATACAGGAAACCTCATCAATGTTTGGTAGTGCCCAAACAGACATAATTTCTGGAACTGGTAGCCTTCACACACTGTAGGATGCTACTCTGTCCTCAGATAGTTTGACCTACATAGCCTTTATATAAACAGATCTTTTTTTTTGGGGGGGGGAGCAAAGTTGGTGAAGTAGTTTGGCACACCATTAGAACTCCTACCAACAAATAATCATCCCAAATGTCAGACCTCTAGCTCAATAGAAAGCTGTGTTATGACCAAATAACACATTTTAAAAAATGCCTCTGAATTTTGTCAACTTTTAAAATTCTGTTGTTTTGCTCCAGTTTTCAAAATGCATATCCAAATGATACCAAATTTTGCAGGTAAAAGAGTAGTTCATATACAATCATTATCCTTGGCATTATTGGAAAGTTCATCAATGTTTGGCAGTGTCTGCTGTAATCAGAAATCATTTCTGAAACCAGTAGCATTTTACTGTGGGCTGCTACACCATTCTGTTGTTTTGTGTGCTTCATGTGCCCTGAAAGAAAGGAAATATTCTCCCCATACATTCTTAACCATAAAATAATGGTTTTCTATGGGACAACTAGCGTTAAGTAGTTTGAAACTAAGGGAACTTTCTTGAGTAGAAGAGAAAAAAAGGAAAAATGCTATATCTTTTTTTTTCTGTTTCTCTATGATATCTCTCTTTCCTTAAAGTAGTTTCTTAATTATCATGGAGCCTTCCATATATTGAATCTGTGCCCACCTTTAAGTACCTAGGCATGATGTTGGGTAACAAGCTCACTGTCCATGCCCACATAGATGCCCTATGTAAGAAGTTGCAGCAGAAATCTTTTGTTTTTCTTTTGTAATAAATCTGAAAATAAGAAAATGTTGCTACAGGCCATATTCCTACCATTGCTGGATTATGGCAACATTGTTTTCAGAAGTGACACAGCCACACACCTGGGTAGCCCAGATGTAGTCTAACACAGAGCTCTTCACTTCATCAGTAAGTTCCCTACCCTCACATACCCTTGTTTCTTGTAAAAGGTAGTAGACTGGCCATAGCTTAGCACCAAAAGATTAAGACATCTAAACAACTGGATGTTTAATGCTCTATGTGAATCCCTGCCTAGTTATAGCTTGTTGCTCTTCTGTTCAGCCCAAGGCCCATATTCACTTGGGATGCAGAAGGTATTATTGCTTGATATCTCAAGGCACTTTACAAAGTATTAGAAAATGACCTTCAGCTGGGCAGCCCTATCAGCATGGAATGGAATTCAGAAACATGTTAAATTACCTACCCTTGTTTGCCCCCTCACTTCCACACTTCCATTCTCTCCTTAACTAACACTGTGTTGATAAATGTGAGTGTTTTTAATAAACCATTCAATTTTGGCACTTTGTGTTGTGTCCTTGTTATATATAATAACTGTCTCATTCTTTCTAGCCTGTATTATGTAGATTAAGCCAAGTCTAATCTTGTTTATTCCTCGTATGTCTTCATTGTTATTTCCTGCTTTATACTTATTTCTCCATTGATGATTGTATTATTGCTCTACTTTTATAATCACTGTACCTATGTACTGTATTTTCAGAGTGTATGTACCATTTTTACTGTCCTACCCAGGACCTCTTTGCAAATGAGCTTTGCTAAATGGAGCCTTTCATGGTAAAAGAAAAGAAAGAAAGAAAGAAAGAAGGAAGGAAGAAAAGAAAGAAAGGAAGAAAGACAGAAAGAAAGAAAGAAAGAAAGAAAGAAAGAAAGAAAGAAAGAAAGAAAGAAAGAAAGAAAGAAAGAAAGAATAGTTCTGATGTATGCTTTTAGTTAAATATAAATGTAAGATATAAAAAAATCAGAAAAAGAAAGTTAAAAAAGAGATTCTTACCAAACTTTAGCTGGATCAATGGACTATGTTTTCAAGATCAACTTAGGGAGGTTTGCACACCTCTAATAAATTCAATAATTTTTCTAAGAATAATCATCAGTGTAGTATTGCTACACTGGAACAAGTTATCAAGTCTAACTGTTATGATCCTCTCAGCAGAGGAGTACTTGCAGGCCTCATATGTAGTATTTGGGTGGCACTACTCAAAACATTGGAGCCACCAACATAAAAATTCTTAGTTATAAGACTGAGAGCATTGCAGTACCTGCTTATGAATGAAGGGCAGACATGATGGACATATAATTTCTTTTGACTTTATATTACTATGTACAGTAGCTGCAGATATGTTGTTCCTGATCTTCACTCTTTCATGAGTACAAATCCCATTAAAGTTAAAAAAAAAAGTCCCTTACAGATATATCTGTGTGGCCATGAAACCTTGTATACTGTACTATCTGTGTAAACTGTCTCTAATTATTCAATGCAGAGTATCACAAACTGTTAAACAAGCAACTCTTTTTATTTAGATAGAATGTTATGGCTGCTCAGGTGACCCAGTGGATATGGTACTCACTTTCCACTGGAGGGATATTGAGTTTCTGACTTTGATCCATGATTACAGCCAGCTGCAGACAGGACAGAAAAAACTGTGATAGATGAGCTCTTCAATAAAGGTTGGGTCCCCTGCTCTTCTTGTAGAACACCTGGCCTCTTACCATCTAGGGGGAGGGTGAAGTTCCACAAGGAATCCCCTTGTCTCACTGGCATCCAACTATCCACTGAAGGGAGGGCCTCTTATTGAGAGGACACATAGTTGTAATCACCATACCCACCTTTCTGCTTGATGATAGATGGGACGAAAAAATTACTTACCATAGTAATCTTCTTTCTTCCCAGTCATGCTCAGACATTCATAACTTTGTGCAGTCATCCTGATGTGTTGGACTGCTGGAGAGATGGAACACATGCAAATGATGGAATTCTTTGCATGTGTGCATCTTTCAAATACTGCCTCTACCAACTGTAGTGTTCTAAACCCTTCAGATTTGTAAGAAGCCTGGATGTCAGGCAACATGGAAAAATTCGACATCTAATTAATAAAAATTTTTCTTAGGATTAGCCTAATAAAAAGTTGCTACCCAAAAAACCTCCAAGGGAGGAACTATATCTATATATAGTAATGATGTTCACCATGCAGTGAGAAAAACTATTAAGAGAGACAGAAAACTCTGTTCAAATCTATCAAGCATAGAGAAAATGTATCCAGAAGGAATGGTTAAGTGGCACTAGCATGCTGAATGCAGAGGCTGAAGTTCTGGAAGGGGAGGATGGGAGGGAGTTATGGATGTCTGAGCATCACTGGGAAGAAAGAAGATTACTATGGTAAGTAATTTTTTCTTCTAACCCCAGTAATGCTCAGACCATTCATAATTTTGTGCAGACTACCAAGCAGTACCCCCTGGTGGTGGGCACAGGACTTATTTTGGAAACAGACTTTGCAGAACTGCTGTGCCAAATTTGGCGTCACTTCTGGACCAAATATCCAAATTATAATGCTTTGTAAAGGTGTGTACTGATTTCCAAGTAGCTGCTTTACAAATGTCCAACAATGGCACCTCCCTAGCAGCTGCAATAGTGGCAGCTTTTCCTCTTGTTGAATGAGCCCTCAGCCCCGCTGGGGACTCTCTACCTGCTTTAGTGTAGCAGAATTGAATACACTGGACAATCCACCGAGAAATGGATCTTTTTGAGGCTGGTTTGCCCATTCCAAAATCCCCATATGTAAGGAAAAGTTGTTTCCTGTCTTGCCTATGGCCTTTAGTAGCTGTCATGTAGTAGCTGATAGCTCTTTTCACATCCAGGCTGTGAAGCCTTCTTTCACCAGAGCTGGCATGATCTGTGAAAAAGACAGGAAAAATGATTGATTGGTTCAGATGGAAGTCTGAAACCACTTTGGGAAGGAATTGTCTGTTTGTTCTGAGGACTACTTTGTCCCTGTGGAAGGAAATGTAGTCCTGGTCAACACAGAGAGCCTGAAGCTCACTAATTCTTCTTGCTGAAGTAATTGCTACCAGGAAAACTGTTTTCCAGGTAACATACTTTAAATGGGCTGTAGCCATGGGCTCAAAAGGAGCCCCGCATCAACCTTGCTATACATACATTAAGATCCCAAGCAGGTACTGGTGCCCTGTGAGGGGGGTGCAAATGCATTAGGCCTTTGAAAAATCTCTTGAAAATGGGATCTGATGCTACAGATAACTTTGTCCTAGCAGACAAGTATGCAGATACTGCTGCAAGGTGAACTCTTAAGGAACTGGGTTGCAGACCTTGTGAATGCAAATGAGTTAGATAATCCAACACCACTGAAACCCCTGCATCATTTGGGGTGAAGTTTCTAGTAGAGCACCAGAAAGAGAATCTTTTCCACTTAGCAGAAAAATTTTTCTTAGTTGAAGGCTTCCTGTAACCTTTCAAGATGTTTAATACAGCTTCAGAAAGGTTCAAACCTGCATACTCTAACTCCTCAAGAGCCATGCTTTGAGGGGAAGAGACTTGAGATTTAGGAACTGCAATGTTCCCTGATTGGAGGTTAGAAGATTGTGCCTGAGAGGCAAGCTTATTGGCCTGCTCACTGCCATGGAGAGCAGAAGAGAGTACCATGGCTGCCTGGGCCAATCTGGAGCTATCAATATCAGAGAAGCTGAGCGGGATCTGAGTTTCAGTAGTACCCTGAAAACTAGAGGAAAAGGGGGAAATGCATAGAGAAACTTGCCTGACCAATCCAGTACCAAGGCATCCAGAGGGATTGTGCCTTGGGCTGGTGGCCTGCAACAGTACTGAGGCAACTGGTGGTTCTGGTGGGATGCAAACAAGTCTATCTCTGGAATGCCCCACCTGCTGAAAATTACCTGTACCACCTGCTTGTTCAATGTCCATTCGTGATAGGACTGATTGATCCGACTCAGTGTGTCTGCCAAGATATTGTCCTTTCCTGGCAGATGGATGGCTTGCAGGGGCACCTTTAGGGAATATGCCAGAGCCCAAATTCTCATCATTTCTGTGCATAGGGGACCTGATCTGGTGCCACCCTGCTTGTTTATGTAATACATAGTGGTGGTATTGTCTGTTCTGACCTGTACCACCTTGCCTATTACCAGTGTAGAGAAAACTTTTAGTGCCAGCCGCACTGCTCTGAGTTCCAGCAGATTTATATGCTAGAGGGACTCTGCTTCTGACCAGGTACCCTGAGTTGTGTGCTCCCCTAGATGGGCACCCCAGCCCAGCAGGGCTGCATCTGTTGTGAGGACTAGCGAAGGATCCTCCTTCTGGAAGAGGACTCCCTGTCTTAGGTTGGATTCCTTTTTCCACCACAAGAGGGCTTGTAACAGGGGCCTTGTCACTGGAATGAGTTTTGAAAAGGGATCTTTTTTCTGACTCCAATGAGTCCTGAGGTGAAACTGGATGTGTCTCATGTGAAACCTGGAACCCTGCACTGTGCCTGTGGATGCAGCCATATGACCCAAGAGCTGCAGAAATTGCCTGGCTGTTTTTCGACTGTACAATCTGAAGGAGTTTGCTATGGTCTGAAGAATTTGCACCCTGTCTAGTGGCAAAAAGGCCCTGGCCTGTAGGGTGCTGATCTCTGCCCCTATCAACTGTAAAGTCTGTGTAGGGGTGAAGACAGATTTTTTCTGGTTTACTATGAAACCCAGGGACTCCAAAAGATCCTGTGTGAGCCTTAGAGAGGTTGCGACCTGCTCTGGTGATTTGCCCACTACTAGCCAGTCATCCAGGTACGGAAAGACAGTCACTCCCTGTCTTCGAAGAAATGCCACCACAGCTGCTAGGCATTTTGTAAACATCCTTGGTGCCGAGGAAAGGCCGAAGGGTAGGGTTGCAAACTGATAATGACCTGATGGGAGTCTGAATCTGAGATATTTTCTGTAAGATTCTTTTATGGCGATGTGGAAATAAGCGTCCTGTAAGTCCAGAGATGCCAGCCAGTCCCCTTTTTGGATTGTTGGCAGAATCCGAGCCAAAGTGACCATTTTGAACTTTGGCTTTTTAGGTGCTTGTTTAAAGCTCTGAGATCCAAAATTGCCACACTCCCATTTTTCTTTGTTGTTAGGAAGTATCTGGAGTAAAAACCTCTTCCTCTCAGGGTTGTAGGGACTTGCTCCACTGCTTTGAGCTGAAGCAGCTTCTGAACCTCTGCCTCTAGCAACAAAATTTGTGCTAGGGGTGGGAAAGTGGAAACCCTGGGGTGTCTTCGAGGAAGAAATTTGAACTGCAGAGACAGACCCTTGCCCACTACCTCCAATACCCACTTGTCTGTGGTGATGGTTGACCAGAGGGGGAGGAAATGGGACAGTCTGCCTCCAACGGGTAGGGAGGAGGCAGCTTGCATCTCAGGGGTTCTGTTTAGGCTGGGGTTGCGGTTGTGGCTGAGCCCCTCACCTAGAGCCCCTTCTACCCCTACCCCTTGAGTAGCCCTGTGGGGAGTACTGCTGGTATTGGGGCATGGCTACTGGCTGGAAAAAGGGTCTTGATAAAAAGGAATGACCCCTAGCCCCCCTTCCATAGGGCCTAGTGGATGAGGAAGCTCTGTCTCTAGCAGAGTTACTTCTATAAGTAGCCTTATATTCATCCACTTTTTTCATATAGGCCACTGTGGACTCCCCCAAAAGGGCATTTCCCTCTAATGGGAAATCCAGGGCCTTTGACTGGGTGTCCTGAGTGAGGTTTGTAGCCCTAAGCCAAGCAAACCTCCTCTGAGCCACTGTATTAGCCATCCATGTGGCTGCAGTGTCATTCAGGTCAGCAGACATCTGAAACTGGTACTTGGCCGCCTCTAGCCCAAACCTGGCAGTTTCAGCCAGGTCATCTGACAAGGGTGGGGTGGCCTTCATGGACATTGCCAGTACCGACTGCCACAGGGATTTCTGATACTGAGCAGCATAAGCTTGAAAAGTGGCCTGTCTCATGGCCAGCGAGGCTGATAAATAGCCCATTCTTGGCCATACTGTCCAATTTTCTGGAGTCCTTGTCCGGTGGGTGTGAGGACAGAGGGACTTTAGCCTTATCACAGGCAGCTTGCTGTATTACCCCTTGATGATCAGGATGGGAGAAAAGGAAGTCAGCTCCCTCCCTATCGAGCTGGTATTTTTTATCTATTCGCTTGTCAATAGGAGGAATAGAATTTGGGGTTTGGAGAAGCTTCATAGCATCCTTTTTGAAGAATTTATACACTGGGAGGAGGAGGGCCTTTGTGGGTGTTAAATCCATCATATTGAGGTACTCAGTCTTGTCCTCATCCTCAACCTGCTCTGTTGTGGCAATATCCAGAGCATCTGCCACTTTCCTTACAAAAGAAAAATGAGAGGAAAAATCCTCAGACATTCTGGGAGGTGAGCCAAATTCCTGCTCAGGGGAAACCTCTGAGGGAATAGGTTCATCCTCCTCGTAAAGCTCAACCTTTTCAAAAAAGTGTTGCTCCGGATCAGGGGGCAACACAGTAGCAGCAACCTGGGGACCCTGGGAAGGGGCAGGAGGCTGAGGGATGATGCTCTGCAAAGCCTGAATAATTTTAAATGCCTGGGCTATGTCCTGAGCTGAAGGCATTACAGGCTGCTGCGCAGAAGTCCCTGGTTTAGTAGGAGAGGGTTCTGCATGTTTAAGCTTTTTTAATTTCTTTGAGGGAACCGGAGAGTCAGCTGGTTCTTTTCCTCTTTTTGACCCTTTTTCGCCTATATCAGGGGCAGGGGTAGAAGCACTGGTTAATTCAACCACAACAGACTGGGGTGTCAGCTGGTCAGAGCCTGAGGGACCCCTTGGAAACTTTTTATTAAGCCTTTCAAGGCATTTCTCAACAGTTTTTTCTGGGAATGTTTTACATATATCACATTCCTGGTCCAAATGTTCAAAACCCAGACAAGCCACACATAAGGTCTGCTTGTCTGCCTTGGCAAACACATCTCCACACTTCAAACAATTTTTAAAACCAGGCTCCCCGGTTCTCTTTTTAGGTTTCTCAGTCATGGTGAAAGATAAAGTGAAAAACCTCCAACCGCTAAATACCAAAGCTAATGCGGTAATTTAAACAGCTTTGCCTTTTTTTTTTCGGTCGGTTCCTGAACCGATAAGGAACCGATGGAACCAAGAAAGGAGATGAAAAAATGAACCGGTTCAGTGGTTCTGTAACCGATAAAAAGCGGTTACAAATAAAATCTTTTAGGACCAATTTTTAGTGATAATGAACAGGTTCTTTATTCAGAGAACCGAAACTAAGTTACAACTAACTCGGATCCTCACGGTTATACCAAACCGCGAGGAACCGAGAAAACAACAATTTAAACAATAATAACTAACAATTAATAGAGGCAGTAAAAGAAAACTAAAAATACTTATGGTTTTTATGACTTTTATTTCTTCTTTCATGCGAAAGAGGGCGACAGAGACTCCGAGCGACCAGACTTTCAGGCGGAGAGAAAAATCTGAAGGGTTTAGAACATTACAGTTGGTAGAGGCAGTATTTGAAAGATG
This sequence comes from Neoceratodus forsteri, assembly GCA_016271365.2. Classification (NCBI taxonomy): domain Eukaryota; kingdom Metazoa; phylum Chordata; order Ceratodontiformes; family Ceratodontidae; genus Neoceratodus; species Neoceratodus forsteri. Next base: position 802,635,766 of record CM057449.1, on the reverse strand, counting down.
CTCACATGCAAAGAATTCCATCATTTGCATGTGTTCCATCTCTCCTGGCAGTCCAACCCATCAGGATGACTGCACAAAGTTATGAATGGTCTGAGCATTACTGGGGTTAGAAATATGGCTTTCAATGTGATGAGATTAAGACTTTCAGGCATTGGTAGATAATGGCCAGGAAGTGGGAAGTGGGTGATAATGGGGAGAAAAATCAGAAATACAGTACAAAAAATTAGAATATTTAAAAATAGAACCCAATTTCACAGCTACTGTACAGAAACATATTACTTTGGATTTAAAACATATTCTCCTGGGACCAAAGTTGGTGCTGATCACTTAGTTCACAAAACTTGACCTCTGCCCTTAGTTATTTACAGTGTAGCAGCCATGATGCAAAACAATAACTTGCAGTGAATGATGTGTCACAAAATACTGCATAGCAAATGGGCATTATGGCCATTAAATAAAATTATTCCCTGCAGTATATTGCAGTATTTTGCAGTAATACTGCAAGGCACTGTCATGCATCCTGGCTGGTGCAGCTGCACTTGTAAAGCTGGTGTTTCCAGATGTGAACTGCTGGTCCTGACAGCCCACTCAATTTAACAAATGCTGGAACTTTCCTTATGGTGCCATCACTGAAACTGTTTACAAATCCTTTTTCTTGGAAGTATAAGAAGCATAAAGGAGAAGTTTAAACATATTAGCATTTATTGTGATTTCAAAACAAAGACAAACTGATCATAAGGAAAAAAAAAATGTTCATGTGAAGGTCTAGCTACTGAAAACTATAATTTCAAAAGCATCATCCTATAATAAAAGTTCCAGATGGTAGTTTTTCTGATTTATTACAGGAATTTTCTTGTCTTAGTGATATATTGTGTGTTTATTCCAGAACCAGATAAAATGGAATGTGTGCTTCAATATGGATACCATTAAACTTAATTTTCTTAAAAAAATGTACTGAACTCCCAGTCCTATTTCACATGTGATGGCAGGTTCCTTAGGCCAGAAAGGGAGGCAGTATTTTAAAATAACCCTTAAGCTTTTTTTTTTCACTGAAGCATCAGTCAGAGTTGATGAGCAAGAAAACATATTAGGTTAGCCAATGCAACATCTCAATAGTATTGTGCAATGACCCTCTGCCATACCAAGGGCAGACTTATTTATTGTTACCAGAGCTGTGACATAAGCTAGTAACCAAACTTTTCATATTGGAACACAAAACCATCAGCAATCAGTTATTTTTTCATAAGTATCGATATGACTCAATCATAGTACAGTGGCTGCTAGGTCAAAACAACTTCTGATCAGAGCCAAAAAGGTTGCTAATACATTACTGGTAATCTGATAAAGGATATAGAATTAATGTGTGGGTTGGATTGTACTGAATAGTCACACGCATGTGCATGTGTGTACACACACACACACACTCCTCAGCAAAAGCCAGGCACAAAGTGTGGTCTCTCACTTGCACTAACAATTTAATTATTGATTTATTTATAAACTTTTTAGTAGGCAAGGCATACCGATCTGAAGACAGCTCAGGTAGAGAGGCATCCTGGGGGAAGGGTACAAGGGATAAATAACAGTACAAATTCAGTCATAAAAATGGCATGGCCAGACATTTCTGTGAATTTAGCTGCTTGATTCAAAGTTTTCCACCACCTTCAGCATGAATGTGCCTTTTAGTGTGTCTGTCCTGTACACTGGTGATGTATGCCTTTTACATGCTATCTGCCTGCAAGGTGCTCATCTGTATAGCTAAGGTGCTGGGACCAAGCAGAGGGTAGACATTGAATGCAACTGACCTGCCTCCTCTCTGGACTGAACTTTCTGCCAAAAGCAGCCAATAAGAGAAGCTCCCACACATGTCTTGCAGGTAACAAAAGCTCTATCCATCAATACAACACATTAACCGGTGCCTCTCTTTGCTTTCATTTCTGTATTTAAGCAGTACGTTTATGTAGACCACTATGTTACTTTATCACACACACAAAAAACTGTTATTTTGCTTAAAATAAAAAAAAATTGCTGCTCCATTTTTGTAATCTGATTCCTGAGGGTGGGATGTGTAAGATCAACATCTAAAATGTTGATCTTAAAAAGGCACTGTTTTTTATTTGCAAACAATCTTATACAGTTTTGTATATAAACAAGCATTTGTCAATGCCGAATGTTTGCTTGCTGGCATTGGCAGTGGTAGTGTAGAAGTTACAGACCTATGTAATAGGAATGGCAGTGAAGTATTGAACTGAAGCCAACCCCACCACCACCCTGCAGAGAGTGACAGGCATTGGGGTGTGCCTTTGGGTCGTCAGGCATAACGGCCACGCCATTTCACCACACCCCACCCTGCAGACACTGACAAGGTTCACGGTGTTCCTAGGGTCTTTGGCCCTTATGCCAATTCCATTCCATTAGAAATACAGTGAGATGGGTGAGATATAGAGAATCGGGGTGAACTTTGGGGTCGAAGAGTCCAAGGCATACCTCAATGCCTCTCACTGGCTGCAGGTGTGGAAATGGTATGAGCATTACAGGCAAGAATCCCAAGTCACACCCCTGATGCCTGTCATTCTCTACAGGGTTGGGCGTTATGGTTGGAAACCCTAATAAATCAGGCATTCGTTGGTATTTTCACTCCAAATTTTCAACATGGTTTTTTTGTGACCCCACCTCATGAACAGGGGGAATATCAGTGTGTTAGCCGAAAGCTGCTTATGCACAGCGACTACGGCATTTAGTACCACAGGTGCAAAAACATTCGAACAGGATGTAAAAATGACACCTGTACTGTTCATGGGGAGGTGTAAAAAATGGCAATGTTGCAAATCTGCAGTAAAAATATTTAAAAAATGGTGAAATTCTGACGTACATGGAAACTGTGCAATGTACACCCGTAATATAATTAGGTTGGGGATTTTTACAGCAGATTGTCAACTCAGGCATTTTGGTGCCTCCGATCATGAACAGTGTCACTGTGATTTTCTTTATCTGTCCCAAACAATGATATCCCACAGCGACCACGCATCTCTGCGCTGAGAGTGTGAAAACACACTTCGGCCATGTTGTGAAAAATGACAGCTGTACTGTTCATAAGGAAGTGTGGAAAATTGCCACTGGTGAAAATCTGGACTTAAAATATTGCAAAGTTATGAACTTACGAGGGTGTGTGGAAGCTGCTTAATGCTCACTCGTAACACAGTCATTTTATGGACTTTTGTCACCAAATTTTCAACATAGTCATTTTAAGACCTCTGCTCATGAACAGTGTAACTGTGACTTTCTTAATCTGTCCCAAACATTGCTTTCGCACACCAACAGCACCATTGTGCGCTACATGTGCGAAAACACATTTTGGCCGACATATGAAAAATGGCAGCTGTACCATTCACAAGGAAGTGTAATAAAATGGCAATGTTGAAAATCTGGAGTGAAAATATTAAATTCACAAACTTACGAGCATGCATAGGAACTGCGCAATGCACGCTCGTAAAACAGTAATTTTTAGGAATTTTTTCACCAAATTTTCACCATAGCCATTTTCAAACCTCTGCTCATGAACAGTGTCACTGTGACTTTCCTAATGTGTCCCATACATTGATTTCACACATCGACTGCGCCATTGTGCGTTACATGGGCGGAAGCACATTTTGGGCAAGATGTGAAAAATAACAGCTGTACTGCTCATAAGGAGGTGTGGTAAAATGGCAATGTTGAAAATCTGGAGTGAAAATATTGAAAATTCGCGAACTTACCGAGCGTGCGTAAGAACTGCTCAGCATACGCTCGTAAAACAGTCATTTTTAGGAATTTTTTCACCAGATTTTCAACATAGCCATTTTAAGACCTCTGCTCATGAACAGTGTCACTGTGATTTTCTTTTTTTTTTGCCAATAACTATATTTTATTAAAAAAGGCAATACAACCAATGTGCACACAAATAGTAAAGGTTTTACAAACTTCATCAGAACAAAGGTGCACTATAACAAATATAAAAAAACCAAACCAAATAAAAAAAAAAAATCCACCAAACATACCAAACTCCCCCCACCCCCCTTCCCTCCCCTCAGCTATCCCGTAAAAATAGTAATATTCAAATATTGGGTGATAAAAAGATAGGAACTTTGACCTAGAGCAGAGTCAAGACATAAAGCTAGGGAGAAAAGATATAGGTTTCAAACACAAGAGAAGAAGGAAGCCTCGGTCACAACGGGGATATTGGCACCTATACAAAACCCGAAAAAAGCTACACAGGCAGAAAAAAGGAGAAGAAGGAGAGAGAAGAGAAAAACAGGGAAAAAGGTGAGAACAAAGAAAAAATAACAAAAGGTTAGGAATACTCATCTTTTAGTACCCGTACTTATCTCTCAAACATTGACTGAGGCCCTCCCAATATCTATCAAATTTATGCAGAGTATTGACAGAAGAATGTACTGTTCTCTCAGCGTACAAAGCATTCAGGAACTCTTCTCACCACTCTTTGAAGGAGGGAGTCCACTCCTCATGCCAGTGGCGCAAAATCACCAGTTTAGTGACCAGAGCCACTAGTGCCATCCGGACCCTTTGGATGTTGTATGGAATGAGACCATACATCCCAAAAACACAGATCTCTGGTCTAAAAAAGGAAGAAAGGTCATAAAAAGGTTTTATCCCCCACTTGACCATCTCCCACAGTTCAGTACTTTTTGGGCAGGACCACAACTTGTGATATGTGGTGGCTAAAGAGCCATTACAATTCCCACAGGCCGGAGAACATTGGTTATTCCAGCGGTGTAGTTTAGCCGGAGACAGATAAATGTTGTGTAATAATTTAAACTGGATTTCTCTTAATCTATCCTGCTTTGTAAGTGCATAAATATCAGTCCAAACTTTCTGCCAAACACTCTCAGGCCAATCCAGGGACATATTAACTTTCCAATAAAAAGGGACTGGAGATGAGTTAAAATCCGACTTTGTAGTAATAAATTGGTAAATTTTAGAAACCAATTTGCCTGACAAGCAGGTATCAGACAGTTTATTCCATAGGTCCCCGACCTGGTCTGATCTAAAACCTTTACAAAAAAAGGACTGGATACAACTCCTGATTTGAGCCAACCAGAGCGTAGACTGGGGTCTAACCCCAAACTTTACCGCTAATGATGAAAGCGGAAGCATGGAGTTGCCCTCATAGAAGTCAAATCCAGATCTTATAGGGACGGTATTGGGTAAAATCTATCAACAGAATGGTTGCCAATTAAAAATTTGGATTCTTGAGTAGGGGCTGAGAAAAATCGTCACGCGGACTAATTTTTAGACCGCGTAGAATTGATGAATAGCCCTAATATCCCACCCTAAGGGAGTATTCCTAATCGTCCTGGGTACTTTAGTCCAAGGGATATATAGAAGGGATTCTAGGTCTAACTTTAAATCGTTGACAATGGCCCAGTCTAATTCAAGACCCATAGAGGGAGTATCAATTTTATCCATCCACTGAACAGCCCTAGCCACATGGATTGCCAAGTAATATTTAAAGAAATCAGGTAACTGTTGGCAGCCAAATTTACGCTGCCGACAGAGTTTGGAGTAGGTTCTACGTGGAGGTTTATTTTTCCAAATAAAATCCGAACAGAGTCTACATAAATTCTTAAAACAAGATTTGGGGAGGTAAATGTTTAAATTAAGAAGAGGGTAAAGAATTCTTGGCAAAATCACCATTTTAATTGTATTGATTCTCGCAGAAAAGGACAAAAAAAGTTTCGACCATCTCTCCAAATCTTCTTTAATGGATTTAAGAACAGGTTTTAAGTTTAGATGAACTAACTCTTCCAAGTTTTTGGAGATTTGGATGCCCAGATATACTAGGGATTTGGATTGCCACTGGAGACCTAAGGATAAGCACCAACCCTTTACGAGAAGGGTAGATAGAGGATAAAGTGTTGTTTTAGCTAAATTTAACCTAAAGCCTGAGAAATCACTAAAGGCCTCAATAAGATTTAAGGCTCTAGGAAGGGATAGGGTTGTATCCCGAATATGTAGCAATCGTCTCAACAGCGCCGACAGTTTGTATTCATGTCCACCAAGCTTAATACCATGAATCTCTGATCGTCCTTAATAGCTCTAATTAAGGGTTCTAAATACAAATTAAATAAATAAGGTGACAAAGTACAACCCTGTCGAGTTCCCCTCAGCAACGGAAAGGCTGCAGAAATTAAGTTATTACACTGAATTCTAGCGGTTGGGCACGAGTAGAGAATCTTGATTAGTTGTATAAATTGTTGGGGAATACCAAATTTAGCTAGAGTTTCAAACATAAAAGTCCACTCCACCCAGTCGAAAGCCTTTTCCGCGTCTAAGGAAATCAAGGAAGCTTCCATACTTGGGTCCACTGATGCAGAAATTAAATAAAACAATTTTCTAAAATGGTCAGCCGAGGTACGACCCTCTACAAAGCCAGCCTGTTCCGGACTAATCAATTCTGCTAAGCGCTCTTTAGTCTACAGGCCAATATTTTATGAAAATTTTAACGTCCAAGTTCAGCAGGGAAATGGGCCTATAATTCCCTACTAAATCTGTGGATTTCCACGGCTTGGGTAATAAGGTTATTCTGGCTTCAAAAGTGATTTGTCTATAACTCCATGCAAAACCAGAAAGTAAAGTTGATTCAACAACGGAGCTACCTCAGTTTTAAATAACTTGTAAAAAAAGGGTGTAAACCCATCCAGGCCCGGTGCTTTGTTAACCCTAAGAGAATCAATGGCCGACACTATCTCCTCATTTGATATAGGGGATATTAAACTTAGTCTGGAATCCTGTGACAGGTAAGGAAATGATATATCAGCCAAAAACATTCGCATTTTGGTAAGCACCTGTGAGGAAAGCGGCTGGCTTGAATAGAGGTCTTTGTAGAAGGCCACAAAAATCTGCAGAATACCTTCAGGGTCGGTAACCAATTCACTTGAAACAGGGTGCTTTAAGGCCGGCACCCATTTACTTTCAGATTTTTGTTTTAGCTGCCAGGCCAGCAATTTCCCAGCTTTGCTGCCCTGACCAATATATAGTGCTTCAGATTTGATTGATGAATGAACCGCTTTTTCCCTCAGGGCCCCCGCATACCATGCTTTCAGTGTGATCAGCTCATGTTCCTGGTCTTCTGTTCTCAAATTCTCTTGAATGTTCTCTAACTCTTTAATCCTGTTTAAACAGTTAGACATCTTCCAGTTGTGTTTCACCTTTCTTACAGAAGCTAATCTAATTAATTCCCCTCTCCATACCATTTTGAGTGTGGCCCATGATTGATCAGTGGCAGAAACTGAACCCCAATTAAACTTAATCGACTCTTTCAAAAAAGTTTGAAATCTACTTAATGTTTGGGCATCCTTAAATATATTGTTGTTTAGGGACCATGAATAGGATCTCTTAGGGATGAAAGACGGAGCCCAGACAATTTTAACTAAAGAATGGTCAGATATTACTCTTGGAAGAAACAGTGCTTCTGATATTTCTGAAATATATCGCTGGCTCACCAAGAAATAATCTATCCTAGAATAGGTTTTGTGAACCGATGAAAAAAAGGTGTAGTCCCGAATTGTGGGATTGAACAGTCTCCAGGGATCTACTAGTCCTAAAAAAGATGTAAATTCAACCAAATCCTGCTGGGCCGGAGAAAATTGTAATTTCCTACATACTGATCTATCTAGTCTATCAGACTGAACTAGGTTCCAGTCACCTCCTAATATAAGTGGCAACTCCTTAAAGGGAGATAGGATCACTGCCAGGTGGGCAAAAAAGGAAGGTGATTCTGCGTTGGGACCATAAATTGACCCCAACACTAAACGCGTCCCTCCAAGATTACCAGTAACAATGATATATCTACCATTCGGGTCTGCAATTATATCCGAGTGTGTAAAAGGGACTCCCCAGGCTATCAAAATTGCCACACCCTGGCTAGATGAAGAATAACCAGCCCCAAACACTTGGCCTACCCATTTTTTCCTGAAATGAGAGAGATGGTCAGAATGAACGTGGGTTTCCTGCAAGAATGCAATTGCCGGATGGTAACGGGCTAAGTGATTCAAGATTACGTGCTTTTTGCAGTTATCTTTCCCCCCTTTAATGTTTCAGGAAAAAAGATTCAGGCTAAAAAACATTTATCCCTCCTTGCCACAGAAACAGGTTACGGATAGCTGCTCCCTTTTAAACAATCCCATAATAAATCTAACTAAACTAATCCTAGCCTCCTCCCACCCCCAAAATTATCCCCCCACAGATAAACATCCAAAAAACCACCCCCCAGGCCCGAAGCCAACTCCTCCTCCACTGGTTCATAGCGCGCCATAGAGGCAGGGCTCCCCTCTCCCACCACTAAGTTACCAATACTTCTGGAAAAGAAAAAGAACATGCGAACCTGCCAAATCAAAAATCACCATATAAAAAACAAATAAATGCCACGACCTACGGGTGGCGAAATTCCATTGTCATTTGCTCGCCTTCCTGGAGCTAAATATTAACAAGGAGGCATTACTTATTGCCATAGAAATAAATAAAAAACCCCGCAATTAGCTACCTCTTTCACCTTCAAGCACCCTCCAAAAGGGAAAAGGAAAAAGAAAAAAAAAAAAAAAAAACGGGGTATAAACTAAGTAAGAAGGAGCCCTCATGTTCAATAAAAGCGCTCCCATATTGCTCTAGCTTCTTTAACTAAATGATATCTGAAACGTAGCTTGAACTGGGAGCAGTATACTATAGGAGGATGGGCCCATATTGAAATATGTTCCAAGTAAAAGGGGGAGGTAGAGAAAGGGTATGCCCTAACCTGGCAAAACCCATATAACTTGAAGCAATCTCCTGTTCATAATATTCAGTTAACCACTGTATGTAAGGAAGACATACCATATAAAACCCCTCCGCCCTCCCACCACATAAACACTTCAACAATTCATAGCTCAATCCTAGAAACAGTAACATTTCCATACATTCCTTTTAGTTAAGGCAAAACAAAAAAAATAAAATAAAATATAGACTTTCAGCTACCTCTGCTGGATATGACGGAAAAGGAAGAACAACCTCTGGACTGAAAAATAGTGTTAACTGGTAACATCCAAATGTGAAAAGCAAAATGCCCAAATTATCAGTGGTCCAAATCATAAGTAAGCCCCGAAACCAACAGATTGTGGCCAATTCTATAAACACTGAGGCAGAGTAATTATAACTTCTGAGGCTGTCCGATTAAATTCTCTCATTGGGCCACAAAGCCCTTGTAGGTCAGTACAGTCCACGTCTTTGTTTAACCTTTAGGGAACAGATCAGGCATCGACCCCTGTAAAAAAATTAAAGCATCTTCTGCTGATTCGTAGCGTTTTGTCCCTTCCTTGGAAGTGATCTCCAGTTTTGCTGGGTACAACATGCGGTGGCGAATCCCCGCTGCCCACAACTTCGATGTGATGGGTCGAAAAGAGGCCCTAGCTTGCCTCATCTTCCATGTCAGGTCGGGTACTAAACGAAGCTTCCTGCCCTCCCAGTGAAATGAAGATAACTTTCTTATTTCTCTCAGGATGTGCTCCCTATCCAAATAGTTCAAGAGCTTAAAAATAATTGGTCTAGGAGGCTCTGTTGAGGGGGGCTTATCTCTTAAGGCATGATGCCCCCTCTCAATTACATACTCCGGCCCATTTGGTGAGGGCCCTGCTGATTTCCTTAACAGTTTTTGCAAGAAGAGAAGCATATTAGAACCTTCCTCTCCCTCTGGCAATCCCAATAAAACCAAATTATTTCGCCGGCTTCTCCCTTCAAGATCGTCCAGCCAGTCCTCCAATCTCGTTACCATCTCTTTGCACTCACTAATAGTAGGCCTTGATTTCTCCAACACACGCTCAATCGAGATATTCTAGCCTCTGTGTCCGTCACCCGACGGGCCAGCTGGGTTAGGGCAGGTTTGAACTCCGCTACCTCATCGACCAACTTGAATAGTACTTCCTTGATGACCGAAAGATCACTGTAGATTTTGCTAGGTGTTATTTCGTCGTCAGCGCTCGGCGGAGATGAGCTACGGCGAGGCCGTTTCACTTCCAATTCCTGCTCGTTCGATTGCATCGCAAGTCGCCGACCGGTTCCCCAGATCACTTCAGGGCTTATTCCAATTCTTGTTCGGCCAGCAAAAATTTCGAACAGGACAGCAGGAACCTCAGAATTGTGGCAGATTCTCCGGTTAGGAGCGGGAGCCCAAGACAGCAGCAGCTACTCCTCCATTAGCGTCACGTGATCTCCCCCATCACTGTGATTTTCTTAATTTGTCCCGTACATTGATTTCGCACACCGACTGCGCCATTATGCGCTACATGGGCGGAAATACATTTTGGGTGAGATGTGAAAAATGGCAGCTGTACTACTCATAAGAAGGTGTGGTAAAATGGCAATGTTGAAAATCTGGGTGGGGAAAATATTTAAAGTCGCCCAACCACGGCGTGCTGAGGAACCGCGAACTAGCGCCTAGTAAAACAGTCATTTTAGGAATTTTTCACCAAATTTTTAACATAGCCATTTTAAGACCTCTGATCATGAACAATGTCACTGTGATTTTCTTAATTTGTCCCGTACATTGATTTCGCACACCGACTGCGCCATTGTGTGCTACATGGGCGGAAACACGTTTTGGGTGAAATGTGAAAAATGACAGCTGTACTACTCATAAGAAGGTGTGGTGAAATGGAAATGTTGAAAATCTGGAGTGAAAATATTGAAAATTTGCGAACTTACGAGTGTGCGTAGGAACTGCGCAACACACGCTCATAAAACAGTCATTTTTTTGGAATTTTTCCACCAAATTTTCAAAAATAGGCTTCTTGAGAGCCCACCTTATGAACACTGGCAGTGTCATTTCATTAATCAGTCGAAGGTGATTCGCACAGTGACTACTTGAAATCGCCGCCGAACAATTTCATGACAGTGACAGCATTCATGAGAAGGGGTCCCAAAACCCCATGTTGAAAATTGGGTGCAAAATTCCAAAAATGCCTGAGATATGGAACAAATTTGAAAAACCCTATCTATCTCATTATACAGCTTACGGCATTTCCTCAGTTAGTAGTCGGCTTTGAAGAGTGCAGGCGTGTTCCAGTCCACGAAGATCATCGCGCTGAGTCGGAGGTAAGTATGGGGTGAGGGGAGGATGTGGGGAGGCAGGGTGTGCAGTGGGTGGGTGCGGTTGTGGGGAGGGGGCCGAGACTGCGTGGGACCGTTTTAATTTACAGGTTTTTTTTTAAATTGACGATGCGGGAAGTTTGCCATGCTGGGGTGGACTCCCAGCATGGCACAAGAATGCTGGTTGGGGGCATGGAGCTGGCGGGGATTGGGCACCCCGTTGCCATAACATCTATTGCCATGCTGGGGTGGGCTCCCAGCGCTGCATCCTGTACTCTGGGGGACAGTGGAGCCGGCGGGGGATTGGGCACCCCCATCAGCTATAGTATGAGTTGCCACGCTGGGGTGGGCACCCAGTGTGGCATGTGAAGACCTTTGGGGGAAGTGCAGCACAGCCGACTTGGGATTGGGCACCCCCGTCGGCTATCGTGTGTGCGTGGGAGGGAGCGCACGCGGTATGCGTGCGGTGTGTTTGTGTGTGTGTGTGTAGGGGGCTGCGCGCGGGCAGGCGATATCTTATCGCTGCTCACTGAAGCGTAGCTCCCCTTTCTTCATGCCACTGCATTTTGGAGCTGTCATAGACAGCTCCAGCCTCCATGGTGGACTGGGGACGTGCCTGCCAACACACTGGCTGAATTGGAAGAGGGGGTGACACACCTCCGAAAACTCTGATGATGGCACTATGTTTCTTGCACATGCATGCAAGCAAACATAAAAAGGCAACTCAAGCAGTGTTCTCTCACCCTGTTTCTCCCTCTGTCTCCCAGTTTCTCTTTAGTTCCTCTAATCGGACAGTGTATGGCAAAAATTGTGTCTAGTGAATAGAGTTTTTGTAATGCACACAAGTTTTGTTTTTTTTTGTCTCACTAACTTCAAGATAAAAATGAGCAGTAAAACCCAATCCCTAGCAATAAGGTGTCTCCTATGGTTGGGTAAATAATGACACTAGGCTGCTATGCTAAATAATGGTAGCAAACCCTGCTATATCTGACTTTCAGACTCAGTAAGAAAAACATCAAGTTAGAAACAAATGTATGAGCAAATGCCCATATAGTGTAAATACCACTGGTATCTATAGCAGAAAACCTTCCATTAAAATGAATGTTTTCAATGCTTATTGTAACTTGTCACTGGTGAAAATGGGCAGTTTGCTCATCCTGCTTACAAGTCTGAAAAATAAAATAAAATGGAAAGAAATGAAAATCCACACAAAGCAAAGAATTATTGTAAATGTTTAGAATGTTTATTTTGTGTGATTAAAAAGGTCTCACAGTCATGGGTGCCAAATCACACACTGTAAGATAATTTTTATTTAAACTGCCTACCAGTCATGGTAACACAAACCACTGGGTTGGTTCCCAAGTCAACTTTGAGGTGGGGGTGGGTAGCCTTGAGCAGCCTAGTGTACTCTTTGTGCCATTGGCACCTTTGTTTTAGGCATGTTTCCTGTAGTCTCACAATCATAGTGATCAGCAGCGAATTTCTATCATTACAACATGGGGAAGACAGAGAGAGCTAGGTGATTAGTGGCTGGATGTTAGATGACAATGCATTAAAGCACCCTTATTGGCACAGGTGAAGTGATGTGGTCCCTGTATGCAGTATCAGTGGGCAACACTTAACACTCAGTCTGCAGATTTATGCCTCACGATGCACCCGGGTGTGTGTTAATCCCCAGTGACAGCACACCCTGTCATGGGTTATTGCTTACATATCAGACAGTACCACACGAGAGGAGGCACCAGTAGGGAAGTCGTCAGCACAAGCACTCCTTTCATATCTGATATTGCCTAGTTCACAGGGGTGAGTGATGACTGGGGTTGTTCTGTTTACAAAAAGTAAGTAAGCCAAGGCACAATGTATTAAAACAAACTTAGCTGTGCTGATTAAGATAAAGCATGCTTCTTAGCTTTTTCCAAAGGTGGGTTCCCCTTTTTATATGTAAGACTGAAGTGATTGGGGAAGGGCAGATACAGCAAGGAGTGACCCTATACCTGAATAGACGTACTGCATCTGAGCTACAGTATGTGTAAATGATGGGTGGGGGGGGGATCCACATCTATATGGCCATGCCACTATCTAGCTGGCTTGGAGGGTAAGAAACAAAACATTGCAGTAATGCATTCTTTGTGCAGATCTTATAGTTTATAAAATTATATAACAATGAAGGCAGATACCACTATGGATTCAGGATGTTACTGCACTGGGCATCAGAAAAGAACCATGGATCTTCTTGGTGTGTCCCAGCAGGACTCTTTGCCTTGTCCACCACCAGCATAGACTAGCTTGCTCTCACTACTTCATCAGATTTACAGGAGATTCAGAGAAAGATCCAACCATCTTCTTAATTTTGCAGAAATTGCTTACTTACAGCCCACATGTCTGGCACATTCGGATCAACAGGACCAAACTGTATATTGCATTTTCCGGCTCAACACATTGGGCAGCTCCAGATGAACAGGGCAGAGCATTTGTCTGTATACAGACCTGCTAATAGTTTAGGTATTCCATGGTCAAAAATCCTAAATAAGTCTAAAAGAAAGGCAAACTGTCTGTTTTAAAAGTATATTGGGTGGTGGGCTAGTGCCGTGATCTGTCTCTCCCCACCCCAAATTTTATAAATGGGAACACACCAGACTGATGAGTGTGCCCATTGCTTGATCAACCAGAAGGGTAAAGAATAAAGGTAAATCTAATCCCTCCCCCAAAGACAACCTATAAAGTGAGGCATGCAGAAAACATATTATGATAAAACAATTTAGAAAACAAGCAGGAATGGATCAACATATATTGGTATTTGAGTGTCATTTGGATCACAAATCTCATTAATTTCAGGGCAATGTCATTAAATCTCAGAGCAGTCCTTTTTTACATGCTCTCACACCCGTTCAGTATTTGATATGAATAGTCTGCATGATCGCTAGCTTGTCAGGGCACAGCATCAGGTCATTTTACTTTGAAAGTATAATCACATCACCAAATACCCGGTGGCATCAGCTACCTGAAAATTACCTTACATTTCAACAAAAGGAAGGAGCCAGCCTGCCAGAGCAGTGGCAAGGTGACTGCTTCCAATGCGGATGTCCCGGGTTTGGAAATGGACCCAGGAACTGGAGGGATGGCTGGGTGGAGAAGGCTAGATGACCTGAGGGGTGACTGTCCTTCTCCAGGGAGAGGGGGGTGACTGTCTGGCCCATTGGTGACCTCTGGTGAAGGCCGGGGGAATCGCCAGAAAAGTCAGTGCCTGCTTGAGTGGGAGGTGGGACAGATGTTGGCGTTATTGCATGCCCCACCTCCAGGGGAATACAGCCACAAAATCTCTGGTCCCTTGGTCATGATGTGCAACTCCACCACCTCTCCCACTGCCACCAGTGTCCGCCAGGGCAGTTCCACTCCCATGGCCCTACCCTGGGGGGGTAAGCCAGGGCTTGCTTCCATTGACCATTGTGATTGGGCACCCACCTGGTGGTTGTGCCCTTGGCTGTAAGCCTGAACATGATGAGTCAGTGCATGGGGCACGGGCTGAGCTCCATTAGTGGTATTGAGGGAGGGACTGACCCAAAAAGAATAAAATTAAAAAAAAAATGGAAGGAGCTGTCTGTAATGTTACAAGGTAATCCAATACAACTGTAAGATGGGACAGTCACTACCATAACTATTCGCCTAAAAAACATACAGTGCCACATTACCATGCAGCTCTTTGTGGAGCCCTGAAGCACACACTTACTTCAAAAGTTTGAGAGCTGCATTATAAATTTCTGAGTAAAACCATTCAGGACAAGTTAATGAAAAAAACAAGTAAAACCATCCTAGGGGTCATCCTAAACATAACAAACACATGTTTTCCATGGTTGCCCTAGATCCTGGTGGAAACATATTGCAGTGTCAAATTACCACAATATAGCAGACTCTCATTCAGTCACCCTAACTTTTAGATGTGGCTTAATTTTTCTGTGGTCTCATTCCAGCTTATAAAGAAAAAAAAGGTTCAAAGGGCTCAAACCAATGAAGAGCTGACACATCTTAACAATATGAAAGCCAGTATTTAAAAAAAATCATGCAAGTCAGCCAAAAAGTCAACTGGTCATCTCTGTTCTGTACTTTCCTAAACTCCCTTTTATAACACTGCCTTAATTTGGTTTACTTTGCAAAGTATGTGTAGTTGTAGTGTGGGTCCTAGTCCTTCCAGCTCTGCTGTGCACTGCACTGTACTGCAGCTGTAGCTCGGCTGCCCACTCACTCTCCTGTGACTCTTATTCAAGTATTTACATTTATTCTTTCCTTCAGACACATACTATGTGTTGTTGTGTTGTTGTTTTTCTGTCTGTCTGCAATATAAGATTCCAGGCTGCCAGTAATCTAAACGAGGCATGAAAATGGTCCTCTCCCTAATTCTCTCTTCATCCTCTCCTCAGGCTTTCTCTGGCTTAGCATAGGCAGCAGTGCTACAGTTATTCAGGACAGATTTGAAGAACTGTAAGGGGATCATCAGTGTTGTCACCATTTTATAGCCCATGTTCTTTGATATGAGAGCAGATAGTGCTTGTTCAAAATGGCATCACAACAACCAACTGGTCATCAAAGAAAGCAATGATATAAACAGCAGGGAGCATTTTTAACACTAGCAAAAGACCACTCAACTACATGTGAACTTTGGGGGCACCTGTGGCTATCGGCTGGGGGGAGGCTATTCTCTTTAATGATGGATATCTTGAGTAACAAAAAGAAGCAAAGTGCTGCACTTTAACTCATGCTGCCCAAGACAGGGCTGCTATAACTTGTGTTTGTAACTGAACGGGCACTGGCAGCTTCAAAGGCACTTGTCCTTTGTCCTACAAAAGCAGACGTGCAATGGCACCATGCACACCCAATTTTTGATGTGTCTATAGCAGAGATCCACTCATTGTGGCAGGACCCCCCTCACTCACTCCTGCTCCCTCTGCAGAACCACCTTCTAGTTGTAGGACGTTGAGACTGGGCTGAGCTGGGTACTGAGAGTGAGGAAGGGAAGGGGACTGTCCCTGCTCTCAGTATCTGTTTCTGTGTAACCCAAGTTCCTCCTCCTTGTATTTGTTGCTGGCAGGCAGGAGCCCCCAGAAGCTACAAGTTTTTTGGAACAGTTGCTACAAAAGGATTTGGCAATTGCTTTTCTGTTTTGTTTTCATGGGCTGGGGGGGCATAGTAATTGGTTTGGTGCATTTCTTACTGTTTCAAGAAGCCTGGTAAAGTTAGAGGTTTGAAACTGCTGTTGCTTTTCCTACCTTTAGCTCATCTCACATTCACTACAGAGCATCAGTGCACTCAAAATGAGATATAAAACATAAACACCTTTGATTGGAAAAAAGAAAATACTGCAGCAAGGGAGGGGGGGGAAGAGAAAATAGTGCAACAGGGGAGAGCGAGAAGAAGAAAACACATTGTAGTAAATGGGAAGATGCGGACAGATTTTTAGGAAGTTGTGCTTCAATTCCACTCATAACACCACAGCTGTGCTGTGTTAGGATTTCTGGTCAGACCCCTTCTTCTGATAGCAGTACATCAGCATAGCGTCATGACACAATGCAGCCATATTGAAATGGGTTACACTCATATAACATCAACCAGGGCTCATTTCTAATGCTGACACTGCAGAACAGCACTGAGGAGTGGGGGTGCCACTGTGGGAAGTATTGTATTTTGGATGAAGTATGAAACTGAGTTTATTTTCAGCAGATTTTAGGATTAAAGATCACATGGCAATGTTAGAACACTATTGTAGGGGATAACCAATGGGCCTGCCTAACATTCTCGTTTTGATTTGATCCATTCTGTATGGAATATTCATTTGCACTGTTCACTGTGCTCATGATGGAGTAATGTAAATATGCTGTATATGTAAATATATATATATACCTGTATATATCTTAAACACTTCTGACCCCCTTACCTGAGTACATATCCTCAACCTGGATACCCCCTTGTCTGTTTGAGCTTTCATCCTGTTTTACCTACCCTGGACCACCACCTGTCATCCCTTGCCACCCCCTCTCTAGCTCCCTCCAACTACCTCCCATCCATACTCCCCTTTTCACATACTCTCCCCTAAATATTCTCCTCCCAATCCCTTTCTCTCTCTCTCTCTCTCCTCCTCCTCTCTTTCTCTCTCTTTCTCTCTCCTCCTCCTCCTCTCTTTATCTCTCTCTCTCTTTCTCTAATCTACACCTTATCCACACTCTCCCCCCTTTCTTTCTCCTACCCTTTTCTGATAGTCTACCTTGACAGGCCCCCTTGGGGCAGCTATGCCACATGTTGCTAATTGGGAAACCTCGTTTTCATTCTCTCCCCCTTTCTTTCTCCTACCCTTTCCAAAATTCTTCCTTGACAGACCCCCCTGGGGCAGCTATGCTATACGTTGTTAATTCAGAATCTCCTCCCACTGTTTAATTTCAGTTGTCAAGGTTACTCAGGTGTATTATTTATTTGTTTTCTGTATTACATAGCAATCTTATGTTTTGTGTTTACTGTCAAGCTTTTGTTATGTCTCTGCTGTTTTACATCCTGATGTGGAACCTTTGTAAAAGAGTGTATACTCAAAGGTTGTTTCTGAATATACAAATAACTAAAAATAAATAAATAATAATGTATATGTAAATATGCTGTATGTATTTTCACACCTACCTTGTACTATAATGTATATATGCTGTATATATTTCTTCTCATTTACTTTGTATAGATGTTGGCACATGTTCTTATTCTTGTACTATAGACCCAGGTTGCACCTGATAAAGGGACTGCATTGTCTCAGTGGACTTACCCAGGTACCAGAATTCAAATAAATGAATAAAATAGATTTTTTCATTGTCTAAGACCACGTTGTAACAAATGCCAGATGCTTAATTTATAATGACACCCACTGTATACAACAGGGAGATATTAGTAGTACTTTTGCCAGGGTGAGGGAATGAGAGGCAGATTTCAACGAGAAGGCACTAGAGGACAGCCTGACTGGGCCTATGGACAGTAGGAAACTTACATTCTTAGAGCACAGAGGATGAAGCTGAGACAGTTAAGCTAAAAGAAAACAGAAAGACTCCCAGAAATAGAGACAGAGCAGGAATGGGGGGGTCAAAAAAGCCTTAGCCTGACCCCATTAAGGAATTAGGGCAGCAGTGATCTCAGTGCCAGGGGAATCTGTTATGTGTAAATTATGTAGATGTACTATATTGAGGAGATCGCTTTTTCCCTGATATGTTGTTTTTTTCCAGGTGCTCCAGTGGGACCTTAGATGGTACAGAACAAACCAGATGGATCCCTAGTTTATTTTAAATATACAGTACCCTGTTCAGCAAATGTGGGCTACTGAAAGTATCCCATGGACTAATAAGTGCTCCAGAACTAGAACTGCAAGTTTGGTTCTACAAAGAGGTGTTTAATTCTTATGGACAGTGGTGAAATTCTTTGGCAAAAATGCAGACGTTTGCTTTGACTGGTTGACCTTGGTCAGCATGGTGCTGACCAGTCAAATTGTGAACTGCAGTTTGCACTTAAAATAGTTAATGAGGCAAAGTGAGTTGAAGCTGGTCTAGTGGTGTAGAGGGCTGAGGTGCTGTAATATGCCATACCTCTTTCCCCGCCAGTGACTCAAGTTTGAGATCTAGCTCGGGTTGCTGGGGGTCGGCCAGGGTGGAGGGTTGGGAGAGGACTGATCGGCCAACTGGCAGCTCTCCTGTACTGGACTGGGGTGGTGAAGCTGTCCCATCTCTTGGCTACAATTAGGTGGAGGCCTGGAGATATCACTGATGCTTGGGTGGCTGATGGACAGTCAGGGGTGGAACAGTGTTGGCAGTTTCAGAGTGTATGCATGCCTCAATGCACATGTGTCATTCATGTTTGTAATAGCCTTGGTGAAGGACAAAATTTAGAAGGAAAATGGAGGGAGACTGGGCTTCACTGAGCCCTGTCTGAGGTGCCACTGCCCACCCTGCCTCTCCACTGGGTGATATCTGGATGACAGTCTCCTAGGGAAGGGGAGGATGACCCTCCCTTCCCTACCCCACCATGAGCGGGAATCTTAACCCCAGATGGAGAGAGGCAGCAGGCCAGTCAATGGCACCCAGGGACAGGGCTGAACAGCCACCCCGTCAGCCCTAGGAGCATAAGAACTTTTATTAAAAAAATATCTAGGCAGTGTGAGTCATAGCCTGAGATTCATGCCTCAGCTTGATGCCACAGTGCAGCAAGGGAGCTTAATCATGCACTTAGTCATAGGTTGATAGGAGGAGAATGTGAATGCCTTGTTTCAAATATTCGTCCAAGTATTTGAGTGCCCAATTATTTATTATTTATGCTTTGTTATTCATTATTCAGCTGCTAGAACAGTGTAATAGTCCAGTGCCTCCTGGGACTTCCTAAACAATCAGATACCCCTTTGGAAGCTCACTGAAGGCAGACCTCATGTGACCTAGCACTCCAAGAATCTACAGGCCAGAGAAAAAGATGTCTCAACTGCTGTGAAAGAGCAGTCTACTCCTATGCAGTCAACTTGTTAAAATTAGCCAACAAGCAAAACATGAAATTACCACTGCCATGCTACAGCAGGTGATCCAAGAAGTGCATATCCTGAAAATATCCTTAGATAGACAAATACAGAAACACAGGAAGATTCCAGATGGGGCAGCTATGCGTACTCAACACCTGCAATCTGAACTGGATGCAAAGCTTGTGGAAGTGATGGATAACTGCAGCCACATTTTTGCAACCATGCAGGGTCTCCAGTTCAAATGCAAGATCCTTCACATGCCTATGGATAGCCACAGAGAGAGTCATTTTTGTTAAGAGCTGTGTGATGAGCTGACTGTTTCCATGCAGGGACTGAAGCAACCAGCTGGCAAAGAAGATCATGAGAGAGAGGGAACGGCTTTTGGCAGGTCTGGTTCTGGTTCTACTGGTGGAAATCAGGAAGAAACACTTGATATCGATTGATGGCAGCACTCATAATGGTGAGTAGGCACTACTAAGTACTTACTCATGTCAAGAGCAACAGAAAATGACACAGTCACAGCTTTTTTCTGTGGAAAATATCTGTCATAAAGCATAAAAAAACAATATTCCTAAAATCATGTTGTTTTTTTTTTAAAGACCAAAATAGCCCCAACATTTAGCCAACACAGTTTGTTTAGGGGACTGTGTTTTCATTGTTTTCATCATTTTGGTATCCCTTTCTTGCTTGCATTTATTTATCTCACAAATAAACAAGCATTTGTCAAAGCCGAATGTTGTCTCACCGTCATTGGCAGTGCAGGAGTTAGAGATGCATAATAGGAATGGCAGTGAAGTATTGAACTGAAGCCAAAGCCAACCCCACCCTGCAGAGAGTGACAGGCTTTGGGGTGTGCCTTTGGGTCATCAGCTATAATGCTCATGCGATTCTACCTCACCCTACCCTGTAGACACTGACAAGTGCTGTGGTGTGCTTTGGGGTCTTTAGGCATTAAACTTACGTCATTCCATAACGAAATACACTGAGGTGGGTGCAGTATAGGAGAACGGGGTGAACTTTAGGGGTGAACACTCCGAGGCAGACCTCGATGCCTGTCACTGGCTGCAGGGTGGGGGTGGGGGTGGAAAGGCATAAGCATTACAGCCAGTGATCCCAAGTCTCACCCCTGATGCCTGTCAGTCTCTACAGGGTGGGGAGTTACAGTTGGAAACCTTAATGCCATATGTGTTTGTTGGTATTTTCACTCCAAATGATCAACATAGGCTTTTTGTGACCACACCTCATGAAGAATGGCACTATCAGTTTGTTACCTGAAAGGTAGTATTGCACAGCGGCCCTGCCATTTGGCAATGCAGGGATGAAAACAGATTTTGGGCAGGATGTGAAAAATGACAACTGTATTGTTCATGACGAGGTGTAAAAAAATTGCAACGTTGAAGATCTGGAGTGAAAATATGAAAAATTGGTGAAGTCATGAGCATGCATAGAAACTGCACAACACATGTCCGTAACCCAATTATTTTCAGGATTTTTGTAACCACATTTTCAACATAGGCATTTTGGGACCTCCTTTCATGAAAAGTGGCACTGTGATTTTGTTAATTTGTCCCAGACGTTGATTTCCCACAGGAACCATGCCATTGTGCACCACAGGTGCGAAAACACATTTTGGGCAGGATGTGAAAAATGACAGCTGTACTATTCAAAAGGAGGTGTGAAAAAAATGGCAGTGTTGAAAATCTGGCATGAAAATATTGCAAATTTGCGAGTTACAAGGGTGAGTGGAAACTGCGCAATGCATGCTTCTAACACAGTCATTTTTAGGGCGTTGGTCACGAAATTTTCAACATAGGCATTTTAGGACCTCTGCTCTTGAACAGCATCACCGTCATTTCAAAAACTGTCCCAAAACTGACTCAAGCATTGTGCCATCACAAGCTATGGTGCGCCACAGGATGCGCGAAAACACATTTTGGCCAGGATATGTAAAATGACAGCTGTACTGTTCATAAGGAGGTGTGGGAAAATGGCAATTTTGAAAATCTGGAGTGAAAATATTACAAATTCACGAAGTTACGAGTGTGAGTGGAAACTGCTCAATGCACGCTCATAAAACAGTCCTTTTTTGGACTTTTTCCACCAAATTTGCAACATGAGCTTTTTGAGAGCCCCCCTCATGAACAGTGGCACTGTCATTTCATTAATCAGTCCCGAACGGTGATTCCATGCAGTGACCGTTAAATCACATTCCGGGACCGAATAATGCCATGAGTGTTATGCTTGGGTTATGCCCCCTATTGTCCCGGATCCCCCCCTTTTCCTCACAAAAGACAGAGACATTGTTTGCTGTTGTGCTCAGATTGTCAATTAATTTATTTATATTCATAATTCCATATTCCATTTCCTTTTCTTTATTGTCATATTTTCAACATGTTGTTTATTTTCCTTCATATATCAATCTCTGATTATCCTTCCCCCAGGTGAAAACCTGGGTGCCTTCTTCTTCTCCTTTTTCGTTAGGTAACAGTGAAAACCGAGACTGCTTTTTACTTCATCTTCCTCCTCTTCTTGTGTTATTCCTTTTTTCTTCCCCCCTCCTCTCCTCACCCCCCTTTTCCCCACTAGCCAGTCTCCAGCTTGCGTTGGATGGCTGGCTTCCCCCATCCTTAGGGTACAGGTCTCCCTTACCTCAGGGAAGATCCTTTTTATTCCTCTTTCTTTTCCACTTTCTCTCTCTTTTTTTTTTTCTTTCATCGCATGTTTCCGCCATGCTTCTATAAAGCCCATGGTTTCTGTATTGAACATGTCTATGGCTAGGTCCAATAGGTGTACACCGTCAGACCTGTAGAAATCTTCTACCCATTCTTCTACCCCCTTCAGTATCACCTGTCCTCCCATCTGCCTTATCAATGTCCCAACCCTTCTATTCATCTTTCTCCCTGGACCTCTCTACCGCTCTGTGGCTGTGCTCCTGCCTCCACACCCTCCTTGGTATCATGTCTGACCAGGCGAGGCCTACCTGTGGCCACCATCATCGTATGGCCCCTAAATCCCTTTTTATTTGTAAGTATGTATCTACCCAAGGCCTGCCTGCAAGGTCGTTGCCCCCTAAATGTATAATAATTAGATCTGGACTTGGCCGCTGCCCCTTGAGTTCCTTCAAGGTGGGAAGCAGCTGTGCCCATCTCATCCCACGTATGCCATGCCAAACCAACCTACACTGTCTCGCATCTTGGTACAGCTGCCTTCCCCCAGCCTTCTTCTCTGCTCTTTTTCCAGCCCAATAAATATAGGAATGGCCGCAGATCCAGACTTCCATGCTCCTCCCTCTACCTATGGGGTTCAAGCAAAATTCATTATTTTACACATGCTCTCAGTGTCATGCCTGCATTTTTCTTTTTTTCTTTTTTTTATATACCTTCTCACCCTTTCTCCCCCACTTCTGTAGTTCAGGCCAGGAGCACTACCTTCAAAAGCCTCCCCCTTTTCTTTTTTTTTTATTTCAGTGCTCTAATGTATCTCTTATAACTGGCCAATCGCCAGAGACCCTTTTCCAATATCCCATTCACCGTCTCTCCCGCTGCTGCCCACTGTGAGGCAGCCCCAATCCGCAAAGAATGGGAAGAATAATTAGCCGGGTATTCCCCCATGAATTGCATGCCCTTTTGAGCAATGCCGTGACTTGGTAGCTGGCGACCCTCTTCCCATCACCATGTGCAAATAATTTTCCTATCCTGTTCCTGTGCTCTGCGGCGAGAGCCCACAGAGCCTGTATGGGGCATATTGCACCCTCTGTTCACACTTTCAGCGTTACTATGCAACCCTGCCCTCTCTGGTCCATTTTTGACCTCCTAATCTTAATCCGTATCTCTGTCACCCCCAAGTTTACATCTTCCCATTCTAACCCTCCTTCCTTGTCTTCTCTCCCGTGGCCTACCACCTCGCTCACTCTCATGGCCCCAGCGAACATTACCACATAGATTGTGTGAAAAGCTGGGCCTCGGCCTTCGATCTGCATATTGCTGGGAGCACGCCCTTCAGCTTTATTAGCCACTGTTCCCCTATCGGCCTTCTATTATCTGCTAGTCCTTGCTTCAACCTGCCCCATCCTTGCATAATTCTTCTGATGAATAATGATTTTGTCAGGTCCTTCCACCCTTTTAGACTGCAGATAACACTAATCCCTGCCAGACAGACTCCCATTGTGGTGTGGGCTGTGCCTTTTTGCCACTGCTCCACGGTAAACATTCCCAGCTGTTCCTCTGTGAGTGGCCTACTTACCTCCATCTGGTGCTCTGCCCTGAATGTTTGAAACACTCACCAGGCCCTATTGTAGGTCCTCAGAGTCCGAGGCACCCATGATCTGCGAAACAGCAGTTCTTCTCCTTCTTGCCAACGTCCCAGATGTTCATCGGTATGGGTGTTTTTAGTTCTTCCGCTACCAGTGCCAGCCTCCAAAAATGGTCCAGCTGCAGACAGGAAAGGCTGTCAGCCAGGGTATTGCATACCCCTTCTATGTGTTGTGCTCTAAATGACATGTTCAGCTGCAAAGCCCTTAAAACTAAAAGTTGTAATACCTGCATGACTGTGCCTGACCTGGCTCCCCTGTTGTTCAGAACATCCACCACTGCCCTACTGTCACACCAAAAAGTCACTTTCTGATCTCGTAATTCCTCCCCCCAGACCAAAGTACACACCCATATGGGCATGATCTCCAGTAATGTTATATCTCTCACTTTTCCCTCCTTTACCTAACTGGCAGGCCAGGGTTCTGCAAACCATCTACCCCTCAGGTAACCCCCCCATGCCTAGCCCTCCAGCAGCGTCTGTGTAGAGGTCGAGGTCTGTGTTGTATAGCCACTCCTCTTGCCAGAATGAGCACCCATTGTACTCTCTAAGAAATTCTTCCCAGATTCTAAAATCCTCTCTGACCCCTTGTGTCAGGTCCACCCAATGATGTGGTCTGGTGACCCCCACTGTAGCCCTAGCTAACCTCTTTGTGAATGTCCTCCCTGGTCCGATGGCCCTGCATGTGAAGTTCAGGTGCCCCAGTACCTGCTGCACCATTTTTAGTTGTACCCGTCTCCTTCTGGTGTGTACTTGGATTAGCTCCTTCAATTTCTTTACTTTTTTGTCCGGTAGTCGAAATATTTTGTTCGGAACATCTATCTAGATCCTTAAAAATTCCATAACACTGCTGGGCCCCTCTGTTTTTCTGGTGCCAGTGGGATCCCTAGCTCCCGGCACAATTCCTGAAACTTACCCAACATCCTCTGTGTCTCTCTTCTTCCCCTCCCAATGAAAAGAAAATCATCCAGATAATGGATGACCATCCTATAACCCGTTTTTTCTTGGAATATCCACTGTAAGCAGGTGCTGAAAGCTTCAAATGTAGCACATGCTGTGGAACAACCCATTGGCATTGCTTTGTTGAAATAATACTGTCCCCCACTTTTAAAACCCAATAGATCCCAGTCTTCCCTCCTAACTGGAAGCAGTCAAAAAGCGGATTCAATGTCCATTTTCACCATCCAAGCATCCTCTGTGGCCCAGATCATCTGGACCGCATCCTCTAGTGTTGCATATGTCACCCTACTATGCTCCTCACTGATGAAATCGTTCACTGACTCCCCTTCCAGATAGGACAGGTGGTGGATCAACCCGTACTCTCCCTCTTGTTTCTTGGGTACCAAACCCAATGGCAAAATCTGCATGTTTGGCAATGGGGGAGTGTTAAACGGGCCCTCTACCCTACCTGCTGCTTTCTCTTTGTCTATCTTCTGTCTTAGCATTTCCTCCTTCCCTTTTACTGACCCAAGGTTGCTCGTCTCCATCGCTCGCCTGGGTCCCCTATGCTGCAATGAAAACCCTGTGTTAAAACCCCTCAAATTCATGTCCCGCATGCTCGTGTCCGGATATCTATCCAGGCAAACTGTCCATACTCTCAAGTTGATGTGGGTTCTGGCCATCCCAAACTGTTCCCTGTCGTGTCCCCCACCACTCCTACCCGCCCGCTCCCACTCATTTTGCCCTACCTTTTTTCCTTCAGTGGCTTTGACCCCCTCTATTTGCACCCCCCCTCCCCCACTCCCCTGCTCCATGTTTGCCCTTTAAACCCTTGGCCATCTCAAAAAAACTGTTGACCCGATCCTTGACCCCCGTGCCCTTGGATCCCTTGTGCCTATGTCGTTCTGCATTTGCTTGCCAGGTGTCCTCCTCCACATTTTGAGCAAGCATGCCGGAAACGACATTGAGGCCACGTGCAAAAAGCCCTATTGTAAGCCCAACAGCATCTTTGGGGCTTAAACCCCTTTTTGCCCCACTCACCTTCAGGTGTGGACTGATCTGTTATGTAATTCGTCCACAAATCTATCTGCTTGGTGTCCCATCTCACGTCCCCAAATGTTGCCATTCTCTGCCGAAAGAATTCATCATAGTATAACCACCCAACCCCGCCTTTTGCTTTTGCTCTCCGTATTATCAAGGAATAAGTAATGAGCGGGATGCCTAGCTCTGGCCTTTTCTCCAGAACGATGGCTGAGAAAGTGGCAAAGGCTAGGAACCAACCATCCCAAGTCTTCCCTTTTGTGAACTTGTCATCCTCTCTCTTTCCTAAAAGTACTATGGCCGCTGCCATCTCACTCTTGCCTATGCCCCCAGTTTCCTCATTTTTGGCTGCTGCCTCCCGACTCACCAAAGCGAATATATCTACATATTCCCCTTTCCATATTTTTCTTTTGTGGCCAGTGGCACATGTTCGCCTATCCTCATCCCAGGTGCCCCTATCTCCCTTGTACCTCTTCCTTCTCTCTCCACTCCCTTTTCATTCTTTTCCAACCTGTCTTTTTCCGTCCTAATGTCCACCAGAGCTGATTTCATCTGCCTCAACCCTCCTGTTCCCAGTGCCGTCACAATTTGCCCTATGTATTCTTTTATACTGTCACCCACTGTACTGGATGTGTTACCTGTAACCTTGTCCGGGCCGTGCTGCCTGGAGTCTTCCATACTTTCCCTTGCTTCTCCCTGTGGTTGAGGAGGAGAGGGAACTACTGGGGTCTGCAGAGGGAAAACCACATTCTGGGCATCGTGCCTGGGTTCCTCAAGGGAGATCCCACCTTGATCAAGTGGGGGTACTGGCGTCACCGGGTCCACGGGCTGCAGAGGTACTGGATCAACCACCATGGCGGGACCCACTGTTTCCAGTGCTACCCTAGCGGGACTACATGGCCCTTGGCTGGTCGTTTCCCCCTGCTGCCCTTTCCCTGGCCCGCTTTTCTCTTCTCCCTGCATCTCCCTGGTTCCTCCCCCTCCACCAGCTCCCACATTCTGTTTGATTTTTCTGCCAATTCAATTATAGCCTTGTAAGCATCCTCCTTTGATTGCCTGCTCTTCTTCGGTGCCATTTCGTTCTTTCTTTGTTCTGTGAAGACGACTACAGGAAGATAAAACTTGGGTTAATTTGTATATCTGTACCTGTTTGTAATGCCTTCATCCTGTCCCTTAAACCACATGCCCACATTAAACAGACCAAGGCACCCCCCTGCAATCAACCCCTCCAGGAAAGTGGACACACCATGTGGTCTGATAATCGGGCACCTTCCCCCCATATTCAGGCCTCTGCCCAACCCTTGCTCCCTCATGGTGCCCAAGAAAAGGAGGGAGGAGGCCAAAACAACAAGCAACCCCCCATGAGTGATTGCCAAGGCTTCCCAATGTGACCCCCGCACAGTGTGGGACCTCACTCGCGAGGTCTTGGGTCGCGATCTCTCCGCTTCCGTCCCTGGCCTCTCCCATGACCTTGTTTTTCTTTTCCACCCTATGCTTTTGAAAGGCCCCCTACACATGAAGACAGCCCGATCACATGGGCACTCTTTTTAAAGCCTCCCTGGTGGTGTGTGATGTCACGCTGCATGGTCACGTATTGTACTTCCTCTCCCTTGTCTTCTGGACCCTTCTCCAGGCTTATTCCTCTCCCAATCCCAAAAACACATGCTTCCTCCCACCCCAGTACCCCACCCAAGCCCAGAAAATGTTATCTACTCCCCGGCGTGTGACGTCACGCCATGCGGTAACTCCATTGGGGCCTCTGACAGGCCTATCTTCCATCCAGGGCACCGAAAAAACCTCAAGAAATGCCACCAGAGCATAATAGCAAGTCCCCCAAATTACTGCCACCACCTCAAAATGCGGCGTGTGATGCACTCCGTGTTGTCCTGGATCACGGGTCCCCCCTTGCTCCTCCCAGCTGCCAAGCTTCGTTTTATTGCCTGCAAGTCCTGACAATGAGCAACAGCCACACAGTGCCCCCCTAACATGAGAGCTCAAGCCAGTGCCCTTCCAGCAGACCCACCCATGTGGCGTATGATGCCCACCACGCGGTCCATGCTTCAATGCCTCTTCAAGGCCTTGCCTTTTCTTTCCAGGCTTTCTTCCTCACACATGGCCACCAAAAGCCACCAGCACCCTAACAGAATGCCACAAAGGGGTTTCCACCACCCCCCACATGGCGTGTGACATCACGCCACTCGGTCCTGGCTTCCGCTCGCTCCTCCCATCTCTACGGGCACTCCTAGGCCCACTATTCATCCCACCAGCCCCAAAAACTGGGAAAATTGCAGCAAAAATCCCCCACCACAAGTAAAGAAGGCTTTTTTTATTCACCAGCCATTACACAAATGGCGCATGACGCCCGCCATGTGGCCCATGCCTCAGTGCCTCTTCAAGGCCTTGCCCTTCCTTCCCCAGCTTTCCACAGCACTCACAGCCACTAAACACCATCAGCACCCTAGCAGGAGGCCACAAGGTTATCTTTTCCACCCCCCGCATGGCATGTGGCATCACGCCACGTGGTCCCACTTCCACTCGCTCCCACCATCACCACAGGCTCTCCCAGGCTCCATAATCATGCCAACCAGCCCACTTGGGGAAAAATGCAGCAAAATTCACCACCAACAATTAAAAGGCTTTCTTCTTACACTTAGTCATTACAAAAAATGGTGAAAGGCACTGCGCCACATGGTCTCAGCTCGTGCTGTCTCTCTCCTATCTCCGGGGCTCCTTCCTGCATACCGAATTCTAACTAGGGCAAAAACAGTCCATAATTACCATAAAATCTTAAAAAAAACATCAAAAGTCCTACTAACCAACTCCCCACGAGTCTGCTGTAACACATTTTTTTAAATACTGCATATATTCCTCTTCTTATCTACCTTTTTTTTTTTTTTTTTTTTTTTTAGTTCACATCTCTTCTTGCAATATCACTATTTGTTTTCTTACCTCTCCCTCTTGGTTAAAAACCTCCAAAATTTTTTGCCAATCTGACGTGCTGCAGTTGATGTAGATCAAAACTCCAGCAAAATGTGGCTGAGGCCCCCCTTGTGCTGTCCCTTATATACCTCCCTTCACCCCTTCCCTTCCTGCTACCTGCCCATTGCCCTGGCCCTTAGCCCCTCCCCTTCCTTCCCCCTCCCCTTCTGAGCACAACCATTCTATGCAGGAGGGAAGGGGTGCACCAGGACAACCTGGTCTGCCCATTAAAAGGAAAAACTCCATTGTCCCACATACAACTCACATACACCTCACACTGTATTCCTGGTCTATTGTACTGGGATACTGCTATTTTACAATTATATATAGATATGAGTGCCAGGAATGTGCTTTGTTGCTAAGATATGCTAATATTGTCATGCGTGATTTATTATACCTCACTATGATACATTTATTTAGATTATGTTTGTCTTTTACATATATTCCATATATAATCTATCTAATCACTGATAAGATGACTCAGAGAGATCATCAGTGATTACTGTATACTTATATTCTCATATAATTATATGTAATGTGTTTTACACTCAGATATGCCAAGTAATAGGCCTGTCAGCAGTTCGCTTTGTCTAAGCAAGCTGACAGAGAGAGAGAGAGAGAGAGAGAGAGAGCTTTGTTATGT
The DNA here is from genome assembly GCA_016271365.2 of Neoceratodus forsteri. Lineage (NCBI taxonomy): Eukaryota > Metazoa > Chordata > Ceratodontiformes > Ceratodontidae > Neoceratodus > Neoceratodus forsteri. The sequence continues at coordinate 802,606,226 of CM057449.1, read as the reverse complement.
CTCTATGTTTTATATTGTACATAAGCAAGAAATGTAGTTTGAACAGTCAGCATTTCATTTGTCTAAGCTATAATGCTAATGGAAGCATATTCTGTCTCATATGATACTCATTAGTAATTCTGTCTCCTAAGTCATTATCCAATTGAGAATTACTTAGGACCAATACATATTGTTTCTTATATCTGTAACCATGTTGTAATCTCTGTTGCTATGCTGTTATCTGTAGTATTTAGCTGTCCACAACCCATTGTAGCTCTCTCGAGACACTACTGCAACTTCTGTAGAAGGGCAGCGAGCTGGAGCGCGGGGAGAGATAGAACAAGATCTTAGAGAACCTAAGATCTACAATTCTGGAGATTATGTACATTCTTCAGGAGTGGTGAGAAATCCATCTCCCTTGTGATTTTCTTTGTCACATGCTTGGCGTAAGTTGCATAATAAACTTTATTAGTACTCCTTGCTTGTTTATGAATGTTTCTTGGCAGACTCCAAGACACAAGAATCTGTATTATAATTATTTTTATTGTTTACCCTACACACCAAGAGTGTTTAGACAACAACAGTTACTGAATTCATGAGGAGGGGTCCCAATAACTTCATGTTGAAAATTTGGTGCCAAAAATTCCCCAAAATGGCTGAGATAGCGCCAAAGTTGGAAAAAAAACCCTATTTATGCCATTATACAGCTTACTGGCATTTCTTCAGTTTGCAGTCGGCTTTGAAGAGTGTAGACGTGTTCCCGGTCCACCGAAGATCGTCGTGCCTGCCTCCGGAGGTAAGTATGGGGTGAGGGTGTGTGTGGGGAGGCAGGGTGCACAGAGGGTGGTTGCAGGTTGGGAAGGGGTCAGGGAGACCGCTAAGGACCTTTTTCTTCTTTCACGGGTTTTAAAAAAGAAATTATGGGATGGTTTTTGTATTTCTGGGACATTTGGCATGCTGGGGTGGGCTCCCAGTGTGCCACCTGACTGTTTTACGGGGGGGATGCTGTAGCCAACAGGGGATTGGGCACCCCATTGACACATACCAAAGGGGGGGATGAGAGCCGATGGAGATTGGGCAACCCCCTCAGCACACAACAAAAGAGGGGGGCATTATGCTGATGGGGAGTGGGCTAATTGGCAAAATAAATGGGTGAAGAGGGACTTACACTGACAGGGATTGGGCCCCCTGTTGACAAAGAAAGACTGTTCAGGGGGGCACATGATACCAAGGGGGATTGGGCATTTTTTAAATGGGAGGGGGGCATTATGCCAACAGGTAATGGGCTCCCCCATTGGCAAGTGAAGTGGGTCAGGGCAGTCTGTAGGTGCTGGACAGGCATGTCGGAAGGGTGTGTTACTGTGCCGCTGCATGATTGCAGAGGAACTTTTGTTAGATCTGGTGACCACCTGACATATGCCCGGTGTCAGCACCTGCAGCAGCCTTATTGGGGAATGAGGGTCGCACCTTCTGATGCTTGCCCCGCATTCGCCTACAGTGACCGCACCTCCAAATCTGCTACTAATGCAATATGTTGGCTGGCGCACACGCATGAGCCAACATAAAAAGGCTGCCTGCTTTTCTTGCCCTTTTTAAAATCCTTTCTTTTCCTTTTTTCACACATCCACTTTGCTGCCACCCAGCCAACGCTAGGCAGCAGTCCCACAGGGGGACACTAATTGTACGTCCACTTCCCAAGAGGAGAGACATCCATGAGATGATCAATCCTCCCTCCCTTGGCTAGCCCTCAAATGACCAAGGTCTTTCAGAAACTTGGTTCATTGGAGTACTTAGCAATACTGACGGATGCTACTTTAGTACTATGCGGCAAGCTCTTTCTTGTCAGTTTAAGAAATCAAAGCATTTGTTTCTTTTTTTTTTTAAATCTAATTTTTTCCCGTCCATGCTATCCACCAGGGAAATGCCTTGTAATGAAACAGGGTTGTACCCTCAAAATCATACAATGACATAACTTGTCCTGTAATCAGATAGGGAATGGGCTATACCCTGTTCAGGCTCTATGAGCCATCTTAGAGAAAGCAGTGTGTCTTTTTTCAGTCATGCCTGTCCATCAACACAGCAACCCAACTCCATTGGTGAACCTGGTCCATTGGGACAGCTGGCCACATATCCGAAACATTTTGACAGTGCCATGTTGACCTCCCAGGGGGTTACAGATCCCTGAAAGGAGACCAACCTGATGCATTAGCAAAACTATTCTGTGAGGCCTTGCCCTTTGGCATTCCTTAGAAACATTGAAATATAGAATTTGATGGCATATAAGGACCGCTTGGCCCACCCAGTCTGCCCATTTTCCTACCTAATGGACAAGCTGCAGATCCTAGCTAACCAACAGCCTACTTCTTCCTACCTCCACCCCCTAGAATTGCCTTATGCCTTTCCCATGCATTTATTTTTATTTTATTCTTTGGTAATCAGGTAAGGCCCACTAGGCACAAGTGCCTCTTTTCAGGGGCGACCTGGGAGCACTGGGTTAAGTGACTTGCTCAGAGTCACACAGTATGCAAACTGAGGTTTTGAGAATCAATCTCAGGTCTGGGGGTCTGCTGGATGTACCAAGCTAATTCACACCTCGTTCCACTAACCTCTAGGCTATACTGCCAACATTCTTGAATTCCACCACTGTTTTTGACTCCACAACCTCCTCAGGAAGGCTGTTCTATGCATCCACAACCCTCTCCATGAAAAATACTTCCTCACATTGCCTCTGAGCCATCCCCCCTCTAGCTTCAAATTGTGCCCCCTTGTTCTTGCACACCTCTTTTTCTGAAAGATGCTATCCTCTTGGAGTTTGTTTATTCCCTTGAGGAACTTGAAAGTTTCTATCATGTCCTCCCTATCTCTCCTCTCCTTGAGGCTATACATATTAAGTTCCTTATGTCTCACTTGATATGTCTTCTTGTGCAGGCCCTGCACCATTTTAGTTGCCCTCCTCTGGACTGCCTCCATCATGTCTATGTCTTTGTGGAGACTGGGTCTCCAGAACTGCACACAGTACTCCAGATGGGGTCTCACCAGCTGTCTGTGCAGAGGGATAACAACTTCCTGTTTTCTACTGGTGATGCCTCTCCCTATGCATCCCAGTATCCCCCAGCCCTCCTTACTTCCATCTCACATTGCTTGCTCACCTTTAGGTCATCTGATATGACTATCCCCAGGTCCCTTTCCATTTCTGTTGTTGTTAGTATCTCACCCCCCACATTGTGTACCCTTCCCCTGGGTTTTTGTTTCCCAGGTGCATTACTTTGCACTTCTTAGCATTGAATCTAAGCTGCCATACATTTGACTATTCCTCCAACCTTGCCAAGTCCCTTCTCATCCTTTCCACCCCACCTTGTGTATCAACTCTGTTGCAGATCTTTGTGTTGTCTGCAAAGAGACATCATTTTCCTTCCAATCCCTCTGCAATGTCACTTATAAAGACATTAAAAAGGACCAGTCCTAGTACTGAACCCTGTGGTACCCCACTAGTAAGCCCCCTTTCTTCAAAGTGGACTCCCTTTACTATTACTCTCTGTGTCCTGTTCTCCAGCCAATTCTTTACCAGGCTACCATCTTGGGACACACTCCCAGGCTGACCAACTTGTATATTAATCATTTGTGTGGGACTGTGTCATATGCCTTGCTAAATTCTAGGTAGGCCATGTCCACATCCCTTCCCTGATCTGCTACTTTGGTCACCCAGTCAAAGAAATCTATTAGATTTGTCTGACATGACCTTTCCACTGTGAATCCATGCTACCTAGGGTCCTGTGCTCCTCTGGCCTCTAGGTACTCAACAATTCTTTCTTTCAGAAGTGATTCCATCACTTTCCCTACCACAGAGGTCAAACTGACAGGTCTGTAATTTCCTGCTTCTGCCCTGCTCCCACTTTTGTGAAGTGGAATAACATCTGCCATCCTCCAGTCCTCAGATACCACCACAACCTCCCATGATTTACTAAAGAGGGTAGTCAGTGGTGTCACTAGTTCTACCCTTAGTTCTTTTAGAATACTGGGATGAATCCCATCAGGCCCCACTTCTTTGTCCACCTTAAGTTTTAAGAGTTCCTTCATAACCCTTTCTTCTGTGAAAGGGCTGGTATCAACCCCAGTACCCAGTGTGTTTCTTTTGTTTAGTTTAGGTACCACTCCCTCTTCATTTGTGAATACTGAGCAAAATTATTTGTTTAGTATCTCTGCCTTTTCACAGTCACCCTCTGCCTACCCCCGTCCCCTTTATTAAGCCTCACTATCCCTCTCCTGGTCTTCTTTCACTCCCTGATGTACCTATAAAAGGTTTTATCCCCCTGCTTAACTGAGTTGGCTATCCTTTCCTCAGTTTGGGCCTTTGCTGTTCTGACTGCCTTTCCTGCTTCCTTTTGCTTTAACTGATACAATTCTCTGTACTGCTCCTTCTGTGATTCCTTGAACTTCTAGAATCATCTGTTTTTCTTCCTAACCGTCCTTTCCACCTCCTTTGAGAACCACAGTGGTTTCTTACATTGTTTTGTTTTATTTGCTTCACAAAAAGGCTTGTTGCCTCTGTGATGGCAGTTTTGATTATTCCCCATTGTTCTTCAACCCCTTCTTCCTGCCCATTTGCTAGTGCATTCCTTAGGCACTCACCCATTTTGGCAAAGTCAGCCCTCCTGAAATCCAGTACCTTTGCCTTTGTATGGCTTGACTGTACTGCTGTGGTTATTGTGAACCATACTGTTTGATGGGCACTAGTTCCTAGATGGCTACCCACTTCTAAATCTGTGATCCTCTCACCATTTCCATTTGAGATTACCAGGTCTAAGATTGCTCCCTCTCGAGTGGGTTGTGATGCTAGTTGTCTAAGACATGCCCCCTGTAGGGCATCTAGAATTACCCCACTCTTAGAGGTGGCTGCTGCAAATGCACTCCAGTTAATATCTGGCATATTCAGATCCCTCATTAGCAATATCTCTTCTTTTTCTGCCATTCTAAGGATACTTTCTATCATTTCCTTGTCCATTTCCTCCCCCTGAGATGAGGGTCTGTATACAATGCCTGTACGGATTGTGGTGCCATTGCCAGTCTCCAAATTGACCTACAGTGCTTCCTCTCCTCCCTGTTTACCCTTTTGTTCTGTTGCTTTGATTCCTTCCCTAATGTAGAGAGTTACTCCTCCTCCTCTTTTACCCTCCCTGTCCTTCCTGTAGATAGTGTATCCTGATATGTTTACATCCCAGTCATGGTTCTGTGTGTACCATGTCTCTGTGACTGCCACAATATCCAGATGTTCCTCCTCCATCAAGGCCACTAATTCAGGAAGCTTGTTACCCAGAATACAGGCATTGGTACTCATTGTTCTCCTTTTTTTGATGGCTTTACCTCTTGTAGTACCATCCCTGTCCTAATTGACTTTGCTTTCTCCATTTACCCCTGTCCTGCTCCCTACTGACCTTTCTGTCTTGGTCTTTACCTCATTTAGTACCCTGTTTTGTAGGGGGAGGCTGGGAATTCCCTGCTGCTTATCAGTGCCTCCCCCCTTGACTAGTTTAAAAGCTTGCCAATGAAGCATTTAAGCCTATCGCTCAGAAGACTTGTTCCCTTCTTGGACAGATGTATACCATCCTGCCCGTATAGGTGGGTATCCCTCCATGTGGAAGGCTAGTCCCCAATGAAGCCAAACACCTGTGCTCTGCACCATTTTTTCAACCATTCATTGAATTGACTGGTGTGAAGTACCATCACCTCACCCTTGCCATAGACAGGCAGCACCTCTGAGAAGGCTACCTTGTGTGCTACTTGCCTTTGGCCCCTTCCCAACTCCACAAACTCCTCCTGCACTGCTCTAATCTCATGTTGAGCCAAGTCATTCATCCCTAGGTGGACAATGACATCCAGCTCAGTCTCTCATGCAGCTGTTCTCGTGATCCTGAGGATGCACTTCCTGACCTCCAAGCCATGGTACCAGGTAGGCACCTAACTTCAGTTTTCCCTGATCCCCCCAGTTCTATCCCTCTAATAACTGAGTCCCCCTCGAGGAGCTGCTTCCTTTTCCTGTGGTGTCCTCTGCCTCCTTCCTGTAGGTCTCCCTTGTGACAGTTGTCCACAACCTCCTTAGTCTCCTCTGTGGGTGCATCCATAGGGGAACTATGTTCCACCAGAATGGTGTATGGATTGTGGAGTGGTACAGCTGACTGGGTGTGCCTCTGTTCCACCACCCTCACCCTCCCTGAGCCCACTGTGGTTCAACTGCTGTGCTTTCTTGGCAATCTCTGAGGTAGTGGTGGCGGTCCTGGTGCTCCCTGGGTGGGGGAGGTTCTCTTACTACTGTCCAGTGTGGTCTGAAGATGGGCAACCTCCTCCCTCAGGGCAGAGAGTTGCCTGCAAATAGGGCAGCATCTTGGCCTCCAGAAAGACTCTCAGAAGACTGCTGCTCCACAGCCAGGAAATTGCACTACTCCCCACATGTCTGTCTACCTTCCTGTTTATCCTATGTAAATTTTTTTCAGTTATTGTTTTGTTTTATATATATATATATATATATATATATATATATATATATTATGTAATGTGCGCTTATACTGTCAGTGCAGTATGCTGGAAAGGATATGACAGTGGTGTTACCTTGCCCTCTTGAGGAAATGATAACAAAACCACTGGTATAAAAGGAAATGGTACCAGGGTGGTAGCCAGGAAGGGGGGGTTTTGGGCCCAAACTGTGCCCTCTCGAAACAATCAGCTAAAAGCTCTGCCCCACCACTACAATGAGTGTTGACCTTCCTGTCAGCAAGATGACCTACACAACAATTTAACAGAGAAAATACCCTGCTAAACAAACAGGAACATGAACATGAAATGAAAGGATGCCAAAGGAGCCATAAAAATAGGGAGCTTTTATTGTGTGATAAATAATTGCAAGCATGAAAGAGACAGCAAAATGATGAAAACAGTAAAACACTTCCCTAAGCAAGCCCTGTCAGTGAAACATTGGGTGAATATGTATTGCATGGTTTTAATGGAAAAAAATTGTCAGCTTGAAGTTGGAAATATTCAGTATTTTTTTACTTTGTGCAAATTGCAGCTGTTGACTGTCTTCTCAACAGTGTTGCTCCGCTCCTCGCTGCTCTGTCTGCTGCTCTCTCTTATCTTGAGCCTTTTCTGGACTAACATTATCTCGACTCAGCCTATGTTTTTGTTGTTGTTGTTTTCTAAGAATTGTATATTTAAAACAAACTTTTTGTCCTTACAGGTTTAGAGACTAGTTTTAGCCAACTGCTTTTTCCATGTGCCAGTTGGCAGGGTTCTGTTTATCCAACTGATTTTCTGCAATTTCATATGAATTGTGAAGTGTGTCCTTTTTATTTCACTCATGGCACAAATGTTTGGTTGGTTCTTTTGGGATGAGTGAGGCAAGACAGTGGTTAGGAGTAGTAGTTGGCGAAGTGAGAAAAATTTGCTACGCGGAGTAATCCAAGAAATAGCATACCGTTTATATGAGGAAATGTGAAATTTGGCCTGGCGTAGTGGAGAAATTCCACCAACAGAACACTGAAATTTCACCTTGCATGGCAAAATTTCACCTTCCATGATGAAATTTTGCCACAGAAATTCCTATGGCGTAAATTCCACCTAATGCGAGAATTCTTCAAATTACTCTGTGAGGTGAATTAATGACTTTGCGCCACTTCACCAGCGGAAAATAAATTCCTGCATCTCTAGTTAGGAGTAGCAGCAACTTGGAGAAGAGTAGAAGTTCTGACTGCTGGCTGGAGAAGTGTTTGAAGCTTTGGAGGGTCATGAAATCCCTTGCAGATTATAAAGGCTAGAATTAAGTGCACTATACAGAAGGCATTAATTAAACACATACAATGCATGCTAATGTTGCCTAGTGATGGAGGGAGTCTATGTACATGTACAACAAAAAAGGAAGAGAATTACAATGCTCACTGGAGCATCACTTGTTTTTACTCCTCAGATTAACTAACCCAATGTGGAATGCAGTGGAGAGCAGTGGAGCTCATGGTGGTGGATGGGAGTTGGCATGAGATGAGATACCTTGCTGGGGTAATAGCCATAATTTGGGTAGACCAGGCAAGTTAGATTTGAGACAATGAATGGGGAGTGAACATAGGTGAAATATCCATGGAGCTCTGTTTGCTTTTTTGTGAACCCATTGAATGGTTATTTTTATGATGTGCTTGCCCATGACTATATTTATACCGTATGTGACTCCTACCTTGAAGGACCTGTGGATTTCCAGCCTGAAATAAGGAGCTTGAGACAGTAAAGAAAATATTTAGGCTAGAAGGCAAAAGCTGCCATTGATGTTTGGATTGGATTTATTTCAAGAACTTTTGAACACATGGGGCTCAATTTTTAAAGGGTGACTCAGGGCTTTCATGAAGCCCTGCATGAAACCCATTTGATGGTACAGCTGTGCTAAACTCCTTTGATGCAACTGCACTTGATTTTAGTACATCGGGTGCAGTCGTGACAGTTTCAACATTTTACAGCAGCTTGCACCAAAGATTTGGTGCAAGCCACATAAAAAAGATCCCCCAAATGCTGCAATTTAGACCAGGGAAAAGCTGGTCTAACTTGTGGCATTTGGCGTTTGAGATTGAAAAGCCCAATCATCGGCCAGGAGAATGCAGCAAGTCTCATGTGCTAAATGAACAGCACACCAGGGACTTGCAGCATTCTCAGGGATTTAAAAATCGAGCCTGTGGTGTCAATTATGACAACAGCTCTGAATTTTGATATCTGGACTCTAAAATAGGGCCTACTTGAATTTTTTTGTCTGGTAACTAGAAATATGACCACAGAGGCTTACAGTACAACCAGGTATGGTAAAAAACTATAAAAATAAAAGAATTCAACCTGACACTTCTGAAAATGTAATATTGCAGCACAATAAGGTATGCTTTCAATTTCAGGTAAACCTTTGGCTCTGTGTGTGCTCTGAAAACTGAATATTGAAACAAGATATGGATACAATTCTGAGGGGGAGATATTCAGAGCAATTGAGCATGACGCAACTGAGATGTGCCGGAGAAACCATGGAAATGTGCCACCGAGCAATATTCAAACACCGCGGCTGCACAGCTCAAGTCTCACTGTGCCATGGCACAAAGTTAATGTATACAGCGCAAGTGTAGGGGGCGTTCCCATGAATATGAGGTGCAATGTGATATTCAACCGGTAAGCAAGACGCAAGTCCTGAGCAAATCACAAGATGTGCCAGCTTGACTTGAGCCTATAAAAACTGGCTCAAATACACAGACAGCAGATGTGCAACCCTGTGCAACCAATAGAGAGACTCAGGGAGAATGGATGCCACACCATTCCTGATGGAGGCAGTAATGAGAGGTGTGAGGAGGCAGGAGAAACACCAACATGGCCGACGAAGGGCTTGGCAGTGGTATACCCAACACAGGTGTTACTGTGCCCATATCACATTTGAGAACTACAGTGATACAGAGATTGTGGGCTGGTACCACCTGAACAGGACTATTCTGAGGCAGCTCTATGAGCTGTGCAATGAGGAGATGCAGGCACCCACCAGACGTAGTCATGCTATGTCAGTGGAGACTAAGATGATGGCTGTAATGTGCTTGCTCATCACGGGCACCTTCCAAAGACCAACAGAGGATACCACGGGCATCACCCAGTCGGCCACACCCTGCCTCCTCACACATTTCATCAACAATCTGCTGCCACATGCTTCGGAGTGTATATACATTTCCCCAGCACACAGGCAGAGTGTAAAGCAAATGTGCAGGACTTCCACAGGGTGGCACACATGCCAGGCATGATCAGAGCCATAGACTGCACCCATGTGGCCATCCACACACAACCTGCCCTGAGGGGCCAGTATACATAAACAGAAAGGGATACCATCCCTCAACTGGCAGGTGATGTGCAATGCCACGGGGTGCATAATCAGTGTCTGCACCACACACCCCAGGAGTGCACATGATGCATTCATCTGGCACAGCTCTGTGCTGTGCCAGAGGCTTGAACATGAGGACATCCCCACATGCCACCTGGCGGGTGAGTAGAGCACAGGCCAGGGTTCATGTGCAGCACAGCAGTGGGAGGAGTGAGGGCAAACAGGGTGAGTATGGTAGAGTGGGCAGTGGGTGACCAGTACAGGGTGTCCACCACAACATAGCACATTGCTAACAATTTCCCTCCTCACACAGATGACAGCACATATCCACTCAGACACTGGCTGCTCACCCCCTACCGGTGACCGTCATCCCCCCATGGAGGAGAGGTACAATGAGGCACATGCCAGCACACACAGTATCATCGAGCTTGTCTCTGGCATGTTGAAGATGAGATTCCATTGCCTAGACAGGTCATGCGGTGCCCTACAATACAGTCCATCAAAAGCCTGCTGCCTATTCCTGGCCTGCTGCACCCTGCACAACATGGCCATTGACTGTGGGATAGCTGTCCACGTGGATGGGGGTGACAGAAGTGAGGACGATGGTGAGGATGTTCTGAAGGGTGGTGAGCAGCCACCACCAAGGAGGAGGGACCCCTGCCTGACACAGGAGGCCAGGCGGCATCGAGACACCATCGCACAGGAGCATTATGGAGAGCGCAGGTAAGTGCACTGACACACATGCATGGAACACATGGACCACCACACCACACACAGGACTGTACACACACACAGCGATGCATGTGTGGAATGGGGCATACCACAGGCATGGTGGATGCAATGGCACACTCTCACACAGCACAGACATGTGCACATACACACAGGCTGAGGGACATGGCATGGATCAGATGCATGACACCGGTGCACAGACACAACGGGTGCAGAGCTGCCCTCATCACACCCATGCCACACATTCCAGTAGCCCGGACAGCACAAACAGTGAACATGCACCACAGCACACACGTGCACCACCACATGCATGCAGCAACACCACTGCCCACATGTGCAAGGGTCAGCAGCAGCAGCAGAGAGCAGGTCAGGACAGCACACACCTCAGGCCAACCGCACATGTCCTCAGCTGCCACAGCCATGTGGGCGGCTTCCCCGGGGCCAATCAGCAGCTGCAGGCTGCACCGAGCAGGACAGGTAAGTTGTGTCACATTTCTGGTATGTGTCTCTGTGGGATAGCAGTGGGGGCAATGTCTGGGCATGGTCATCACGGCCATGTGTCTGCACAGCCGTGGTTGGCACAATGTCTATTGTGTGTGCACTGTGGCATGCCTCTTGGTCTTCTTATAGTGGTTGGTGGGAGGGGGGGTGCACACGGCTTCCACCATTTGTGCTGCAGTGGAGCCTTCACTCTGTGCCATGTGATCATGCCCATGCAAACATGTGCACATTGCACTGCATCATCCACCTGTCTGCACCACTGTGGTGTGCCATGTGGATAGCTGGTGTGACCCTCTGTGCACGGGTCCATTGTGGTCTTTCCAGGGGGTGTGCCTGCACTGTCCACTGCATGCTATGGGTGGGCAGGGGTCTTTGTGGCATTGCACTGTTTGCCTGTCCTTTTTCCTTCCCCTAGGTGGACGATGGATGATGGGCTGAAGGGGCAACGCCCTAGTTTCTGACCATGACAGCAATCCTGGGGGTGCTGTGGAGGGTACTGGCAGTCCAGTTGCTCCACATTCGGAAGATGACTGCTGTTAGATGTGCAGTGGAGCAGCTGGGGACGTCTGTCCGAGGAAGGCAATAGGCCATACCTGTATATAGCCCCCTTTCCCAAGCTTACCCTGTTTCCCTGCAGTCCCCCATCCTGTTGTATAGCCCCTATTTCCTGTCCCCATCCTACTTTCACCCTCCCCTGTCCCTGAACCATGGTATACACTTTTGTATTGTTATTAATATTTTGTTATAAAGCATTTCTTTTGCTACATCCCTCTGTCAGTGTCTGCTTTGCAGGTGGCGTGCATAGCCATGCTGCAGATATCAGGTGATAGTACATGGTGTCAGCACTGGGGGGGCATGTGTGGGGTTCCCGAGGGTCCATGTTGTTTCCAGTAGTGTTTCACATGGTAGTGGGGGATATTACTGGGGATCGGTAGGGTTTGGTGTGTCTCGCAACAGTCAACGTGGGGATTAGTACTGGTGTGGGCAGCCAGGTTGGGTGAGACTTTGCACATGGACCTCAGTGTCCTGGGGGCCTGGACCACCTGCTGGTGATTGGACATCAATGAACACTGGTGCAATTCAGGTCATGTGGGGAGGGGAAGCCTGCCTGGGTCCTACATCCTGTGGGGCCTGGCACCAGTGGTACCTGTGGTGGTGAGGGACCTGAGTGTTATTATTTCCAGGAAGCTAGGGGCAGCCATCCACTGTGGCCAGGCATTGGCCATGGCTAACAGGACATCGGGCTGCATGGGTTGGGGATTCATTAGCAGGCAGGCAATGGCCATTATCCCCTTATGTCACTAGCTGGTCAGGCCTCATTTGGGTTCTGGGGTGGAATTCTGGACGCTGTTCCTGTCACACGGCCGTGGACCAGCTGGGGAGGGTGCAGTGTGCAGCACCTATGATGGTGACTGTGCTCCATTACTTGACATGTGGGGGTAGCTTGGGTGGCCAGGGTTTGTACTCACTGGACCATGGATAGAATGGAGTGTTCTGGTAGGTCTATTTCACTGTATGGTGGGCTTTATGTTTGCCCCATCTCCTGGCACCATGCACATGGCACCCTGTGAGCTTGCCTGGTGGGCATCTGTTGCATGTCCCTGCCATTGGCATTGCTGTGGTGGCAGGGTTTTGAAAGGCTGCTTCTTCCATGGTCATTGGACTGGGATTGTCTGTGCACTGTCCCCTGGTGTCCTGTGTTCCCTCCAGGTCAGTGCTTCTGTGTACCCAGGTGTGCCCTGCTGGTGGGGTCCTGTGCCCCTTGTCCCTGTGCTTTCTTGTCTATGTGTCCCTGCACCTGTTACTCTTGCCCTGTTCACTGGGTTTGTGCTCAGGTCTGCTCTGTGCATTCATGGTTGCGCCGTCGCAAATCTGGTTGTGCCATGGCACATCTTTGCCATATTCAGCAGGCATGCACTGGTGCATTTCCAATGGTGCACCTTCTGAATATGGCTCCCAGTGTGCCATGGTGCACCTGACTTGCGCTGCACCAGACTTGCACCAGCCTTTGGTGCATTTCTGAATATCTCCCCCTAAATGTTATATAAAGAGCCTGGAGTCTATGTCATGGTTTCAGCAAAATAATACCCCGAATTGTGTTGTTGCCAGTGTATACATTAACTTTAAATGACTTCTTACTGCCTGGGCTTTATGCTTTCTCACCCTGTGAAAAACAGAATTTGTGTGAGACTAGGTCTGAAAGTGCATAGAGGCTCTTATTTTATTGTGACTAGGTCTTTTTCTTATTTAGTTGTTAATTTACATTTTACATGTTATTAATGATAATGTCTTGATTATGAGCCAGTGTTTAATTATTTGTTTAATTTTTTAATAACTTCCATGTGTGTACTATAAACTCTATTATGTCCATTTTATACTTTTTTTTGCGATTATGCTTTATTAAAAAACATGAACATACAACACAAAACTGTTAAGTACAACAGTTAACAAAACATACAGTAACAACATACAGCAGTCCCCCCACCCAGCCACCCAGTACTCCAAGCCAGCCTTCTCTCCCCCCGATGTGCCACCAACCCCACTAAAGAAGAGAGAACTAACTCCTACTATGGAAAAGAACATGGCACGAGTGAACAGCGAATATCAATACATCACCCCTGAAGGGGGCTAAAGGATAACTTTAATAACCAAAGTGTTGTCTAATCTGGGAATAAAGAGGGGATCAACAGTTCTGATATCCCTTCCACATGTGGTTTGCAAGGGCAACTGCACGTTCAGCATTTAAAGCAGTGAGGAATTTTGTCCACCACTCAGTATATGAAGGTGATCATTCTCCTTTCAAATAATGCAGAATAATCAACTTTTTGACTAGGGATATGGTCGCCATTAGTGTTTTTTGTACAAGTGTAGGAATGGAGGAGTTAAGCCCCAGTAGACAAACCTCTCTCATGAAGAAAGAGGATAAACCCAGAAAAGACGAAATGTTTTCCCTGATGGTATCCTAGATTTTTTGGATTTTTGGACATGTCCATAAATTATGGCATAGGGAACCTTCATCTAGACCACAATTATCACAAACGGGAGAAGGGCAGTTGTCCATCTTAAATAATTTGGTGGGTGTTAGATATAGATTATGGAGCACATTAAATTGGACCTGTCTAAGGTGGTCTTGTCTGGTGAAATGGTAGATGGCTGACCAAATTCCTCACCAAGAGGCATTGAAAATTTAAAGTGCTAAACATTGCTTCCAGTAAAACGCTGCTGGCGGGGTTTTGTCCCATAGCTGATGCCCTATTTCTCAGTATAATTTAGACACTGGTTTGGGGCCTTTGGACAGTGTAGATAGGGATGACAGAAGTGTACCTGCTGTGCTCGCCCAGGGTGTTGGGCCTAGAAAGGAGGACAGACAGTTTCAAATCTGTAACAACTTAAAAATATATTTTGGGGCTATATTAAATTTCTTCTGAAGAACAGAAAGAGGCAATAATTGCCCTTTGCCTAAGAAATCACCCAAGGAAGGCTCAGGGGTTGGCCACCAGCTGTCTGGGAGAATTGGGGCTTTGGCAATGGTCAAGTTGGGGTTGTGAAACAGTGGCTGAGACAAGTCTTTATGAACCCATATGTTGAGCAAGAGACAAAGCTGGTGGTGAGCTCGGATCCCAGCCTATAGGTGTCTCCTGCAGATCCTTGTGAACCTTGGACCATGGCACAAACTGCAGAGCTTTCAATGACAATTTCTGGCCCGTCCCCAGAAGGTTAAATGAAGTGATCATCACCATCTCAGATCCTCTGCAACTTGCTTTATGAGAGGAGCACAGTTGCGAGACCATAACTCCCCTGCATTCCCCAAATAAGTTAAAGCATGCAGTTCCCATTGGAGGCCCAGCTGCAGTCCCAGTCTAGACAAAGAATACACTATAGCCTTATTTTGATTCAGTTTGTAACCAGAGAATTCACTAAAGTGGGAAATAAGCTGCAGTGCTTTTGGCAGTTATGCTTCACAGTCCAATAAATGTGGAGGAGATCATCCTCAAAGAAAGACAGTTTAAATTCCAACCTTCCCATGTGGAGTCCTTGAATCTCCATGTCCCTGTTAAGGACCCTGGCCAATGGCTCAATATATAGATTGAACAGAAAAGATGACAATGGACATTATTGACGAGTCCTGTTTGCCAGCCAGAAAACCTCAGAGAGTTAATTGTTACACAAAATTCTAGCTGAAGACAATGATATAACACTTGAACTCTATGGATGAATTCGGCAGATATCCCATACTGACTAAGGGCATGAAACAAATATGTCCATGTGACCCTATTAAAAGCTTTTTCTGCATCCAGGGAAACTAACACAGCCCCCAGTGATGGATCCCTGGATGCAGAAATAACTTACCAAAATGTTCACTGGCATTGCGGTCTGCCACAAATCCAACCTGCTCCAGTCCTACTAAGTGATGCCAAACTTTAGCCAAATGGGAGGCTAAAACTTCTGCATAAAGTTTGACATCTACATTTAAAAGTAAAATGGGTTGATAATTCTTGACCTACTGGGGATCCTTCCTGGGTTCTGGCAAAAGAACTATCTTCGCTTTGAAGAGTGCTTTAGCAGTCACCGGGGAGGACTCCCAGGAGTTAAATAATGAAGTCAAAAGAGGGATTACCTCATCTTTATAGGTTTTATAGAACAAGTCAGTGAACCCATCTGGCCCTGGCTCCTTATCCAAGGGTATGGAGTCAATAGACTGTTGTACTTCAGTTGGGGTAATAGGACCCAAAAGAAGTTCCTTCTGCGTGATCGTCAGCTGGGGTAGTTCTGCTAGGTCCAAGAATGCCTCCATTTGAGTTTTTTGTTGGGATGACAGAGTGGGAGAAGAATAAAGATTCTGATTAAAAATATTAAAGTTATCCATCATACGCTTGGCCTCGAGAACCAGGGCACCAGAGATTGGATGAAGGATAGCTGGAATCCATTTTGAGGCAGCTTGCTGTTTTAGGTGAAGGGCCAACAGTTGCCCTGCCTTATTGCCCTGGCCAATATACAATGCCTTTATTTTGGACGCAGCTCTGTCTGCCTTTTTGAGGAGGTGAGAAGCATACTCTGCCCTAAGGTGAGATAGCTTCCTCTATTCCTCTTCTGACAGTGCCGTCAAACCTCGACTATCCAAAGCCCGTATCTCTTCCAACCAGGTGGATGTTTGTGCCATCTGTTTCCTTTTGCATATTGGCGACAGATGAATTAACTCAGCATGCCAGGTTGCTTTTAAAGCTGACCAGATTGTATCACAGGCTGTGACCAGGCCCTGATTTAAGTGAATAGACTCCTGAAGAAAGAGCTTAATGTGGGACACCAAACACACATGTTTTAGTAGTAAATTGTTAAG
Source organism: Neoceratodus forsteri (assembly GCA_016271365.2). Classification (NCBI taxonomy): domain Eukaryota; kingdom Metazoa; phylum Chordata; order Ceratodontiformes; family Ceratodontidae; genus Neoceratodus; species Neoceratodus forsteri. Next base: position 802,589,808 of record CM057449.1, on the reverse strand, counting down.
GGCCCAAGTACGTGGTCTAACAGTAAGAGTTGGTAAATCCATGGCCAAAGACACCAGCGAGTGATCCAGTATGACCATGACCTGGAGGTGACAGCTCAGAATATAGGGGATGAGTTGGTGGTTTAGGAGAAAATAATCCAAATGGGAATATACTCAATATACTGGAGAATAAAAGGAAAAGTCTTTTGATTGAGGGTAGAGGAGCCGCCAAGGGTCGATTAACCCCAAATGGGCAGTGAACTCCCTCAAGGCCTTTTGGGCAGGGAAGAGATGTCTCTGGTTCTATATGTTCTATCAAAATCATTAGCGAAAACCAAATTCCAGTCTCCCCTGAGCCCTGAGGAGAATTGGACAGCAACTAAAGGGTGCCAAGGCCATAGACAGTTCCAGAAAAAGAGGAGTGTGTATCTGACTTAGGACCATAAATGAAATCGAGCAACAACGAAGTACCTCCCAATTTAGCATGAAGGAATATAAATCTGCCCTGTGGATCCCCACGTAGTCCAATAGAGTAAAGGGGAAAGATTTCTCAATTAAAATAGCCACACCCCTGCATCAGGGACTAAACCCTGCCCCAAAGACCTGCCCCACACACTTCTTGTGAAGATGCCCCAACTGATCAGGCATCAGATGGGTTTATTGAAGGAAAATAATCTTGGGAGAAAATCTGTCCAAATGTTTAAGACAACACATTTCTTGGAATTATCTCTCCCCCCTTTGATGTTCAACGTAATAATCTGAAACATATTAGTCATACTGTAACAAAAATCAAAGAAAAGACTGAAAATTGGTGGCAAAAGTAATGCATCAAGGGCATCCCCCCCCCAACAACCCCCCTTAACCAGAATAAATCCCAAATTACCAAGGATAAAACACAATAATAAACACAATCCTCATGAAACAATAAACATACTATATAAACTACTCCTCTGCGGGCCTGAGGCCCACTCCAGTAGCAATGGACCATAATACCTACCAGGGGGAGCTAACTGTAACCCTCCTAAAATGTCAAGGCCAAGTGGCTAAGGAACCATACTATCTATAAATACAGTAGAGAAAAAATTCCCACAATACACCCCTTATTTCTATGTATTTGCTGACCCCTTCCCAAAAGGACGGCCTATCCTAGAGTATCATAGAGCCTGAAGTTATTTTAAAAAAAATTGCAAGTCCAGTATCTAAAGATTATAGCAATAAAACCCCATGTAGAAAATGTGAACCGTTAACTATCATATCTTAAATGTAGTACTTGAACATTTCAGAACAGCATACAGATCCTATCTATTCAGTGCAAAGCAACAGAGCCTCTTAACATAATATATTATAATACAAGAGTTTAGAAATAGATCTAGGCCCCTTCAATCTAGGTAAGGCTCCTTCAATTTAAATAAAAATAATGAAACTAAAAGAATTTAATCATGGCTTGGGGCCAACTAAGTAGTTTATGAGTTTCAGAATTCCACGATTTAAAGGCGAATGATACTCTGTGGTGGAACATGTGTCAGAAAAACAAAACTAGTCTATTGCTAGAAAAAAAGAAAAAGGGACCTAGGTTTTTCCAGCCTTAATGTAGTCCTGGAAGTACTTTTCCAGTAGATTAAACAGCATAAAACAAACTGAACATGACAGCACAAAGTAATGAACAGGAAGAATGATTATCCCAGTCCTCTATCCAGTCATTAACTTCAAAAACTGGGTTGCCGAAGGTAGTGAACAGTGCTCCCAATGACATAAACCTGTGTCCTAAGGGTCTAGATTGAAGCCATGGCAACCCAGATCTTCCGCAGTTTGTGGTCAAAGGTCACATCATTAATATCAAACAGTGCGCAGCCTGAGCACTCTAAAAAGGCATTCCAAATCTTTGAACAAAATTGAGTTGGTAGGCTGGGGACCAAGTAGAACAAGTCGCTTTGTAATGTTCCAGCTCCGAGCAATAGCCAAGGGAGGTACCATAAGGTAGGATTTCAAAAGTAGAAGAATCTTTCCCAGAGCCACAGAATCAATTTGAAACAGCAAGTAAACATGAACTTGGTCTCCCAACATGATTTCTGTACATAAAGAAATCCTTGAGAGGTACCCTTCACCTCCTAAAGAGGCCTGGAAAGAGCTTTCTCAATTCTTTCAAGGCTGTTTTGGTTGATTCAAATCTCTGTGGGGCTGCAGAGGTGGTCACTTCTAGTTTAGCAGGGTAGGGCATTCTATGTCTAATTTGAGCTGCCCATAATCTGGATGTGATGGGCGAAAGCTTGCCCTAGCTTGCCGAACCTTCAGAGTTAAATCTGGCACAATGCGTAACTTCTTGCCCTCCCACAGTAGTGCTGATAATTTACGGGCTTCTTTCAATATGAATTTGTGGTCCAAGAAGTTCAATAGTTTGAAGATAATACGCCATGGTGGTTCAGAGGGAGACGGTTTAGCCCTTAGGGAACGATGGGCCCATTCTATGATATATTGTGCCCCAATGGGAGAAGGCCCCACTGTCTTTATTAAAAATTTCTGCAGGAACTCAAGCGTGTTCGCTCCTTTCTCTCCTTCAGGAAGCCCCATTAATATCAGATTAGACCACCTATTTTGCCCCTCAAGATCTTCTATGCAGTCTTCCAACTTGGTCAACCTTTGCCTTAGGGAGACAACTTTGGGTTCAATTTTCTCTTGCCTGGCTTCCACAGAGGTAACCCGAGTCTCAGTATCTGTCACTCGGGTGGTAAGCTCCTTTAGGGCAGGCTTAATCTCTTTAATCTCTTCAATCAGTTGAAAAAGAGCCTCCTTAATTGTGAATAATTCCAAGTAAACTTGTGCAGGAGAAAGTTCACTGGGCTCTTGATGCTCTGTCTGCGCCATCATTGAACTATGGTGGGGGCGCTTGGCCTCCAGCTCTGGCAGGGCTTCTTCCTCTGTTGATGAGAGTTCTGATGCTGGGGCAAAGGAAGTACTCATTGTTGCAACCCAAGAGCACTGGTAAATAAAAATGATAGTTACTCCCAGAGGACCAAATTATAACACAAAAGCAGGTATTTAAATGAATAAAATAACAGGAAGGTTAACGGAGCTCTGCAGAGCACATCTCACCATAGCAAAGGCTTCACGTGACTCCCTGTCCATTTTATACTTATAAAGTTGTGAATGGGACAGTGTGGTTGAAAATTGTATGCTTCTCAGTCTATGGCTGAACTGCTTAATACTGATTACTTATTTTGTTGATCAACCGTACAGCTAGTAACAATTTGATAGAGCAAAATTAATCTGGAGTGCTGGGTACTGAATTAAGTTAGCCACTTGTCATATGCCTTAGCATTCAGGCGTGATCTATCTGGGGTATCCATATAAAACAAACCTTAACTGCATTCAAGAAATGGGTGTGGTGCATCTGTTAGCAAGGTCACCAACCCAAAGTAGCAAAACAGTTCCAGATAGATTAACCAGACGCCACTCTCTCACCATTGAAGGAGACGACACGAGGATAGTTTACTGTTATAGCTGCTGTATTTATTCAAGTATCAAACTTCATCAGCAGTTAACTCTTACATCATTTCAAAATTACTTGTGGATAGCAGTACAAAAACGCTTGCCCCCCACAAGTCCTCATCATGACGCGAAGTACTCCACTTCGCGTTGTGGAGTACTTCGCTGATTCTGCGTTACTCCGCAGATCACTTTGTGGAGTGAATTTTGGCCACTTTGCCCACCACTAGGCCACACCAATGCATGAACTGAAACTTTGACAAAGTGCGGCCTTTTTCACACAGGGCAGTCTGGTCTGTCACACTTATCATTGTTGTCATTGTACACATTTATGTGTATTATTAGTAATATATGCCCCAATGTTAAATATTATGGAAAATCAAAAGCAGGATTCAGAGGCTAAACAAGGGAATCATTGCAGCATATTGCAACAGAAACAAACTTAAACAACACACTAAAAGGGATCTGAGAGAGAAAACTTAAGAATCTGAGAGAAAAAAATCAAAAATAAGAGGGACAGGGATTAGGTGGTGGCACATTGCAACCATCTGCCCAGCCATGTGTCAGAAATACAAAAAATATTAAATTTGTCGAACAAAAGAAGGCCTCACTGGCTCCGCTGTCTGTCCAGTGACAGACTGCCCTTTTTCAAATTATTCTACAAATTTTGCCTGAGACAGACACCTTAATCTGCAGCTAGTTTCAAGTCTGTCCCAGGATCACATGGTGGTTAATTGACTTGCTCTCCACAGGGACACCGTATGCATGTTGTTATCATACTACATCATTATTCTTCCAGTTTCAAACCAGCACCATATTGGGCTCTGCCCACTGTAGTCCACTTCTTCTGACTCCACCCTCCTGGCTTGCTGCAGCTGCACATCTTTGTACACTGCACCATAGGGAGAAAACCAGGAATTCAGAGGAACATCATGCCTCCAGCAGGCTCTTACCTGACCAACATGGCAGGTTAATGGCCGTCCACCACATAGTGGTCCTGGATAACTGTGGTGGGTAACCTTCAAGGCTGTGAGAAGGTTGGCGACAAAGCTGGGAGTGGTGGTGGTGGTGGTGGGGGGGGTGCTGCCAGTTGTAGTCACAGTGGGGAGACAAAAGCTCTATAGAAAAAAAACAATAATTTAAGCTGCTGAATATATCACACAAAACTCTGACAAAAAGTAACTTATTTTATTTCTAAACTCTTTCCACTTAAAAGAACTTGAACAAAAACTTCTGTATTTTTAATGTGCATCTGTGACTTACTGCAAAGAAAAGAGCACACAAAAAATGTATAATCTGTGCTGATTTAATTTGCACCTGTGACCGACTGCTTGCAGAGCAGAAACAAGCCAAGTAGTACCCTCCTTAACCCCCCCCCCGCCTTTAATCCCTCCACTTCTTTTGTCTGCCGTTTTATCTTTTCCTAGTTTATTTACCATCGGTGATTTCCCAATTTTAGAGTCCTTCCTGTTGACTACATTAACCTGTGGGGTGGGCAGCTTCATTCTCTCCGTTTCTTTCCTCCATACCCCTTGGCTAGTTTAAATGTTTTCCAATGAAACATTTAAACTGCTCACTAAGGACATTTGTCCCCTCCCTGCACAGATGCAGGCTATTGCCCTTGTACAGGCTGACACCCCTTCAGGTGGGTCCCAGTCCTCAATGAAGGCAGAACCCTTCTCTCTGCACCAGTTCCTCAACCATGTGTTGAAGTCCCTGGTGCAGAGATTCCTAGCCAACCCCTTACTGTGGACAGGCAGCACCTCTGAGAAGGTCACAGAGCTTGCTACCTGCCCTAGGCCCCGCCCCAACTCCCAGAACTCCTCCTGCACTCTCCATATCCCTGCCTCAGCCCCAGCCAGGTCAATCCTCCCCAGATGGACAATGACAGGAAGTATTTTATCATGGAAAGGGTGGTGGATAAAAGGAATAGACTCCCAGTGGAGGTGGAGGGGTAAACACAGTGGGGGAATTCAAAAATGCACGTGACAGGCATAGGGAAACCCTAGTGATAGGAAAGAGAAGGTAAAGCTGGAGATCAAGTAGGGTTTGCGGCTTTTGCTGTAGTTAGGGAAAATGGACAAACTGGATGGGTCTAGAAGTCTTTATCTGCATTCAATTTCTATGTTTCTTTGTTTCCATGACTTTCAGCTCCTTCTCCTTGCAGCTGCATTACCAATCCTCTCTATCTGCTCTCCATCCCTCTGAGACGTGCTTCCTGGCATTCACTTTACCTCCCTCCCTCTCCACCACACTACCTGTCCCCAACTCCACTCACTGGACTATGGAGTCCCCCACCAGGAGTTGCCTTCTCATCCTCTGGGATCTTCCTCTGTTCTCCTTCAGGTCTTCAGCCAGGAGGACCTCCACATCCATCCCAGCTACTACTTTGGGTGCCTCTGTGGGACTGTCCCACAATGCCAGTGTGGCATAGGAGTTCCGTAGTGGTATGGGAGTAGGGATGTGCTTTTGCTCCACCACCATAACCCTCCACAAGCCCACTATTGTCCATCTGATCCTCCTTCCCAGCATCCTCTGAGGAAGCACAGGAGGACTTGGTGGACCCTGATTGGGGGAGTTCGTCCTCCTAACCCAAATCAACTAGGCCAGCCTTGTGTCTGGCAGCCTTCTCCCTCAGCCAAGAGAGGTGCCTGCAGATGGGGCAGCACTGCAGTCTCCAGGAGGTTTCCCTGAAGACTGCCACCCCACAGCCACTGCATTGCACCAATTCTATCATGTCTGCACCTTTTTGCTACACTTTATCCGCTAACCCTAAATAAAAGGAAAAGTTGTTGTTTTTCTTGTTTTGTTTTTTTTGTTGTTGTTGTTGCCTCCCTACCCAGGGTTTGAGGCAATCATCTCAGTATGTCAGATCCTCCCTTTATGTGGCCTGGTGGTCCCACCCATTCTGTTCCTTGACAGGAAGTTCTCCCTCTGTCAATCAAATACAACTGCCTATAAACTGCAATTAGGCTCGGGTGGATGGGTGGAGAGCTGGGAGAGAGTGGGATGTACTAGTCCCAAATAAAGCAACTGCAAAACCCGTAGGCACAAGAAAATAGTAACAAAACAGTAACACTGCTTAGCCAAATGAAGTCTTAATTTTTCTCCCTGCTCTGTCTGCCCTTTGCTTTGTCCTTTGAAGCAAACCTAGCAGACTAAAAGCTCAGATAAATCTAGGTGCTTTCACTCCCCTCTGTCAGCAAACTCTAGTCTTCCACCTCTTCTAAGACTGAAGACAAGGGGCCTGATTCTAAGATGAATGTTGCAACTCGCAGGTATATGCGAGTTGCGACATTTGCTACTATGCTGGGAACCCCGTACCCTATTCCAGAACAGGCAGGGTCCCTGGCACTTCCACCCTGCAACTTGTGGCAGTTGCAGGGCTGCGCCATGGTAAGGGTGCCCCTGACACCGATGCCACAAGCCGCAGTCCACAGGGCACAAGAGGTGCAAGGCATGGACCCCCCCTAGAGCCTCACATCTCAACACCATGGCACTACACCACAGGGCTGGGGAGGGTCTGGGGGCCACAGTACTATCCTGGGGTGCCTGGCATGCAGGGGGATGGGAACTGCCCTGTAGGGGGACTGCACAGGATTGGAGGTGAGGGGGTTGCAGCGCACACAGTGGGAATACCTGCCACAGGGGTGTGTGGTGGGCACCCATGGGGGACCATGGGGGGCTCGGCTGGAGGGGCAACAGGCTCAGTGGTGCATTCCCGGTGGACATAGATATGGTTAGACCAGATAGTGGCTGATCTAACTGTACTTACACCATGGTCTACTGGGTCCCACTTGGAATCGCGATTTGCAATTCCACCAGCCATCCTCTTGGAATACCAGCATAATCATTGCTGGAATCCCCCTTGTTTCATGTCTTAGGGGGTTGCGGGCATAGTGGGTGGTGTACCCACATTTGGAGCTGGCTGTCTATGCCCTGTCACAGTCCTCTTGGAATTGCATTAGGCTTAATACATGTTGCAAGGTGCAATTTTCACCATAGGGTTTTTCACAAGTCACCTTGTGCCATGCTTAACTCATTTTAGAATCAGGCCCAAGGTCTCCAGTCTTTGACCTGGTTAATGTTGGTCTGAAAGGTGGAGGCAAAGTACTCTGCCTTGGCAAGTCTTGTGGCTTTGATACAAGCACAGTACTTGAGTAGATCAGAAGGGGAGCCAGAGGACTTGTGACTGTGTGCCTTCCAGGCAAAATCTCAACCACACAGGCAGATCAGCAATGGAAATGGCAGAAATGCAAAAGAGATGGGAACCATGGACACTGGTTTTCCTGAGGGGAGCGTGCAGGTCCCATATAGACTAAAATGGTGCAATTTTCACCATAGGGTTTTTCACAAGTCACCTTGTGCCATGCTTAACCCATTTTAGAATCAGGCCCGAGGTCTCCAGTCTTTGACCTAGTTAATGTTGGTCTGAAAGGTGGAGGCAAATTACTCTGCCTTGGCAAGACTTGTGGCTTTGATACAAGCACAGTACTTGAGTAAATCAGAAGGGGAGCCAGAGGACTTGTGACTGTGAGCCTTCCAGGCAAAATCTCAACCACACAGGCAGATCAGCAATGGAAATGGCAGAAATCCAAGAGAGGTGGGAACCATGGACACTGTTTTCCTGAGGCAAGCGTGCACGTCCCATATAGACTAAAATTTGGACTTTAAATGATTAAGGGCAGAATCAATGAAACTGGCAGAAGAGATGGGTGACCAGTCAGTAGCTGCCAAGTCTGCATGGAGGGAGGATAAGCCCTGTTATCAGAAGGACTAGATCTGGAGAGAAGAAAAAGCATACATCTCCTGGGTGTACCAGAAGCATGGGAATCTCATAAAAGCCTTACTGAAACATTCAAGCAAATTTCAGCAGCCTTTTTGGATACAGAACCCATCAAAATTAACTTTGAAGTGGATAGGATTCATAGATACTTGAGATCCAAGCCTGGGGACTCAGAACCACCAAGACCTATTGTAATGAAGTTTTTAAAATCACAAGAAAAAGATACACTAACGACGCAGTTAACAAAAAAAAAGAGAATACATATTATAGGTGCTTCTATTTCTGTCTATAATGACTATCCTCCAGAAATTGTGCAACAGAGAAAAAAATATGATTGTCTGAGAAACAAGCTTTGGCTCAATCTTTTTAAAGCTACAGTGTTTTTTCCAGCACAGCGAAGGGTCATAATTGATGATAAAAGGTTTACATATGAATCAGTGGAGGAAGCTGTTAAAGATTTAAAGAATAAGGTGCCAAATGTTTTTGAGTGACTTCTAAGCCAACCATAGAATTAGTGAAGCTGGTTGGGGGGGGGTCTGCATCAGCTTACAAGATATGAGGGTTGCTCTTCAACGCAAAACAGGTAGTAGTAACAAAAGTAACTCACTCACTACTATTGTAGTGGATTTTTTTTCTCACTATTTAGTATGGGGGGTATGTTTCAAAAGGGGATTCATATGCCTCTGGAGCATTGTAGAAAATCAGTAGAAAAACAACCACAAGTTTGAAAATAAGATTTCTCTGGAAAAAATAAATTTTCTTCTTCCAAGCAGATATCTGTATTAATAGCTTCCCAGAGATTGTTCAGGCTAATAGGAGATCCTTCTTCACTGGGTCCACCATGTCTTCCTGGGTAGTATATTTTTCATTTTTGGAAAACTTAAATGGTTGAGAATAATAGAATAAAAGTCACATCATTAAATGTCATGGACTTAATACTCCAATTAAAAGCACTAGAATTCTAGCTGTTATGAAAAAAAAAAACAAATTCCAATATTATCTGTCTCTAAGAAACACACTTGGAGGAAAAATAAATTAAAAACCTAAAACCAGATGGACAAACCATATTTTCTACAGTACAGGCACAAAGAAAAGTAGAGGAGTGGCAATTCTGATAAAAAAAGGAATGGATGTTAAAACCTTAGATCACTTTAATGACTCAGAAGGGAGAATAATAATGGTCAAAATGTAAATTATTAATGCTGAATTAATATGTAGTTCTGTTTATTCCCCATTTACCCACTATTTAAATTATTTGGCTAAACTAACAGAAGGGCTTCAAATACTGCAATCTGGAAATATAATAATAGCAGGAGACTTAAATAATATGTTGAGCCCGTGTTTAGATAACTCTACCAACTCCAATACGATCTATATAATGTTATCCAGACTAGTCAATTTCATGCAAATAGAATCTTTAGAAGACCCTTGGAGGTTAAAAATTACAAAATAAAAAGGTTATTCACATCATGACCTGAAGATCAAACTATTTACTAGAATTGACTACGTATTAACATCAAAAAAATCTGATCAGTAAAGTATTAAATACAAAAATGGACTCAATATACCTATCAGACCATGCAATGGTATATCTGGCAATATTCATTCGAGATAAAAACAAAGAGTACTCAAAACAGTGGAGATTCAGTAATGACATTTTAGAGGATGATGAATTCTGTACCTTAATTAAAAATATTGTAAGGGAATATTGGTTTTATAATGATGATGGACAGCTACCTGTTACTAAATTATGGGATACTTGTAAAGTCAGACTTAGAGGGGCTACAATATCATACCAAATTAAAGTAAACAGAATGAAAAATAAGGAAGAAACCCAATTTGAAGCCAAATTAAAACAACCTGACACATCAATCTTAGGGGATTATAATAAATACAGTGACGAATGGGAATCAGATAAAAGAAAAAAAAAACAAGATATGATATATCAAGAACAGTTAAAAATGATAAAAGCCATTAAGAAAATGAAATATTTCCATGCAGACAAATCGTGAAAAATACGAACATACGAACATACGAAATTTGCCAGCAGATAAAGGCCTAGAGGTCTATCAAGTCTGCTCGAATGTGCAGCTACCACCACTTATTCTGCAGCTGCCCCTCCCTTCCACCCTTCCCCTTCATTAACCCTCCCCGTTGTCCTGTCCCATCCCCTTTTGAAGCAGTCCACTGTTCTACTGGATACCACTTCTGCAGGTAACGCATTCCACCCAGCCGCCACCTCTGTAAAAAAGTGTCTGCTCATCTCCCTCCTGAACCTTCCTCCCTCCAGTCTCATATCATGGCCCCTGGTGTCCCTCCCTCCCTTACTTTGAAGATCCCCTCTGTACTTGTCTTGTTTATTCCTTTCATGTACTTAAAGGTTTCAATCATGTCCCCCCGTCCTTCCTCTCCTCTGGTGAGCACATGTTCAACTTCCTCAGCCTCCTCTCATATGATAAGTCCCCCAGCCCCTTGATCATCTTTGTTGCCCTGCGCAGCACCCCCTCCAGTAACTTAATGTCCCTCTTCAGATACTGGTGCCAGTACTCTACACAGTACTCCAGGTGCGGTCTAACTAATTACCTATACAGTGGCAGAATCACCTCCTCCCTCCTCGAGGATATACCCCTTGCAATACAACCCAGCATTTTGTTGGCCTTTGCAGCTGCCTTCCTACATTGTGCCGAGTTGTTCATTGACCCTGTAATGAGCACCCCCAGATCCTTCTCCTCCTCTGTCTGGGCTAGCTGCACTCCCCCCAGCTGGTAACTCATCCTTGGGTTCTTCATCCCAAAATGCAGCACCTTGCACTTTTTGGCATTAAACCCCAGTTGCCAGGTGTCTGACCAGGTTTCAAGCTTTGCCAGATCATCCTGCAACCTCTGCCATCCCCCTAGGTCATCTACCACCACCACTCCTACCTTGGTATTGTCAGCAAACAGACTAAACTTGCTCTTGAAGTCCCATGATACGTCTGCAAAGAATATTCCAAACAACACTGGTCCCAACACCGAGCTCTGTGGAACACCGCTCATCACTACCCTTGGGTGTGAGAGCTCCTCACCCACCACCACCCTCTGTTGCCTTCTCTGATGCCAGTTTCCTACCCATCTCACCAGCTTGCACCCACCCCTATGCCTACTAACTTACTTCCCAGCCTTCCATGTGGCACCGAGTTGAATGCCTTACTGAAGTCCAGATACAGGACATCCACTGCATGGTCCCTGTCCAGTTGCCTAGTTATCCAGTCATAGAACTCCACCAGGTTGGTTTGGCAGGATCTGCCCCATATGAAGTCATGCTGTCTGCTGTCCTGTAGTCCTTTGGCCTCTTGGAAGGCCACCAGCCTCTCCTTCAGGATAGTCTCCATTAGCTTACCCACGATGGATGTGAGGCTCACTGGTCTGTAGTTTCCCAGTTCATCCTTGGGGTCACTCTTGTGGAGGGACACCACATGAGCCATCCTCTAGTCCTGAGTTACATACCCCGAATGTAGTGAGGCATTACACATGTCTGTCAAAGGTCCTGCAAGGACCTCTGCCAGCTCCTTCAGTACCCTGGGGTGGATGCCATCTGTGCCTGGTGCCTTGCCCACCCTCATTGCCTTCAAACCCTCCCAAACTCTGCCCTCCATGATTTCCCCATCTGTCACACCTTCCCCCCCTGTTTCTGCCCTTTCTCCTCCCTTGGGTGTTACCCCCCTCTTCTCTTTAGTAAATACTGAGCAGAAGTACTCATTTAGTGCTTCTGCCTTATTGCACCCAGCTTCCAATAAACCCCTATCCTTCCTAATCCATACTATGTGGTCCTTACAGCTCCTTTTCTCCCTGATGTACCTAAAGAAGTCCTTCTCTCCCTTCTTAATGCATTGTGCCAGCCTGAGTTCCATAGATGCCTTGGCTCCCCTTACTGCCCTTGTCACCTCCTTCGATTCCATCACGTACCCCTTACTGTCCTCTACTCTCTCTGTTTTCTTGTACTTCCTAAAGGCAGCTCTTTTCCTCCTTACCTTTTCCATGACCTCCTTGCTCAACCAGCTTGGTTTCTTAGCCCTAGTCTTCTTGCACTGGGCCTTGCAGCAGGTTTTGGTTGCCTCCACTATCCCCAGCTTTATGAGCTCCCACCTCTGGTTAGTGTCCATACTAGATTGAATTCTGGCCAGGTACCCTTTTACCATTTTCCCCATTCTCCCAAAGTTGGCCCTCCTGAAGTCCAGCACTCTTGTGCTGGATTCCACTCCTTCCTTACCCATATCCAATGTTAGCCATACTGAGTGGTGGTCACTTCCTGACAGCAGTTCCTCCACTGTAAGTTCTCTCACAAAGTCCCCATTTGAGCACAAGGTCAAGGGTATTCCCTAACCTGTTTGGTTCACTGACCATTTGCAGCAATAAGCTGTCCTAGAAGGCATCCAGCAGTACCTGCTGCCTTCTGTTCTTGGTTGTTAGGGTACTCCAGTCCACTCCTGGTATGTTGAAGTCTCCCACAATCACCACACTATCCTTCTCGCAGGTCCTCCTGATCTGTTCCACTAGTTCCCTGTCTAACTCCTCCATCTGAGATGGTGGCATGTACACCACTCCCATTCTAAGAATCCTATTCTTGGAATCCTGGATTTGCATTCAAAGTGACTCTGTACTATCCTCCTCCCCTTCCTTCCTTACACACTTTAGTCCTTCCTTCACATATAGTGCCACACCCCCTCCTTTCCCAATCACCCTGTCCCTACGAAATAACCTGTACCCTGGTACAGACAGGTCCCAATCATTGTATTATGTGGCCCATGTTTCTGTGATGGCTGCAATGTCCACCTCTCCCTCTGCCATGAGCACCTGTAACTGCAGTTTTCCTCCCAAGGCTCCTAGCATTAAGGGTAACCACCTTCCACCCTTCCACCCTCCCATCCTGCCCTCCTTTACTAGCATCACCAATAGTACTTGCCATTTGTCCTTTGTCACTGTTATTGGGGGTAAGCTCATATGGTTTCCCAACCTGTGGTCTCTGCATATCTCTTGCCCAATTGCCACCCCCTGCTCCTAGTTTAAATTACCAGCTTCCTCTATGTACTCCTCCATTCTCTGTTTCAACGCTTTCTTTCCCTCCTCACTCAAATGTAGTCTGTCCTTGGCAAAGAGACTACTGTCCTCCCAGGTCCTTCCCCACCCCCCAACAGCCCGTACCCTTTAGCACAACACAAAGTTCTTAGTCATCCGTTAAATTCCTCTATTCTCAGCTTTCTTATTGTGCTTGCCTTGGGCACTGGAAGTATCCCTGAAAAAGTTACTGATTTTTCTGCCACCTCACATAATTGTGCTAGTTTCTCAAACCTTCTCTGGACTATATCTACTGTCTTGTTAGCCAGGTCATTTGTCCCAAGATGTATAATTAAATGAGGCTTGTCCCTACCTCTTCTAGCTTATTTCAGAACAGATTGTCCCACCCTTTCCACTGTCATTCCTGGCATGGCCTCCACCCAAATATGACTATGCCTCTCCCCCTTGCTACCCCACCTGACTCCTCTTAGTATTGAGTCCCCCAGCACTAAGATTCCACCACTCTTACTCCCTGCTTGCTTGCATTCATCTCCCTCTCTCATTTCCAGCTCCTCTTCTTCCTCCTGCACATTTTTTCACCTTTTGCCCCTGTTGCATTTCTCCCAGCAGAACTTCCCCCCATTCTGGTTTAGTCCAGGCATTTATCAATTACTCCTCTAATTTCATTATTTCCCTCCTCCACCTTCTTCCTCTCTAGCAGTGCAAAACTATTTTCTGAAGACTCTTCACAAATGCCCGCTCCCTCTCTCTTCATAGTAACCTGTTCTTTCCTTTTCATGCCATGATTTTTGCTACTTCTTTGCCTCCCCTCACAAGTCCCTATCTTCTCCTTCCATTTGTCTTTTGTCTCCTGACCTGGTTTCCCCAGCAATCATTCTTCCTGACATGGGCCCCTTTGTCTCTGCTTCCCTTCTTCTGACCCTCTCCTCACCACTGTTGGTTTAAATCACCCTCCCTCATCTCCCCTTCTTCCTGTCTTCAGTATTGGGCTAAACCCACCACCAATCTGCCTTGCCTGTCTTAGTTCCTCCTGCAGACCCCCAATCTCCTTTCTAAGTTTCTCTATGTGGTTGCACACTAAACATTCTCCCACACTCTATGCAATTTTTAGAAAGATTGGTGCACCACAGTTGTTGCATCCTACCACCCTACCCATTGCTGTCGTTGCCCACCAGTGACCCCCCACCCTTCCAGATGCGGGATACCAAACACTCCCCCAAGTCTCCCCTCTCCCCCTCTATCAGTACAAAATATTCTTTTCTTAATTTCCCTTACCCCCTTTGTTGCACACATTTAGATAGACTGAGCAACTGCTTTTTATGTTCCTATCCTTCCTATCCACACTCAAAAAGAGACTTTAAGTAGCTATTGCACAACCTTCTTCAAACTCCTACTCCTCCTTTCCCCAATGCAATAGCAATGCAAAGAAGTAACATTAGAAATGTAATTAAACCGCTGTGGCAGAAATTTAATTCCACCTCTATACACTTGCTGCATTGCTACGTCAGGAACAGCAGAAGTATTTAATCACATCTATAATAGACCAACAAAATACTATAGCTAATATGGATAAACAGATAGCAGAAGTATTTACAAATTATTACAGAGGTATATATAATAACTTTATACTGGATCCAGACAAAACAAAATATTTTATCATAAAAGCCCAGCTACATAAGTTTGCATTTAAATTTGAACCACTATCCCAAACAGAAATAAAAAATAACATAAAAACATTTCCCAGAAGCAAAACTCCAGGTATAGCTGAATTAGCCAATGAATTCTATCAGAATTTTTGAAATGAAATAATGCCATGGTTAGAACATATGATATATGAAATTATAACCTCAGAAATACAGGAGCTCCCAGAGTCCTTGCAGACAGTTAAACTTAAATTAATCCTCAAACCAGAAAAAAAAACAGCTGAACAATCACGTAGTTATAGAACAATATCCATTCTTAATTCTGAATATGAAATTATATCTAAAATTATAAATAATCGGATACAAAAACACATTTATGAATATATTCATCCGAACCAATACGGTTTCATACCTGGAAGAACTGTATCACAAGCAAGCAATAAACTACAAGCAGTAATAAACTTAATAAACAGTAATACAAAAACACAGTCAAGATTTATATTATGCTGCAGCCTTGGACGCAACCAAGACATTTGATTTAATCAATAGGCATTTTATGTTAGTTGTATTAGAAGCATTATGAATCCCGAAGGAAATAATAACCCTAATTAAAACACTGTACAAGAATACAAAAATAACAATTCTAATAAAAAAATGTTAACTACTGCAATGAGAATGCACAATGGTGTAAGGCAAGGTTGTCCATTATCACCTACATTTTTTATATTAACACTGGAACCTCTGTTAAATGTAATAAGACAAAATCCATCAATTTAAGGTCTAGACATACCAGGCGAATGCTTAAAATTAAGCATCTTTGTGGATGATATGATACTGTGATATAAATATCACACAAAATGAATATAAAAAATATTGAACATTCACTACCTAACTTTTTGGATACAATACAAATCTACTCTGAACTTTCAGGATATAGTATCAATAAAACTAAGTTTATCATTATGAAGATTTCAAAGAAAAGTCATATTCTACCAGATAGGATAAGTAACAAATTTAAAATAAAAAATCATATTAAATATTTAGGCTTACATATTTCTCCTGATCAAACATCTATAATGAAAGAAAATTATAACAATGCAAAAGATAAAATAACATCCATTCTGGAAAAGTGGAGAAATGTATCACACTCTTTCTGGCATAGAACAGACACATTAAAGATGATGGCTATGCCACATTTGATTTATGTCATTCAAAATGTATGGGGAGCCCCACCTGAGAAGTGGATTAGGGATTTAAAGGAAGTATTTACAAACGTTTTGTGGAGAGGAGGAAAACCAAGCATAGACTGGAACACACTGACATTACCCAGGAAGTATGGTGGCCTAGGTTGCCCAGATCCTAATAATATATATATATATATATATATATATATATATGCAAACCCATATTATGCCAGTCACATATCAATGGTTATTTTTTCCAAATGAGGAAAATGTGTTGGTCAAAGAACTATTTTATTCTGCAGAAAATAAAACAAATAAATTAAAGGATAGTTGGATGGATCCAAGAGTGTTTAGAGGTGGAATTAAATTTCTGCCACAATGGTTTAATTCCATTTCTAAATATATTAAGAGACAGGATTACTTTCAAATTCCTTGGACCTTTTTGGATATAAATATAAATATTGGAAAACAAATTTGGGAAGACAATGCTACAATTGATCTTTCCATTTTCCACTGGAATAATATATACAAATGGAAAGATTTGGTTACAGAGAACAAATTTCCTTCATATCAAGAACTAATCACACTATTACATGATAAAACTGGAATAACTTTTCATATATAATCCTTTAGAAAAAATTTAATAAATTAAAAAACTTGTTTTGAGGATAGGGTACTACTAGTTTTGATAACATAATTAAACAGCATCAAAAAGAAATCAATAAAGGACCCACCAAACTCCTTGCTAGGTTTTATAGTATAATACTCTCAAAAAATAGACAAGCTACTAAAAAAGTAAATAAAAAATGTAACATGGAGGCTAGCATCAACTTAACTAATTAACAATGGTATAATGTTAGGACTGTAAGTAATAAAATATACTGTACATAACAGCAAAAAATAAAACAATTCAAAATAAAATTAACAATAGAGCCCATATTACTATGAAACAAATTGCCAAAATTAATAAGGATTACTCTGAACTATGGTGGCATGGCTGTAAACAAAAAGGAGATATGTTTCATTGTTTTTGGGACTGCCAAATAATAAATAAATGGTGGCAGTTTATTAACTTAACTGTATCCACATGGTTGGATAAGCCACTACCATACATACCAGAAATGTGTTTATTCAATGAATTTTCACAAAGTTAACTCCATTCCAAAGTAAAATAGTGGCCCTTACTGTCATGGCTCTAAAATGAATTATTTTAAATAATTGGAAATCAGACCAATTACATGAAATCAAGATGCACCAGTGGCGGATTATATTTAATGATACCTTATTGATAGAAAAACTTATTTATGAGGCTGAGAAACATGCTGTACTGCTTAGAATAAACTGGAATGCATTTGAGGAACTGGGAAACTGGTAAGACATAATATTGTTGGGGACTTGTTAGGAAGGTAAGCTACACTTTCTACAGAAAGTTTAATTTTTTCTTATTGGCATTAAGGAGAGAATTGAAGGATTCCATTAAAGTGTAGTAATTTTATAACCAGAGGAAGTGAATTACAACTGAAGTTGCTTGATTCCTGTGCTTGAGACCTATGAGTTGGAAGGATATTTGTGCAACATTTTAGAAGTGTCCTGCTGGCTGAGGAGTGAGTTTTTATCCCTGGCTTCAGATAAGGATTTGTGTATTAGAATCAGACATAGTAAAGTGTCTACACTGAAAGACCTGCTTACATCACAGGTGTCACTAGTCAATCAATTGATTCTGCGTGGGGCTTTTATCACTGAGCTGTCTTAAGCAAACTACAGCGTGAGAAGCCAGTCAGAAAAGACTTGTCTGCTTCTGTTTGAGGCTGAGAAACTTGCTATACTGCAGAGAACAAACTAGAACACATTTGAGGAACTGGGAACCTGGTAAGACATAATATTGTTGGAGACTTGTTAGGAAGGTAAGCTGCGCTTTCTACAGAAAGTTTAATTTGTTCTTATTGGCATTAAGAAGAGAATTTTAGGATTCCATTAAAGTGTAGTAATTTTATAAACAGAAGGGGTGACTTACAACTGAAGTTGCTTGATTCCTGTGCTTGAGACCTAGGATTTGGAAGGATATCTGTGCAACATTTTGGAAGTGTCCTGCTGGCTGAGGAGGGAGTTTTTATCCCTGGTTTCAGAGAAGGGTTTGTGCATTAGAATCAGACATAGCAAGGTGTCTACATTGAAAGGCCTGCTTACAACACAGGTGTCACTAGTCAATCAATTGATTCTGGCTGGGGCTTTTATCACTGAGCTGTCTTAGGCAAACTACATAGTGAGAAGCTAGTCAGAAAAGACTTGCCTGCTTCTGTTTGAGGCTGAGAAACTTGTTATACTGCAGAGAACAAACTAGAATGCATTTGAGGAACTGGGAACCTGGTAACACATAATATTGTTGGGGACTTATTAGGAAGGTAAGCTACCCTTTTTACAAAAAGTTTCATTTTTTCTTATTGGCATTAAGAAGAGAATTGCAGGATTCCATTAAAGTGTAGCAATTTTATAATCAGAGGGGTGAATTACAACTGAAGTTGCTTGATTCCTGTGGTTGACATCTAGGATTTGGAATTATATGTGCGCAACATTTTAGAAGTGTCCTGTTGGCTGAGGAGTGAGTTTTTATCCCTGGCTTCAGAGAAGGGTTTATGTATTAGAATCAGACATACAAAGTGTCTACATTGAAAGGCCTGCTTACATCACAGGTGTCACTAGTTAATCAATTGACTCTGGGTGAGGCTCTTATCACTGAGCTGTCTTAGGCAAACTACACAGTGAGAAGCCAGTCAGAAAAGACTTGCCTGCTTCTGTTTGAGGCTAAGAAACTTGCTATACTGCAGAGAAAAAAACAGAATGCATTTGAAGAACTGGGAACCTGGTAAGACGTAATATTGTTGGGGATTTGTTAGGAAGGTAAGCTACTTTTTCTACAGAAAGTTTCATTTTTTCTTATTGGCATTAAGAAGAGAATTGCAGGATTCTATTAAAGTGTAGTAATATTATAACCAGAGGGGGTGAATTACAACTGAAGTTGCTTGATTCCTACGCTTGAGACCTAGGATTTGGAAGGATATTTCTGCAACATTTTGGAAGTGTCCTGCTGGCTGAGGAGTGAGTTCATTTTTATCCCTGGACTCAGTAGAACAGTTTGTGTAGGAGCAGTGGTCTAGTAAATTGTGGTGTTGGTTGAATTACTATAAATGGCAGCACTCACCTGGATGGTGGAGCAGTGGTGTATTTTATTGTTTCTAACAGTCACCAGTAGCTGTGGCCTACACACCCACCCTTCCCCTCTCCCTGCCCACCACAGGCATGGTATTTCCTTTATAGCCAAGGTTCTGACATCACTCATTTCCTCAACAGGTCTTGGGGAGAACTATCATATTCTTAATAACCAAGCACAGTGCATAAAGGGTAAGTACACACCAAAAAAAAAATATTTTATATATTACTCATTGTATATTATAAGGGAGAGGGACATGTGGGGAGTAGCGCAATGCACTGGCTGTGGGGCAGCAGTTTTCAGGGAGACATTCTGGAACCTGTGTTGCTGCCCTATTTGCAGGCAACTGTTAGCTCTGATGGAGGAGGTTGCCCACCTCCAGGCTGAACTGGCAAGGACTAAGGAGGTCTCCCCCACCCAAAGAGCACCAGTTCCACAACCACTGCCTCAGAGGTTGCCAAGTGTGAAGAGCAGTTGGACCACAGAGGGTTCTGGGAGGGTGAGGGTGGTGGAACAGTGGCATAGCCCCCTAGTTGTACATCTACACAAATCATATATCAGTCTGGCAAATCAAGGTTCCTCTATGATGACATCCTCAGTGGAGACCAAGAAGAATGCTGGGAACATCCACAAGAGAGACCCACAAAAGGGTGGCAAGGGCCCCCACAGGGGAAGGAAACAGCTTCTGATAGGTGACTCAATTGTTAGGGGTGTAGACCTGGGGAAGGGAGAGGAGAGGGAAGTAAGGTGCCTGCCTGGTGCCATGGCTTGAAAGGACAGGAAGCAAATCCTCAGTATTGCAGAAGCAGCATCACAGAAGAGTGAACTAGATATCATTGCCCACCTTGGGACAAATGACCTAGCTAGGCATGAGGTCAGTGCAGTGTAGGATGAATTTGTGGAGTTGGGGAGGAACCTCAGACAGGTAGCAAGCACAGTATCCTTCTCAGAGGTGCTGCCAGTCTATGGCGGGGGTGAGGCTATGGTACTGCACATCATGCAGTTTAATGAATGGCTGCAAAACTGGTGCAGAGCACAAGGCTTTGGCTTCATTGGGGACTGGGGATCCACCTGGAGAGATGAAGGTCTATACTGGCATGATGGTCTGCATTTTTCCAGGAAGGGAAACAAGCTCCTAGGTGACAGGTTTAAATGCTTCCTTGGTAAGCTTTTAAACTAGCCATGGGGGGAGGTGCTGATAGGAAGCAGGAAAGTTCAAGCCTCCCCCCACAAAACATGGCAGGTAGTAGGGTGAACACTGAGGTGCAGAGCTTGACAGAGGGCAGGACAAGGGTAAATGGAAAAATAGACAAGGGCAATAAGAGCAGGGATGGGGTAAAAAAGGATAAAGCCAACATTAAATGGAGGGTAATGAGTACCAATGCCCGTGGTCTGGGAAACAAGCTTCCTGAGCTAGTAACCCTAATGGAAGCAGAACACTTGGATATTGTGGCAGTCACAGAAACATGGTATGTGGAGAACCATGACTGGGATGTCAACATACCAGGGTACACAATCTACAGAAGGGACAGGGAGGGTAAAAGAGGAGGTGGAGAAGCTATCTACATAAGAGAAGGGATCAAAGCTACAGAACTAAAAAGTAAAGCAGGAGTACAAAAGGCACTCTGGGTAACCTTGGAGACAGGGAATGGCATCACACTCTGCACAGGGGTTGTATACAGACCCCCATCTCAAGGGGAGGAAATGGACAAGAAAATGATAGAGGACATTCTCAAAATGGCTCAAAAAGGGGAGATGCTGTTGATGGGGGACCTGAATATGCCAGATGTTAGCTGAATGACATGGACTGCAGCCACATCCAAGAGCAGGGTCATTCTCGATGCCCTACAGGGGGCATGCCTTAGACAGCTAGTGGTGGAACCCACTCAGCAGGGAGTAATATTAGACCTGGTACTCTCAAATGGAGAGTGGATCACAAATTTAGAAGTCAGTAGACATCTGGGAACAAGCGACCACTGCACAGTGTGCTTCACAATAAACACAACCATTGAGACAAGCCATACAAAGACAAGGATACTGGACTTTAGAAGGGCTGATTTTGGCATAATGGGTGAATACCTGAGGAATGCATTAGCAAATAGCCAGAAAGGAGGGGTGGATGAACAATGGAGAAAAATCACAACTGCCATCATGGAGGCAACATGCCTTTGTGTGAAACAAATAAAGAAAACAAAGCAGAATAAAAAAAAACACTATGGTTCTCAAAAGAGGTGTCAGGGAAGGTTAAGCAGAAAAAGGTGGCATTCGAAAAGTATATGGAATCACAGAAGGAGCATGACAGGGAACTGTATCAATTAAAGCAGAAAGAAGTGGGGAAGGCAGTCAGAAAAGCAAAGGCCCAAACCGAGGAAAAGATAGTCAACTCAGTTAAGAAGGAGGATAAAACCTTTTATAAGTACATTAGGGAGCACAGAAAGGTTAAGAGAAGGATAGTGAAGATTAATAAAGGAGACGGGTGGTGGGAAGAAGGAGACAGTGAAAAGGCAGAGATACTGAATGAATACTTTTGCTCAGTATTCAAAAAAGAAGAAGAGGAGGCGTTACCTAAATCAAACAATATAAGCACCCTGGGTAGTAGGGTTGACACCAGTCCATTTACAGAAGAAAGAGTCCTGAAAGAACTCCTAAAACTCAAGGTGGACAAAGCAATGGGACCTGACGGGATTCACCCTAGAATCCTAAAAGAACTAAGGGAGGACCTAGTGACACCACTGACCACACTTTTTAACAAATCATGGGAGGATGGGGTGGTACCTGAGGACTGGAGGAGGGCAGATGTGATTCCCCTTCACAAAAGTGGGAGCAAGGCAGAAGCAGAAAACTACAGACCTGTTAGTTTGACCTCAGTGGTGGGGAAAATGATGGAATCACTTCTGAAAGAAAGAATTGTTGAGTACCTAGAGGCCAGCAGGGCACAGGACCCAAAGCAGCATGGATTCACAGTAGGAAGGTCATGTCAGATGAATCTAATCGATTTCTTTGATGGGGTGACCAGAGTAATAGACCAGGGAGGGGCTGTGCATATGGCCTACTTTAGCAAGGCATTTGACACAGTCCCACACAAAAGATTAATAATCAAGTTAGCCAGCCTGGGAATGGGTCCCAGGGTGGTAGCCTGGGTAGCAAACTGGCTGCACAACAGGACACAGAAGGTAATAGTGAATGGAACACATTCCGAAGAAAGGGGTTACTAGTGGAGTAACTCAGGGCTCAGTACTGGGTCCAGTCCTCTTTAACTTCTTTATAGGTGACATTGCAGAGGGTCGGAAGGAAAGGTATGCCTCTTTGCAGATGACATAAAGATCTGTAACAGAGTTGATACACACAAGGGGTAGAAAGCATGAGAAGGGACTTGGCAAGGTTGGAGGAATGGTCAGGCATATGGCAACTTAGATTCAATGCAAAGAAGTGCAAAGTAATGCACCTGGGAAATAAAAATCCAAGAGAAGAGTACACAATAGCAGAGGAGGTACTAACTACTACAATAATGGAAAGAGACCTGGGGGTAGTCATATCAGATGACCTAAAAGTAGGTAAGCAATGTGAGAAGTCGGTAAGGAGAGTCAGGGGTACACTAGGATGCATAGGGAGGGGCATCACAAGAAGAAAAAGGGAAGTGGTTATCCCTCTCTATAGACAGTTGGTGAGACCCCATCTGGAGTACTGCTTGCAGTTTTGGAAACCTCATCTATGCAAGGACATAGACAGGATGGAAGCAGTCCAGAGGAGGGCAACTAAAATGGCACAGGGTCTACATCAGAAACCATATGAAGAGAGACTGACAGAGCTTAATATGTATAGCCTTGAAGAAAGGAGGGACAGGGGGGACATGATAGAAACTTTTAAGTACCTCAAGGGAATCAACAAAGTCCAGGAGGGTAGCATCTTTCAGAAAAAGAGATGTGTAAGAACAAGAGGGCACAATTTAAAGATAGAGAGGGGACAGCTCAGGGGTAATGTGAGGAAATTTCTTTTCACAGAGAGAGTGGTGGACACATGAAACCGCCTTCCTGGAGAGGTTGTGGGGTCTAAAACAGTGGGGGAATTCAAACATGCATGGGACAGACATAAGGCAATTATAGTGGGGGGTTGCGGGAAGTAGGCTGTTGGTTAACTAGAATCTGCAGCTTATCCAATAGGTAGGGAAATAGGCAGACTGGGTGGGCCAAGTGGTCCTTATCTGCTGTCAAAGTCTATGTTTCTATGTTTCTATCTATCTTTGCAAATAGGCCTTGTAAAGGATGAAATCAAAATGTTCCAATGTGAAAGGGCTACCTCCCTGGAACAAAAAGTAAAATCTGGGACTCAGGGTCATTCCAAGCACTTGGATAAATGTTCTGTGTATTGGGATTGGATCCATCACATAGCTATCTCAAGGTTGACCAGAGAAACAGACAACTAATTGGTCACCTCACCTGATGGTATTATGGAGGTAATCTATGATTGTACTACAGTAATTTTGGCACTTTAGCAAACATGGATTGGGCCTCATCTGTGTTAACCCACCTGGATGTTCAAGAAATTCCATACCATATTTGCTCTCAGCTGATCTGCCCAGTAGAGGTGTTTGAAGTGCAATGTGCAATCAAACATTTGGGGAATAACACATCCCCAGTATCAGACTGGCTAACAACAGAATGTCATAAATTGTTTCTGCCAACCCTTGATCCAGTTTTATAAATAGAGAATAATGGATAGGCAAGTGTGTATTATGGTTTTGTTTTACACACCTGAGGTTTGTGATGACCCATAAAGCTCGACAGCGAAGCTTGAGAGGTTTATGAGGTCATCACACACAGAGGATGTGTAAAAAAATCAAAAACACACACTTGCCTATACTTTATTTTTTATAATTGCTGGTGCATGGACATTCTATAATTACTTACAAGAGGGAGGGGAAAGGGTTCTTCCAACTGAAGTTATGTTATTTACTTTTTTTCTGAAGGAGTTTGTAGATTGTACTGTAAGAGAGTGCAATGGTTCATATAAAAAAGTATGTCATCTGTGGTGTTTATGGTAAATTGTCTTCTTTTTCAATACGAGAAGCCACCCGTGTTAGAGGGAGGGGAGCAAGTGACCCGGTGGATCAGTCTGTGTAGCGTGACCAAGCAGTGTTGGTTCTGATAAAGAATATGCCAGGAAATACATTGGAACAGCAGTGTTTTGTATAAAAATCTTATCCTTTGCAGAGTTTAATGTCATTTTTTTTAGTTGTAAGTAACAGGTGCCACTGAGTGCTGCTCAAGGAGAGCAAGTGAGTCAGCAGTGTCAGAAGACTCGATAGAAACTAGTGCTGTGTGAAATATTCGGCCGAATATTTGATATTTGGGTCCCAAGTATTCGATATTCAGCCAGAAAAGGTGTTTATTTAAGGAAACTTTACAAAAGCACTTCAGCAACACCATTAATTACCCATTGAACCCGGTACACCATATACACCTCAATGACACTTCAATCACCAACATAGAGCTCTCACTAATGCAACACAAGCTTCATGTGGCACACTCAATCTACCACACCATACACATAGCACTCTGAAAATGATATGAAGCATTGCATTGGGTCAGCACTAGAGGGTGTTCATGGTCACAAGCACAGGGTAGACGGTGCTTTGGCCATGGACATAGGAATAGTGGTAGCAGTTGGTAGCAGTGGCTGCAGTAGTAGTGACAACTCAAAGGGTGGCTGCTGCAAGAATGGCACTGGTGGTTTTGGGAAGCACACTGGCTGTGGATGTAGCAGCCATAGTAGTAGCAGTGGGAACACTGGTGGTGGTGTTTGCTACTTCCTACACAAAGCATGTATGCTCTAATGCCCCCCCTACTACTGCACAACAGGATGTGACAGTGAACGTACAGATGGAACAGGCGGTGACACTTGTAGTAGTACTGCTAGTGGTATTAGTAGTAGTAGTACTATTACCAATGCTGCAAGAACTTAGAGGCTTGCTTGGGCAGAACAATATTTGAGCCTGCCGAATAAAGAGAGATACCTGTATGTCATTGTCTATATAGTCTGTCTCACCACCTTCTCTGTAATTGTATTATGTATCAATAATATACAGTGGAGCAAGACAAGATGCAATTCAGTACTTTGCAGTAAATGACATGCCACTAAATATTGGATGACTAGAAGACTTAACTGCCATGAAATTACACTGCTCCTTGCAGCATACTGTAGCATTTTGCAGTAATTTTGCAAGATACTGCATTTCGTACTGTCTGGCACCACTGTATGAACTGTTTTATAATCTTGATGCAGTGTTTCATCCTTGAGTATGTTAGTTGTGGCTTGTTTTGTTACAAGGGCATTTCAGTAGCATTCATTTTAACTTCACTTATTTATGGTGTGTGTTTCTTTAAGGGTTGTATATTCGTAGTGTGTTTGTATGTTCTCAACATGCACCCTGACAAAGACCAGATTCTGATCAATGCACCAGGGCTCTATTGGCATTCTCCAGCCTTAGCAGAAACAAATGTATTGGCAGCTTTATGCTCCACTGCTTTTAACTGTATTATGCTACTCCCCCCCCCCCCGCAAGTGCTTCCTTTGTTCTATATAGATTGTTTGGCGGGGTTGGCATTCCAGGGACAACACTAGCAGTAATTACCTGGATGTGCTGTACGTTTGTGGGTCTATCATCCAGTCCCTCACCACTTGGGGCCAGCGGTGCAGATGCCTTGCTGGGCCTGGACCAAGCATGTTTACAAGATTGCTAAAGACATGATGGATCAGGTCACTAGTGGTTACTGTGTAAAACACAAACTATTACTACGTAGTACCTGTGTGTGTGATGCATTACTTAGTGCTTGTGGAACTACAGTAATACACCAACCTTTCCAGTTACACTGCACCACAAAAAAAAGTAGCAATAAAGAAGGAAGAAGAAGAAAAGGACAATCTATTTAGGCAAATATGGAACCGAGCAAGGAACAGACAGATGACATACGGTCAATTCAGTGAGACAGGCCTGCCCCACTAAGTGCAATGATTTAATTAACAAAATAACAACAAACAAAAAAAAAATACATGTGCACAGTTGTGCACACAAAAAGCACAGATAACTGGGGGGGGATATTTTTCACAAGCACAGGTTCATTGTGTGCAGTAGGCTGTAGAAGTTGGGGGGAGTCAGCTAACACACTCCTCATGTGTACAGGTGTAACCCCCCTGCAAATGGGGGTTCCCAAAAGACTTCCAGGAGCTTGCTTGAATGCTCCGAGCCTGAATGGTGTTTGGCGTTTAAGCCATTTATCTGTGAGTGTTTTTAGAGCCTCTGGTACTGGCTCTTTAAGAGCTGTCTGCTTGCAGACATAATTAATTTGTATGGGGGGGGACTGTGTGTTTCTCTGCTTGAGTCCCACTCGAGCTGCTGCCAATTCACTCCGTTTTTGCAGTTGCTAGGAGTGCAAAAGGAACCAATCTGAAAGATGTAACTGCCAGAAATCGTTTAGAGTAATAATGAAAATACAGTTTGTCTAACCTGCTTTTCTTTGCAATCAGAACTGTGTTTGCCTAGTTCCCCATTCTAGTTTTGAACTGCTGAACTGGACCAATCAGTGTGGGTTAAGGGAGTTCTAAAATGGTGCCTGTGGATGAATCAGAACTTGGACTCGTAATCTGAGCCATACACAAGAAGATTGTATGGGCAGTGACTCTGGGAAATGTAGTTTGGACTTCGGTGCCTTTTTGCACCAACAGGGGGAGTCTACTGTGAGTGACAGCCAATCCAGCCAAGAACTGGGAGGAACTCAAAGGAAGTGCCTGGTTTTGTCTACTGGAGTTTCAGTTTAGCTCTGGGAGTGAAGAGGGAAGGAGCCCTGTGCTCCTTCGGCGAGCAGTTTTAGTCGGGAAACACGTGTAAGGCCCCAAGTTTCGGTCTGCAGCTTGTGCAAGTGCTTGTTCGGACTGAATCCGACCTGTGAAGAGAATCAAAGAGATCTGAAGAGTAGAAACCAGGCTCACCCTGTAGAAGACTGGAGAAATTGCTGAATCGTGCTCGGTCTATCAGGAACTGAATCTGCTGTGTGTTCTCCCGGGTATTGTGCAGTAATTGCGATCAGGATAGAGAAGCAGCCTGCCTGGTATAGTACTTTCTTTTTCCATATAAATGTGTGTAGTGCTTGTGGGGACTCGCATTTCAAATCCCCTGTACAGTGAATTGAGTGCATGAAGCTGCAAGTGCTCCTCCTGGCAATCCAGGACAATCTGCCTTCCATTCAGTTTCAGCATTGAATTTGTGAGTACAAATCAGGGTAGCTCCCTGCCAACATCTAATTGCAAGTGTTCCATCTGATTACTTTTCCTTTCTTTCTCCATGAACTGAGCCTACCGGCTCCGGATTACAATGTGGGTATTGTGCATGCATTTTCCATCTTCAGGGCCCCAACCAGCTGCACCAAATAGGCTAGCCTCTTATTGCCTGGGTACCCAGTAAGAGTGACATTAGGGTCATCTGGGATTCTGAAATATGTGCACAGTACTGTGATTATTAATGCGTTTAAACTAATTAATCTGATTTCCCCCTGTCCTTGTTATATCCCCCTAAATAAATCAGATCTGTTTGTTTCGCAAGTTACACTGCCTGAGGTATTCGTCTATATTAAAGTATTGTACTACGGTTTTTGCACTGTATCATCTTGTTTTACAGGGAGTCCCCAGGTCACACTGACCGAACCAGTCTGGGGGGTAAGTGTATACTGTGAAGGTAATTCTGATATATTGTGTGGGCCACTAGTGGGAAGAAAGGGGGGGTCGCAGTGTCCCAGAGGGCTGTGACCAAGTTAGTTTAACTATTGCAAACCCCGACCTCTGGGAGGAGGCACCTGCCATCGAATCCAGGCCCCTCAACCTGTTAGTGGCAAATCAGGCAGGGGTAGCAGCCCTTGGGATAGCGCCACCTAGGGGTTACACAGGGATCTATCCCCGGAACCAGAGGACTAACAATAATAATTAAGTGAGTTAAGCCTGACAGGCTTAGAACAGAAGAAGTTTATTTCAAAATCTGTGTGCACACAGCTGTGCACACGAGTGGCCCTGCCTCATGAAAAAATATATTAAGCATGCACATGCAGGGTGAAGCATCACAAAATCAAATATTATGCACATATACAGCAAATCATAAGCAGTGACCTGCAGAAGGGAAAGTCAGCAGACACCCTCGTCAGTCATGCAGGGAACCAAGCCTGGAAACAGACAAGAGCAAAAAAAAGAATGTGCTTCACCCTAACAAATCACACTGGAGCTATGTCAGACAGCAGCAGCAGAGAAGAGGTGTTTGCAGACAGCCCTCTTAGTCTCTGTAAATGAGGACAGCAATAAGGACAAAATACCTGTCAGAAAACCAAACATAGCTTTTCTGACACTGATCAAAAAAACTATACTGACCCAAAAAAGCCTGTGAATCAAAAATCGTTCTTTTTTAGCAAGTTTAAGGTCTCAAAAGTACTGCAGAGCAGCTCTCAGAAACCACTGTCTCCAGTCTTCTACCAGCTCAGAGTGAGGAAGTCACATGGTGTGCTTGCCTTTGAGCTCAAGAAACAGTTTTTGATTGTCCAACAAAGCTCTGCGAGACTTGGAAATCTCACCGAATAGTAGTTCACTAATAGTGGCCGAATAGTGAACTATTCGGAAAATACATCTGAATTTTCAGGAAGCCTACTATTTGTGGTATTCAGAAAATACTATTTGGCCCATGCACAGCCCTAACAGAAATGTGAGTTCACTCATGCTTCTATTGAGTCTTCAGAAGTCGCCTACTCACTCATTCTTCTCAAGCTGCACTCGGTGGCATGTGTTACTGAAAACTAAAAAAAAACCTGACAAACTCTGCAAAGGACACAAAGTTTTTTTACAAAAAACTGCTGTTTCAATGTATTTTCTGGCATATTCTTTACTGGCCCCAACACCGCTCGGTCACGCTACACAGATGCACAAAAGTGAAAGTAATTGAAGTGTTCAAGGGCAAAGGTACTGAGAAGTTGTTTTGAGTGCCGTAATAACTGGATTTCAGACTATTACAATGTCAAACACCATAATAACTGGATTTCGGGTTATTACAGTGTTTGACAGTGCTCATAATCAGGTTGATAAACAGGGTTACCAGTAATTATAGTGGCCCAGATATTCAAACTGCGCCCAAAAAGTGCGCAACAGCAGGAGCAAGTGCAAGTCCATTGCGCCCAAGTGCAAGAACCTTGATATTCAAAAACTGTGCAGGCCAAGATGCGCCTACCGCCGACAACTGAATATCACACCACCTGCACCATAACACAACTAGGGTGGTGATGCTGAGCATATCTGATGCACCATAGCGCAACAAAGGATGTTCAGCTGAGCAGTCCAGATGCGCCATAGTGCAACCAGGGATGCCCCCCAGCAGCAGGGCAGGAATGCAACAGCACAACCAGGGATGCAGGGGCCCACCACCCATGCCACAGATGGGCAGAGGAACACACAGCAGAACAGACATCGCCCCCCCACACCCCATGCACTGCACAACTGGGGGAGGACTGGAATAACCACTGGCCCATGGAGACCAGCAACCAACCCACAGCCGGGCCATGGTGCCCCCATCATACCCTGGCAAGCTGTGACCGGCACACAAGGATGACTGACCACCGCCACCACACCATCCCACAAAATGCAGAGTACACCTGCACCATGATCCCCATACACCCTGCCCAGGAGTATCACCCAACAGTGCAGGACACCACATGCATGCCACCACCCCCACTGTGACAATGCAACCCTGTGCACCATGGAGCCATGCAAGGCAACTCTACCATGGACACCCTGCAGTGGGCGGCAGCAGACAGTGATGCAACAGATGCATACACAGTGCTGCCCTGCATGTCCCCACCCCCGAGGTACAGCTGCGAGACCGACCACGTGTCAACACACGAGGTACCCTACATACGACAGGGCATGCCCTGGACCCCACCTCCAGCAGTACAGCGCCCTGCACACCCTCCCCAGCACTGGCCACAGCAGCCACCACTGACACACCAGCAGACCATGCATATCACAGACATGCAAGAGTGTCAGCTGCACAGGCCATGGACGGTCTGACAGGGGTGCCATGCACACAGTGCAGGCCCCATGGACCACTGCACACAGGCATCCAGTGCACAGAGTACAACATACAAACCACAGACAGTGATTGATCCCCCTGCCCACACCATAGGCGGTTCACCTCTGCACACACACACACACACACACACACACACGCCCATGCGTGCACCACCCCTGATGCCATGTACACCACTGCAGCTGAGCACCTGTAGCCCACTGCAAATCAGAGACCACCGCAGTTGTTATAACAAAATGTATGTATTAAAATATAACGACTATGTAACATGTTTACAAATATATACAAGGGGGGGAAGGGCTACAAACCAGGTGGGGCGGGCATGGGCAGGGGTGTAGAAATGGGAGAGGGAAGAAGTGGTGTGAGGGTGGGTCCAAGGGGTATGGTTGTCAGGGAGTCATGGAGGGCCTATTCCCTGCCCTGCTCTGCACTCCAGTGGCACCTCCAGGTTCTCCTCCTCCTGATCCCATGTCTCTCCAACCTCTCCAAGGCTGCCAGGAATGCCCGTGCCAGCTGCAGGCTTTCCTGTATCACCAGTTCCAGGGCCATCCAGAGTTGTCCACCTAGGACAAGGGAGCAGAGTCAATACATGTGACTGTCCAGTCCCCTGCAGCAAACCCATTGTGCATGCATATAGCCATGTGCCACACCCCTATGATGGTGTGCGACCACCCACAGTGACCCTGTACACAAGACATGCCTACCCAGGCAGCCACAGCCATGTGGACCACTTTACACACCCACCGCCCATGTCCTGCAGAGCACCACCATGACCGTACAGTGACTTGGCTATGCGGTGTGAAGGCAGTGGCACAGCCATGTGCCCGGTGCATGCATGGACCACCACTGATGCGCTACCAGACACACAGTGCCACTGGACAGTGCTGACTATAACAAGTTGCATGCATGGCAGTGGCATCAATGGATGGTGGCCATGCCCCGCTGCCCGCCCTGTTACACAGCATGCAATAGTAATCATGGATGTAAGGCACTCACCATCATCAGGCTGGTCCCTGCACCTCTGCAGACCTTTGCCTCTCCCGGACGATGGTTCTCCTGCTGGTGCCTCCTCTCCCTCGCCAGTCTGCGCTCGTCTAGGCCTAAGGTGCAAACATGGAGAGAGGAACATCAGTACAATCCTGTAGCAAAGTCCCCCCGCCCCCATGTGTGTGCAATCCCACACAGCCAGACCCACCCACTCCACACCCTGATAACACCACCACGGCCAACACCAGATGCCCCCCCCATGTGCCAGACACATGCAACCGTGATACCCGTATGGAAGATAAAAGTGTATGGATGTTGCACCTACCTAGCCATGGCACCATGCCCCTCCTGGCATGTGCCCGCAGGCAGGCAAGCAGATCCGGGTCCCTCTGCCTCAGGTCCCCATATCTGTGGTGGCACTGCTCCGCTGTCCACCCCATACCGGTGGCCTCCTCCAGGGCGTCGGCCACCTCCTGCCACACCTGACTCCTGGCCCTGTCCAGGGGTGCCTCACCAAATAGTGGGCCAACATATGGCTCCACAATGGCAACCAAGTTTTCCAGCTCCACCTGGCTCCACTGTACAGCTCTCCTCTGCACCATCTCTACTGCTCAGTTAAGTCAAAATGGTGCTCTGCAGTGTGGTTCCACCACGTGCAGATGCTACGCAGTACAGCGCTGTCATTCCCTATCGTGCTGTCACCAAACAGCGTGATAGTGGTGCACCCATGCCTGACGCATGGCATCTAGGGGGAAAAGGTCAGGCACAGGGTCAAGGGTCTCTGGCTCATGGACAGCCACAGTGCAATTGGAACCCAATGCGTGTAGCGCAATTGGGTGCCTGTATACCACCTCCTGTAGTGGCCTACCATGCTGTTGTCCCAGTGAGCCTACGATGCCCCAGTGCCACAGCGCCATATAGGTGAACAGCGCTGTAGTGCCACTGGCACAATGGTGGCCGTGCCCTGCATTGCCTCCCATGCACAGCACATCAGCAGCACAGCAGGCGCCTGTGTCATCAACCCAGGCATGCGCAGTTAGGTGTGTACTGCGCATGTCACAGAACTGCGCCCATGGCTCAGCACATTCAACACAATTGCGCAAAGCACAACAGTGCGATATTCAGCCGTCATATGCAAATCAGCTAATCAGCCATTCAATGGCGCAGTCACTGCATTTGCATCCACTTAAAGGTGCGCCTCGCCTCATTTGCATGGGTTGCGCTATAAAAGTGCGACACTGGGCTGCACTGGCCATAGTCGGTTACTGCAGTCTATTGGTGAGTTGCATGCTGTTTGGGAGTGTGGACTGTGGATTTTGGGACATGCATGGGATTGCACAGCCACAGGTAACACCTGTCATTCTCACAGGCTGAATCATGACTGAGCGAATTGTGGAGGAAGAGGAACAGAATTGTGAGAGGAGGGGGAGGCCACATTTCACGAAGACCAAGATGGATGCCCTGTTTGAGGCCTACCTAGACCAGGAGCCGCTTCTCAGCGACACCAGGGAACACCACAGGCCCGTGCTGGTGCATGGGAGGAGGTGGCACATACTGTAAACTGGCATGGCAGCCACCAGCATTCTGTGCAGGAGTGCAAGAAGAAGATGGGCACAGACAGGAGGAGGATTAAGGAGAAGGTGGCTGCCCTCAGGGCAGCATGGTCTGCGACAGCTGGGGGACAGCCGGAGTTGCTACGCCTGACCCCACAGGAGGAGAGGGTTGCTGGAAGCATGCAGCGTTGTGCCATTGAGGGCGTTCCAGGTGGTGGATTCCAGACGGGTGGTAGCCCGTCACTGCATGGTAGGTCATGGTCTGTCTATTGGGGGAAGACAGGGTAGGTCACATGCAGTAATGCAACTTTGTTTTCCCTTACAGCTCCTGAGCATCTGCATGGGTCAGCAGTGGTGGGCTTATCCACTGAGGCCAGTCAGATGGAGATGGAGGAGGGCCCATCCACCTCCACAGGAATACATGGCTCAGGGTGACAGTGGGCCCGTCTGGATGTCCAGACTGATATTGTTGGAGCAGGTGTGGAGGGGGCTCTGCCTGTGTCCCAGCGTGCCTGCGTCCACTGATGCCAGCATGCTGGGACTCGGGCTGGTGCCGGGTCCGTCACCGATGATGATGTCACTAGCGTCATGGGCAGTGACACGTGTGTGCCACAGGATAGCCACACAGCAGGTAACATCGCGGCCATGGCTGTGGGTGGTGCCACCGTGGAGGCCTGCGTGTCATCACAGTCCCAGCCTATGTCAGTCAGCACCGGTGGGGCAGCACTGGTGTATGTACAGGACAGTGGGACTGTTGCGGCCACTGTGGCAGCACCATTGAGCCCTGGGGAGCTGCAGCCAGAGGGGCAGCATCAGCAGTTGGCCAATGGGCTTGGGGGTACAGTGTCAGGGGGGCGGCATCAGTGCACCACCTGTGGACATGCCCAGGCCCGGCCCTGGTGTGCAGCACCCACCCTCAAAGGGTGATGAGCATCAGGGCCATGAACACCCTGAGGGACAGCATGCTGATCAGGCAGATGACCTCTTGGATGAGCACACCCACATACTGCAAGCATCAGTCAATCAGCAGATGCTTGTGACAGCAGTGGATGCACTGAGTGCAGTTCTGCAGCAGGCAAAGGAGCATCGTAGCAGAGAAACCGCTCTTCTCCTGGCAGGGATGGACCGGATGCTGGAGGATGTGACCACTACCATTGACAGGCTGACACATACAATCACAGCTGCCATGGCCACAGGGGGCACACAGTTATTTGCCCATGCATTGCAGACACCGTGCAGTGCAATGTCCACCCCCCATTCCCAGCGTCATGCGACACCATCCTTGTCGACACCAGGTTCAGCTGTGGGCATCCCGAGCACACCTGGCATAGGCATGTTCGGTGTGCTGCAGACCCCTGCACAAGCATGGTCATGTTCATGCAGTGGAACCCTTGGGGGACCATCAGTGCCACCCCATGATGCCAGTGGTCAGCCTGTCACTGCTGGCGGGTCTCAGTGGGGCCACCCATGCATCCGTGGTGGCCAGGGCACTGTGGCGCATGACTGACCTGTCTCCCAGCATGGCTACTGTCTGATGCTGCCCTGTGTGCATTGTGTCATTCAGCGGGCAATGCATGGGTGGGTACTTGGCCCTGCACGCACACACACAGTCCATCTGCACACCTTCCCGGCTGCTGTCCACAGTTGCGTGTGCATGATGATGCCTGCATTGTGCTGTACGCTAATGTGCAATGGTGCCCAGCGTCTGAAACATGCAGAATGACAGGCAGTGGGCATGGTGGTCTGTGGACATGTGTATGGCTAGGGGTGGTGTTCTGGGTCAGCGTGCCTCCTACCCTTTGTGCATGTCTGGTGAGTTGTGTGTGTGTGTCTGCCCGCGTGCCATGTTAGACCTCACCCATCCCTGGCGGTGCGTGTGGTTCCATGCCTGGCCATTTCCCTTGACAGAATGCACCCCTGGTGTGTGTCCATGTGTGTTTGTGTGTTGTGCCTTTGCCACTGGTGGTTGCACATGGCCCCATGACTTGTCTGGGTTGGCTGAAGTGCTCCTACGTGATGGTGTCCCGGTGCAGCTGTGCCAGCCAGAGCAGTCTGGGGTCTTGTCACCCAAGGGGGGGCTGCCCATCACCATTGTCACCGGCGTCCTCATTGTTCCCATCACTGTCCCCCTCTTCGACCTGTATGGCTATCCCACATTCGTTGGCCATGTTGTACAGGATGCAACAGGCTAGGAATAGCCCGCAGGCCTTTGAGGGGCTGTACTGTAGGGCACCACCGGAAGTGTCCAGGCAATGGAAACGTGCCTTCAGCATACTGAACACCCGCTCAATGACATTACGTGTGGTGGCATGTGCCTCATTGTAGCATTGCTGCGATGGGGTTGCGGGCCGCTGGTATGGTGTCAGCAGTCAGGGACGGAGTGGGTATCCAATGTCACCTGTGTGTAGAGGGTGGAGGTTAGTTTGGTGATCAGCATCGCCCTGCCCTGGGCCATGTAGGCCACTATCCATGTCACCTCTTGCCATGCCCTCCCAGGCCCTATGATTGTCCATGTGGTTTGCATACTCACCCACTAGGTGTCCAGTGGGGATCTCCCCACTCTTGAATCTGTGGCGCAGTGCCGACTGGTGTCAGATGAAAGCATTGTGTGCTCCCCCGGGGTGCATGGCACAGACATTGATTATGTGCCCCTGGCATTGCACACCACCTGGCAGTTGATGCTAGCATAGCCCTTGTGATTAATGTATGTAGCCCCCTAGGGGCCAGGTGGTGTGCAGATGGCCACATGGGTGCAGTGTATTGCCCCTAGCATGCCAGGCATACGTGCTACCCTGTGGAACTCCTGTATGTTTGCTGTGTGCTCCGCTGGTGTGCTGGGGAAATGGATGTACTCCGCAGCATGTGGCAACAGTGCGATGAGGAATTGGGTGAGGTGGCGTGACGCGGCCAATTGGGTTATGCCTGTGGTGTCCCCTGTTGGTCTATGGAAGGTACCCATGGCGAGCAAGCACATGCAAGCTGTCACTTTAGTCTCCACTGACAGAGCATGGCTCCGTCGTGTGGGTGCCTGCATCACATCACTGCACAGCTCACAGAGCCACCTCAGAATTGCCCGATTCAGGCGGTACTGGCCCACGATCTCAGTATCACTGTACAGCTAGAAGCTGGTGTGGGCTCGGTACTGCCTTTTGGGGGCATACAGCTGATGGGCCCTTCCACGGCCGTGCCCCCCTGCTGCCTACCTTCTCACCCCCCTCATTACTGCCTCCATCTGGATGGTGGTACTGGCCATGTCCCTGACTTGTGTTCACCCCCCTGGCAGCTGTTTCTGTGTTCCCCCCACTGTCCTGGCTGCTACTTCCCCTGCACCGGGAACACCTTACTGTGCTGGCCTCAGTGCTGTGTGGCACTTTCCCCTTCTGCACTGTGGCTGTGGCTCCCCACACCTTCCCTGAGCCTGTGGGTTCCAGGTGCCTTTTCTCTGTCCTGCCCTGTGTGTGTGTGTGTGTGTGTGTTGCCTGTGTGGCTGGCAATAGTTCAGCAACATGTGCCTTCCTTTTAGCGTTCTTGTGCCTCTCCCTTGTTCCTTTTTATTTTGGCTCGTTTCCGCTATGGCGCAACTTCTGCTTCCTCCCCTATTGCACATGGCGCATGTTGTTGAATATCGCACTGCGCCATTTATGCATGGTTCCTCCCCCTTCAGTTGTGCATACATTCATTATCATTGCGCTATTGCTCAGCGTGATTTGGGGGGGTGCAACTGCCTCCCGCTGAATATCACAGAATGGTGCATTTTTGGACTTGCGCTGGTGCAATGCTATTGCACATGGCGCAACCCTTTTGAATATCTGGGCCAATGTATTTAATTCAACTTAGGAGGTGGGTAAATTGTGTGAGAGTATGAGAATAGCTTTATTAATTGTTCTGTTCAAATCAGGTAACAGAACAATTAACCAGGTCTCCCACAGTTACCTAGCACATGCCTTGAGGGGGTATGGCATTCCATAGCAGCTGATTACATGGATCATGGTGCTGTATAAAGAGGCAGCGATGCACTTGTATGTAAATTCTGACATTGGCCCTATGATATGGGTCAAAAGAGGATTGTAACAGGGATTACCTTTAAGACCCTTTTTTATATATTTTTTCCCTAGATATCTTGATCAGGCTTCTTCAGCAAAACCCAGGAATCAGGATATACAGCTGGAACAGGATACCCTAGAAGTTAAGGCACTTGTGTATACAGATAACCTTTGTGTTGCACTACAACACCAGGACTCTGGAACACTGGGCCAAGATACTCTGGAAAACGTTTCCATCTTAGCCAGAGCCCAGATATATGTTGCCAAAAGCCCAGTAATCCCTATCAGATGCCCTAATAACTATGAAGATGGGGTATGTATAACTGGTATACAGGTGAAACAGGAACCCCTGAAGATTTTAGACATATGGTTTGGGTCAGGCAACCTGGTGGCTGAAAATTGGCAAACGAGCATACATTAAACAGAGGCAAAACTGTTTACCTGGAGGAATAAACTAAATACAAAATATGTTTTTCTGATTCACACTCTTGATTCCCTGTTTTTTATACCTTAGTGCTATGTTTCCCCACCTGGTAACATTAGAGGCAAAACTATAGTATATAGTCTCTTCTTTCAAGGCCTTTGGGGGAGTAGGATTAACCCTAGGAAAAGACAGGTCACCTTTAAGGACCCAAGGGACGTGGGGTTAAAATGGTGAACCCCATTTTTTTATGGCCATATTTCTATACTGCAATATTCTTTTGCCCTGCAAGGGGCAGAAATATCTTGATTGCCAATGATACTAGACTATCTGACCCCATTGCTCCCAGCATGGCAGAGTGGAAATTGGGTAAGCTGCTTTTTTTGAGACCATATACAGGAAACACAAGCTCATTTTCTAATTGACAGCTGCCATGCAAGTTCTTTTTGGGATCAGTCAAGCATGGCCTGGAAGGAACCCCTTTTACATCATGTAGACTACTACCAAGTGATAATCTTGGGATTATACCAGCGGTCCTGGTAAAGTTCCATAAATCAACATTGAACCTGTGCTTTGCTGTTGTAGATTTTTGCTCTGGCAAGGAAGATGTATATTACAACAAAAACAGAAATATTGTCATCCACAAGTTGTGGTTCGCTTGATTTCCTGGACCTTGACAAAGGTACAGTATGTACAAAAGGGTGTAATTACAATATACCACTTTCATCTGTTAGAGAATTGTCACAAAAATGTTACTGCATACAAGACTAACCAAACTCTGTAGAATGTAACTGCTTGGCATGTCTTTTTCAATGATTTAGTGGGATAGTTTTCCATGCATGGTAAGGATATTTTGATTAATTTTGTCTTTGTCTCTTTCTGTAACATAAGCACTACATAAAGTAGTGTAGGGCTTATGTTATAAAAAGAGACAGAGACAAAAATAAAAAAAAAGTAATGCAGTGCAATCTCTAAGTACTTTTTTCCTTGTTTTTGTTTGGTCTATAATCAGTTTGTATGTATGATCACTTTTTTTTAATAAAATTCCCCTGCTCTTGCAAAAAGTGCCAAGAGTTCTTTTACTTCCACTTGGACAACACCAGAAATGGGTAGAAGGGACATCAAGTTTAACATCTCATCTAAATGATGGCAAACCCTGACAGTAGAGTACAGTACACACCTACTACTGCACTTGGACGCCAGTGTTAATGGTATGAGCCCAAGACAGGTGTGGGACTAGAACCCACAATCTTCAGGACCAGACGAGGATGTGCTACCAACTGCAATCAATTGAACCATAAAAAAACTTCGATAGAGTAAAAAAGAATTTTGTGTGATGAATGCACTATGAGCATCACTCTGCATTACACACATGACCTGCTGCTTGCTGCTTTTCACCTACAGCTATTTAGTATTACACTCCAGCTAATTTTACAATTAATGATTCACATCATGAAAGATGGCCATGACTCCCAGTGTTTACAAATGTCTTCTTT
Organism: Neoceratodus forsteri; assembly: GCA_016271365.2. Lineage (NCBI taxonomy): Eukaryota > Metazoa > Chordata > Ceratodontiformes > Ceratodontidae > Neoceratodus > Neoceratodus forsteri. The sequence continues at coordinate 802,550,861 of CM057449.1, read as the reverse complement.
CATGTGCTAGATTCATAATGTGGACATATTAGGATTATATTACCACATGTTTCTAATGGTAAACAGCACAACACTGTACCAAGATATATGTTAAAATAGTATTATAATTATTTTATTTTATTTTATACATTATATCATTTATATTATACAGTAGTATGTTATATTACATTATACTATACTATGTTTTATCATGTCATATCACATAGAAAACATGATATTGACAAGTTTTAACACAAGAAGAATGGAAGCTATATCTAGGTCAGAAAAATTTACTGAAAAATAATTTTGTGTGGTGACTGCACCCTGAGAGTCACTCTGTGCTATGCACATGGCCTGCTGTTTATTGCTTTTCACCTACATTAGTTTTGCTGGGGTTGGACCAGCTACTGGTATGTTTTCTATTACCTGGTATGTCTGCCATTGTTGTATTCCTCACAGGAAGATTACATAAAATTTATATTATTGTACTATATAGTCACTTACTACAACAATGCCAGTGAGATGACAAGTCTCACTCACTAGGCAAACCTGATTAGTAAACAAATTCCCTGAAAAAGAAAAAAACACTTTTCTATTTAAAATTTTCTCTTACACACAAACCACAAACTAAGAACATTTTCTTTTGAGTGCACATTGTGCATACACTTAGAATCAAACACAGGTAGCTGCCCAAAAATGGTGGAAGTCAGACAACTAGATCCCCCCTACCAGCTTAACAGCTACCTGTATATACTGGGGTGCACTGTTGTATTCCTCACAGGAAGATTACATAAAATTTATATTATTGTACTATATAGTCACTTACTTCAACAAATACCAGTGAGCCAACAAGTCTCACTCACTAATAGCTGAGTCTGAATGAAACAATTTATTTTTTAAATTTCTTCTTTGGCACAATGCCACAAACTTAAAAAAAAAGTCTCATGAGTGCACACTGTGCCCACAGAGAACCAAATCACAGCTAGTTGCCCAAATGCAGTGTGAGTCAGCCAACAAGCCACACCCAACTAGCTAACAGCTATATCCGGCAGTACACTTAACGTTGCACAAGGGCCCATAGACTGAGGACCCAAGCCCAGATTCCTCACAGGAAGATGTCATCTGATATATCATAGATATATTGTAGGAGCACAGTCGTGCCCCTATAGTTATGGTTCAACTTTCACGTCTATGTTAAACTTTTAATTTTGCACCTTAATAACTTTGCAACTGTTCAACTGATTTGCATGACATTTTGCAAGTGCCATCATAGCCTGAAGATCTCTTGATGTGCCAGGTTTCATTCTGGTTGGATATGTGTGTGTGTGCGGAGATATGGAGTGTCAATTAATGTGAAAATTATCATTCATTATAAAAGTCTTTGTCATCCTACTGCAAAAAAATGGCTTGGAATTTTGGTCTGACATTTTTAGGTAGCAAGGCCTTGGGTCACAGATGTGCCTTCTGAAGATTTGGTGAAAACATATTAATCTGTTCAAAAGTTATTCATTTTTAAAATTTCCCATTATTTTCAATGGGAAAAGTTAGATTTGAGCCTTGAAACAGGATTCTGTGTCTCAAATGGGCAATCCTTTGTCGCAAATAGGGAATCCTTTTTTCATGCTGCCACCATCTTGTTTTTTCTCAGTGAGGCAAAGTTAAAAAACAGAAAAAAATAATGTTTTTTGAAGTAACCAACACATGTGGTACCAGATATTCAAACAATTGCACCGAGCTCAAACTGTTTACGTCAGAATTGCACCACAATTGCCCAGGGAAAAAGAGCCAGTGCAACTTGTTAGCACCAGCACTAAAACATAATGTATGCATGGAACTTAGTGAGGGGCAGGGACATGCATAGAGGCACACTGAGATATTTTAAAGTATAGTGTTGTGCAACATGAGTTAGCATGACATATGGCATGGCACAAATTGCCACCAGTGAAAAGCATGTATAAACTTGGGACAAGGTGAGGAAGGGGGCATGGACACAGCAGCCACACAAGCTGCATGAAGCACCTGATGCATGTCTACCTGGTGGTCGAGTGGCTGTCCCAAGCCCTGATCCCCAACACATGTGAAAACAAAATGTGTCACTCTCCCTGGAAGTCCAGTGCCCACCCTGAAGCCCTGATCTCTATTAAGCGCTTTGCAAACCTCCCCGGTGGTCCCATTGTCAACCCCAGCCCTAATCTCCATTAAGCACTTTGCAAATATTCCTGGTGGTTCCATTGTCAGACTCAGCCCCAATCTCCGTTAAACACTTTGCAAACATCCCCTGTGGTCCCACTGTCAGCCTCAGCCCCAGCCCCAGCCCTGATCTCTATTAAGCACTTTGCAAATATCCCTGGTGGTCCCATTGTCAGCCCTGGCCTTGATCTCCATTAATCACTTTGCAAATATCCCCAGTGGTTCTGTTGTCAGCCCCAGCCCTGATCCCCCATAATTGCCAACTCCCAAATACCTGGTGGTGTAGTGGACCGCCACACCCCACAATACCTAACACCCCACTCTCCTCCATCCTCTAATGGAGCCAGTGACTTGCTTAGTCCACTGTTCACCTCCATGGCCAGCCGCAGACTGAGCTCTGAATGAGTATGTACTGTATACAGTATGTGCTCATTCACAGCTCAGTCAGCAGCTGGCCATGGAAGTGTGTGGTGGGCTGAGCCAGTCGCTGGCTCCATTACAGTGTTACACGAGGTCCCTGCACCCTAATTGATACCCTCAGAGGTACACCGTAGACAGCTAATGCTTATGTATAGGTTACACTAATACTTAGGGCTAAGGGCATCTACCGTATAAGAGTAGATGTCAGGATATGAATGCATATTGTTGTAATCCACTTTGCTTGCTAATGCACACATATTATACCATGCATTTTCTGTCTATTTCTTACTTGTCAGATGCCAAGACACCTGTCCTTGAAGTAATGATAATATGTAAGGCAACATTGCCATCCTTTGGTGATGTGCACCACTACACTTGGTTATGTAAGACTCTGTATAAGAACTTCTTTGTTCTAAAACTGATGACTTTACAGAATTGTATAATGTTATCTTGGACCTTGGAGTCACCTCTAATTTAGCCAATAGGTCTCATCTCTGTAACTAGAAATGTTTCTATCTTTTAGTAACCATAGTAATTATCATAGGTATATAACGTAATGCACAGGCTTTACACCTCGGAGACCCGAGAGATCCCAAGAGATGACAGAGAATCCTCAAGGTGTAGGGAACGCTTAACCCTGGCTCCCGGTTCGTATTGGTAAGAACTGCTTAGGACAACTGTGATTTATCCCTTTTGTAGTAATAAACTTGTTTATTACTTAAATGCAACTTGTTTGTGATTACTTGCATTCCCAATATCGTCAAGAATCTGAAGGTGAGGTTTAGACCTCTCAACAAATTGGCGACCGTGTGCAGGTGATATTTGGTGTTTGTAAGGTTTCACTTGTTGCTTAAGCTTTTCCCTTCCTATTGGGGACTGTAGGTGTACATTCCCGTATCCCCTCCCAGTTTTTAAAAACCAGTTTGTAGTCACTTGCAAAGTCTGGCTGACTTTTCGGGTGTGGTCGATGCCGTCTCGACCTACTCCATAGCAGCTTTGAATTGCAAGCCTGCAACTTATACAGTAGCCCGGCTGTGTTTAAAATACTCATGTTGTGGATCGATACGCAACACACTGTCTTTTTCACAGTTTGAATTTTCGTTCCGTCCCACACAATGGCCGCAATATCAGATATCTGCGCAGAACTGAGACTCGATGTCTCTAACTTCCTTACCTCCCATGGAGGATGGGCTGACTTCGCGCGGGACGCAAGTCAATACAAAAACCCTGTACTGGGGATCTCAACCCAGTATGCAGAGATGCGACAGTCAACCAATAAGCGTCACGCTAAAGGGTTGATGGTCGCCGCTCTCTGCGCTGCTTTGGAAGCTTCCGAAGTGAGGTTTCGAACCCTTGATCTGCATATCGCATCTCTTAAGCAAGAGATGGGTTTACAGGAAACAGAATGTATTAGAATGCAGCAGAACTTGGAGTCTGAGCTCCAAACTCTGTGAAATGAAAAGGATTCACTATTGCATCATTCAGCACAGGCTGGTGAACAAGAAATGTGTACTTTGAAGTAGGAGTGTGAAAGTTTGAGACAGAATAAGGGTCAGGTTGTGCAAATGAATGATTTGTTGAGTGCTGCGAATGCACAGTTGAGTGATGAAATGGGTGAGCTTCAGGACGAGATCAACCAGGTATGTAATGATTTAGAAATAGCCTATAGGGACAGTCGCGAATTGAGCGCCGCATACCGAGTTTTGCAAAAACAGAAGCAGGATCAGGTTGATATGGATGTTGCAAGTGTGAATCATGATGAATGTAGAGCTAAGATGGCAACACCGCACCATCAGCGAGAGGTTCTGGCTGGCCATGTTAAGGTAATGGGAGGCGTAGCCCCTGCCTTTCACTCGTCATCAGAAGGGGAGTTATCTGATGATGATGTCTCACAGTACAACGCCCAGTCACCCCCCTACTATGGCCCAGAATCCCCACCCAGCCATCCACAGCATGGCGGGTCCCCACCCCAACTCCCCAGGTCACACGTCGATGACATTGTGACGCTCATCATGGGACACGCCAACATGGCGACACCCATGATGGGGGGGGAACAGGCCCAAGCCTGGTCCCGACGGCACCTCCAGTAGCCATCATTAGTGTGGAAGACAGGCAAGAGGTAGAAACCATAACTGATAGAGCATTAGGAAATGTTCCTCTTCCTGAAAGGAGTATGAAAGCTATTAAAAGTCAGATTCGACAGATTTTCCAAGAAGCTGGCACTCAGGAAGGTGTTGTCAGCACTGCAGCCGAAGCTGCAGCTCACGCAGCCTTGGATGGTGCACGAGATGCGTTACCTTTGCCTGATTGACCACCTACTAATCCCCTACAAATGGCCTACTCTGTTCAGCAAATCGCTGACAGTATTGGTTGGATGAGTCCATCCGACAACCTCAGCTGTCACTTGGAAAAGGTGCGTTCTAAATGCGAGATGCTCAGCCTCGCTGCAGAATATCAGGTCCAAATATTATGCCAGACCATCAATCCTGGTTTATGGGCCAAACTCCCCAAAGCAGTTTGCCAGGATGGGAACGCTACCTTTGATGAGGTTGCAGCTGAGCTCATTTCTGCTCACAGCCCAGGTGTAGTAGGAGTGATGCTGGCATACCCCGTAAAGCAAAATGCAAAAGAAAGTCCAGCGACCTACCACCAGAGACTCTGGATGGCCTACTGAGCAGGAAAACACCTGGCACAAGAAGCTGCGGATGTAGGATTTTATTGAATATAAGACCTTGTTCCTTAGGAACATGATCCCAGCAGTAAGAGAAAAGGTAGAGCCAACCACTTACCCAAATACAGATAGGTTTGCCAATATTCTTCGGAAAACCGAGAGGGTATATCAACTGTACATCCATGATTTGGGTTCCGGTTACAAGAAAGTAGCTGCCGTGGAACCCACCCCTGGGACCACGACACATTATACAGTGGAAGGGCAAGCCCAACACCAGCAGACCAAACATCTGTCAGCCCCTCCAGCTGGTAACTAACACCCCCAACAGGTCCAACAACAACAACAACAGCAGTGGGGTGGGAACTGGAATTGGCCTAAGAACAAGAGGCATAAGGGCAGAGGGAAACCATCACAGAGAATGGGTCCTTCATATAGGGAAATAGCTGAAGAAAATCAAAAATTCTGAGAGCTCCTGGGACAAGTACACTCTGTAGCAGATGCTGTTCCTGCACAGACCCTTGTGGCAGTGCAACCGGCGGTCCAGGCCACAACCGCCATGGAGATGCCAGAAGTACAAGCCCACAGGCCCATACAGGCCTTAACCCAGAAGTTCCTCCCTATATCGCATCAGTACAGCACTGTGAAGTCATTCACGCAAGTCAGGCCCAACCTCTGCATGCTTCCGGCAATACGGATTGACAATTACAGGCCCCAGTCCGTATTGTAAACCAGCTGGTCTTGGATACAAACGGAAGGCCCTGCACTAAGGCCGAGGTCGGGGGTTGCCAACTAGTAGTCTTACTAGATACAGGTGCAGCTGTATCTGTGCTACATGATGAACACCTGGACACATCCTCTTGGTCTACCGGATGGAAGACCAATATGTCAGGAGTCGATGGTACTAGGCTGCCTGCATACCGTTCTCTACCCTTACCGGTAGAGCTAGGCCATCTGAAGGCCTCACATGCTTTCCAACTGATGGTACTGCATGATCATCCTAGTATCATAGGAATCGATTTCCTTGCACCACACGGCTGTGTGGTGGATCTAGCTAACATGCTGTTGATACAGATTCAGGGTCAATACCATGCCATCCTGATTCCCGACTCACATGTTGTGGCAACGAAATCTGTCAATGACAAAGAGTATGACGTCATAGATTTGTTCAAGAATCATGAACTTTTTCCGAAACTCTTACCTATTCTGCAACGACATTTGGAAGCGTTTGCAGTTAATAAGCATGACTGTGGTAGAATGCACACTGTCATTGAGGTGCCCAGCCCGGCACATGAAAGTCAAAGGCAATACCCTTTTCCAACTGAGGCCTTGCCTACCCTTCGGGAAATGATTAAGTCATTCCTTAAACAAGGAGTAATCAGAGCTTGTGTTTCTACTGCCAACTCCCCAGTATGGCCCGTGAAGAAACCCATAGGTGCCTGGAGACTTACTATTGACTACAGAAAAGTGAATCAGGTCACTCCCAGTTGTTCCCCAACTGTTGCATCGGCACCAGATGTGCTCCGACTTCTAACACCTGATCAGAAATGGTTCAGTGCCCTGGATATTTCCAAAGGTTTTTGGTCATTGCCATTGGCCCTCAAGAGTCAATATAAGTTTGCCTTCACCTTTGAAGGACAACAGTACACGTGGACTTGCATGCCACAAGGATTCCATAACAGTCTCTCCCTCTTCCATTTCCACATGATGGACACCCTCCAGAGTTTCTCTACCCCCCAACGTCTCTTACAGTATGTGGATGACCTGTTGCTGGCCACAGCCACGCAGGAACAGCATCTGGATCTCTTGGACGAACTACTGACTCTCATCCAGAGAGCAGGCCTGAAATGTAAGCTGGCAAAAGCACAATTGTGTCAGAAGGAAGTATTCTTTCTGTGTCTAAAAATAACTGACCAAGGTCGAAGCCCTACCTGGAAGTAGGTACAGGGATTACAAGACTTGCCATTGCCTACCAGTGTGGCAATTCTTTGAAGGTTTCTAGGTATGGTAAACTATTCAAGAGATTTCATTTGTGATTTTGCTCAGAAAGCCACTTCTCTGTATGAATTGCTCAAAAAGGATGTACCATGGACTTGAGGCCCTATTCACACCCAGGCTGTGACATCACTGAAGCAGGATCTGGCCTCCACCCCAGCACTGGTCAAACCCAATCTGGCACTACCATTCCATCTTGAGTGTGCCACCTCTGACATTGCCATGTCAGCAGTGCTGGCCCAGAAGGTGCATGGCACCCTGAGACCCATTGCATATGCATCACAGCTCTTGACCCCAGTGGAGCAGAAGTATGGCCTTTGTGAAAGGAACCGTCTGGCCACCTACTGGGCTGTCAAGCACTTCTTGTATATCATTGGGTACTCACCATTGATTATCAACACTTACCACACGCCAACTACCTTTCTGCTCTCAGATAGAGTGAAGGATGGGTCAGTCTCTAACACTAGGCTGACACACTGGTCACTTCTCCTCCAGGATAGAGATATCCAGGTCCACTCGACCAAAGTTCCATCTCTGCTAGCTCATGGTCTCCTTTTTCAGGGAGAACCCCATGACTGTACATTACAGTCACCTGATCTTCCAGATCCAGGTCCTTTCCTCCCTGCCACACCACAAGTACTCGAGAGTACCTCTTTGTGCCGTATTTTTACTGATGGTTCAGCATCTTACTATCAGGGAGAACAGATTGCAGGGATAGATATTTTGGTAATCTACCCTTATGGAAACACCGTTAAGATATCTAAACGCTGTAGTGTAGCTTCATCACAGTATGCAGAGATGGCAGCGGTGGCCTGTGCCCTTGAGTTCACCCAACATGGAACTCAGGATACTATCATCTTTACAGACTGGGTTTGTTGTTCCCTTACAGAATTTCTTCCTTTCTGGCAGAAGAACTCCTTCCTCTCTTCTGATGGCAGCCCAGTGAAATACAAAGAATTGGTAATATACATACATGCATTGGCACAGAAATTCACACACAAACTTTATGTTCACAAGGTTAAAGCCCACTCTCTTCATGACCCCATCATGCTTTCAATGACACTGCAGACACCCTTGCTAAGGAAGGGGCCCGAGGAGGGGGACGTCTGGATGATGGACCATCCAGAAGCTAATGCCGCTGTGCATGTTGCAGCCCTCAAGACGAAATCTGAGTCTTTTTCCCCCTTGGGCCTCTCAGCAGCCCAACATCTGGACACTGAACTCAGAGAGGTGCTCAGATTCCTTGACAAGGGTACTGAAGAAAGACTACCTACACATAACCCATACCGAAGGCATGAAGGTAAGTTACACTTATCCCCTGTTGACAAGCTCATTTGGTTCCAACCAGATGACACAACCACCAAGTTGTGGGTAGTCCCCAGACACTTAAGATCTGAATTTTTGCACCAAGTACACGATACTCCTACTGGTGGACACCAGGGAGCAGAAAACACCCTCCAACGACTCAAGACCACCACCTGGTGGCTTGGTATCACCAAAGATGTTAAACAATAGATAGACAATTGCCTTGTTTGTGCACAAAACAATCCCATACCTACAAAACAAAATGCCAAACTTTTACCACAAAGACATTCTGGCCCTTGGCATGCCATCCAAATTGATTTTATTGGCCCTCTGACCAATACCAGTAGAAACAATAAGTATGCTCTTGTGGTAACCAACCTATTCTCTAAGTGGGTTGAGGCTTTCCCCACTAAGACATGCACAGCAAAGACAACTACCAAAATCCTGGTGGAACATATTTTCTCCAGTTGGGGCCTGCCTCTTAAGGTAGACTCTGACAAAGGAACTAGTTTTACAAGTGAATTGATGAAAGAGTCCCTTGAACTCCTTGGAGTTCAACAAAAGTTCCACATGCCTTATCATCCTCAATCCTCAGGTCAAGTAGAAAGAGCCAACAGATGGATTAAGCAAATGCTTTCCAAATTCATTGAGGACAATCCCAAAACCTGGGATTCCCTGTTGCCTTTACTCCTTATGGCAATCAGGGGCACACCCTCAGCCACTTCCCAGCTGACACCCTTTGAGGTAATGACTGGTAGACAGATGAGATTACCTGAACACTTACTGTTTGACCTGCACACCCCCACCGCAGACCGCGTGTCTGTGGACCAGTATGTGGAAAAACTCAGAAAAGACCTCATACACACTCACACTTGTATGCTGCAAACTGCATGGGCAAAGCCCAGCAACAATCCAAAATACAATTTGACAAACATGCACAAGAAGTGGATTGGCAGGTTGGAGATCAGGTAATGGTACTTCGATTTGCACATCCCACCCACTCCTCCAACAAATGGGAAGGCCCATACCCCATTGTCAACAAGCTCAGTCCAGCAGTCTATCAAGTTAGACTCCTACACAACAACAAACTGACTGACAAATGGTTGCATGCAAACCAGTTGAAACTGTACAAAGGAGCTTAACTTACTTTTCCTAACCCCATTGGGTGGAATTGTACTAATACACTAATCTTTGATCTTCCTTTTCAGATACACTGGCAAGATGGCTATCTTGTTCCTATATTTCCTCCTTTCAGAAGTGATCCCCTGCATCCAAGGCACAGTACCGGACCTCATCCGACAACTGGATCCTCCAGCATCTCCTACAGAGGGAGTTTCCATCAAAATACCAGGTACCATGATCACTGTCCAGGAAGGTTCCGATGCTTACCTCACTGCCTCGGTCATTTCTCCTGACAAATCTACCCTTCAAATTGAGTGGCAAACCACATCACAAGGACAAATCCTCCCTGTGGCCAAACTCTCCAAAGGAACTTTTCAGGGTTGGCCCAATGGTAAATTATCCCCAAATGGTTCACTGTCCTTGTTACAAACTGCACTAAGACACTCTGGTTTATACAATATTACTGCCTTAATAGATCCTTCTTACTGTAATTCTCTATCCAAAGATTCCGCGCGCAGGTTTTGTGCTATACACCACATGGCCTCTGCTGCCATGTATCTCTCTGTGTTACCGCCCACTGATAAACAGCTTTTGGAATGTCCAAAACATAACCCTGGTCCCCTTAGTGGTCTCACAGCCACAGCCCTCCCAGGTTCTTTGATTAATAACTTAAGTTTATGCATATACCTGTTTTGTTTAATCTTACTGGAATATGAAAGAGTTTGGTATGTGTCACAATACTAATACATCTGCATTTTATAGTACATTATTACTTGATAGTTTAGCTGCATTTCAGATTCATACTAAGGATCCCTTTACTGGGGTCTATTCTACTGAACATAGAGGTAATTTTAGGAGACAAACCCCTCCTGGTAGTTTGAATCATAAACGTAACAAACGTGAAGTTGACAGTTCTGATGTTACAGGTGCTACAGGTACCGTCACAGGTCTTTTTGGTACTGCCATGTCTATCTGGAATAAAGCAGACATTGCTGCTATCAAAAGTCATTCTGCCAAGTTCTCCACTTGCTTGGTTAACATTGTTTTACCTCCATTATTGCATGGTGTGGATGGTCTTAGTCAGGAAGAAAGATACACTGTATACAACATGCATGACATCGCTAAAGCATTTACTGATTCAAAAGATAAGATTAACGCACTCATACAACAGAACAATAGAGAAGTTGATAAACAATACATTGCTAGGGAAATACTCTGCTCTGCTTATGGTTCATACATTATCACTACCATCAATAACGTCTTCCGTGATTTAGAATCTGGAAGAATTCCTGACATCATACATGATAGGCGCATTTCCAAATGGTATTGTCCAAGATGTAAAACTTCTAGTTGTGTTTCCATGTGTATGCAACAGACTTTGTCTATTCCACTCTCCATAGCTAGGAATTTGGGGTTTGTGACCAGACACCCTAATACTGGTACTGGTTTCACTACTAAGAAATGTTCCATAACAGATACCATGTTTGTTTCTTTTACTGTCTCCTTACCACGTTTTGATTCCACTACAGCTTTGTTTAACAAGCTTGCACTGGTGCATTCCCTTGGGCATTTGGATAAAGACATCTACAGAGAACACCTGGATCTACCAGCTTTACTGGTCTACCATTCTTTCTTGGATGCCTGGGTGACTCAGCATACGGACTGCTGTGCGAAAAAGCAATACATCTACCTGTGCCGATGTGATGTGTTTGATGTTATATGCCCTGTTTGTGGCTACTCTCCAGACAGCATTGTTTGGACTTTCACTATGGATGATGACATCACTGAGAATGGCACCAACTCTTTTGACTCAACTTTGTCTCCTGATCAGCTCTGCCAATCCTATCGTGAGGAAGCTCATCGCCTGTCAACACGGATTTCGAAGATGACTTACACATGCCCTGTCCAGCTGCAAAAGTGGAGACTGCCTACTGTGCGTTCACAGTACAACTCAGATGGCGAGTACTGCGTCATCACCAAACACAAGACTTATACATATGGTTCTGGTACTTGTGCTATTGATTGCCCCAACTTCTGTTTCGTTCCCCACCAGAAGACCATTATTGGACATACTGTTATAACCCCCATCCCCCTTATGGATGCAGACATTATTGATGGTAACCCAGATTATCTACTCACACTGTCAGAATACTTACCATAATTTAACGTACACATAGACCCACTTACACTTACACTGAAATCACTTTTAGACGGGAAGGACACACACCTCATCCACATCAGCAATAATATTACCAAAGCCAACGTAGCTGTTCTTGACCTGATTAACGATGGGGATATGAATAATGTCTTAACTAACACCTGGTTAGAGATTACTTTTAAAGGTTTTGTTATTATACAAGCATTTTTGATATTCACTTTGATTATTATGCTTTGCTGCCTACGACGTACACTACGCCAACACCATGAGCAGCTCGAGTTCCTTTACAAGGCTCGCGGGTCGGGATTGTAAACAACCACTGCTCCTGTCCTTTCCCTAGATTTGCCTGTGTTGCCCTTGGAGGAAACAAGGGGGGGAATTGTTACACGAGGTCCCTGCACCCTAATTGATACCCTCAGAGGTACACCGTAGACAGCTAATGCTTATGTATAGGTTACACTAATACTTAGGGCTAAGGGCATATGAACATACGAACATACGAAATTTGCCAGCGGATGAAGGCCTAGAGGTCTATCAAGTCTGCTTGAATGTGCAGTGATGAATGGGAATCAGATAAAAGAAAAAAAAAAACATGATATGATATATCAAGAACAGTTAAAAATGATAAAAGCCATTAAGAAAATGAAATATTTCCATGCAGACAAATCGTGAAAAATACGAACATACGAACATATGAAATTTGCCAGCAGATAAAGGCCTAGCAGTCTATCAAGTCTGCTCGAATGTGCAGCTACTACCCCTTATTCTGCAGCTGCCCCTCCCTTCCACCCTTCCCCTTCATTAACCCTCCCCCTTGTCCTGTCCCATCCTCATTTGAAGCAGTCCACTGTTCTACTGCATACCACTTCAGCAGGTAACGCATTCCACCCAGCCACCACCCTCTCTGTAAAAAAGTGTCTCCTCATCTCCCTCCTGAACCTTCCTCGCTCTAGTCTCATATCATGGCACCTGGTGGCCCTCACCTCCCTTACTTTGAACAGCCCCTCTGTACCCATCTTGTTTATTCCTTTCATATATTTAAAGGTTTCAATCATGTCATCACTGTCTCTCCTCTCCTCCAGTGAGTACATGTTCAACTCCTTCAACCTCCTTTCGAATGATAAGTCCCCCAGCCCCTTGATCATCTTTGTTGCTCTGTGCTGCACCCCCTCCAGTAACTCAATGTCCCTCTTCAGATACGGACGCCAGTACTGCACGCAGTACTCCAGGTGTGGTCTAACTAATGACCTATACAGTGGCAGAATCACCTCCTCCCTCCTCGAGGATATACCTTTGCAATACAACCCAGCATTTTGTTGGCCTCTTGCAGCTGCCTTCCTACATTGTGCCGAGTTGTTCATTGATCCTGTAATGAGCACACCCAGATCCTTCTCCTCCTCTGTCTTGGCTAGCTGCACTCCCACTAGCTGGTAACTCCTCCTTGGGTTCTTCATCCCAAAATGCAGCACCTTGCACTTTTGGCATTAAAGCCAGTTGCCAGGTGTCTGACCAGGTTTCAAGCTTTGCCAGATCATCCTGCAACCCTTGCCATCCCCCTAGGTCATCCACCACCGCGCCTACCTTGGTATCATCAGCAAACAGACCGATCTTGCTCTTGATGTCCCATGATATGTCTGCAATGAATATTCCAAACAACACTGGTCCCAACACTGAGCCTTATGGAACACCGCTCATCACTGCCCTTGGGTGTGAGAGCTCCCCACCCAACACCACCCTCTGTTGCCTTCCCTGTAGCCAGTTTCCTACCCATCTCATCAGCTTTGCACCCACCCCTGTACCTACTAACTTCCTTCCCAGCCTTCCATGTGGCACTGAGTCGAATGCCTTACTGAAGTCCAGATACAGGACATCCACTGCATGGCCCCTGTCCAGTTGCCTAGTTACCCAGTCATAAAACTCGACCAGGTTGGTTTGGCAGGATCTGCCACGTATGAAGCCATGCTGTCTGCTGTCCTGTAGTCCTTTGGCCTCTAGGAGGGCCACCAGCCTCTCCTTCAGGATAGTCTCCATTAGCTTACCCACGATGGATGTGAGACTCACTGGTCTGTAGTTTCCCGGTTCATCCTTGGGGCCACTCTTGTGGAGGGGCACCACATGAGCCATCCTCCAGTCCTGAGGTACACACCCCGAATGTAGTGACCATATAAGAGTAGATGTCAGGATATGAATGCATATTGTTGTAATCCACTTTGCTTGCTAATGCACACATATTATACCATGCATTTTCTGTCTATTTCTTACTTGTCAGATGCCAAGACACCTGTCCTTGAAGTAATGATAATATGTAAGGCAACATTGCCATCCTTTGGTGATGTACACCACTAAACTTGGTTATGTCAGACTCTGTATAAGAACTTCTTTGTTCTAAAACTGATGACTTTACAGAATTGTATAATGTTATCTTGGACCGTGGAGCCACCTCTAATTTAGCCAATAGGGCTCATCTCTGTAACTAGAAATGTTTCTATCTTGCAGTAACCATAGTAATTATCATAGGTATATAATGTAATGCACAGGCTTTACACCTCAGAGACCCGAGAGATCCCAAGAGACTACAGAGAAACCTTGAGGTGTAGGGAACGCTTAGCACTGGCTCCCGGTTCATATTGGTAAGAACTGCTTAGTGCAACTGTGATTTATCCCTTTTGTAGTAATAAGGTTGTTTATTACTTAAATGCAACGTGTTTGTGATTATTTACATTCCCAATATCGTCAAGAATCTGAAGGTGAGGTTTAGACCTCTCAACAACAGGATGGGGAAGTGGGGTGTTAGGCACTGCACGGTGGGGGGTGTCCACTAGACCACTGGGTACTTGGGAAATAGACTTTACTTATATTTATAAATATATTTTAAGTTACTGATCTAATGGTATAGTTTGGAAAACCCTTAATTATTGTGTGTTAATAATCTTCATCTAAGGACTCACTGTTATATTAAACAGCCTGTACAGATTCACAACAAACACTTGAGCCCTGAATATATAGATTAGATATAACACCGGTTAAAACTTGGAATGTATTGTAGTGGTAGCAATTTCAAGTCTCACACAATCCATAGTGTATTGTAGTTCATATAGCTTGAAGTGCAATAATCATTTAGAGAAGCCAACTATTGCATTAAGCTACAGGTTTCAGTATGTGATTTAACAGTTTTAAACAAATGTTGTATGGCAAAATGAATTACGTATGTACTGTGTATTACTGGGACATTGTTATCATTATACCTTTTGATTTGTATAAATGTGAACCACATCAGTGAATATGACAGTCCCTATGTAACTGACATTAAATTCACCATAACTTAGAAAGAACCTACTATGGCACAGTATCTGACTAAATGAATCGGTAAGACTTGTTTTCAAGTTGACACAAACACAGTTTGACTAAATGTAAGCTTATTAATGCAAAACCAATAGAATTGACTAAACAAAGTACAAACAACTGCAGGACAACAATGAGACTGTTTCCACTGATGTTGTTACTGCTGGGTGGAGATCTTTGTCCAACACTAGGGGAGTAGTTATTGGTGTTCCCCTGGGCTCTGTTTTGGGCCCACTCCTATTTGGCCTCTTCACAGATTAACTGCCTGATGCCTGTCAGACAGCCAATTTACTCCTCTATGCCGATGTTGCTGTCATCTGTTTTAAAAACCCTGACCATGACAGCATCACCACTGAAACTTATAAGTATCTAGAAGGCATAAATAGGGTACCAGCGGGCAGCATTTTTCAGAAAAGGAGATGCCCAGAAACGAGGGGGAATGACATGAGGTTTGAAGGGGGTAGTTCAAGGGGTAGTGCGAATAAGTATTTCTTCACAGAAAGGGTGCTGGATGCATGGAATAGACTCCCAGCAGTGGTGGTGGGGCAAACACAATGGGAGGATTCAAGCATGCATGAGACAGACACAGGGGAACCCTAGCAAAACTGCAGGAATAAGGAGGTAAAGCCAGTGATCAAGTAGGGTCTATAGCTTTCACAATAGGCAGGGAAAATGAGCTAACTAAATGGGCCTAGTAGTCATTATCTGCTGTCAGTTTCTATGTTTCTATGTGTAGGAGATCAGGGATCAGGGTTGAGGGCACTGTTAGACTACCAGGGAAAGTGACAGTGGCTGCATGACACATGTGTCGGGGATTGGGGCTTGGGGCATACCTCCCAACCTCCTGTCTTGGACATCAGGGACAGGGCTCATAAAACTTATAGATACATAGATACATAGACAGTGTCAGCAGATAAGGGCCTATGGCCCACCCAGTCTGCCCATTTGAGCTTGTAAGTTCAGTTTGTTTTCCTAGAAGTCTGTTGCCCCTTACCCCTGACCTCCAGAATTCCTTTATGTCTATCCCATGCATTCTTAAATCCCGTGATTGTTTCAGCCCCCACCACTTCCTCTGGCAGGGTCTTCCACTTGTCCACCACCCGTTCTGTGAAGAAATTCTTTCTCATGTTTCCTCTGAATCGTCCTCCCTCCAACTTCATCCCATGCCCTCTAGTCCTGGAACATCTTTTTCACTTAAAAATAGTGTTTTCCTGCACCCTGTTCCTCCCTGTAAGATACTTGTATGTCTCTATCATATCCCCTCTCTCCCTCCTCTCCTCCAGGGAGTACATGTTCAGTTCCTTCAACCTGTCTTCATAGGACTTGTGATGCAATCCATGCACCATCTTTGTTGCCCTCCTCTGAACCTTCTCTACCCTGTCTATGTCCTTACGTAGGTATGGTCTCCAGAACTGTACACTGTACTCCAGATGGGGCCTCACTAGTGTCTTGTATAGCGGAATTATGACCTCCCTTTTCCTGCTGGTGATGCCCCTGCCTATACATCCCAGCATCCTATTTGCTTTACCTGCTGCCTTGTCACACTGTTTCCCTACCTTGAGGTCATCAGAGATGATAACCCCAAGATCTCTTTCCTGCTTGGTACATGCTATATCCTCACCCCCAACTGATATATTGTGCCAGGGTTTTGTGCCTCATATGCATTATCTTGCATCTTTGCATTGAATTTCAACTGCCAAACCCTGACCATTCTTCAAGTTTCTGCAGGTCGCTCATTCTGTCTACACCCTCTGGTGTGTCTACTCTGTTACAGAGCTTTGTGTCATCAGTGAACAGTGAAATCAGCCTTCTAGGTCCCAGCATGTCACTGATGAAGATGTTGAATAGGACCGGTCCCAGCACTGATCCCTGTGGTACCCCACTGGTCACTCTTCCCTCTGTGGAGTGACAGCCATTTACCACCACCCTCTGTGTCCTGCCACCCAGCCAGTTACCTACCCACCACACTACTGTCCTGCCCACACCCATATTCCCAGTTTGTGTAATAGTCTTCTGTGTGGCACAGTGTCAAAGGCCTTGCTGAAGTCCAGATAGGCCATGTCCACTGCCCTCCCCTGATCCACCTCCCTAGTCACCCAGTCAAAAAATTCAACGAGGTTGGTCTGACATGACCTCCCCCTGGTGAAACCATGCTGCCTTGGGTCCTGTAGTCCATTGACAACCATATGTTCCACCAATCTCTCCTTCAGTAGTGCTTCCATGATCTTCCCCACTACCGAGGTGAGGCTGACTGGTCTGTAGTTCCCTGCTTCCTCTTTGTTCCCACTTTTGTATAAGGGGACTACATCTGCTGTCCTCCAGTCTTTGGGTACCTCCCCTGTTTCCAGTGATCGGCTAAACAGGATAGCCAGAGGTTCAGCCACCACCTCTTAGTTCTTTAAGTACCCTGGGGTGCACCCCATCTGGCCCCATTGCTTATCAACTCTTATTACTTCCAGTTCCTTCAGGACCCTTTCTCGTAAGGGACTTGTGTGCATTTCTGCACCATTCTCACCCCTTGTACTCCCTTCAGAACCATTACCCTCCTCTTCCTCAGTAAAGACTGAGCAGAAATACCTGTTCAATATGTCAGCTTTACTGTTGTCATCCTCCACGCGGCCCCCATCCTCCCCCTTCAGTCTCACTATCCCTCTCTTTGTCTTTCTTTTTTCATTTATGTACCTGTAAAAGATTTTGTCCCCTCTACCCACTGATTTTGCAATGTGCTCTTCTGTCTGAGCTTTGGCTTCCCTTACTGACCTCCCTGCCTCCCTAGGGAAACATGGCAAATATCAGGGGAAAAAAATCTTACAAACGTGAATATAAGCTCATAAAGCTTGCTGCATTGTGCGGCTTAATATAAAAAGTATTTTCTTATGGATAACTATGATGTTACACTACTGCTTATCATACTTTTATGCTTCACATCCCTGCCTTCCAGAGTCTGAAGTCATATGATTCAGATGGACAGGGGTAACTTTCTAGGCGACATCAGGGACATCCCTGAACATCAAGGACAGTTGGGAGGTACGACTGGGTGGGGGGGCACTAGACTACCAGGGAACATGTACTACTATTATGGGGATCCATACTTTCTGCAGCTGTGTACAAAGGTAGCCAGCAGCCACAGAATCGTTACCCAGGTCCGACATGCAGTTGGAGTTGTAAGCACAGACAGGCTGTGGCTACCGACCTGTAGTTCTAGTCCAACCTACAGGCGGAGCTGTGTGCACTTTGAAATAGCACCGAGCAAACTATATGTTAATGTACGCAAAGCAGGCCATAATGAGATGCTAATATGGCTGTTTGCACACAGATTGCATAGGAGCTTTGAATATAGCAAACTTTTACCCCGGGCTAATGTGTTTGCACCGGGCTAACATGTTAACACTGTGCAATCATGTTAGCCCCGGGCAAACCTCTCAGAACCACAACACAGTTTTGCACTATGTGGCCTGCAATGTTGTTTGCAGTTGTGCACCACATCAGTGCTAGCACCCACATTGGCCACCTGCTGCAACACTGCCATTACTCAATGTGGGTGTGCAATGTGATTCTGCTTCAGATAGCACTGCCTGGTTGCTATATTCAGAGCTGTCTTACTTGCTGGGTTATTTTTGTACTATACCTTCTGCCCTGTTAACACACCTTCATTTGCATGCTATAGTCAACTGATTTTGTCCCGGGCTATTCCTTTGACTATAGCATAGAACCAGTTCTGGGCTATTTTAGCACACTGTGCAGTACTAATTTTGCCCCTGGGCTAAGTTTTGAATATCAGACCCATGTTCTGCTATTCGGGACCCATTCTATTGGATCCTGGTATCAGTTTTTTTCATAAATCTTCTGGAAATGAGTTTTCTTAACATGCTGAAATCCTTTTTCACAAATTTGTAAAGAAAGAACGTGAAACAGAATTCTGTTTCGCAATTTGAGAAAAATAATTTTTCTTTTTCGCAATTTGCAAAAAAATGATTTTTATACAGTTTTTTTTGTCACTTCACACTGAAGAAATGGTTTGGAATTTTGGTCTGCAATTTTCAGGGTATAAATGACTTGCTCTGGGGATGTGCCTTTTGTTGGTTTGGAGAAAGCAGATTACTTTGTTCTGGGGGGTTAAATTTTCCTTAATTTCCCATAGTATAACATTGTAATGTGAGGTGTACACAGTTGTTTTGTTTGACACTCTGCTGTGAAGACATGGCTTTCAATTTTTGTATGACATTTTCAAGGTACAAAAGACATGCCCTACAATGTGCCTTTTGCTGGTTTGGTGAAAAGATATTCATTTGATGTGGAGTTATACATGTTTCAAATTTTCATGTGATTCCCAAGTGAGGTCTTTTTTTGGGTGCTGTGCAGCACAGAATGGGAGATGATAACAGTATTTTTAAAATTAAGGATGGATGGGAGCACAGCAAATATGGATACTTCTGTGGTCTGATTGGAGCACAGGGCTCAGAGGGCCCTGTGCTTCCACAGGGAAATAAGGATATGAATACAATATCTCAAAAATTATGGATGTATACTAGTGCAAGTCCAAGAGGGCCCTGCACTCCCATTCTCAAATACAGATATCATTATGGACTGATGTGAGTGCAGGGCACAGAGGGCCCTGTGCTCCCACAGGCAAATGAGGATATGATTATACTATCCCAAAAAATATGGACATTTTTTTACAAAAAACTTAATGCACTAGTTAGGGTTCCAGCATTAAAAGTAGGGAAATGTTGTATTAGAGTTTCCAAACCTAACACCCCACTACCACCCTGCAGGCAGCAATAGGCATGGGGTGTGCCTTGGGATTGTCAACCCTAACACTCACCCCATTCTCATATGCTGTACCCATCCCAAATTATTTACTCATGGAATGGGGTATGCATTAAGGCTGAGAACCCCAAGGCACACCCACGGCTGTTGCTGCCTGCAGGATGGGGTGGGGTGTTAGGGTTGGAAATCCTAAAACAACATTTCCCTACTGTTGATGCTGGAACCCTAACTAGTGCATTAACTACATTTTTTGCAAACAAGAAAAGGCCACAAAATGACAAGATAAAACAGAATAAGCACCTGAAATTACAGCTGATAAATACACAGGCAAGATTGGTGGCCCAGGACGCATGGTAGAGGCAGTAATAGAACAATTCCATGACACTGAAAACTAGTGTAGGAAGAGGAGGAGGTTGATGTGGGAGCTGGCCACAGTATCCAACCCATTAGTCAACAGCAGAGGGTGCCAGGAGGAAAGACCAGCTTGGGGTTATCAAACCTAATGCCCACCACCCCAGCCCATAGCCTCCTGTCCAAAGCACAAGCCACAACTCCAACCTAGTGCTCATAGTGATACAGTATGGCCAATATCATCTGTCACAGCTTTTTTCATGCAGGGATCTATGGGCCCTGTGTGAAGGCATAATATTTGTCCTCATCTGATGGAAGGTAGGGATGGGCATTAGGGTTAAAAACAGCAATTAAGACCCCACCACTGGTGGGCTCCCAAAAAGGCCATCTTGAAAATTTGGTGAACAAATTCAAACAAACAAAGATATTAACATAAATTCAAAACACCATTGGAAATGCACTTTACAGTATTTTCCTGTATTCCTCAGCTCATGGATTGGTTTTGAAGGGTTCAGACAAGTCCCGGTCCACAGAAGATGGTGTTGACCAACCTCTGGAGGTAAGTATAGGAAAAGGGGGGTGTTGGGTGTTCAGTGGGAGGGTCAGGTTGGGGGAAGGTTGAAGGCAGCAATGACGAAGGAACATTTTCTTTTTTCAAGGTTAAAAAAAGATGTTACGGAACTTTTTTATTTCAGGGCAAACTCAAATTATTTCAGGACACTGGGGCAGGCTCCCGAGTATCCCACACTGCTTGTGGGGAGGTAAATGCCAGCACTGGGATTGGGCCACCTGATGTCAGCAGTGGCATAAATCGGTGGGTACAAAGGAGGGAAGCATCCATCACTGGGGGTGGGCATGCCGGTGTCAGATAACAATACAAACAAAAATTAATAAATCAATAAATTAAATAAATTCATATAGTGCCACTGGGGATTGGGGTCCCCGGTGGCAGAAAACAGTTTAATTGAGCCACAGTCAGGCTGGCAGGGCTACAATGACATTAGCCCCATCCCTGACCTACTGTATGACCCACAACACCAGCCTGCACTATACAGCACAGCTGTATTTGATTAATGATGTCTGTGTCATATAGTTCAAGTACTATATGACACAGCTGTCACTTATTAAAGACAGCTGTGCCGTATCTGCCATGACCTCTGTAGGTAAGTACAGGATAGGGTTGGGGGTGGATGGGTGTTCATTGGGAGGGTCGGCCAGGGGTAGGGACACAGTGGCCAATGATGAGCAACCAGTTTCTTTTTTTTCAGATAAGAAAAAGATGTTGCGGGACTGTTTTTCTTTTCAGGTATCTTCACTATTTCAGGACACTGGGAGTGGGATCCCTAGTGTCACACACTGCTGGGGGAGGTTGAAGGCTGACATGGGGACTGGGCCCCCCAATGTCAGCAGTGTTAACTAAGCAAGGCACTGCACAGGGGGGAATCTAACACCAGGGGTGGGCATCCCAGTATCGGCCTCAAATTTCATATTGAAGAGGAAATACATTATAAGAACCACCCGCCATTTCCCCAGCATCCAACAGAAAAACCTCGACCGCAGAGGGTAGTTGGTCCAGGAGGTTGGCAGGTGGTTAGGAGGAGCAAATCAGGTGCCCCATCACTCTCTGCTCTCCAACACATTACCTCCAAAAACCATATAAACACTACAAACAGGTATCTGCCTCTATCTCTGAAATCAAATAAAGAGGCAGAAGACACTGCAGAGCAGGACACTGGGCACAGGAGCTAGCACAACAATACCACCCAAATCAGGAACCAAAACTAAACAAGCACAAAGGAAATCCAAAAACTTTGATCATAGGAGACTCCATGATTCGGGAGTTGATACCCATCTCCAGCCAGGGTGATGGTCAGATGTCTCCAGGTACATCAGCATGGAGAGACACTGACCGCATTGCTAAAATTGTTCACAAAGCAGGAGAAACACTGATGTCCTAGTACATAGGGACTAATGATCTCCCAGCCGGCAGTTGAGGAGACCAAGGAACACCTGACTAGGCTGGGTGACAAACTATCATCTATTTCGTCGGCATCTCCTTCTCTGAGATCCTGCCAGTCTGGGAGAAGGGAGCAGATGGACAGAAGGTCAGAAGAGGGATAGGGAGCTAAACACGTGGCCTGCTGGACTGGTGCCAGGAAAAGGACACAGATTTGTAGGAACTGGCAACAGTTCTGGGAGCGAAAGTTTTTAAATTTGATGGACTGCATCTGACTAAAGAGGAGTCAGTGCATTGGGGCAGAAGTTTGACGTCTCTTGCAGAATATTTAAACTAGCAATGGGGAGGGCAGCACCCCATACGTCGAATGGGAAGAACACCCTCCCCTCAGCTAGTGGGTCAAACAGGAATCAGCGTGTTTGCCATTCATTTGCATCACCAGGTAAGAAAAAGGTTTGTCTCCCCATACGACGCACAGGGGTAATGCCAAACCTCACCCAACAACTAACACACCAAAATCTGGCCAATGGAAAATCATGTACACAAATGCTCACAGCCTGGGAAATAAGATCCCAGACCCGCAGGCAATAATGTCAGAGGCTAAACTGGACATAGTAGCAATTAGTGAGACGTGGTTTACCAGTAACCACACTTGGGAGACTTCAGTACCTGGCTATGTATTGTTCAGAAGAGACCGAGGTGCAAAAAGGGGGGGAGGAGTGGCCCTGTATGTTAATGAAAATATCAAAGCTACAGAAATTCAGAATACATAAGGAGCCAGAAGAACTGTGGGTCACCCTGAAACAGGTAATGGGACAGCCATAAGAACTGGAGTTGTCTACAGGCCCCAGACCAGAGGGAGGACATAGACACATTACTGTTAGAAGATATACAAAACATGACAGCTAAAGGGAGGTTCTGATAATGGGAGACTTCAACATGCCAGATACAGATTGGTCAATACCAGCAGGAACATCTGCCAGAACTAGACTCATAGTGGATTCCCTGCAGGGAGGGCCTCAAACAACTGGTACAGCAACCCACAAGAGACAGGGCTATCCTAGATCTAGTACTGACTAACAAAGAAGGGATCACAGATCTCCAGGTAGAAGGTCACCTGGGGCCAGTGACCATCACATGGTATGGTTCAATTTGGCTACTACATCTAAATCATCCCATTCCAAGGCAAAATATGGGACTTCAGAGGAGCTGACTTTGATAAGATGGCCAACAGAGTTAAGCTAGCCCTGGCAAAAGAAACACAGGTGAGGAGGTACAGGCAAAGTGGCAAGCATTAAGGATACAATACTTGAAGCAACATCCCATTGTGTTAGACAGAAAAGGAAGTGCAAAAGAAGAAGGAAACCACTTTGTTCTCAAATATAGTAGCAGAAAAGGTCAGAGCCAAAAGGCTGGCCTTCAGAAAATATAAGGGAACACAGCGGATGAAGATAGGGAGGCATACCAAACTGCCCTAAGGGAAGCAGGTAAGGCAGTAAGGCAGGCAAAGTCCCAAACTGAGGAAACACTAGCACGAACAGTAAAAGAAGGTGACAAGACTTCTATAGATACATTAGTGAAAGGAGAAAGTCCAGAGGGGTATTGCTAAGCTTAATGGAGAAAAGGAGCATGTGAGGAGGAGGACCCTGTAAAGGCATCTATCCTAAATAGATACTTTTGCTCAGTATTTACTGAAGAGAAGGTAGGGCAGGGCCACAGCTCAGCATCATGGACACAGGGGAGGGAGGTGAGCACTACTCCCTTCACAAAAGAAAGGGTCCTACAAGAGCTTGCTAAGCTCAGGGTGGATAAGGCAATGGGACCTGATGGCATACATCCCAGGGTACTTAAGGAGCTAAAGGAGGAACTAGCAGAGCCATTAGCAGAATTGTTTAGTGAGTCTCTGAGCACAGGAGAGGTCCCAGAAGACTGGAGAAAGGCTTCATGTGATCCCACTCACAAGAGTGGTAGAAGGAGGAGGCGGGAACTACAGGACCGTCAGTCTTACCTCAGTAGTGGGCAAGATTATGGAGGCACCTTAAGGAAAGGATAGTGCAACACCTGAATCCATAGGGGCACAGGATCCAAGACAGCATGGGTTTACAAAGGAAGGTCCTGTCAAACTAATCTCATAGATTTCTTTGACTGGGTAACCAGAGTGGTGGACCAAGGGGAGCAGTTGATGTCGCCACCTGACTTCAGCAAAGCTTTGACACTGTTCCACATAGAAGATTGATAAATAAGCTAGGTAGGCTCGGGTGGGCAGAAGTTGGTCAACTGGGTGGCAAACTGGTTGACTGGCAGAAAACAGAGAGTGGTGGTAAATGGTATACAGTCAGAAGAGATGCAAGTCACAAGTGGGTACTCAGGGATCAGTCCTGGGGCCAGTCCTATTCAACATCTTCATTAGTGACCTCGCAGATGGACTAGAGGGTAAGGCTTGTCTGTTTGCAGATGACACCAAGATCTGCAACAGAGTAGATGATCCAGATGGGGTGGGCAGAATGAGAAGAGATCTGGATAAACTAGCAGAATGGTCAGAAGAGTGGCAACTGGGATTTAATGCAAAGAAGTGCAAAATCATGCACATAGGGAAGAGAAACCCTGAAGCCACTTATAGGCTGGGAGGGGAGTTGCTAGCAGTCACAAAGGAAGAAAGAGACTTGGGCATCACTGATGACCTAAAATCATCCAAGCAGACCTCTAAAGCAGTAGGTAAGGCTAGGGGGGTGTTAGGGTGTATTAGTAGGGGTATCACAAGTCGTAAGAGGGAGGTAATAATCCCTCTGTACAAGACATTGGTTAGGCCCCATCTGGAGTACTGCGTGCAGTATTGGAGGCCACACCTTCACAAGGACATTAACCAAATTGAGGCAGTCCAGAGAAGGGCAACCAAAATGGTGCAGGGACTGCATCAGAAGACATATAAGGACAGATTAACGGAGCTCAATATGTATACCCTTGAGCAAAGGAGGGAGAGAGGTGATATGATCGAGACATTTAAACACCTTAAGGGCATAAACAAGGTGAAAGAGTCTAACATGTTTAAATATAAGAAAAATAGCAGGACAAGAGGACACAGCATGAGATTAGAGGAGGCCGATTAAGGGGAATGTGAGGAAATTCTTTTCACAGAAAGGGTGGTAGATGCATGGAATGGCTTACCACAAGAAGTGGTGGCTATGAATACAGTGCAGGGCTTCAAACAGGCATGGGATAGGCATAAGGGAGCAATACAAATGACTATGAATAGATAGGTCACTGACAGAGCAAAGGCCGATGGCACATTTATAAGGTAGAAAAAGAAATGGGCAGACTGGATGGGCCTTGCGGTCCTTATCTGCCGTCAACTTCTATGTTTCTATGTTTCTATGTAATGAAGAATAAATAAAACAAACAAACAAATAAATAAATACATACATACACTGCCAACAGGGATTGGGGCCCCTGGTGTGCAGATATACAGCTGAAGGTCACAGCACAGTCAGGATGCTGGGGCTACAATGGCAGTAGCCCAATCCCTAACCTACGAATGGCTACAGCAGCAGAAGTTGCACTATGACAGAGCTGTCATTTGTTAAAGACAGCAGTGTCATATAGTGCAAACAGCTGCTTTCACAAAAATTCAGTTATGAATTGAATCTTGAGTTTCTGAACTGTGCATGCTCAGAAACTGAACATTTTTTATTAAATAATTTAAAAATTACTTAACAGTGGGAACTTAAAACCATAAAAACACACACTTTGGAATAACCTCTATCCAACCTGAAAGTTTCAGGTTTCAAAGTCTCATATTTTTTTAGTTATCGGGTGATAAAAAAATTCTTAAAACTTTCAAAAATGGAGACTTTTTTGACTGTTTTGCACCTCTGTAACTTTGCAGGATCAAGAAATCCTGGCACAGAGGCTGAGCTTTCCAAATGTCATGTAAATCAGTTGAACACGGGAGAAGTTATTTAGTTGCAAAAATGTTGCGTTAACATTGAAGTGCTCATACAACCCTAATATACACGTGCAACTGTGCCTGTATAATATATATATATATATATATATCTATATATCTATATACATATCTTGCAAAATGTTATTAATGCATCAGTTACAGTTGAAGTGACAAAAGTATTAAGTGAGGAGTTAAATTAACACTCTAACACCCCCACACCCTACCACTTACCCTACCCACCCCAGACCAACAGGTGATGGGTGTGCCTCGGGGTGTCAGCTCTAACTCTCACTTCATTCCATGTGTAACACACCTGACATGATGCAGTATAGGAGAATGGGGTGATAGTTAGGCCCGATGAACCTAAAGTACACCCCATCACCTGTTGGTCTGTGGTGGGTGGGGTTGGGGTGGGGTGGTAGGGTGTGGGGGGTGTTAGGGTGTCAACCCTAATGCCTCATTTCCCAACTTTTTTTCACTTCAACCCTAACTGATGCATTAATGAAATTTTTTTGCAATGAATTTCCTTACATTTTGAGAAAGTGCAATGTAACTGGTAACTAGTATGTGTTGGTGGGAGTACAGGCCCTCTGGGCCCCATGTTCCCTTTTTTCAAATTTAGTATACTTTATTAACTTTTTCAATTTTGTTAACATTCAATATGAGAACAACACAGTGGATACAGCTCTGGTACATCTAGAATAGCATAGGATGTTACATAACTAGGTAGTATAACCCAGATGAGGAGTTCCATAGTGAATATTGTATGGTGACAACAAAAACACACAAACACAAATGCCCCCCACCCTGTCCTCCCTCTCATCCAATACCCCCCCTTGAGGTTGCACCACAATAGTAAAGTTGTCCAGTTGAACCCAGTGTGTTCTACATATGACTAGTCTCTGAGAGGGCAAGGGGAACTATATGGTGAGCAATGTGTGGAGTGGGGACCATGTCTTTTGATGGTGATTCAGATTTTTTAAGAGGCTACCTATCAGATATTCTGCTTGGAGGACAAATAAGATCTTGTGGAGCCATTCTATAATTGTAGGGGTTGCTTGATCCAGCCAGTGGTGTAAAAGCACTTTTTTGGCAAACAGGGAAATCAAGGCCCTGTGTTTACATTGATGTCCAATCAGGGAAGTCTCATAGTTCCCCAAAATACAGATCTCAGGTCAGAAGGCTTCAGTTAAGCCTAGGAAGGGGTCCACTTTATTCTTGATCACTGTCCAAAAAGGGATAGCTTTAGGGCATTGCCACAGGATGTGGAGCAAACTATCAGATTGCTCACAATGGGTACACACATCGGTGGGTAGTTTCTGCCATTTTGTGGAGCTTAACTGGGGTGTAATATAAGTCATGGATGATATTAAATTGGAGAAGTTGGTATTTATCCCAACGGATGTCTTTATATAGGTGGGACCATATCTTTGTCCAACAACGAGAGGCGGGGAGAATCTGATACCATCTATAATGAGGGGATCAGTTGTGTTCTGCCTGAAAATATCATAGGAGTTTATAGAAAAAGGAGACAGTGTGGGTTGGGGGAGAGGATGAGATAGCTGAAAGGAAAGGTCCATTCAAGTTATGCTCCCAAGGACCCAGTCCAAAGTGATGTAAGAGCATATGGGAGAGTTGAATGTATTTAAAACAAAAAGTGGAGGAAAGGCCACATTTCTGTCAGGCATCCTGGAAGGGAATTAATGTGTTATAAATGTTAAGGATATCCTGAACGACTGGTTTACTGTCACAGGGCAAAAAAGAGGGGTCAATCATATGCCCCCCTATCCAGAAGTTGGTGTTATGGAAAATATGCTGCAAGGCATCATGTAAAAGGGAAGTATGGGTAAGAGCACAATCTGCTGGTGAGCCTTTAAAGTTGCCATTATAGGTGTATTACGGAGCTGGGTAGGGAGAGATTTGAGAGTGACATAGGGGAAGGGAATTCAGATTGAAGTTATGGGTGGTACAAAGGGAGCGCTCAATCTGTACCCGTAAGGGAGTATATGCATTGGACAACACGGAGCCAAGTGGGGTTAGCCAAGAATGAATTATGGAACTATGTATAGATAAGTAATATAAGAAAAAATCAGGCAGTTGTAGGCCACCTCTGTTTTTTGCCCTTTGCAATTTAGAGAGTGCTCTTCAGGGAGCTTTGCCCGGCCTTATAAAATTGGAAATGTCCCTATAGATCTGTGCAAAAAAAGGTTTAGGGAGGAAGTGATTATGCATCTGGAGAGGGTATAAGAGATGGGGAAGGGTATTCATTTTGATTATACTGATTCTGCCCCACATGGAGAGGGGGAGTAGGGACCAGCGATTTAAGTCCATTTTAATACCAGTTAGACATGCGTCCAGGTTATATTGTTTTGTTTTAGAACTCAATCGAGAAAAATAGATTCCCAAATACTTTATTTTGTCCCTAACCCATGTAAGGCCTACCTGTTGGATGTCAGTGGGTACAGCAACTATATTGAGGGACATTATTTCTGTTTTAGAAGTTTGAGTTTATAATTCAAAATATTGCCAAATTCTTTGATTATGTTAACTATGGCTGTGAGGGAGGTGGAGGGATGGGTAACATGGAGAAGAATATCATCGGCATAGACAAATAACTTGTAATGGGCAAGCTGCCCATTTTTGTATAATGAGATGCTTATGTGGGAGCGTGGGCCCTGCGCTCCCACTTATACATAACTATGGAGCCATATAGCAGCCTAATAGGGTTGAAAAGGAACCCTTGTAACACTAATTTGGCAATATCTCAGTAACCATAGCAGCTATGAAAAAAAATTCCACTGCTGTTGTAATCATGGCTTCGAAACCTCCATGCACACTTTAAGCTGCCTAGAGCAAAAAAATCCATGTTTCAAATTGTTTCTGAGATATGGGCACCAAAAGGCACTGTGGGCACCACAATGTTATCCTATAGGAAATATTTCAATTTCATAATATCATACCTATGGAACCGATGAAAATATTTGCACCTACATAGCATAATTCACATCTTTAGAACATCCAATTTTTACCCTGCAAATTTCAAGCCTAAAGACCTAACCGCTTATTAGCAGTACACTGGGAAAGTTTTTAAATTCCTTGTTCGTGAGATGTCAAAATCCCCATTCATGAGGTGAATCCCAGTTCGGGAGCTGTAAAATTCCCCATCATGAGAATTTCTTGTTTATCAGATTTTGGCCATCTGGTCCTGATCTCAAGAAAAAGGATTTTGTCAGCTCATGTAAGGGAATTTTTACAGTTTGTGAAAGGGGATTTTGACAGCTCATGAAAGGGGATTTAAAAAACAATCCCCTTTCAGAAGCTGTCAAAATCCCTTTATGCTAGCTGATCCTCTTTCATGAGGTGACAAAATCCCTTTTCACAAGCCAATCCTTGTTCGCAAGGTAGGGTCATCTGATCTGGAAATCAGGATCAAGGATTTTGTAAGCTCCTAAAAGGAGATCAGCCCATGAAAGGGGATTTTGACAGTTCAGAAAGAGGGATTTGACAGCTTGCGAAATTGGAGTCAAAAAACCATTCCCCTTTCTCGAACTGCCAATATCCCCTTTCACGAGCTGATCACCTTTTATGAGCTGACAAAATGCTTGTTCATGAGCCAGTTCTTGTTAACGAGATAGGGCCAGCTGGTCTGGAAATTGTGACCAAGGATTTTGTTAGCTCATGAAAGGAGAACGGCTCACGAAAGGGGATTTTTGTCACCTCACGAACATGGATTGGAAGCGAGTGACAAACAAGGATTTTTTAAATTTAAAATGGCCATTTTTTCATAAAAACTAAGCAAACCAAAGCCATGGGTTTGTAGAGAGCATCACCGTGAACAAACCCCATGCTTCAGTTACCACACAACACATCTGTGGGGCAAGTTACATAATTTTTTTGTGGGGAACAATGAAAACAAGATGATGGTTCACAAAAGGGGAATTTTTCCTCATGAATGGGAATTTTATAAATCCCCATTCGCTAGGTGACAAAATCCTTCATTGCAAGGCAAATCCTCTTTCACAAAACTTACATATATTCCAAAGACCGAACTGAGCATGCTTAGAACCTGACAATTCAAAATTACATAACTTTGGAAGGTATTAATAGTTTTCCACCAAAGCAACATTGGATTGTTGTTTGGGGAAACCTCTTTCTACTCTGAAAATTTCAGACCAAAATTCCAAATGGTGTGGCCGCAGTGCAATAAACAACAATCAGCAAAATTGGGGGCAAAAAAAGCAAAAACCAAATTTTTGGCACTTTGCTGTATGAAAACCACAAACCTGATCGAAACGCAACTTGGCATATCAAGCGATCTACCATATGAGACCATGTTTTCCAAATTTCTTGTAAATCCGTTAAAAAATTAAAAATTTATTAACATGCAAAATTTAGCGTTTAACATTAAACTGCTGACCCAAACCTACCTATAGGGATATGCCTTATTATGCATGTAGATAGATAGATAGATAGATAGATAGATAGATAGATAGATAGATAGATAGATATTGAAATATAATCGGTAAGGGTGGTATACATGGATGTATACCCATTGAGAGAGGCTTTTTAGGGTTATAATGTGATAAGACTGAAGGTGTGTGGGTTTATTGCCTTAATCAGCCCCTTAGATGGGTATACTTCTGAGTGTTCCACCCTTGCCCATTGTTTCTTGAATATAATATATTAGGAAGGTTATTCTTATGCAGATTGCACATTTCACCTTAAGGTCTCTTGCAACAAGGAGGGAATGGTGCATAGTGAGTGCATGTGGGAGTTTGTTGGATTTCTGAGTTTGAGAGGGTTGTGTTTTTTCCTAGGTTCTTTTGCAGCTTGTTAATTGGTTTGGATAGTGTCCTAATGATGTGTTAAAGGTGTTATTTGTGGTGTTCCATAGGGTTTAATGTAGTGCAGGTGTACACCCTGATCTTTTTCACTTTTTTCACTATCCAGATCTCAGAATTCACACATCTGACCAGAATGAAACTTGTCAAGTCAAGTGAACTTGCCCCAGAGACCGTGCATGCGAAGTTTTTTGCAAATCCATGGGACAGTGGTGAAGCTATTAAAGTGCTACATTATGGGGTCAACAATAAACAGCCAGCTCAAACCTTACTATACTGGTGCTACCGCACCACTATATTTTATTTCAATTTTGTCAACCGAGTAAGCCCACTGGGTCTCAAAGATCCATTTTTCAGGGGTGATGGGGAGTTAGTTACAAGTACATTCAATCATTTAAGAGAGAAACAATGCACTTGGTGATAAGCAGGATATTAATATATTGTGGACAGTGCAGGAGACCATACAGACATACATACATTGGTAGACAGCTTAAAACAAAGGCACATACTGACTAGACTATATATGTATGTGTGTGTATATATATATATATATATATATATATATATACACACACATATATACAAAGTATTTATTCAATGGGGTGAGCAAATAACTCACTGAATAAAAACACTGCAGTGGAATAACTACTGTGATGGATTTATTTTCACTGTGGTGATCTCACCTACATTTATTTTCACTGTGATGATGTCATCA
Source organism: Neoceratodus forsteri (assembly GCA_016271365.2). Lineage (NCBI taxonomy): Eukaryota > Metazoa > Chordata > Ceratodontiformes > Ceratodontidae > Neoceratodus > Neoceratodus forsteri. The sequence goes on along the minus strand of CM057449.1, from coordinate 802,519,105 downwards.
AACCAAAAAAACAGCAGAAAATGCACTCCTATTGTATAAATCGGATACATAGTGTGCACCTGTGTGATATGGAACATATTTTCACTCCTGCACAGTGACATCTGGATAGGCAGCAGTGGCTTCGCCACTCGTGAATATTCAGAGGTCGCTCTAACGGAGTGAAAATATTTTCCATATCACACGAGTGCCCATCATGTATCTTCTATTTACATACATATGTATATATATATATATATATATATATATATATATATATATACATATATATAGATCTATATATATACTGTAGCTATCTTCTTTGGGGGTATCTGAGTCATCAGGTCACACAGTAGGAGAAGCAGGATCCACACAGAAGATTTTCAGTAGTACCACTGGGGCCACCCACGCTGATGTCACCTGCTGATGTCACCAAACCTATAAAGGTGTGAGCAGCCTCGCTGCCTCCACAGTTCTTTTCTGATGCTGTCTCTCTTTGCATGGGCCTCCACGGAAGCTCTGATGCAGTTTCACACCATTTTATCTATGATTGTTCTTTACTTTAGCATTTTAAATCTCTGTTAAATAAGAGTTTCATTTACCTTGTTTATGTCTAGAGTTACTCCCTCCACTTCTCTCTTCCATCGCTGCCACTACAGAAAGAAAATTGTCTTTTCAGATGACCATAATCTTGGTGTCTGCTGTCTTGAGCCTGACCACAACACCTCTGACTTTGAGCTCTGCCAGGAATTCAACAAAACAACCCTTAGGCAATGAAAAAGGCATTGAAGAAATTTCTCATGGAACAGCAGCTAGCCAGTTCTGGGCAGGGGTCCTCCAGGGTCCCTCCTTCCCAGTCACCAGTGGGTTCACCTATTTCTGAGGCCTCAAAGGCCCGACACAAGTCCTTAGATAAAAATAACAAAAAAGTCCATGAATGGGACCATTCCCTCAGCGGCATTCCCACTCGCCAATGCCTTCTTCTTCATCTTATATGGATACTCCATTGGTCGCAGCTACACCAATGTCCTTTGCTGCCCAGGCCTCTGCTTATATCAGGCCCATAATGGTAGTGTCACCTCCCACTACTCAGGGGTCTGTACTTGAACCCTCAGATCATTGGCCCCCAGTATGTCGACCCTCAGGTTGTCGATGACAGCCCCTCTATCAAGGACTGATGCTTCTCCAGGCCCACAGCCATTGGGATCCTTGGGCTGTCATTGGCACTTGCTAATTTAGTAGTATTCCTGATTTGTAGTATGAATATTGATATAGCAAATTCATTACTATTATTGTTATCTTATATTATTGTATGAATACTATTATGAACATGTTTTTTGGTGTTATTGGTGCTATTAGGGTTTTTCACAAATTAACTTTTTTGTTGCACTGTCACTTTAAATTGCATTTTCTATTTAAAGGGCTTTTTGTAGTTACCAAACCAGTCCCTGAGGAGGCGCTTTTGGCATGAAACCGGTCGGGCTGTTCTTTTGTCTGGGAGCTGTTGTTACCTTGCATGGCGCCACTGTATTTATCATCATCCATCAATTGTAGGTGAGTTTAATACAGTTACATTTTTTCAAAGAAGTGTTGGTGCTTTGTTTCTTTTGATTGCTATCCTACCTTTTACACTGGAACAACCTGCACTGGAGCCGCTATTGTTGTGATGTTGTGTATGTTTCTAGCAGGCTCAGTTCGACTTCCTTGTTGGCACTGAAAGTTACAAGTGACCACTCTTTACTGTCATTATTGCGGTCTCTTTTTTGCAGCCTGTGGTTTGGACCTTTACAGCCTGCATTTTTTCTTTCATTATGTCTTCAAATTTTTAAGATTTGCATGCAGGTAGTGTCGGCTCCCAGACTTTTAGCAAGTTTTTGTTTTCGGGCATATGGACATCTAATCCGTTTGTTAGCCCGGATCCTGACGTTACTGTATCTTCACCGAAAAATATAGCCTATGGTGATATTTCAAGTTGAGAGCCAGTGGCTAGTATCTTTACTACCTATTATGAGTTGGGAAAGACTAGCACTTAAAGCTAGACACATTTATTGGAACCTCACTAGCCTTGAGGCTTATGTTCAGGTGAATCGCATTCCGAGAGGACTTCGAGTTATTAAATGGCCTGGTTATGGTTTGGAACGGCAGGATTTTAAGGATGATTGAACTAGCTAGATGTAAGCAGCTTCTATGTTTTTCCAGGAATGTTTGATAAGGGATTATCGGACACAGAAGGTTTTAATAGAGCCCCTTGTAAAAGAAAAAGAAATTGCTTTTGCCAGTTACAATGCTGATTCAGATTTCAGAGAACTTGAGAATAAGTTACATTTGGCAATTATTAAACAAGATGCCCGGCTTAAAGCCATAAAAATCAGGAAGTCTGAACGAGATTGTCAAGATTATGCCACTAATAGAGTTTTCACATGGAAGGGGTCTGAGTCTACTGGCAAGCATAAACGGGGTACTATTAAGAACAAAACACAACAAAATAAATCAATTCTATGTTCCAGTGCTAATACCAATGCTGAGAGTAGCTTTTATTTGACATCAGATTCATCTGAAGACCCTTTGGAAGAGGTTGGCGCAGTAAACAACAGCCAACCGCGCCGCTCAGAACGACTAGTGAGGTTCAAGGTGGATCAAAGACACCGCGAGGTAGGTGAAGGATACACAAGAATAAAAGTCTCCAGAGGCAAACGGCATCCAGCAATGATGCAGAAAACCCCACAGAAGTTCAGAGGGAGGTCGATACACTGAATGTTGTGAATCTATCTGATGTTGTACTTACTAATAACCAGATCTCTGTGTTGGAGAAAGGATTGAAATTTATACCTTCATGTAGTACTTCCAAGTTTAATATCTTTTTGGATGTTAAAAAGTTTACTTGGAAATTGAGTATTAAATCTTTCTTCAATAGACATCATAATGAATTCCTGGTTGATCAATCGCAAAGGTCTGAAATAGTATCAACTCAGGTACAACAACAAGAGGGACATCTACAGCACTTTAAAGGTCCATCCACTTTTAATCCACCACTCTCAGCTGCAATTATGGTTTTGGAAACTGCTTGTTTGAATGATATAGATTCTATGTTCAAGAAACAGAATAATTATTCATTCTGTAATTTGAGTAATGGTGAGAAGTTAGCGTTAACTGAATTGGAGAATAACTGCCTAATTACTATCAAACTGACAGACAAAGGAGGAGCAGTGGTGGTTCTTAATACTAAGGACTATATACAGGAAGTACATCGTCAGTTGGATAATGGTATTTTTTATAGACGTTTGACAAAAGATCCTACTCTGGACTTTAAGAAAGGAAATTGATGTTTACCTCCTTCGGGCATTCCAAACAGGTATGATATCTAAAAGCTCCCTTGATTTTCTTACAGTGCAACATCCAGTGAGGGCTACCATTTACGTCCTGCCGAAAATCCACAAAAGTGTACAAAGTCCTCCAGGTAGACCCATTGTTTCAGGGATCGGTTCATTTATTGAACCCCTCTCCCAATATGTAGATGCACACATACAGGAGATAGTGGGATTATTGCCCTCTTTCTTGAGGGACACTGCAGAAACTCTGGGTATCCTGGAGGACTTACAAATTGAGCAGTCATAGTTTTTAGTATCTATGGACATTGAGTCTTTATACACCAATATACCACATGAGGGTGGACTTGAGGCAGTGCGTGCTTGGTTAGACCTCACTACTACATTGGATGCATGTGAAAAAGATTTTCTGGTTAAACTCTCTGAGTTTGTACTCAAATTTAATGTTTGCAGCTTTCAGGGGAAATATTATCACCAAATTAAAGGGACAGCCATGGGAGCTACATTTGCTCCTAATTATGCTAACCTTTATTTGGGACAATGGGAAAGGGAGGTGATCTATGATAGTGATAAGAATTCTTTCTATGACAAGATTGATTTGTGGAGACACTTTATTGATGATGTTCTGATGATGTGGTGGGGAAATTTTGGTGAGCTGGAAAGTTAGTTTTGTGGAATACTTACATTTATCAAATCCGCATTTAAGATTCTCAATACAAGCAGATCTTAGGCATGTTAGTTTTTTGGATTTAGATATTGTGAAATTACAGGATGGTACTATTCGTACTTCTATTTTTCGTAAGCCCACAGATAGAAATTCAGTTCTACATGCTTCCAGCTGCCACCCCTGCCACACCATCAGTAACATCCCAAAATCGCAGTTTATGAGAGTTAAGCGTAATTGTAGTGAACCTGAGGATTTTGAAAGCTGTATGAGTGAAATGGCAGTGAGATTTAAGAGTAGGGGTTATGCTACTGATGTGTTGCAAAAATCAATGGATCAAGTCCATAGTATGCCCAGGAGTGAATTGCTAGAATACAAAGCTAGAACAGAAGATGATGAACATCTTAACTTTATTACTACTTTTGGCCAAAATACAGTAGAAATTAAGAACATTATTGATAAACATTGGTCCATTTTAAGCACAGATACCACACTAAAGGATGTAGTAAAAAATAAACCTAGGATGGTTTATAGAAAAGGCAGGAACATTTCTGATTTATTGGTACATTCATACCAACCAGTGAATAAATTTAATACCAGTTGGTTACCTCCACCACCAGTGGGCTTCTTTTGTTGTGCTCATTGTAAGTTTTGTAACATCATGGACCAGAAAAAACAGTTTTCTTCTGTTAATGTTAATAAACAGTTTGATGTGAGACAGTTTATTAACTGTTCCACCACAGGGGTGGTGTATCTTGCTACCTGTACCTGTGGTGCCTTTTATGTGGGCAAAACTTTGAGGGCATTAAAATTGAGGGTTTGTGAGCATACTAGTGACATTAGATGTCATAACGACAAGAATGCCTCAGTACAACATCTACAGTCATACCATTATGATACTAAACATATGTTTACATTCTGTGATATTGAGAAAGTAAATGTTGGACCACATGGTGGGATCTAGAGAATAAAATATTGTGCAAAGAGTCCTTTTGGATTTACACATTGGGTGCCTTGGAACATCCAGGACTAAATGACACTTTTGATATTGCACCTTTTTTAAGGCTTAAATATTTTAAATAATGCATTAAGAAGTTAATATAAAAATGTAGTATTATGTGCCATTGACATTGTATCCTTCTCCCTTCCTTCTAGGTTGGAGTTTCTTCAATGATTCTGGTATGTAATGTATTACTGTCTTTTAATATACATATATATACATATATATATTTTTGTAGCATCTTTTTGAATATGCCCATTAGATGAATTACTTGCTAATTTAGTAGTATTCCTGATTTATAGTATGAATATTGATATAGGAAATTCATTACTATTATTGCTATCTTATATTATTGTATGAATACTATTATGAGCATGTTTTTTGGTGTTATTGGTGCTATTAGGGTTTTTCACAAATTCATTTTTTGTTGCACTGTCACTTTAAATTGCATTTTCTATTTAAAGGGCTTTTTGTAATTACCAAACCAGTCCCTGAGGAGGCGCTTTTGGCGCGAAACCGGTCGGGCTGTTCTTTTGTCTGGGAGCTGTTGTTACCCGTGTACAGTCGATTGGTCCCCGGACAAAATGTCATGGTCAGAATAACATGGACATTTAGTCGCGGGGACAAATAAATGCCATTCATTTGATCGATGGCATAGCTTGTCGATAGGTAGTTGGGTCGCCGTAAAAATAGGGTACTCAGACAAATAGTCGCAGCATCACTTTCACTTTCCAAAAAGAAGTGTCACACCAACTATTTCTTTTGACTTACATTGATCCCAGGAACTCAGGAAGAGATTCCCAAAGAAGAATCCGAACCGATGCTCTGCGCCACCAACAATGCCCTTCCAGGCGTAACCTCGGCTGACTCCTCTTGGGCAGATCTTGTAGCAAGAACCCCTGTAAAACCATTTGAACCCCCTAAAAAGAAATGCAAGGGGAAACTCAGGAGCAACTTAACTTTCTTTTTTTAGATCTAGTGTGAGCTGAAACCCTGAAACCAGTTGCTAACCCTGTATTACCTAATAGAGCTAACAATAAGTCAAAATTTGCCTCTTATTCCTCCTTTTTTAACCGCGATTGCAACGCGCGTCCTTTTCAGCCTGATTACTGTTGGTCCCAGCTGGTAGCGAGTGATAAGGCTGTACATTGCGGCATCAATTGCATTACCAAGCACAATTTATATTGTGGCCCGGTTGTTGGAGGGTCAGGACGACAGGCAACACTTCTTCTCCTTCTCTTGCAGCACACAGAAATGAGGTAGATGAACTGCGGGTGGCTAACTTGAAAACAAAAAAGCCAAATCCTGAGCTGTCTCACTCCCCAGTCCTGCCCTGCCCATACTAGATAACCCTCTCTAAACCCTAACTAAAAATAGGACTGCTAAAAGTAAAAATGTTTAAGATCTCTAGTCAAATCAAGTAAAGACCAAGAGAGCAAGAAAATCCAAATTTCCAGTTTAGCTCTCCTAATAGAAAGCTGGGTTTGTTGCTTCTGCTGACAAAGTTAGTGACAGAGCTATTTTCAAAATCTAATTAGGTATTGTCGCCGTACATCAGCAGACATTATGTCGCGGGTATCTGCTTGCGGTCACTACATTGTAACCGCTACCTGTTGTACCGGCGACAATATTACATTTTGACGAGATCGATGCTATGATTTAACCGCGACTAATTAGACCGCGATGAATCAACTGTATGCCGTTGTTACCTAGCATGGCACCACTGTATTAATCATCATCCATCAATTCTATGTGAGTTTAATATAGTTACATTTTTTCAAAGAAGTGTTGGTGCTTTGTTTCTTTTGATTGCTATCCTACCTTCTACACTGGCACAATCTGCACTGGAGCCGCTATTGTTGTGATGTTGCTCTCAAGACCTGACAGATGGTTCATCATGCCCATTGCCAACAACCCCTCCACTATCAATGCAGCCCTCCATGTGGTCAATCTCAATGATACTTTGGCCAGGATCACTATAGTCCTTGTGCACCAGTTGTGATCCTACAGACCTAGGTCCTTGGATCCATCCACAACTCCATCACTGTCAATGCCTCTTGGAGCTCTGTGCTCTGTACCCCATAGGGCACCATTGGTACCTCATTCATTGGACCTCAAGTTGGAGCAGGTTGACATCAATGAGGAATATCACCTGGACCTGATCCTACCTGAGGAAGATGAAGAGCTTCTTTCCTCAGACAGGTCTTCAGCTAGTGAGGACTTTGTCAAACATATTCCTAGGTCCCCTCCTGAAGATCCTACTTTCTTTAATGTGATGAAACAGCTGTCCTCCACCACAGGCTTTTACACAGAGGAGGAAGATGCCACCAGACAGGACCTAGTGGACTTCTTGAAGATCCCAGAATTTTCCCCCAAGATCATTCCTCCCATCTTTCCTGTCTTGAGAACTGCCACTACTATGGCCTGGCTTAGGCAGACATGGTACCTGCCATGCCATACTGTGTGGATAATCATTATCATGCTCCTCATGGCCTTCCTTACTATGCTGGCCAGAGACCAATTATGTGGTCATTAAAGCAGTACACGACAATGTGCCCAAGCACCTTACTTACCTTCACCTGACAGGGGATCCAGGCAGATTGAGCTTTTGGATAAGAGGGTCTATGCCTTCTCCACCCTGGGGCTTTGGATCACTGACTATCTTTTGCATGTGGTCAAGTACAATAATTCCATCTGAATGAAGGGAAAGGCAGCTGCCCAAGCCCTTCCAGACTCTTTCCAGAAACAGGAGGTTCTCAAATGCTTACAGACCATCAAGGACATTAGTATGCATCACCTTAGAGCCTCATACAACATTTCAGATACTGGAGTTAGGGTGGTTGCCACAGGCATTTGCCTTCATAGATACTCTGTGCTGAGAGTCTTGAGGTCTGAAGGGGATATCCAGGAGAAGGTTCTGAACATCCCCTTTAATGGCTCCAAGTTGTTTGGGCCAAATGTCCAGGACATCATCAATGACTTGAATGCATCTGGTAGGGTTATCAAGTTAGTCCATTCACATTATCATACACAGCCTAGGGGCAGTCAGCACCCACCCTTTCATATGGTGTTGCACAAGTCCAAAACAGGCTCCCACCCCAGGACAAGAGAAAGGTCTCCTCTGCCCTACCCACCCCTTCATCCTCCTGCACTGCCACAAATTGACCCAGAGATGTGAGACCAATCTTGGGAGCTGGATCCACCTCTGCTTGACTCATTGCTCCCCACCCAAGTGGTGGTAATCAAAGGTTGGTTCTCCCTCCATCTCATTGAATGGAGAACCATCACGTCAAATGCCTGAATTCTTCAAATTATAGAGAGGGTCACACTCTGTAACTCATAGAGTTGCCTCAAGAGACTCCTTCAGTACCCTCCACCTGCCATCCAGCCCACCTAGTGGTTCTACGGGAGGAGGTACAGTCCCTTCTCTAGAAAAGGGTCATAGAGCCTGTGCCCAGGGCCAAAAGAACAGGGGATTCTATTCCAGGTTTTTCCTGGTCCAGAAGAGGACCAGAGATCTGAAGTCTATTTTAGATCTCAAAGACATCGATCTTTATATCTAGTACATAAAATTCCACATGGTCACTCTGCCTTGTCTGCTGACCCTACTTAAGCAGGGCAACTGCCTGTGCTACCTGGATATGCAAAATGCTTATCTGTATATATCAGTGTTTCCTCCACACAGGAGATTTCTCTGGTTCCTTTTTCAGGGTGAGCATTACAAATTAATGGTGTTGTCCTTTGGCTTGTCTTCTGCACTGTGTGTCTTCACAAAGTGATTAGCAGCAGTAGCTATGGCTCTCTGGAGAGAAAGTCTGTACATTTTCCCCAACCTGGATGACTGGTTCCTCATGGTTCTGTCCAGGGCTCAGCTCCTCCAGACTCTGGAGAGGACTCTCCAACTGTTCCTTTCTCTGGGCATCATGGTCAATCTGCCCAAGTCCATCCTGATCCTGTCCCAGAGGCTGCAGTATGTAGGAAGCAGTTTTGAACTATGAACAGGGCAGAGTCTTTCTGCCCCTCAATAGGGTAGAGTGCCTCATTGCCCAGGCTCAGGAGGTCACCTAGACCTGTTACATTATTGTGAGGGTGTACCTGAGGCTATTGGGTCTTATGGCTGCAGCCATTGCCACGGTCCCTTTGGCCAGACTGTATATGTGGGTGCTCCAGTGGACACTCAGGGTGCAATGAGATCAATGCATGGATGACTTGGAGCAATTAGTGCTGGTCTCCTCCCCAGTCTGCAAGGTGCTCCAGTGGAGGCTGGACCTACAGCACCTAATACAAGGGGTTCCTTTTCAGATCTCTTCTCACCAGCTGATCCTCACCCCAGATGCCTCCAGTTAAGGATGGGTTGCACACCTGGTCCCTTTCAGACTTAAGGGACATGGTTTCAGACTGCAGTGTCTTTGCATATCAATGTCCTGGAGATGTGGGTGGTCCTGTATGCCTTGCAGGGTTTTCATAACCATATCCATCCAGGCCATCTGTTGATCCAGTCAGACAATCTCAGTGTTGTCTACTACATCAACAAGCAAGGGGGAACACACTCATACCCCCTGTGCATGGAGGCCATGAGAGTTTGGTACTGAGTGTGATGCTTGGCCAGCTGGTTATGATTATTGTATGATATTTGTAAAATAAAAATATAGTATGTGATTGTCTCACATAAGACATTCTGTGCTTCCAAGGGTGCCCCCCACCAGGTTTCAGTGAAGCTACAAGATATGTAACTGACCAGATCTCTGTAATGTAATTAACTTCTTTGAGAAATTGCATTTTATGGCCTTTTTTATGACCTGCTGCTGCTTTGAAGTTCAGAAGCTAAATATACAGTTTATTATAGGACAGGACATCATTTACCAGATTCCTGTTTGCTATATATCGCACCTGGGTGACGGACTGCAGACTTGTAAAAACCTTTGATGTTCCTTGGGAAAAGAGGAACCAGCCAACAGTTCAAAGGAAAGGCTTGATTAAAGACTGTCTTAATTTAGGAAATATCTTTTTCCTTCTGAAGTCACATTATTTAAAATATTTCCAGACAGGAAATCATTTTTTGTAATTTTATATTCTAAAAGGAGGAACTAGATGACTCACAGAAGGGGTGTGGAGACACAGTTTAAACTAGTACTTGTGTCTCAGATGAAAGTCATATTATTTTGGGACTCTAGAGAGACACAGCTCTCTGATCTAACTATAAGCACTCGAGAGGTAATACCTTAGACAGCAACGGTCAAACTGTATTGTGGTAGGAGATTTTGTTTTGCACTTTGCCCTTGTTCTTTTATGTGATTGTTAGCACTTTGATATATTGTTCTGTGTTTACATGTTTCATATTTTATCATCTTTTAGTAAAAAAACACTATTCTTAAGAGACTGCCTGGGTGTCTCCCAGTTCTTTTTTGCATGTGACGTATATATATATATATATATATATAGTTAAGTCTGACAATTGTTCAAGGGCTTGATGGTGTTACCAAACCGGGAAATGGTAAGAATATACCTAAGGTCCCTTATACAGTTTTAAGGGTTCATTTTGGAAGCCTGGCTGGGTGCCCTGGCTTAAGATTGTACCACAATCCCCGAAGAGGGTACATATCTGAGCCTGTACATTGGGTATGTTAGCATAAGGTTCACAGTTTGAATCCCCCCAGAACTTGAGACTAAAGGTGATATGAACCCAAAAGCAGACAGGAGGGTTACCCTGTCTGTTACCTGTTCACACTATTGCGCTCTGAGGTTGGCACTGTGGGAGCAGAGGGACTGACCTGCTGAGTGCATTTGTGACAGATTTGGTGGCCGTGGTGGGATAAATTTGGTAACACAAGCTTTAACTGTTCAGTGTGTCAGCTTAATACTGTACAGCTCACTTGCAAAATAAGGCAGTGATTTATTTATTTTTTTTAAAAGGAAACAGAACTGTATCATTTTTCTTACAGTCAAGTTCCTACCTGTTTTATTTTTTTCCGAAGTGCAAGTTAGAGTAGCCATAGTTAGGGAAGAAGATGGCTTCCAACTGCAGTGAGCACAATACAGATTACCTGAAGCAGTTGTGCAAAGATAGAGGAGACCTGCACAAGGGGAGAGCCACCAAAAAGAACCTCATGGATGCCCTGATGGTAGCAGATGCCCAGAGCTTCGAGTCACAGACTGTGACTGTAAAGGACCAAACCTTGGGCATGGAGGGGCTAGCGGCCAGTGCAGTGTCCAGATCCAGTGAGAAGGACAGCAGGGCCAGTGCAAGCCAAGGGCCAGAGCTCAAGGGAAGGTCACCAGTATTCTGGAGCCAGAAGCAATCAGGCTGCAGATTGAGTTGTGCAGAATGGAGCTGGAGTTCCAGAGGGAGGCTGAGCTGGAACAACGAGAAGTAGAGCAAGAGAAACAAGCTGCAGAGGAGAAGAGGGAGCGAGAACAGCAAGAAGCTGAACATGAACAGCGAGAGGCAGACCGTGAAGAGTGTGAGCGCCAGAGGTGACATGAACTGGAGAAGCTATGACTCCAACCAACGGCACCAGAGCAGGTAAGTGGCTTGGGTTTAACTGGAACTACAGGACTGGGTTACAAATTAAATTCCAAACTGATTGCTGAATTTAAAGAGGGGGAGGATATGGGTGCTGTTTTAAATTCCTTTGAAAAAGTTTGTATTCAGCCAAAAATTCCTAGAGGGCCCTGGAGCTTCCAGCTATCCCTGCTATTTACCGGGAAAGCTTGGGATGCATTGGGTCAAATGCACATTGAGGACAGTAATGATTACAGCAAACTTAAAGCTGCACTTCAAAAAAAGTTTGATTTAACTGCAGAAGCATACAGAGCTAAATTCCATAAGCTCAGGAGAAGCCCTGACATGAGCCACGAGGAGCTAGCCACTGAACAGTGTCAGTTTATAAAATGTTGGTGGGAAGAAATTGAAGCAAACTCTGTAGATAAACTTTAAAATGCAATATTGTTAGAGCAGTTTTTTGGGGGCATGCCCAGCAGAGCTGAAAACCTGGCTGGAGGACCGAGATCCCAAAACAGTGCAACAGGCTGATGAACTCTCGGACCACTATGCCAAGTGCAGAACTGCTCTGAGAGTGAATGGGGCTGGCATTTCAGTGCAGAAAGGAAAAAGCACACCTTCAGGGCAGCTAAAACCCTCACTGCCTCCACTGAAACCAGTTAGCCCCAGGTTTCAATGAAAAGATTTCTCTGAGCAAAGAAACTAATATTGGGTTTGTAAAGAAACTGGGCATATTGCCAGACAGTGTCCCAAAAGTATGACCAATATGCAAAATGAGGCTAGGAAAGAAGTGGGTTGTTTGTGTGTTCCTGGAAGCATGCCTGTGAACATGAGGGAACACATGCACCCATTCATGGTGAATGGTGTACAGACACAAGGGTTAAAGGACACAGGGGCATCCCTGACATTGGTAAAAAGGGATCTGGTAGAGCCTGGTCAGCTTATACCCAATAAATTATTTGTAACTGTACAAGGGTTCACTGGTGAGGAGAAAACATTGCCACTCACTAGTGTTCTCCTAGACTGGGGTGAAACAGGGGGAACTGTGCAACAGGTGGCTGTAGCCAAAACTTTAGCACTTGACATCATCTTTGGCAACAATCTCAAACAGGGGATGGTGTGTGCAGGTACCCGTAGGCAAGTGGCAAGGAAAAATTGTAGTGCCCTGGATCCCACAGAAGCCATTGTGGAAACCACTGGTAGGCTGGTTCCCCAGTGTGTGTCTCCTGATCTGGAGACTAATGAAAAGGGGGTAGAAATGTCCCCAGTAGCAGTTAACCACACAGCTACGGAGGGTTACTCCAATGAAGGAGGGGTGACCCATTGTCAGAGGATTAGGGATGACAGTGATCCTGAGTGCCCTGATGCTAGTGCTAGGAACCCTAGTTTAGATACTGATGGGGCCCTGTCCCATGCCTTGGGAATGTGTAAGGCATTTGCAGCTGCTTAGGAAAGTGACCCTATTCTAGAAAAGCTGAGGGCTTCGGCAGGCTCTGACGGAGCACAGGGAGGTGACGGTAAACATAAAGTTTATTGGGACAATGGACTTATGTATACTTAGGCTGTGAAGACAGAGGGAGGGGTGATAGGCAGGCAGCTTGTCATTCTGCAGGGGTATCATGAGCAGTTGCTCAAGACTGCACATGATATTCCCTTGTCTGGTCATCTGGGAATCACATGCACTATGCAGCGGATGGCCCAGAATTTCAATTGGCCCAACTTCACCCAGCAGGTAAAGCAGCATTGCAGGTTTTGTCACTGGTGCCAAGAAATAGGGAAGGCATGTAAGAAAACCTATGCTTCCCTAATTCCATTGCCCATAGTGAAGCAGCCATTCTGGAGGGTGGGAATGGATATTGTGGGGCCTTTAAATACACCCAGCTCCTCTGGGAAGAGGTTCATCCTGACTGTGGTGGATTATGCCACCCGGTACCCAAAGTCCTCACTGAGGACAGACAAAGTGGCAAATGCCTTACTTGGGATTTTCTCCCATGTTGGGTTTCCACAGGAGGTTATCACCAATTGAGGGGGTTTCTTCATGTCGGACCTGATGAAATGTTTGTGGAAGAAGTTTGGGGTAGTGCAGAGGCACATGACACCTTATCACCCGGAAGCCAATGGGTTTATGGAAAGATTTAACGGTACCCTGAAGTCAATGCTCCAAGCATTTGCTGAACAGCATGGGAGGGACTGAGAGAAATACCTTCCCCACCTGTTGTTCTCATACAGGGAGGTGCCCCAAGAGTAGACAGGATTTTCACCCTTGAAGCTCTTATATGGCGCCAGGTACATGGGCCCCTAGACTTGATCCAGGAGGACTGGGAAGGCAAGCACACCACCCAGGGAACTCCCATAGTGGATTACATCCTTAAGTTTAGGGAAAGGCTGAAGGAGCTTATGGGGACAGCCCAGAGCAACCTGGCAGCTGCCCAACAGAAACAAAATGTGGTATGACCACAGAGCAAGAGCTCGCCCATAGACGGTGGGTCAGGAAGTCACGGTCCTCATCCCAGTCTGGAAAGACAAGCTGCAGGCTGAGTGGGCAGGACTGTACAAAGTAGTTAGAAAGGTAAATGACATGAATTATATCATAAACTTACCTGACAGAAGACATATAGAAAGAATTTACCATGTCAACATGATGAAGCCATATGCTAATAGGGCTGACATGGTGCTTGCAGTATGTAGTCCTGGGAAGGGGATGGATGAAGGAGACCCCCTTCTAGACTTGCTGGAAGAAAGCAAGAGGAAGTCCTCTGTGGAGGCAGTGAAATTGTCTTCCTCAGCTGACCCTGGACAAGATCCAGGAAGTAAGAGAGGTTTTAGCAGACTTTTCTCCACTGTTTAGTGCCAAGCCTGGACTAACCCCCTTAGCAATGCACAATGTGGAGACAGGGACACAGACACCCATACGGTGGACAGCATATCGGGTGTCAGAGGCTGTCCAAAAGGACATTAGGAGAGAGGTGGAGGAAATGCTGGATTTAGGGGTAATCCAGAGATCCCACAGCCCCTGGGCCTCACCTGTAGTCCTTGTGCCCAAGCCAGATGGCTCTACTCATTTATGTGTGGACTATCTTGGACTGAATGCAGTCATGAAGTCAGACACCCACCTGAAGCCCCGGACGGATGAACTCCTGGACAAGTTGGGAGGGGCAACCTACCTTACGACTATTGACCTGGCAAAGGGGTATTGGCAGATAGAGTTAACTGACAGAGCTAGGGAGAGTTTGGCCTTCATCACCCTGAAAGGCTTATTTGAATTTAAAGTAATGCCTTTTGGAATGAAGAATGCCCTGGCCACTTTCCAAAGGTTGGTGAACCAGGTGTTAAATGGTGCTGAGGAGTACACCATGGCATACCTGGATGACATTGTCATATTTAGTGTCAGCTGTGAAGAACACCTGTCCCACCTTAGGGAAGTGCTGGGCAGGATACAGAGGGCCTGGCTCACTGTCAAAGCTGAGAAGTGCCAGGTGGCCATGGCTGAAGTGGTATACATCGGGCATGTTGTAGGCAGGGGACAGCTCCATCTTAACCAAGTAAAAATAGAGGTGATCAATACATGGCCCAGACCAGAAATGCAGAAGCAGGTCAGGAGTTTTCTAGGGACAGCAGGGTACTATAGGAAATGTGTACCCAATTACAGTGCCCTGGCTGCTCCCCTATCTGACCTGGTAAAGAAAAAGATGTCTAAGAAAATTACTTGTTAACCAGCCTGTGAAAAAGCCTTTACCAGACTGAAGGAGGCACTGTGAAGTGCTCTTGTATTGACAAGTCCTGACTATAGTAGACCCTTTATAGTCCAGACTGATGTCTCAGATGTGGGTATTGGGGCAGTACTGAGTCAGACATCCAACCAAGGGAAAGATCACCCTGCAGTTTACCTGAGTAAAAAGTTACTTCCCAGAGAGCAGGCTTACTCCATTGTGGAAAAAGAGTGTCTTGCCATAGTGTGGGCCCTAAAGAAGTTAGAGCCATTCTTATATGGGCAGCATTTTGAGGTACAAACTGACCACAACCCCCTGGTTTGGCTGACACAAATGGGAAAAACTAATTGTAGACTATTAAGATGGAGTCTTGCCATGCAAGGGTATGACATGACGATCTTACATACGGCTGGAGTGACCAATCTGAACGCAGATGGCTTATCTTGTCTCTATGAGGAGTGAACTGATTTGGGAAGCTTATCCCACGCAGGGGATAGAGCCTCTAAATTCAGTCTAGGTGGGGAGGATTGTGACACTTGGCCAGCTGGTTATGATTATGGTATGATATTTGTAAAATGAAAACATAGCATGTGATTCCCTGACATAAGACATCCTGTGCTTCCATGGGTGCACTCCCCCAGGTTTCAGTGAAGCTACAGGATATGTAACTGACCAGTAGATCTCTGTAATGTAATTAACTTCCTTAAGAAATTGCATTTTATGGCCTTTTTTATAACCTGCTGCTGCTTTGAAGTTCAGAAGCTAAATATACAGTTTATTACAGGACAGGACATCATTTAGCTGATTTCTGTTGGCTATATATCGCACCTGGGTGATGGACTGCAGAGCTGTAAAAACATTTGATGCTCCTTGGGAAAACAGGAACCAGCCACCAGTTCAAAGGAAAGGCTTGATTAAATATTATCATAATTTAGGAAATGTATTTTTCCTTCTGAAGTCACATTATTTGAAATATCTCCTGACAGGACATCTTTTTTTATAATTTTATATTCTAAAAGGAGGAGCTAGATGACTCACAGAAGGGGTGTGGAGACACAGTTTAAATTGGTACTTGAGTCTCAGATGAATGTCATATTATTTTGGGACTCTAGAGAAACACAGCTCTTTGATCTAACTATAAGCACTCCAGAGATAATACCTTAGACAGCAAAGGTCAAGCTGTATTGTGGTAGGAGTTTTTGTTTTGCACTTTTCCCTTGTTCTTTTATGTGATTGTGAACTCTTTGATATATTGTTCTGTGTTTACATGTTTCATATTTTATCTTCTTTTGGTAAAAAAACTATTCTTAAGAGACTGCCTGGGTGTCTGCCAGTTCTTTTTTGCATGTGACGTATAGATGGTTAAGTCTGACAATTGCTCAAGGGCTTGATGGTGTTACCAAACTGGGAAAAGGTAAGAATATACCTAAGGTCTCCTATAGAGTTTTAAGGGTTCATTTTGGAAGCCTGGCTGGGTGCCCCTGGTGTACGATTGTACTGCAATCCCTGAAAAGGGTACATAATCTTAGCTTGTACATTGGGTATGCTAGCATGAGGTTCACAGTTTGAATTCCACCAGAGACTAAAGGTGATTCGGACCCAAAAGCAGACAGGAGGGTTACCCTGTCTGTTATCTGTTCACACTATTGTGCTCGGAGGTTGTCACTGTGGGAGCAGAGAGCCTGACCTGCTGAGTGTGTTTGTGACACTGAGCACTGGCACACAGTCTGGTTCTCTCAGCAGTCCACGTCCCAGGCTTGCAAAACACCCTGGCAAACAGCCTCAGCTGGACTCAGTCCAGCATGCATGAATGGAAACTTCTCTCCTCCATCACAGAAGATCTGTTCACCAGATGTGGTCATCCAGAGTTGGACCTCTTTTTGTCCTCACTCAATACAAAACTGCCCAGTTTCTGCTCGCTAGATCCAGGGCCTGGAGTTTTCTGGTGAGATGCTTTGTCCCACTCCTGGAGTGGGAAGTTCCTTTATGCCTTCACTCCATTTACTCTGATTCAGAGGGTGCTAATCAAGCTGAAGATGGAGAGGGCCAGCATGGTCCTGATTTCACCATTTTGGACATGGCAGTAATGATTTCCATGACTACAACAGTTAGCAGAGGAGCCTCCAGCTCCTCTGCCCCTCTGCCAGGATCTACTGACGCAGGCATAGGGGACCCTGGTCCATCCAAAACTCAAGTCCCTTTGTCTGCATGCTTGACTCCTGAAGACATAGCCATCGCCTGATTTGGAGTATCCCAGCAGGTAGTGGGTGTCCTCATAGGAGCTCAAAAGCCATTCACTAGGGCTACTTATGCCATGAAGTGGAAGAGATTTGCCATCTGGGCTGCTAGTCATCATCTAGACCCTTTCACCTGTCCAATGAGCCAGCTTCTGGACTACCTGATCTTCCTGTCAGACTCATGTCTCCAACTCTCCTTCCTCAAGGTGCACCTGTTGGCTATTTCTGCCTTTCATGGGCCCATTGATGGCCATACTATGGCTCAGTTAGAGGTGTCCCATAGTTTTCTAAGGAGCATCCTGCATCTGATCCTCCCAGTCTATTCTCCTGTCCCAGCTTGGGATTTAAATTTTGTTTTGGAGAAATTGACCCTGTCTCCATTTGAACCAGTCATTACTTGAGAGCTGTGCTTTCTTTCTTGGAAAGCATTATTTTTAGTTCCTAGCATTTCTGCTCTAAGGATTTCCGAGCTTTAGGCTTGCTGGCGTGAAGAGCCTTATTTGATTTTTCACAAAGACAGGTTGTCTTGTTGCACAAATCCTATGTGTCTCCCTAAGGTGGTGTCTGAGTTTACCCTGAACCAATCTATCCATCTTCCAGTTTATTTTCTGGAGCATGCCAATCAAAAGGGAAACGCTCCTCCATACTTTAGATGTGCACAGAATTTTGAAATATTATCTGCTGTGAACTAAGGACTGCAGGAAGTCAAATTAGCTTTTTGTTTCTTTCACCCAAGGAAAAGAGGGTGCAGAGGTTTCTAAACAATGCTTGTCAAAATGCATTTTGTTTTGCTACAAGTATGGCAAAAATTTGTTAGGGGCAGTGAAATCCCACTCCACAAGGGGCATGGCTACCTTTGTGGCCTGTTTTAAGGGGGTCTCAGCTGCTGACATTTGTGCTGCTGCCACCTGGAGTACCATCCATTCTTTACTAAGCATTACAGTCTGGACATTGCTTTTAGAGCCAGAGCAGGTTTCAGCAGGGCGGTTCTCCAGGGCCTCCTGTCTTAGGAGCTGGTTGGTCTTCTTCTCAGACAGTCTTGCTGCACCTGTAACTGCGTGGGACTCATTCCTATGGTGTGATCTGATGCATGAGCTACAACCGAAGAAGATAAAACAGTCATGTAAGCACTTCCCATAACAGCAGATCTTCAAGGGGATCTCAGTCATCAGGTCTGTCTTCCCTCCCACCATCCCCTCTTAGGAGGCTGTCATCTCAGAACTAGCTAACTGGTATATCCAACCTTTTATTTTGGCCAGGGCACCTGTCTCTCTCTTCGGTTCCCCATGGCTTGGGTTTGCTCCCTTAGACTCCAGGGGAAAGAACTGGGGAAAGAGCAGGCCTACTCATGCCTTTATAGGATTGGTGACATCAGCAGGTGTTGTCTGCAGGTGATGTCGCTATGGGCGGACCCAGTGGTACTGCTGAAAATCTTCCATGTGGATCCTGCTTCATCGATGGTGAATTTCCCATGGTGTGACCTGATGACTGAGATTCTCCTGCTTTCTGCATTTCCACAGTAGGGGCAGCACAGAGAAACTCTTTAGAAATTTTGCGAAATATCTGGGAATAGCTGGCAATGTCTGTGGCTACTACTGTAGAGATAGAGATAGAGATAGAGATAGAGGTAGAGATAGAGACAGAGACAGAGACAGAGACAGAGACAGAGACAGAGACAGACAGAGAGAGAGAGAGAGAGAGAGAGAGATCTAGGTCAGAACATTTTAATGAAAAGTAATTTTTTTGTGATGATTGAACCCTGGGAGTTGATCTACACTACATTCATGACTTGCTCCATGCAGTACTGCACACAAGCACAAAGCAAAATGAAAGCTGCTCGGAAGCAGAGGTGTGGTGGGAGTCAGCCAACTCTGGCCTCCATAAATTAAAATAATACATTTATTTATTCAGTTCAGTTGTGCATTAGTCCACTAGTATTACTCCATTGAACCTCAGTTAGACTAGTGACTCTTAAGCCACCTTAGTTTGCCTTCTTCTTTGTTTCAGACAAGTCCAACTAAGTTACAAAAAAAGTTGCATTTCTTGTCACTAAACAAATCCTTACAAAATCTTCCTTACTACCTTAAGCTGTATAAAACATTACAGCTTTAAATCTTTACACAAACACACACACATGTGCGTGCCCACATGTGCACTGATGCACTCACAGAGTGTGTGTGTGCTGGGATATGGCATTGCATCTCACTCTCAGCAAACACTGAACAAAAGGAGCAGTCCTTCATCACTTCCTTCTCTCTCTCTAGCAGTTCTCCTGGGAAAAACTTAATTTTCACAGTACACTACAAGTGTAAATAAAATTGACCCTCTAGCTTGGGAGTTAGATAGGGAACACAAACTGTCAACATTTTTGCTTTATGGCTAAGTTTAACAAGTAGATGGAAGTAGATTGCTCTTTCACAGTAGCTCAGATGTTTGTCTCTCTTGCTTGTAGCTTCTGCAAGTGCTGAGTCACATGAACTTCCTTCAGTGAGCTTCCAAAGTGACAACTGATGCAGGGCCAGATTAAAGGGACACTGTCAACCTGTTTTCATCATATAATTTCTAGTTAAAAACCTACATTTTGTGATTGCTTACCTTCTCTAAAATTCATTGATGTTGCTGTTTGTTTTGTCTGTCTCGTTTAGTAGAACTGAAATTCATGGTAATGTATATTTATAAAAAACCTTGTTGTGTTTACAATCCTGGATCTGTTCTTACTGCATACCTCCTGAGCACTAGAAACATACCCAAATAGTACAGTGCAGTGCAGACACTCATGAGGCAGTAACATCCTAAACTCCCACTACATCATGAGTGGCTAGATTGTGTTGGGGGTGTTCCAAAGTCCAGAAAAGATGCAGCTGAGGTTGATCAATGAATGTAAACAAACCTATGTTTGTGTGATGGTAGCACCAGTATGGTGGGGAGTCTGTTTTTCACTTTAAAAAAAAAGAGTCAGAATCAAACTACCAGCTACAACAGCAATCTTTACAGAATGTTGGCAATTGTAAAATGTGTGTTTTTTTTTTAAATTAGGGACAGTTTGAGACCTAAGGGAGTTGACAAAGTTCCTTTAAGGCTATCAGGACCCTAGGCCCAAGAAAATCTGGGGCCCACATACACAACACTATGCCTCCTTATGTCAAAAATCACAAAAGGCTCAGACCTGCCATACATGTGGAGGGCTGTGAAATGTAGCTGAGTGCCCCTTCACACATATTGCACACCTGTGGGGCACTCCATGGCATCCTCATAACTGGCTGTGTGTCCTGTTTGCATCTGATCCCTAGTCATCTGTGGGGCTACATGGTAGTTGGGAAAGGGTGGACCAAGGGGTGAGCATGGGCCCTATTTATGGACAAGGATCAGTTGTCTGTAGGTTCAGTGGAGGGGATGGAGGCTATGCTGCTCTAGGAGCAACATTAGGGACTGTGTACCCATCTCTGCATACACATTATAGCATCCTCTGGGCCCAATCAACCCCCCCCCCCTTTCCAGCCCTTAGAGCCTCCACCATGATCTGGGAGCCATACCAGCACAATCCAGTGCCAGAAGTAAATAGTTTACAGTTCTGGTGGTGATATGACAGTCCTTGGTGGACTACTATATACTCCTATGCCCTGTTCCATGTGGAGATAAGGATCCACCAACTCAACCTTCTGATAATCTCCCTCCATTTTCTAGTCCAGCCAGTCCGTTTCAGTCCCAACACATTCCTTTTATAGCATGGTTATTTGTTTTCATCACAGAACAAGGTGCACTTGGGGCTTTCAAATTTAGGCCCACCTTGTGTAGCCTGCATTTTAATAATAGTTCAACAAGTACATTTTTAAGCAGCAAGGGCTAGTATTCTCCAAACAACAACTCAAGTAAAAAGCAATACAATATAGTAAAATAAACTTATACAATTAGAACAGCATGCACTTCAACTATTTTTTACAACAAAAGTGACATTATTCACCAGCGTAGCCACCAGATTTTTTTCTGTCTTTTAAATCCATCACTTGATCAATCTCGTGCTTAGAAAATCATATTCTTCCATTGGGGAGTATGAGCCATGCATACTCTGCGCATAATGCTAGAATTTTAATAAACACCCCTTGCAGCTTATAAAAGGATAAAGTAGCAAGGCGTGGTGGAGGTTACATTAAGTGGGATGGCACAACAGTGACTTCACTGGCCTTATGTTTTAGGGGACTCCAGCAAGGTTAGTAATGAGGGCTACTGCCCAACTAATGTGGCAGGCATTTTCGTGTCACTATGATGCCTTTTTTTGAATGTGATTGCCCATCTCATTGATTCCCCTTCTGTGCTGTTTGAACAGGGCACAGTAAGGCATCTAAATAATTATACAAATGAATAAATTAATTAATCTTGAAGACTGATACTCTGCACTAGGTCAGACTTGGAAGACCGTGAGACCTTTTTCTTCTGGTGATTTTCGTATGTTCATAACCCTTTGAGGTTGTGGTCCCAGCAGCTGCTGGGGGTCCTTAAGTCCAACTCAGGAAAGGAATCATCAAGTAGAAATTAATAAAAAAGGCTGTAGCAGTGCTAATGTCTCCATGAGACAGGCTACTGGAGCAAGAAAATTGAACTTTTTTAAGAGTTACAAAGTTCATCATGTTAAACTTGGCACCACAGTGTCTGAAAGCAAATCAAATTTCTTTCTCAGGTGGGGAAGATGGTCAGATGCATAACTCACAGGTGTTAACTGGATAATGAGGTGTTAATAGATGCTGCAACAGCAGTGCTTTGTTACAGAGATTAGGCTGAAGTACCCCAAACAGGAATGATCACAAATTACACTGACTGAGCCTGCTTTCTAGTCAGGATGATCCACTAAGGGCTTTGGGGCTCCTGGCAGGGGCCCTAGACCTGAGATTATTTGGCCTATGTCTTTATCCAATGCTGCTCTGATTGGACAGGAAGTCTCAGGAGGTCTTGAACTGTCACTGAATAGCAAACTGCAGAATAGCTCCAAATAGCACTGATTATTTGATGTTCTTCCTGAATAATGAATAGCCTATGAAGCAGTCTGCTAAGCCTTGCAGCAGATGGACCATTGTCTTTGGCCCATCCTTTGAAATCTGGCCTCATGTAGGCAGGTAGGGATCTGCACACAGGGTTGGGGAGGTGCTCTGGTGCCACCCCTGAAAGAGGAACCATCGGGACCACACACAGGGTGGGGCATCAGGCAGAGGGAGAAGAGTGATAGATCAAAAAGAGCAGCGTCCCGCAACTCCCCCCTCACTCTTCTCCATAAAACTGAAGATTTCAGACCACAGACATGATCTACCACAAGATTCTCTAACAGGGGATCACGTGACGCGCATGGAGGAGGAGTAGCAGTGGTTTCGCGGGTC
The DNA here is from genome assembly GCA_016271365.2 of Neoceratodus forsteri. Lineage (NCBI taxonomy): Eukaryota > Metazoa > Chordata > Ceratodontiformes > Ceratodontidae > Neoceratodus > Neoceratodus forsteri. The sequence continues at coordinate 802,496,324 of CM057449.1, read as the reverse complement.
TCCCTCTCCAGCGCTGAGTTTTGTGCTTTTTTAAGAAGATCAACGCGCAAGTTTTGACATCCTACCTGCCCAGTTAACAAGCTTTGAAAAGTATCTCAGGTGATCTTTTTTGCGGCAAGAGAATGCAAACTGCCGAACCGGAGTTAGAGGCTAAACGGCCACGGAGAAGCTCCTCGCCAGACAGGGAACCGGAGGCACTGGCTCCATCAAAAATTTACGAGGATTTGGCAACAATAAAAGATGCTCTGTTTAAACTTATTGAGGACGTGGTGGATTTCAAGCCGGCTCTCACGCAATTAGCCAGACGAGTAACCGATGCAGAAGCAAGAATCTCGTCGATCGAAAGGGCCTTAGAGAGAGCTGGGCCTGCGATGAAAGAGTGCAAGAGGAGCCTGGAGAAACTAGCAGACCACCTCGATGATTTGGAGGGCAGAAGCAGGTGCAATAACTTAGTCCTCTTGGGCCTGCCAGAGGGCAAAGAAGGGGCCAATACAATAGCCTTCCTGCAAAAGTTGCTAAACAAATCGGTGGGCCCTTCGCCTAATGGCCCTGAATATATATAATTGAAAGGGGCCATAGATCGTTGAGAGCAAAGCCTGCACCCTCAGATCCACCAAGACCAATAATATTTAAATTGTTGAACTTTGGATTGTGAGCATATCCTGAAGGAAGTTAGGAAACTAGCCCTCTTCCAGTGGGAAGGCAAAAGGCTTCGCTTGGCACCAGATTTAACGTGGAAGATGAGGCAAGCACGACTGGCTTTTCGCCCCTTAACCTCAAAGCTTTGGGCAGCTGCAATTCGCCATAGGCTATTATACCCTGAAAGATTGGAGGTTTCGACAAAAGAAGGAGTTAGGCGTTATGAATCTGCGGAGGATGCCCGTGTCTCCCTAGAGACTTGTTTTCCTGATTTATTCCTAAAAATAAGGGATGAGAGCATGGGTGGGAAGCTTCATGTTGCACCATGGGGATTTCAATCCTTGTTTGTAATCGTGATTTTACCTTGGGCATTTAATAATTCTCGCTTGAGAAGGTTCAAAGAGATTCCTATACTAAGAAGGGACTGTACTGGACCTTTGGACACTTTAATGTTAGCTCTTTTATAAGGCTGGTTATGCACCCAATACTTTTGTTAGTAATTGAGTTATTTTTCTTGTCTCTGGAATATAACTGGGGTGTTCCATGTTTACTCCACAAGAGGGAGCTAATGGGGTTGATATCTAGTGTTACTAAGTGTTCTATTATTATATGTACTGCAACTGATATAACTGCAGGCCTAAGTTCTAAATATTGTTGTAAATTATGGCTAACTTAGGATCATACATGGTTGTTCCTGTTATTTGATCTAACATAAGCAAGCTTATAGAGTCCTCGATGTTTGCGCTATGCTGACTCTAATTTAGTGATGTTACAGGGGTACAGCCTTTTTGCTTATTTCCTTATTGTGGAGACTCCTCCCTATAATTAGATGCTGTGATTTGGAGGGGAGCCCGGCCTCTATAAGCGCTTCATGAATCAGAGGCAGTGGGTGGTTCGGCCTGGGTTTCCTGTTGGGGTGTTTATGTTATGGGGGTCAAGTTGTTTAGCCCTTTAGATATGGGGGTTGGATTTTTTTTCTATTTCTGGGTTAAGGGTTTTGTTATTGGGGGGGTAGCTATCCATATCCGTAGAGAGAAACTATTAGTTACTCATGGCTAGTGGATTGTATATAATTTCGTGGAATATTAAAGGGGGGAGGGATAATTGTAAGAAATTTATTATATTAAACCATTTGGCTCACTACAAGCCGGCAGTGGTGTTTCTGCAGGAAACGCATGTTTTGGCAGATAGATTGATGCATTTTAAAAAGAAATGGGTTGGGCAAGTTTATGGGTCCAGCTTTTCTTCTAATAGTAGGGGAGTGGCTATCTTGATAGCAAGGGGAACCCCGTTTATCCAGTCAGAGGTCATTGTGGACCCCAATGGCAGGTACATATTTGTTTCTGGCACACTTAATGGAGCTAATTTGGTGTTGGGATCGGTGTATGGACCCAACCAGGAGTCCCCATCCTTTTTTGTCCAACTATCACTCATATTAGCCTCCTTTAAGGGGGTCCCAATCATTTTGGGAGGTGATTGGAATTTAGTCCAATCGAATAAGTTGGATCAGTCATGAAGCAGAGGGGTGAAACCTTCCCCGACTCAGACTGCTTTAGAGGAATTTAAATCTTTGGGGTTGGTGGACCCCTGGAGGTTGATCAATCCTTCTACAAAGGATTTTACATTTTTTTCTCATGTCCATAGGTCATTTTCGAGGATAGATTATTTTTTTGTAAGTAAGGATTGCTTGGCTGGTATTAAGGAAGCAACCATTCTGTCTCGGGTCATCTCTGACCATTCTCCAATACTTTTGGAGTGGTCGCCCTCTCTTAATTTTCCAAGGGTTTACTCTTGGTCCTTAAATGATAATCTTTTGAAGGACTCGGAGACAGCTTCTTTTTTTAAGAAGTTTCTATCAGCCTCTATTGAGTCGAACTGGGGGTCTATAGAGGCTGTTGACTATACATGGGCCGCCCTTAAATTGGTTTGGAGGGGTGAGCTGATTCGGATAGCGTCTAAGCGTAAAGCTAAAGAAGTCTCAGAAATGGAGAATTGTTTGGAGAGGATTAAAATGCTAGAAAGTGCCCAGGGGGGGTAAAGGTTTTGAGTCCCAGGAGCAAGAGCTGATGTCTTTGAAGGCGTGGTATGCTGATACTCTAAGGGAAAGGGTGATCTTTTCTGCAGCAAAAATTCGGGCCCTCTACATAGGTCAGGGTAATAAGGCTGGAAAATTGTTAGCTTGGCAACTGAAGCAGAAGGCCGCGACTAGATGGGTAGCAGCTCTTCGACACCCTGTAACTGATACCTTAATAACTACCCCTGTAGGCATACTACAGAGATTTGTAGAGTTTTATCAAGAACTCTATTCTAGTAATCCATCTTCACCTCAAGACGTTTCCAAAATAGAGAGTTTTTTGTCCAGCATCCCCCTCCCCTGCCTGTCAGAAGAATTAAGGCCCAGCTTAGCAGCTCCTATTGCTGAGCTAGAAATTGGGCAAGCAATCGATTCCCTTAAAATTGGAAAAGCACCAGGCCCAGATGGTTTCACGCCTTTCTTTTATAAATCCTTTAAACAATTTATGGTCCCCCTGTTGAAGCAACTCTTTTGTTATTGGATTAATAAGGGGGTTGGTGACCATTCTCTGTTTGAGGCCAAGATCATTCTCCTTCCAAAGCCTGATAAATCCCCGGAATTAGTAGGCAATTATAGACCTATATCTTTGTTGAATTTAGATGTTAGGATTTTTGCCAAAATTTTGGCATCTAGATTGAAAAAAGTTTGGGGTGGTTTGGTAAGTCTCGAACAAGCAGGCTTTGTGGAGGGGCGTTCCCATCTGATCATTTTAGAAAATTGTTTTATTTAATCTCTGTGTCAGAGAGCCCAGGGTTGGAAGCATCCCTGGTCTCTCTAGACGCAGAGAAAGCATTTGACCAAGTGGAATGGTCATTTATGTTTGCAACCCTATATAAAATGGGTATTCCAGAGCACTTTATTAACATGGTAAAAGTGTTGTATCAATATCCTTCAGCTAGAATTCAGTGTAATAACTGATTTCAGAGGCCTTTTCCTTAAGAGAGGAACCCGTCAAGGATGTCCGTTATCCCCATATTTGTTTAATTTATATATTGAACCCTTAATAAGAGCCATTAATGTGGATCCCCGGATTCAAGGTATTAAAATTGGATCCGAGGAATTTAAAGTGTCAGCCTTTGCGGACGATTTATTGTTACATATTCAAAAATCTTCTACTTCACTTCCTCAAGTTTTAAATCTTATTGCAGGTTTTGGGGAACTCTCGGGTTATAAATTAAATTTGTCAAAAACTATGTTGTATTCATTATCACCTTGGCTTTCCAAAAGTTGGTGTGCTCTTTGGGGCTGCAGTGGCAGTCAGAGGCCCTACCATATACTTAGGTATTCAGATTTCCAGGAATTTACAAGATTTGCCAAACCTAAATCTGAGACCAGTTTTAAAATCCATTAAGGATGACCTAGATAGATGGATGAAACTCCTTTATCCCTTTCAGGTAGAGCCAACACAATTAAGATGATAGTTTTACCCAAACTTTTTACCCCTCACCTGTCTAAATATTTATCTGCCCAAGTCCTTTTTCAGGCCCCTGACAAAATTTGCTCTAATTTTTTATGGGGTGAGGCCTATGCCCACCTGAAGGGTACCATAAGCTATGTTATCCAAGGGAAAGGGGGTCACTGATTGCCAAACTTTTTATATATTACCTAGCAATACATGCAGCTAGGGCCTCTATGGACCCAAGATTTGAGTGTAACAAACCGTCTTTGGCACTTGACAGAGGCGGTTCTCAGAAATGTTAATCTGGACCTAGAGGCCTTACTATATATTCCTTGAGAGATTCCTAAAGCAGTTAAGATTCACCCATGGGTTGGGATATTCGTACATGCGCCAACTGTGTGTAAAGTTTCACATTGGCCAAAAATTTGATCTTGCCCAACCAGTACTTAACAACCCTAGTTTTTTAATCAATAAACGACCTATTAGACAACCTTTTTTCACCTCCTGCCCTAAACCGTATCTGGCTGACTTTTTCTCCAATGACTCTTTGTTGTCACCGTCGGCACTGTTTTTAAAATTTGGGGTGAGACCCATTTTTGGGTTCAGATTGTTACAAATTCATTCCACTATTAAGGCATTTTGGGGGAAAATCCTTGTTCTGACAGGGCAGGTTCACTTTTTAAAGTGTTAGGCAACCTTTCTTTAGGGGCCAAAAGTGTTTCCAAAATATATGAATTTATTTTGGATGAAAGTACACCCCCATCTGTACAGGCTCCAATGTATTGGTCAATAAACTTAGCTCTAGATTGGTCGGTGGGGGCATGGGGAAATATATGGAAGGATACCTATCTCTATATTCAACAAGAAAGGTTGAGAGATGTGCAATTTAAATTGTTGCATAACAAGTATTTCTCTCCAGCGAGATTACACCGAGTAGGCAGACTGCCTTCTCCATCTTGTACTGATTGTAATGACCCTTTAGCGACGACCATTCATAGATTTTGGTTTTGCCTAAAAGTACAAAGGCTGTGGGCTCTGGTGGCTGTTTGGGTGGGCCCATACACTGATCTTGCTCCATTCTTTTGTTTTGAGACCTGTATATTGGGGAGATACGTTCCAAATCTAAAGAAGGAGCAGAAATATCAGATAGCATTAATCTCCTCGGTTACTAAGTTGTTAATTTTGCGCCACTGGCAGAGAGGATTGGACTCCCTCCCATAAGGAATGGTGGGAAGAGTTCTTAGAAGCATTTTATGCGGAAAGATCGACCTTTAGAATTCGAGAACCTTATCTAAATTTTCTAGATATTGGAGAGGCTTCTTCAATATCTTAAGACTAATTTTGGAATTGGGGCTGAATAAGTGTTCCCCTTCTCTTTTTTTTTTTCTCTCTTTTGCTTGGTCCCCTTTTTTTCTACATATTCTCTTTCTCCCTGCTCCCACCTTCCTTTCCTTCTCCCCCCCTCTCCTTCTAACCTCCTTATTACCTTTTTTTTATAACCCTTTTTACTTCCTATTTTCTAGTTACCAGAAGTTGTATTATTTGTCTAGGTGCCATCTGAATGTTCCACTAGCACTTCTTAGGTATTAATATGAACTTATACTCTGGCCGAGATTTTTCTTTTGTTTGTTTTAGATATATTGGTAGAGTAAGAGTTCAACCATCTATGTGTATGCTCTGGTTTTGCCAGATTATTTGATATCCCTGGCCGGGGTTTTATATAGCTATTCCCACATTTATAGTGAAGGAAATGTTGTGTTCTACTCGGGTTGGATAGCTGGGGGGGGATAACTCATTTTATTTTCAGGGGTTACGAGGGTTGGTGGAGGGTGGTTTTTTTTTTTTCTTTTAAAAATAAGGAAACCACTAATTGTGTAATCTGCTTATTGTATGTATATTTGTGTAATGTGGTTTAATAAAATTTGGTATGATAAAAAAAAATGTGTTTTTGAAAATTAGTAAAATTCTGTTGTGGGAAAAAAGTCAACTATGTAGATGAACGGCGATGACGTGTCTACTTTACAGATAAATAAAATGTATTCATATTCAACTGCAGTGAAAATAAAGAGATTTACACAATGAAAAAAAAAAAAAAGATTCTCTAACAGTTTGCAGGAAGGATCTAATGCCCTGCTTGTTTCAGTGCTTGGGTTGCAAGAATCTGATCACTGCATTCTTTAGGTAAGGGCATCAGGCTATTCTTCCCCAGAACTAAGTAGGGATTCCTCTGCATTTTGCATATTGTAGAGCCTTGTCCCCCTTGCTTCACATAGCTAAGGTCAGGGTATTCTAGGCCATGCTGCCTTGTCAGAGCATATGTCTATTTCTTATCAAACAAATCATCAGCGGAAATCCTGTGCAGCTGAAGTTTGAAGTTTTATTTATTTTTAGAGAGAACAAGGCACTAGAAGTAGCCTGTTTTCAGGGTAGTCCTGGTAATACAGTTAACTTACATAAGCTGAGGACTATTTTTGACCAAATCTTTTTGTTAGTACAGGGCCTTGGTATTTCCTTCCAGCTAGAGAGGACTGCAGAGGGGGTGATCTAGAATTTGACTCATCCAGGTTTAATACCTACCTCCTCCCTTCCTTTTTCCTCAATACCTGATTAATAAGGGAGAACCACACCTGTCTGGTGCTGAACTGCTTGATCCTTGAGTGGGATGGGTCCTCTGTAGCACACTGGCCATGGGTCACTTGAGTATCTTGTGGTATGGCATGCTACAGTGGTCTCTGACTGAGTGGAAACCACCACAGGACAGAAGATCAGTGGAGTTTGGGTATGTGGCCAATCCCTGACTTGGCAGGTGAGTAGATGTATGGTTGGTTGTTGTGCTAAGACATTGGACTATGTGGAGAATGACCAGTACCTTCCCTGCCTACTCCTCATACAATCTTTTTGCTGAGCATGTAGCACAAGACTGGCAGTGAGTACTGACTGCATGGACAGGAAAAATGCCAACAGGACTAAAAGGGCAAGTCGGCTTAATCACATCATGCTTGCAGCCCTAATCAATGTCTGAACTTACTGGGTTTCCAGTTTGCTGGCCTCAGCTGTCAACCCCTATCACCAGAAGCTATGGTAGCTCTGAGTAGATGCAATATGGTGAATGCAAATGTCAAACCACAAGTTCAGGCTACTCAAGGGGTACACTTCACAGTCAACTGTGATTGGGGTGCAGCTCTTGAAAAGGCGGCACCCCCCCACCCGGTAATCAACTGGTGGGTATTGGAAATGCTCACATTACAGAAATATGGCCATAGTTTTTGAAATTAATGGGGAGAAATGTTCAATTGGTACTGAAGTGGCGAATAACTTTGATGATTTTTTTTCGGTCAACATGGGTGTCACAAACCCACTCAGCAGGTCATGCCCTCTACTCCCACAGTGCCAACCTCCGAGCACAGTCTTGTGAACAGTTAACAGAAACAGGGTAACCCTTTTGTCTGTTTTGTGGGTTCAAATTAACCTTTGGTCTCAAGTCTTGGAGGGAAACACTGCTAAGGTTTTGGCTACAGCCACCTGTTGCACAGTCCCCCCTGTTTCACCCCCAGTCTAGGATAACACTAGAGAGGGGCAATGTTTTCTTTTCACCAGTAAACCCTTGTACAGTGACGTATTTATTGGGTATAAGCTGACCTTTTTACCAATGTCAGGGATTCCCCTGTGTCCCTTAACCCTTGCGTCTGTACACCATTCACCATTACAAGGTGCATGTGTTCCCTCATGTTCACTGGCATGCTACCAGGGACACACAAATAACCTACTTCTTTTCCAGTACCATTCTGCATATTATTGCTCACCCTTGTGGGACACTGTCTGGCAATATGTCCAGTTTCTTTACACAACCAGCATTCACTTCTCTTTTCAGAGAAATCTTTTCTCTGAAACCTGGGGCTAACTGGTGTCGGTAGAGGCAGTGAGGGTTTTAGCTGCCCTGAAGGTGCACTTTTCCCTTTCTGCACTGCCATGCCCACCACATTCACTCTCAGAGCAGGTCTGCTCTTGGCATAGTGGTCTGAGTGTTCAGCAGCCTCTTGCACTCTTTTGGGATCTCAGTCCTCCAGCCAGGTTTTCAGCTCTGCTGGGTGTGCCCAATAAAATTGTTCTAACAAAATCACATTTTCAATTTTATCAACAGAGTTTGCCTCAATTCCTTCCCACCAATGTTTTAAAAACTGACATTGTTTCGTGCCTAGCTCCTCGTAGCTCATGTCAAGGCTTCTCCTGAGCTTACGGAATTTAGCTCTGTATGATTCAGCAGTTAATTCAATTTTTTTTAACAGTGCAGCTATAAGTTTGCTGTAATCATCACTGTCCTCATTGTCCATTTGACCCAATGCATGCCGAGCTTTCTCGTTAAGTAGCAGGGATAGCTGGAAGCTCCAGGACTCCCTAGGAATTTTAGCCTGAATACAAACTTTTTCAAAAGAATTTAAAAAGGCACCCATATCATCACCCTCTTTTAATTTGGATATCAATTTGGAATTTAATTTCTAACCCAGTCCTGTAGTCCCATTTAAACCTAAGCCACTTACCTCCTCTGGTGCCACTGGTTGGAGTCGTAGCTTCTCCAGTTCATGTCACCTCTTGCGCGCATGCTCCTCACAGTCTGCATCTCAGTGTTCTCACTCTGCCTCCCGCTGCTCACAGTCCCGCTCCCTCTGGAACTCCAGCTCCATTCTGCGCAACACAGTTTGCAGCCTGAGTACTTCTGGATCCAGGATACTGTTGACCTTCCCCTGCTGCTGTGGCCTTTCACTGACAGTGGCACTGTTGCCCTCATCATCAGATCTGGACACTGCACTGGCTGCTAGCCCTGCCACACTCGAGGTTTGGTCCTTTTCAGCCATGGTCTGTGACTCGCTGCTCTGGGTATCTTCTACCATAAGAGCATCCATGAGGTTCTGTTTGCTGGCTTTCACCTCGAACGGGACTCCTCTGTCCCTGCACAACTGCTTTAAGTAGTCTACAGTGTGCCTGCTGTAGTTGAAAGCCATCTTCTTCCCTAACTATCACTACTCTGACTTGTACTTTAGAAAAAAAATAAAATGGGTAGGAACTTGACTGTATGCTATGTGATATAGTTCTGTCTCATTTTTTAAAAATAAATCACTGCCTTTTTCTTTCTTTGCAAGTGAGCTGACGGTCTCAAGCTGACACACTGAACAATAAAAGCTTGTAATACCAACATTTTTTGCACCGTTGCCAACAAATCCATCACAAACCCACTCAGCAGGTCAGGCCCTCTGCTCCCACAGTGCCAACCTCCGAGCGCAGTCTTGTGAACAGTTAACAGAAACAGGGTAACCCTCCTGTCTGTTTTGTAGGTTCAAATCAACCTTCGGTCTCAAGCCTTGGAGGGAATCAAACTGTGAACCTCTTGTTAGTGTACCCAATGTACAGACTCAGATAATTCTGTTCTTTGGGGGGGCAGATATCTTTTGCCTACAGTCACCTCACCAGGCATACAAAATGAACCCTTATAACTCTATTAATGACTTCAGAATAAATTCTTACCTTTTTCCAGTTTGGTAAAACCAGTAAGCTTTGTGCAGTGTCAACTTTAACCATATATACTTCCCTTGTTAAGAAAAAGAAATTCAAAGGCACACCAAGTAGCCTCTAAAGTAGAGTTTTCCTTAAAGATAGATCAAAAATGTAAAGTGTAAATACAGAACCATTTATCACAAAACATACAAATCACTTAAACAAAACAGGTTTAAAAATGCAGACAAAATCTCCTGCCACGGTACTCTTAGAATTGTCTTTTCTAAGGTATTCTTATCTCACAGTGCTGTAAATGTTTCTTTTTCAGAGTCCAAACATTTGTGTCAAAATGGAAAACAGAATACTGTTTAAAAACTGGCTTTGCCAATCTCTTTGCGTGAGGTCACCTAGCTCCTCCCTGTCAGAATATAAAATAATATATCTATGCAAAACAGGATGTTTTATCAAAGTATTATACAATGACAAGAAAATTTCCTGCACTCTGATTGGTCAATCTAAGACTTGACCCATGATGTTATCCCAGCATAACATCACGGATCTAGTCCCAACACAAATAAGACCACATCAAAAGTGAAACGAATCCCTGCCCTTGCCATATCCAAGCTGCCCACACTTGCCATGGCCACTGAACACTTTGCCAGAACTTCATCTTTTTTTTTTCAAATAAACCCCTCTCTCCCACATTCACAAATACAGCCCCAAACAACAAAATCTTACAGTACTGCATCACAAAACTTAATAAAACCCATTATTTGTACTACTTGCACTATTTATAATTCAAAAAAGGCAAAAGTAAGCACAACTGTCATCACAATCGGCTTCAAACAGTAGCACCCTACTATACTTTCAAATTTCCCTCTCACCAGCCAACTTCAGTGACCCCGCTCGGCTACTCAAATCTCTGTTGCTACAAACTCCTACCGACATCTGCACAAACCTCTAAAAATCATCCTGTCCCACCCAACCATTTCTAATACTTTTTAATAAAAGTATTTCAATGGAAAAAACAGCTGCTTCTGCATGTAGCTCGTGCTTGCTCCTCAGTGCAGCTCAAGCCTTACCCATTTCTCAGGAAACATCATCCATGAACAGTGATTACGGGGCTGCTCTCCTCACTTCGTTTTCACCTCACATCCACTTTTCAGACACTGAGCTGGCTAAACATTAATCGTGTGGGACGTTTAAACTGCAGTGGCAGGCAAACAGCAGCTGAAGCGTAATGGAGCAGCAGCTCTAAACAAACATTTTATCCATTCCCATAATCTCCCGGTACAACATTAAATTGCAAACTGTACTGGAAGAACACCAACCAAGAAAGAGTTGGCAAGTGGGGGGGGGGGGAGTACAGACCACATAAAATAAAATCACACATAAAACATGCAAGCATACAAAACACAACAAAATCTATTTACTATACAGGCAGCGCCACCTATTGGATAGACATAAAAAGGAACTTATTTTCTATAAATACTCTTCCACTCACAAAAAACCAAAAAACTTTTACAAAAATACTTCTTTTTTTTTTTTCTTGTACTTAAACATTAGCCATTGTATAATAGAATAATGCTCAGGTGTGGAAACTGTTGACATCGTTATTTCTGGGGTGATTAGGTTTTGACTGGCCTGCGGCCTGGTGCCTAATCAACCCAGGAGGAACGTTATCCCAGCATGACACACACACTGTCATGCATTATTCCTTTATTAAATTCTGTAACCTCAGCACAACTCATTTTCTTCAAATGACTTTCTTTGATCTTATGAGCAGCTTCCCCTTTCCAGGACATCAAAGCATCTTTTATGACTTCGCACTAAAGTGTGATAACCTGCTTTTCTTCCTCTACGTTAGTTGGCAAGCTGCAATTAGTCACATAAACATGAGATGCTTATTTTTTTAAGATATCTACTAGCCTGTAATCATCTCTTGGCCTTCCAGGTCACACCTTGTAACTAAAACCTGGGAGGTGGTGTCATTCCACAGACTGTCAGCATCTCTCATGAGAGACATTCAATAACACATTTTTGTATTACAAAAAGCATAGATTAATTAGAACCAGCTGTCTGAGTGTCACAAGGGGTACCATAGAATGTAAGACAAATCACTGGGGGCTTGTACTGTAGCTCCAAATTTAACATCACCAGATTAGTAAAATCATTAATATTCCAGAATTTAAAAGTGGATCAAGTAATGTTTGAACTATTAAAAATAGATGAGACTAAATCAATAGGCTTAGATAACATACTAAGCACGCTTCTGAAATATGTCGCACCTATTATTGTAGTACCTATCATGGCTTTGTTTAACATGTCTTTAAATACTGGTGAGTAGCCTGATGCTTGGAATAAGGTAAAAGTAATTCCTATGTTTTAGGTCAGGATCTAACACATGAAGCAACAAATTTTAGACACATTTCATTGCTTATAGTTATTTCAAAACATTTGAGAAACTAGTGGCAAAACCATTAGTGTTTTCTTTATGGCAATAGCCTAATTAATTCTAACCAATTTAGTTTTAGAGAAAAACATAATACCCCGACAGCCTGTTGAAGGTAGTTGAGGATGTCCAACAGGCTTTGGAGAACAGACTTATGGTGGGGGCTATATTCATATTTGACACATTAGACCATCCAGTTTTACTCAGTAAGTTACCCACTGTGGGTCTTTCAGCTGTGCTCAGTGGAGCTTTTCCTGGTATAACAAATCTGAAGTTACAGAGTGGTTTCAGCATTATCTAATATGGTATATGCAAAAGGTGTTTCTGGGACAAGTCAAAAGGAACCAAATCAGGAGTACCACAGGGATCAATAATGGGGCCACTACTATTTAATATTTATATGAATACATTTTCATTTACAAACCTGAAATAAGTTTTCATTTATATACAAATAACACTGTTTTTTTAACTAAGAGGAATGCGTGAAACAAATTCAAAACACACTACAAAGTGCATTTGACATATTGCAGTTTTTTTCGCAGAAAAGTAACTGGTTTTAAATGCAAATAGATCTAAAGTAATGCTGTTTAAACAAAGAAACAAGGAATTAAAAAGATGGGGATATGTTCAGTATAGTTACAAGGGAAATGTTGAAAATCTGGGGCCAAAAGTCACAAAAATGGCTGAGATATCCACCTAAGTTGACCACCCCCCCATTTATGCCATTGTACAGCTTACCAGCAGTTCTTCCGTTCTCGGTTGGCTTTGAAGAGTGCAGACATGTTCCTGCTCCACTGAAGATCATCGCGCCAGACTCTGGAGGTTAAGTATAGGGTGAGGGGGGTGTGGGGAGGTGGGGTGTGCAGATGGTGGGTGCTGGTTGAGAGAGGAGTCCAGATGGCAAGGGACCATTTTCTGAGTTTCACGTTATTAAAAAAAAAAAAAATCACTGTGGACCATTTTCTTTTTTTATTGGTGTAAGAGTTTTGGGGGTCATGTTAGCCACACTGGGGTGGGCTCCCAGTGTGGCACATAATGGGAGTGGGGTGAGGCAGGAACATGCTGATGCAATGGGGGGGTTAAACAAGCTGACAAATGGAATTGGGCACCCCATTGGCAACCACATCTGTGTTTTGGGGGGGATGATGCTTAGGGGGACTGGGAACCCCCCTTGGCAGATTGGGGACAGGGCACTGAGGCCAAAGGGGATTAGGCACCCCCGTCGGCAAGCATGTCTGTGTTTGAGGGTGTGATGCCACCCTCAGCAGACAAAATACTGCAAAGGGGCACATATGATGATGGGGATTGGGCTCCCCCATTGGCAAATGAACTGGGGAGGGGAGCATGCCAACAGGGGGATTGGGCACCCCCAAAGTCAGCTTGCTGGGAACTGTAAGAGGTGGACGGTGACAGCATCTGCCATGTTTATTGAAATGTTACACCAGGCAAGGCAAGCCCTGCAATGAGGGGGCGATCCCTCATTGCAGTGGCAAAACCATTTCAAGTTGGTGGCACACTTGCAGACTACTGTCATAGCCAGCATGCTCCTTCATTGATGACACACAGACAAGCCCCCAAAAGCAGTGGCAGCATTGGCTACAACACTGATGCACCTCCACAACCTGCTTCTCCAGCAAGCTGCCACAAAATGTTTATTGTGCATTCACACAAACAAACTTAAAAACGGTGGATGTGCACCAAAGGCACTTCTAGTTCTCCATCCTTCCTTCTAGTTCTCCACCCAACCCTACCCCCCCCACACACACATACTGTACACACTATAAAGTGTTTATCCACTTGTCTTCCCATGTGTCCATCAGGGCATCTAGCTGCTTTCTGAAGCTGTGTACATTTGGGGAATCAGCAATATTTTGGAGCATTCTCTCTTGTTAGTCTTACATGGTCTCTCTTGTATTTGCTGTGGATTCTAGTATAATATCCAGCATCTCTGAGGAGAAAACCCAAATCTGGCAGTAGTTCTTCATTTTTTATTTTATACAATAAAATAATGTCTCCCCATAAATGTCTTCTCTCAAGGCTATGCAGACCGAGTCGTATCAATCTAGTTTTTTAATCTAAAGTGTCACATCCATGAATAATTTTTGTAAATTTGCTCTGCACTTTCCCACACTTTGCATGTCCTGCCTCAAGTATGGTGACCAGAACTGGGAACAACAGTCCAGGTGTGATCTAGCCAGGGATCTATACAGGTGCAATATGACCTCACTCCACCTGCTAACAAAATTTATTTTGATACATCCTTAAATTCTCTGTGCTTTGGCCATTGCCATGGAGCTATTTGATCTAAAAGAGAAGTTTGATTGGATTATGACACCTACGTCTCTCTCGCCTCAGTGACTGACTTTAACTCTACACGTCCCAGAATGTAGGTGGCCCGCACATTCTTGATACTCATATCAATCACTGCACATTTATTGGGGTTAAACTGTATATCCCATGTTGTAGTCCCAAAAATTAGGGATATCACAATATCAAACTTTGAGTATTGTGATATTTGTGTAAAAGATATCACAATACATTATCATGAAATCATGCACCCTTTTTTAGCTTTCTGTTTATTAGCTTTTCAAAAGTACAAACTTTCAAATTTTATCCACAGAAAATATATGTAGGAATGTACATAAGTATTCAACACATTCTTATAATAGGTTCTGTTACAGTATGGTGTTACTTCATATGAAGGGAAAAACAGTAGTGTATATAATGAATCAGAGTCAGTTCACATGCACCAAGCAGTTGTCGCAATAAGATGACCACTTACCCCCAAATGGGCAACCTCATATATATGCAGCTAAGTCCATCCAGCTGTTGGTCTAGATAATGCCAAGTTAATGAGCAGAAACCCACATCAAATGTTATGTTCTTCCATCCTTCCCTTATAGAACCCTAGATATAAAACTGTAAACTCAACTTAGCTATGAAACATTTAGAAATTGTTTTGCCTGTTGTAATTTATAGAGACTGGAATGATAAAATCTCAAGCTGTAAACAGTAGTGTGCTTAGAAATGTCCATTAACAGTCCCATACAAATGTAGTAATTGTCCACATAGTCCTCACCACCTAGAAAAGAGTATGCAATCAGATTACTGTAAAAGCTGTGAAGACAACATATTTTGCACATTGGACTGTGAAGCTATTTGCAGTCTTTCTAATTTTAAGAAAAATAGTGACACTGGGATTGGGTAAGGATGGGGAATCTGGAATATCAGTCACACCAGAGTAGAATACACTGCCGGAGCAGCAGAGATAAGAAAGTCAAGACAGTTTATCACAGTATATCCCAGTATAGTGTGACACATGCTAATCACAATATTTTATATTGGTTTTATAATGGTAAATTATCATCAGTGGAAATCATTGTATTATATCATCATATTGTGTTATCATGATGTCCCTAATCAAGACGCTGTTTATTTATTTGAAAACTGGTGATTCAGAAAGTCACAATAAGCATGGCTCATTTCTAGGCATGGGAAAGTCACACCAAGCCAGGCTCATTTCTAGGCACAATGGGGGTAGGGTTGGGGGTAAAAGTAAGCAACAGATACAGCTGGTTGAGATGAGAATTACAGGCATCTTAGTGATAAGTACAATTATGTACTGTTATGGTATAGGCACACAACTGACTGAGTACAAAAAATTGGTCCAATTCCAGCAGCAGGACAATAAATGAACAATATGATGTTGCTCCATGGTGGGGGGGGGGAATAAATAAATCAAACAATTTACTAGTGAGTACAACAAACTACACACCGGTTGGAAGAAAAGAGAATACAGGCAACATTGGATGAGGGGACAGCAAAGTGAAGGCAGGTGCAGGAGGGGGAAACATTAGATTACAGAAGTGGTTTGAGAAAAGGTAAGAAGGGCTAAGGGGGAACAAGGGGATGAAGTTGGTAAGAGAAGCCAAGAGGAACTGCTGTTTGGGAGGGGTTTACTGGATACATTTAACTGGGCAGTATAGATCAGAAGGAGGTGTGGCGATGGTCAGGGTAACTAGCTGAGAAGGGAGGGGAAGGAGGGACGGAGGGAGGGAGGGACAGAGGGTAGGAAGGAAGCTAGAGATGGAGGAGTGGGAGGATGGCTGGGACTGAGGAAAGAGAGACAGGATGGGAGATCAGGAGACTTGGGATAAGAAAAGGGCAAGGAGAAAGATGGAAGGAGCTGGGGAGATGGGGAAGAGTGATAACACAGTAACTTAGGGTCGGAAAAAAGTCAAGGTCCATCAAACCTACCCACCCCCCGGCTTCAAGAATAGGTGAACAAATATATTGTGCAAATATGTAAAAATGTATAGTGCTTTTCCTACCCACTCTACAACCCACGGCACCCTGTGATTCCCTTAGTAAGCAGCAATTTGTCCAGGCATACCTTAAAAGAGCACCAACTGAAGCATGTCCAACAAATGTCAGGATCAGCCTTACCTTTTGCTGAATCAGCCATGCTAGTTAAATTATTATTTTAAGAATGCCACTTCACAGGACAGGATTGTATTTTGCATCTGTGGAATCGGCAGCTTGATCATTTCAACTTCTTTATTACTTACGCAGTCTGATGCCCTCTCCCCATGCATTGACACTGTGTAAGGTAACACCTTGTTATTTGAGAGGTGGCTTCAACTTGAAACAGACTTCAAAAACAGTAATGAAATGTTGACAAGATGCCTCCATTGAGTGCTATGGAGAACAGTGGCATGCTCTCCAAACTATAACCTCATACAATGTCGACACACACGGGTGGCACGTCCAGATGTGAAAGTAATACAGAACTGAAAGGGATCAGGTTGCAGATGTCACAGAGTCAAAATATGATATTTTCCTGTCCTAAGGTACAACCCCGAAAAAAATGCTCAAGCTGCCTTGGCTGATTTAACTAAAGGTAAGGCTGGTAGTGGCTTTTTTTAAACCTTTTCAAGTTGAGAATAATTGATGCTCTTGGAGGCCTGTAGAGTCTTCATGTCCACCGGCTCCACTGGAATTCTGTTCCACAGGGTCACCGCCCTCAGGAAGAATTGCCTCCTATCATCACCCCTGAATTTACAGCCTCGGAAGATCAAGAAGTGTCAGTGCATCCTGCTGTAGAACATCAGAACAAATAGCACTGTTCTGTCTTGTCACAACCCTTGCATACGTGGATACTCTTGAGTGTGCGGAAGACTGAGACCATGTCAACTTTCAGCCTCCTTTTGTCGAAGGTGAACATATGGGCCACCAGCCTCCTCTCATAGCTCCTGTGTCCCAAATCCTTGATCATTTTGGTAGCCCTGCCCTGCATCCTCTTGACCACCTCACCCTGGGAGTAGTTCTTTATTTTTTTAATATTTGTATCTTTCTCCCCTAAGCTTTTGATTGTCCTCCTTTAGTCCTCCACCCTGCCCAGCCCCATCATTCGCCTTCCCTGGGACTTACCTCACTCCTTGTTCCCCCATGGATGATTCCCCCCCCCAAGGAAAAGGCTGCTCAGCAGTTACCCTTCACCCCAAGACAGAGTTGCGCTTCCATGGGGGACTGACTCCACGATCAGTGGTGCGGGGCCTGTAGCAGAGTGGCAGATGGCATGCTGAGTGGTCAGGATTTATTTGCACATTTTCTCCCCACCCTCGAGCATCATTGAGGAAGTGCAACTGATGCCATGGCATCAGACTGTTGACACCCTCCCCCCAGATTGATGGCACCAGCCTGCACTGTCTCCTGTGGCCACCCAGGTGGCAGTATCATGGCAAATACCAAATGCTGTCTCACCCCCGAGGAGACAAGCATCCCTGGGATGCTCAGCCATCCTCTCCCTGATGGCTGTCCAGCACCCCATTGGCATTGCAAGTGGTAGTGATACTGCTGTGCCAGCAGGTCAGCTCTAAGAGCAGTTCTGATGACTAGCTGTTGCTAGAATTCTCAAATGTCAGCTGTCATGAAAAAAATGTTTTTATCTGTGCTGCCTTATGTCCCAGCACATGGTGTGTCTTCCTCATGCACCATCAACCCAGGTTCAGGGAACTGTGTCTGGTGGGGGTTGGGTGGTGCTGCCGCGTGGCTGCACTCCCTGCCCAGGAGTTGATGGCACTGGGTTAGGCCACCTGAGGAAGAGGTTTTTACTTTGAAGCACCACGGATCATTTGTATCATGGTCCTGATACTGAACTGATACATAATGCACTTTGGTAGTTTGAATTTTAAAGGTTGCATTTAACTCTTTTATATGTATTGTATTTTAGTTTCAGGTATGTTCTATCTTAATATATTGCATTTTAGTTTTAGGTATGTTCTATCCTAATGTATTGTGTTTTAGTTTTAGGTATGTTCTATCCTAATGTATTGTATTTTAGTTTTAGGTATGTTCTATCCGAATGTGTTGCATTTTAGTTTTAGGCATGTTCTATCCTAATGTATTGCATTTTAGTTTTAGGCATGTTCTATCCTAATGTATTGCATTTTAGTTTTAGGTAGGTTCTATCCTAATGTATTGCATTTTAGTTTTAGGTATGTTCTATCATAATGCTGTTTGCTTTTTGTATTTTGTAAGGATGCCCTGAGCCTACGGGGAAGGGTGCCTGAAATAAATGCTATTACTATTACTTCGGTAACTATTTCAAAAATTAGCATTAAATCTGGCAGGTGTGCTTGCCTTGTGTTGTTTTCTGTTGAGGGGGCACTGGGGTGGCATTGCTTTGCAGCTGCACTCCTTGCCCAGGGATTATGGTGCTGGGTTTCACCACTGCAGTGACCTCTACAATAAGCCAGGGAGCTTGCCTCCTCCACAGAGGAACGTAAGCAAAGCCTGATGGTGCACTGGCCAGCATCAGCAGGAAGGACTTGAGAATGGGATCAAAACTTGTAGGGTGTCTGCTGGTACTCCATGCTCTGTGTGGTTCCCCAACCCGCATGATGGTGGATTGGGGCAGGCAGATCACCAGATGAGCTAGAAGTCAGGTGGAGGGGATGATCTGTGGATCAAAAAGCCATATGGCAAAAAAAAAACAAAAAAACTCGGCTTTGATCATTTCAAAAACTATCCAAGCTGCACAACTACCTAGCACCTGGAGATCTGAGTACACTGATACAGACGTTCATTTCCCAGGGGCCTATCCAGTGGTCATCTCATGAAGAATACGATAGATCATTTTCAGATTTCTGATAGGAAATCAGAACATATCACACTGCTACTGCATGAACTGCACTGGCAGCATAAAAGACTGATAATGAGCAACAGTGTGACTATACAGATATTCAAGGTACTAAAGGGATTGAGCCCATTCTTCCTCTCTGGATTCCTAACCCCCACACCGACTCCATCAAAGGAGGGTATCCTGTCACAACCACGCCATCTGAAACAGCATGGTCAAGTCTGCTCCACCATATTCGTGCAAGATGGAAAAAGTGAAAGATAAAAATGACCAAATGCATTTGATCAACAAATTATAGAATACACGATTTGGTAACAGCACATGTTTTGCCACTCCTGTTTTTTTACCTCATTTTTCCTTGATGTGGTTTGTAATCCTGTTTATGTACTTCTTTCTTTCACATTATTTACACCGTGGTTATTGACCGTGCTGTCTTTGCACAGTCTTGACGTGGAACTGCCTAGCAAAGTGGTTTACTCCAGAGACTGGGGCCTTTTAAAGCGCAAGTAGAAACAAAAAGTGCAGACAGGAGAATGTTACAAGTCTTAAGAAGCAGTCAGTTGTAACTTTTTATTTCTGAAATTTTTCTTTTGCTAATTAGAAATGATGCTGGACATATGGAATAGCACTCTGCCTGACAGCTGACATATCTAGTTCTATTCTTCCCACTACATCACCAGCACTGTAACCTCACTGGCAGTGAAACCACAGGTGACTGACCTGGCAACTACTGAGTGGGTCTTTCTGAGCAGCTGTGACATCGTAATCAGTGACGTCCCACCACTGATGATGTAATAAAATGCAACTAGATATATCAGCTGCCAGGCACAGTGCTTTTACACATCGCACCTATTAACATCAGGTGAAAGAGCCTTCTGGTCCTAAGGGAAAAGAAAAATTACCTCATATATAAAAGGCAATGGTATGCCACTTTTAAAAACTAATATTAGTTTTAGGCAGTACACTAGTTCCTTAAATGTCCCCTGTTGCAGCCCAAAATCTGTAGGGCATAGAACATTTCTTGCTGTACCTCTCGCTCTCTGTAGCTCCACCCTCCCTGCCCAATCAGGACAATCATTAATGTCAGGCAGCTCAAAAAGGAAATGAGGAACCAACATTCTGTTCACCCATTTCATAAGAGATTAGGCTTTACCTCTGGTTCTGTCTCTGGACCTGCTACTTTATGTTAAATATGTGGTTTTATTGTGGGCAATAGTGGAAGACTCTAAAGCTATGCATGTTGTGTAGCGGTACATCATGGATTAGCGTACATTACGCTATACTACCACTATGTTACTTGTGTGACTGACAGCTGAGCACTACCTGTCAGCTCAGGAGAAACTGCAACAATGAATAAAATATGGGGGTGTAGGGGACAAGCCCCCAGGTAACAAGCATAAAATGCTGGATTTAAGAAGAATGGGGGCTTTGCTCTCCATTCCCCCTTTATTTAAATGTAAAGAGTAGCATATTTTATTTTTATTTATTTAATTATTTTTTTCAGTTTCGGAATTACAACCTTTGAGCCAAGGAGGCTCTTTTACAAAGGCTTCATGTCAGGGACATAAAACAATACATTACAGAAAAGCTTTCAGTATCAGTAATAGACAGGATAGGTACAGTACTTAGAATTAACTCGGTGGGACATATGAGTAACAGAAAACATAGGCAGACTTAGAAACAAGTTAGATATATAACTTAACTAGCGTAAAGTAGTTACAGATAAAAACAAAATCAGTTGCTAAGTGTTCAGAAGTTAGTTGCTAAGTGCAGAAGGTGGGCAAAATTGCATCCAGAAATGTCTTTGTCATGGTGGATTCCAAAAGGAGTGCAATGGAAGAGAGGAAAAAGGAGGGGGCGGTGGAGAAGGGAGGAGGTGGTGGCTGCCAAGAATGGCTGTGAAGATGGAGTGAGGGTGTTGGCTTATTTATGCCAATACATCACTACCCCTACAACAGAGTGCATACAGCTGCCCCACAGAACTGCAGGCGTGTTGTAGAATTTGAATACTTAGCAAAAGAGTGTACCGGGTACATGGGTCTGGAATCCTCTGCTACCGCCTTATTGTGTACTTACTATATTTACATTTCGTGGGTGTGGGCCTTCAAACTCAATCAAACAAATCTCTTATTCTAAACCATAAAATCTGTTTTTCTGAAGTGTTTCTCAACTTTTATTTTTAAAAGCCATTTTTACAGTGCAGTAAGGCACTTCAGGGATTCATAATGATGACCAATAACTGCACTTCTCATGGGCAATGATAAGGCAGTCAGCTGCATCATGTGCCTAACAACACACTTGAGACATGCCATTACTGGTCCATAATTACACCCTGTCATGTTGTATTGCTTAATTATTGCATATACATTAAACACGCTTCATCACACTGAAGCTGCATGTATTGTTTGCTGCTGTGACTGCTCTGGTCCACCAGGACAGCTTGCAAATGAGGTATTAACATCTAAATAAGGCTGTCCTGCCTTGGAAAACAAACATCCTGCCAGTTATCAACACACAGAAGCAATGCAGGATATGCACTGGAGATTGGTTATCCATCTGGACTTCTAGGAATGAGCAGGAGGACATCAGGGTCAGATTTTCTTCAGGCAGGGTTTGCATAAAAAACAGAAAACTGGAATATGTCCAGAACCGAAATGTGCAGACTGTGCTTTAATTAGGCAATAATGACAGAACAGCCTGCCATTTCCTGGCAATTAATGACTGGTTGGGGAGAAGAGTGCCTGAGGCGCAGGCGAGGGCCAACCCCACCAGCCAGTCGTTAACCAAAAGGATATGCCTAGTTGTCTGGTCATTATTGTGATTATAAGTCTAATCACGTTACAAACAGTGAAAGGCATCTTCCTTTTTTAAAAAGTTTACAAACACACATGGCACTCTGCTCTGTACTGGGCATTTCTAACTGACTAATGCACAACAGAGAAGCCAATCAGAGTGCTTATCTGCCACATGAATAATTAATTAGACTTATAATGTGGATTCTACTGAAACAAATAGCACTTGGCCAATCAGAATGCAGCATTACTGTCCGGTTATTTTACTGAACACTAAACTGAATAATGGGTCAATGGCACTGCATTCTGACTGGCTACTGCAAGTGAACTTAGCCAATCAGGGAGCAAGCCCATTTTGCCCTCCCACTTTGACATGCAGCAGTCAATCAGAGACGTCTAGTAATGCTACAGCACATCTGTGAGGAACTGTTCCTGCTTTCTCACACAACAAACAGATTTTGGCAGTTTTTAAAAAAAGTAAAACATTTTTTTCATTGTAATAGCAATAATACCAACAGTGGTCTAGGTTTACAAGGTAATAACCAGAGCAGGGGGGTTAATAAACACCTCAGATTTTGGCCTTAGTGTTGATTACCCCCTTGTAAACCCCGACAATTATGGTGTAACTGCAATATTAATTCTCTTCCAGGGTCTGAAGGCACTCGGCACTCTCATGTCACCCTTAGGTGTAGATTAATTTCAGACAACCAATGCGTTGTCTTGTCTTACTGCTTACATGCCAGACAGTCACCCAACCCCAGAATGCCTAACCCCCTGGAACAGCTGCCTTGACTCCCCAAAATACCCTCAGACTCCCAAGAAAAAGCTTCACCACACCCCAACTTGCAGGAATAAGTACCCCAACCCCCCCCCCGGAATGCCACCAGAAGAGGAGACCCAACCTCCAGAATACCCACGACATGCTGGAACAGTTGCACCAACACCCAGATTGCTCCTGGACATGCTGGGATAGGTGCTCTAACCTCCAGAATGCTCACAACCTGCTAAAATAGGTGCCCTGAGCCACAGAATACCCATGAACTATTGGAACAGATATCTCAGTCTCAGAATGCCACCTGACCCACCAGAATAGGTGCCCCAATTCCTGGAACACCACAACCTGCCAAAACAGGTGCTCAGACTCCAGGAATGCCCATTCCGGTGGGTTATTTCAGCTGATTCAGTAGGTCAGAGGGTATCCTGAAAGTCAGAGGCAAGGCAAGGCAATTTTATTTATAAGGCACCCACTCCCAGAGGCTGTGGGCACCGTAAACAAACAAGAACAGACAGCAATTTATTAAGACATAATAAAAGCTCATTAAAACCATTACAAAATTAAAATACAAAGGAATAAATAAAATAAAATAAAATAAAATACAATAAAGTAAAATAGGGTTTCAAGAACCAGTCTTTGGGAAACTGGCCAACAGTAAAATAAAGATGTTAACAGTCAAACGCCAGGCTGAAGAGGTGGGCCTTTAGCCTCCCCTTAAATACCTCAATCAAGAGAGTCTCACAGACTGCAGATAGAAATGACTTCCACAGAATCGGCCCAGAGACATTAAATGTCCCATCTTCCGAGGTCTTCAGCCGAATCCTGGGAATGTCCAGGAGGCCCCTCGAAGAGGAGCGGAGGGAGCGTGCAGAGGCCACCAGTGTCAGGAGTTCAGACAGATAACCAGGACACAGCCCATATAGGGCCTTAAAGGTGAGAAGACCCACCTTGAAAAGGACCCTCCATCTGACTGGCAGCCAGTGCATAGCACGCAGGACTGGAGTCATGAGACTGAACCTCGAAAGGCCCGATAGCAACTGGGCTGCTGCATTCAGCACTAGCTGCAGCCTGCAGAGGGTCCCTCCCCTGACCCTGAAGTACAGAGCATTACAGCAGTTGAGCCTAAACATCACAAAGGCATGCACTAGTATCGGCAGGTCCTCAGGCAGAATGAGGGGCTTAATCCGGGCAATGTTCCACAAGTGGTAAAAACCACTGCTGACTACAGCTGACAACTCATATTCAAAGGTCAGTCTGAAATCAAGGATCATGCCCAGATTTCACACCCTCTGAGAAACCACCAACAGGGCAGATCCCAGAACAATCCCAGAGTCAGACCCTGGTGGCAACAGATCATGCCTGTGACCCGGCTCGATAACCAGTACATCAGTCTTGTCTGGGCTGAGTCCCTATCCAGTCATTGATTTTAGCCAGACAGCTATTAAGCACGTCGACCACTCCTGATGTTCTGGGTGCAAAAGACAAAAACAGTTGGGTACCATCTGCATAGCAGTGAAATGCCACACTTTATTGTCGAATGATCTCACCCAGGAGCAGCATGTACACTGCAAACAACATCAGCAACAAGATCGAGCCCTGAGGTACTCCACAAGATAGACACATTGGGAAGGAGGAGAAATTCACCATTACCACATGCTGCACTCTGTCCAAGAGAAAAGATTCAAACCATTTCATGACAGTACCGGTGAGTTCACAAAACTCACAGAGCCGATTAAGAAGCATGACATGATCCACAGTGTCAAACGCTGAAGAGAGATCAAGGAGAACAAGAACTGACCTGTCTCCTCTATCTCTGGCCCTGAGCAGATCTTTATGCACTCTCACTCGAGCAGTTTCAGTGCTATGTCTAGCCCAAAACCTGATTGGAAAGACTCATAGATATCCATGTACACCAGGCGATCCTCCAGCTGATATGCCACCAATTTCTCACAACCTTGCTCAAGAATTGCAGGTTGGAGATTGGATGGTAATTTGCCAGGACGTCTGGGTCATTGGAAGATTTCTTTAGGAGGGGCTTCACCAGTGCTTCTTTCAAAGCATCTGGGAAGACCCCCTCTGCCATTGAACACCTGGCAATCCTGGCGAATACCGGGTCAACAACATCGACACCTCCCATTAAGAAACATGTCAGTGCCAGGTCCAGTTCGCAAAAGATGTGCCTCAGCTCCCAGATCATCTTAGTCACTTCAGACACCTCCACTGGCCTAAACTCCTTCCAGGCAAACAGAGTGCCTCTGAAACTCCCAACTCAACCACTGCGAGGCAAAAGCCTCCCTGGCGGAATCCCCGACAGGATGGCTGACTCTCTATTGTAGAGAAACAGAGCAAGCTCTTCACATAAAGTGGTTGAAAAAGCTTTTTTCAGTTGGAGATAGGCAGAATGTAAAAGCCTGTCCACAGTCTGAAACAGCTGAGAAGGTCTGTTTCTCCCTGCAGTAATTTTCCTGGACAGAAATTCTGCCTTCTTACAGGAAATTGCCCCCTGGCACTCAACATAGTGAGCACATAGGGCCAGCCTGTTGCCCTCCAGCTGGGTCTTCTACCAGTAACGCTCCAACTTCCAACCTCTGATCTTCATCACCTTGAGATCCCCATCAAACCAAGGGGATCTCAAGTGAGAAGATCTGGGTCATAGACAGACTGGTGCGATGGCATCTAGAGCTTCTGCGACCACCCCCAGAACACATTTTCTGGCAGATCAGGGTATTGTTGGAATCAAGCCATCTAAATCTGACAGGTCAAGGGGCATTCTGCAGTTCAAGGCACCTGTTCTGGCAAAGGGGTGTGTAAGCCTGTTCCAGCATGTCATGGGGCATTCCGGGGTCCAACAGCTGTCCAGCATTCCAGATTAAAGTGCATTTTGCAAATTCCAGTTCAGAATACATTCTGGCCTTCTGTTTTCTTTGCAAACCCCTTCATGACTGCCAAGTCTCCCTCCTTTGGTGGTAGTTTCCCTCTCAAGTGAGATTCCCATATATTTTAATGGGATTTCCCCATATGTAGCTGATATTTCACCCTCATTGCGGTTCTTAGCTCTTCCATTCCCTGAAATTAACCTTTAAATAAAACATAAAAAACACAGCCTGCATGTTGATTATCTCTCCTGCTTTGTTTTTACAATAGATGAGCAGTCCAGAATTTCCCCGAGTATTCTGCAGCCGCTGCTTCGGTAAATAGGTGGGGAATGGGGGCAGGAGGGGAGGGGGCAACAAAGTGCTGGAAACACAAGGCACCATTCTTGAGAAACATGCTGTCTCTTCAGTACAGGAAGGAGACGAGGAGAACCAAAAATGCAAAAAAAAAATCGTACCTAACATTTTCACTGTGCTGCACCCCATAAACACAATGTTGCATGGACAATCTCTACCTATTAGTAGCCAGGCTACCGAAATAGCTTTGTGGCACACTCTCTTGAATCCTCAATCCAGGCTCCAGCCCCAGGCTGCCAAGTCTCCCTCCTTTGGTGGTAGTTTCCCTCTCAAGTGAGATTCCCATATATTTTAATGGGATTTCCCCTTACGTAGCTGATATTTCACCCTCACTGCAGTTCTTAGCTCTTCCATTCCCTGAAATTAACCTATACTGTAAATAAAACATAAAAAACATAATCTGCACATTGATTCTCTCTCCCGCTTTGTATTTACAGTAGGTGAGCAGTCCAGAATTTCCCCGAGTACACAGCAGCCGCTGCACCGGTAAATAGGCGGGGGATGGGGGCAGCAGGGGGGGCATGAAAGTGCTGGAAACACAAGATGCCATTCTCGAGAAACATGCTTTCTCCTCAGTACAGTAAGAAGATGAGGAGAACTAAAAATGCAAAACAAAATTTTTAGTCAAGATTTTTGCAGTGCTGCACCCCACAAACGCAACGTTGTATGGCCAATCCCTACCCATCAGTAGCCAGGCTACAGAAATAGCTTTGTGGCATGCTCACTTGAATCCTCAATCCAAGTTCCAGCCACAGAATAAAATAGTATACGCAACCTGGCTGGTTCTGCACAATGCAGCTCTGGGCAAGGGTAACACTAGACTGAACCAGATTGGTAAACACTGGTCGGAGCAACTGCTCTGGCCAAACTGAGCGCACGTCACACCAATGTTGCCAGTCTGCTCATACAGGTGGTCTAGCTTTTATCAATCTGTTCTGTTCTGTTTCAGCTGTTACACTATTCACAAAGTCCCAGGCTGAGTCTGCCAAACCAGACTGGTACAAAGCCAGACCACCTCCACGATCCAGCATTGCATGCCTCACCCTCTTTGTTCCCAGGGACAAGCTCGCTCAGCCTTACAGAACAGTTCATGCAAAAACAATGACATGACCCTAAAGAATTTTATGCATCGCAGTACTGCAAGACTACGACACCGGGCAGCTGCAACAATCAAGGACCACCTACCGTCACACCGTTAGCTTGTTGTCTGCACTATTGAGACTCAGCGTAGAGGTGGATGACTGATGCTGCAATGACAAGGTGCTCTCTGATTGTGGCTGCCAAATTGTTTCAAGTTGGTGGCACACTTGCAGAACTAGTGTCAGCAGGAGTGTGTGATTGCATTGGTTACACAAGGCCACGCTTACAAATGCAGTGTCGGCATTGGCCGCCACAGTGCCACACCTCCACAACCCATTTCCCTCCTAAGCTGCCACATTAAGTTTCTTGCACAGATGCACAAGCAAACATAAAAATGAATTAAGGACTCTTTGTATAGGTCGCTTTAATTACTAGATGGAGTAGAAAATGTGTACTCATTACCTTGAAATATCTACTGACATTTAAATGTTGTTAGATGCTATGGTAACTAATTCTAAGACATTCTTGGTTTTAATTGAAAGTACAGTATATGTACTGTACCTGTCTTAAAGTTATTACTTGCAGATGTTAATGTTTTAATTCATTTGCATGAAGTTTACACATATTTATGAGGGTTATGAATTATTTAAACATTGTGATGCACTAACCTCTTATCTCTGATGAAGCCTGGTGGTTTTTTCTAGCCTACCTGTGAACCAGTTTTATTGCACTATGGCACTTTGCTAATAAATCATTATAAAGTGACCTGGATTGTGTGCTGACCTTTCTTTGTTGCTTGAACTTAATAGTTTATGTCACTTCTTGGTGTGATTTTCTCATATGACTGCTGCCTTCACTTTTTTAAATCTGCAAGAGATGCAAACAATTTGCTTGCAAGGTCCAGTTTTGGTGCGATATTGAGTGTGAACTGGTTCTTTGCTTTTACCTGTTTTGCTAACATGTACCTTACTGCAACATACAGTGGCTTGGATGGTTGTGAACATGCAAATGGAGGGTAATGAAGAAAATACAGGTGTGACTAATGGCTATCTTTGTAAACACTGTGTTTGGTGATCCAGAAGGTGGTAATCCCCTGCTGAGCAACAATGCAGTGAGTGAACAAGGAGCACAGCATGCTACAAATAAAATGGTTTACAATTCTCTAGAGAAATTAATACTCAAGGGACAGAGAATGCACTGGCACAAAACCACTTTAGATGCATATCTGGTTGTGAAGAGAATCCCTCATAGAAACATAGAAACATAGAATTTGACGGCAGATAAGGACCGCTTGGCCCACCTAGTCTGCCCATTTTCCTACCTAACAGATAAGCTGCAGAACCTAGTTAATCAACAGCTTACTTCCTCCTATCCTCCACTAGGACTGCCTTATGTCTGTCCCAAGCATTCTTGAATTCCCCCACTGTTCTTGACTCCATGACCTCCTCAGGGAGGCTGTTCCATCATCCACAACCCTCTCCATGAAAAATACTTCCTCACATTACCTCTGAGCGTCCCCCTCTATCTTCAAATTGTGCCCCTTGTTCTTGCACATCTTTTTCTGCAAGATGCTACCCTCTTGGACTTTGTTGATTCCTTGAGGTACTTGAAAGTTTCTATCATGTCCCCCTCTCCCTTCTTTCCTCAAGGGTATACATATTAAGCTCCTTTAGTCTTTCTTCATATGTCTTCTGGTGCAGACCCTGCACCATTTTGGTTGCCCTCCTCTGGACAGCCTCCACTCTGTCTATGTCTTTGCGGAGATGGGGTCTCCAGAACTGCACACAGTACTCCAGATGGGGTCTCACCAACTGTCTGTACATAGGGATAACAACGTCTTGTTTTCTACTGGTGATGCCTCTTCCTATGCATCCCAGTATCCCCCCAGCCTTCCTTATTGCCTTCTCACATTGCTTGCCCACCTTTAGGTCATCTGATATAATTACCCCCAGGTCTCTTTCCATTTTTACTGTTGTCAGTATCTCACCCCCCATTGTGTACTCTTCCCCTGGGTTTTTGTTTCCCACGTGCATTACCTTGCACTTCTTTGCATTGAATCTGAGCTGTCATACATTTGACCATATATGGCTTATGCATAAGAAGTAAGCCTGCTTATGGGACTGACAACCAGGCCTTCACGCAGAAATTATACTGAAATCAAAGAAAAAGAACTTAAAGATATGTGTAATGTTGGGGAATTTGAGAACTATAAACAAAACTGATGGACAAACTAGTGCGTAATGATGTGCAACTTAATAATCAAAACAAAAAAAGTTTGACTGGGATGAGGAAGATTATAGACTGGTGCATGTGTTTGGCTGGAGTAACAGCAAAGTGGTCAGCACACCGCTACAACATCCAGCTTCAACTAACAACCAGGGTGAACTAAGATCCATTTTAAGGAACAGTAACTCTGCTGAAGATGATGCAGACTAGATTATACATCAGGCCCAAGTGATAAAGATAGCAATCAGGAGATTCCCCCGAGCACTGGAGCGAACATCCTCCTCGGAACCAACAGCAGCAACAACCCCCTCCCCACACACCTACAGGTGCAGCAAGAGAAAAATCAGGTTTTGACAACCTTATTTTCAGGGAAGAGGATGGGCCGGGGGGGGCAAGGAGTGGAAGAGATCAAGGGGTCACAGATATTAAACAACGAGTGCCAAATATTTGCTATAGTAAATCTGTCGAAGTACAATTTAACATCAAATGAAGAGTCTATGCTAAATAAAGGACTTTCTTGTTCTTTAACTACTGATCTTAATCAGTATGAAACAGTAATAGATGTACATCGTTTTGCCCATAAAATTACATTGAAGACCATATATGGAAATGATGCTACTGAACAGAATATGATGCAACATGAGAACATTGCTACAGATAATATACCTGTGAATATCCAATTAAGACCCACATCTAGCTATTGTCCTCCTTTAACTCCAGCTATGGTTACTTTAGTAAAGAAATGTGAACAAGATATTGCTAATTTAATGAGTTCCCCACCACCCAGGTGTTTTAACAACTGTACAAAAAATGAATGGATTGCTGTTAACAACTTGTCTTCTAAGCAAAAAATACTAATAAAGAATGCAGACAAGGGTGGAGAAATAGTTATTATGGACATGGACAAGTATGTTGCTCAAATCAACCGTCAATTTGCTGATATCTCCTTTTATCAAAAATTGCCTCACAATATCACAGGTGATTTAAAAAGGAGAATGGACTGTGTCTTGTAAGAAGGTTTGTTATGTGGGTACATTACTGAAGCACAATATAGGGCTTTATTGGTTACACAGCCGATAGTTTCCACTATATATTGTTTCCAAAAATACATAAGGACCCGTAGAATCCCTCAGGTCATCCAATCATCTCAGGGGGAGGGTGGCTTACTGAGCCCTTATCACAGTTCATTGATGCCCACTTGCAACCATTAGTCCAGAATTTACCTTAATATCTAAAGGACTGTACACATATTATTAACATTGCTGAATCTTTAGAAATTGCTGATGTTTGTTTATTTGCAACATTAGATGTGGAGGCATTATACACTAATGTCCCACCCAAAGGTGGGCTAGAAACCCTTGAGTACTATCTTAACCAACTTCCATACCCACATGAAGTTCCCACTGAATACCTGCTGCATTTGGCTAAACTTGTATTGGAATCTAATATTTTCCTGTTTCAGGGCAGCTACTATAAGCAGGTTAAGAGTACTGCAATGGGGGCCACAGTTGCCCCCAGTTACACTAACGTGTACAGTAGTAGCCACAGACATTGTTAGATATTTCCAGATATTTCACAAAATTTCTAAAGAGTTTCTCTCTGCTGCCCCTACTGTGGAAATGCAGAAAGCAGGAGATTTTTCTAGCAATATCACAGGGATTTCAGGAAATATCTGACCATGTCTTTGGCTGTGACTGTATGTGAGTAAATGGGAACAGGATTGGGTGAGAAGCAATGCCACAAATCCTTGTTTCTCATATCTGGATTTGTGGCATCGCATTATTGATGACATCATAATAGTGTAGAAGGGATCTTCTGAAAAGTTCACTGAGTTTATCAGTTGGCTGCACACCACTAATGAACATTTATGATTCAAAGTAGTTGTTAATACATATGAAATTAATTTTTTGGACCTTAGGATTTCCAAAATGGGAGGGGGGGTATAGGCACATCTCTGTTTAGCAAACCTACAGACAGAAAGAGCCTCCTCTTAGCTAGTAGTTTCCATCCTAGACATATACTCCCACAATATACCCAAGTGACACCTGATAAGAGCAAAAGGGAATTGTACTTCTAATAAGGATTATGAAACACAGAAAGGGTTGCAAGCCCAGAGGTTTTGAGAATGAGGTTGTGGTCAGGCCACAATACAAAACGCTGTGGATATTGTACATGGCATACCCAGATCAATCACTTTGGTCCAGAAGACTTTGAATCAGGGCAAAACAAACCAGTATCAGAAACTGGTTTTGTGACTAAATTTAGAACAAGGAGCTCAGAACTAACAAATATTTTTTTTTTAAATTGTGTGATCTTGAAAACAGATGAGAAAAAAAAAATAAAACATGTGGGTGATGGTCCAAAAATGATTGTTAAGCATGCTCCAACTGTGAGAGACAGGTTAGTTAGATCATACTGTACCTGCCCCTGGAACAAAAAAATAATACATTGTGGTCAATGCAGCCTCCTGTTGGAAAAAAGAAATGTGGGAAATGTTAGTGTTGTCCTTATATACAGGTTACAAACATTTTTCAGAACCCAATAACAAAACAAGTGTTTAAAATGAAAGATCTTATCCTGTGTCATACCACAGCTGTAGTGTAATTATTATAGTGTTCCTGTGGTTATTATTAGTATTATTATATAGGATGAACCACAAGAGAATTCAAAGGTCAATGGATAAAAAGCAAAGGCAGTAAGGGCAGGGAAGGGGCTAAAAGGGGTAAGGCCATCAAAAAATGGAGGTCAGTGAGTAAATTGCCTGTAGTCTGGGTAACAAGTTTCCTGAACTAGTGGCCTTGATGGAAGAGGAATGGCTGGATATTGTGGCAGTCACAGAAACATGGTGCACAGAGAACCATGACTGTGATGTCAACATACCTGGGTATACAATCTACAGAAGGGACAGGGAGGGTAAATGAGGAGGAGGAGTAGCTCTCTATGTAAGAGAAGGGATCAAAGTAGTGGAACAAAAGGGTAAACAGTGAGGAGAGGAGGCACTGTGGGTCACATTGGAGACATGAAATGGCACCACAGTCTGCATGGGTGTTGTTTACAGACCCCCATATCAGGGCAGGAAAGGGAAAAGGAAATGATAGAAGGCATCCTTAGAATGGCAGATAAAGAGGAGATACTATTGTTGGGGGACCTGAATATGCCAAATATAAACTGGAGCACATTAGCTGCAGCCACATCCAAGAGCAGGTCTTTCTCGATGCCCTACAGGCGGCATTCCTCAGACAGTTAGTGTTGAAACCCACTCATGGGGGAGCAATCTTAGACCTGGTACTCGCAAATGGGGATGAAAAAGAATGGATCTCAGATTTAGAAGTGGGTAGACATCTGGGAACAAGCAACCACCAAACAGTGTGGTTCACGATAAACACAGCCATAGAGTCAAGCCATACAAAAGCGAGGGTACTGGACTTTAGGAGAACTGACTTTGGCAAAATGGGAGAGTGCATAAGGAATGCACTAGCAAATGGGCAGGAAGGATGGATGGAGGAGCAATGGGGAAATTCAAAACTGCCATCACAAAGACAACAAACCTTTGTGTGAAACAAAAAAACACAACAAAGGAAAAAACACTATGGTGGGAAAGGTTAGGGAGAAAAACATAGCTTTCAGGAAGTTTAAAGAATCATAGAAGGAGCAGGACAGAGAACTGTATCAGTTAAAGCAGAAGGAAGCAAGGGAAGGCAGTCAGAATAGCAAAGGTCCAAACAGAGGAAAAGATAGCCAACTCGGATAAGAAGGGGGATAAAACCTTTTATAGGAACATTAGAGAGCAAAAAAAGACCAAGGGAGGGATAGCAAGGCTTAACAAAGGGGAGGAGAGGTGGGCAGAGGGTGGTAGTGAAAAGGAAGAGATCCTGAATGAATATTTTTGCTCAGTATTCACAAAAGAAGAGGAGGGGGAGGTACCTAAACCAAACAATAGAAGCACTCTGGTTACAGGGGTCCATACCAGTCCATTCACAGAAGAAAGGGTCCTGAAAGAACTACTAAAATGCAAGTTGGACAAAGCAATGGGACCTGACGGGATTCACCCAAGAATTCTAAAAGAACCAAGGGGAGAACTAGTGACACCACTGACTACCCTTTTTAACAAACCATGGAAGGATGGTGTTGTACCTGAGGACTGGAAGAAGGTGGATTTTATTCCATTCCACAAATGTGGAAGCAAGGCAGATGCAGGAAACTACAGACCTGATAATTTGACCACAGTGGTAGAGAAAATTATGGAAAGAAAAAATTATTGAGTACCTAGAGGTCAGCGGGGCACAGAACCCAATGCAGCATGGATTCACAGTGGGAAGGTCATGTCAGATGAATCTAATAGATTTCTTTGACTGGATGACCAAAGTAGTAGACCAGGGAGGGGCTACGGATGTTGCCTTCCTAGAATTTAGCAGGGCATTTGACACAGTCCCACACAAAAGATTAATAAACAAGTTAGTCAGCCCAGGAGTAGGTCCCAGGGTGGTAGCCTGTGTAAAAAATTGGATGAACAATAGGATGCAGAGGGTAATAGTAAACGGAGTCCACCCTGAGGAAAGGTGAGTTACTACCGAGATATCGCAGGGTTCCGTATTGGGACTGGTCCTCTTTAATTTCTTTATAGGTGACATTGAGGAGGGGCTGGATGAAAAAGTATGCCTCTTTGTAGATGACACAAAGATCTGCAACAGGGTTGATATACAAGGGGGGGTGAAAAGGATGAGATGGAATGGTCAAAAGTATAGCAGCTTAGATTCAATGCAAAGAAGTGCAAAGTAATGCACCTGGGAAACAAAAACCCAGGGGATGAGTACACAATGGGGTGGGGGAGGTACTAACAACAACAAAAATGGAATGGGACCTGTGGGTAGTCATATCAGATGACCTAAAGGTAGGCAAGCAATGTGAAAAGGCAGTAAGGAGGGCTGGGGGGATACTGGGATGCATAGGGAGAGGCATCACCAGTAGAAAACTGTAAGTTGTTATCCCTCCATACAGACAGTTGGTGAGACCCCATCTGGAGTACTGAGTCCAGTTCTGGAGACCCCATCTCCGCAAGGACATAGACAGGATGGAGGCAGTCCAGAGGAGGGCAACTAAAATGGTGCAAGGTCTGCACAAAAAAGGCATACGAAGAGAGACTAAAGGAGCTTACTATGTATACCCTAGAGAAAAGGAGGAAGGGGGGACATGATAGAAACATTCAAGTACCTCAATGAAATCAACAAAGTCCCAGATGGTAGTAGCATCTTTCAGAAAAAGAGGTGTGCAAGAACAAGGGGGCACAATTTGAAGATAGAAGGGGGATGGCTCAGGGGCAATGTGAGGAAGTATTTTTTCACAGAAAAGATAGTGGACGCTTGGAACACATGGAACAGCCTTCCAGAGAAGATAGTAGGGTCAAAAACAGTGGGGGAATTCAAGAATGCATGGGACTGACATAAGACAATTCTAGTTGGGGGTAGGAGGAAGTAGGCTGTTGGTTAACTGGGATTTGCAGCTTATCCAAAATATCCACTGACATTTAAATATTGCCAGTGGCTATGGTAACTAGTTTTAAGCCATTCATGGTTTCAATTGAAAGTACATGTACCTCCGTTCCGTTAAGTTGTTACTTGCAGAGGTTAATGTTTTAATTGATTTGCAAAAGTTTTACACATATGCACGTGGGTTAAGTAGTATTTAAACATTGTGATGCACTAACCACTTAACTCTGATGAAGCCCGGTAGGTAACCAGGTGAAACGTGAAAGTTTTTTCTAGCCTACCTGTGAGACAGTTTTATTGCACTATGGCACTTTGCTAATAAAGCATTTTATAGAGACCTGAACTGGGTGTTGACCTTTCTTTGTTGCAATAAACTGGCTTCCATTGGAGAATCCTGCCATAGGTCAGAGTCCAGGCAAGGATGGGACAGAAGAACTTTGAGAAATCCACATGGTGGTGTCTGTGAGGCATCAGCATTTATGCCCCCCTTCCCAGGGTGGGTTAGGTTAGAGGAAAAGCAAGCTAAATGTAGGCTGAGTGGCCTATTACAATTCCCCTCTAAGCAAGTCCTATAGAGAGGACTACTGTAGTGTGTAGCACATTTCTTTGGTGGGGTCATTATGCAACATTCACACTTTTGATGAATGAGCATTTTCTTATGTAAATAGTCTACCCTCCTTTTGGGGGGTGTATACAATAGGTGATCCACCACGCTTGTTGCGGAGGATATCAGTCTGCAAAATAATGCTGGGGTGAACCTATCTGATTGATTGCTTATTAGGTGGTTTTGCTAGGAAAGGAATATTGGGCCATTACCCATCCTTAATGCAGTTACTATAGTATTTATATGCCTTACACCTGTCAAAAGGCAAAAAACACCCCTGGGGCCAGGTGGCTGAAACTACCTGGTGGGACCATGGTTACAGAGAACATTGTTAATGGGGCATTTTTTTAGGAAGTGCTTGGGGTTACAACCAGCACCAGTTATACATGGGATGAAGCCCAAGTGCCATCAATCAGCATGACGTGCATGGAGATCATGGTGTGGCAACTCACCTTTCTCTCCTCTGTTGTGTCCAGGCTTTCCACTGTATGTCCCACCCTAATGTCCTGCCTGGTTTGTTGTGAGTTACACTTCTCTGTGTCAGCTGTCATGCCAAGCTTACTAATAGCAAGCATCTTGGCACAGTAAGAGCATTCAGTGGAAGCCCTGATTCAGGAATTCTCTAGGGGCAGCACAGTGGGAAGTACATGACAGCCTTTACAAGTTGTTCACAGGATAAAAGTAAGGGAGGTAAGCAACTGAATATGTGGTCATGACTGCTGACACTGGGGTGGATTTTACAGTCAGATATCATGTTTTGGTTGAGACGGCATTCTATTAGGGCAGCCTGTAAATGAGTCCAGAGCAGAGGAGAGGGCCTTCTTTTTCACCAGGCATTTCTGTTTAAAGCAGAACCAGCCTAACGTTTGTTGGTAATTTGCAAATATATCCCAAGATGCTTGGCATTGTGGAGGTTATCGGTAAGTTGTGGAGGCAGTATAATGCTGTGGTTAAGGGCATTGAACTTCAAACCTAGAGACCTGGGTTTGAATCTCATGGCCCCCACTTGCATACTGTGTGACCCTCAACAAGTCATTTAACTTCCTTGTGCTCTCAGGTTGGAACTGGAAACAAACTTCAGTTTATTGTGCCTTTACTAGTTAAGCAAATTCCTCTGTTGCTTTTCCCTTTCCACCTTTGAAACCTAATCATGTTGCAAAGCCACTTTTTGTGGGTAACCCTTGCCTCGGTGCTGCTGTGTTATGTTTTCTGGACTTTTAGCTGGAAATAAGTTAGACAAATGCTGGGTTTTTACAGAAAGATGAATAAGTAATATAAATCAAAGTGGGATATCCCCCACATTGGGTAGCCTGCTAGTAGTGATGACACTCCATCAGCTAGTTGTGGTACTTCCTTGGGTACAATGGCAATAGAGAATACTGCATGACTCCATCCATGTACCAAGCCCTCCTCATAAGTGCTGGTAGAGAGACAGGATACTGGCACATGGTCTGTAGGCTTGCAGCCAGTGGCAGGCACAGGTTACCCTCAAGATCTAGAGGTGAGGGCATGTTGGATACTAGGGACTCAGCAGAACAAAGAACCACATGGCACCCACTAGCTATGGCATGATTAAAGGGTGGTCCTTGAGCTCACCAGTACCTAGGCATTTTGTCCTCAGCTCATTTTTATAAAAAAAAAAAAAAAAAAAAGAGGGGCCAGCCCCAGGATCTATGGCATACACATCTATCCTAGAAGAACCTTCCTTGGCATGACTTCCAAATGGGGAAAGTCTAAAATAGGATAGGCAATGGGGCAGTAGTTGAAGACTCCAGACCCACACAAGCAGCATGGCACTACATAATGGAACGTGACCTACATTTTTGATATGCTACCACTATGGTACTTCCATGACTGAGCACTGAGCACTACCTGACTGAGTACTACTGTTGTCAGCTCTTGCCTTCAGCCAGCTCATAGTATTAGCTAGTGGTCTAGTGGTCCAGAGTATTTCACACTTTGCAATTGTTAAATTATCAAATTTTTTAACATATTAACATTAATTTTAGAAGGAATAATTAATTAAAAAATCGAGATTGTATGGCACAGCCCCCATTATAAAAACAGTATAATTAATTATATTTAATGTTATGGATTGGGTGACTATGCACGCAAACCCCCGTTGTTACCCCAACTAACAATCATCCAATATCTTTCCAGAGGACAGAGAGATTGGGGGCATAGCCCCCCATCCATGAAAACATAGAACTAATTACAGAGCATTTGTAATGGGTGGCTCCACTCCCATAACCCCCTCTTATTTCCACCCCTGAAATCAGCAGAGTGGAGTGGTTGGAGTTGAGTTGAGAGTGCACCTAACAGTGAAGGGATCATAAAAGCATGGAGTGAGCATGCCGAAGAGCTTGGAGAGAGCACGTATGTTGTGTAGAGCATAGTGCACTTGTGAAAAGAGCGCAACTGGGTCTGGAGTCCTCCTCTATCACCAGCAAGGGGCATGGTTGCCAGGATGCAGACCAGGGAGCCAGGGGGCTGCAATTCTACCAGGGTCTTTCTGGGTGGGAGGTGGTAAGCAAGTTTTCCACAAGTGTGGTGGGCACTCTTAAATTGGAACAAACTGCTTTGCGTACATCCTTTTATAATCATAGCACTGTAAGTGCTCCTTGCAACCTCTCTTCACCTGTATAGGTGACCTCAGTAATTACAAAAGTTTTGGAAGAGCAATGAAGCAGACAGTATTGGGTCTGCACCTACAAAAAAAGAAATAAAAGGATTGGAAACCCAAGGGGTAGTGTTAGTGAAAAGATGGATCAACATGGCAAGGCTCTTCCCCACAGGCCCAGAGGAGGAAATAGACCAAGACTGCTGGATCATTATGATGTGTTTTTTCTTGTTGTGCACAGCAGCCTCTTCTCATTGCAGCAATTCCAGTAGTACAATGGCTGGTAAGAAGCAGATGTCCAGAGAACCAAGTGCAGGGGGGTCATTGGAGGAGCATTTGCAGGCATTGGACAAGAGGCTAGCCAAAGCATAGATAGTAGTTTGCTTGGCTTATGACCCCATTGGGTAAGGTAACTGAGAGACTAGTTGGCCCATGAGGGAAGGGCTTAAGGGAAACTGGGGATCTCTTGGAGGAGGACACACCAAGAGGGCAAAAAAGCCTGGCTGGGTCAGTCTACCTGTGTGGAGCCTCTCAGTTCAGCTCCCTCTGGCAGTTGAGACCAGGACCGTGGGGGCCCAATGGATCCAAGGGCAGAAGGAGCCGACAGGAGGTGCTCTCACTACCATTCAGGTTCCTGGGGTTTTGCCCAAAGTAGTAGTAAAAATAGTATTTATTTTCAATAATGAATAGGATACTCATCTGAGGTAAGGTAATTTCCAGTGAGGTCCATAGTGCACAATGTCAAATAACAAAAAGTTTCATAACATTAATAACTGACATCACAAACTACAGGGACACAAGACAAGAAGAAATTATTGAAAATTCTTACAAAACAATCTTCCTAATGCATTTACAACTGCAAATTCATTGTCACAGTTGAAAATACATTTATAGAATAGTGCAACTTTATGCAAAGAGCATCCCACATAATCAATGCAGCTTAAGGCAAAAGCTTAAATTATGTGCCCATTGTATATACCACTTTTTTATGGCCACAAAGTGAAATTTTGAATGTAGTTTCTAAATATTTGAGGTACAGAATTCCATATCTGTGGACCCATATTGAAAAAATATGACCTTCCTACTTTCAATCTGCACACTAGTAAGGAAAATTCCAACCCTCCCACTGATCTAAGACTTTTTTTTTTATATTTCTGATGGATTTTCTCCAATAAATATTCCAGTACCCTGGCTTTATAGCATTTAAACATATATGCTAATATATGTAGGGCTATTCTATCATCAAGATGCTGCCAGTTGACAATTTTGTATAATAAACATATATGCAGGTCTCTGGGTATGTCTACAACAAACTTTGCCAATCTATTATATATAGTATCCAATTTTGAAAGATCCATTGCTGTTGCCCCTACAAATAATCAATCTCCATAACCTAACAATGTTAGAATAAGTGAATTAACAACACAACTTCTAACTTCCATAGACATACAGTGTCTCACTTGATATAATGCCACCAATCATTCCCCCACCTCTTTCACCACAGAGTCAATATGTATGTCCCACTTAATTTTATCATAGATCCAAAGATCAAGATATCTATAACTATAGACCTGTTCCATGATTATTTGTTTCAGTGTGTAATAAATAGTTCAATAGAGCTGTAGCTTTATCCGTTGTGAACAGCATTACTTTTGATTTTTTAGTATTGATTACAAGCTTTGAGTAGAAAAAAATAATCCTGTACATCATTAAATACTTCCTGAAGAATATGTTCAAACTGCATTACTGAGGGACCCCCTGTACATAGTATGGTGTTGTCAGCATACTGTATGTGATAATTACTAGATGTATTAGTCAGAGTAAGGTTGTTCTAATAAATTTTAAACAAAATCAGGCCTAAAATCTACCCTGTGGGACTCCAGAGACTATACTAATCAGTTCTGAATTAAATGCATTTAATGTTAAAGGGTGAGTGACAGCAGTTAGACATGATAACCAGGCAGAGACCTCCAGCAGGACTGTTGTCAGTGGACAGGTTTGCCAGGTTTCTTACCACAGCAGCTGTCATGTGTCGGGTTACCCCCACAGCAAGCACAGCATTGTTTAGAGAGCTGCAGGCTATACTATGGTTCCACATGTCTAGAAGTAGCTCAGGACAGGTGCAAGGCTGAGGGGCAATCTTCTCTAGGTATCGGGTTTCAGGTTTCACTGTGTTATGAGTCATGGCTTTGGTTCACATTGTCGTTGGTTCTCTTTGGCTCACCCTGGTGGAACTGGAGCAGAGGATCAACATGACTTTGGGGATCCAGTTTCCCCAGGATATGGGCAAGCAAGTTCCCTGGGTTATGGGCTGTTCAGGTTTTCTCATTGTTCCTGTGCCTTTTTGGGTCCTCCTGAAGAAGCTGAAGCAACGAGTCAGTGGGCACTCATTGAAGGCAGATAAGAGGGGAGTGGCAAGAAGATGAAAGATTGTGGACTCATTCAATTGAGGCCTGCAGCAGACCACAAACACTGCTGGACAGGCAAAGGCACTCCCTGGGCAATGAGGGGGCCCATGGGTTTGCTGTATTGGGACAATATATCTTTAACCTTGTTCTTTGTGTCTTTTATGGGTCTTCCAAATAGTCCCAGTGGTTGGTGTAGTGGCCACTCCTTCATGCACTGAGCAATAGGGAATGGAGCGCTGGCCTATGGGGTGCAACCTGGCATTCTTGTAAAAAAGTTCCGGTATGCTGGTAGGGACTGCAAAGTATGTGCAGCGGTGAACTCTTCTGAAACAGGAGATGAAGGCCTATGAGGAATTCTCCAGGAGCCACCAGGTGAGGGCCACATGTCAATTCACCCCAGGCAGTTCATCATGCAACAATGCACTCTGTCAAATTAGCTTCTGCGTCAATCGGTCTTTAAGACAATTATTCCCAGAATAATTTGTACCACGCTCAAACAATATAAAAAAATTCCAGGTGTTCATAATTCATCAACCATGTGAGACAATGTGCTCGAGGGTAGTGGAAAATAAACTCCTTCCTTAATTTTATTTGCAGTACAGTAAGACATCTAGTGGGAGCAAACTGTCTGGGGACAAATTGTCCTAGGGACCGATTGACACCAGAGCTAATGTGACTGAGTGCATTGTCATGCAATGAAGAGCCTAGGATGAATTGATGTGTCCCCCTTGGGATCATCATGGCAGAACATTCAGGGACCCAGACAAGCTGTTACCCACCACTTTGGGGAAAAGGAGGGCTGCAATTCATCTGGGAGTTATGACCTGGGGTTACCATGGAGGTACACTGTTTAGTGGTCATCTGGGTGCTGCAGTACAACATGGCATCATTGGCATGGCATGCAAGGGCAGGTTACCAAGGCTGTAGATCAATTGGTGGACAATGATTGGGATTTATTTTGGACTCACTATGTTTTGTCTTGGAGTCAATACGCTATAACATGGAGATATCTGGAGTGAGGTGCTTGGGGGTGAGACTTCTCATATCCTGTGGCAGCACAGGAGTGCCAGGGTGATGATACAGTGAAGCTGGCCAGAATTAAACCCAATTCTGCAGCATTTTGCTCCACTCTGCAGCATGCTACGGCAGAGTTACTGTGGAAAACAATGTCATTTCACTTTCGATTAGTCACTTTTGTCATGCAAGAAACAATGACATTCACCTCATCCCGACAGTGTCAAATTTTCCTGCATGTCAAAAGTGATTAATTTCCATTGAAATTACATTGTTTACTGCAGTAATGCTTCTGCAGCATACTGCAGAATGCCTTTGAAGTGAGTTTCATCCTGGCGAGCTTCACTGTACAAGGGGAAGGAGTAAAATTCTTCCAAATGACTCTCCTTCCCTTGTCAGCATGAGTTGGGGGGGGGGTTACCGCAATACCTGATCCCATTTTGGGAGTTATGGTCCAACCTTATTGGGCTTGTCTGCGGATGCAGTGCCACCAGATAGGGGTGGTTGCTTGCCACCCAGTCACATGACCTCCTACTCACTGAGGTTTCATTTCCAACTCTGAGAGGTATAGCTTTTCTTTGGTCTGCATTTGGGTAAAGTTGTTTATGAGAAGGGGTGTGGAGGTTTTCAAAGTGACTGCAAGACTTCCCAAGCCGAGCTGAACATGTCATTCCAAGAGTGTAATACTGTATGTCATTTACTAAACATGGCTGCACCTATTTCTCCAAGACTGGTATTGTGTGTGCTTATTCAGGGGAGATGAGCAGCAGGGGTAGAAGAAGTCAGGTAGCATGTCCTTCATGCATCATCAGCAGCGTCAACTGGAGGCAAGACAATAGAGAAAGGAGGCAGGACAGGCAGTGCCTTCTTCCCAGACCTTAACATGGTCATATAAATAATACAAGGATGGCATGCAGGAGTTAGAAAATGGTGCCCCACTACCACACAGGAGATGACCGTGCAGAAATGGAATCCATAATAGAACCCATTGTATGCTGCTCATTTCTAGTGTCTGTCCAGGTGGAAGTTAAAGAAGTGGATACTTTCCTACTCTTATCATAAAAGTAAGTAATTGTGACCAGTATTCTGGACAACATTCTCCATGTTAAAAAAACAGGATCATGTAACTGACTCCTAGAACACACCCGAAAATGAACTGTAACAGCTCAGTGTGTCTTTCCTGGTCAAAATAGAGTTGCAGCCATTGCTATGGCTGGATATTCCTAAAATTTCAGTGATATCTCTAGAGAAATTTTTGCCTGCCAGCAGTACTGCTTAAAGGCCACCAGAGAGAATCTCTTTAGAAATATTGTGAAATAACTAGAAATATTTGTCTATGTCAACGGCTGCAAATGTATTACAAATATAAACAAAGAAATGTCTGAGACAATGTCACCTCTGTAAATATTGGTTTATACTTGCTTTAAGAATTAGATTCACAGTACAAGATCACATTAGAAAAGACCACTTTATATTGTTTTAAAATTTTCATTTCCAAACATATACGCTGTTTTATATTGGCCATATTTTGCTTTCATAAATCACTGCAGGCATCCAAACCACATTTATAATATCCTAATTTTCAAATCTATAAATTATTCCCAAGGACAAGGCATAATTAAACTAGATTTAGTTCCTGTTATGTTTCCAGATGTAAATAGTTAAAACTCTGGCACAAATGCTTCTGCTTTGCTTTTACATCTACAGTATTCATTTGATGACCGTTTTACTGATCCAACATGGCATTGATGAACCTTATAATTTATAGTAGGTACAGAAAATTCTTTGGACATAGCAACAGAACATCTATGCTATTTCCAAAAATGGAACTTTTCTCGTTCATCCAATGTTGTTGTTTCCACAAGAAATCAGAAAAAGCTAAGCTGATGCCACATTCAAAGAAGTATTACCAAGGCTTACTTTTCTCATCTGCTTCACTTTCAAATGCTGTGTGTACATACACTGGAACAGATTTTTGTACTTAACAGAATGCTTATTCATTGAAAAGATATGTAGGCGTGGAAGCAAAAGTCATTTTATAAATCTGTTTGTCTAAGATACTATGAACTGTATATGAATCTAAACTCTTAGATTTATACATACAGTAAATTCGTCATCAGTAAGACACCTTGCCTCTGATGGATGGCTAACACTAATTAGTCTAGGTTCATGTCTACAAGCACTCTAAACTATTGTACGCAGTTGTCCTAAATGCAGCTCCATCACAAGAACCACAAATTCAAGACACAATACAAAACTGTGGCAGGATAAGCGTTTTCCAACCCCAACATACACAAATGAATTACATTTATTCATAAAAAGACCATCCTCAACAACCATCACACTGCAACATTTTTTTCTGACACCCCTTGACCATCCAGTAATTCATTTACTCCCAACTGAATTTTTTTTTTGCTGCCTCATACCCTCTCAACTCATAGTGTCTCCTTGATTCCAAGAAACTTTATGGCTCCCAGGTATTCTCTTCTACAGAAATAGCAACCTGGAAAAAAATACTTTTTTTTCTTTTCTTTACTCCCAAATTGCTGACTACAGTCCCTCTCACTCCAGTCATGCTTAATCTCTCCAACTTCACTTTGCACCATGGAACAGGAACCACAAACACATTTTTAAACTAAAATTAAAAAAATGTACAAAGCAATGCTCCAAAGCCTAGTGTAGTACAATTGTGTGTTTTCAATTGTAGGCTCTTCCTTACAGCCACTGCCATTTTCTCAGGCATTTTTCCCAAATTGAGGAAACTACACCCGTCAATGAGGACTTTAGCAGCTTGAGTCGGCATCCCCATGCTGTTTAGTGACTCCCTTAGCAATCTAAGCACTGTCATATTTTGTTTCACAAAATAAACTCACAAACTAACCCACATT
Source organism: Neoceratodus forsteri (assembly GCA_016271365.2). Classification (NCBI taxonomy): domain Eukaryota; kingdom Metazoa; phylum Chordata; order Ceratodontiformes; family Ceratodontidae; genus Neoceratodus; species Neoceratodus forsteri. Next base: position 802,452,006 of record CM057449.1, on the reverse strand, counting down.
TTTAAAAAATAAAAAAGTTAAAAAGAAAATAATCCACCACACAAATCCACCCCTATAGCATACATGAAATATGCAGGGGGGACCATATGTAATACCTGACATCTATACTCATGGTGTTTGTCCTCAGACAGCTCGCTTGTGGCGTACACCTCTTGTGAGATCACCTGAAATTAAATACCACTTGTAAAGATAAATCTGGTATCACACAGTACCCCCGTTCCCCCCGCATATCATAGATAGATGGATAGACAGACAGACAGACAGACAGAGACAGACAGACAGATGCAGTACATATATAAATGGAATGGATATAATTTTGGAAAAAAATGCATTAATACACCAATTAGAATTCAATTTAATGCAATAAAAGTAGGCAAATGTGGCATTAGGATTTCCAACCCTAACTCCTCACCCCCACCCCAAGCAGCAAAAAGACTAGAACACAAAAACAACTACAAACATCAATCATCTGGTAAGACAAACAACATAAACTGTTACCAGATGATATAAATACAGTAGCACTGCTGTACTACCTTCATGGATATGTATTAGTGGCATGCACACTGCAAGACATACACACTCTTTTTTGCTGCAGATAGAAATCCATAATAATCAAATCACAGCACTGCTTCTGTGTGCAGAAACACAGGCCCCTGCAGCCAGAGATGCAAATCTACAATACAAAAATTACATTATTTTGTCTGCAGGTACTCATTTATACCTTAAGACATAAAAAACACTTGATGTTCCTGTACTTCTGCTGTGACAGCTGTAAGACATGCATACTGACTTGTGACTAGAGAAGCACAGGTGCCACAAAATCCATGATGCCAAAATTGCAACAGTACTTGTGTACAAAGAAGTGCAAGCTCCCGGGGGGTCTGAACCTCTTCAGCTACAGATGTAAGACATACACACCTGCTTCTGATTCCAGAAGGGCAGGTCCTGCAGCTCTGCAGCCAGACAAACTGTGGTATTGAAGGTATCATGATTTTGGCAGTGGATCTAGAAATTATTTAAGGAGTTAGCAGTTTTTCAGTTATGCAACAGCATATAGAAAACAGTTTGAGAAAAAGTCATGGCACTCACCACTCCATCCTTAAATATGGTTCTATTCAAAAGGTTTTTCATTTACCTTATTTGTTCCAGACCTGCAGGACGGAATTATATAACACAACTCATCACAGCAGGAGGGCAGAAAACCCTCCTTACATTTCACCTTGTGCTTTATTATCCTTTGATAAAGCTGCAAGGTGAAACATAAGGAGGATTTTCTGTTCCCTGCTATGATGAGCTGTTATATAATTCTGTCCTGCACATCTGTAATAAATAGGGTAAATGAATAACCTTTTGAGTGGACTACCTTATTTAAGGCTGGATTGGTGAATGTCATGACCTTTTTCTAAAACTGTGTTAATATTGTCACTGGCACCCAATCCTTTGAGTAGCTCTTCAGTGTACTAAGCATTTAAAAAAAAACATGAACTAGCAGATCATGCTGTTTAGCAAGGTACCTCATACAGCACGCATGAGTACCACTGTCTGCACAGCTGCAGGCCCCATAGGAAACTTCTGTCCGTAGAATCACAGGCCCCCATGGGGCCTGCGCTTCTGCAGCCACACACATACTCTTGTACCAAGTATGACATGCACACAGGTGTGGCTGCATAAGCAGATGCCCCTGTGGAACCTGTGCTAATGCAGCCACAGATACAAATTCATTGAGATAGCACATCAGTGCTACTACATTTGTGTCATCTAGAAACAGTTGTATGTTGTTTTTCCTACTGATGATAGCTGTCTGTGGTTGCTTGCATAGTCCTGTCCCTCTCCTGCTTGGGGATGAGGGTGAGGATTTATGGTTGAAAACCCTAATGCCACTTTTCCTTACTTTGTTGCATTAGGTTAAACCATAACTGGTTCATAAATCATTTTTTTGCCAAGAATTTCCTTTTTGTTTGAGATAGTGGAATCATATTCTCATTCACGCAGATCTCTTTGGGACTTGCATGAACAGATGTAGATGCAGGTGCGCCAGGCCTTCTGGACCCTGCTCCAAGACAAGGCACTGTCTTCCTATACAAGTGCAGCAGCAGATGACAAAATTTCCTGAGCCTGTCTGTTGGGCTGCAGAAAAGCAGGATCCTCTGAGCTTCCATATGGCTACATATACAGATGCACAGGGCAAATAGTCCATCTCTCAGCCAATGCACAGGGCATCCTGTCATGCAGTGGTGCAGATGTGAAGGACCTAATGCCAAGAGAAGAGTTGTCTTCACTGTATTGTACTTTGTCCTGTGCAGCCAACCCTGTACTTTTCCTTCCCTTGCTGGTGGGTGATGTCACATTATATCACCAACCTCCCTGCCTTGCACCATGTAGCTGGCTCATTGAACTTGCCTCTGAACTTAGCTCACCAGTATGGGATCACATAGCACCACCCCCTGGGGTAAAGGAAGGCACTAAACACAAAGTGCTTTTTTTTTTTATTTTGACCTCAAGTTTTCAAGATAGTCATTTTCTGACTTCCTTCATAAACATCATGTGTGGCATTCATAGTATATTCAGTTCGGTAAGGACCATTTTCTTTTTTACTGGTAAGTTTAAAAAAATAAAGACACTGAGGGACTGTTTTCTTTTTGCAGGATTAAATGACTACAGGATCTGACACTGGGGATGGAGCACCCCAGTGTCAGCTCAACTTCACAGCAGCACGGGGGAGGGGGTGGTGTTGTCAGCTTTACATTAGAGGTGTGACCTAGAGGGGAGAGGGTCAACACCAGTACTGGGGTGGGCACCCCAATCTGCTTTTCTTGTTACTTCATTGCTCAACAGGTAGACAGACACACAGACAGACAGATAGAAAGATAGATCTGCTTAAGAGAGAATTCTTATTTTGCATCAGGCATAAAAATAAAAGGCCCCACAGAACATGCTCAGAATTGAAATTTCTAAGATGTATAACTTGTGAACTGATTAATATTTTTTCACCAAACTGAAAAAAGGGTATTTTCCCAGGGCAAGAACCTTCTACCCTGAAAATTTCAGAACAAAATTCCAAACTGTCTGGGCTGTATGTGAAAACAAAAAAAAAAAAGTAAAAATCCCTTATTTTTCCACTTTTTACACTATCAATATCATAGATTCTGGACATCTGACCATCACAGAACTTATCAAATCCAAGAGCCCTTGCCACCTGGACTGTGGTGTTTTGGTATTTGGTCTGCCACTACAGGACCTCTTACATTCTCCAGTATTTTGCTTTCCCATCTGGTGCTTCTGCAATGGTCGACTGTAGGCACTGAACGAACTGAGTCGGATGCATAAAATAATAAACAAGATAAGGTTTATTCAGGAGCATAAGAAGGGGCATCTCATCAGCACAAGGTACATGTACAGACTGACTGAAAAGGAACAGGAAATTTGGATTTCCTAACCCCTGCTTTAAACTAATTAGCACAACATGTGACAACTCTCTGGCTGAACATTACAGTCCTTGGTTAAAGGGGTGGCAGCTAATCTTGAGCCAATGCTCAACCTATACTCCACATCACCTTGGGGTTTGAAAATGTGAGTACCATTCAAACAGTAATAAAAAAATGTATGCAAGAAAAATAATAAGCATTAGAAAAATGTTGTTAACATCGATACCCTATTTAGACATTAATATGAACAGGTATCAGCAGCATGGAAGAAATTATTGAGAGAACTTTTGAGTGATTGAAAGGCAAGCACAATACAATGCTGCTGGAGAGGGGAGGAAATGATCTGGACTACACTGGTGGCCAGTCAGTGTAATGCCAGGGGACGGGGGGAACACCAGAGCACTTGAGACTGGCCATGCCACAAGCACAATGGTGTGGATAAAGGAAAGGAAAAACAGGGAAAGGGAAGTAGCAAGAATGTCCCAATTGCAATTTTATTTTAATGTACAACTGGAACATCAGCATGTCTAAGATCTAAAAGAGAAAAAATGTTAGATCAAACAGTAATTCAGAAGTAATATGCATATGGTTAAACACAGAATTTACAGACTCACCACACTGTTCAAATAATAAAGTTCACTTGCTTCTGCGACTTTTATGGTCAGTTGGGATTGCTGAATGGGTAGCTTGAACTAGTTCTTGACAGGGTGTGGTCAGGTCACAAAAGGGGACCCAGGAGTTCTGAGCACTGTCATACCTATACATTTTATGCAACATCTTCTCAATCTGGTACTCTTTGGGGTACTTGAGAGTCCTGAGAAGATGCAAGAGGCTGAGATGTTCCAGAAAGTCAAGGATCTGGCAAATAAGTGTCTGTACCATGAGGTTTTTGTGAAACTGTTGTTAAATTGTCAGCAGGAAGTTCAGTTTCCGAAAGTATTGCAGGTTCCAAAGAAGCTTCATTACTTGGAGGACTGGTATCATCAGGGAGGGTAACATGCAAGTACCCATGTTTCAACTGGTTGATGTGAATTTTATTGTGTACCAGCTTTCCATCTGCCTTTGAGCACAAGTGAACATGAACAGGGGAAGCTTTTCCACAATTCAGAATGACCCGGCTGGGGCGAAGCAGTTTTCTGGTGGCACCCGGAACAAGGACAGGCTGATACAGATATACAATGTCCCCCACAGAAACTTAAGGATCGTAACACTTGGCTGCTGACATTTTTTGCATTGCCATTTTTCTCTGTCCCATTGTGTCGATAGCCACCCATCTAGCCAGTTCAAGCTGTTCCAGCATTGAGATGATGAAGGAGGAGGCTGACTTTGGGACTTCAAGCAGTGAGAAATCTTTATCCAAAGATGTTCTCGGGTTATGTCCATGGACTAGGAAAAATGGGTTATATTCTGTGCTGTCGACACAAGGGTTGGAATTGTAAGGAAACTGAATGAAGGGAACAAAATTGTCCCAAAATTCGTGAATCTCATCCAGGTACTTGGATAATGCATTAAGAATGGTTGACATCATTCACTCACTTTGTCCATTAAACTGTGGATGGTAACTGGTTGTATGAGTCTTCTTGATGTCAAGAAGTTTGCAGGTTTCTCGCACAATAGATGAGAGGTAGTTAGTGCCTCTGTCTGAATGCAGGTACCCTGGGGTACCATGACAGCAAATGGTTGTATTGAGGAAGGCACTAACCACTGTAGCAGCTTTAATATCTTTTAGTGCGATCAATTCCAAGTACTTAGTTAGGTAGTCCACAAAAATGAGAATGTACTTGTTGCCAGAGTCAGGGCATGTAGGCAGGGGGCCAAGAATGTCCATGCTGACTGTATGAAAAGGTTCTGTGGCCACAGGCATTGGAACGATGAGTGTCTTTCTCAGTTTGGCAGGATGCTTTCTTTGGGAACAAGGCTGTCAGGATTTAATGAAATGGACAATGTCTTTGGTCATGTGAGGCCAGAAGAAATGGAGCCTTGTCTTTTTGAGAGTTCTGTGGCTTCCCATATGACCTCCAGAAAGTGGAGAGGCATGGGTGGATTGAAGAACTTCAGAGACTGGAGAGGCTGGCACAACTAACTGTACATGAGTTCTATCCATGCGATGACCCTTGCCTCCTTGGTCCAGATGTGAAAAAGCACCCCTTCATTTGGAAAATACTGTGATGCCAAGAATTGTATATCTTGGCAGTGTTTCTTTTGTAGAGGTAAAATTCCCGACTCAAGATATGTGATGATGTCCGTAAACTGAGGTTCAGTTCTTCATTGGAGTTTAATTGTCGCCAGGGAGGTATCAGTATTAGAGGTTTGAAGAAGCTGTTCAGTTGCTTGCAATAAGTGAGGATTGGTGATTTTCTCTGTAGAAGCAGTTGGTAGCAGCAAAGCTACCTGAGGTGCTGAAGGAGTGTCCACAGGGAGCTCATCTGTGGAGTGGAAAAGAACTGCTTGTAGACAGGATTCTTCATCTGGAGAGGCTGTTGTGGAGGGATACCATCTCTGGCTTACAGCATTGGCATTGGAGTGGACTCCAGTGCTCCCATATTGATTTGGCATTTTCCCTGTAACTCCAGGGTGATATTCCTGTGTTTTCCTGTAGATTACATTATTTCCTATGGAAGCTAAATTGCCCTGTTTTCCTGTATAACCAATGGAAGTCTATGGGAAGAATTTTCCTGTAGATGCCTCCAAATCCCTGTAAAATACAGGAATCCCTGTAGATATGGGAGCCCTGGGACTCGATCTGGTCACTATTGAACTTCAGAATTGTAACTTTGCAGTATGGCAATCCATTGGGCGAACTTTCCTACCGGCTCCTTCATTTTGAACAACCATGTGGGGGCAGAGAGATCTACAATACCTGTGAAGGAGGAGTAGCAAAGGTAACGGTCAAACTTCTTTACTGCAGAAACAACAGCTTGGCATTCTTTTTCTGTGATGCCGTTGTTTTGCTCAGTAGAAGAAAGAGAGTGCCTAGCATAGGAAACAACTTGTTCTGTCCCATCTTGGATTTGACACAGCACAGCATCCACTGCAAAGGAACTAGCATCTGTGTAAAGCTTGAATGGCTGGTCGAACCTGGGATAGAAAAATACTGGGGAAGAAATAAGTTTTCCTTTCAAAGTTTCAAAGGCCTCTTTGCATTCGGAAGTCCATATGTAGTCAAGTCCTTTTTTGGTAAGAGCATACAGTGGAGCTGCAATCTTGGCATAGTTGCAAATTAATTTTCTGTAGTAGCCAGACAAGCCCATGAAAGCTTTAAAGTCTTTGAGATTTGTAGGTTCTGGATAATCTTTTACTGCAGAGAGCTTGTCCGGGTCTGGCGAGATGCCTTGCCAACTGACCACATGTCCCAGGTCAGTTGGAAATGGATTTGATGCTGAGAAAAGCAACATTTCTCTGGGCAAAGTTTGAGGTTGGTTTGCCTGAGACATCCGAACACCTCTTTGAGATGCTGAAGGTGTTCTTGGAAAATTCTGCTGAAGACGATAACATCATCAAGGAAAACTAGGCAAGACAGTCCACGTAATACAGCTTCCATGACTCATCAATATGTGGCTGGGCTGTTCCGAAGTCCCATAGGCAGACGTTTAAACTGGAAAAGTCCCAAGTGGCAGTGCCAGACTGTGTATGGGCATGAAGCTGGATCAATAGTGACTTGGTAAAATCTACTCTGAAGATCTAGAGTGGAGAAGTAAGCTGGACTGGCCGCACCAAGGCTCTCTAAGGCATCCTCTGTGGTAGGTAAGGGATGTGCATCCTGTACGTGTAGGCATTGAGATTTCTGTAATACATCACAAACTGATACCCTTTGTCTTTCTTTACTACCAGCAAGCAAGGTGCACCCCAGGGACTTGTAGATTCCTCAATAATGTCCTGTTCAAGCATGTCCGTGATTAAGTCCTCCAGGACTTGTTTTTGTTTGTGTCCCACTTTGTAGGCTTGCAGACAAATTTACTTTTGGTTGGACTGCACATCAATGGTGTGTTGCAGGATATCACAGCATCCGAGTTTGTTATCAGGGCCAACAAAGATGTCTGGGTAGTTTTCCAGAAATTCAAGAAGTTACTCTCTCTCAGTGGGACATTGTTGGAAGTTTTGAGGCAGATAGACGCTGACTGAAGGAAACTCCTTGTGAAGCTGGAGAGGTTGTGATGGTACTGACAGGACGAATGTTAGCGGAACCAGGCCAAGGTTCATGCAGAAGCTGAAGCTGGTCCCCTGAAAAGAGACAAACAAACTTTCAGATACTGGCACCCTTTGATATGACCACTGACTCATCTGTGAAGTTGCAGCATTTTTGGAATACTGAGCTACTGTGCACAGCAAACAAGGTGTTCCCTGGAAGGAGACCTGAGGAGTGTAAAGCTGAGGATCCCGTGATGCTGTCACCTTGAATCCTGGCAATTAAAACCATCTCTGACTTAGGAGGTACGGTGACTGTGTCTATAGCTGCAAGTTGCATCTGGGGATCTAGTGACAGTTTGTTTGAGTCAAAGTCTAGGGTGGCCTTGTGTGCTTTGTAGAAGTCCAGGCCAAGAATCATGTTTGGGTGAAGTTCAGGCACTAGGTAGAATTTAACAGTAGCTTGCTGTGAGCTGAAGTGGAGCTTAAAATGGACCATGCCTGTGATAGGTACTGTGGCAGTGCTTGCTGTAATGATGTATTTTAGGTCAGCTGGAGCAACAGTAGGCACATGATGAATAGCTGGATTGTCTAGTACACTGCTATGGATCACAGAGCTTTCTGCTCCGGAATCAACCAAGGCATGTGTGGACCAATTCCCAATCATGACAGGGATGTAGTTTGCAAGGATGGGTGATCTGATGACAGGAACTTTGGCTCCTTTAGGTAAGACTGTGCCTGACTTCGCAGTTGGAGGGTGTAGTTTGTTTTAGTTATGAGAGTCAGTGGGACAGTCAGTTGCTTCATTTTCCTGCCCAACAAAAGCCCCTAGTTTGTTGGGCAGCACTTGTTTCCCTGGTCCTGTGAATAGTTGCTAGTATTTTACTGATTGTGCTGTGGCGTATGCCTTTGGTTGTCATGATTTCTGTGAAAGTTTTTCAGTTTGTGGCAGACTGTAGCAGTGTGACCCCTGAATCCACACCACTGACAGGTCACTGGCTCCCGTGAAGGTGGAGGTGGCTCAGGTCACCATGGAGGTGGCTGCAGGACAATAACAGGAGTTGCAAGTGAATGTAAGCTGTTTTATTTATTTATTTAAATTTTGATGACCGGGTAGGCCCACTGAGACCGTAATGGTCCCTTTTTCAGGGGTGACCCAGGGTTAATTACAGTCAACAGTACAATAATAAGTAGGAACAATTCAAGGGAAAGTGCACATATACAGACATTAAAATCAGAACAAATAGTACAATCACAGGCAGGTTAGGTAACGTTTAGAATAACATGGGGTAAACACTAGTTTCATGAGAGTGGCAGTTACATAAGGTTCTTTTATCAGGTCAGTTTTATGGGTTACAATTTCAAGTGTTTCAGAAGTGATAAGATTCAACTGAAATAGAATACCAACCTGTTAGGCGGCAGGTTTTTAGTATCAGAGGTGGAGTGTTGTTTTCTATCCTCAGCGGTGGTATGCACAGATGTTTAGCTCTAGAAGGTACATCTTTAGGCCTTTTTTTAAAAGCCCCAAAGGAGCTGCAGTCTTGAAGATTGCTAGGTAAGCCATTACATAGGGATGGGATGTAATTTTCGAATGACCGAAGACCTTGGCTTGTTCGGACTTTTGGGACATGGAGGAGTTGATGACACAAGGATCTAAGTGTTCTTTTAGGCTGTTTGAGTACTAAGGTATGACTCAGGCTGGGGGGAGCATCCATTTGTAGAAGCTTGAAATCCAAGCATAAGGAAGTGTAAGCCAGTCTGCCCTCCAGGGAGGGCCAATTCAGTGAGTCGAGTATATTACAGTGGTGTTCTAGTGGCTGAGCTCCCAGGGCAAAGGGTCCTATTCTGTGGTACTATTTTCCTAGCTTTTGCATCTGTGTTTTGCATTGAATGTAGCACTGGGGCACCATACAATAAGGTGGGCAGGAGCATGCCCATGGCTATCTTTAGCCTGGATGCCTGAGTGAGAAAAGGGGTTAGACAGTACATGAGTTCAAGCGTTTGATTTAGCGTCTTGGTTAATTGTTCAACATGAACCTTGAAAGAGCAGTCTTGATCGTTATAGACTCCCAGGTATTTGATGCCATCCACCATCTCAATAGGATGGCCACTGGACAGATAAGGGGATAGTAGACATGTTCTGTCGGAGCCGAATTTACTGGGTCCAAATAGGATGGCTTTGTTTTTTGTCTCATTTAGCACTAGCCTATTTGTCAGGAACCAGGTTTCCAGTAGGGAGAGATCGTGGCTCAGGAGTTGGTTTAGCTGTACAGCATTTGAAGCAGATCTGTATAGTACTGCATCATCCGCATAGAGGGTCACTTTCGCTCCGCCGCAGTGCTTTGGTAGGTTGTTGATAAACAGGGAGAATAGGGCACCAGTATTGAACCTTGGGGGACACTCTCAGCAACAGAGCGCTTGCCTGGCTCCGTCCTCTGCCATCTGATTATCTGAGATCTGTCTTGCATGTAATCTTTAAACCACTGTGTTGAGTGGTTGTCCAGTCCGAGAGAGCTAAGCTGCTGGATGAGCAATTTATGGTCTACTAGATCAAAGGCCTTGGTAAGGTCTATGAAGACTGCACCAGTAAGTTGGCCTTTGTATTGGGCAGCAAGGATGTCGAATGTTAGACTCACCAGGGCAGTGTCAGTACCATGTTGTTTTCTGAATCCATGTTGTCGTGGAGTGAGGAGGCTATGTTGTTTAACATATGCTTGGATTTGTTGGTATACAGTTCTCTCAAGCATTTTATTTAGTGTGCAGAGAATAGAAATCGGTCTATAGTTTTCAATTAGCTCACTGGGTCCTCCCTTATGGATCGGGGTAACCAAAGCTGTTTTCCAAGCTGAGGGGACTTTACCTTCCATCAGCGACCTACTGAACAACCACATGACTGGCATAGCAATTTCTTGGTCAGCCAGTCTGAGTAACCTGGGTTCAACCTTGTTAGAGCCTGGAGAACCATTTGTCTTAATGCTCCTAATGAGCTTTAGGACCTCAGTTTTTGATGTTAACCTAAGGTGAAAATTAGGTGATGAGGGGAGATTCAATGAGTCATCTGAACATGGCTGTTTTGGACTGCAGGGATGAACCCTGTACTTGCCAAGGTCAGTAAGGAATTCATTAAAGGCATTTGTAGCATCTTTCGGGTTCGTGTGGTGGACATCTCCCATAACAATGTCACAGGCATTTTGCATGTGGTTACCTTTCAGGAGTGTGTTTATTTGGGAACAGAATTTCTTGGGGTTAGAGAGATTTTTTGTTTGTAGGTTCTTAAGGTACAGTAGCTTGGCCTGTTTTAAATCTTTTTTACACGAGTTTCTGAGCATTCGGTAATGGACCCAGTCATTGGTTAAATTAGTGGACTTGTACCTGCCCCAGGCCCTGTCTCTTTCCCTCATTAGTTTTTTTTGATCATGTGTCAGACAGTTGAAATAAGTTTGTCAATCATTGTTTGTTGCTGTTGGATGCAAGTAGCAAGTGCAGCCAGTTATGAGGACTGTGGCTCTTGATCAGTGGTAGGCCAGAACATGGAAATAGACTCCTGGGCAAACCCTGCAGCTTGGCTCATGTCCATCCAGGTGGCTGGCTTTTGCTGGAAAATGTAGATATGAAACAGCAGAGGCAGTCCCCGGGCAAAGGCTGTAATCTGGTCTTTTTCTGATTTTTGTAGACTTTTGCACCATGATTCAATATCCACTATAAATGCTTCTGAGGATTCAGAGGGTTGCATAGTGCTCTCCCATAGTTGCTATTCTAACAACCAGAGTGTATGAGCTTGTAATAAATGGTCCTTGAAGGTGGAATACAGGGTGGCAGTGTCCCCATCTCATCTGGTCTGGAAGGGCATTAAACCACGAGATGGCTGTCCCTCTCAGGAGTAAGCGCATGGCATTGGAAATTTGTAAGGGATCGGTCCAACCATTGAAGAAGATCCAGGCCTGAAATTGCTCGAGCCGGTCGACAGCATCTTCATGGGGTAGTTCTGAGAAGGGTACTGGCTTTAAGCTGGTGTGGACTGTGGAGAGTGTGTGGAAATAGCTTTAATATATGCGAGGTCATCCTGAATGGCCTGCATAGTGGGCATTCCTTGGGCTGAGATGGATGACTGGATGTCGTGCAGAATAGTTTCAATTTTGAGACCCCATGCTCTTGAGGCAGGTGAAGCTAGAGCCCAGGAGCTTGCAGTGCTTGAGATGGTGGCATCCTCGGACCTCTTGGTCAGAGATGAGCTGTGTGTCACTGAACAGAGGTCATAGGAATGAGTAGGAGTGGTTGTCATGTAGAGAACGAGATGTCTTTGGAAGAAATGAATTGCAGAGAGGAAATATTTTTGTATACAAAAGTACAGTTATTTGTAAGCAATTTTCATCAATGGATGTCTTAATAAACAATTCCCACTCTTTTTTGGTGTTGTCTATTATTTAAATAAACTTTTATCAAAAGATCAATTATTTGGTGTACTGTTTCTTTAATTGTATAGGCTTCGCATTGAGTTGTATTGAAAACCATTCATTTGCCTTGAACTGAGGTAATTTCAGCGCTTGGTTCTAGCAAGGTAACGCCCCTAGGGGGAGCAATGCCACTGCAAATGATCAGCTTGCTGACAACAAAATGGAGGTTCTTTGCCTTGAGATTACTGTGCAGGGAGTGAAATGATGAATTTGCCAGGCTGCAGGCCTTCTTCCCCAATGAAATTTTGGCGGGCTTTATTGTGGTGAGTGCCAGAACAGCTGGGGGAATTGACTGTGTTTACTAATTACACTCAGTTTGGGAGTCTGTGGCTTGTTGTTTTGTTTTTCCACTTTGTGCTTACTCCCTTTTCTAGTCACTGTTCCCACTTATTGTGATGCCCTGTAGTTTTATTTTGCCTCTCCTTTGCTTATTTATTGTGCATTTATAATTGTAGCTTCCCCCAGATTTGGTAAGTTTGAGGTCAGTTTGTTTATTTTATTTATGATTGCCCCATTTTCTTTCTTTGTCTGGCTTCCCCTGGCTCCAATGGGCTCTGCGTGGCTGAGCGGGGAAAAAAAATTGTTCCAAGAAGCAATAGGAGAGAGAGAGACAGAAGTCCTGGTTGGCTGTATGGCTGTCTAAGAATGAGCGGTCTGGAGCACAGTGAAACGGGAGTGAGTCGCTGTAGGTTGCTGTGAGCAGGGAGCAGAACTGCCCTTTGTGATGAGGGGCAGAAGTCCATTGTACCTGATTCAGCATGAATTGTAGCTGCAGGCAGTAGGTCATGGAGCTCTTGAGTGTTGCTGTTGTGCGCTGTGGCCTCGAGTAGTGTGGCTGTATGGCAGGAGCAATTGGAGCTGCAGCAGAAGCCCAAAATAACCACGGTCCTCATAGCTTGGCCACTGGGAGAGGGTGCTCCATGCTCCGAGGGGAGCGCTGTAGCGGCGAGTCCAGGAGCTACAGTAAGGTAGGTCAGTATGTATCAGAGGCTCCAATTTGGTGCAGGACAGAGGAGCAGGGTTGTTGCAGTCCTTAATGGTAGCAGCCTCTCTGAGTGCTGGAGCAAGCTGGGGGGTTTTGGGGTATTTTATGGAGGGTGGCACTGATGAGCTGTATTTTCTGGGGTTTGCACTGAACTGCTGTGGAGAAGCACAAAGCAGCAGATTGCTGCTGAACCATGGGACAAGTTAAATTTTTGGCACTCTTTTGAAACAAGCATGGAGGCAGTATAGCGCAGTGGGGAGGCAGTATAGTGCAGTGGTCTAAGGCTCTGAGCTGCAAATCTGGTGACATCCAGCAGACCAGACCTGGGTTTGAATCCCCCAGCTTCCACTTGCATACTGTGTGATCCTGAGCAAGTCACTTAACCTCCTTGTGCTCCCAGGTCGCTCCTGTAAAAAAGCTTTCAGCTTAGTGTGCTATACCTGGTTAAACAACTAAAAAAAAAAAAAAGCTGAATTTCCCCAAGGAGAGAGGCCGTACAGGCTCTTCCACACTGAAGGAGCTTGGGGGTTGTAGATGCAAGCTCCATGGAAGTTTGGCACTCTTTTCTGGCACTGAATTTGTGCAGCATGCATCTCCATGGGGTTTGTGGAGGCTTAGAAAAATAACTTTTTTACTGTAGTTGATTCACAATGTCCCACATCCATGCACATTTATATATAAGCACATTTATATTTCCTGAGGCAGATTGCAGGAGGCTTAAATTAACAGGATATAGTTCAGTTTTATTTTTCCTCTCTGCTGCTAGGTTTATTCTTTCTAAGCATGCATACAGTTTGGGCACACTTGGGTGTTGACTCTGGGTTACCCAATGACACAGATAAGTGAGATGGGTTTGGGGCAGAAGAAGGGCTGCATTCTTCACCATGTGTGGCGTTTTGGTATTTGGTCTGCCACTAAAGGACCCCTTACCTTCTCCAGTGTTCTGCTTTCCCATCTGGTGCTTCTGCAATGGTCGACTGTAGGTACTGAACAAACTGAGCTGGGAGCATAACATAATAAACAAGGTTTATTCAGGAGAATAAGCAAGGACATCTCATCAGCACAAGGTACAGGTACAGACTGACTGAAAAGGAACAGGAAATTGGGGTTTCCCAAACTCTGCTGGAAACTTATTAGCATAACATGCGACAACTCTCTGACTGCAACATTACTGTCCTTGGTTAAAGGGGCGGCAGTTAATCTTGAGCCCTTGCTCAACCTATACTCACATATGCGAATACAAAAAAAGACCCAATCCCTGATTTTTTCCACATTTTGCACTATCTAGATCATAGATTCTGGACATCTGACCATCACAGAACTTATTAAATACAAGAGTCTTTGCCCCTGTACCATGAATGCAAAATTTCATGCAATTCTATAGAATGGGAGCAAAGTTATTATGGTGCAAAGTTAGGGGTTTAACATTAAACACCCTACTCAACGCTAACTCTGGGGAGCTACAATGTCCTTATAATATCTATCTATCTATCTATCTATCTATCTATCTATCTATCTATCTATCTGTCTGTCTGTCTGTCTGTCTGTCTATATATCCATTGAAAAAAATCTATGTTAACAGGATTGTCAAACCTAATGCTGTCACCCCACCCTCAGCTGTAGCCTCCTGTCAGAAGCGCAAAGTACAGGTCAATGCCAGTGCCTCATGCTTTTGAACGTAAAAAATACATAAGCTCAGCTGCACAAATCTGGACAAATGTACTTTCTACAAACTTTGGAGTAGTTTTCAAACTTTATTCAAGTAACAAGGAGATCCAAATGGATTATCACCCCATCAAACTTTGAGTGTCAACGTTTCATGTCACACTGATGCTTTCTCAAGATGTAAATGTACAATTCTGACACTACCATTTATAGTGTAAAGAAATACATAATTGATTAGCCTTAAAGAGATTGCTGCAATAAATACAATATGTAAATAATCACTATAAAAATACTAAACTAAAATATGTACCTAAAAAAATACATAAATGTTAACTGTGACATGCAAAACATGCTATCAGTGATGTATGATAATGCAATTCATAGCTCTTCAAGTGCACGCAGGAGCAAAAATTCACAAGATGTAATAAATTGGTAAGGGTGAGGTATAAGAAAAGGAATGGCTCAGGCATATAGGACATAATAGTGGGAGATGAGGGAGGAAGGAGAAAGGTAAAATATAATATTTCTCTCTGTGTAGAGAAGTTTGGCTTTCCACATGTGGCCAACAGAATCAAGCATAGCTTTCTACATGTGCGGCCCTATGGATGTATGACCGTGTTTGTTCAGGGGAGGGTATGGGCATTAGGGTTGATAATTCAGGAACACCTCATCATGGATTCACCAAGACACCTGAAACCAAAAACCCTAATATATTTTAATTTCCCTACCTTGTGTGATCTACACTAATGTCTGCATCAATTTAGTTTTTTAGCAATGAATTTTCCTTCTTTTTGTGATAGGGGAATCATATCCTCATTTGTGCAGGTCACTTTGGACCTGCATGAAATTAAATATACAGAATAGTGGAGCTATTTCTAGCCCTGCATCACCAACCAACAACTTAAACAGAACAGTGTCTTAACCCTTACACTGCCAAGGTTTTTCTGTAAATTGCATATCCTTGCTGCCAGAGGTTTTTTTTACAAGGTTTGTACACCTATCGGTTATGACGTTATTACATAATTTTTCTTAATTCCCCGCTAAACATTTTTTGTCAGGGTAGTAAGAACCAAAAACAACTAAAATTTAAAGTGAAAATATATGTTTTACAACTAAGCAATTTGGAGATACACAAAAATATTAAAGTTTGTAAAAACATTAAAATCGGTTGCATCATTGACAAAAATGTTTGTCTAAAATGTAACTAATTTTCACTTTCAGGTTACAAATTCTTTATATAAACACACATTTCACACTGGTTTCTCACCTACAGATTATGAGAGTGACCAAAATGGACCATCTATGGTAGGGCCATGTTGGCCTATGGGGGGTATCTATTGGATTATGGGGTGCACATCAAATCCATTAAGAAAAAGTAAGAAGTAGCCTGTTTCACATGACAGGGAAGTGAATGAGTAAATCATGGCAAAGATTGTAACCATACCTACATTCTCTGGGTCACATGACCAAAAACAAGATGGCTGACATTGTTTAGTCATTTTCTGTGTCAAACTGCTTGTGACTCATTTATTGGGATAACTAGATTATAAAAGTGGTAAATGTCAATGGAATACACCTTTTCTTACAGCAGCAGTGGCTTGGATGAAATTTCTGATCCTTAATTTCACATGTCAGACCCACCTGCAGTTAGCTGAGGTGGCATGCCCAACCACACATGGTATGCCCCTGTTGACCAATGGGGTGACCACCTATTGTATTATAGGGGGTAAGGCCGAAAAATTTAAAAGGAAAAAATAAGAAGTAGCCTGTTTTACATGACGGGGAAGTGAATGAGTAAATCAAGGCCCAGACTGTACCCATAGCTATATACCCTGGGTCATATGACCAAAAACAAGATGGCTGACAGTGTTCAATCATTCTCTGTGTCAATTGTTTCTCTTACACATTTATTGGGATTACTAGATTGTTCCGAAACCTGTAACCACTGTATTTGTGTTTTGCAATGTTTGTCCACCCTGACGTGGAACCTTTGTAAGAGAGCTCACGCTCAAAGGTTTTTCCGAATATTCTTAAATAAATAAATAAATAGATTATACAAGAGGTAAATGTCAATGGATTACACATTTTCTTACAGCAGCAGGGGCTTGGATGACATTTATGATCACTAATTTCACATTATAGACCCACCTGCAGATAGCTAAGGTGCCATACCCAATCACTAATGGTAATGCCATGCTGGTCCATGGGGGGGCATCTATTCCATTATGGGCTACATACCAATTAATTCAGAAAGGAAAAGTAAGAAGTAGCCTGTTTTCCATGACAGGGAAGTGAATGAGTAAGCCAAGGCCCAGATAGTACCCATACCTACATCAACTGGATCACATGACCAAAAACATGATGGTTGCCTCTGTTTGGTCATTTTCTGTTTCAAACTGCTGCTGTTACACATTCGTAGGGATAGCTACATTATAAAAGTGGTAAATGTCAATGGATTACACCTTTTCTTACATCTGCATGGGCTTGGATGAAATTTCTGAACCCTAATTTCACATTACAGACCCACCTACAGATAGCCAGGGTGCCATACACGACCACCGATGGTATGCCCATGCTGGTCAATGGGGTGTTCACCTATTGCATTATGGGGTGCCTGTCAATAAATTCAAAAAGGAAAAGTAAGAAGTAGCTGGTTTTACATGTCAGAGAAGTGAATGTAAATCAAGGCCAGACTGTACCCATATCTACATCACCTGGGTCACATCACCAAAAATAAGATGGCAGTTACTGTTTAATCATTTTCTGTATCAGGCTGTTTCTCTTTCACATTTATTGGGATAATTAGATCATAAAAGAGGTAAATGTCAGTGTATTACACATTTTCTTACAGCAGCAGTGGTGTTGATGAAATTTCTGATCCCTAATTTCACATTACAGACCCACCTGCTGATAGCCGGGGTGCCATACCCAACCACCCATGGTATGCCCATGCCGGCCAATGTGGTGTCCCCCTATTGCATTATGGGGTGCACGCCAATAAATTGAGAAAGGAAAAGTAAGAAGTAGCCTGTTTTACTTGATGGGGAAGTGAATGAGAAAATCAATGCCCAGATTGTACCGATAGCTACATCCCCTGGATCACATGACAAAAAACAAGATGGCTACATTTGTTTGGTCATTTTCCTTGTCAAGCTGCTTGTGTTGCACATTTATTGTGATAACTGGATTATAAAAGTGGTAAATGTCAAAGAATTACAGCCTTTTCTATAGTAGCAGGAGTTTGGATGAAATTTCTGATCACTAATTTCACATTACAGACCCACCTGCAGATAGCCAGGGTGCCATACCCAACCACCCATGGTAAGTCCATGCTGGCCAATGGGGTGACCACCTATAGCATTATGGGGTGCATGAAAATAAATTCAAAAAGGAAAAGTAAGAAGTAGCCTGGTGTACATGACAGGGAAGTGAATGAGTAAATCAAGGCCAAGATTGTACCCATAACTAAATCCCCTAGGTCACAAGACCAAAAACAAGATGAGTGACACTGTTCAGTCATTTTCTGTGTCAAACTGTTTCTCTTTCACATTTATTGGGATAACCTGATTATAAAAGAGGTACGTGTCATAGATTACACATTTTCTTACAGCAGCAGGGGCTTGGATGAAATTTCTGATCACTAATTTCACATTATCGACCCACCTGCAGATAGCTGGGGTGCCATACCCAACCACCCATGGTATGCCCATGATGGCCCATGGGGTGTCCACCTATTACATTATAGGGTGCATGCCAATAAATTCAAAAAGGAAAAGTAAAAAGTAGCTTGTTTCACATGACAGGGAAGCAGAAGAGTACATCAAGGCCCAGACTGCACCCATATCAACATCTCCTGGGTCACATGACCAAAAACAAGATGGTGGCTATCGTTCGATCATTTTCTGTATCAAATAGCTTCTGTTACACATTTGTAGGATAACTACATTACAAAAGTGGTAAATGTCAATGGATTACACATTTTCTTACATCTGCAGGAGCTTCGATGAAATTTATGATCACTAATTTTACATTATACACCCACTAGCAGATAGCTGGGGTGCCTTACCCAACCACTCATGGTAGGGCCTTGCTGGCCCATGGGTAGCCCACCTATTGCATTATGGGGTACATGCAAATAAAATGAGAAAGGAAAAGTAAGAAGTAGCCTGTTTTACATGACAGGAAAGGGAATGAGTAAATCAAGACCCAGATTGTACCCATATCTACATCCCCAGGGTCACATGACCAAAAACAAGATGGTGGTTGCTGTTTGATCATTTTCTGTTTCAAACTGCTTCTGTTACATGTTTGTATGGATAACTACATTATAAAAGTGTTATAGACCCACCAGTAGATAGCTGGGGTTCCACTCCCAACCACCAAAGGTAGGGCCATGCTGACCCATGGGGGCCCACCTATTGCATTAGGGGGTACATCCCAATAAACTGAGAAAGGAAAAGTAAGAAGTAGCCTATTTTACATGACGGGGAAGTGAATGAGTTAATCAAGTCCCAGATTGCACCCATAGCTACATGTCGTGGGTCACATGACGAAAAACAAGATAGTTACCTCTGTTCGGTCATTTTCAGTATCAAGCTGTTTGTGTTACATGTTTATTATGATAACTAGATTATTAAATTGGTAAATGTCAATGGATTACACCTTTTTTATGGCAGCAGTGGCTTAGATGACATTTCTGATCCCTAATTTCACATTACAGACCCACCTGCAGAAAGCCGGGGTGCCGTTCCCAACCACCCATGGCATGCTCATGCTAGCCAAAGGGGTGACCTCCTATTGCATTATGGGGTGCATGCCAATAAATTCAAAAAGGAAATGTAAGAAGTAGCTGGTTTTACATGACAGGGAAGTGAATGAGTAAATCAAGGCCCAGATTGTACCCATAACTACATCCCCCTGGATCACATAACTAAAAACAAGATGGCTGACACTGTTCAGTCATTTTCTGTGTCAGACTGTTTCTCTTACACATTTATTGGGATAACTAAATTATGAAAGAGATAAATTTCAAGGTATTACACATTTTCTTACAGAAGCAGGGGCTTGGATGACATTTCTGATCACTAATTTCACATTATAGACCAATCTACAGATAGCTGGGGTGCCATACCCAACTACCCATGGTATGCCCATAATGGCCCAAGGGGTGTCCACATACTGCATTATGGGGTACATGCCAATACATTCAGGAAGGAAAAGTAATAAGTAGCCTGTTTTACATGACTGGGAAGTGAATGAGTAAATCACGGCCCAGATTGTACTCATATCTATATCTTCTGTGTCAGATGACTTAAAGATGGATGACACAGTTTAGTCATTTTCTGTGTCAAAACTGCTTCTGTTACACATTTATTGTGATAACTAGATTATAAAAGTGGTATATGTCAATGAATTACACATTTTCTTACAGCAGCAGGGGCTTGGATGAAATTTCTGATCCCTAATTTCACATTACAGAGCCACCTGTAGATAGCCAGGTGCCACACCCAGCCATCCTTGGTATGCCCATACTGATCTATGTGGTGTCCACCTATTGTATTATCGGGTACATTCCAATACATTCAGAAAGAAAAAGCAAGGTGTAGAATGTTTTATATGACAGGGAAGTGAATGAGTAAATCAAGGCCCAGATTGTACCCATATCTACATCCCCTTGGTCACATGACTAAAAACAAGATTGCTGACACAGTTCAGTCGTTTTCTGTGTCAAACTGTTGCTCTTAAATATTTGTTGGGTTAACTAGATTATAAAAGATGTAAATGTCAATGGATGACATATTGTCTTACAGCACAGGGGCTTGGATGACATTTGTCATCACTAATTTCACAGTATAGATGCAGCTGAAGATAGCCAGGGTGCCAGACCCAACCACCCATGGTATGTCCATGCTGGCCCATGGGGTGTCCACGTATTGTTAATGGGGTACATGCCAATACATTCAGAAAGAAAAAGCAAGGAGTAGAATGTTTTATATGACAGGGAAGTGAATGAGTAAATCAAGGCCCAGACTGTACCCATAGCTACATCATCAGGGTCACTTGACAAAAAACAAAATGGCCACCAATGTTCAGTCATTTTCTGCAACAAACCGCTTCTGTTACACATTTATTAGGATAACTAGATTATAAAATTTGTAAATGTCAATCAATTACATCTTTTCTTACAGCTGCGGGAGCGTCAATGAAATTTCTGATCACTAGTTTCATATTATGGTCCCACCTGCAGATAGCTAGTGTGCCAGACACAGCCACCCATGGTAGGCCCATGTTGATCCATGGGGTGTCCACCTATTGCATTATGAGGTACATGTCAATAAAACAATAAAATAAAAGTAAGAAGTAGAATGTTTTACATAACAGGGAAGTGAATGTCTAAATCACGGCGCAGACTGTGCACATATCTACATCCCCTACGTCACATGACCAGAAACAAGACAGCTGACACCGTTCAGTCATTTTCTGCATCAAACTGCCTCAGGTACACATTTCTTGGGCTAACTAGACTATACAAGTTTTCAATGTCTATGGATTACACCTTTCTTACAGCTGCAGGGGCCTTGATTATATTTCTGATGATTGATTTTACATTACAGACCATGAAGAAAAGGTCAGAAATGGACCTGATTACACATAAGGTGAGTTGTGTATGTTTCAGTTATCATTTAAAATGAACCATTTGCATTTCAACTCTGGTCAGCTCACACATGCAACACTTAAACTGTTCACCATCCTATTGTACATGGATGAGGGGGTCACTTACATTGCGACGTCTCTACTAAAGCAGAATGAAAAGTCATTCTGTTTTATTACTAATGTCACTATTGCTGCTGAATAACATTTTCAAGTGTATGCACTGCCAACAAAACAGCATTCCATCATAAGCTATGAGACTATTATCATGTGACCAAAAACCCTAGCCTTTCCCTATTCCAGAACATGTCTATTATTCAACTCTTGGTTTTACATTCAAATCAAGCAAGCCGTTTCCAATCCTGTTTGGAAAAAAAAACTATCTAACTTTATAACTATCATGCCTGTGACCTGTGGGGGGAAAAGTCCAATCTACTATAACATTTTCATTGTGATGTACATACTAAAGCAAAATATTAAGTCTTTCTGTTTTAGGAGTGATGTCACTATTGCAGCAGAATGACATTTTCATGACTTGTGCATATCATTCTACACCCTCTCCTGCCTTTCCTCAAGGGTATACATATTAAGCATTTTCAGTCTCTCTTCATATGGCTTCTGTTGCAGACCCTGAAATACTCCAGAGGAAGGCAACTAAAATGGTGCAGTGTCTTAAAGAGACTTAAAGAGCTTAATATGTGTACCCTTAAGGAAAGGAGAGAGAGGAGGGACATGATAGAAACATTCAAGTACCTAAGGAGAACAGGAGAATCAACAAAGTCCAAGATGAGGGCATCTTTCAGAGAAAGATGTGTAAGAACAAGGGGCACAATTTGAAGATAGAGGGGATGGCTTACAGGCAACAAGTCAGGAAGTATTTTTTCACAGAGAGGTGTTGACGCATGGAACCACCTTCCTGAGGAGGTCATGGGGTCAAGAACAGTAGGGGTATTCAAAAATGCATGGGACAGACATAAGGCAATTATAGTGGGGAGGTAGGAGGAAGTAGTTGGTTAACTAGAATTGGCAGCTTATCCAATAGGTAGGAAAATGGGCCAACTAGATGAGCCAAGCAGTCTTTATCTGCCCTCAAAGTCTATGTTTCTATGAAACTCAAAACACAGAATTAAATAATAAAAAAAAAAAGCAAATGCAAATAAACTCAATATCAGTGTCCCCTGACCATATGAATACAGTTGGCTTCTGCTGTGTAACTCCCAGAGAGACCAAATCTTTGCTAGATTTCAGTTCTTGGGTCAGAAAAAAAATGGTGGCAAGGAGTATTAATAAACAACCTTACCACGGTGGTGGAGTCTACCTCTAACCCTCTGGAAAGAATCTCATCCACCATGAACTGCAATATTCAACCAACTTTACATCTACCATCTGAATTTGTTTAAAAAATGTCACTTTTTTCCTACCTTAATATTGGCCAGCAGTCTGTCGGTCACCTTGTAGCTCCTCTGAGTCCAAACCAGGGCCTTTTCCAACAGATATGGCCTGCCATGAGAAATCAGTTCAACCACCAACTCTCATCCAGTGGGGCCTGGAAAGGAAAAGATAAAAAAAGTAAATACAAGAAACGTAAAAATAATTTCCTAATGCTTCCTTGTCCCGCTTTTAGACCAGTTTCCCCACTCTGTCCTACCTGTCCTTATTCTGCTGAGCAAAAACCAGGAATAAAGATGAACATGCTTTCCCCTAGTGTTTTATACCTCCCCCTGCACCCCTCCCCACGAACCAGGCTCAACCAAACAGCCTTCCCTGTTGTCCAGTGGTTCCCCAATTCCCTCACATACCAGGCACCATCAAAAGAAAAGTGCTTCCTGTTGTCAAATTACCTCTCCATGCCCTACGAAAAATAGGCCCCACTCCTTAAAACAGCATTTCCTATTGTGCAGTGGCCCCGCAGTTTGCTCCAATGCCAGGTGACAACAGTTAAAGCCTTCCCTTAGAGTATTATGTCCTATTCGTGATCTCCCAAGCCAGACCCCACCCAATAAGTAACATTCTATGTTGTGCTTTTCTCCTCTAATTCTATTAGATTCCAGGTGCCACAATTCGCTTGGGTGTCTTATGGCCTCCCCATGTCCTCGCAAACCAGGCCCCACCCCTAACATCATTCCGAGCTGTGCAGTGGTCCCCCAGTTCCACCTTGAAACCATATGCCACAACAATCTCCCCCCTGAGATCCAGCACATTCATACAAAATGCATTCCCTGGTGTCCATGGGGTCAGCCCCACCCTCGGAGACATGGCACCATCAAACAAAATGCATTCCATTGTTCAACCATGCCATACGAGATTCAGCACCTTGACAAAAATAAAGTCACTGTAGCCTGTGGGGTTCACCCCATCCTCAGAGGCATGACACTATAACATAAAAGGGAATGTATTTTGAGTGATAGTGCCAGGTTTATGTTCGTATGGGTGTTTAAGGGTGGGTGGGAAGCCACTGATACCAGGGAATCAATGTCATGGTGTTATGTTTCAAGGGAAGGTGTCAGAGACCCATCACCATCACAGCCCCATTGCAAGTGTGAATCTGCAAAGGCCAACAGAATGTTGGGATATGGCTTCATTGAGGACCAGACTGGAAAGATGTGGCCCTATACTCAAGTGTCAGGCTGCATCTGTACAGGCAAGGAAAAGCAGTCCTAAATGATTGGTTATCCAACAGGCGGGGAAATGGGCAGGCTGGGAAGGCCTAGTGGTCCTCATCTGCCATCAAAATATATATGCTTACATAGAAACAGATTTGACATCAGAAAAGAACAGCTTGACCCACCCAGTTTGCCAATTCCCCTACCTATTCGATAAGTTGCAGATCCTACTTAACCAACAGCCTACTTCCTCCTACCACCCTACTATAACTGCATTATGTCTGTTTAATGCATTTTTGAACCCCCCCATAGTTTTTGGACCCACAACATCCTCTGGAAGGCCGTTCCAGTGTGGAGATGGGGCCCTCCATAACTGCACGCAGAACTCCAAATGGGGTCTCACCAACTGTCTGTATAGAGGGATGACAACTTCCTGTTTTCTAGTGATGAAGCCTCTATCTATGCAACCCAGTACCCCCAGCAATCCTTACTGTCTTCTCACATTGCCTGCCATGCCATCTGATATAACTACCCCCAGGTCCCTTTCCATTTCTGTTGTTGTCAGTATCTCACCCACCATTGCGTACTCTTCCCTTGGGTTTTTGTTTATCAGTTGCATTACTTTGCACTTCTTTGCACTGAGTCTGAGCTGCCATACATTTGACCATTCCTCAAACCTTTGCTAAGTCCCTTCTCAACCATGCTGCAGATATTTGTGTCATCTACAAAGAGACATACGTTTCCTTCAAGTCCATCTGTAATGTCACTTGACCCCAGTACCCCACTAGTAATTCCTCTTCGGAGTGGGACAGAGGGTAATTTCCCCTAATGGATGGATTGGCCAGCAATCTGCTCATTTCTGGTAGCAGTGGCCTGCTACATTGTATTTGGAGGTAGTATAGCACAGTGGTTGAGGGCACTGAGCTGTAAACCTGAAGACCTGGGTTTGAATCCCCTGAACCCCAACCAGCAGACTGTCTGACCCTAAACAATTCACTTAACTTCTAGTGCTCCCAGGTTGCACCTGGAAACAAACTCTGGCTTAGTGTGCTTTTGCTGGTTAAACAATGTCCCCTTTTCCTTTTCCCTATTTGACAACACTTGTAGGGCTGTCAGAATGTTGAAGCATTAATAAAAAATGGCATGTGCTCGCCGTTCTAGGCCATGTAAGGTAATAATTACAGCCCAGGGTACTACAGGGCACAGAGTTACAGATCCACACTTTAGCAGAACAGTGTGTGCACTTACAGTGTGCATTAGTGGCCAGAACTGTGCAGAGTGACAGCTGCATTCACATGACTGATTTAACGTTTTGTGATATGTTCCACTAATTTACTGTGTACAGCAGTATGTAATAGAGACAGATACTTTACAATCATTTGGCAGAATAAGACCACTTGGTGCACCCAGTCTGCCCAGATGATCTCTGCCTTTGGTGCACCCAGTCTGCCCAGATGATCTCTGCCTATTTCATGTCTGTAGAATATAGTTGATCTCCTGTGACCCTCCTTATCCGCAACACATGAACACAACGAGTAGCTCCAGGATGTATCTGGCAGTTTGATAGCCCGACGCATGACACCGACTGTATATTTCCCAGCATGTAATGACCCGACCTACCCCCTTCCTGACTCCTCATTCCCTGACTTTAGGACAGTGGTAAAGAAGATACTAAGGGAATGAGAAAAAATAATCTTGCTTAGTTGCATGCTGTGACTCACTACTGAGCACCATGTCAAAGTTTAGTCAGTGTTTCCTCCACTCCTGTTTGAGGACAATGTACCAAGTCAAGGCAAAGCAAAACGTAAAATGTAAGCTACTGGAAGTGACTGTGGCAGCCCAGCTGCCCATTCCACCCCCTTCCCCATATGAGGTTACTATAACAGCCAAACCAAATTGTGGCAGAAAAGCGAGCTTTGCTGAACAGCACATACAGACAAGGCAGAACAAAAAAACAGGGGAAGTTAAAACAAAATCAACAAAAACTAAAGCACAATAAACATATATGGTGACACGGGTACAGTTTTTGGTGATTTGATCCCACACCATAAACTTGCTCCTCATAATACTGCAGCATTTCTGTCCCCAAGGACATTGGCTGCACAACTCTCACTCTCCAGCTTGCCATCACCTTCAAAAGGAAACAACATACTGTAAACAAATCTAAATGAAAACCAATTTTACAAAATGTCTGACATGCAAAACTTAAAAAAAAAATGGCACCCCATTAGTGTACTTGATTGAGTGGGGATCAGAAAGCAAGACTGGCAGGCATTCCGAATGTTGATTTGCTTCAGTTCGATTCGAACGCCAAAAATGGAACCAACAAACAAAATACAATCATGCCCAAATTTACATCTATAATGGAAAGTTAATCAAAACTAAAAAAAACGAATAAGTAAGGATTTGAGAACTAGGCTCCTGTTATTTTTCTTCATTGACCCTTTTCAAAAATTGCTTAGCTGTACAATCACAGCTAAATCAGAATAAAAAAAACTATGCAGTGTATAATCAACAAAATATTGAAAGTAATAGGGCCATCGTTTTTGTTGTACTGTTATTTCAAAGGTTTCTAAACTGATGTTTAACTAAATAAATAAATTTAAGCTAGGAAATCTACAGTACATTGAATTTCACAAGACTTGTGGCAATTCACCAACAGCTGCCTCGGTTTTCTTCAGTAACCTTTTTCCTTTGCTGCTCCACTCACAACTGCATCAGAATACAAAAAAAAAATGCTCTCAATAATACATATAAAGAAATAAAGGCATTGACTTTTTATGCTGCAAATTCGGGTTAGAAAGCTAACTACAGTGCATTTAAAACACAACATGTAGCGGCAATTTGAGATTACCTAACATCTCCCTCAAAAAAATACAGTTTACTTGAGAATCCTTATTTTTCCACACCAAAAGCTAATCACAAAAAAAACGGAATGCTTTGAAAAGCCTTAAAACTTGATTTACCGATATCCTGTGGTCCTTTGATGAAATAAATGAGACCTCACAAAAAACTGTGCTGGTTTAACTGAAAATAAATAGAACAATAAACAGACCTAACAAAACTTTGCAGCCTGCTGACTTCACAAAAAGGTAGAATTCAGTCCAGTGTTCTGCACAGCGTCTGAGTGGATTCAAATGATTACGGCACACAATGAAGCTATGTTCTGACACTTCTTGCAGTCCAAAGGAGAAAATGCAAGTGTGTGCAGACTCGGCAACATGAGCTTCTTGTGGAGAAAAAATGGAATGTGGTGAGATGTGATTGGTTGGCTTGATTGCCAATTACAAAAAGCTAAAGGTCTCTGCAATATATAATATCACCAGGCAGATTTCTAGGAAATACAGCATCGCGTCTGTTGTAAGGCTGTAAAAAAAAGTGTCCAGCAAGATGAGTTATGCCGTCAACGGCAGCAGTACCTGTACTGCAGCAGGATGAGTTAACTCGTCGGTGGCAGGGTGGGTGTTAATACTTGCAGTTGCATCTCTACATTGCACTATCCTAGCGGAGATACAGCACTTAAAAATAAAGATTTCTTACCTGGATCCTGTGGAATCTGGGATGGTGGTTAGGCAGCATGCCGGAACTTCCCAGAAGTACCTGTAAAATTAAAATGGCAATGAGGTCACAAAGAATCTGCAGCTGTTTAGCAGTTGACTGGGACTAGCGAGGTACTCTAAACATAAAGCGATACTTATCTGATACATGTGGTCTGTTTCCACCAACACTGAGTTTGGCATCTTCTTACACCTTGTTGATTGTTCCATTGAATCTGTAGACATACAGTGGAAAATGGGTTAGTTTGCATAAAAAATACCCATCAGCTGTGTCAGGTGGAAAGAGATTGTAGTTTTTTTGGGGGGGGGTTAAGGGGCTTGGTGGGGAGGATATCTACTGCAGTTCCACCATGTTGCAGCGACAGAAAAAAAACATGACCATCATTAGGGTGCAAGTACAATGCCGACGGTGAATATTGTGCCTGGCAATTGTGCTGCCCCGACCCATAGCGAGCCCAGTGCGCCCAATGCCCCATGGCATGTTCTGCCTATTTGCAGGGGGCTGCACACCCTGCACCCCCTGTACTTAAATATAATCACTTCCAGGTCAGAGGTGTATGGGGCAGTGAGTGCAAGACCCAAACAGCGCAACTTCTGCTAAGTGCAGCAAAATCCAGTTCGCCTGCATGATGGGAGAACTGGTTGCGACGCCCTAATTGCAGTGCCCATATACTGGTATAACATTTGCTGCTACCACAGCAGTGACACAGGGTCAGGAATGGACTTGGGTCATTTGTGAAGGCCAGCATGGGGAATGTGGACAGGACTCAGTGTCCCTAGGGCCACTCTCCTCTTGGGGGTGGGCAAGTTGCTCTGCTCAGTGACTGCCTCCAGGGCAGGATTAAGTGGTTACATTTTGAATGCCTTGCAACATGGACAGAGTAACAGACTGACAAACACACTGAGAGTTCGGGGGTGAGAAAGCTCTCCCCTTCCTATCGCATCATGATGGAATCTGTGGAGGGTAACAAAGGTACAAGTTAACTTTCTGAGATGGAGGGTGATGGGGCTGGGTGGCTGGCAGCAGTAAGTAGCCTGCCAGCTGTGTAGGGCCTGCAGCAACCCAACCTTCATGCTATCAGCTGTTGTTTTCCCAATTTTTCTTGCCACTTCACTTGTGCCAACACAGTGCATGGTCCCATCAGGCCTCAACATGCACATCATCCCCTTGTGAGGGAATGCTCCCGACCTGCCACAAGATGTCATTTATGTGGCAAAATACTGCCCTGTTCTACCCCAGGCTGGGGCAGGTGCCACAAGCCACAAAGCCTGTCCCCCAGTGTTAGCCCATAGAGCCAGCTCACTAAGCTCACACCTGAACTCAGGTCATCGGCACAGGAAGGTAATGTGGTACTCACTGAGCCAACAGCTGGCCCCTCAAGCAAGTTTCTTCATAATTTGTTTGTGTGCGTTTGACATTTTGACCCCAAATTTTCAACAAAGTCTTTTCATGACTCCCCCCCCCAAAAAAAAACATGACAGATGTCATTTATAAAATCCTGTCCAAAACATTATTTCACTTCACAGGTGCAAAAACACATCTTGGCCAGAATTTGAAAAGTGAAACCTGACACATTCATAAGGTAGTATGAAAAAATGGCTGTTTTGAAAAGTTGGAGTTAAAATATTGATACTTACCAAAGTTATGAGTGCGCATTGAAACATGTCAACCCACCATCATAACTGTGTTGTGCTTTTAATATTTTGACCCCAGGGGCCCGATTCTAGAATGGTTATACCTGGTGTAACAGCAGTTGCACAAGCAGATGGTGCATGTAGCAACTTATGCCAGCAGTTACGACATGCACGATTCTACAAAGTGACCTACGACATGTCACAGGCCACTTGCACCAAACAGTTGTTACACTGCATAAACCCGCTGTGAAATGGCACTAGGGGGTTTATGGCAGCATTTATGCCCCATTCTAGAAGGGCAGCCACAAAGTGCCAACATCGGGATTCTACAAGAATCCCCAGAGGAGATCCGGCAATGTAAGTTATACCAGCATTTAGCTGGTATAACTTACGGATGCCCCCGGGGGTCCTGTAGACCCGTAGGCTGTCCAGCGGACAGTGCACAGTTTCCCCCCCCATGACCAGCACACTCCAGTGGGGTCCCACAGGGCTACCCATACCCCCAGCCCCTGAAACTGCTGTTGACAGAAGCCCTGCAGGGTGGCACTGCCATCCTCCCAACCATGCACTGAACTGTGGGTAGCCCGCCGCATATGCGGCAATATGCCAGCCCTGGTAGTCTAGTGCCCCCCCCCAAACAGTACAATTATAAATTATGTAAATTCCCCATATCCCTCGTAGTCTAGTGCCCCCTGAACTGCATGATTATAAGTTATGTAAATTCCCCATTTCCCTAGTAGTCTAGTGGCCCCCACCCTCCACCCAGCCGTGCCAGCCAACCCAGCACTCCCCTCACCTGTCCACAGCTGGTGACTGCATAGCTCACCTCACTGCTCCATGGTTAGTGAGATAGTGCTACTGCAAGATGAGCTCAGAAATTAATTTCTGAGCGTATCTGTGCAGTGCATTACATACTGCACTCATTCAGTGGCTGGGCCATGGAGGTGGGGGCTGTGCCAGTCACCAGCTGGGGACAGGTGAGGGAGGCTGGGCTGGCTGGCACAGCTGCATGGTGGTGGGGGGCCACTAGACTACCAGAGAAATGAGGAATTTGCATAACTTATAATTGTACAGTCTGGGGGCTCTAAACTACCAGGGATATGGGAATATACATACCAGTCATTGTACAGTTTGCGTGTGGGGGCCACTAGACTCCAGGAAATGGGGAATTTATATATTTATAATTGTACAGTTCGGGGGGGCACTAGACTACCAGGGGTATGGGGAATGTACATAATGTATCATTGTACAGTTCAGAGGGTACTGGACTATGAGAACTGATTACATGCCGTATTGGCGGCGGGTGACCTGAGGGTTGGGGCATGGGTGGGGGTGCATTTGTGACCTGCGGCATTGGGTTGTGACATGCTGGCCAGGTATGCCCTCTGTGCGGCGTACCTTGCTGCATGTCGCAAGTCACAGGACTTTGCTTTGGAGACCCTGTCCCTTCTAGAATAGGGTGCAGGGTCAATGTCACAGTTGTGGGTGGTGCAGGTTGTGTTCGGCAGCAACTTGCGCCACCTTTCTAGAATCGGGCTCCAAGTGTTCAACATAGTCCTCTTTGACCACACCTCATGAACTGAGTAGAAAAATGTTTTTCAAATCTTGCCTAAAAGGTGATTTCACAGAGTGACTACAAAATTACCTTTTTGGCCCAGTTTGCATGTGATGGGGTACTAAAACATCATGTTAAAAATTTGGAGGAAATATTTAAAAAAATGCTAAGTTAAAAGTTCAAAGCACATTGAAATGTATTCACTGCACTAACCTTATTTCCTCAGTTTGCAGTCTAGTGTTGAAAGAGGAGGATGTGTCTTTGATCCATGAAGGATTTACATTTTGGACCCTTGTAGGTAAGTAACTAAGGGTTATGAGGGTACAGGAGAGGTGGGTGCTAAGTGGTGGGTGGGTTAGGTGAGGGTGGATGGGAGAGGGGAATGACAGCAATGCAACAGACTTCAATGGATGGTTTTCTTTATTACAGGGTATGAAAAAAAGGAAAAGATGTCAAGGGAACATTTTACTTTTACAGGTACCAACACCAGAAATTGGGCACCCCAGTGTCAGCATGATGTTTGGTAGCACAGGAGGTGGGCACCCCAGTGTCACATCCCAGTGTCACACTCAGTTGTAGCTTGGAGGGTGTCTAAGTTAGAACCAGGGACTGGGCAATCTGGTGGTGGGAGTATATATGCAGGTGGGTGAGAGGGGAAAATAAATCCTGAAACAGATGGGGGAGCTTAAGCAGCACTGAGTCAGGCACCCTGGTGTCAGACACATTTAACATTATTTTGCCAGCACAAGGGGATTGGGCACCTCACTGTCTGGTTCTAATTATTGTATTTCATGGGTTCTTCCACTTAGCGTGATGCAGCATATGGACCCTGAACAATACTATGCAGTGTACCTTCAGTGGGGCAAGGATGTGGACTGACACATATACCTACACATGCTGAACGACTGCTGTCTCCTGTGAAACAGATGCTGTTTACAGTGTTAGGAATCACCTCATGTTGATGCCTATAGCAATACTGTCTCAGACACGCACGCATTTTCATCAAGCAACTGCATTTGCAGATGTTGTGAAAAAATCAATTATCCTTAGAATGTTACATTTTTAAACTGAGCATGTGTGTGGTTTTTACATAATTTCTTGAAAACTGGGCAAGTTAGAACATTAAAAGCACAAAAGCACATACTGTACCTTGGGGCACAGTCTAGCAGACCTGCAAGTTTCATGTCTGGAATACACCTAGTTAGCAGTGTGGGGGCCCTACAGTGTAACATTGTTATTGATATCCTTGCTCTCATCTGTGATCATGCTATTAATAACACCTGTCTCACTTACAATAGCTCTGTCACTCCCCCTTGGACCTTGTTTTTCCTCACTGTAGTTACACCACTTGGTTACACTTTCCTAGAACATCCCAGAAGCTCCCGTCCTGGTGGCAGTGTCACTACAACTTTCAGAGCAAAGCTCTCCTTCTTCACCTATTGGATCATCTGCTCTTTCATGCACCACTTCCTCTTTCTTCCTCTACCATCAAACTACCAGTTTTCTGTTTTTTTTTTTTCAGATTCCTAGAAACACTCTTTTGCCTTCACCTTCCACATGTAATACTCACTCCATCCTCCAATTTGTGAACTCTTCTAACTATTCTTTTGACCCAACACTTTACTCTTCTGTACCACTTTCATATTCATTCCCAGATTTTCCTTCTCAAATTGTTGCCAACTTCTAATATACACTTCAGCATCTTGTGCCTTTCAACTGTAATCCATGATTATCTAATTTGGCCTCTTTTTCACTGAACCCTACTCCCCTCTATTGAGTTCTACAATACTGCCTCATCCTTGGCCATTTACAAGCTTGGTCTTGATGTCTGCTTAGGTCTGTAGAGGAGGAAAAGAGAGATGTGATCAATATCATGCAATGGAATACATTGCATTGTACTATACATGCCCACATGCCAGTACTGTGCACCAGCTGTCACATTTGCATGATGCAGATGGTTAAGTACCGGCAGGGCTGCATCATATCATGGTGAACTGTTGTGGTATCACACACAGACATGGCATGGCCAAGATGCAGCAGAGATACTATATCCCACTGTTGTAGATATGGCCCGGTATAGTGTATGCTGGCCCATGTACTTCCCATATCCTGCCATCCTACTCACTCCTTACAACATACCCATGCCAGCTACAGACACTGTACACCTCATAGTATGCATTAGTATGATGGATCCCCAGCTCATATACAACAGGAGCACAAGAGGCATACCAGTGGAATGATAGGGGTGGTCTGGGTACCGTTAGTGCAGTTCTTCACAGTGGACATTACATGCCTGGCACAGCATCTGCAATAGAATAGTATTCCATGCATTACATGGTATGTGCATACCAGTAGCCATGCAGCATTACATGGACAGTGCACATAACACAGATGGTGGCCACATCCACATGCCATTGGGCACACCTACAAGTACAGCTACATGTAGAACACATGTGACATCCTCCTGGGTTGTACCTGACAGTAGGTATTAACATGTCCTGTTTATTGTACCTGGTAACCGAACTCTGAATACCATTCAATGAAACTGTACATTACCTTGTCATTACTCTGACACTGCTGCCATGTCACTGTGGTAGTACACAACAGTGCTGCCATGGCAGGTGCATGCCTCAGGGAACCATAGCAGGTCCTGTCATGTACAGGGCAGGATGATGTCAGTTGACACAATGGGTCCATACACCTGCATATGTACCATCAGGCCATACAGTGGAGCAGGTCCTATAGGACAAAAGAGAAACAACAGGTACACACACGGGTACAGTGTACATTCCCTCAGGGACAGTACCCCAGTGGTATATTATTATGATACAGTACTGTACACAGGACACTACATAAATCATAGATTGAGCCATCTGTACTCACTTGACCTTGTCACAGTGCCACTGTTCACCATCACATGCAGTTGTTGCAGATGGCAAGCCTCTCTCTCCTCTGCAGGTCATTATACTGGTGGCAACATTGGTTACCGGTGTGTGTGACCCCTGTGCATCATGTGAGGTGCCACCTCACAGATGCCACACCTTGGCTTGTTAGACCCCACCCCCACACCCAGTGGCTAGTCCTCCCCTGGCAGCCACCAGGTCAACCAGATTGGCCAGCTCTGTGGTAGACCACCTCTGGTCCCATTACTGCACATCCCTGCTCCATTTGCCTGACAT
The DNA here is from genome assembly GCA_016271365.2 of Neoceratodus forsteri. Taxonomy (NCBI): domain Eukaryota; kingdom Metazoa; phylum Chordata; order Ceratodontiformes; family Ceratodontidae; genus Neoceratodus; species Neoceratodus forsteri. The sequence continues at coordinate 802,418,172 of CM057449.1, read as the reverse complement.
TTTTCCCTCTCCTATCTAAGCCTAGCCCTCACATTAAGCTCTTGCAAGACTCAGGGCTGTATAGGTGTGTCTTGCCCATTTGTGCAACACATTTCTGTGGTAGGGCCATGCTCTTGTTGATTTGCGTGGTGCAAATGCATACATTCAGTTGGGGGGGGGGGTTGGTCCATAAGCATGTACCAGGCAATGGGTGGCACATGCGCAGGGCATCCATGTGCAGCATGTACATGTGCAGCCCAACACAAGGCTGTGCATGAACATTGCACAATGGCATGGTACGCATGGCCGCAGAGTGTGATGGCGTCATTTGCAGTATGTGACATCATGTCTGTGCTGTATACTGATGTGCATCTGCAGTGCAAGCTCACATGCTACCGCAACCACACTAGCATGTGGAGCAAAACTGCAATATTCAGCCAATGTATGCAGATGAGCTAATTTCACAGGCTGAGGGCAAACACCCAAATTAGTGTGTCATTACTGAATGGTATGCATACAACTGCATGTCTTATTGAGTCTGGAGCATATAACGGGAGCAAAGTGCACCACTTAGATTCTGCAGCAGAACTTCAGGTGACTAGATGCAAGTGTCTTGCGGAATGGTCTAGAAAAGGACATGGGTAATCACTGAACTGTGTGTATGCTGTATGCAATGGTACATTGGAAATATTGAGGTGGTGGACCTCTCATATCTATCTATATTGATGGTGGTGGTGTGATGTCTAGGTGGAGAATCTCTTCTATGGTAGTCAATGATCAATGGAGAATGATAACAGAGGCTGTGGTACTCTCACATACTTATTTAGGAGGTGGTGTACTTGGGTTGCTTTGGGCCCCTGACCGTTTCAACCCCTGTCTGTATGTACCCTTGTCTATGGCTATATCTGCAAATGGGCACATCTCTGTCAGGCAGGCAGCTGGCTGTGTTAGGACATGAATTGCTGAGACACCTATGTGCCCCTGACAGGGACTATGACGGCTTTGCCCCAATGTGCCTTTTATCTGTGTTGCCTTGTGTGTATTCCCTGATCACCTGTATTCCACTCCCATGTCCAGCAGGTATCATGGATAAGACAGACAGATTATGGGCCCACCATTTCTTTGAGGAGGAGTCGCAGGTGCTGGCACAGACCTACTGTACATGGCCAGGAAGGAGTTCCTTTCCTGGAGGCAGAGCACAAATGCCTTTGTATGGTAGGCCTAGGTAGAAATCATAGATATGGTCAGTGACTTTGTTGGGTGGAACAGGCCTTTGGAGGTGCTGCGTAAGCACTTCTGGGAGTTGAGGAGATGAGAAAGTAGGTCCTATCAATGACACACAGGGAGATGCATGTGACAGGTGGGGGTCCACAGGCATTGGTAGCTGCACGTATCATAGACCCTACAGAGGAGGCAACATCCTCCACCCTATGGCCCATCGAGGTAATGGGAGTGCCAAGAAGTGGCTGTGAGAGCCACGTGGGGACAGTACAGCCATGTGAGTGACCAATTGTGCTCCATTCTGTCAGGCATGTGTCTATATGTGTGTGTGTATGCTGTATATATGTATGGGTTCATGCATATGCCAGGGCTGTGTAGCACATTGGGTGCAGGTAGCATGACTGTTTCCATGTCTCCTGGTGTGTAGCCATCTTTGTGGTACTCCACTAATGTGTCCCATGTGTTGTCACCTGTGTGCTCGCTGGTGCTGGGATGTTTGCTCACTGGTGCTGGGGTGTGTGCTCACTGGTGCTGGGATGTTTGTTCACTGGTGTTGGGATGTTTGCTCGCTGGTGCTGGGATGTGTGCACCCTGTTAATGGGGTGTGTGTGCTCACTGGTGCTGAGATGTGTGTTGATTGGTGCTGGGGTTTTGCTCACCAGTGTAGAAGTGTGTTGTTTGCATGGCCACAGGGGGTATAAGTGGTGCACCACACAAAGAGCATGGGTGTTCAGTCACTTTATGCAGGGCATGCATGCTGCCCAGCCAGCACAAAGCATTGTATCTTACATGGCTATATATCACTCCACTTCTGTCTCAACAGCTCACCCCATCATACCAGACATGGTGTAGGATGTTCCAGATCCATCTCGGTAGCAGCAGCCCCTGCCACCACCCATGTGCACCTACTGACTGACACCAGTGAAGAGGGTAAAGTGAATGATTTTGACAAGAACTTCATTGTGAGCTGTAAGCAAGAAGGGTCTGCCCCAGACCAGGACGGGTTGCCCACACCTGCAGCCCCCATGACAATAAGAGCCAGACACTACCCCTACCAGGCACTGCAGTCAGAGTGGTGTAGCCCCCACAACCCCTGGCACAGCCACCATTGTGGCACCCCATGACCCAACCTCTGGCACAGCCCCTGGCCAATCTCACAGAGCCAACCACTTCTGTGCCTCCCCATGATCCTTCCACCAGTATGGCTGCGGCCCTGCTACCCGTGGCCCATCCCACCAGCCCAGTCACAGCTAGCCCACAATGCCCACTGCATACCACAGCACCAAATGATACCCCTTCTTATTGACATAGGCATACACCCTACCCCAGTTGGTACCCAGATGGCAACATGGGTGCAGTCAATGGCATCAAGAACAGATGGTAGATGCACAACTTGAAAGAATTGCTGCATGGTTGCTGTTCATTCAGCTGCCATATGGGGGAATATGATAAACTTCTCAGCTTGTGCCAAAAGGGCCTCTATGAACTGGCCCAACAGCCAAGAGGTTGCTGACTGAGTGATACCAGTGGTGTCCCCCACCAGTGTCTGGAATATTGTGGTGGGCAGGAAGTACAATGCAGGCATTTCCTTGAACTCTGAGGACTCTGCATGGCTGTGTTGGGTGTCTGGAGCTGGTTCTTCAGCAGCTTACACAACTGCATGACCAAGGGCCTGTTGAACCTGTACTGACCAATGATCTGGTTGTCACTAAGGACTTTAAATGTGGCTCATGAGCTGTAGTGCCTGATTGCAGCATAGCACCTCTGTAGCCTGCGCCTGGGCCCAGGCTGGGCATGGGCCCTCTCCTCATCCTCCATGACCTGCTGCATCAAGTAAATGATGTGTGCTGCCATGTGAGCAATCTTGGTGTATGACCTGCAGTATCTCCCTCCGCCTCTAGGGTTTGTCCCAGCTTAAAATGGCCTTTTTTATAGATGGTATTTGCTTAGTATTATGTGACCTGCACAATCTCATGTGTGCAGTGGTATCATGCTGAAAATCATGCTATACATATTATGCAGCTTACCAGCCCTGGTTTGGACACTGCATACATTACCTTTGAGCTAGTGCACTGGTGCTAAAAGCATGTGCAGCGATGCCCTATGAATATGGGATTCTGGCATAAAAATGTGCACTTTGTGGGTGCAAACACTTTCTACCTGGTGCAACACTTTGAATATCTGTGCCAATGTTTCAAATATTGGTGACATTTGTATTGCTGCTGCTATGCTATGTGCAAGCAATAACACAAGACTAGGTGTGGGTTATGTGCTGATAAGAGCATGCCCAGGGGTGTACTAAGGTACGAGGTGCTTGCACCGAGTTTTTAAGGCCCCTGGGCATGCTCTTATCTGCACATAACCCACACCTTGGAGTGTGTAATTGCACTTATAAAATGGGCAACAGGAAAGTAAATAGTCATGTGTAGTTGAACAGTTTTTTTATTGAAATTTGAAGCATTTAAATACTGTAACACTTTTTCTTTGTAGGGACAAAAAATAGTTTTTATCACTGGAAATTTATGTGACTGGTTTAGTTATTGAATAACTTGCTTAAAATACATTGTTGAAAGTTTTAAAAATGGTATTTTTAAGATAGTTCTATGTAACTTTAAACATTTTAATTGTTTTGTTATTGTTTTAATGCAAGAAGCATTTAGAAGAGTAAAGATTGTCTTACTGTGACTGACGCAGAGAAGTTCGTTTTTCACTTTCTGAAGATATCAGCTTCGTTGTGGTTTGCAACAGTTAAAACTAAAGAAAACCTTTAAACATTAACTTTTTAAACTAAAGTTTCTGAACTGGAGCGATCATTGTTTTTTGTTAGGTGTTTCTGTTTCCTCTTACGTGGTGGTCCGTTGTTATTTGGAGGGGGTTATGAACTTTACGTTGTACATCACGCAGTTGTGGACATTGAATGCTGATGTTTTTGTTGTTGCATTAAATTGCTGGATCAGGCTTGTTGGTGGGAAGCTTTGTGCTGGGGTTTGATTCTCGTTGGGACCAGAAGTCAGAATATTTCCGGTGATGGGAGCAGTGTTCGAGCTGGAGCAAGGTACAGGATTTTCTTGCAGCCAGTTCGGAGAGGTTGCAAGGTGTTCAGATGGATTTGGTTTATTTGCTTGTAGTTTGCTTTTTTGTGACAAGATATGGCTCCCATGTTGTCAGTCTTTGGGGGTGGCAGCCCAATAAGAGCGGAGGCTAGATTCGGCTTTATGACCGGTAACAGACATGATCTCTCAAGGCTTCTAGGCCTGCAACTGCAAGTAATTGAACAGCTGTTGCTCTTACCAAATGGTTAGTGTATCTCTGTGACAGGGCAGCTTGTTCACTTATTTTTGGCATTAAATTGGACAAGTAGTTGAAAGCTAAAGGCTCTCGGGTGTACCAAGTCTGTATAGTTTCTGCAAGGGTGTCTGCAATTTTTCTCGGGTGGCAGTAAAAAGCTGGAGGGTTGGGAGGCAGTTTTGCAAGGCATTTCTTGAAAGATTTTATAGGGCAGAGAGGATTATCGGGTAAGCTGTATATATAGCCGCTATATTGCTGTTTTGAAGAATCATTTTTTTTTGTGGTGCTTTGTATATTTGTTGAAACTTAGCGTTATGTACTCTGCACCTTGCTAGTCTGTTTTTATTTCGAAGTGCTCAGGTTTCAGTTGTCTTAAGCCCTCTCTGACTCTTCAAGCCATGCAAAGCTGTATTTCGAGCCACACTTTATAGAGTAGTCCTCTAGGTGTATCTGGAGATAGGGCAGGAGAGGTTTTCAGGGGTTGTAGATCTTGTTCTGCTATGGCAGGGTGGTGTTCTGCCCGATCTTTGCCTTCTCTTCTATACTTTTTGACAACTGCAGAAAAAATGTTGTTAGCTGGGTTGATGTCAGGATGGCTGTGTAAATTTATGTTTCTGTTTAGAGGTGGATTGTTCAAGTATCTGTTAAGACCTGAACAGAGTTGTATGAGACTTGCTAAACTCTATTCTGTGCCATCACTCTGACGGATTTCTGCATAAAATTTGCGAAGCATTGTGGATAGCTCAGTAGGTGTTATAGTTTCAAAATGTATTGGTATAGCTTTTGCTTGAGCCCAGGTTTGAAACACTGATACTGTCCATTGCATTGTTTTCTGTGTATTTTGTTCATCTTTCTGTTTCTCAAGGTTGTGTAGTTCTTCATCTGTGATTTCAGCATAAAGAGTAAGGTGTTTTCCTTTTCTTTTTTTCTTTGCAAGCTGTGCTGTGGAGGTTGTTGGTTCCATGGGCTGTGATTCCTGAATTTCTTCTTCTACAGTTTGAGCTATGAGTGCGCTTTCTGTGCTGTGAGTATCTGCCATGGGGATGACAGAATCTGCACCTGTAGCGGATGTCGAGGTGGATGGCTGAATTGGAGGGCTCTGTGGTGGTATCATGAGAGGACTCTTCGGTTCTTCAAATTCTGCGAAATTAGTAAGTACAGTACTTCTTCGAAATTAATGTTGAAATTGCTGCATTTATGTTGCTCATTATTTGACAAGTGCTGTGGGAGATTTTTACTGGTCTGTTTGGCACACGCTGAGAGTTGTAGTACCCTATTTGAACAGCGCGGATTCTTGTGAATGGCAGCTTTTATTTCTTTGTAGATTTATGCCGTTTTGGAGAATTATCTCATTTCGGACAGTTTTTCTGTGGGTCCGACAGTCACTTTCATTTCAGAAAACCGTGATTGCTTTTGTTCAGTGAGCAGTGTGAGGAAAATGTATTTCCCACTATAGCATCAGTGAGCTCTGCCAGTCAGCGTTGTTGTTTTCAGTTGGCTAAGCTCACTGATTTGTCATTGTCATGTGACGTTGTGCTGGCTGGTAGTGCTGGTTGGCTGCAATATCATCTGGTAAGGACACCGGTTAGATGATGTTGTAGCCAATCAGTGGCTTTGAATTTTTAAGTCCATTTTATAATACTGTATAAACTGAAGTAAAACATACAACCCTTTAGTTAAGCTACCTTAGGTATGTGTCAGACACAGGTACAGTATGTTATTAACTGAAGTACATCTGTCCCTGTAGTTAAACTACCTTATGTATGTCACAGATACAGAAATGCTATAACACAAACACTAAAACAATGTTTCTAGTATTTTTCACTCTCTTCAGACAAGATAGTACCTCCACTTACCTTGATATTCATCTAGCTGCAAGCTCCCCAGACCAGGACCTGTTACCATTCAGATACAATGTAACCTACAACCACAAAACAACCAACAAACCCTTTAACCAGTGCCGTAGGAAGGCATTTTGGTGCCCTGGCAAGCAACTAATTTTGCACCCCCCCCAGATAAGAGCTGGAGGTCTGGGGGCTGCAAGGCCCCCAGAAGCTCAGAGAGATTTACATGCTGTGTGGTGAGTTTGGGGGCTTTTGTTGAAGAAAAACATACTTTTATTACATGTTCCCCACCCCTGATTTCAGGGAATATTTTGGGCATCACACCCCAATCTTGCCCTTGGTTAAGCACTCCCAGTCAGTCCCTGGTGTCCAGTGATACTCCCTTTACCTTGCCCCAATTCCAATTCAAGTAGTTCCTGGCATCTAGCAGTACCTCTCCCTCTCACCCTCACCCTGCCTCAGTCAAGTCAAGCAGTTCCTGGTGTCAGTGTTACCTCTCCCTCTCCTCTGCCCCACAGGTCATGCTATTCCTGGTGTCCAGATATACTTTACTTCCCCCTCACCTTACCCCAGAAGATGCCCCCCATCTGGCATCCGATTCCATTGCCCCCCCCCCACAACAGCTGGTAAAAACTTTCCTATCTTCTTCTTGGATGACACTACACTGCTTGCTATCTCATCAACTGGAGAAACGTTCTTATAAATAATTAAATGTTCTATAGGAATGGAAATACACACAGTGAGCATGTCTTTCATATTTTAAACAAAAATTTGCACTGTTTTGTTTTTCAGATAGTGGCAGGTGGCTGAACAAGCCTTGGCTCAGAGTCTGAGGAGAAGAGTGGGCATGGTGTCTGGGCTCACTGCAGTATGGTCTTGTTGTCTTTCCACTCCCCAGTCCACCCCCACACACCCGGAGGCAGCAGCAGTATGAGCCGGTGACCGTCTCTATCTAGCTAGCTCTTTTTTTTTTAACATTATTAATATGTGAGCTGAGCAGCAGACTGAGCCTGAGCCTGTGAGGAGGGTGACTGGGTTAGTGAGAGCCCTAAGAATGGTGACTCAGGAGGCAGGAATCATTCAAATGAATCAATCAGGACTTGAGCCACGGATCACTGGAGGTCCCAGCACAGCCAGCAGGGACGGAGTGGGCCACAGGGCCGGGGAGTAACTCAGGGTGGGACACCAGGCAGGTGATAATGATGAGCTGACAAGGGGATGCATTGCTGCCTGCCATTGCCAGCCAGCCCATACCCAATCAGACATATTAATTTCCTGGAGTCCAATGGTCACGCGACGAACCTCCGGCAGCCTGGCAGGCGGCAGCTCCTTGAAAAATTGGATTACTGTCTGTGTTTGGTGCGGGTGAGCCTGGCTGCCTGGAGGGAACCAGATTAAATCAATAAATTTTTTTTTAATTCTTTCCAATCCGAAGACGGGACAGACAAGTCGATTCAACACCCCCCTCCCCGTCACAAAGACAAACTAAGGAGGTCGGAGGACATCAGGAATTGTCGGAGTCGATCAGATAATCACCACAATAAAAAAAAAAATCTAGGTAAAATTAAAAGCATTTAGTCTACCCCCCCGCCCCTTCCACAGTGAGTCATCATCAGTTTACTCTCTAAGTGAGCTACTGTCATTAAGTCATTTTTTTTTTTTTACTCTCTATTTTTATGCACCTCTACTGTCTCCCAACCTCCACTCCTTCAGGCCTCCAAGGAACGCTGCTTCCCGGCCCTACCAGCTTTCCAGGGTCTGCTCCTAGAGTGCCACACTCACTAATCTCAGGGCTCTTGACGGCCTAGATTAATCCCCAGGCGTGGCAAGGAGAGATCCCCCCAATCCGAAGACGGGACAGACGAGTCAACTCAACACCCCCCATCACAAAGACAAACTAAGGAGGTCGGAGGATGTCAGGAATTATAGGAATAAATCAAACAATCACTACAATAAAAAAAAAATCCAAGTAAAATTTAAAACATTTAGTCTACCCCCACCCCGCCCCCTTCTCCTCCACAGCAAGTCATCATCAGTTTACTCTCTGAGTGTGCTACTGTCATTAAGTCATTTTAATAATTTTTTTCATCAGTATGAAGAAGACGAGTGTTGTTCAGTTGCTGCCTTGCAAAATAATGCTTCCTTACTTATTTGCTTAATGTATATTTTTATGTTTGCTTACACAATATCTAGTCTTTCTCCTCAGAGTTCCTCCTCACTCTGCTGTCTATCCTCCAGGCTCCTCCACTCAGCTGCCCAGACTAAGTATTTCATTTCACATCAGCTGTTTGTTTTTTCTCTCGGTCTCTCTACTACTCTCTCAACCACCCGCACTCTACAACCAGTAACTTTATACTGGGTGGTCTGGGACCCTGCATGATTGTTTCTTTGCAGGGACAAAATGACCATGTGACACCCCCCCACTTGCTGGTCCTTCCGCGGGGATGCACCACTGCTTGTCAGATAGTAGTAATTACAGCCAAAAAAAAAAAATTAAAGCTACAGCACAGTTGCGGTGCAAGTGAATCAGTCGGGGAAGCAGGAGCTTGATTTGAAAAATGCACCCCTCAGAGACATGCACCCGGGGCGGTTGCACCACCTGCCCCACCCTTCCTACGGTACTGTCTTTAACAATGCAAGTATACCTGGGTTCAGATGCACAGGGTTCCTGGCTGTTGGCTGTCTCCTTGACTGAATCCTGGCAGACTCCAGTCAATGTCCTTTGTGCTCGTCCTTGTACGAGGACACTTAAAGAGTGAGTACTGCTTGTAGGTGAGAGTTTTAAGAGGAAGTAGGCCATGCAGTTGATTGAAGGGGCAGTGTTAAGGGGGCAAAGTTACCCGCCTGCTGGATCTGTGGGTAGGGGAGATTCCCACTGCCTTAGTGGGTGGACCCCCTCTCTCTCCCTGCTGCCTGCTGCTCCCTAGGTCCTGTGTAAGTGCAATTGTGAAGCATTTGTAATTCATTTTTCAGTGGCATACAGATGCTTTGCCTTAAGTCTTATGTCTCAAAAAACCATAGGGTGTGTATCATAAATATTTTGACATACTCCCTGTTATGTATTTTTGTTTACATGTTACCTTACTAAAGCAGCGACCGGGCTACAATCCAGCCTTTCAGCAAAGCAGAGGCAGCAATACAACAAAACCAGTTATTAACTAGTGGCTGACTACAGAGAGCTATGAGATGTGATCTTGAAATGGCAAACAGACAGCGACCCAATTTCTAAAGGGGCAATTAAATTCAAACTGCCCTTAGAAAACTCATTCATTTCTCATGACAAAAGCATGTCAGGACTAACATTAGCCAGTATTTCCATTTTATATGTGAAATCAGATACTTGAAGGCCAGTTATATTCAGTCAGTATCCCTTGTGGCGATTAAGTTCCCTCAGCCTAAAGGCCTCGGGAGTCAACCCATCCTGTGGGATGTTAACAGGTCATAACTTATCCTCTGTTTTGTCTTAGTCCTCCCTTATAGTAGTACAGCTGGGTGGGATGGATGCAAAGAGGTTTGGGAGAGGGTTTTTTTTTTATATTCTACAGTTTTGTTTTTATTTTTTTTAGCCCAAATAAAGTCACTGAGCATGAGGTTTGTCATGAAGCAAAAACTTTGCAAAGTTTCACGAAGGGCAAAGTACAGTAGTCCACTTCGCCGCCAGCGAAGTTACAAACATACGGACATATGAACATATGAAATTTGCCAGCAGATAAAGGCCTAGAGGTCTATCAAGTCTGCCCAAATGTGCAGCTAGCACCCCTTATTCTGCAGCTGCCCCTCCCTTCCACCCTTCCCCTTCATTGACCCTCCTCCTTGTCCTGTTCCATCCCCTTTTGAAGAAGTCCACTGTTCTACTGGATACCACTTCTGCAGGTAACGCATTCCACCCAGCCACCACCCTCTGTGTAAAAAAGTGCTCCTCATCTCCCTCCTGAACCTTCCTCCCTCCAGTCTCATATCATGGCCCTGGTGTCCCTCCCTCCCTTACTTTGAACAGCCCTCTGTACCTGTCTTGTTTATTCCTTTCATGTACTTAAAGGTTTCAATCATGTCCCCCCTGTCCCTCCTCTCCTCCAGTGAGTACATGTTCAAGTCCCTCAGCCTCTTCTCATATAATAAGTCCCCCAGCCCCTTGATCATCTTTATCACCCTGCGCTGCACCGCCTCCAGTAACTTAATGTCCCTCTTCAGATACGGGTGCCAATACTGCACGCAGTACTCCAGGTGCGGTCTAACTAATGAGCTATACAGTGGCAGAATCGCCTCCTCCCTCCTCGAGGATATACCTCTTGCAATACAACCCAGCATTTTTTTGACCTTTGCAGCTGCCTTCCTACATTGTGTTGAGTTGTTCATTGACCCTGTAGTGAGCACCCCCAGATCCTTCTACTCCTCTGTCTGGGCTAGCTGCACTTCCCCCAGCTGGTAACTCCTCCTTGGGTTCTTCATCCCAAAATGCAGCACCTTGCACTTTTTGGCATTAAACCCCAGTTGCCAGGTGTCTGACCAGGTTTCAAGCTTTGCCAGATCATCCTATAACCCCTGCCATCCCCCTAGGTCATCCACCACTGCTCCTACCTTGGTATCATCAGCAAACAGACTGATCTTGCTCTTGATGTCCAATGATATGTTTGCAATGAATATCCCAAACAACACTGGTCCCAACACCGAGCCCTGTGGAACACCGCTCATCACTACCCTTGAGTGTGAGAGCTCCCCACCCACCACCACCCTCTGTTGCCTTCCCTGAAGCCAGTTCCCTACTCATCTCACCAGCTTTGCACCCACCCCTGTGCCTACTAACTTCCCAGCCTTCCATGCGGCACCAAGTCGAATGCCTTACTGAAATCCAGATACAGGACATCCATTGCATGGCCCCTGTCCAGTTGCCTAGTTACGCAGTCTTAGAACTCCATCAGGTTGGTTTGGCAGGATCTGCCCCATATGAAGCCATGCTGTCTGCTGTCCTGTAGTCCTTTGGCCTCTAGGATGGCCACCAGCCTTTCCTTCAGGATAGTCTCCATTAGCTTACCCACGATGGATGTGAGGCTCACTGGTCTGTAGTTTCCCGGTTCATCCTTGAGGCCACTCTTGTGGAAGGGCACCACATGAGCCATCCTCCAGTCCTAAGGCACACAATCACAAATGTAGTGAGGTATTAAATAAGTCTGCCAAAGGTCCTGCAAGGACCTCTGCCAGCTCCTTCAGTACCTGGGTGAATGCCATCTGGGCCTGGCACCTTATCCACCCTCAGTGCCTTGAAACCCTCCCGAACTCTGCCCTCCATGATTTCCCATCTGTCACCCCTCTGTTTCTGCCATTTCTCTCCTGGTGTCACCCCCTTCTCTTTAGTAATACTGAGCAGAAGTACTCATTTAGTACTTCTGCCTTATCGCACCCTGCTTCCACCCAACCCCCCTTCCTAATCCTTACTATGTGGTCCTTACAGCTCCTTTTCTTCCTGATGTACCTAAAGAAGTCCTTTTCCCCTCTTAATGCCTTGTGCCAGCCTGAGTTCCGTAGATGCCTTTGGCTCCCCACTGCCCTTTGTCACCTCCTTCGATTCTGTCGAGTACCTCCCTGTCCTCCCTCTCCCTGTTTCTTCTACTTCCCAAAGGGCAGCTCTTGGTCCTCCTCACCTTTTCCATGACCTCCTTGTTCAACCAGCTCAGTTTCTTAGCCCCAGCCTTCTTGCTCTGGGCCTTGCAGCAGGTTTTGGTGGCCTCCACTATCCCCAACTTTATGAGCTCCCACCTCTGGTTAGTGTCCATACTAGATTTAATTCTGGTCAGGTACCCTTTTACCACTTCCCCCATCCTCCCAAAGTCGGCCCTTCTGAAGTCCAGCACTCTTGTGCCAGATTCCACTCCTTCCTTGCCCATATCCAATGTGAGCCATACTGAGTGGTGGTCACTCCCTGACAGTGGTTCCTCCACTGTAAATTCTCTCACAAAGTCCCCATTTGCTAGCACAAGGTCAAGGGTATTCCCTAACCTGGTTGGTTCACCGACCATTTGCAGCAGGAAGCTGTCCTGGAAGGCATCCAGCAGTACCTGTTCCCTTCTGTGCCTGGTTGTTGGGGTACTGCAGTCCACTCCTGGCATGTTGAAGTCCCCCAGAATCACCACACTACCTTCTCACAAGTCCTCCTAATCTGTCCCGCTAGTTCCCTGTCTAACTCCTCCGTCTGAGATGACGGCCTGTACACCACTCCCATTCTAAGAATCCTATTCTTGGAATCCTGGATTTGCATCCAAATTGACTCTGTACTACCCTCCTCCCCTTCCTCCCTTACACACTTCAGTCCTTCCTTCACAAATAGTGCCACACCCCCTCCTTTCCCAATCACCCTGTCCCTATGAAATAACCTGTACCCTGGTACAGACAGGTCCCAGTCATTGTATTGGGAGGCCCATGTTTCTGTGATGGCTGCAATGTCCACCTCTCCCTCTGTCATGAGCTGGGAGATACAATTCACATATCTACTTTTAAATCTTCTCATCTCGATTACTGTAACACCCTTCTTTTTGGTCTACCTAAAACTCATCAGTCAAGACTTCAGTCTGTCCAAAACAGTGCTGCACACCTCCTCCCTAACACCAAGAAGCACAACAACATCAGTCCTGTTCACTACAACCTACACACACTCCCCATTCCTTTCAGATCTAGTTCAGAACTGCACTATCTGTCTTCAAATTCACCATGGTTCTTCTCCTGTCTATCTCACCTATCACAGTGGGGAGGGAGAAGGTGGAGTCCTCAGATATGCAGGCCCCAGGAAGGAATACAGAGGCCTCCAGCCCAAGAGGAAGTAGCTGCTAGTGTGGGACTCTATTGTCAGAGGGATAGAGTTGGAAATATGGGTGTGGGAAGGATAGGGAGTTGGAGTGCCTGAGTGGCGCTTCACATAGGCGGGGACGGAGATTGTATCTGGAGGATTGCTAGGGCAGCAGGAGCTGGGAGTCCATCTGGGAACAAATTACCTGGCAAGGGATAAAGTAGGAGCAGTGCAGGGTAACTTCAAGGAGTTGGGGAGGATTCTCAAGCAGGTGGTACACATGGTGGCTTTTTCCAAGATGTTACCTGTGTACAGTTAGGGAGATGCAAGGGTACTCTGCACAAGAGCATTTAAGGACTGATTGAAGGCATGGAACATGAAGAAGGACTTCGGCTACATCAGGACTGGGGGCCAGCCTGGAGAAATATTGTCCTCTATAAGGGCGGCACCAACATCCTTTCAGGATGGGGGTAACAGTCCATGGTGGGAGGGTTAGATGCTACATGAATAAGTACTAAAACTAGTCAGGGTGGTCAGTAAAACCAAGGAAGGCAACAATTACTCCACTCAGACAATGGAGCAGCAGGGAGGGAGGACCCAGGTGCAGAGAAAAGTCCCTGAGGGCAAGTGCATAAAAAGGCAGCAATGGGGACAAAACAGAAGAAAAAGGGGGTAAAACTCAAGTAAGTGAGGGTAGAGGATTGAAGACAAGGAATGAGGAAGTAAAAAAGGAAAGAGGAAAGGTATGGGAGATATAGGGGAAAACACAGGCAGGAATGGGAGGAGCAGGATAGCAAGCAGGAGGGAAGAAGGTGTGCACAGTCATGTGTGCCAATGCAAGGAGACTTGGGAACAAAATTTCAGACCTGGAAGCCATCATAGTGGTTTTGAGCACCGACCAGCAGAGGGACTGCATTTCTTTTTTTTTAACAAAGTTACCTGGTTTCTGGCACTTCCTTTGTTTCTGGACAGCAGCTGAATCTTGGAGGAGTCAGATCATTGAGCTGTGTTTAGGTGAGAAGACTCAACTTTCAAGTGGACTGACCAATCAGGGATGAGCAGGATGCCCTAGACACTGTATAAAGTCACTTCCACTCAAACATGTTCAGCACATTTGTGTCCAGCGAATGAGTGGAACAGATATATAAGAGTGGCAGTGTGTCTCACCTGGTTAAACAATTGGAAAAGTAAAAAAAAATTGAGGCATTGGCCGGCATCAGCAGAAGGAAGTGGAGAAATGAAGGGCTCTGCTGGTTGACTATGTTAAGGCACCTGTTCATTCCTGTAGTTGCATTCATTGCTTTGAAGGACAAACGTTAAAAGGTAGGCCTAAACTGACAATAGGAATAACACCGTATCTAGAGTAGCTGTTCAAGGAGAATAACAAACAACAAAAGGGGGTAAAACTAATAACATCCTATCTGAGGTAAAGTGTACAAAAGGGATGAGTGAAACAAAATGGATTGGCCAAAACTAGGAATAGGAGCAACAGCCTATTGAGGGGAGGTGTACAAAGGGGTATAACAAATAACATAAGGGGAAGAGATTTCCAAGTAACACAGGGACAGTAGGAATTGGGAATGCTGGGAGTGGTATAGTGCAGTGACTGTGGGCAGCAGTCTTCAGAGGGACCTTCTGGAGACTGCGGTGCTGCTCCATCTGCATGCACCTCTCTGGGTTGGGGGAGGAGGTTTCTAGATTACAGGCCGAGTTGGCCAGGATTCGAGGGACCTTATTCCCCACCCAGGGGCCACCAAGTCAGTCACTGTTACTTCAGAGTATGCCAGGTAGGAGGTAGGAAGAGCGGCTGAACTATGGTGGGCTCGAGAAGGGTGGTGGTGATGGGCACTGGAAGGCTGGGGAGGGTTGGAGCCAAATTCCCCAACCAATACCACTACAAAATTCCTATGCCACTCTGGTGGGGCAGGACTGCCAGGAAAAGGCACCCATGGTAGTAGCCAGGGAGGATGTTGGGGCCCTCCATAGTGGAGATCACAAGGATGGTGGAAGAGAACCCCAGAAGAAGAGGGAGCAACTTCTGGTGGAGAACTCAATTGTCAGGGGCATAGATTTTGCTATAAGAAGGGGGTTGGAGAGGGAGGTCGGATGCCAACATTTCATCATGGCCTGGAGGGATGGGAAACATATTCTAGGTGTCGCTAGGACAACAAGAAGGAAGAAGGAGCAAGATGTCATTGTCCTGCTGGGGACTAATGACCTGGCTAGGGACAGGTCTGGGATAGTGGAGGGGGACTTTAGGGAACTGAGGAGTGGTCTTAGGTGGCATGCTCAGCAGCTTTCTCTGATGTGCTGCCTTGTCTATGACAGGGGGAGAAGAGGGTTCTCTGCACCAGGACCTTCAACTCATGGTTGAAGGAATGGTGCAGATTGGCAGGGTTTGGCTACATTGGGACTTAGGCTCAGCAGGCAGGATGAGGGCCTACACATAGAAACACATAATCTGTCAGCAGATAAGGATCTGATGGCCTACCTAGTCTACCCTATTCCCCTACCTACGGTATAGTGCCACTGCAGACCATGCTCGGCCTCCAGTCTCCCCCTCCTCCACCGGTAAGATCCCTCTGTATCTATCCCATGTGTTCTTGAACCCTGTGACCATTTTTGACCCCACCACCTCCTCTGGTAAGCTGTTCCATTTTTATTTATTTATTTATTGAAATGTTTCACCAGGAAGGTTACACTGAACAAAAATGCTCATCTCACGGTACATCCTGGGGGAAGGGGAGTGGGAACAATAAATAATACAACAGGATACATACATCAGGAATTAGCTTAACAGCATATAGACAGAATGTATAGTTAACAACCAAACAATAGCTTAAAACATTTGTAGACTAGGGAACATTGTGAGTGGCTGACAGGGGTATAGTCAAAGGTACTAGGGGAGGACAGTAGAGGTGAAAGAAAGTGCTAAGTTGCAGAAGTGCTAGGATTGCAAGTGGGGTTTGGGATAGGGGGCATATATTTGGCCCAGCTGGAGGAAGGAGGAGGAGGTATAGACCAGCAACTAGGCAGGGCCTTGCGGGGCTAGGTCCATGCATCCACCACTGTCTCCATGAAGAAATACTTCCTCACATTT
Source organism: Neoceratodus forsteri (assembly GCA_016271365.2). Taxonomy (NCBI): domain Eukaryota; kingdom Metazoa; phylum Chordata; order Ceratodontiformes; family Ceratodontidae; genus Neoceratodus; species Neoceratodus forsteri. Next base: position 802,401,962 of record CM057449.1, on the reverse strand, counting down.
CCTCTGAGCCTCCCCCTTCTAACTTCATAGCATGAACCCTTGTCCTTGAGCATCTTTTTCTGTGGAAAATGCTTCCCTCCTATACCTTGTTTTTGTCTATGAGGTATTCAATTGTCTCTATTATATCATCTCTTTCCCTTCTTTCCTCAAGGGAGTACATGTTAAGTTCCTTGAGCCTTACCCATAGGGCTTTTGATGCAGGCCATACACCATTTTGATTGCTCTCCTGTGTGCTGCCTCCACTCTCTCTATGTTTTTACGGAGGTGGGGCCTCCATAACTGTACACAGTACTCAAGGTGCGGCCTAACCAATAATCTGTATAGGGTATTATTACCTCCCTCTTTCTGCTAGTGATTCCCCTTCCAATGCAATCCAGCATCCTTCTAACCTTCTCAACTGCTTTGTTACACTGCTTCGCTACCTTCAGGTCATCAGAAATGATTACCCCCAGGACTCTTTCCTGCTTTGTAACTGTTAATACTTCTCCTTGCAGTTGGTATGTTGCCTCCGAATTCTTATGTCCCAAGTGCATTATTTTGCCCTTCTTTAAAACCCAGCTGCCAAGCCTTTGACCATTCTTCCAACTTTTCTAGGTCACTTCTCATTTTTTTCACTCCTCCTAGTGTGTCTACTTTGCTGTAGAGTTTTGTGTCATCTGTGAACAGGCATACTTTTCTTTCCAGCCCTTCTGCAATGTCACTGATGAAGACACTGAAGAGGACCGATCCTAGTACTGATCACTGTGGTACTGCACTGGTAAGTTTGCCTACTCTGGAGTGACTGCCATTTACCACCACCCTCTGACTCCTGTTGCCCAGCCAATGTTCCACCAATTTTACTACCTTAGGACCTATACCTAGGCTTCCCAGCTTCTTTAACAGCCTTCTATGTGGAACAGTGTCGAAGGTCTTGCTGAATTCCAGGTAAGCTACATCCACTGCTCTCCCTTGATTCACTTACCTGGTCACCCAATCAAAGAACTCGATCAGATTTGTCTGGCAGGACCTGCCCCCCATGAACCCATGCTGCCTCTGATCCTGCAGGTTATTGGCAACTAGATATTCCTCAATTCTTTCCTTTAATAGTGTTTCCATTACCTTGCCTACCACTGACATCAGGCTGACTGGCCTGTACTGTAATTTCCTGCCTCCTCCCTATTTCCACTTTTGTGGAGTGGGACTACATCTGCCCTCCTCCAGTCCCTCGGTACCTCCCCTGTTTTTAATGACATGTTGAAAGGGGCTGTCAGAGGTGCAACTAGCTCCTCTTTCAGTTACCTCAGTATCCTGGGACGCACCCCATCTGGCCCCATTGCTTTGTCTACTTTTATCTTTCCCATCCCTTTATACCCTTTCCCTTTATCCTTGGCTCATTTCATTCACCCTCCCCTGTAAATACTGAACAGAAATAGTTGTTAAATAAATCTGCTTTTTGCTGGTCCTCTTCCACACTGCACCGTCCTTCCCTTTCAGTCTTACTATCCCCCCTTTGCCCTAGAAAATGTTTTATTTCCCTTTGTCACTGACTTGGCAATCCTTTCCTCTGTCTGTGCCTTTGCACTTCTAACTGCCTTCCCTGCCTCCCTTTGTTTCTCTTGGTAAGCCTCACTATCCCCCTCCTTCTGTGTTTTTTTTATAAGTTCTAAATGCCTTTTTTTGCTCTTACCTTTTCTGTTACTTCCTTAGAGAACCATAATAGTCCCTTTTCTCTTGTCCTTGCTCACCTGCCTTACACAGAGGTTTGTAGCTTGCCTAATTCCCTCTTTTATTTTTGCCTACTTTTCCTCAACTACCCCCAATTTTCTTATCCCCTCAAGGGCTTTCCTCAGGCATACTCACATTTCCTTAAAATCTCCTCTCCTGAAGTCCAGGACCCTCACCCTTGTGTGATTTGATTCTGACTCGGTCCTTATCTCAAACCACACTGTACTGTGGTCACTGTTTCCCAGATTGTGCCCCCACTCTGACATCAGTCACACTGTCCCCGTTTGACAGTACTATGTCCAGAAGTGCCCCCTGGTGAGTGGGTTCCAACACTAATTGCCTGAGGAACTCTTCTTGCATGGATTTCAGGATGTACCTACTCCTGTTTGTAGCTGCAGCAGGGAGACTCCAAATCACATCCTGTAGATTGAAGTCTTCCACTATCAGTGCCTCCCACTTGTGAGCAATCTTCTGGATTATTTCCACTATTTCCTTATCAACAACTTCCCCTTGTGTTGGAGGTCTGTAGATTACGCCTGTTATAATAGCAGACTCTTTCCTTCTTTCCAGAGTGACCCACAGTATCTCCTCACCTCCCTTCTCCCTCTGTATTTCCGAGGCTTTTATGTTACCCCTTACACATAGAGCCACTCCTCCCCCCCTTTCTACCTACTCTGTCCCTTCAGAACAGCGTATATCCTGCAATTGCTACTTCCCAGGCCTGGTTTGCATTGCACCAGGTCTCCATGATTGTGACCAGGTCCAGGTCAGCTTCTGCCATTGTAGCCCCCAGGTCTGCAGCCTTGCTGTTCAGACTTCTGGCATTTGCACACGTGGCTTTCCATGCTATGCTGCCACCCTCTGTCCCTTTTCCCTTTTGCCCTCCCTTTTCCAGTCCACTATGTATTTTAGTTTTATTTTTGCCTTGTATCCCCTGACCTTCATTGTTGTTTGCCCCTTGTCAGGTATTCTCTCCCTCATTACATTCATTGTTTGTCTTTTAAGCTTGTCTGGTATGGCAGTATTTGTTCTTCTGCCTCCTTCTGCCACCCTTCCCCCTTGGCTGGTTAGAATGCTTGCCAATGAAGCATTTAAACTGCTCACTGAGGACCCCAGTTCTCTTTCTGGCTAGATGCATGCCATCGCCTTTGTACAGGCCCACATCCCTCCAGGTTGGGCCCTAGTCGCCAATGAAGCCTAACCCCTGCTTACCGCACCATTCCATCAGCCATGCATTGAAGTCCCTGATGCAGCATTCACTAGCCTCCCCCTTGCCAAGGACAGGCAGCACCTCTGAGAAGGCCACAAAGCATGCTACCTGCCCAAGACCCCTCCCCAACTCCCTAAACATCTCCTGCACTACCTCTAACCCTGCTGCACCCCATGCCAGGTCATTTGTCCCCACATGGACAATGACATCTAGCTCTCCAACTCCTTGCTGCCACCCTGGTGATCCTAAGGATCCACTAGCCATCCTTCCGAGCCATGCCTCGGGGTAGGCACTTTACCTCCCTCTGTCCCTCACTTTCCAACCCCAAATCTATCCCTCTGATGATGGAGTCCCCCACCAGAATTTGCTTCCTCCTCCTCTGGGGTCTCCTGCCACCCATCCTTAGGGGGCCCTTTTGGAGGACCAGCTCATCCTCCCTGGTCACTACACTGGATGCCACTGTGTGACCTTCCCACTCCTCCAAGACTGCATAGGAGTTCTGTAGCTGCACCAGCTGGGGGATGTGTCTCTGCTCCACCTCCCTCGCTCTCGCTGAGCACACTAGAGTCCATCCGCTTCTCTTGCCTGGCAGCCTCCGAGGAAGTGGAGGCAGACTTGGTGGTCCCTGGGTGGGAGAGGAGGCTCGCTGAATCTGATCCAACTCAGCCCGGAGACTAGTAACCTCCTCCCTCAGCCCAGTGAGGTGCCTGCAGATGGGGCAACACTGTAGCATCCAGAAGATCCTCCTGAAGACAGCTGCCCCATAGCCACTGCATTGCACCACTCCTATCATCCTCTTTTTCTGTCTCGCTCTCCTCTCTCTCTCTCTCTCTCTCTCTCTTTCCCCTCTTTCTTTCTTCCTCCTTCTCTCTTCCCTTCCCTTTCCTCTCTCCTCCTTTCCCCCTACTTATCTGTGCTACTGGGTTTTAATTAACCCTACTTCCCTGCTTCCTAATAGAGTGGGAAGGGAGTACAAGCAAACCAAACCAACTTTAGTTGTTGTTCCCACCCTTCCTGTTCCTGACAGGAAGTTCATGTCTCAGTCAAATTGTACTGCCTATATATTTAGGTCTAGACAAGGGTGGGTGGGTGCAGAGACCAGTGGAAGGGCAATTTGTCTCTGTTGTGTGCTGTAATCCTCTGCTTCCTCTCCTCAGACTCTGGACCCACTCTTCCTCTCCCAAATCTGCTACTTCTAAAAGCTCGAAATGGAGCTGGGGCACAGCTGTCTCTGCTTTCACAGATAACAGCCCCATCCCAGTTAGCAGTTAAGTGATGGGGGGGGCAGGGGAAGCTGCAGCTGCTTTTCCCTGTCCTTCTCCCAAATTTACTGCTTCTAAAAGCTCAAAATTGAACTGGGACACAGCTGACTCTGCTTTCACAGGTCACAGTCCCCTCCCAGTTAGCTGTCTCAGTTGGCAGTTCAGTGATGGGAGAGAAGGGGAGCTGTAGCTGCTTTCCCCTATTCCTCTCCCAAATCTGCTGCTTCTAAAAGCTCAAACTCACCAGGGGTGATGGCCATCAAGAGTGATGGCCTGCATCCATCCAGGAGGGGAACTGCAGTCTTCAGTGGATGGTTTAAATGTTACTTCGATGAACATATTAACTAGCTGAGGGAGATGGCAGAAGGAATCAAGGAGGCAGAAACTACCTCCCCACAGGCTGGAATAGAGAGTAGGGAGATCATCAGGGAGAGAAACCCCCAGGCTGCAAATTAATAAAGGAAGCAGGGTGATAGTAACAGAAAGAGAGGATAAAAGAAACATTAAAAAGGGGGAGGGGAGGAGGCAAAAGGGAAAAAGCAGTGGGTAACAAGCTGAGTGCAAACAAAATCTGAAAGGCCAGTTGTGAGAATGCTAAATGTCTAGGAAATAAGATTCCAGACCTATAGACCATCATGGCAGAGGCTGACCTGGATATGGTGGCCATTTCCAAGTCATGGTACACTGAAAACCCTGACTGGAACATGGCCACCCAGCATACACTCTGTGCAGGAAGGACAGGGTAGGAAGAAAAGGGGGGGGTGTTGCCCTATGTGAAGGAAAGCATAAAAGTGGCAGAGAAACAGGGAATTCAGGGGGGTGTATAGATACTGTGGGTCACCATGGATTCAACAAACAGACCCACTATTCACACTGACAAGATCTACTCTGACAAAGGGGAAGGAGTGAGATAACATACTGTTGGAAGCCATTGGCAAAATGGTAGAAAAGGGGGCAGTCTGCTAGTGGGAAACTTCAATCTGCCAGATGTAGATTGGCACCTCTTAACTATGGTTTCAGCTAGAAGCAGGGACATCCTGAACTCCCTGCTAGGGGCATTACTCAGGCAACTAGTCAGTGAGCCCACTCATGATGGGGCAATACTGAACCTGGTTCTCACTAACAGGGACAGTGTTGCAGACTTCAAGGTGGGAAGCCTCCTGGGGACCACTGACCATCATACAGTGTGGTTCAATAAAAGGATGGCTGCTGAACTGAGCCACACATGGGTGAGGGTCCTGAACTTGAGTAGGGCAGATTTTATAAAGATGGGCAAGGCCACTGATTTACAAAGATTAAACAAATGATATTTTTCTTTCAAGTCAGAAATTCTGTGAATTGCACCATGGCTGTTAGTCTAATTTTTGGATTTTATCAGGATTCTACTGTCATTCTTTGAGTGCATGTATAAATAATCAGAATACATGAAGGACTAATATACTGAGCATTAAATGAAGCAAACTAGAAATAGTACAGGAAGCAATTATTTGAAAAATGCAAGTTCTGTAGATTTACTGATTTGGTATAAAATGCCAAATTCCATGAACTTCTTTGTTTTTACCAGTGTGCAGGCATTCCAAATTCTAGAAATTTACCAGGTTTTCTAGCAAAAACCAGAAACCAGTGGCCTTGAAGATGGGTGAATGCCTTAGGGTTGACTTGGCATGGGGGGATGACGTGGGGCTGGAAAATCAGTGGGCTAAGCCAAAAATGGGGCACAGTGAAGGCAGCAAACCTCTGTGTCAAACAAGCAAGCAAAAGCAAGAGGAAAAAGAGATCACTACGGTTCTCAAAAGAAGTGGAGGAAAAGGTAAAGGCTGAAAGGCTGAAAGGATTGCATTCAGAAGTTACAAAAAGATGCAGAGGGAGTAGGATAAGTTGGTGCTTCAGTGGAAACAGAAGGATGCAGGGAAAGTAGTAAGGAGTGCAAAGGTGCAACCTGAAGAGAGAATAGCCCAGGCAGTTTCAAAAGCAGACAAGACATTTTTTTAGATATGTAAGCGAAAATAGGAAGACCAAGGGAGGAATTGTAAGGTTAAACAAGCATTTGTCAATGCAGAATGTTTGCTTGCTGATATTAGCATTGGACATGCAGGAGTTAGACAGATGCAGAATAGGAATAGCAGTGAAGTATCGAACTCATGCCAATCCCACCTCTACCCTGCAGAAATGGACAGGCATTGGGGTGTGCCTGTGGGTCATTGCCCAAAATCCTCATGGCATTTCACCTCACCTTATCCTGTAGACACCGACAAGTGTTGAGGTGTGCCATTTTTGGGATTTTTTCCACCAAATTTGCAACATAGGCTTTTTGAGAGCCCTCCTCATGAACACTGGCACTGTCATTTCGTTAATTGGTCCCGAAAGGTGATTCCGCGCAGTGACCACAAAATCACTTTTCGGGACAAAATAACTCATGACAGTGGCTGAAGTCATGAGAAGTGGTCCCAGTAACCCCATGTTGAAAATCTGGTGCCAAAATTCCCAAAAATGCCTGAGATATGCACCAAAGTTGAAAAAACCCTATTTATGCCATTATACAGCTTACCGGCATTTCTTCAGTTCGCGGTCATCTTTGAATAGTGCAGACGTGTTCCCGGTCCACCAAAGATCATCACATTGGTCTCTGGAGGTAAGTATGGGGCGAGGGGGGTGTGGGGAGGCAGGGTGCGCAGTCAGTGGGCGTGAGTTGGGGAAGGGGGCCACCAAACTCAATGAGGGACCGTTTTCTGTTTTACAGGTATTTAAAAAAAAAAACATTATTTTTTTTCAGGGACATGTGGCATGCTGGGGTGGGCTCCCAGCATGCCATCTGAGTGTTTTGGGAGGGCTGTAGCCAACAGGGGATTGGGCACCCCGTCGGCACATACCGAGGGTAGGGGAGAGCTGAAGGGATTGGGCACCCCCAGCACACAAACAACCTGGGGGGCATTATGCTGATGGAAGTGAGCCCCCATTGGCAAATTGAACTGGGAAGGGTGGAACTGAAGTTGATGGGGTTTGGGGTCCCCTTCGGCAAAGAAAGACTGTTGGGGGGATGCATGATGCTGAGGGGGGTTGGGCACCCCCTCGGCACACAAAAAAATGGGGAGGGGTTACAGTATACCGACGGAGAGTGGCCTTCCCATCAGAAATGAATAGAGGCATGCAGATGGCAAGTGCAGCCCTGCAATGATGGGTTTGCTCCCTCATTGCTGACAGGGTCGTTTCAAGGTGGTGGCACACTGGCTGAACTAGTGTTAGCAGCAGCGTGCCACCACATTTGGTAAAGCGGGCCAAGCCTCAAATGGCACTGGGGGTATTGGATCCCACAGTGCCACACCTCCAAAACCCTGCTTTTCTCCTAAGCTGTGACAAAATGTTTCTTGCTCATGTGCGCAAGAAAACATAAAAAGGAAGGGGGTACTGTACAGATGTGGACTGGGAAAAGGCAGACATCTTAAACAAATAAATACTTCTGCTTTGTGTTCAAAGAGGAAGGGGAAGGGGAGGGACCACAAAAAAGTAATAGGATCTTTGAAGGTGGTGAGGTGGACATTAGTCCTTTCTCAGAGGAGAGAATCCCAACCGCACTCACTAATCTGAAAGTGGACAAAGCAATGTGGCCTGACAGGGTGCATCCAAGGGTATTTAGGGAGATTATGGAGGTACTGGTTGCACCTCTGACTGTCCTATTTAACAGCTCATTGGAAACAGGTGTGGTTCCGGAGGACTGGAGGAGGGCAGACATAGTCCCACTTCACAAAGGTGGTAGCAGGGAAGAGGCTGAAAATGATAGGCCAGTCAGCCTGACATCAGTGATGGTAAATTAATGGAAACACTACTGAAGGAAAGGATTGTGGAATATCTTTAATCCAGTGGGTTACAAGACCCGAGACAGCATGGATTCAGAAGGAGGTCATGTCAACAAATCTGATAGATTTCTTTAACTGGGTGACCAAGAAATTAGATCAGGAATGAGTTGTGGCCTGCCTAGATTTCAGTAATGCTTTCAACACCCTTCCACATAGAAGACTTAGGCAAGCTGGTTAGCTAGGGGTGGGTAGAAAGGTGGCAAACTGGGTAAGAAATTAGGGGATAGGCATGTTGCAGGGTTGTGGGTAAGAATAACACTGGACACAGTAAATATGGTACAACACACCACAGTGTAGTTTTATTTTATATAAAGATATCAAAAAATAAATAAAAATAAACTCAAAAACAAAAGCAAAACAGAACAATAGTCCAATGCTATTTTGAGAACAAGACAATACCATCTTTCCAATATTCTTCAGCTTTTCCTGCTGTTGTTCTGCCAGGACCTATTCAGTACTTAGGTCCTACTCTTGCCTTAACCTCAGACAAGTGAAACTAATCTCTCAGCTAATCTAACTAAGCCTTTTTCTGGAGGGTATTTATTTCCTTTCTGAGGGCTGCAATAGCATAGTCTTTAGCTATAGTAGCCATTGTCACTGTCTGAGGGGCTGGTTTATTTAGAAAAATAGTGGAGCAGCTTCCTGAAAAAGTAAAAGTTCAGGCACTCTGTGTTACTGCAACACACCATTTTCTTTAGGTGGAGAGAGAGACGGAGCGAGGAGCAAGCACACTCCTTTTTTTCTTTATAATAACACTTATCTCTCTCTCTCTATCATAATTATACCCTCTCTCTTGCCTTGGGGCCTGCATGATATTCTGCATTTTTACCTTCACAGGTGGGCACTAACGGGGGCTGGGACAATCATGGAGTGGTGGCAAAAAGTAAACAGAAAAGTGAAATGCTAATCCGTGAAACCCTTAGTCTGCTCCGGTTCAGTAATGGAGTCATTTATTTTGGAGCGGCTTTCTAATATAACAGCAGGGTTCCAGCCACTCTGTGAAGGACAGTTCTCTGCACTATCTCTAAGAGGAGTAACAATAAGGACTTTTTACCGAGCTGCTGGCGTACAAGACATTTTAACTACTTACAGCAGCTCTGTATACCAAATGGAACTTCTGTGCATCTCAAAGGTCACTAAGGTCATACTTAGAGCAATCCTTCAACATTTTTGTACTCCCAACAATCTATACCCTCTAAAGCTCTGTATTTGTTGTATTATAAATAACATTGCCCTTTTCTGTCTTACAGACACTATTAAAACCACTTTAAATTTCATGTATATGTATAGTAAAAAACAACAAGGCACTGCGTCAGCATGTGGTCTAAATATATACAACTTGCACATCAATTAAAGGCTAAAAGAGCTTGGCATTTTAATTTGTTTATTCTTCATACTTAGGCACTTTATAAAATATAGAAACATAGAAACATAGAAGTTCATGGCAGATAAGGACTGCAAGGCCCATAAAGAACCCCTGCACTTTATTCATTTGCACTTTATGAATGCTTATAAAGCACTATTTTTGTTTTATAAACAGACAGCCAACATGCTGGACATATACTCTGCTTGGTCTTTAACTTCTGCTTGTACAGGTAAGGGAGGTCATGGTAGGGACAGATATGAGAAATTGAAAACAAGAAAGTCAGGAAAAAGATTTAGCAAGAATAGATAAGGCTGACATAGGCGGCCAACCTACATCAGGTTTAGTAAACAGAACAGGAAAGTGTAATGAGACACTTTTGCACAACAGGTTTACGGACTAGAAGAAATACTGTAGAAGATAGCAAAGTCGTCCCTCCACCCTTGCACTCTGACTTGGTAGACTGCAGTTCTACCACAATGTGAAAGAGGGTGGTGGTAAACAGAGTTTGCTCTGAGGAAGGGAGGGTAACCAGTGGTTTACCTCAGGAATCAGTACTGGGACTGGTCCTCTTTAGTGTCTTTATAAGTGACATTGCAGAGGAGGTGGAAGGGAAGTCTGCCTCTTTGCAGATGACACCAAGATTTGCAGCAGGGTGGACACTCCAGGGGGGTGGATAGGGTGCGTTGAGACCTGAGAAAACTGGAGGAATGGTTAAGGGTATGGTAGCTGGGTTTCAACATAACAAAAGTGCAAAATAATGCACTTGAGGCACAGAAATCCAGGGGTGGAGTATAACATGGGTGGATTGGTATTGACAACTATCAGGCAGAAAAGAGATCAGGGGGAAATCATATTGGATTACCTAAAGCTGGACAGACAGTGCAACAAGGCAGTCAGGAGGGCTAGTGGGATTCTAGGTTGCCTAGGAAGGGGTATCATCATCAGAAAGAGGGAGGTGGTGTTGTTCCTGTACAGATTACTGGTAACACCCCACCTTGAGTACTGTGTCCAGTTCTGGAGACCTCATCTCAGAAAGACATAGACAGAGCGGAGGCAGTCTAGAGGAGGACAACTAAAATGGTGCAGGGTTTGTATTAAAAGCCCTATGAAGAGACACTAAAGAACCTCAATATGTACAATGTGGAAGAGAGTAGGGAGAGTGGAATATTATAGAAACCTTTAAATGCCTCACAGGGGTAAATAAGGTACAGGAGGAAAGTAGTTTTCAGAAAAGAAGGTCCCCAAGAACAAGGAGACATGCTATGAAGCTGGAAGGGGGTAGATTCAGGAGAGATATGAGGGCCTACTTCTTCACAGAAAGTGTAGTGGATTCCTGGAACAGCCATACAGCTGAGGTGGTGGGGGCAAAAACAATGGTGGGGTTCAGGAATGCATGGGATAGTAACAAAGGAATCATAGTGGAAAAAGGAAGGGCAGGAGGGTGAAAGATCTGTAGATCAAGTAGGGTCTGCAGTGAGAATGTAGGCAAGGAAAAAAGGACAGACTGGGTGGGTCAAGTGGCCCTTATCTGACATCAGATTCTATGTTCCTGTGGAGGAGGTTGACCTGGATTTAGTGGCCATAATGGAGTCATGGTGCATGGAGCACCATGACTGGGACATGACCATACTGTAATAGTTCATGTTCAAGAGAGACAAGACAGGGAAGAGGGGAGGAGGGGTTGTTATAGATATAGATGAAGGAGGGAATGAAGGCTACAGAGGTACAGGGGCACCATTTATTTATTTATATATGTTTTGAATTTTGTTAGCCAACTAAGCACACTGGAACACAAAGTCCCCTTTTCAGCGGCAACCCAGAGTTAATTACATAGAATTCAAAACATAGAGGATTGTGTATGAGCAATCATATACAACAAGGCTGTGTTTCAATCAAGAGGTTTTCATGGTAACAAGAGTCCTCGAGAGCACAGCTTGAGAGGTCTGGTTACCATGGAAACCTTGAGATTCAAATGCAGCCTTGTCTGTGCATGGTTGCTTGTACATAATCTTTTATAGTGTGTGGCTACCATTAATACATGGATTTTGTGGAACTATTAGGGTCATGAAGTGCGAATACTGTGAACTTTATTAGGTCTTGATGCCCTTTTGACAAATTGATATACACCTGTCATTTTACATTGCTAGTTTAAATATATAAGCTTACTTTTAAATATAAAAATACTGTTTTAACAATGGCTCAATTTGCAGAAGTGGGAGGAATTATGGAGTCTGCTTTTACATTTAGCAGCTTCACTGATGAGGAGAGACAAACCTTACTAGCAACCATGAAAGAGGACAGGGATTTGAATATATCTGAAGTGGATTCTATAAAAAATATTAAAAGAAAACTTGAAAACTCTAAATCTAAAGACACTAGGTTAGAATAGCATGGTCTTTCCATAGTAAAATATTTAGACTATAAAAGAATTTCAAGAGGATTAAGGGTACCAGTAGAACCAAAACTAGGTATTCATGATGAGGGTTGAGATAAAAAATGGGATGGAATCCACACAAGATGTAGTGTGGATTTTATGTACACATTAATTAAAGCTATTATTAAAGCATGGGGAAAATTAGCAGAAGTGATACACATCTATGAAGAATCTTTAAATCAACAATTAAAACCAGAAGATCTAAATAAATGGTTAGAAGAAATAAATGAAAAACTCTTACAATATAAAAAAGGAATCAAAGAGATTAAACTTAAAAAAAAATACAGAGATACTGTAGACTATAGGGGTAATAAAATTTATACATATAAAAAGATTAGATTCTCTATGAATAGAGGAGAAGATAACAGCTCAGATAGCTACACTAGAAACACTTTTTTGATCTGGCAAATGTGGCCCTTTTTTAGGGAAGAAGACACAAATAGACAGACAAGGGAAAGAATCAGAGGAACTGAGTACATCGAATATACTGTACCACAACCAGAAAGACCAGTCAGTCATACCCTAAACAGGCATTATGAAGTCAGAGACAAGAACACAATACAAAATGGGAGGAGCAGATGGAAGAAACATAGGGTGAGGACAGAGGACATACAGCAGGGGAAACAGGGGAGAATGTAATTTTCAATTTAAGCAAGAACAATTTATCAGAAGATGAGCATAGAGTCCTGAGCCTTGGACTCTCATACTCCATAACTAAAAGAATGAATAATTTACAACTATTGGTGGACCTAAATCGATTTTTTTAGAAATATTAGATTATATATACAATTTCAAAACATAGAAGATCAAAATCCAGAAAAGCAAAAATTAAAGACAGCAATAGGTATTAAATCTCAATGCATGCCACAAACTAATATTAATAATGCTGTTGAAACATATATTGGCACTGTACATAAAGAAATATAAAAGATATGTGAAGAAGAAGAGAACCTTTCCAAACTAGTGTTTAATTTAACCAAAAAACAGAGAGATTCTCACGAGTTTAGAGAGAGATCTGGAATTAATTATAAAACCAGCGGATAAAGGAGGTGCAATAGTCCTAATGGATGCAAAACAGTATCATGATATGTGCCTACAACTTTTAAATGTGCCAGATAATTACCAGAGATTACCTGGAAACCCTGTACAAGAAATTCAACAAAAAATTAAAGAATTACTGGAAGAATTGTTAGCATTAAGATGGCTGAATCATTGGGAAATGGAGTTGTTAATCTGTGAGAATCCAAGGGTCCCAGTATTTTACGTTCTACTGAAAGTTCATAAAAATGCAACGAATCCACCTGGCAGGCCAATAGTGTCAGGGATAGGGTCAATCTTGGAACCCATTTCTAAATATATTGATTTTCACATCCTGGACCTTATTCAGAATACAAAATTTATGTGAAGGATACTACACATATATTACACATTTTACAAGAAATTAACACACCAGATAAAATTAATGAATACACGATTTTAGTAACAATAGATGTCAAGGACTTATATATCTCAATTCTACATCTTGAAGGAGTGCAATCATTATATGAGTTATTGGAAAACAGACCAGGGAACCCAAGACCCAAGTCCAGACTACTGACAGAATTAGCATCTTTTGAGTTAAATAATAATTATTTTAGATTTGAAAAATAATTTTTGGGCCAGAAGAAAGGGATAGCAATGGGCAGCAACATGGCTCCTGGCTACGCTAATGCTTATATGCAACATTTTGAACTTCAATATGTACTCAACACAGAACTAACATTTTTTACCCATGTTATACTGTGGAAATGATTTATTGATGACATGTTGTTATTATGGCAAGGTGGAGAAAATCATTTAAAAGACTTTCTTAAATATCTAGATTCGTGTGATCCACATTTACAATTCACATCAGAATACAGTAAGGAAAGTGTGATTTTCCTAGTTATAACTACTGTATCTTTAAAAGTGGAAACAATTTGGAGACTAGACATTTTAGAAAAGAAACTGATAGAAACATGACTTTACATGGTAATAGTTTTCACCCTATAAGCTTAAAAGAAAGTATTCCATATTCTCAGTTATTGAGAACAAAACAAAATTGTAGCAGACAAGTGAATTATAAAAAAAGAAGAAAAAATTATCTTAGAAAAGTTTAGAACGAGAGGATATTCAGCAAAACCCATGAGAACAACCAGATCTAACATGTTAAACATAAATAGAGTAGACTTATTAAAAGAGAAACCACAGGAACCTATATTAGGACCCCATAAAAAAACTTACCTTCAGTATGACACATTGTATGCAAATTTTGAAAATTAGAAAAAACATTTTGAAACACTGGAGCATTCTTCAAAATGATCCAAGCACTGGACAATTATTTAAATCAAGAACATTTGTTACTTAGAAAAAAGCACCAAATATAAAAGACAAAACTGGTGAAAATGGTTCAGTACCAAGAAAACATGAAAAAGGGTCAATTGCTACTTGGCCCTTTAAAAAATGGAATGTTTCCATGTAGAAAGTGTGTAGCATGTGGCAACACATCGAAAAAAGAGTTGTTTAAACATCCATACACTGGGAAAATGTATTATATAAGACAACACATAGACTGCAACACATCAGGGTAGTCTATGTGTTGCAATGTCCATGCGATAGACTATATATAGGATAAAGTTCTAAGAAACTTAAAAAATGAATATCTGAACACAAAAATAGAATCAGATCCAAGGATGAAAATTCCTCAGTAGCAAGGCATTTTAATTAGAGAGGTCATACTGTTATGCAGCTCAGATTTTGGTGGCTGGAAAAAATATCAGAACCAGATAGAGAAGGTGATTACCCAAAATTATTGGATAGTAAAGAAACTAAATGGATTTATGAATTAGGTACATATTACAAAGAATGGGGCCTGAATGAGGAAATAAAATGTCAATCATGTTGGTAAAGATTTATTAAATACATGATATAACAGTTGTTTAAACTAATTGGCAGACATAAATTGAATATGACTATTTTATTCGGCTGTATTTCAATCTCTCCATGCTCTCTGCCCTCTTTCTCCCCCCCCCCAACAACTCAGCATTGAACAGAAAAACAAAGAAAAGATTAAATAATAACTCACAGACACATCAAGGTAGCTGCAATGATATCAGCAGATTCTATAACAACAGGCTATAAACAGACTAAACTTCGCACTAAATTTAGAAAGTTAATTATTACTTGTGCCGTACAATACCCATGTGGAAAAAGCTTTACCTAGCAACTAGTTGTTGCCTGGTTACAGCATAATTGATGCCAATAAATGACATCACAGGTCTTCCGCATGGGTACAAGAGGGGGTAGGCCAACTCCAAGTCTCTTGCTGCCACATTGAACTTGAGGAAGCTGCTCCAGCACCAACAAAAAGTAAGTTACAACTATCATAATGAAAACTAGAAAATAGTGACATATCTAAGTTGATATATTTGTGAAATTGATCTCTCATTGTAATAAATAAGAACGGCAGACACTGAAATGATAGAAAGAACAATTTTGAAAGCGCTAAGCCCACACAGAAGCCATAGAGGTAAAAACCTTTCTTCAGAGTACTGGACACTAAGATTAATTTAAAGAACTAAAAACATCCTTAATACTTTTCTGTTTAATGAAAACTAGGAGATAATTACATATTTAAGCTGATGTATGTGAAAAGTTGATTTCTTGTAGAAAATGAGAATGGCAGACACTGAAGTGATAGAATGAAAAATCTAGATAGCGCTAAGCGCATACAGAAATTGCAGAGGTAAAAAACATTTTTCAGAACTTTGGGCACTAAGATTAAATTAAAGAATGTTAAAACAAACTTGTGGCTTTTTTGCTTATACTGTATCTTAGACACCCTGGAGTAGAAGCTCATAACAGCTAACTATCACAGAACTATATGAGAGTTTATGAATGGTAAATGACACATTGATATATGTTTGAAAAGATGGATTCAATGAAAATTGGCAATTAGCTATTTTGCTTTTACCCATAAGAGATTTCAGATGGAGAGTTGAGATTAACTGACAGTTCAAGAAAGTATATGAAAATTACAGAAAGGTGAATATTAAATTCAGTATGGGATTTATTTAGTTATATAAGCAGAAATAGTAAACCAATGGTCTCTCTATATATATTTTAGATGCCATTTGAAGGCAATTGAAAACAAAGCAAGCATTGTGAAGCCAAAATAGAATTGATTTAAGGTGATTACAAGATTTAATATACGATCTATAAGATTTGAATACTGTGTTTTTATACATCTAGAATTACATTTAAAATTAGAATTAGAGTCTGTTGTCCATGGAACAGAAAAGAAAGATTTTGATTATACTTTAACATGCATGAATAATAACAGCAGAGAAATGCTTGAGCAATGACCAGTTATAAAGAAGTATAAGCCATATGGCATTTTTTAAGATTTGTATGGCACTGCTTTATGTATATCAATACAAGCTACAGAAACTAAGTGATTTGTTTAAGTGAAATCAATTTTGATGCATTGTAAATTACACTTAATAATGCCTATTAAAACAATAATAATGATAAATAACCATTGTAAAATAGGAAATGTATTCTATTAAAACAAGATGTAATATAAAATATTTTATTTGCATTTTTAATAGTCCCCCAGAAGAAACCATCTTGGTGAAACGTTGGGGCACAGATGAAAATATTTGAATTAAAATCAAAGAATTTCTAAACACTATGGCGTTTGGTTATTACTAGAGTTGGTCCTTCCATATTGAATAGATACTTCCTTTGCACATTACACCATCTCCGCACCTTGAAGATCCAGAAGTTTAGTGGATTTCCCTTGGAGACATGGATTTTGTGTTCCTACAGTACCATATTTCCATTGCCCCTCACTTCCTGGGCCAGCTCTCATCACCATGGCTGGTTCACAAAGTGCAGAGGCTTTAATAATGCACATGTGCAAAGACATTCTATCTTATTATGCTGCAGTTGTGGAGTTGCTAGTGCAGCATAACAACATTGTGACATAGCTCCTGCAGCACAACAAGCCTGTCCTAGGGATGAAAATCCTTCCACAACAGCATTCCACCACACCCTATAATATAGATTATACAAAGCCAGATAATACATGATGTAATGAACTAGGTGTGCTAAGTCAGATACATGCTAGCACATGGAACATTGTACACAAGTGTACCAGTGCTTAGTACAGGCAGGCTCATATTACCCATAAAGGCATTAACACAGTATTACAATGGGTAGGCTTAGCACCACTAGAGATGTTGTGAAATTAAATTTTACCAGCAAAATTGCAGTAAAATCGGCAATTTCGCTGAGCAAAACATTTTGAGAAATTTGGCTGCAAAATTACTACATTTCACCCACAAAATGTGAAATTCTGCAGCAAAATCTGCAATTTTACCAAATTTCACTAGCTTTTAACCAAATTTCACCCAGATTTGGCCATTTCATGGACAAAATGTTATATTTTGCAGGTGAAATTTTGCATCTTGCAGCAAAATTTCATGTTTTGCAGATGAAATTTCACAGTTGCCTGTGGAATTTCACATTTCACATCTGTGAAATATTTCTCAAAGTGCATGAATTATACAAAATATTTAGTAGAATAAAATGTTCTAATTTTGAACATCTCTAAGTGCCACCAAGTGTAAAACCTGAGGCAAGGAAGATTGGCAGCAGTTCCAGGTCAGTGGTTGCAGAAACATAAGCTGTACTTGAGGAGATATGCCTTGATGCCTTTTTTAAATCCTCCAAGTGTGGAGTAGGGGTGGGCGAAACTGCTGTTTTCTGCTCCCATGGAAATTAAGGGACTTCTGCCAAAGTTTCTGAACATCTGCCTGTGGTGAAACGGAAAACTTCTGTGAAAGTTACTCAGCGAAATTTTGCCTGGAAATGAAAATAAGCCCTGGTGGATAGTGGTCCCTCCCCCCACCTGTCCCACATGTAATAAATTGTCCCTGGTTGCTAGTGGTCCTTCCCCTCCACCTGGTAATCCACTCACTGGGAAATGTACAGTAATCCCCCATCCCTATCTCCACTGTCCTGTGACTCCTATTAAAAAAAAATCTCTGGTGGTGTAGTGTTTTTTTTTAACCCCCTCCTCATTCCCACTCTCAAATCCCTGGTGATCTAGTGCCCCCACCCAGCCTCCCCAGCATCCAGCATATATGTAATATAAAATATATATGACCTGTCTGTTACCCTGGTAGTCTACTGCCACCCCCACCCAGCCCCAATCCCTTATCCACTGCACACAATCCATTTATGGACAGAAGCAAACATGCTCTAGTGGTCTAATGCTGTCCCCCCAAAAGAGGCACACTACACAGACATTCACAGCCAGACACAGATACACACAAGCAATTGCTCCTTGCATCTGCTGGTGTCTCAGGAAAGGCATTGTGTGTTCTACCTCCTGCCCTCTAACTCACTTTCTGTACAGGGTTACTCCTATTGTCACTGGGGACCTCCAACCTTGCTCTTGCTTGCTCCCTCTTATCCTTGCCACTCACTGTGCACAGCACACATTGTCTGTTCAATGTTGCTCCCCTGGTGTCTCTCTCTCTCTCACTCTTACTCTTCCTATCTGACTGGGCAACAAACAATGTCAATTGCACTCTCTCTCTCACTCTAACTGGGATGTGGGGTTGGCAGAACAGGAAACAAACAGATGTAGCTGCTGCTCGGGACAAACACAGGCTGCTGTGAATTATGGCTACACAGGGACCTTGTTGTACAGGCAGGGAGGGGGAAGCAGCACGAAGGTTCCGAGGGCAACAGATTGTGACAGAGAGAGAGAGAAAATACACACTGCTCTCTCATGCCTCAGAGCCACAGCTAGCACCAGAGTGCAACAGACACACAGACATTACGGCACTGACAAACTCAGCTTTCTATCTTGGGTGGCGGCAGTGGGCGGGGGGAGCCACAGCACCCTGGCGTACTCCTGCACTGTTCCTTTCCATATCCCCATGTCAAGCTGTCACTGTCACTGTCTGTGTGTGGCTGCATGGGTCCTCTCACTTACCAACCTCCTAGTCTTCTTCTGTCTTGCTCAGTTGATCACCTGCTTCCTGGTGCTGTCAGGGGTCCAGGGATTTCCCATGCTGTGACAATGGTTTTGCTCATGGGGAGGGATGCTAAGGAATGGGTGTTAATCCCACACTGTCCCTGTCACTGTTTTCAGCTACCAGACCACACCAATACCTGCTGACACTCCCTTCATGGCAATCACAGTTATGGCAGCAAGTGAGCACCTCACAACTCCGCTGCTCTCCTCCATGGCTGACCTGCCAACTGAGCTGTCATGAATGAGCGTACCACATACTGTTCATTCATTGACAGCTCAGTCGGTGGGCCAGCCATGGAGGAGAGAGTAAGGCTGTGCCATTCAATTGCTGCTGGGGTTTATGATGGGGGTGGGAGCGGGGTTGTGGGACACCTGGCTGCCGATGATGCTGGGTGAGGGGGCACTGGATCACCAGGGATGGGAATGGGATTTGGGGCTGGGGATCGGGAGGGGGTTTAATTTAAAAAAAAAAACACTAGAGCACCAAAGATTTTTTTTTAACAGGACAGTGGAGATAGGGATGGAGAGGGAGAGGTTACAGTACATTTTGTGGTGGGTGGATTACTGGGTGGAGGGAAGGGACCACTGGCAACCAGGAATGATTTTTTACATGTGGGACAGGTGGGGAGAGGGACCATCAGCCACCAGGGCTTATTTTCTTCATTTCCAGGGGTGTGTGTATGTGTGTTACTTTACATTTTGTGGTGGGTGGGTTACCAGGTGAAGGTGAGGGATCACTAGCCACCAGGGATAATTTTTTTACATGTGGAGCGGGAGAGGGAGGGACAACTACATTAGCCACCAGGGCTTTTTGGGGGCAATCTGATAATTAAAGGAGCGGCGATCATGGGTGAAAGTTCCGCAGACATTCAAAAATCAATTTCCGAACTTCCACTGTAGTGAAAGTCAGACTTTCACTTGAATTCCGCCAATGGAAGATTTTTTTTGCCCACCCCTAGTGTGGCGCAATTTTGGAGGGAGGCAGGAAGTGTGTTCCACAGAATAGGAACTGAGTTGGCAAAGGATTTCACCCCCGTGCTCAACCTAACCCTAGGCATTTCTAGTAGATTGTATCCTGTGGACCTGAGCACTCTCAGTTCTGGCTTAGGACAAATGATATGTTTGAGGCTGGGTGGTAGTATGATCCTTTAGGATTTTATAAGTGAGACAGTGGAGGGGGTACTCTAGCCTGTCTTCTAAGCTTACCATGTGATAGTGGGGCAACTATCCACACCAGGGTAGTGTACAGACCTCCATCATAGGGAGAGGAGTTGGATAATGCATGGTGGGAAGCCATCAGCAGAATTGCAAGTAAGAGGGAGGAGCTGTTGGTTTGTGACTTCAGTTTGCCAGATGTCGAGTGGAGTCTTCCAGCTACAGATTTGGCAAGGAATAGGGGCATTTCCAACTCCCTAAAATGGCTTTTTCTCAGGCAGCTAGTCAAAGATCCCACTAGGGACAGGAAAGTACTAGATTTGATGCTTAGAAACAGGGACAGAATTACAGACTTCACAGTGGGCAGCCCCTGGATTCCAGTGATCACCGTACAGCATGATATAACATTAAGTCAGGAACATAAGCTAACCACACAAAGACAAGGATCCTGGACTTTAGAAAGGCAGATTTACAAGAATTGGGAGACTGTCTCAGAAACTGCCTTGAAGTGGTGTGGAGGGGGTTGCCAAAGAGGGATGGAAGCACAGTGGAAAAAAATAAGAGGGCACTGTATAATTAAA
Source organism: Neoceratodus forsteri (assembly GCA_016271365.2). NCBI lineage: Eukaryota > Metazoa > Chordata > Ceratodontiformes > Ceratodontidae > Neoceratodus > Neoceratodus forsteri. The sequence continues at coordinate 802,381,327 of CM057449.1, read as the reverse complement.
GCAACTAACTTCTGTGTGAAGGAAGTAACAGCAGAAGAAAGAAGTCACCATTATGATTCTCTAATGAAGTGGTAAAGGTGGTGAAGAAAAAAGGGTGGCATTCAGGAAATAAAAGGAAACACAGAGGGAGGAGGACAGGAAGGTGTACCTGGTAAGGCAAAGGGAAGTAGGCAAGGTGATGAGGGAGCAAAGGTGCAGACAGAGAAACAAATCACCAGAGAGACCATGGGGAGGTAAGACTTTCTTTGGATACATAAGTTAGAAGAGAAAATTTAAGGGCGGGATACTGAAGATTAGAAAGGTTTGAGAGACTGCACAGCCGAGTACCAAAAGAAAAGCAGGAATCGTAAATAGGTACTTCTGCTCAGTCTTCACAGCTGAGGGAGGGGGAGAGGGACTACCAATGAGTAATAAGAACAGGCAGTGGCTGGAGGTCCATACATATCTGTTTTCAGAGGAAAATGTCCAGAAGGGAATTGCAGCTCTGAAGAAGATTAAAGCTACAGTATGGAACCAGATACTGTATGACACACGCTAGAGTTCTAAAATAGAAAGGTTCCAACTGCACCACTGATAGCCTTATGCAGCACAGCTCAATGGAAACAGCCATAGTTCCAGAGGACTGGAGAACTGATGACATGGTCCCTCTACATACAACTGGCAGCAGGGAGGAGGCTAGCAACCATAGGCCAGTCAGTCTTAATTTCAATGGAAACGCTGGAAAAGGAAATACTGATAGGGTATCTGGAACTCAGTGGGCTGCAAGACCACAGGCAGTATGGATTCACAACAGGAGGGGAGGGATCATGCCTGATTAATCTGATAGATTTCTTTGAATAAGTGGCTGGGGAATAGATCTGAGGGGAGCAGTAGACATAGTCTAGCTGGACTTCAGCAAGGCCCATGACACTGTGCCACAGAGGAGGCTGCAATGAAACTGAACAGCCTAAGAGTGGAATCCAAAATTGTAAATTGGACTAGAAGCTGGTTAACAGATACAAGACATAGAAACATAGAAGTTGCTGGCAGAGAAGGACTTCTTGGCCCACCTACTCTTCTCTATTTTCCCTACCTACTGTGCCAACACATAGCCTACTCGATCTCTGGTCCCTCTCCCCTTGCCTTATTTCTAAGGTCCTATTGTGTCTATCCCATGCTTACTTGAATTCTGTTACCATTTAACCACCCACCACCTCCACTGGAGGCTGTTTCAGGTGTCCACCACCCTTTCCATGAAGAAATATTTCCTCACATCTCCTCTGAGTCCCCCCCAGCTTTATAGCATGATCTCTTATCCTTGAGCATCTTTTTCTATGTAAAATGCTACCTTCATGTGCCTTATTAATACAAGTGAGGTATTTGAATGTTTCTGTCATGTCCCCCTTTCCCTCCTTTCCTCTAGAGTACATATTTAATTACTGGAATCTTTCCTTGTAGGGCTTTTGATGCAGGCCATGCACCATTTTGGTTGCCCTCTTCTGTACCTCCCCCACCCTAATGTCCTTCCAGAGATGGGGCCTCCAGAACTGGACCGAGTACTCAAGGGGGAGCCTCACCATCGACCTATACAGCGGTAAGACCACCTCATTATTTCTGCTGGTGATATCCCTCCCTATGCACCCGAGTATCCTGCTAGCATTCCACATTGCCTTATCACACTACTTTGTTACCTTAAGGTCATCAGAAATGATTACCCTCAAGTCCTTTTCCTATTTCGTGGTTGCCAATACCTCCCCGCCCAATGTGTATGTTGTCCCTGGGTTTCTGTGCCCCAAGTGCATGATTTAGCACTTGTTTTTTGCATTGAAACCCATTTGCTAAACCCTTGACCAGTCTTCCAACTCTATAAGATCATCCCTCATGTTTTCTACCTCACCTCGGTGTGTCCACTGTGTTGCCGATTTTTGTGTCATCCACAAACAGGCATACTTTCCCTTCCAGCTCTTGTGCAGTGTCACTAATAAAGACATTGAAAAATGATCGGGCATAGTACTGACCCCTGTGGCACCCCGTTGGTCACCTTGACTTTTTCAGAGCTAACACCATTTACCACCACCCTCTGAATCCTGTTGCTTAGCCAGTTTCTTGTCCATTGTACTACTTTTGGACCTACTTCAAGGCTGTCAAGCTTGCTCACCAGTCTTCTGTGTGGCATGGTGTAGAAGGCCTTACTGAAATCCAGGTAGGCAACATACATCGCTCTGCTCTGATCCACTTTCCTCTTCACTCAGTCAGAGAACTCTATCAAGTTTGTCTGGCAAGATCTCCCCCTGTGAAACCATGCTGCCTCAGATCCTGTAATCCACACATTACAAGGAATTCACCAATCCTGTCCTTCAGTAGTAATTCCATTACTTTACCCACCACTGAAGTCAAGCTGACAGGTTTGTAATTTCCTGCCTCTGCATTATTACCACTTTTGTTAAGTGGAACCACATCTGCCCTCCTCCAGCCCTGCAGAACTTCCGATGTACCTAGTGATAGTTTGAACAGGGCTGTCAGAGGTGCTACCAGCACCTCCTTGAGCTCCCTCAGTATCCTAGGGTGTACCTCATCAGGCCTCATAACCTTGTCCACTTTTAGTTATGCCAGTTCTTTGAGGACTCTCTCCTATGTAAAAGGACTAGTGCTTACCTCCCTTCTTTTAATGTCCCATATTTGTGTCCTGTCACCTACACCTTCCTTTGTAAATACTGAATAAAAGTATTTGTTCAATGTGTCTGCTTTTTTTGGTCCTCTTCAAAACAAACTCTTTCTTCCCCTTTTAGCCTTATGATATCTCTTTTTGTCTTCCTCTTTTTGCTTATATATCTAAAGAATGTGTTATCCTTCTTTTTTACTGAGATGGCAATATTATCCTCCATTTGCACCTTTACGCTCCTAACTGCTTTCCCCACCTCTCTTTGTTTCCCATGATATCTCTCCCTATCCTCCTCCTTCTTCTGTGTCATCTTGTACCTTTTAAATGCTAGCTTTTTTGCCATTACTTTCTCCTCTGCTTCTTTACAGAACCACAGTGTTTTTTTTTTCCTTGCCCTTGTTAACCTTCCTGACACAGAGGTTTGTTGCCTTCTCAATGCCCTCCTTTATTTTTGCCCACTGTTCCTCAATTCCACCCAGTTTCCCTATCTCTGCTGGGGTGTCCCTGAGGCATTCTTCCATTTTCTTTAAATCAGCCTTCCTGAAGTCCAGGACCCTTTGTTTTAGTATGGTTTGATACTGGTCTAGTTCTTTTATTGAACTACACCATACAATGATCACTGGTCCCCAGGTGGCTACCCACCATGACATCAGCAGCACTGTCACCATTTGTCAGTATGAGGTCCAATATGTGCCCCCCCATGAGTGGGTTCCTTAACTAGTTGCCTGAGGAATACCACCTGCAGGGAGTCCAGGATTTCCCTATTTCTAACTGTTACTGCACCTGGGAGACTCCAATTCACATCCGGTAGATTGGAATCCCCCACCAGCAATACCTCCTCCTTGCTTTCTATCCTTTGGATTACTTCCAGCATTCAGTCACCTCTCCTCCCTGTGCTGGAGGTCTGTGGATCATTTCTGTGTGAATATTGGCTACCTTCTGTGTCTCCAAGGTGACCCACAGTACCTCTGCTCCTCCTGTATTTTCATAACTTTTATGCTTTCCCTCACATAAAAAGCCACTCGTCCCTCCTTTTTACCTACCCTGTCCCTTCTGAATAGAGCATAGCCTGGTATAGCTACATCCCAATCTGGGTTTTCATTGCACCAGGACTCAATAATTGAAACTATGTCCAGGTCTTCTTCGGCCATGGTGGCCTCTAGGTCTGTAATCTTATTGCCCAGATTTTGAGTATTTGCACAAATGGTTCTCCAGATCCACCCCCCTCCTTCTTCCTATTTGCCCTCACTTATTTACTCCACTATTCTTCTTTTTGTCTCCATTTCCTTCTGCCCTCTGGATTCTTATGTTAATTGATTCCTTTTGGGATTTTTCTCCTTCCAGATTCCCACTACTGACCTTGTAAGCCTGTGGGGGGGGGCAGTTTATATCTCCCTGCCTCATTCTGTCACCCCAGCTAGTTTAAATGCTTGCCAATGTAGCACTGAAACCATTCACTGAAGACCACAGTGCCCTCCTAGAAGGATGCAGGCCATAGTCTCTATACAGGCCTTTATCCCAGCACCATTCACCAAATGAATCCAAATCCCTCCTCCCTGCACCATTCTTTCAACCATGCACTGAAGTTCCTGATGCGGAGAATCCTGTCCTCCACCTGTCGTAGAGAGGTAGCACCTCTGAGAAGGTCGCAGATCATGCTAATTGCCAAAAAACCCTTCCCCAGTTCCCTGCACTTCTTCTGAACTATTGATGGCTGATCCCTAGCCAGGTCATTTGTATTCAGATAGACAATGATATCCAGCTCTCCCTCCCTTACTGCTGCCCCAGCAATCCTTTGGATCCTCTTTCCATCCCTTTGAGCTGTGGCACTGGGTAGGCACCTAACCTCCTTCTCTTCATCCCTACCTTCCCCCAACTGTATCCCACTCACTATGGAGTCCCCCACCAGGTTTTGCTTCCCTTCCTCTGAGGTCCTCTGCCACCCCTTTGGGGTTTCCACTATGGAGGACCCCCACATCCACCCCGGTCACTACTTTGGGTGCTTCTGTGGGACATTCCCCAGACCACAGATACACAAATACATATATACATAGCTACATAGATACATAGACACTGTTAGCAGATAATGGCCAATGGCTCACCCAGTCTGCCCATTTAAGCTTGTAAGTTTATTTTATGTTTTTCTAGAAGTCTGTTGCTTCTTACCCCCAACCTCCAGAATTCCCTTATGTCTATCCCATGCATTCTTAAATCCTGTGATTGTTTCAGCCCCCACCACTTCCTCTGGCAGGGTGTTCCACTTGTCCACCACCTTTTTCTGTGAAGAAATTTTTTCTCACTTTTCCTCTGAATCACCCTCCCTCCAACTTCATCCCATGTCCTCTAGTACTGGAATATCTTTTTCACTAGAAAATAGTGTATTCCTGCACCCCGTTCCTCCCTGTAAGGTACTTGTATGTCTCTATCATATCCCCTCTCTCCTTCCTCTCCTCCAGGGAGTACATATTCAAGCTCTTCAGCCTGTCCTCATAAGACTTGTGATGAAATTCCTGTACCATCTTTGTTACCCTCCTCTGAACCTTCTTTACACTGTCTATGTCCTTACATAGGTAAAGTCTCCAGAACTGTACGCTGTACTCCAGCTGGGGCCTCAATAGTGTCTTGTATAGTGGAATTATGACCTCCCTTTTCCTGCTGGTGATGCTCCTGCCTATGTATCCCAACATCCTAGTTGCTCTTCCGGCTGCCTTATCTCACTGTTTCCCTACTTTAAGGTCATCAGAGATGATAACCCCAAGGTCTCTTTCCTGCTTAGTGCATGCTATATCCTCATACCCCAGCTGATATGTTGTTCCAGGGTTTTTGTGCCCCATATGCATTATGTTGCACTTTTTTGGATTGAATTTCAACTGACAAATCCTTGACCATTCTTCTAGCTTCTGTAGCTCCCTCCTCATTCTGTCTACACCCCCTGGCATGTCCACTCTGTTACAGAGCTTTGTGTCATCAACTAACAGGGAAACTCTGCCTTCTAGGTCCTGCGCAATGCTTCTGATGAAGATGTTGAATAGAACTGGTCCCAGCCCTGATCCCTGTGATACCCCACTGGTCACTCTCCCCTCTGTGGAGTGATAACCATTTACCACCACCCTCTGTGTTCTGCTGCCCAGCCTATTACCTACCCACCGCACTACTGTCCTGCCCACTCCCATATTCCCCAGTTTGTTTTATAGCCTTCTATGTGGCACAGTGTCAAAGGCCTTGCTGAAGTCCAGATAGGCCACATCCTCTGCCCTTCCCTGATCCACCTCCCTTGTCACCCAGTCGATAAATTCAATGAGGTTGGTCTGGCATGACCTCCCCCAGATAAACCGTGCTGGCTTGGGTCCTGTAGTCTGTTGGCAACCAGATGTTCCACCAATCTCTCCTTCAGTAGTGCTTCCATGATTGTCCCCACTACCGAGGTCAGGCTGACTGATCTGTAGTTCCCTGTTTCCTCTTTGTTCCCGCTTTTGTACAAGGGGACTACATCTGCTGTCATCCAGTCTTTGGGTACCTTCCCTGTTCCAGTGATTGGTGAAACAGGATTGCCAGAGGTTCAGCCACCACCTCTCTTAGTTCCTTTAGAATCCTGGGGTGCACCATATCTGGCCCCATTGCTTCATTGACTCTTATTCCTTCCAGTTCCTTTAGGACTCTTTCCCATGTAAAGGCACTTGTGTCCATTTCTGCACCATTCCCACCCCTTGTATTCCCTTCAAGCCCATTACCCTCCTCTTCCTCAATAAAGACTGAGCAGAAATATCTGTTTGGTATGTCAACTTTACTGTTGTCATCCTCCACGAAGCCCCATCCTCCCCCTTCAGTCTCACTATCCCTCCCTTTGCCCTTCTTTTTTCACTTATCTACCTGTAAAAGGTTTTTTTCCCTCTACCCACAATGATTTTATGATGTGCTCTTCTGTCTGGGCTTTGGCTTCCCTTACTGACCTCCCTGCTTCCCTTTGCTTCTCCTGGTACTTCTCCCTATCAGGGGAGTTTCATAGTGGTACCAGAAGGGGGACTTACCTGTGCTCCACCCTTACCCTCCCTGAGCCCACCATTGTCCAACCACTTTTCCTTCTTGGCATCCTTTGAGGTAGCAGTTGCGGACTAGGTGGTCCATGGGTAGTAGGGGAGTAGGTCCTCCGAACTCAAGCCAACTCAGCCATGAGACTGGCAACCTCTTCTTTCAGCCAGAGAGGTGCACACAGATGGGCAGCAATGTAGCTTCCAGAAGGTCTACCTGAAGACTGCCACCCCACAGCCACTGCACTGCACTGCACCACTCCCATCATCTTATACTTCCTACTCTCTATGTAATTTTAGCCCTTTGAATTCCTTTTATTCCCTTACCCTATATAGGAGGTAACTTAAAACCCTTTTTTTACCCCCAGTCTAGATAGGATGCTTCACATTTTTCCACACTCTTGCTTTTTCTAAACCCTTTTCTACCTTACCCGAGATAGGGTGTTTCACCTATCCCCAAACTTTTGCTGACTTTAAGCCCTTTTCTAGCCCTACTCTAGACAGAGTGTTACACCTAATCCCAAACATTTAGCTTACTATAAACTACTATTTACCCCTACCCTAGATAGGATGTTTCACCTATACGCAGTACCTAGCTTGATCCTAACACTCCTCACTCCTTGTGGTATGTGAGCTATGGTAAGAGTATAACAGGAAATTGACCTAACTGCCTCCTCCTCCTCCTCCTCCTTCTTTGCTCAGTCAACAAGTTCACTCCTCTACTGGTCCCCCACCTCCCTTCTGAGGAGCAGAGGGCCTGGTTGCTGGCTACCTTGTTGGGCTGACTCCGGTGGGCAGAATCTGATGACCTTAGCCCACTGGTCCTTTGTACAGGGGGGCTATATTACGGGGGGCTGCTTGATGAACTGTCCTTTAAGATTTGGCAGGGAGCTACCTTATCCATGTCCTGTCTGGGTCGAGGTTCAAAAGTCCTGCCTCCTCACTTCCACCAGTCTCTGGCCCTGGAAAAGAGCCAAAAACCCCACTTACCCAGAAAATTCCCCTCGTACATACAAACTCTTCATGAAATGCTCAGTTAGCCCTCCTGAAAGAGTGTTCTGGTGGTTTTGAATTTGTTTTGGCTTTTAAACCATACTTACCCCAGTCCCAATTGGCTGGAGGTTTGAAAGTCTTGCCTCCTCACTTCCTCCAGTCTTCAGCCTTGGAAAACAACCCCCAAAAAAAAACAACTGCCAGAAAGACTGATGTTGGTGGTAAATGGCACTCACTCTAATGATAGGAGAGTGACCAATGGGGTGCCACAGTGCTTAGTACTGAGGCTGGTCTTCTTCAATGTCATTATAAGTGACATTGCTGAAGAACTGGAAGAGAAGGTATAACTTTTTGTAGATGATACCAAAATCTGCAATAGGGTGGACACTCAGGAATAGGGCAGAGGGAATATGGAGGGATCTTGATAAAGTTGAGGAGTTGTCAAGAACATGGCAGTTGGGGTTCAGTTCCCAAAAGTGCTAAATCATGCACCTAGGGCATATGAATCCATGGGTTGAGTATAGTATAGGGGGAAGTACAGTCAGTAAACTTCCCTATACCCAAGCACCCATATACTAATATTTCCCCTCATGTCTAGTGGATCCCCCACCCCAGCAGGTAGCACCCCAACACCCCACTCCCCATCCCTGAGCCAGCGACTGGCACAGCCCCCCCACTCCCTGACATGGCTGGTTGCTGACTGAGCTGTCAATGAGTGCATACTCATTGACAGCTCAGTCAGCAACTCAACTCAACAATGAAGAGTGGAGGCTGCACCAGTCACTGGCTCAGAGATGGGGGAGAGGAGGGTCGGGTGGTGGGGCACTACCTGTTGAGGTAAGGAGTATGCTAATACCAGGGATAAATTAGTATACGGCAGTCATGATATTGAGGGGGGTCCACTAGACACCAGGAAAAAATTACTATATGGGTGCTTGGGGACAGGAAGGGGGGGTCTGCTAAACAAGAGATGAAAACAACTATATGGGCACTGGGGAATGAGGGGTCTGTTAGATACCAGGGAAAAATCACTGTATGGGCACTCAGAGATAGAGAGGAGGGGGTCTGCTAGCTGCCAGGGAGGGACAATGCAATTTCATACATTCATTCCACAGATCAGTGTCTCCATGAGCTGTGGAATGAATGTATGAATTGCCCTCCATTCTAAGTCAGAATTTCTGGAAAAGTTGCCAAGATGATTTACAAACTTTCTCAGGAATGAAAGTCCGATTTTCGAGCAAATTCCGCCTGCAGAACATTTTTTCTGAACAGCACCAGATATGATAGAGACATTCAAGTACCTCACAGGGATATGCATGGTGCAGGAGAGGAGTCTCTTTCAAATGAGAAAGAACACTGGGACCAGAGGGCATACAATGAAGCTGGGAGGGCGTAAAAGAGATGTGAATAAATATTTCTTTACTGAAAGGGTGATACGTGCCTGGAACAGAATGCCAGCAGAAGTGGTGGAGGCAAAAGCATGGGGGGAGGCTTCAAGCGTACATGGAATAGACATAGATGTGTACTGGAAAACAGGCAGGGAGGAGGAAGGGACACCAAAGACCAGTTAGGGTTTGTGGAGACAGAGTAGACAGGATACACCTGGGCAAACTGGGGGGGGGGCAAGCAGTCTTTTTCTGCTGACAAATTCTATGTTTCATTGATATTGTTTTCTGTTATGAAATGGTTAAAAAAAAAATCCAGAAAGCTGATTTACTGAATAGCTTGGAATCCCTGCACAACAGCACCGGAAAAAGGGTTCCACCAAGCAACAGTGACAGTAATTACACTGACGTCCAATACATCAACAACATTACATCAACAACCGCAACAAAGGCGTGAAGAAAAATCGAGAAACCTCTACACTGATGAACACCAGTACACATGTTGCAATGTGGGGGGGCTTCACCCCTCCCACACACCCTTGTGGAAGGCTCCACCCCCGAACCCCCAAACTAAAAATAACAACCTCCACTTTACCCATAGAGTGGAGAATAGGGCAATCACCCCCACTGCACAGACACCCAAGAACAGCACCACAGCACAGAGGTGCATGCCATTAGGACATTTATTCAAACAGTCTCATGCACCATATTACATAGCGATGGGTGCATATAGATCCCACCACCACCCCCACATGAGTCCCACTGCTGGCAAACTATTGCAGACAGCACCAGACACATCAACACAGCTATGTTCCTAAATGGCAGCTTACAGTAGATTCAATGCAACGAAGTGCAAGATAATACACCTGGGAAACAACACCCAGGGGAAGAGTACGCACTGGGGGGTGAGATACTGACAACAACAAAAATGGAAAGGGATCTAGGGGTAAATATATCAGATGACCGAAAGGTGGACAAGTAATGTGAGAAGGCAGTAAGGAAGGCTGGCGGGATACTGGGATGCATAGGAAGAGGCATCAACAGCAGAAAACAAGAAGTTGTTATCACTCTGTACAGACAGTTGGTGATACCCCATCTGGAATACTGTGTGCAGTTCTGCAGACCCCATCTCTACAAAGACATAGACAGAGTGGAGGCTGTCCAGAGAAGAGCAACCAAAATGGTGCAGGGTCTGCACCAGAAGATATATGAAGAGATACTAAAGGAGCGTAATATATGTACCGTTGAGGAGAAAGAAGGGAGGGGGGGGGGACATGATGGAAACTTTCAAGTATCTCAAGGGAATCAACAAAGTCCAAGAGGGTAGCATCTTTCAGAAAAAGAGATGTGCAAGAACAAGGGGGCACAATTTAAAGATAGAGGGAGGATGGCTCAGAGGTAATGTGAGGAAGTATTTTTTTATGGAGAGGGTTGTTGATGCATGGAACAGCCTTCCTGAGGAGGTTGTGGAGTCAAGAACTGGGGGGGAATTCAAGACTGCATAGGACACACATAAGGCAGTCCTAGTGGGGGGTAGGAGGAAGTAGGCTGTTGGTTAACTAGGATCTGCAGCTTATCCATCAGGTAGGAAAATGGGCAGACTAGGTGGGCCAAGCAGTCCTTATTTGCCATCAAATTCTATGTTTCTGTTTCTAAGTGACAACCACCTGCTGGCTGGTCTCATTAGTCTTCACCACCCGCTTCTTTAGAGCTTCTTGGATCCTCCTCACACTGATGCAGACTCTGTCAGGGATGTAACTGTGCCACCCTGAGACACTGACATCACTTTTACCATCGGTTCTTGCTCTCCTCTTGCACCTCATGGTATAGTATTCTACGCACTTCCAGTAGGTGACAGTTCTCCAACTCAACTCCTTCTGGTATACAAACATGTTGACCACAAGCAGCCTCTTCCCCCTAGCACTCAGGACATACTCGGCCAGCATTCTTGTACATGTGCAAATGCCCACACCACCGAGCTTCCTATGTACCTGAGTGATCTGATACACCTGTTGACATTAAGTCTCACTCACTTCACTTGCAGTCATTGTGCAGCTGTCAATGTAATGACTTCAATGTTATGACTTCATTGTTATAATGGTATACCAAGAAAATGATCTGTAACCTCACTAGCCTGTTTATATTAAGCAGACCCAGCTGTAGAAATACACTGCCAACTACTGGCAAAGCAGTAAACATTACAACAGCTTTGTAGGACTGTTTATTTTCTTCTCTCCTTTTTAACCGTTTTCTAATTGTTACTTATTTAAATTGAAAGGTTTCTTTTTGAAGGAGAAGTCCACCCAAAACTTGAAACAATATATGTTGTGCAGAGTGTTTTAATTTGTATGTGAAGTTCTATTTCCTTCCCTCTGACTGGTATTAGGAGTTTTTCCTAAATTAGCTGCTAGCTTTAGGGTAGTTTTACGACCCCTGGAGATCTCCATATGAAACAGCTTAATTGTATTTCTTTGTCCTACAATGCACCTTGTTTCAAGTGATGGTGATGTAGCAGAGACCATAAATCCAGCAGAAAGTATTGCTTTACAACCAGTTCACAACAGTAGAGATGGCTATATTTTAAAATCTGTAGAATTCAGATTGGTGACAACCCTCATCGTAAAGGACTTACTGTCCTGAAAAACTTTGCTGCTGGTAATTTATGTGCAGCTTGTAAAGCTTCCAAGATATTTAGTTTGTTTAGCATGTGTGTGCCGAATGTTGGGTCTCTCTTACATCACAATCACATGAGACAAGATGCACTGTGGGAACATGAAATACAATTAAGCTGTCAGGGATGAAGATCCCCAGGAGTCATAAAACTAGCATAAAGCTAGCAGGTCAATTTAGGAAAAACTTCTAATACCAGTCAGAGGGAAGGAAACACTTGAACTTCACATACAAATTAAAACACTCTGCACAACATATATTTTTTCAAGTTTTGGGTGGACTTTTCCTTTAAATATTACTCTACTAATCCTAAAGGATCTATTTCACAATCACAGTAAGGTACTCTAGGATGTGGTTTGTGCTGGAATAATGGCATCTCTCAGGCAGTGAAAGCACTTGACCTTTGGCCTTGTACTTCAACCAAACCAGTGCATGCCATTTTCCTAGCACAACGCACCCCAGGTCATGTTATTGATTAATTATTCTCCTGCTTATTGCTTTCACTTGTGTTCTGCAGCTTTCCTATATATTCCTGTCCATAACCTATCCATTATTGGTGGTATAGTCTTTTCTGCTGTTTTCCTTTCTGTCTGGAACAGCTCTGTACTCTCTCTGTCTCCCCCCCCCCACCTCTCTTTCCCTTTTCAAATCTCAACTCAGCACTTCGCTTCACCTGCACTGACTTCCATGCTTGACTTGTTCACCCCATCTATGAACCTTGAACACTGCATCAGAAATTATTTGACACATTGTGTATAGTTCAAACCTTGGAAGCATTTTGTGATACATTTTGCCTTAAACATGCTGTAGAAAAAAGTGCTGTTGTATTTATTGTATTGATGCCTTGGAGCCAGATTTTCAAATAAGGTAAATTAATGAGCTGACCCTCAGTCCTAATGAGGGTGATAGATGCCGTGGAAAATTGGAATATAATCCAAATGAGACTTCAAGTACAGGGGGAACTAGCCAATAAGTGAAGATTTTTAAGGTGGATAAGTGTAAGGTCCTCTCATTGGGCTCAGAAAGTTCTGGCTTGGGGATACAGTTGCAAAGCTGAACAAAACTATCATCCCTGGTCCATGAAAAAGACTCAAGGTCATCAATGACAGAAAGCTGAAGCTGTCACAGTAGAGTGCATTGTCACTGGACAAGGCAAATCAAATTGGGGCTTTGATCAGAAGTAATCGGAGCTCCTGTTGTAGATTTGCACTTTCTGGCAATAAATGCTTGGAATTCTAAATTTTTGTGAATTGCCTGTTTACTGCTTGAAATTGGAGTGCACAGCCTTCCTGTTTTCTGTCTCATCTTTTACTAGTGGGAGTTAGCAACTCCATCTGTGGCACCCTGTTCAATGCCACCAGAGCACACTCCCTCCTGTTTGTTTGAATAAATCAAATTCTGGGCTACATCAAAACAGGCATAGCAAGTCATGAAAGTGATGTGATACTGCCACTTCACAGGCACTACTAAGACAACTGTTTGAGTACTGTGAGTAAGTCTGATCACTGCAGTATGAAAAGGATATTGCAGCAACTAAGAGGGTATAGCAGGGGGCAATTAAAATCATTAAAAGAGGTTTAGCTATGGAGGATATTTGGACTAGTTGGGTAGGCTTCCCAGTGAAAATGATGGCTTAAGGAAGATATGATTTCAGTTTTCAAAATTGTAATGAAATTAGGTTAGGTAGAGCAGGGCAGATTTGATAAGTTTGTTCATGACAGTAGAAAAAGAAGCCATAATCTTTGCTTAACGGAGCAAGGATGCACTGCAGCATTCCAGTTTATGTTTGATTACTCCTGTGTTTTCTTTCTGTACCTATCTCTCCATATTGAGCCCACCTATTCATGAAGCCTCGGTCACAGATGTGGGGCACACAAGTGACACGCACAATGGTATACAACAGTATGCCATGCACAGTACACCAGGTCAGCATTAATGAATGACAATGCACCCAGAGCAGGGAAGGCAAACACATAGCAATGTGTCAGACACAGTACGTGTGCACCTGGAAGGGAATGGCCATGCAGTGCTCTATGTGCATGCACAATGTGTACTACATCCTCCAGGCACATAGACCATGATGCTCAGCAATATGTGAGGTGGAGGGCAGTCTAAATGTAACCTCTAGGTGGCACTATCCCAAGGGCTACTACCCCTGCCTGCTTGGCTAGGAGCAGGTTAAGGGGCCTGACAGGCTGATGCATTCAGCAAATCTTCGGTCTTCTTCAGGTTGATCCTGCTCACAACTCAGTGGCTTACTTCGTTCTCACAAACTCGGATTCAGTCCAAACTGATTCTCTTCTCCCTCTCAGGGGCAGCAGGCAGGCATGCAGGCCAAAACTCAGGCCTTTCCACAGAGACTGTCTTGAGCTGTTGCTTCTTCAGCTCCCAACATATATCTGACTCAACTGCCAGCAAGCCTAGGAATTTCCACAAGATCCAGAAGGTTCTGTTGATTGATTCATCTTTCAGTCACAACCGGAGCTCCCCCTTCAGGTGCAAAAAGTCACCAAAAGCCCAAAAATACAATTCTTACAGATTCTGACTCCAGACAGCTCCTGTAGTCTGGCTCCATTTTAAGTCCCACCAGTTCTGATTGGTCCAATTCGGCAGTCCCGGGCCAAAGTGGTGGGGATAAACAAAACAGTCCTTGCTGCAAAGAAGGCAGGTTAGACAAACTACATTATCATTATCACCCTAAATGATTTTCAGCAAATAGTTACATATTTCAACAGAGCTTCTTCTCAAATACTTATGACTGCAATCCAGGCAGCTCTTAAAGAGACATTACACAGAGGCTATACAGGCACTATCTGGCAATCAATTTAAACTGTTGAAATGCAGGACACCAGCCTGGCAGTGAGCATTTAGGCAAGCTCAAGGAAGAGTTTTCAGGAACCCCCATTTGTAGGGGGGTTACACCCTTTCCTGCCTGGAGAAAACTTGGCATCTGCGTCAAGTCTGTACCATCACAATATTGCAAATGCAAACTATACGAGACATTTATACCATTAGCATGTTATGCAAGTGACATCTGATGCATCAATCAACGTAAACTTATACCTTTACTATACATATTCTCTACACTTCACAATACTATATTCATTCTGACAATACGTCATGCATATTTCACACAGGTAATTTACACATTATTATGCAGAATCATGTAATAACTTCTTATACATTGAACAATGTAAAAGGGGGCCCTTCCCTTTCGACCAACTCGGGGATAGATGGGGCAGGGGTACCATACCTAGAAGGCAGAACAATGAACCTGGAATTGGCACATAGGCTCAGTTTAGGCAGTGAGCTCTCAAAAACATAAACCCCTTTGTGGACCACATTGAGAGGCAAATCCACAGGCCTCTTGGGAGAATCCCAACTGAAGCGTACTACTGGCTTGACAGCTTGGCCATTCTTTCTGAGGGGGACAACTACAGTCTCTGTACTATCAGCACTGGTCTAGGGACTCTTGTCACTTGTGAGGGTGCCTCTGCCTGGATGGGAACATCCAAACTTGGGGCGCTGTTGGCTCCTTGCTCTGCAGGCTCTGTTTCTACAACACTTGACTCATTTTGCGAAGGCTCAGGCACAATCAAAATTTGCGGCATGGAAGGGGGGTGGTCAGCACTCTCATAGTGTTCTTCAAGTTCTGGTATGTCAACAGAAAGACTCAAACCCTCAGCTCCTTCTTCAGGCAAATCATACAGTTCCACAATACACAGAGATTCAACATCTTCAGACGTGATACTTTGCACTTCACTTTCTGGGATCATTGGTTCCAAGGACGAAGCTGGGTGGGGGGTTAATGCAGTCCAGAAGGCCCAACTTCATCCCCACAATTAGTCATAGGGTGACCTTGAAACAGCTAACTCAACTCATAGTAGTGGTAATAGGCATTGTCACATTCACTTTTGTCCGAGGTGGACTGACAGTCAACTATCATTCTGAATCTGCTGCGGGGGAAACCTTGAACTTGTAACCACTGGGGTAGGTCAACTCTGTCTCTTTCTTGCAGCAAAATGAGTCACTGGCCCAGGGGAATCAATCTCTGAGGGTTCAGCCTCAATTATAACTTGGCCGATAGGTAGCAAGTGGTTACGGTGCATGGTCTTGACAGCTTTATTCTCTGGGCGCACCTTGTACATGGGTAAATCATCCAACTTTCCAACTACTACATGGTGGAGATGGTGCCACCAGTCAGTAGTTTCGTGTTTGCCATGCAGTCCCAAATTGCGTAACAACATACGGTCTCCAGATCAAAGCTCTTGAGCCTTTACTTTTTTATCATGCCTCTCTTTATTGGTTAGATTTCTCTTGGCAGCCATTGCCTGGGCCAGTTGATAGGCATGGTTCAATTGAGCTTTCAGTTTTTGTACATATTGCAGGTAGTTTTCGGCTCAGACCAAATCTGGAGAGACCCCAAAGCAGACATCAACTGGCAGCAGGGCCTCTCTCCTGAACATGAGGCACTAGGGGGAGAACCCTGTAGCATCATTTTTCATGCAATTGTATGCATATACCAAGGTGCTAATCTGCTGGCTCCATTTATGCTTGTCTTTTGGGTGGAGGGTGCCCAGCATGTCTAGCAGGGTGCAGTTAAATAATTCTGGTTGAGGATCTCTCTGCATGTGATAGGGGTGGTTCTTTACTTCTGCACCCTCCATAGAGAGAGCATTTCTTTGATTAGTCGACTCTCAAAGTCTCTGCCCTGGTCAGAGTGGATCCACTGGGGGTACCATAGTGAAGAAATTTTCCACTAGCACCTTGGCCACAGTAGATTCCTTTTGATCTTTGGTGGAAAAAGCTTGTGCATGCCATGTGAAATGATCTGTAACCACTAACACATTGCCAATGTTCCACTGATCAGGTTCTAAACACAAGAAGTCTATGCAGACTAGTTCCATGGGAGTGCTGGTAGTAATATTAACAAGGGGGACAGACCTCTAAGGCAGGCCTTTTCTTTGCAGGCAGCGACTACAAGTCTTTACATGGTGCTCAACATCAGCCCCCATTTTGGGCCAGTAGAAGAGAGATCGTACCAGGTCAAAGGTTCTGTCAATACCGAGGTGCCCCATGTGATTTTGGAGGGACCTCAGTACCAAATCTTTAAAGGCTGTGGGCAGAACCAATTGTTGCTGGTCTACTGTGCCACTACGATCTGCTGTCTTTCTATACAACAACTGATTGAGCAACTTCAATCTGGGGCCTTCTTTAAACAATAAAGCAGTTCACAAGTCAGTGGAACATAACTTAGACACGTTTCCCCACACGCAGGGCATCAAGTGCTGGCTGATTCATAGGATCTTGGGATTGAGCCCACTGAATGCTGTCATTGTAAAATGGAGGTAGTGCACTAATATCTACAGCAGAGAAGTAGCAATAGGCAGTCAGTATTCAGGTGTCAGAAGGGCCCAAGCAGTCTACTAAACAGTCCACTGTGTCCGCAGACATCTGTTCATTTCAATCAAACTTTTGGCACAATGCTCGGCTATCTGGTTTGGACAGCCTGACCCTTGGAAGTGGGCCTTCATGATAGGGTGTCAACATCAATATGGCTCAGGCCCGGTCTGTATTCGACAGCATAATCATAGGTTGATAATGTAGAAAGCCATCAGTGCCCAGTGGCGTCTAACTTAGCTGAAGTGTGTACATTGGTCAATGAGTCATTGTCAGTCTTCACCAATATCTTTGCCCCATAGAGGTATTCATGAAACTGGTCAATGATGGTCCATTTTAGCGTAAGGAACTCCAACTTATGTACAGGGTAGTTTCACTCTGATGGGGTCAAGCTCCTACTGGTGAAAGCCACTGGTCTCAAACCATCCTCATGGTCTTGATGCAGCACCACTCCTAGGCCCTGCAGACTAGCATCAGTATGCAACACATAGGGTTTGGTGGAGTCAGCATAGGCAAGGATGGGGGCATGGTTGAGCTGGTATATGATTTTGAGGAAGGCTGCTTCACAGTCAGGCATCTAGCAGAGCCTGAAGAGTTCACCTGGGCAGAAGTATACTTTTTCTGCTTCTTTGGTGGCCCCTTTCTTGTATTTATGATTGGTAAGAGGGTAACCCTGGGTAAGATTCGATAGTGGGAGAATCACCTTCTAATAGTCCTTTATGAACTTGCGGTAGTAGTCACAGAACCCCAGGAAACATTGTAGTGCTTTCAAATTAGGGTCTGGGCCAAGTAGTTAGGGCTTCAACCTTACTGGGATAAGTCTCTATCCCTTCTGTAGATACTATGTGCCCCACATACTTCACAGAGGTTTGGAAAAACTGGCACTTGTCAATGGACAGCTTGAGGCCGAAGTCTTCCAGTCGGTCTATAACTTTAAACAGATGGTTCTCATGCTCCTCTAGGGTGCTCCCAAACACAATAACATCGTCCAAGTACACCAGGCATTTCAGCAAATTCATATCTTCTACTTCACATTCTATCAGTCACTGAAAGGTGGCCAGGGTGCCCAATATCACCTGTGGCATTCTCAGAAATTCATAGAACCCCAAAGGACAGATGAAGGCTATTTTCTCATGGTCCACCATGGCCATTGGAATCTGGTAATATCCGCTGCAAAGATCCAACACTGAGAACCATTTGCACCCATTCAAACAGTCCAGAGCATCCTGTATAAGAGGCATAGTGTACTGGTCTGAGATGGTCCACCGGTTCAGGGTTCGATAATCAACACACATTCTCGCAGACCAATTCTTCTTATGCACAACCACAATGGGAGAGGTGTATCGGCTCCTGGATTCTTGTATCACAACAGCAGCAAGCATTTCCTGCAGGTGTCTTCTCACATCATCTATGTCTGCTGGGGCTAGGCATCGGGATCTCTCTCGAAATGGCCATTCATCGTGCAGGCGTATGTGATGATCCGCACCCTGGACACATCCCATGTCCCATTCCTTCAACAAAAATACTTGGTCTCTCTGGGCAAGTCGCTTGTTAATTCTAGCCTTTCATTCAGCTGGCAATGGGAAGTCGCCAAAGTCAAACGAGTCTGGGGTCACTTTCTCCTTCTCACCAGGGTGCTTGTTGCCAGGCAATACTGCAGTGTCTGCACAGTGTAAAGTATCAAAGGTGCTTCCTCTGTTCACCTGGATCTCCCGATCTGACACATTGTGAATCTGGACCATCACTTATCTTTCATAGGCTTGGGCACGAGCAGGCAAGATGCTGGGCTTGACCAATAATCCTTCTGGCAAATTTCCATCTCCTAGTGCATCCAACATCAATATTTTGTTCTTGACATCTTTCCAGAGGTGGACCTCACCTTGAATTTTACACTGGGCTTTAGGGGCCAGTACCATTGATTCGGGATCCTTCTTCCACACGATCCCCACCGGTGCATCCTGGTCTACTTCCTCAGGTTTCAGTTGCAAATCATTGGCCCTCTTGATCAGAGCTGGAATTCTCAGGACCCTCCCAGTCCATCACCCTTGTTTCTCTTGACAGAGTTATGCCAGTCTCCCAAACATATGGGTGTTTGTTCCTATTAACAGGTGGACCCCGTCATACAGTCTGGTGGGGGGACACACTAGGGCCAAGATCTCTGCTCGCTCCTCCAATCCAGTTACAGTTGCAGGAAAAGACAACCAGAGGTAAACATACCCTAGGTAGGAATAGAACTTGTTGCTCAGGCCCCACACATGTAGGCCTTCCAGGGATTGCAAAGGCACATCAAATAAGTGTTTGTCATACCAGTCCTGGAATACAATGGTCACTTGTGACCCACTGTCAGGCATAGCCCAAGTATGAATACCATTCACAGTCATCGTAGTCTCCATTGAAGGGACCACTATTTTGGACCAGTCTGGAGAGGAAGTAGCAGAGCTTTGGACAGACGATTTAGCCACAGTGAAGTCTGAGTTAGAGTTTCTCGAACCCTCATTGTGGTCATTTAGGGTACCCCTTGGCCACTGATTTGCTTTTCAGAGCTCCTTTGGAGTCTGTTTACTACTCTTTCTAAGTCCTTCTGAGACTGACATTCTCTTTTCATATGGCCATCCTTTCCACAATTGTGACAAATGATTGACTCCTGGGTCATACTGGAAGAGAAAGTTGTATGAGAAACTGAAGCAGTAGTAAAAGATTGGGGTCTATTATCTGCTTGCAGTGATGAGAGTGGTGCAATGTGTCTTAGCAGTTCCTTTAGAGTGGCAGTCAACCCGGTCATCTCAGCCTTGGAGCCACCCTCGGTAGTGGATGCCTGAGGGTGCACCCCCACCCCCATGGCAGTCACATTCTGAGAGGGACCAGAATCTTGTTCCACAGGGGGAACCCTTGCAGAGGCACCCATCTTCAACTCTCGGACTTCCTTTAGTAGCTCATCTTTCCATGCTGGGCCCATGGCAGGAAGTCCTTTGCATTGTCAGAGTGCTCATTAAGTGCCGACTTTTGCCCCTAAGCCTCACTTGGCTGATCACTCTCAGTGTTCTTGTGCAGCAGCAGCAGACAGAGGTGCAATTCCCCCATGGGGTCACCTGTGCTTAACCCCCCCTGAATTTCTCTCATTAGCCCATCATAGGAGGGGGCCAATTCCAGTTGGGTGGCAAGGTGCAACTGAAGCAATAACAATTCTGAAAACGGAGCAGACTTAAGGATCCGGTCCAGCCTAGTTTGATCTAATTCATTTGATGGCAAACTACCCTTTCTGAGGCACTCTTGTAGTAGCTTTTCAAGCCAAGGTACATACGCAGACAATGGCTCCCTTGGGTACTGCTGAGCTTTTCTTACTCTCCACCACAGATCCTCATTTGAATCCGGGTTCCCATACACATTCTCCAATGCATCAAGATAGTCCTGTGCAGTTGCTTCAGGGTTATTAGCTCACCTGGCATGGATGGTAGCCAGGGCAGGACCTCAGAGGCTCTCACTCAACAGCTTTCATTTCTCTGCTTCTGAGCATTGCCATTCAAGTACTAGAAGGGCAACATAGTCTATTCAGGTCTCCCAGTCATCCTCCCCTTGGGGGATGGGGAGGGTGCCCGAGAAGATTTTCAGCCTTCGGTAGGAGTCGTGACTAATGGCAGGTGCAGATATAGGGGCCAGCATTGGCACAGGCACAGAAGGCAGGGCAGTAACAGATGCTGGAGTGGGAGGGGGTGTTGGGGAAGGAACACCCCCAGGTGGCAGGAATAGTTTCTTATAGTCCTTTATGGTTTTCCCTTCCTCCAGCAACAACTTAGCAAATTTCTCCTCAAAAGTCTCAGATAATGGTGGGAGCTCATTCTCCCCGGGGTCTTTACTGTCTTTTATCAGTCTCCAGGCAGCTGAAACTTCTTCTGGGGCAATAGTCTGTGGCACTTTAGAGTTTTCCACAATGTCAAAACACTCTACTAAGGCTATGAATGTTTGGGTCATTAAATCAGCCTATCGCCCGACCACCACAGGGTTTTTTAAACATTAATCTTTGGAGAGTACTCCCTCTACAGTGTCCTTACTGGTACCCAGGGGAATATCCAGTATAAGCAGAGCATTTTGGGGGTCGATCTCCTGCCCAGTACACCACCTCACCAACTGGTGTACAGCCATTTTTACTGGGGTAGCCAATAATCTTTAACAATAATTAGTAATTTTTGGCCACTAGAAGGCACAAAATCCCAGTGGTGAGCCTCCAAAATGTAGCCCCTAGGTGGCGCTATCCCAAGGGCTACTGCCCCTGCCTGCTTGGCTAGGAGCAGGTTAAGGTGCCTAAGTTCTGAAATGGGTGCCTCCACCTGGAGGTCATGGTGCCATGCCAACCTGGGCACAGCCCTCCGGGACACTGTAACCCTTCTCTTTCCTTACTAGTGGCCAGAATAATACACAATAACAAGCAACTGGTCATGGAACCAACTCGGCAGAAGGCAATACTGGACCTTGTGCTCACAAACAGGGACAGTGTGATGGGGGTAAGAGTGGGGGAGCACCTGGGGAACAGTGACCACCAGTCACTGTGGTTTGAAATCACAGAAAGAGCAGAACCAAACCACACAAAAACACGTATCCTGGATTTTAGGGGGGCAAACTTTGAGAAAATGGAGAGATACTTGAAAGAGGCATTAAGGGAATGGGGCAGGAATCAGGGTTGAGGAACAGTGGAAGTATTTAAAATGGGGATTACAAGAGCAACAGAATTATGTGTATTAAGCAGGTTAGCAAAGGAAAAGGAAGAGGAGACCATTATGGTTTTCCAAAGAGGTAGCAAAGAAAGTGAAAGCCAAAAAGATTGCATTCAGGCAATACAAAAGACACAGGCAGAAGGGATAAGGAGAAGTACCAGGAGAAGCAAAGGAGGCGGGAGGTCAGTAGGAAGCCAAAGCTCAGACAGAAGAACACATTGCAAAATCAGTGGGTAGAGGGGACAAAACCTTTTACAGGTACAAGGAAAAAGAAAGGCAAAGGGAGGATAGTGAGACTGAAGGGGAGGATGGGGGCTGTGGAGGATGACAACAGTAAAGCTGACATATTGAACAGGTATTTCTGCTCAGTCTTTACTGAGGAAGAGGAGGGTAATGGGTCTGAATGGAGTACAAGGGTGAGAATGGTGCAGAATGGACACAAGTCCCTTTATATGAGAAAGGGTCCTGAAGGAACTGGAAGTAATAAGAGTTGATAAATAAGGCTAGATGGGTGCACCCCAGGATCCTTAAAGAACTAAGAGAGGTGGTGGCTGAACCTCTTGCTATCCTGTTTAGCCGATCACTAGAAACAGGGAGGTACCCAAAGACTGGAGGATAGCAGATGTAGTCCCCTTATACAAAAGTGGGAACAAAGAGGAACGGGAACTACAGACCAGTCAGCCTCACCCCGGTAGTGGGGAAGATCATGGAAGCACTACTGAAGGAGAGATTGGTGGAACATCTGGTTGTCATGGACTACAGGACCCAAGGCAGCATGGTTTCACCAGGGAAGGTCATTTCAGACCAACCTCATTGAATTTTTGACTGGGTGACTAGGAGGTGGATCAGGGAGGGCAGTGGACATGGCCTATCTGGACTTCAACAAGCCTTTGGCACTGTGCCACATAGAAGACTATTACACAAACTGGGGAATATGGTGTGGGCAGGACAGTAGTGTGGTGGGTAGGTAACTGGCTAGGCGGCAGGACACAGAGGGTGGTGGTAAATGGCTGTCACTCCACAGAGGGAAGAGTGACCAGTGGGGTACCACAGGGATCAGTGCTGGGACCGGTACTATTCAATATCTTCATCAGTGACATTGCGCAGGACCTAAAAGGCAGAATTTCACTGTTCGCTGATGACACAAAGCTCTGTAACAGAGTAGACACACCAGAGGGTGTAGACAGAATGAGAAGGGACCTGCAGAAACTTGAAGAATGGTCAGGGGTTTGGCAGTTGAAATTCAATGCAAGGAAGTGCAAGATAATGCATATGGGGCACAAAACCTGGCACAATATATCAGTTGGGGGGTGAGGATATAGCATGCACCAAGCAGGAAGGGATCTTGGAGTTATCATCTCTGATGACCTCAAGGCAGGAAACAGTGTGACAAGGCAGCAGGTAAAGCAAATAGGATGCTGGGATGCATAGGCAGGGCATCACCAGCAGGAAAAAGGAGGTCATAATTCCACTATACAAGACACTAGTGAGGCCGCACCTGGAGTACACTGTGCAGTTCTGGAGACCTTAGCTACGTAAGGACATAGACAGGGTAGAGAAGGTTCAAAGGAGGGCAACAAAGATGGTGCATGGATTGCATCACAAGTCCCTATGAGGACAGGTTGAAGGCACTGAACATGTACTCCCTGGAGGAGGAGGAGAGAGAGGATATGATAGAGACATACAAGTATCTTACAGGGAGGAACAGGGTGCAGGAATGCACTATTTTAAGCGAAAAGATGTTCCAGGACTAGAGGGCATGGGATGAAGTTGGAGGAGGGACGATTCAGAGGAAGCGTGAGGAAGAATTTCTTCATAGAACGGGTGGTGGACAAGTGGAACACCCTGCCAGAGGAAGTGGTGGGGGCTGAAACAATCACGGGATTTAAGAATGCATGGGATAGACAGAAAGGAATTCTGGAGGTCAGGGGTAAGGGGCAACAGACTTCCTGGAAAACATAAACTGAACTTACAAACTTAAATGGGCAGACTGGGTGGGCCATAGGCCCTTATCTGCTGACACTGTCTATGTATCTATGTATGTATCAATAATCACTTTCACAATACTCCTGATACACCACACAAGTACCCACACTGTTTGCACTTACCCCCAAGGCTTTCTTCTGGCTCAGTGCTGGAGACCCCCTGCAAAACAAGGTTATACACAACAATAACAGCGGTTCAGTACTCTTTCACAAACTGGAACCACTGTCAGGGTAAATGCAAAAAGAGTTAGATCTGATTTATTTAAGGGACTTGAACAAGGGAGGGGCATAATCAGGTTAATTTGCTTAAACATAGAAACATAGAAGTTGATGGCAGATAAGGACCGCAAGGCCCATCCAGTCTGCCCATTTCTTTTTCCACCTTATAAATGTGCCATTGGCCTTTGCTCTGTCAATGGCCTATGTATTCATACTCATCTGTATTGCTCCTTTATGCCTATCCCATGCCTGTTTAAAACACTGTACTGTATTCATATCCACCACTTCCTGAGGTAGTCCATTCCATACATCCACCACCCTTTCTGTGAAAAAAATAACTTCATCACATTACACCTTAATCAGCCTCCCTCTAATCTCATGCTGTGTCCTCTTGTCCTGCTATTTTTCTTATATTGAAACATGTTAGGCTCTTTCACCTTGTTAATGCCCAAGGTGTTTGAATGTTTCAATCATATCACCTCTCTCCCTCCTTTGCTCTAGGGTATACATATTGAGCTTAGTTAATCTGTCCTCATATGTCTTCTGATGTAGTCCCTGCACCATTTTGGTTGCCCTTCTCTAGACTGCCTCAATTTGATTAATGTCCTTGTGAAGGTGTGGCCTCCAGTACTGCATGCAGTACTCCAGATGGGGCCTAACCAGTATCTTGTAAAGAGGGATTATTACCTCCCTCTTCTGACTTTTGATACCTCTAGTAATGCACTCCAACATCTCTTTATCCTTACCTACTGCTTTAGCGGTCTGCTTGGATGATTTCAGGTCATCAGTGATGATGATGCCCACGTCTCTTTCTTCCCTTGTGACTGCCAGCAACTCCCCTCCCAGCCTATAGGTGGCTTCAGGGTTTCTCTTCCTTATGTGCATGATCTTGCACTTCTTTGCATTAAACCCCAGTTGCCACTCTTCTGACCATTTTGCTAGTTTATTCAGATCTCTTCTCATTCTGCCCACCCCATCTGGATCATCTACTCTGTTGCAGATCTTGCTGTCATCTGCAAACAGACAAACCTTACCCTCCAGTCCATCTGCAATGTCACTGATAAAGATATTGAAGAGGACTGGCCCCAGAACTGATCCCTGAGGTACCCCACTTGTGACTTGCATCTCTTCTGACTGTATACCATTTACCACCACTCTCTGTTTTCTGCCCATCAACAAGTTTGCCACCCAGTTGACCAATGTCTGACCCATCCCGAGCCTACCCAGCTTATTAATCAATCTTCTATGTGGAACAGTATCGAAAGCTTTGCTGAAGTCCAGGTAGGCAACATCAACTGCTCCCCCTTGGTCTGCCACTTTGGTTACCCAGTCAAAGAAATCTATGAGATTAGTTTGACAGCACTTTTCTTTTGTAAATCCATGCTGTCTTGCATCCTGTGTTCCTATGGATTCCAGGTGTTGAACTATCCTTTTCTTAAGGAGTGTCTCCATAATCTTGCCCACTACTGAGGTAAGACTGACTGGTCTGTAGTTCCCTGCCTCCTCTCTGCTACCACTGTTGTTGAGCGGTAT
Source organism: Neoceratodus forsteri (assembly GCA_016271365.2). NCBI lineage: Eukaryota > Metazoa > Chordata > Ceratodontiformes > Ceratodontidae > Neoceratodus > Neoceratodus forsteri. Next base: position 802,355,764 of record CM057449.1, on the reverse strand, counting down.
CACATGAGCCCTTCTCCAGTCTTCTGGGACCTCTCCTGTGCTCAGAGACTCACTAAACAGTTTTGATAATGGCTCTGCTCGCTCTACCCTTAGCTTCTTTAGTACCCTGGGATGTATGCCATCAGGTCCCATTGCCTTGTCCACCCTGAGCTTATTGAGCTCTTGTGGGACCCTTTCTTTTGTGAAGGGACTAGTGCACACCTCCTTCCCCCCTGTGTCCATGGTGCTGAGCTGTGGGCCCTGCCCTACCTTCTCTTCAGTAAATACTGAGCAGAAGTTTTTATTTAGGATACATGCTTTTACATGGTCGTCCTCCTCACACATCACCTTATCCCCTTTGATCATAGCAAAACCAGCTCTGGACTTTCTCCTTTCACCAATGTATCTATAGAAAGTCTTGTCACCATTTTTTACTGTTCATGCTAGTGTTTCCTCAGTTTGGTCCTTTCCCTGCCTTACCACCTTCCCTGCTTCCCTTAGGGAAGTTTGGTATGCCTCCCTATCTTCATCCTACTGCGTTGCCTTATATTTCCTGAAGGCCAGCCTTTTGGCTCTGATCTTTTCTGCTACTGTGTTTGAGAAACAAAGTGGTTTCCTTCTTCTTTTGCACTTCCTTTCTCACTAACACAATGGAATGTTGCTTCAAGTACTGCATCTGTAATGCTTGCCCACTTTGCCTGTACCCCCTGACCTGTATTTCTTTTTGCCAGGGCTAGCTTAACTCTTTTGGCCATCTTATCAAAGTCAGCTCCTCTGAAGTCCCATATTTTTGCCTTGGAATAGGATGATTTTGTTTTAGTGGCCAAATTGAACCATACAATTTGATGGTCACTGGCATCCAGGTGACCTTCTACCTGGAGATCTGTGATCCTTTCCCTACATCAATAAAATAGTTATGCATGCACTTCAGGATCCATAAACAGTCACACACTCTGGGTACCCAGGTGAAGAAGAGGTGGCTAGCCAGGACCATTGCCCGGGCTACTGCCCCCTTGCTACTGTAGTGTCTTTTGGGCACTGTAGCATGACCTACAGTTTGAAAGTTGCATGCAGCACCACCACCTGTGCCTGTGCTGTGTAGTTGCCTGGGGCACAACATGCCATGCTGTACTATATTAAAATGTAGCCTGCAGCTACCACCATGCACTCCCAGGCAGACCTACAGGTGGAGTTGTGGAAGACACGGCCAGTCCCTGTACTTCCAAACAGACCTACAGGTGGAGCTGTGGGACCCTGCAGTAATGCTGGGCAAACTGCATGCAAATCAGACCATAATGAGATGCTAATCTGGATATTTGCCCAGAGACTACCTAAGTAGGCTTATTTGCATGCCACTTTTGAATATAGCAAAGTTTAGCCCAGGGCAAATGTGTTTGCACCTGGCAGGTGGATTAGCTCCAGGCTAAACCCATGCAAACGTGTTAGTGCCACGATAATGTTTTGGACATATTGTTTAGTTGTGTACAATGTAATTTCACCTGCACTTCTTCTTGCAGCTGTACTAAGTCCATACATGTGCTGGCGCACACATTGGCCACATAGTTCACCTCCACTGTCCTTCACTTCGTTGTGCACTTGGCTGCTGTTGTGGTGTGCACTTCCTGGTTGCTATATTCAAAGCCGTCTTATTCCCAGGCTATGTTTGTACTGCATTCCTAGCCCAGATTGCCCAGCTTCCTTAGCATGCTATATTCAGCAGGTTTAGCACCGTGGCTATTCCTTTTAAATATAGCGGGATAATGGGTATGGACTAATTTAGCATGCTGGGCAGTGCTAATTTAGCCCCAGGACAAAGTTTTGAATATCTGGCCCACAGTGTTCTGATTCAAGTTGAAAGAGCTACAGGTGTTTCTTAAACATCTAAAAAATACTAAAAGCATAAAGCTTAAAGCTGAAAGTTCAGCTTTTGGGGTTAACAATGTTTTTTTTTCCATATTCAATATATATATATATATATATATATACATATATATATATATATATTTAGTTTGGGATATTGTACTGTACCATTAATGACTAGTCCTCTACCCTGTGCTGCACTGCTTGTTTACATTCCAAAAATGACTAAAAGTTGTGTTTCACAAGTTAACCAAAGAATGGTTAACTACATTATCCTGCCGTAATAATGTAATTATTTTTTTATGTGCACTATTGCTCTTTATTAGATTGTATATCAGTGTCAGGTCTTAGAAGTTTGGAATAGCTTATCTTCTTCAAGCTCCCAGATAATGCACACATCCCCAAAACTACAGTAGTTTGGACTTGAAGTAATATATTGCACTTGCAACACAAGAATGATAATTGAGGTATAAGCCCACAAAGGAGCAATATATGTCACCCGAAGAAGACTATGCCATATTGGATAATAAAGTGTCTGTTTCTTAAAAGCTTTTCATAACCCCTCCCCCAACACACACACAGCTGAAGCACCCACCCAAATAGCTAGGGGAAGCTGTACATTTTTATCTATAATAAATGTTTGCAAGTTTAAAATAAATGTTATCATATTATCATTTCCATGGGCTTAGATGTTTAAGTAATACTCTGGTGACTATGCCGAGATCAGCAACAATGTCCCATGGCTCCACTCAAATGTCATGCCTGGTCAACAATAGTAGCAGGAAGCATTAAAAAAGCCACACTGGGAAGCAAGCTGCAGTAAAATACAGTACATATTCTTGTATTCTTAAAATTCATAACAAGCATTTGTCAAAGCTGAACAATCGCTTCCAGGTATTTGTAGTGGTGATTCATTTTTTGTAATATATGATTTGCAGGCCTTCAAAATACAGTTTAGGACAATCTTTAAATAATTTTTAGAAAATAAATGTTGAGTTCCTCAGAGTATTTACAGTATATGCAAAAACAGCTACAGTACCAAAGTGGACAAATCTGACTTTACATACAGTATGAACAGCATAACAAAAATGATAAAGGAAAGCCTCTATAATCTTTAGTGTGTTCTGTTTTCTATTGTTTTTCTTATTTGCCTGGCAGACATGTTCTCATAAGATATAGGCATCTAGTTAGTTGTACAATTTCCTTGTTGCAATAATTAATTCTGATTTGCAGTACTGAAACACGGAAGCCAATAGGGAGACAGTATAATGCAGTGGCTGAAGGCTCTGACCTGCAAATCTGGAGACCTGGGTTTGAATCCCACAGCCCCCACCTTGTATACTGTGTGACCCTGAGCAAGTCACTTAACTTCACTGTGCTCCCAGGTCACACCTTTAAACAAGCTGTCAGCTTAGTGTGCCACTCCTGGTTAAACAAGTTGAAAAAAAAAGTGTGCTACCTATCATAAACTGCCTACACTTTTTTAGCCCTAGGATCTTAGTTATCAGCATTGCCACAAGTTGCATTTTATATTTGTCGCCTGTTATGTGCCATTTTTTGGCTTGCAGGGAGTAGCCCTCTGGCCTGATATTTCTGGTGCATCCACACTCTGGGCATATGCCCCCCCCACACACACACACACACATAGACATCAGCATTTTTTAACTCTAAACATGTCAGTATTTGGCTTTAACAGTATGGGCAAGATGGGCATAAAAATAAAATAGAAAAAAGGATCAAGCAGGTGCCTTTTCCTTTGTCAGATACATGCAGACAGGAGGTGACAAATCCTGTGAGACATACTGTAGCATGGAGGAGGGCAAAAGTGGTGCCAATTGCTCAATTGGGCAATGTGCTCCTGCACACAGGTCTAAAGCAAAATACCATGAAACCTATCGCTTAGAAATAGATAATGATTCATTGCAGCGTAGATGACTCTCCAAGGTAAAAAACTCTCACAATATTTATAGTGGTCAGCACTGCTTTGGATGAATTAAACAGTTTCAAAAACACATGCAAAAAAAACCAATATCTTTAAAGTCTATGTGTGAGCAGTAGCAAGTGACTTGCAGTAAAATATAACACAGCAGGGAGCAGAAAAATCCCGAGCTGTGAGTACTGTGGCTTTTGTTTCTATGGGTTGCGACTGTGAAATGATTATAAAATAAATAAGCAAATTGTTTCCACATACAAAACCTATACCTTCTACAATGCTTAAAGTGGTCATTCCAACCCAATTAAAATGTAAAGAAAATGATACATTAAAAATAACTTTCAGTCTACTGCCTAAGTCTTTGTCACTCATTTTATATACACAATTAAATATAGAATAACACACATTGTGAAAGTAATTTGGATATATGATTATTCTTCCCTGACCAATATTGACTTGCACTGAATTAGGATACAAGTTTAGTTGTGCTGAGTGTGCACCATAATTCATTGCAATTCTCTGTGGGCCATCTGTAGATAAAAACTTTTGCTGAAATCAGCTGTCCCTTTCAAGGCTGCAGGCAGTGATTCTAGTTTGTCTACCATTAGATAAACTGAATAGTAAATGAATCCATTGTCATGGAAAAGTAAAATATAATTCTTGCATATGAAATAGCAGCAGCACTATAGCTAGGCAGAGAAAGAGCAGCTGCACACACACACACACACACACACACACACACACACACACACACACACACACACACACACTCACACACAATATATATATTGGCCCAGATATTCAAAAGCGATCGCCATCGCAATAGAGATCTGGCAGCATAGTAGCAGAAAATGCACCATTCTGCGATATTCAGTGGGAGGCAGCAGCAGCACCGCACAAGTCGCAATGCGCAAGAGTGCAATGATAATGAATGCATGCGCAACTGTAGGGGGAGGAACCTTGAATAAATGGCGCAGTGTGATATTCAACAGTATGCGCCATGCACAATAGGGGAGCAAGCAGAAGTTGAGTGATAGCGGAAATGATCCAAAATAAAAAGGAGCAAGAGAGAGGTGCAAGAACACTACAGGGAAGCCACAGGTGGGAGCAAGGTGACAGCAACTGGAAAGAGGGTAGCAATGAGTGGGACTGGGCAGGAGCAGGACAGGGCACACCTGGGAACAAACAGGAGCAGGACAGGAGTGGAGAGCCTGTGCCACTGAGCAGGAGAGACAGGGAAGTGCCACAGTGGACTGAGGGCAGTGGCAGAAGGCAGGACAGCCAAAGGCTGGAGGCGTACCCAGTGCAGGAGGAGCATCACAAAGGACAGTGGGGGGAACGGGATAACAGATGCCGGTGGGGGGAACACCAGTCAGGGACATGGCCAGTGCCACCTTCCAAATGGAGGCGGTAATGAGGGGTGTGAGAAGGCAGGCAGCAGGGGGGCACGGCCGTAGAAGGGCCCATCAGCGGTATGCCCCCAACAGGTGGTACCAAGCCTGCACCACCTTCAAGCACTACACTGACACAGAGATTGTGGGCCAGTACCACCTGAACTGGATGATCCTGAGGTGGCTCTGTGAGCTGTGCAGTGATGAGATGCAGACACCCACCCGACGGAGCCATGCTCTGTCAGTGGAGACAAAGGTGACAGCTGTCATGTGCCTGCTCGCTAAGGGCACCTTCCAGAGATCAACAGGGGAAACAACAGGCATAACCCAGTCGGCCATGTCATGCCTACTCACAACATTCCTCAGCACACTGCTGCCACATGCTGCGGAGTACATCCATTTCTCCAGCACACAGGTGGAGGGCACAGCACACATACAAGAGTTCCACAGAGTAGCACGTATGCCTGGCATGCTCGGGGCCATTGACTGCACCCATGTGGCCATCTGCAGGCCACCTGGCCTGGATGGTGTAGCATACATCAACCGGAAGGTTTATGCCAGCATCAACTGCCAGGTGGTGTGCGATGCCAGGGGGTGCATAACCAATGTCTGTGCCACGCACCCTGGGGGAACACATGATGTCTTCATCTGGTACCAGTCTGCACTATGCCACAGGTTTGAGAGTGGGGACATCCCCACTGGCCACCTAGTGGGTGAGTATGCACATCACGCAGGGTGACATGGGCAGCTGGGGGGGGGAGCATAGTCAGAGGTGCCATGGGTACTGGCCCTGACGGCCCATGGTAGAGTGATGCTGACCACTATACTAATGTTCACCCTCTACACACATGTGACAGTGGCTACCCACTCCGTCCCTAGCTGCTCAGACCATACCGGTGCCCCACGATCCCATCGTAGCAACGGTACAATGAGGCACATGCCACCACACGTAATGTCATAGAGCGGATGTTCAGGATGCTGAAGGCATGTTTCCATTGCCTGGACACATCTGGTGGTGCCCTACAGTACAGCCCCTCGAAGGCCTGCAGGCTATTCCTGGCCTGTTGCATCCTGCACAACATGGCCAAAGACTGTGGGATAGCTATAGAGGTCGAAGAGGGGGACAGCAATGGGGACGATGAGGACACCGGTCCAGACAGTGATGGGCAGCCACCCCTTGGGCAAAGTGACCCCCACCTGATCCAGATGTCACAGCTACACCAGGACACCATTACAGAGGAGCACTTCGACCAACACAGGTAGGTCATGGGGCCATGTGCAACCACCAATGGCAAGGGCACAACCCACAGACACACATGGGCAAACCCCAGGGGTGGATGGTGGCAAGGGAATTGGCTGAGCGTGGAACCGCACACACCGTCAGGGATGGGCAAGGCCTAACACAACACGTGGTCAGGCACACACACACACACCCCACAAGACATGCAAAAGGGGTAGAAGGCACACCAACCCCGACTGCAACCGCTAGCCACACACAGGTCCACAGACAACCACACCCAGTGCCCGTCACTGTGCGTGTCTCAGACGCTGGGCACCATTGCACACTGGCAGACAGTGCAACGCAGGCATCATCATGCACATGCCACAGTGGCCAGCAGCTGGGAGGGTGTGCACATGGACCGTGTGTGTGTGCAGGGCCGGGTACCCCACCCGTGAGTCACATGTTGCACAACACACTGCACACAGGGCAGCATCAGACAGTAGCCATGGTGGAAGACAGGTCAGTCTCATGGCACAGTGCCACGGTCGCCACGGATGTGTGGGTGGCCCCGCCAAGACCTGCCAGCCGTAACAGGCTGACGATTGGCCTCATGGGGTGGCACCGACGGTCCCCCAGGGGTGACGCTGCAGGAACGTGACTGTGTTCGAGCAGGGGTCTGCAGCTCACTGAACATGCCTGCGCCAGGCGTGCTCGGTATGCCCACAGCTGAACCCAGTGTCGACATGGAAGGTGTCACACAATGCCAGGAATGGGGGTTGGACATGACACTGTGAGGTGTCTGCAGTGCATGGGCAACAAACTGGGTGCCCAATGTGGCCAAGACAGCTCTGAATGCACGTGTCTGCCTGTCAATGGTAGCGGTCACATCCTCCTGCTGCCGGGCCATCTCTGCCAGGAGCAGAGCGTGGTCTCTGCTGCGCCGCTCCTCTGCATGGTGCAGAACTGCACTGAGTGCATCCACCACCTTAACATGCCATGACTGCTGATCCACGGAAGCCTGGAGTAGGCAGCTGTGCTCATCAAAGAGGTCATCTGCCAGATCGGTATGCTGTCCCTCATGGTGTTCCTGGCCGTGCTGGGCATCACTCCTTGATGAAGGGCGCTGCGCACCAGAGCCATGCTGGGGCACATCCACACACGGTGCACTGACGCCGCCCCCGACACTGTCCCCACGTCGCCATGGACTGACTGCTGACACTGCCCTCCGACCACTGCTCGCTAGGGCTCACCGCTGTGGCTGCAGCAGCCGCAACAGCCCCGCCAGCCTGGACACACAACAGTGGTGCCCCACTGGTGCATACAGGCACAGGCTGGGACTGTGATGTCATGCAGGCCTCCATGGCGGCACCACCCATGGCTACGCCCGTGCTGTTACTTGCTGTGGGCCATCCTGTGGCCCACATGTATCACTGTCCATGATGTGTGATCCATCATCATCGGTGCCGCATCTGGCACCAGTCTGTGTCACAGCACACTGGCATCCATGGATGCTGTCATGCTGGGACACGGGCAGGGCCTCCTCCTCACCAGCACCACCAACTTCAGTCCAGACAGACAGGCGGGTATGCTGTGGTCCTGACCCTCAGACACCTGTAGAGGTGGATGGGTGCTCCTCTGTGTCCAGGGTATTTCCCTCAGTGGACACACCCACCACCGCTTACCCATGTAGATGCTCTGGAGCTGTAAGGAAACACAGTAGCATTAATGTCTCTGGCCGACCCTGTGGCATTCCCCCCACCTCCACACAGTGACAGCTCAGGACCTACCATGCAGTGACGGGCTGCCACCCATCTGGAAGCCACCACCTGGAATGCCCTCTAGGGCACAACGCCACATGCTGGCAGCCACCCGCTCCTCCTGTGGTGTCAGGCGTGGCACATCCAGCTGTCCACCACCAGTTGCAGCACGTGCTGCCCCGATGGCAGCCACCTTATCTTTTCTGCTCCTCTTGTCCGTGCCCACCTTCTTCTTGCACTCCTGCACGGACCGCTGGTGGCTGCCATGCTGGTTGATGGCATGCGCTGCCTCATCCCATGCCGCAGCATAGGCCTGTGGTGTTCCCCGCTGTCTGCTGAGCAGCAGTTCCCTGTTGAGGTAGGCCTCAAACAGGGCATCTGATTCTGCCCGGGTGAAGTTGGGCCTCCTCCATCTCCCACGTCTCTGTTCCTCCTCCTCCACATGTTCGGTCATTATTGATCCTGTGGGAATGACAGGTGTTACCTCTGAAAGTGCAGTCCCATACATCTCCTACACACCACAGTTCACACTTCCAAATAGCATGCAACCCACCACAATAGACTGCAATACCAAACAATGACCTCTGAAGCCCCATGCCGCATTTGTATAGCGCAAGGCATGCAAATGAGGCGAGGCGCAACTTTAAGTGGATGCTAATACAGTGGCTGCGCCATGGAATTGCTGATGACCTGATTTGCATATGCTGGCTGAATATCGTGATGTTGCACTTTGTGCAATTGTGTTGAGCGTGCTCAGGCAAAGATGCAGCTCTGTGACATGCGCAGTAGTCACTGCATTGCACATGCCCAGGGTGCTGACGCCGACGCCTGCTGCGCTGATGATGTGCTGAGCATGGGAGGCAGTGCAGGGCATGGCCACCACTGTGCCAGCAGCACTAGTGTACTGTTCACACATATAGCGCTCGTGCTCTGGAGCGTTGTAGGTGCCATGGTGCCACAGCGTGGTAGGCCACTGCAGGGCATCACACACAGGCACCTGACCGTGCTACACGCAGGGAGTCCCAATCACGTTGTGGCAGTCCGTGCACAACAGACCATTGACCCTGCAGTTGACCTTTGCCCCCTAGGCACCATGAGTCCGCATGGGTGCACCCCTATCATGCTGTTCAGTGACAGAGCGATGGGGAATGGCAGCACTGTACCATGCAGCATCTGCACGTGGCAGACATGTGCTACAGAGTGCCATTTTGTGATCCTAGCTGCAGTAGTCATGGCACGCAGGAGAGCAGCCTTGTGGAGCCCTCTGGAGCTGGCCAATTTGTTGGCCATTGTAGAGTCCCATGCTGGGGCCCTGTTTGGGGATGTGCCCTTAGATAGAGCAAGGAGTGCTGTGTGGAAGGTGGTGGCAGTGTCACTGGAGGAGGCCACCGGTATCTCCAGAAGTTCGGAGCAGTGTCGCCACCATTATGGGGACCTCCGGTGGAGGGATCCAGACAGGCTTGCCCACCTACGGGCACATGCCAGGCGAGGCGCAGTGCCACATCCAGGTAGGTGCTCCATCCATACACTGGTAGTGCCTGTCCGGGTTTCACGGTAGGTATGTGTCCACCACAGGGGGGCCTTCCAGTGTAGACGGTGGTGGTCGTGGTGGGGTTGCAGCATGGCTGGTCTGTGCGGGATCGCACACATCAGGGGGGCATTTTCTACTGTTTTGTAAAGATGTTCTCCTCTCCATGTTTGCACCCTAGGTCCTGAGGAGAGGCGCCAAACCGGAGAGGCATGGGTACATCATGAGCAGGAGGCTGCCTGGCAACAGGCACGTGATGGCAGGCCCATTCCACATCAGCGCCCAGATGTCGAGGATGCAGTTGAGTACCTATCTTCCAGGATATTCTGTGCATGCTGTGTTGCAGGGTAGGCAGTGGGGCATGGCCACCATCCATTGACGCCACTGATGTGCACTCCACACGGTACACTCAGCACTGCCCTGTGGCACTGCATGTGTGGGTGTGTATTGCTGGTGGTCCATGCATGCACCGGGTACATGGCTGTGCCACTGCTTTTGCACCGCATAGCCATGTCACTGTACAGCCATGGTGGTGCTGTGCGGGACTTGGGCAGTGGGTGGGTGGGTGTGTGTGCAGTTGTCCACATGGCTGAGTGCACCTGGGTGGGCAGGTCTTGTGGACACTATCACTGTGGGTGGTCGCACACCATCACAGGGGCATGGCCCACTGCTGTATGCCATGCACAATGGGTGGGCTGTGGGGGGATGGACATTCACACCTATTGACTCTGCTCCCTTGTCCTAGGTGGTCGGCGTTGGATGGCTGTCGAGAGGGCCTTGCAGGAGTTACTGCAGCTAGTGAGGGCATCACTGGAGATCCTCCAGTGAATATAGAGGCACGGGGTCAGGAGATGGCGGTCGCATAGGCACCACAGAAGTGATGAGCGAGGCGGATGTTAGGCCCTCCATGCCCCTGGAAGAACCTTACCTCCCTGTTCCCACCCTCACACCCCTTCTTCCCTCTCCCAGTTGTTCACCCCTGCCCCTTACCCACCCCCACCTGGTTTGTGACCCTTCCCCCCCATTGTATATATTTGTATATTGTTATCTTTCGTGCCTATTTTTAATACATATGTTTTGTTATGACAACTGTGGTGGTCTATGATTTTTAGCGGGCTACAGGTGCTCAGCTGCAGTAGTGTGCATGGTGTCAGAGTTGGTGCAGGCATGGGCATGTGTGTGTGTCCAGAAGGGAACGGCCTATGGTGTGGGTGGGGGAATCAGTCACTGTCTGTGGTTTGTGTGCTGTTCTCTGTGCATTGGTTGCCTGTGTGCAGTGGTCCATGGTGCATGCTCTGTGTCCATGGTGCCCCTGTGTCAGACCATCCATGGCCTGTGCAGCTGACACCTTTGCATGTCTGTGATATGCACCGTCTGTTGGCATGACAGTGGCGGTTGTCCATGCTGGACAACCACTGTACCCTGCACAATGCCAGTATGGTGCACGTCTGCCTCGGGTGGCACTGTGGCTTCCACTGTTTTTGTCCCCCCTCCATGCTGTCGCTTGTGTCTGTTGCAGGGGATGAGCTCCACTGTCTGTCACTTGTGCTCCAGCCTCATGCTGGTGGTGTACGGCTTCATGGTGCATGTGCAGGGTGGCTGGTACACCTGTGCCATGGAGGGGTGTTAGCTGTAGGTACATGGCAGCTGTGTCCTTGTGTTGGTGTCCACTTGGGTATGGGTTGGTGTTTGTCCATGCACTGTGTTGCATCCTATGTGGTGCATGCTTCCATGCACCACTGTGGGCTTCTTTGCTGGCTGTTGTGGCCAGTGCTAGGATGGGGTGTGTCCTTGGGAGGGTGTGCAGAGTGCTGTAATGCTGGTGGTGGGGTCCGGGGCATGCCCTGTCGCATGTGTGGAACCTCGTGTGCCGACACATGGTCAGTCTCTCAGCTGTACCTCAGGGGGGTCATGCAGGGCAGCACTGTGTCTGCAGTTGTTGCATCAGTGTCTGCTACCACCCACTGCAGGGTGCTCATGGTGGGGCTGCCTTGCTCGACTCATTGGTGCACAGGGTTGCATTGTCACAGTGGGGGTGGTGGCATGCATGGGGTGTCCTGCAGTGTTGGGTGCTGCTCCTGGGCAGGATGTCTGGGGAATACTGTGCAGGGTGTGTTCTGCATTGGTGGGATGGTGTAGCATGAGGTGGCAGGACCTCCTTGTTTGCCGGTCACAACTTGCCAGGGGGCGTGCTGAGGCACAATACCCCAGCTGTGGGATTGTTGCTGGTTTCCATGGGCCAGTGGTTCTTCCAGCTCTCCTCTGGTTGTGTGGTTCATGGGTGTGGGGGGCAATGTCTGTTCTGCTGTGTGCTCCTCAGCCCATATCTTCCATGTGTGGGGAACCCCTGCATCCTGTTCCTGAGCATCCCTGGTTGTGCTGATGCACTGCTACCCTGCTCCACTGTGCATCCCTGGTTGTGCTATGGCACATCAGGCCTGCACCACTGATCATCCCTGGTTGCACCATGGTGCAGTTGGCGCGATATTCAGTTGTGTGGCATAAGCGCATCTAGCCCTGTGCAGTGTTTGAATATCACGTGTGTTGCGCATAGGAGCACTGTACTTGCAACTGTTCCTGCTATTGCACTACTTTGTGGTGCAGTTTGAATATCCGGGCCATTATAGATAGTAACCCTTCCCCATCTACACATATATGTTCTGAAGAGGATTATTCAGCATATAAAAGAAAACACATTATTACAGTGAGATTTTGTTTCTCCCATTACAATGTGTTTTTTTTTTTCATAAAAAGATGTCAGGCATTTCTCAAAAGAATTCTTCAAAGTCCCATTTAGAAATGCAGTTATAGATTGATGTTTTGCAGGTTTAATGTCTATAACCTCTTGAAGGGATTGGCGACCTCCATAACACCAGTAACATGGATTTAAGAATGTGCACTATAGGTGTCTTAATAACATTTTTTTTTTTTTTTTGGTAATCAGATCACAGGCTTATGGAAAGATTAATATGCACATTATTATTACTTTGTAGTGTGAGCGAAGCATATCTGAACACTGTGTAGATCACAGAAATTAAATCTACAAACAAACTATGAACATTATTATTAAACTTCAGTATGAGTGAAGCATATCTGAACACTAATGAGTAAACAGACCTGCACTTAGTGGGGGGGGGGAGGAGGGGGGGGTACTCTGTGAGAAAATAAAACAGTACCTGGAGGTTTAAAATCAAGGTGCAACCAAAAGTGTATGATCTTTGGCAGAGATCCATGACCTCCTTGTGTCAATAGCCACAATGACTGCTAAGCATTGAATGCAGGCAACAGACAATATAAGCATAAAACATGGACATGGAGAAATTATTATAATTTTCAGGATAGAGTATTGGGTTGCTTACTGTACTGCTTCCCTTGTGTGTGTTATTGTGCCAGCATATACTGCAACAGTGAAACTAATAATCACAGTCAAAAGTTTGTGCACTGGAAAGGCTCGGCCTTCCTTTCCTGATACACACACACACACAGACACAGAAATCCAAAGAATCATGATGTGGTGCCTGTTACATGCAAATAACTACTAAAGTATGAATCTAGTGCTTGAGGTTGTAAAGCTGTCCTGTGAAAGTTGTTAAATATTATAAATACATTTGCAAGTACCTAGATAATGAAATTAATGAGTCTGAGTAGTACATGAATAAAAATGCAATTATCTCCAATGTGTAAAAATTACATGAGCTTGAATTTAATTTTCCTGCTTATAGGTTTGGTATCTTGGATCAGTAATCAGTGCAGATTATAGTACATTAAAAAAATGACAGTACATAAAAGGTAGTAAATATAACAGTGAGTGCATGGTATAAAAGGAAAAAAAAAAGCTTACTGAAGTTGGTACGGAAATGGAAATGTTAGTCCTACAAAGAACATTATTGAAATAATCCGATTTGTGAAGAAGTTTGTAGGAAATACAAAGAAGAGTCACTTATTTTGAGCTGATTCATGTAACAATGAAATATTTAGATTATGATATATCAGTAGCAGTAATGCAGTAGCCAGTAAACTATAATGTGCATGGAAAGTGTAGCCAGTCACTTTCAGTCCAAGATCCAGATTTTATGGGTTTGGTCTGTTAGCAGTAATATAAGATTGCTTGTCTCCAGCAACCTCAGAAGTAAATGTTGGCTATGTGATGTGATAAGTAACACTGTATAGCACTAAAAACAGAGACCTTGCTTAAGTTGATGTCCATTGCATGGATAGTGGATTTCACACTGGCATGTAAGATTCACCCAATGTGAATTACTGAGGAGGGATGTAAACTCATTTGCATCTCAGACAGAAAGTCTGGCAATTTTCCTGCAGATCCTGGCACCTGATGTTTACCATTATTGTGTGAAGTGTCTGAAGGCTTGGGTTTTTAACATATGAATAGGTTTAGTGCATTGACGTTTAATATATAGAGTGTGATAATGTCATGGGCAGAGGAAGAGATGGAGTTTGTAGGAAAAGAAGCTTTATACAAAATAATTTATTACTCTGTTGTGTGAGTGAAGCATATGTGAACACTATGTAGGTCACAGAAATTAAATCTACAAACAAACTATGAACATTATTATTAAACTTCAGTGTTAGTGAAGCATATCTGATTACTAATGAGTAAATAGACCTGCATTCAACAAGGGAGAGGGGTGGTTACCCTGTGACAAAAAAAAAAAAGTACCTGGAGGTTTAAATCAAGGTACAACCATAGCAAGGGATACTTGATAAATGAAGGTCCACACTAATGTTTACCAGATATTTTCTCCATGTAATGGTCACAGCAAACATTAAATGCTCAACTAGGCCATGGAAATGCTCTCCACAATGATCTTACCCTAACACAGTTGGGCATGTAGTGTTTGCTTTGACCATTAGATGGAGAAAAAAACTATTAAACAGTATTGTGGATGGATCATTGTTTATTAAGTACCCTGAGCTAGGGCTGATCTGTGTCTTTAAGCCACCATATATCTGAGCATTGCTTATGTCACAGAAAGGAAATCTAGAACGCAATTGGCAGTATGACCAAATTAAGCATAAAAAAGACCCTATGTCATCATTCAATATTTTTTTTATTTGTATCTGTATACATGTTTATTCTTCCCTGATCAAGACTGACTTGCACTGAATCAGGATACAAGTTTAGTTGTGTTGAGTGTACACCATAATTCAGGGTAATTCTCTGTGGGTCGTCTGCAGATAAAAATGTTTACTGAAACCAGCTCTCCCTTTCAAAGCTACAGGCAGTGATTCTGGTTTGTCTATCATCAGATAAATTGAATAGTAAATCAATCCATTGTCACGGTAAAGTACAACATAATTCTTGCATATGAAATAGCAGCAGCATTATAGCTAGGCAGAGAAAGAGCAGCTGCTGGAAAAATCACACACACACACACACAGACACACTATATTATATAGAGTAACCCTCTCCCCATCTATACATATAAGATCTGAAGAGGGTTGGACAGCATACAAAAGAAAAAACATCATTAAAGTGAGATTTTGTTTCTCCCATTACAATGTGTTTTTTTTTCATAAAAAAGATATTAGACATTTCTCAAAAGGATTCCTCAAAGCCCCATTTAGAAATGCAGTTGTAACTCCCCTGCAAATAGGGGTTCCCAAAAGTTTCCTGGGAGCTTGCCTAAATACCCCCAGCCTGGATGGTGTTCGGCATTTAAGCCGTTTATTTGTGAGCGCTTTTAGAGCCTCTGGTACTGTCTCTTTAAGACCTGTCTGTTTGTAGACAGGATTAGTACATGGGGGGACTGTGGGGTTCCCTGCTCGAGTCCCGCTCGAGCTGCTGACAAATCGTCCATTTCTGCCGTCACTAAGGGGGCAGAGTGAGCATTTTTCAAAGATGTAACTGTTTGCTAGGGATCAGTTAGAGTGTTAGTAGAAATGTAATTTGTCTAAACTGCCTTTCTTGCAGCTGGGACTTTGTGTGCTTTCCTCCATTTTGGATCTGAACTGCAGAATAGATCCAATCAGGTAGAAGGGGCACCTAAAATGGAGTTTAAGCTGACCAACCAGGAACAGGACTCTCTTGGGAGCTGGCTGGCCATAAGGGATATAGCCAGTAATTCTGGGAAGTGAAGTTCTGGACTGTGGCACCTTTTCGCACCAATAGGGGGAGTTTTGAGTGATTGGCACCTGAAGCCCGCCAATTGGACCGGGCAGTGCCCGACTGTAATTCCCTGCCTGGTGTCTGGGAAGGCAGATCTTTTGTGACCGCGACTGGGGAAGGAGCTCCGGGCTTCTGCGCTGCAAAGTTTTCGTGTGGGAAGTGCGTGTTGAGGCCTAAAGTCAGGCGGTGCGTTTGCCGTGGCGATTCGGACTGAATCCGCTGCTACTGAAGAAAGAAGAGGCTAAATAGTCAAGAACCAGGCTCACCCTGTAGAGGACTGGAGAAACTGCTTCATCACGCTCGGTCTGTCAGGAAAGTGAAGCTGTATCGCGAACTCCCGGGTTGGCAGTAAGTGCGATCGGGACCTGAGAACTGCTGCCTGGTATAGTAACTTCTTTTACATATAAATGTGTGGGGTGTGTTCTGCTTGCAGAACCTTGTTCCCCTGCTGTGTGAAGGGCATCCAGAAATCCACGCCACTCTTGGGGACAGCGTCCAGCATTAAGTTATTGAGTGCAAATCAGGGTAGCTCCCTGCCATCTGTACCTTTAACTGCAAGTGTTTCATCTGATTTTCTCTCTTTCTTGCTACATGAACTGAGCCAACCAGCTCCGGATTACAATTGGGTAGTGTGCAAGTGTTTTTCCATCACAGCGCCCCAACCAGCTGCACCGATCCTGGCTAGCCCCCCCCCCATCCTGGGTACCCCATGAAAGTGACATTTAGGGACTCTGACATTGTGCACAGTACTGTGAATATTAATGTGATTGATCTAATTAACCTGATTTCCCCCTGTCCTTGTTGCCATCCCCTAAATAAATCAGATCTGTTTGTTTCAGCAAAGTTATACTGACTAAGGTATGTGTTTATATAAAAGTATTGTACAGTGGCTATCGTATTACATCATCTTGTTTTACAGGGGGTCCCCAGAGTCAAGCTGACCAAACCAGTCCTGGGGGTAAGTGTCTCTGGTGAAGGTACTTCTGGTGTATGGTGTGGGTCACTAGTAGGCATGAAAGGCGGTCTCAGTGCCCTAGACGGTTGTGACCACATTAGTTGAACTACTGTAAACCCTGACCTCTGGGTGGAGGCACCCACCATAGAACCTGGGCTCCTCAACCTGTTAGCAGTTAGGCAGGCAGGGGTAGTAGCACTTTGTATAGCGCCACCTGGGCGTTACATCTTGGAGGCACTGCTGGGATTCTTAGTGTCCTCTAGTGGCCGAGTGAAGGAAGTACCCCATTATGTCTAAATTAAAGGAAAAGATGGAGGGGGATACTATGCCCAAGTTAAAACTCTATCTCATTAAGATGATGGTGCATAAATTGATGGGGTGGAGAGAAGCTGAGGAGTTGGACTCCCAAAAGACTGTATTACTGTTGGATGTCCCCTTGGGGATTAAAAGCGCTGACATTGTCTCAATTGTCGAGCATGTTAAATGTCTGGGCAAGGTGAAAGTAAAAGGGCGATGTGCTGACTTGCTCGAACAGACCCTGCAAGTGCTTCTTTCATGCAGTATTAGGATAGACTCTGAGAGGGTGCCCTCAGTGATTTTCCTGAAGGTGCCCAGAAGGGATGGAGGGTTTATTCACATTCGTAGTGGTTTGGCCACCCTGGGTGGGTCCTCTAAGACCAATAGTTTCAAGGACAAACTGCTCAAACTGTTAGCCGTAGAAGGGAGAACTGCTCAGGAATTGATAAAGGTATTAGACATCTCGGGTCACCTAAGAGCTCCATACTAGCCCCACCCTTTATGGTCATTCCTTCAATAAAATTAGACTCCTATAGGAGATGGAGACTCTTCTCTGGTACTGTGCCCGTGCCTTCAGGGGAAGATGATTTGGAGACCTGGATGGACTATGCTATGCCTTTAGTGCAAGAGTGGCAGTGTTCTGAGGGGGAGAAGAGGAAACGGCTGATGGAAAGCTTGAGGGGTCCTGCACTGGAAGCCATTCAGTTCCTACGGGGCACTAGTCCAGAGGCAACTGCAGCAGAATATCTTTCTGCTTTAGAGGGAGTGTTCGGCAGCACTGAAACCGGAGAGGATCTGTTATAGAAATTCAAGTCAGCAAAACAGTGGAGAAATGAGAAATTGTCTACATCTGTTACTAGAATGGAGATAGCTTTGCAAAAAGCCCACCGAAAAGGGGGAGTGACTGCCCAAACACTAAACCAGGCCCGATTAGACCATATATTGAAATCAGACAGATTTTCAAGTGTAATACTGCTGAAACTCAAATTGCAAGACCAGAGTGCCGACCCTCCTGAATATTGTCAATTGATGAGAGAGATTTGTGAAATTGAAACTGATGAAGAGGGTTGGGAGCCCTATGCTGGGGCCGTGAATCCATGCCAGACCCCCGAGCAGAGTGAGCCAGATGAGACTCATCAATTGAGAGGGTTGATCAAGGGGTTGACAGAGACCTATCAGGGGCCGGATCTGTATCAAGCTCCCCCTGAGCCCAAAAGTGGAGTGGGAGTGCATGTTGTTTCCTCTGACCCCCGGATTGAGAGAAACTTGAGAGCAGAAATTAGAGACTACGGGAAATGGTGAGGGAGCTGCAACAGGCTGCTATCACCCCCCATAGAATTGGGGAACCAAAGATACCACAGGGTAAAGTTCCCATTCAAGAAGAGCCATGTAGAGCCCCTGAGGTGCCCCGCCAGATAAGAGATCCCCTTCCCTCCAAAGACAACTGAGATACTAAGTTATGTTACCATTGTGGGGAAGATGGACACTTTCAGACTGAGTGTCAGCTGCCAGAGAACTTGAGGAAAGTTTCCAGCAGGTTAGTGGCCTGGCATCGCAAAACCTGTGCCCGGTCACCAGAAGGGGCCAACCGGAAAAGTTTTGCCACCAGGGCCAATGCCCGAGCGACCTCTCAAGTAATGCCCCCTGAATGGTCTTAAGGAGTGGGTCCCTCCATGGAGACTACGGTGAAAGTGAATGGGGTGTCCACCAGAGCTGTACTAGACAGTGGCTCCCAAGTGACAATCATGTTTCAGGGCTAGTATCAGAGGAATTTGTCTGATGTGCCCCTGCAACCCTTAGAGGGGCTACATGTGTGGGGTTTGAGTGAGAAGGCCTACCTCTACTCTGGTTATATCCGAATTTGGCTTTCTTTTCCTACTTCTGTGACTGGAGTGGCAGAGCAAGTGGAGACCCTGGCCTTAGTGTGTCCCCTACTGGACTGTATGATGGGGTCCCATTGTTGAGTGGAACAAATGCACATATGTTTGGGTGACTGGCACCGTTGTGTTCTGAAAAACAAAAGTCCAGGACTGGCAGAGCCCTAAGAATCCCGGCTTTAATTAAAAGGGCCTATGAAACACAGAGAAATGCTGGTAGGATGGAACCCGAGGAACCGGTGGGGGTCGTCTGGAAGAAGGACCCAGAATCTTTGCTGTTAGCACCAAATGCACAATGTGTTCTACAAGGAGAAGTCCGTATCAAGAAGGATGTTAAGAATAAAATACTAATGCTGGATGCACCAGGGGATGGGAAACTGCCCGAGGGGCTGCTGGTCAAACCTGGTATCTTGCCTGCTAGAGCTCATGCTTTTGCCAGAAGAGTAATGGTTGAAGTTCACAAGGTGTCTGACAGGGAGATACAAGTAACTCGAGGCTGCACCCTGGCCACTGTGCACTTTGCGGATACTGCCGTCCTGCCCAGTAACAAGAGTTCGGGGGAAGAGTGACAGAGTGACACCTGACTTGTTTGATTTCAGTGACTCCCCGTTGCCAGCTGAATGGAGAGGAAGGATCAGTGAGAAGCTTGCCCAGAGAGACCAGGTGTTTTCTTTGAAGGAATGGGATGTAGGATGTGTGCAAGGAGCTGAACACCACATCTGGCTACATGACGAAAGGCCATTTCGTGAGAGATCTCGACGCCTGGCACCTGCTGACATAGATGATGTGAGACAACATCTGCAAGAGATGCTTACTGCTGGGGTAATACAAGAATCCTGAAGCCCATATGCTTCACCTATTGTGTTAGTGAGGAAAAAGAATGGAACAGTTAGGATGTGCGTAGATTATCGCACTTTGAACCGACGGATCATTCCAGATCAGTACACCATGCCACGCATTCAGGATGCGTTGGACTGCCTGAATGGTAGTAAGTGGTTCTCGGTGTTGGACCTTTGCAGTGGGTACTATCAGATCCTGATGGCCCCAGAAGACTGTGAAAAGACTACCTTTATTTGCCCACTTGGTTTCTATGAGTTTATGAAGATACCTCAAGGGATTTTGGGTGCTCCAGCCACTTTTCAGCGCCTGATGGAGAGTGCAGTGGGGGATATGAACTTGTTAGAGTGCTTAGTATACCTGGATGATGTCATTGTGTTTGGCAGCTCACTGGAGGAACATGAAGACAGGTTATTCAAGGTGTTGGATTGACTGAAAGATTTTGGCCTTAAATTGTCCATTGATAAGTCAATTCTTTCAAACATCAGTAAAATATGTGGGACAAATAGTATCCACCGAGGGCATAGAGAC
This sequence comes from Neoceratodus forsteri, assembly GCA_016271365.2. Classification (NCBI taxonomy): domain Eukaryota; kingdom Metazoa; phylum Chordata; order Ceratodontiformes; family Ceratodontidae; genus Neoceratodus; species Neoceratodus forsteri. Next base: position 802,335,470 of record CM057449.1, on the reverse strand, counting down.
TGACCCCAGTAAAGTTGAGGCACTGACCACCTGGCCCCAGCCAAAAAATCTGAAGGATCTGCAGAGATTCCTGTTTTTCTGTGGTTATTATTGGTATTTCATCAAGGACTATTTAAGAGTGATCCGCCCTTTACGTAACCTTACTCATGGCTGGATTAACCTGTATGCAAATCACGCCATGGCGTAGGGCCCCATGGTTCAGGAGGGCCCCCACTGTTAACTAATTTACTTTCTTTAATCCCTGTTCTGGGTGACCTCTGTGGCCACCGACTGGCTGAATTGACCAAAAAGCACCCCCCAAGAGTCAGCCTCTGCCCCTGGTTCAGTAGTCCCCCCCATCCTCGGACTGAGTCAGCCTGGTCCCCTCCCCACTCCAAGCAAGCGAGCCTCTCAGTCTCTCTGACGGGTGGCTCTGGCTTTGACTCTGATCCACCCTGACCCCACCACACAACCAATCATGTCCATCAGAGGTCCTCTGGAGGTGTGGCTACAGGGGAGCAGGGAATCAGTGCTTGTGTGAATGGTGTCAGGGCATGTGGCCAGGCTGGGCAGTGAGGAGTCAAGAAGGAGGACAAGAGAGCTGTGGACGTCGACGGTCAGTCGTCAGTGCCAGTGGTCAGTCTTGTCTTTGTCTTGATCAAAGAAGAAAATAGAATAGTAGAGAAAGCAGCACGGGGGTCACCCAGAGTTGGATTCAGCTTCACCACCTGGCATGCAGCATCACGTGCTGCTGGTGTTTTTGGTGTAGCCAGGTTCAGTCAGTGCTGCTTAAGTTGTGCCTCTGGTCCTGCTGTGAGGAGTCCTCCCATGCTGGGCCAAGTCATGTCACTGCCTCCTGCATGATCTTGAGAAAAGTATCTCAGATATTTGTCCACCAGGCTGAGGCTGGCATTTATCTTCTTCCAGTCCAGTCATCAGGACAGTCATCACATCACAGTCAGGCCAACCAAGACAGGCCACACCAGGTATGTTGACTAGTCTGAGTGCTGTAGTGTCCAAGCCATTGTGCTGTAGAATGAAATAAGTTATTGGAGAAACCAACTAAGCTGTGGTCTGTTCAGTAACCTGAGTACTGAGTCTATAATAAGATTTGAGTTTGGCACAGTGGACTATGGGGTGCTGTCGTGCTGATAAGTCACCTGAGGAACTATGTGGGACTTGCTGGCTGGCACAGTTTTGTCTTGGTTTGAGTCATACATTACTGAGAAGTTGCAGCAGGTTGCTCTAGGAAACAATCTCTGAAGTGACTACAGTCACCTGCAGGGTTATTAAGGCCCAGTCTTGGCAAAACTCTCTTAAGCTGCTTTGGCATCAATGATTTGGAGTAGGGGCAAAGATGGCAACTCAGCAGCAAAGCAACTTTTAAGTTGACAGCAGTGACAATGGAGAAGGAGGAGACACTGGGAGAACAGAGAGAATTGAGGACAAAGACAGCTGCACAGAGGGAGATTGTGGTAGATGCATTGCGGAGGCAAGGAGCTTGAGCATGTCTCAGGTTTGGAGCTTGAAGGAGTCTTGAGCAGGGAGATGATGGAAGCTGTGAGCCCCACTAACTGCTACAATAATACATGCCTCAGGGTTTTGGTTTTGGCTGAGAAAATATATATTGAAGGAGGCATGTGTAGGGAGATCCTGCTTGAGTACCCTGGTTGTTGTTGCCTTGCCGGCCTGGCACCGCAGAATGTGATGTTGTCATTTATGGGCCCCTGGGCCACAAAATATGACTTGGAGTAGGGCCCCCACATCCATTAATCTGGCCATGACCTTACTTAAGGGTATCTCCCAACCCACAAAAGATACAAAAAGTTAGTACCCCTTGAGACTGAAAAAATGTATTTCCGTCCGAATGAAGTGTTTGGGGCCCGCTGGACTCCTGATTGTGAGACTGCTTTCCATGAAATCATACATCAACTTACCCATGCCACAGTGTTGGCATATGCTGATCCTACAAGACCGTATGTCCTTCATACTGATGCTAGCTTGCAAGGGTTGGGGGCTGTGTTGCATCAGGAGCACACAAATGGCCTGAGACCAGTGGCCTTTGCCAGCAGGAGCCTGACCCCATCAGAAAAGAACTATCCAGTGCACAAACTAGAGTTCCTAGCTTTGAAGTGGGCTATTGTTGATCAATTTCACGAGTACTTGTATGAAGCTAAGATACTGGTAAAAACTGACAATAATCCTTTGACCTATGTGCAGACTTCAGCTAAGTTGGATGCCATGGGCCATAGATGGCTCTCTGCCTTGTCTACATATGACTATGCAGTTGAATATCGAGTAGGTCTGAACCATATAGATGCTGATGCTCTCTCCCGGAGACCGGTTCCTTCAAATAATTGGGTCAGACTGTCAGAACCAGATATTTCGAGCACTCTGCCAAAAGTTTGACAGGGAGGAAAAGATGTCCAAGGACGCAATAGACTGCATGGTGGATTGTTTGGGGTCATCCGAGAACTGCCGCTTATTGCCATTTTTCTGCTTTGGTCACTGGTGCTTTGCCTCAATTCAATAATGACAGTATTCAGTGGGCTCAATCCCGAGATCCTATGATCAAAACAACTCTAGAAGCCCTTCGAGCAAGGAAAGATGTGTCAAAATTACGCTCCACTGATTTGAGAACTGCATTGCTATATAAAAAAGGCCCTAAATTGAGAATGAGGAATGGACTGTTATACAGAGAGACAATGGACAAAGGGGGCCAACTGGACAAGCAACAGTTAGTTTTGCCTGCTGCCTTTCGAGAGCTGGTGCTGAGGTTTCTACACAACCACATGGGACACCTTGGCATAGACAGAACCCTTGATTTAGTGAGATCTAAATTTTATTGGCCTAAAATGGGGGCTGATGTGGAACAACATTAGAACTTGTAGTCGCTGCTTACAGCAGAAAGTTTTGTCCCAGAGGGCTGCCCCCCTTGTTAACATCACCACTAGTGCACCCATGGAGTTGGTCTGTATTGATTTTCTGAGTCTAGAGTCAGATCAAAGAAATATTGGTAATGTACTGGTAGTCACTGACCATTTCACTCGATATGCTCAAGCGTTCCCCACTAAGGATCAGAAGACATCCACTGTGGCAAAAGTGCTTATAGAAAATGTCTTTGTTCACTATGAGGCCCTACAAAGAATCCATTCAGTTCAAGGGCGGGACTTTGAGAGTCGCCTGATTAAAGAGATGCTTTCATTGTGGGGGGTGCGAAAATCAAGAACCACCCACTATCATCCCCAGGGAGACCCCCAGCCTGAATGGTTCAACTGCACTCTGCTCGACATGTTAGGCACTCTTCAACCAAAAGACAAGCCCAGATGGAGCCAACAGATTAGCACACTGGTACATGCCTACAACTGCACCAAAAGTGATGCCACTGGGTTTTCCCCTATCGACTTATGTTTGGAAGAGAAGCCCGATTGCCAGTAGATGTTTTTCAAGCAGCTACTCATTTACAGTATGTGCAAAAATTAAAGGCTCAATTAAACCATGCGTACCAACTGGCTCAAACCATGGCTGCCAAAAGAAATCTAGCTAATAAAGAAAGGTATGACAAAAAGGTGAAAGTCCTGGAACTCAGGGATGGAGATCGAGTGTTGCTAAGAAACCTAGGACTGCATGGCAAGCATAAGATTGCTGACAGATGGCATCACCTCCCTCACACTGTGGTGGGCAAACTAGATGATCTGCCTGTATATAAAGTACAGACTGAGAATAATTCAAAAGATGTGAAAACTATGCATAGAAATCATTTGCGGCCCATTGGACAGATCCTGATAGAGTCTGAGCCCCCAGACAATACCCCCTCTGGACCGGTAACTAGAGCCGCTGCTAAGAAAAAATCAAAAAAGACTACACCTACAGAAGCTAAGTTAAAGTGTTCCCTCCCACAAGTTTCAATTGAGCATGACTGTCAGTCTGTGTCAGAGGAAAGTGAGTGTAACCTTGAATATTACCCTTCTTATGAACTGAGTCAACTGTTTTGGGGCAATCCCCTAGTCAACCCAGGGGATGACGCTGGGTGTTCTGGGCTGTCTAAGCCCTCAGCTTTGTCCCTGGAGCCAATGCTCCCAGAAGGTGAAGTGCAAAGCATCAAATCAGAGGATGTGGAATCATTGTGCATGGTTGAACTGCTTGACTTTTTAGAAGAAGGGAGTGATGTACTGGAGCAAGCTGGTGATACACCAGAACCAGAACAGTGTGTTGAGTGCCCTGATAGTTCCCTGCCAGTACCAGGAGTCTCCACAGTTGATCCAAGTGTTGTGGACTCAGAAATTGCAAACCATGGAGCTGAGAATGCCCCGAATTCTAGCCTCTCTGCCCCAATAGAGACGCCCTTGGCAAGTACAGACACTGCTGAAAGTGAGTCTAACCATTCAGAAACTGTGCCTGTTCCCCCCAGAAGGACTGGTCCCGAGGTGAGGTCTATAGTACGGCTGAGTTACGAGTCCCTGGGCAGACCTGTGGACCTACCCCTCAATGTGGTTCATAAAGGAGTGTATGTAACCCCAAGCTCACTGCCCAAACTAAGCCTGGGAGATAAATCCAGACTACTCGTGTTGCCCTCTGAGTATGGTGCCCCTGCCACTTCCAGCCCCAATGTAGCTGATAGGGACAGGCCCCCTTTGTCCAGGTTTCATGTGCAGGAAGTAATGACCTGAGTTAAAATATTGGTATATATATATATATATATATATATGTACTGTTGTATGATCAGTAGTAGAATGCATAATACAGTGTACGTGTATCTGTCAGGGGTTAATATGCTGATTGCTGTTTAAAAAAGCATGACAGTTCAAATGTTCTACCTAAAAGTGATTTAGGGGTATCTACTTGATGTGGATGTCAAGATTTACAGGCCAGGAAGGGTGTAACCCCCCTGCAAATGGGGGTTCCCAAAAGTCTCCTAGGAGCTTGCCTAAATACCCCCAGACTGGATGGTGTTTGGCATTTAAGCCGTTTATTTGAGTGTTTTAGAGCCTCTGGTACTGTCTCTTTAAGAACTGTCTGCTTGCAGGCAGGATTAGTACATGGGGGCACTGTGGGGTTCTCTGCTCGAGTCCCACTTGAGCTGCTGACAAATCACTCCATTTCTGCCATCACTAAGTGGGCAGAGTGAGCACTTTTCTAAGATGTAACTGTTTGCTAGAGATCTGTTAGAGTGTTAGTGGAAATGTAATTTGTCTAACCTGCCTTTCTTGCAGCTGGGACTTTGTGTGCTTTGCACCTCCATTTTGGATCTGAACTGCAGAATAGATCCAATCAGGTAGAAGGGGCATCTAAAATGGAGTTTAAGCCAACCAACCAGGATCAGGACTCTCTCGGGAGCCGGCTGGCCATAAGGGATATAGCCAGTAATTCTGGGAAGTGAAGTTCTGGACTGTGGTGCCTTTTCACACCAACAGGGGGAGTTCTGAGTGATTGGTAACTGAAGCCCACCAATTGGACCGGGTGGCACCCAACTGTAATTCCCTGCCTGGTGTCTGGGAAGGCAGATCTGTTGTGACCATGACTGGGTAAGGAGCTCCGGGCTTCTACGCTGCAGAGTTTTCACGCGGGAAGCGTGTGTGGAGGAGTAAAGTCAGGTGGCGCGTTTGCCGTGGTGATTCAGACTTAATCCACTGTTACTGAGGAAAGGAAAGGCTGAATAGTCAAGAACCACGCTCACCCTGTAGAGGACTGGAGAAACTGCTTCATCTCGCTCGATCTGTCAGGAAAGTGAAGCTGCATCGCAAACTCCCAGGTTGGCAGTAATTGCGATCGGGACCTGAGAGCAGCTGCCTGGTATAGTAACTTCTTTTACATATAAATGTGTGGGGTGTGTCCTGCTTGCAGAACCTTGTTCCCCTGCTGTGTAAAGGGCGTCCAGAAATCCATGCCACTTTCGGGGACAGCGTCCAGCATTAAGTTAGTGAGTGCAAATCAGGGTAGCTCCCTGCCATCTGTACCTTTAATTGCAAGTGTTTCATCTAATTTTCTCTCTTTCTTGCTACATGAACTGAGCCAGCCGGCTTCGGATTACAATTGGGTAGTGTGCAAGTGTTTTTTCATCACAGCGCCCCAACCAGCTGCACCGATCCTGGCTAGCCCCCCCCCCCATCCTGGGTACCCAGTGAAAGTGACATTTAGGGACTCTGAAATTGTGCACAGTACTGTGAATATTAATGTGATTGATCTAATTAACCTGATGTCCCCCTGTACTTGTTGCCATCCCCTAAATAAATCAGATCTGTTTGTTTCAGCAAAGTTACACTGACTAAGGTATGTGTTTATGTTAAAATATTGTACAATGGCTATCGTATTACATCATCTTGTTTTACAGGGGGTCCCCAGAGTCAAGCTGACCAAACCAGTCCTGGGGGTAAGTGTCTCTGGTGAAGGTACTTCTGGTGTATGGTATGGGTCACTAGTAGGCATAAAAGGGGGTCTCGGTGTCCCAGAAGGCTGTGATCACATTAGTTGAACTACTGTAAACCCTGACCTCTAGGTGGAGGCACCCACCATAGAACCTAGGCCCCTCAACATGTTAACAGTTAGGCAGGCAGGGGTAGTAGCCCTTGGGATAGTGCCACCTGGGAGTTACACAGTTATAGATTGATATTTTGCAGGTTTAATGCCTATGACCTTTTGAAGGGATTGGTGACCTTCCTAACACCATTAACATGGGTACAAGAGTGTGCACTACCGGTGTCTTAATAAAAGGTTTTTTTTGTTTGTTTGTTTTTTGTAATCAGATCACAGGCTTACTGTGTAGGTCACAGAAATCAAATCTGCAAACAAACTAGGAACATTATCATTAAACATCGGTGTCAGTGAAGCATATCTGAACACTAATGAGTAAACAGACCTGCACTCAAGGGGGAGGGTACCCTGTGAGAAAAAGACAGTACCTGGAGGTTTAAAGCAGACAAATTATTGGATAGGGGAACCAATATGCCGATGGGGATTGGGCTCCCCTGTTGGCAAATGAACTGGAGAGGGGGCATGCCAACAGGGGGATTGGCACCCCCGATGTCAGCTTTCTGGGGACTAGAGACAGACAGCGACAGTGACAGCTGCCGTCATGTTTATTGAAATGTTACACCAGGAAAGGGACACCTTGCAATGAGGGGGTGCTCTCTCATTGCAGCAGCGAAATTCTTTCAAGTTGGTGCCACACTTTTGTGCTGCTGTCATAGATTGCATGCTCATTAATTGTTGCCACAGAGACAAGCCCCACAAAACAGTGGGGGCATTGGCCACAGCACAACAGCACCTCCACAAACTGCTACCCCAGCAAGCTGTCACATGTTCCTTGTGCGTACGCACAAGCAAAATTAAAAAGCATGCCTAAAATACAACATGTCATGATCAGTCTCTGCAGTCCTGTAACTGCCAAGGATTGGCAGCTCTACTGAGAACTTTTTTTTCTTGGTCTGCTGCCAATGCTGCCAAGAGTGTAAAATGAATAACTCTGCAGGAACCTGTGTATGTGATTGTGTGTATATGTGTGTGTGTGTGTGTGTGTGTGTGTGTGTGTGTGTGTGTGTGTGTGTGTGTGTGAAGGAAGGACTCTGCAGGCAGCTGAGCCTTTCCAGTGCACAGACTTTTGACTGCAATGGTTAATTTCACTGTTGCGGTATATGCTAGCACAATAACAAACATAAGGGAAAAAACAGCAGTACTGTAAGCAACCCAATACTCTATCCTGAAAATTATAATACTTTCTCCATGTCCATGTTTTATTCTTATATTGTCCGTTGCCTGCTTTCATAGCTTAGCAGTCACTGTGGGCATTGACACAAGGAGGTCACTGATCTATGCAAAAGGTCATACACCTTAGGTTGCTCCTTGACTTTAAACCGCCAGGTACTGTTTTTTTCTCACAGGGTACCCCCCCCCCATTGAGTCTAAGTCACAGAAATTAAATCTACAAACTATGAACATTATCATAAACTTCAGTATGAGTGAAGCACATCATGCCCCCCCAAACAAAGACCCTTTCTTCTTTGCTGATGGGGTGTCCAATCCCTGTTGGCTTCAGTCCCCCCCCACAAAACACCTAGGAGGCATGCTGGGAGCCCACCCCCAGCATGCCAGATGTCCCTGTAAAAAAGAAAACCTTTCCACAACAGTTTTTTTAATTTTGTTTAACTTGTGAGCAAGAAAATGGTCCCTCATTGTCTACTGTGCCTCCCTCCCCAACCTGCACCCACCCTGTGCGCACCCGATCTCCACACCCACCCTCACCACATACTTCCCTCCAGAGCCTGGCATAATGATAGTCAGTGGAGCGAGAACACATCTGCACTCTTTAAAGCCGACTGCGAACTGAAGAAATGCTGGTAAGCTATATAATGGCATACAGTAAATGTTTTTTTTTCAGCTTAGGTGGATATCTCAGCCATTTTTGTGACTTTTGGCAACACATTTTCAACATGGGGTTTTTGGAACCCAACCTCATGAATTCAGTCACAATCATGTCATTATTCGGTCCCAAAAGGTGATTTTGTGGTTACTGTGTGGTATTACATTTACAGTGTCACTGTTCATGATTTGGTGAAAAAATTACCCAAAATTACTGTGTTATGAGTGTGCATTGCACAGTTTCCATGCAGGCTCATAACTTAGAGAATGTTTAATTAAACATCCTGCCCTGTAGGAACTGACAGGCATTATAGTTGTGACTTGGGACTGTGAACAGTAACGCTCATGCCATTCCACCCCAATCACCACCCTGCCGCCAGTGGCAGGTATCAAGGTGTGCCTTTGACTCTTCAGCCCCAAAGTTTACTCCATTCTCCTATACTGCACCCATTTCAGTGTATTTTCTTATGGAATAAGGTGAGTGTAAAGCTCAAATACCCCGAGGCACACCTCAACACTTGTCTGTGTCTGCAGGATAGGGTGAGGTGAAATGACATGAACGTTATGGGCAATGACCCAAAGGCTCACCCCAATGCCTATCCATCTCTGAAGAGTGGGGGTGGGGTTGGCGTCACTTCAGTACTTCACTGCCATTCCTATTCTGCCTGCCTGTCTGTCTGTCTGTCTCTCTCTATCTATCTATCTATCTATCTATATCTTTATCTATCTGTCTGTCTATGTAATTGTCTATCTTTCTATCAATTGCATGTATCGCTGTTTTTGCCTATTTGTAAAACAAACCTGCATATCACATTTGCCTGCACTCTGAGAACATACTTATGAAACTGTGCATATTTGTACTCCACTCCTGCATAGACCTCACACTTTCCAATTATTTCCATTATCACAAGTATAACAACCTTAACCTTATCAACAGTGGCCCCCTCTGAAAGTTACTATCATATTTTCTCTGCTAATATTCCATCATTACATCTGACTGCCTGACATCAACAGATTGTTTAAATGTAACTTACATCACCTCATGGACAAAAACCCTGTTTCTCTAAAAAAAGAAAAAATGTGTAAATAATCCCAAGGCTGAACATATGCCAGCCATTACTTTTTCATGTACTGCAACCTTCTGTACCATGATGGGGATTTGTGTATGTTTCCCATGATGCTTTGCATTATTGGGGTATGTGCAATTGTGTTTTCTTTAAAATTTGGCTGTATGGCCAATACCGTCTGGGATTACACATACCTCAGTGGCATTTGTTCTGGGGTTCTTTTGTAAACATATATTGCTTACTGTTCCTTCCATTAAAATGTACACCTCCATATATTTTCCTAAAAATGTGTATGCCTTCCTTAGAACAGAAACTAAAACATATTTTACTACTTACAAATCATTGTGTTGTTTCTCCATGCCTCCTTAACAATTCCACACAACTTCACTAACTTCATTGTGCAGCCGTGGTGGATCTCACCAGAGTTTGTTTAGCTTGCTGCTGTCCAGAAGCTGGGCTCAAGGAAGTTGACGGTAGCACAACCGCTTCCTCTGTTGGGGGATAACTTAGTCCCCTGCTGGGATCCAACACAGTACCCATTGGGTTATGACCTCATTTCACCTCCCTGGATTGCACTACCTGGGCCCCCCAGAATGATCCCTTCCAAAGCTGTAACTACAATATTCCAGATATGCCCCTTGCAGAACTGACAAGCATTGGAACCCTGCTTACCTTGCTGAGGTATCCTGGGCACCCTCGATGGAGGCATTGCTGCTTCATTGGCCTGCCACTTTCTTATCGGCAGTTGCCATCAATGCAGTCAATGTAGATGGACCCTTCATGACCTCTAAGCAGGATTAGAGCTACTCCTGCCCTTTCTTCTGGTGCATCTCAAACAGTTGAGTTTCCAGTGCTGTTGCCACTGCCTTTGTTGTGGGAGTCTTCTTCTTGCTAGACATCCTCTAGCTTCTTACTAAACATCCTCTATCTGCAGTGAGAAATGATTGCCCCCCACCAAGAAAGGTATGTTAGAAATATATTTGACTACTCTGGGCACACCAGGGGGAGGGTCTTGCTATAGTTGCCCAACTTCCATCAATACTCCCCCCATACCCTACATGGCTAAAATACCTCAGCTGTTCCCCTTCACCTTGGTCTCATTGCCGAGGTTTATAGGGTCACCCAGCCTGCACTGAAAAAACAAAAATGAATGGGGCTCTCACACTTGTCATAGCAGTCTGGAATAATGTACCATGAGTGCTGGTTAATAAAACAAATCTGATGAATTGCACAGATACTAAGTCATAATTCTTTATCATTTAGGATACATGGATGCATCTTACTTAGCTAGCTTACAAGGTTACTGGTTTTATGCACAGTAATGCTTATAATTTAATTTTCCTTTTTTTTCGGTTTAGTGCCATGGTACAGGCTAACAGCTACAACCAGGCACTGGCAGCATTAAACTGCAAGCACCCTTCTCATAGCACCTAGCACCTTGCATATCCCTGTCCCTTATTGTTATGTCATGAATTGGCACCTGCCCACCCAGCCCGCATTCCCATAGTCCTATGTAGAGATGCAGCGAAGTTTAATTATGCCAGTGAATTTCCAGCGAAGTCGCAAATTTCGCATTTGAGGATCATTTTGAGAAATTGTCACTCTCACTGAAAATTCTCAGTTTATTACTTTACCTTGCTTTTTGGAGTTTTAAGTGCAAATTGCACTTAGCCCCCCAAAGCAAGAAGAAATAACCAAATCCCAAATCCCTGGTGTCTAGTGTACCCCCCTCTGTTGATTGCCAGCCTCTCCCCCCATGGCTGGCCAGTCAGCCACGGTGTAAAAACAATATAAAAGTCTATCTTTGTCAAGTAAATCTCTGGTGTCCCCCCCGACTCCTGCTTACCATGGGCCACAGGTGAAATAAAAAAAAATAAAAAACCAGGCCCCTGCACACCTCTACCTATCACTGGCCAGTCAGTAGAAATGTCAAAATAAAACATACATTTTTTTGAAATTCAGTTCCTGGTGTCTAGTGGCCCCCCCGCCCTGTCCCCCATCCCACTCTCACCCCACCATGCCACCAGCACAGATCTCCACTCACCTCCACAGGCAGCAGCCCAAGCATGCACTTATTCATTGACAGCTGGTGGTCATTTTAAGGACTTTCTAAAAGAAGTAGAAGAATGGTCGGGGGTTCAGACATCAGTGGGGTGGGTGGGATGGGGAACAGCATTTTGAGCCCTCTGGGGTCCACAGTGCCATTCCCCCCATTACACCAACCCCCTGCCGTTAACTTAAGCAGCTCTCTCCCCTCCTCTACTCCCTTTAAAAAGTCCTTAAAATGACTGCCAGCTGAGCCTGTCAATGAATGAGCATGTACTTGTACAAGCATGCACTCATTCATTAAATGCTCAATCGGGCTACTGGCCACAGAGGTGAGTAGAGGGCTGTGCCAGGGGCCCAGTGGTGGTGAGATTGGGATGGACGAGAGTGGAGTGGTGTGGTGGCAGTGGTAGGCACTCCCTGGGAGGGATGGAGGGCCACTAGACACCAGGGATTAATGTCAAAAAATGTGTGTTATAGTTTGACTTTTCCGTCAACTGGCCAGCGATTGGCAGGGGTATGTGGGGGCCTGGAGTGTTTCTTTTTATGTCACCTGTGGCCCGCAATAGGCAGTGGGGGGACACCAGAGATTTACCTGCCAAAAAAAAAATGCATATATATATATATATATATGTAGATAATATATATATATTTTTTTTACATTGTGACTGACTGGCCAGCGATGGGAGGGAGTGGCTGGTAATCAGTGGGGGGGGGGACACCAGGGAGGAGTAATATTTTTTTTCTTGTTTTTAGGCATAGTTTTTGTGCGAAGTGTGGAATTTCGCCCACGAAATTCAATCCTTTACATTTGATTTTGCACTCTGTGATCAAGAGCAATCTGTAAAATGTTTAGCAGAGTGAAGTTTGTGGACTTTGCACATCTCTGATCCTATGACTGAGGGGCAGCTCTCCATGTAGTCCTTTTATCCAATCCCCACCCCCTGACTGGGACAATTGTATGCCCAGGGACCATTGCTACCAGAAGATGCAGAAAAAGTAACATTACAACTGCTGCCACTTGCAGATTGCCCCTTGAGACCCACGTTTGCATTGCAGCTCCCATGGCTGCACACCCCTACTGCATGATGCGCCCTGGTCACCCGACCAGGGAGACATGTTCTGTTATCTTTTCTTGTTTTATATACAGTATATATATATAGATATATATATATATAAAATTTATTTTAACCATATGCGATCACAGTCTCTGCTATAGCAGCAGCGTCTAGGCTCTGAGAGGAGGGATTGGTTCTGACCTATTGTCCAGGGGTGATCTGACCACATGGCCACCACTGAGACCCTAAGGTCTCCCTCTCCTCTGCCGTAGTCTGCCAGCCACCCCTAAGAAAACCAACCATTAGTCGTGATTTGGCTGAAAAAAACAGCAGCTCCATTTTTCAGTCACCGGCATGTGTTTAAGCAGATTCAGTCAAATGTCTGACTCCAATCATGCAGTAACCTTTTTTTTAAAAACTTTATTAACATTGTCCTGAGAAGGAGTGGAATGGGTCCACTTATTGTCCTGGGATGACCAGACCATGTGGTCACCCGCAAGACTCCACCGACCCTCTTTGCTTTGTCATGGTCTGCCAGCCCCACCAGGGGACCACCTGCTAGCACCATTTAGGCTGCAAAACTCTGCAGTTCCACTTTTTAGTCACGGATTGTTAGTCAGATTTACATAGGAAAAAAATTACTTTGGTCTGGAGAGCTTTTTTTGATACCAGGAAGGGGGGGGGGGACCTCCACAGTGTGGATCTAGCCATTACAAGGAGTTGTTGCAAATGTACTGCTCCCACTCCTGAGCTATGGAGCTGACTTCTAATGAGTACTGCTGGAAAGTCAGCTTTAACCCTAGATACAGTCTGGCTTGGCCTCCACCTCCTGTGACATACAGAACGTTTAAAATGTTATGTATATATATATATGTATACAGTATATATATATATATATATATATATATATATATGTAGTTTGATTCATCTACTACCTGGGCAGCCTGAATGGATCCTGAATGGTGGGGTGCCACATGACTGCTCAGTGCCTGCCAGTTCCTAGCACAAAGACCCCACAGGTTACACTGGGCTTTTAGCAGGTCAGGACTCCACAACATGACCTGAGCCACTGAAACCCGAGCCCATCACTCCTCACTCAATACTATTTAATGAAATGAACCCTGCCAGCCAATTCAGTCCACCGCAGTGCCATCACTTTGTCTCGGGTCTCAGCAGCCGCTGCCTTTCTTCATGTCTCTCCCTCCCTGCCAGTCAACCACTTGCAGCTGAGCTAACCCCTGCTTACTTAATCCCCAGCTTTAAATGAAGTAAATTCAAATAAATTCATTCTTTACCTGTCACTTGGCTGGAAGCTCCTGACAGGTGGATCTGAAAGAGGAAAAAGAGGGGAAGCTGTTGGGCCTTAGCTCTATTTCAAACATTCTCTCTCTTCACCTCTCCAGACAGCCACTGCCCTGCGGGTGGCCCCTGTGGTCCCTCCTCCTGCAGTGGTGCCAGGATTTGCTCTCCACCTCAGGAGGAGGATCCCTTCTACAAAGCTCCCAGGCCAAAGGGGGGAAGGCCTCACACACATGGTCATGTGCAGCAGTGCTTTTGCAGCCTCTCTATTCTCTTCAGAAATAAACATTTCTAAAGATGATAAAATGATTCTTTAAGAGAAGGCCTTTTATAAATACAAAAAAAAAGCTTCTTGGGTATATATTGTAATTTACATTTTTATTTAGAGCTTAATTTTACCAAAGTATGTAAATAATTTAAAAAATGGTTTTAGAAAATTACTAGATTTTCTTAGAATTTGTGTTTTTTGCTTTGCCAAGTTTCTGCAGCGCTTACAGTAGTGCCCATATTATATGCTCTCTGATTACCAGTTAAGGTACTGACTTCTGCTTTAAATAATTATGTCAGTCCTTCTGTATGATTTATTATTAAGAAAATATTTCTCCATTCTGAATGCTGCCCTGAAGACAGGAATTCCTAAAGGGTAAGTCTAACACATGAATCTGATAGCTGATGACAGAGAGAACGCAAAGCTTAGACATATCAATTAACACATGGAAAGATTGATGAAGTTGTGAAGGAAATATACAGTAATGCTGTTTTTTCCATGTTAGATAAATATAGCAGCTATGTATTGTATGCCACATTTTTGGTTTCAGCGTCATCATTTAGTTTCCAATTTGGGCGCTTTCCAGTAGTTTCAAAAGCACATTGCATTGGTGACTTGATCATTTCAGTATACTGATAAAAACAGAAAACTGTTGCAGTAAATTGAATGGATCAATCAGACACAGTATTCCTTCTCTCAGAATAAATCATCTGAATAATGTTTTCACCCAAATAATTGACCATTTCAAAGGCACCAACTTAAACACATTATCATCTAAGGTATCTTGTGAATTATTAGAAATACCTACAGTAAACTGAGATTATTGTACTCTTGCAGGGCTGATTTTTATTTCATGTTTCATGCATATTCAAGTCTGCAGATAGCGGTGTGTAAGGTTCTAAAAAAAATTGCTTTGTGCATCTAATTCAAAATTAGGCCACTTTACAAATTGATTTTGCATTTGAGAACTGACACTTTAGTGATGCCAGCTTTTCGAAGAGTGGAAAGAGAAATTTTGCTGGCAAAGTTCAAAGTGAAGTTTCCCTCTCACACCCACTGAGAGTATAACATGTGACTTGTCCTTAGTCAGGTCAAATGGTACAGTACAATGAAAGTAAAGGCATTCCTAGTGTGTGTTCACTGCAGCTCGAATCCCCATTTACATGGGCTAAGCTGTTACACATCAGTGTGACTCACACGTTTATTTATTTATTGACTGAAATTTTTTGAGAGGACCTTTGAGCACAAGTGCTCTTTTACAAAGGTTTCAGATCAGAGACTAAGGCCCCGTCCACACTACACCACTTGAAATCTGTATCGGTTCCAAACCGTTACAGAATGTAAACGGTACAGTGTGTCCACACTGCCAGTGAACAGTTTGATAAAGTATTGAAAATGGTACAGCCTGTCCACATTGTGTGTGACAGTATGGGTGGTCCCAACCCCGTCGAAGCAGAGCATATCCCATGGTGCACCTGGTGAGGACAGCTTTGATGAGAGGAACCCACCCACAATACATATGGGGTAGTATGCATCTGTACAAGCCATAATGTGCAACATACAGTATGGCAATGATCTGTTACACACCTATGGTGAGGAGGCGACAGGGAGAAGGCGTGGGGGGGCTGCATGGTGGATACAGGGAGGTACTGCTGTGAGAGGGAGGGAGAGTGTGTGCCATGGCAACATGTCCAACAGGGGTAGGGCACCAGGGCATGATAGCCGGTCAGGTACTGCTGCTGAATGGCTGTTGGCAGCCCCTCCACTACTGCTATCGGTGTACTCCACCACTTCCCTGCACACAGTACCACACATCTATGGGCCACTGCAGCGATGTTACACGATGCACTCAGGAGCTCAACCGCTATATGTGTGCACTACTGGCACAGTTCCACAGGTAATAATAATGCCACAGCTCTGATAGGCAGGCGGGGTACTCCCAGCGCCCATCACAGTGAGAGGCATCATCACGGACAGTATATGGATACTGCAGGAGGCGGCTCTCAGGGAGGCATGTGAGGACAAGGGGGTAGGTCAAGTGGGGGCACATGGGTAACTCCAGGGGTTGGCATACTGCTGTAGGTTGTTAACCTGCTATGGAGACTGCCCAATATTGCAGCCTGCATTCGTGCCTCACATTGCCGTTGGTAAGCCCTGGTAGCCTCCGCCCCCCCCCTGCATGCATTACACCAGTGCTGCAATGCATGCAGGTATGGTGGGGGACTGGAGGCAACACGGTGGAGCGTTTAGACATACACCGGTAACGTTACAGAACTGCAGCCATTACAGGAACCGTTGTTGAAACCACCTCACAACAGGTTTATATAACGGTTCAGAAAACACCTTGTGTAACGTTACCAGTGTAAACGCAAACCATTACGGTAACGGTTTAAGCCCTCTGTAACGTTACCAAACCGTTTTACTGGTGTAGTGTGGACAGGGCCATAGATTACAGGGTAACAACAAATTCAAAAGGCAAATCCTAGTGAAATTTAGTCAAACAAATACAAATGTTCAAACTAGTACATAATAAACAAGCTAGATCAACAACATACAATTTTACAGTAAGGTGGATAAACAGAAACAGTGTAAACAGTGTGTCAGTCTGTACCTGGTCATTTTTGAAGCCACTGGTATACTCCTCTTATGGATACTAGCTTCCACACTGGTGACACACCAGTGTTTTGCAAAGTGCATTGTGGGATCCATCCTGTAAGGACTGCCCTGCTTTTTTGTGGTGCAAAATTACCCTGAAAGAGACGTGTGTAGTTGCTGATATTTACACTACTCTTGAAAACACTCACATGGGTTCAGCTTCTGTGTCTAAGGCCCTGTTCACACTATGCCTCTGTAATGTTACAGAGGGCTCAAACCGTTACCGCAACAGTTTGCGTTTACACCTGTAACGTTACAGAAGGCATTTTGTAACCCTTGTTGAAACCACTTATGAGGTGGTTTCAACAATGGTTACAAAACGGCTCTGCCCCTGTAACGTTACTGGCCATAGTGTGGACGGGTGAGCATGTAGCTCCAGCATTCCCCCAGTGCAGCACGAACTGCATTGTGGGATAGGGTGCAGCCATAACGGTTACACGGCACCCACAAAGTGGACGGGCTGTGATGGTTCCAAATCGTTATTGAGACTGTTTGCCGGCAGTGTGGACACACTGTAACAGTTCCAGTCTGTAACGGTTTGGAACCGTTATAGACTGTAAGTTGTGTAGTATGGACAGGGCCTTAGAGAGCAGAAGACCCACACTGGTTTGATACCTGCAGTAAGCACTGGCAAACGTACAGCATGGGGCTCTTCAAAACATCTACACTGGTGTAAACATGGCAGTGTAAATGGGACTTTACAGTCAGTGAAGGAGTGAGGCCTGCTGTCTGATATTCCATGCAAGTAAGAGTGACTTATCTTGAAAAATCATAGCTTTTCATCAAAGCGCCCTTGACATTCTTAGTCCTTAAACACCTGTGAAGCTTCATAGGTTCTTATTTTTTATGTTATCTCACGTGTGCTCAAGCAACATCTTGTGGTAGTAACACATTCAGAGGGTGCGTCAGTGTTGGCGAATGCAGGGAATGCTTTAGTGGGTGTGTCCCTCAGCTACCAATTAGTGAGCATGCTAGCAATGACAGCAGTTTCAAAGAAAGCCATGGAGTTGAAAGAAATCTGCCACTCTGATGAGGTGCAGTTTCCTCATTGGAGCATCAGATGATAAGGTTCCATTACTTGCCTTTCCTGGTGAAACATCTCAATAAATATGGCATCTCCTGCTGCCTGCCACTCAATCCCCACAAAGCTGACATCGGGGATGTCCAATCCCCATGTCAGCATGCCCCCCCAGTTCAATTTTTTTTTGCCAGTGGGGGTGCCCAATCCCCATCAGCATCATGTTCCCCCGCACACTCACTTTCTTTGCTGATGGTGGTGCCTAGTCCCCATCAGCATCATGTTCCCCCGCACACTCACTTTCTTTGCTGATGGTGGTGCCTAGTCCCCATCAGCATCATGTTCCCCCGCACACTCACTTTCTTTGCTGATGGTGGTGCCTAGTCCCCATCAGCATCATGTTCCCCCACACACTCACTTTCTTTGCTGATGGTGGTGCCTAGTCCCCATCAGCATCATGTTCCCCCGCACACTCACTTTCTTTGCTGATGGTGGTGCCCAATCCCCATCAGCATCATGTTCCCCTGCACACTCACTTTCTTTGCTGATGGTGGTGCCCAATCCCCATCAGCATCATGCCCCCCCAAACTCATGGAACTCTGGAAGCCAACCCAAGTGTGCCCAAAATCATTTATTTTTTTACCTCTAAATAAAGAAAACATCCCCCGAAGACCGTTTCCTTTTTTTACCTGAACAAAAAAAGGGTCCCTCGTTGTCCTGCTGTGCCACCTCCCCAACCCGTACCCATCCACAACGCACCCTACCTCCCCGCACCCCTCACCCCATACTTACTGTACCTCTGAAGGGCCAGCACTGCAATATTCTGTGGAACGGGAACACATCTGAACTCTTCAAAAGCCGACCAGGAACTGAACAAAATGTGATAAGCTTTATAATGGTAGGCAACGGGGGGGCTTCAACTTAGGTGAATATCTCGCCCATTTTTGGGAGTTTTGGTACCAGATTTTCAACATGGGGTTCTTGGGACCCCACCTCATGAACACATGTACTGTCATCTAGTTTCTCTTCCCAAAAGGTGATTCAGTGGTCACTGTGCAGAATCACTTTTCGGGACTGAATTATTGAAATGACAGTGCCACTGATCATGAGGTGGTGTTCCAAAAAGTCCATGTTGGAAATTTGGTTAAACAAATTCCCCAAAATAACTGCATTATGAGCTTGCATTGCACAGTTTCCATGCACACTCTTAACTTTGAGAATTTTTAACATTTTCATTCCAGATTTTCAACATTGCCATTTTTTCACACCTCCTTAAGAACAGTACCGCTGTTATTTTTCACATCCTGCCTGAAATGTGTTTTTGCACCTGTGGCACACAATGGTGAGGGAAATCTACTTTCGGAGCAGATTAACAAAATCACAGTGCCACTGATCATGAGGAGAGGTCCCAAAATGCCTATGTTGAAAATGTGGTTAAAATAATCCCCCAAATAATTGTGTTATGTGCCTGCATTGCGTATTTTCTATGCATGCTCATGAATTCACTAATCTTTCATAGTTTCACTCCAGATTTTCAACATTGCTATCTTTCTAAACCTCCTCATGAACAGTACAGCTGTCATTTTTCACATCCTGCCTGAAAAGTGTTTTTGCACCTCGGGCACCAAATGGCACAGTCGCTGTGAAATATCACGTTTCAGCTAATGAACTGATACTGCCACTGTTCATGAGGTGGGGTCTCAATAAGCCCATGTTGAAAATTTGGAGTGAAAATACCAACAAGCGCCCAGAGCATTAGGGTTTCCAACCATAACGCCCCACCCTGTAGAGACTGACAGGTGTCAGAGGCGAGACTTGGGATTGTCAGCTGTAATGCTCACGCCATTCTACCCCAACCCCCACCCTGCAGCCAGTGACAGGTATCGAGGTGTGCCTTGGAGTATTGGCCCCAAAGTTCACCCCATTCTCCTGTACTGCACCCATCTCAGCGTATTTCCTTTTGGAATGGGGTGAGCATAATGCCTGAAGACCCCAAGGCACACTACAACACTTGTCAGTGTCTGCAGGGTATGATGAGGTGAAATGGCATGAGCATTATGGCCGACTACCCAAAGGCACACCCCAATGCCTGTCGGTCTCTGCAGGGTGGGGATTGGGTTGGCATAAGTTCAGTACTTCACTGCCATTCCTATTATGCATCTCTCTAACTCCTGCACTGCCAATGCCAATGCCAGCAAGACAACATACCGGCATTGACAAATGCTTGTTTACAGTTGTCTGTATGTTTGAATATTTGCAAGGTTTGTGAACTTAGACAGACACATACTATTTCTGTGGCCTGTGTGGTGCTTCAGAAGAGGGGGAGGGGACATTTCTCTAGCATTGCTGCAGTTTTTTGTTTCGCAGCAAAGCGGTTTACTTTTCAGTATTTGCTTATATGAACATACGAATATGCCAGAAGATAAAGGCCTTACAGTCTATCTAGTCTACTCAATTGTGCAATTCCCCATGTATTTACAAATGGAACTGCTCCTTACCCATTTCCCTTTTGACCTCCTTCTACTTCCTCCTCCTCCCCCAACTCACTCCTCTTCCACCTGCAATTTTTCCCCTTGTCCTGGCCACCTTTTTTAGGTATACCACCTCCTGTGGCAGCTCATTCCACTTGGCCACCACCCTCTCAGTGAAATAGCACCTCCTCATCTCCCTCCTAAACTTCCCCACCACCAACTTTAGGCTGTGTCCACTAGTTGTCTTGTCCCTGCTAAGGCCGAAGAGGTCTTCAGTGTTCACCCAGTTAATACTCTTAAGGTACTTGAATGTCTCAGTAATGTCTCCCCTCTTCCATATTTCCTCAAGAGAGTACGTGCTGAGCACCCTAAGCCACTCCTCATAGGTGTTACACTGCTGGCCCCAGATCGTCTTGGTTGCCCTTCTCTGGATGGTCTCCAGAAAGTTGATATACTTCTTAAGATAGGGGCACCAAAACTGCACACTGTACTTCAGATGTAATCTTAATAGTGCCCTGTACAGCGGCAGAATGACCTTCGGCTCCCTGATGGTCATTCCCCTGGCTATATAGCCCTATATCTGGTTTGCTCTGGCTGCTGCTCTCTGACAATGCACAGAGCATTTCAAGTCACTTGTGATTATTACTCCCAGGTCCTTTTCTTCCCCTGACCTGGTTACTTGCAGTCCGTCCAACCAGTATTTGGTCCCCAGATTCTTCGCCCCAAGTGCATAACTTCACACTTTTTAGCATTGAACCACAGCTGCCAAATGCCAGACCACTTTTCTAGCCTAGGCAGGTCCTCATAGAGTTTCTGTCTTCCCTTCTCCATGTCCACCCTCCAATAGAGCTTGGTGTCATTCATGAACAGGCAGGTTTTACCTTCGAGCCCATCAGAAATGTCACTTATGAAGATACTAAACAACACTGGTCTGAACACTGAAATCTGTGGAACTCCACTGGTCACAGGCTTCACATCTAAGAATTTTCCTTCAACTACCACCTATCGGCTTCTATCCTGCAACCAGCCTCTGACCCATCTTGCCAGCTTAGCTCCCACCCTAGGTCCTCTACCTTTCTGACCAGTCTACTATGACGTACTGAGTCAAAGGCCTTTCTAATGTCCAGATACAGGACATCAACCATCTGGCCCTTGTCCATTGTCCTAGTGACCTTATTAAAGAAGTCAATTAGGTTAATTTGGAAGGATCTCCTTGATATAAACCCATGCTCTCTGTTGTACTGGAGCCCATTTTCCTCCAGAAAGCTGATCAGTCTCTCTTTCAGGATGGTCTCCATCAGCTTACCCACTGTTGAAGTTAGGCTAACTGGTCTGTAGTTCCCGGGTTCATCCCTTGGCCACTTTAATTGACAAGCACTACATCCACCATTCTCCAATCTGGGAGCATGATTCTAGATTCCACAGAGGTGTCATAAAGGTTTGACAGGGGACCTTTCAGAACCTTCACCAGTTCTCTAAGGACCCTCAGTTGTATGCCATCTGGCACTGGTGATTTGTCCACCTTTAGGACTTTTAGGCCCTTTACACTGTCAGCTTGAATTTCACCATTTGTGACTTCCACCCTTCCAGTCCCCATCCCCCTACTCCCTTGTGGTACTGGTCCATCCTTATCCCGAGTGAAGACTAAACAGAAGTACCTGTTAAGCCTCTCTTCCTTTACTTCACTACCCTCTGCCCAGCCCCCTCCTTTTTTAACCTTACAATCTCAGCCTTTAAGTTTTTTTCTCCCTGCTATACCTGAAAAGGCCTTCTCACCTGTTTTTACCCCTTGAGCTAGATGCACGTTTCTAGCGGCTTTAGCCTCCCTTACCACCCTACTCACCTTTCTTGACTTAGTAGTATGGTCCACCCTCTCCTCCTCTTTCTGAGTATGCCTGTACTTTCTAAAGTTTGCTTTCATGTCTCCCACTGCTTTTGCCACCTCCTTGCTGAACTAGCTGGGTTTTTGGCCATAGCTTTCTTATTTTTTCATTTCAGTACACTCCCAAGTGGCCTCCATCGATTCCTTCTTTATTATGGCCAATTTCTATTTCAAATCCATCCCCACTCTGATCCCAGCAAGATGTCCTTGCAGAACCTCTCCCATCCTACCAAAGACAACCATCTGAAAGTCCAAGACCCTCTTCTTTATCCTGACCATTTCTCTGCTCATGTCAAGGTGAAACCATACTATGTGGTGGTCACTTTCTGCAAGTAGTTCATCTATCTTCACATCCTGAACATGTGCTCCATTGGACAGTAGTAGATCCAGAACAACTTTCTCCCTAGTGGGCTCCATGACACCTCGAGCCAGGAAAACTCTCCAGAAAGCAGCCAGCAGTACTTGTTTCCTAGTGCAGGAGGTAGCAGGGATTTTCCAGTTCACACTAGGTAGATTGAAGTCCCCCATTATTACCACTATCCCCCCCCCCCACTGGACATATTTTTAAAATTGGACTACAGTACCCTGTCCAATTCCTCATTCTGTGAAGGTGGTCTGTAGACCTCCTCCATCCTTAGTCTCCTCTCTTTAGTGGATTGGATCTGCATCCACAAAGTTTGAGGCTTTCCCTCTGCATCTTCTCTCTGGTCAAATTATCCCCTCCTTCATGCACAGTGCCACTCCCTCACTCTTCCTGTCCCCATATCCTTTCTGTACATTTTATACCTGCAAAATGCTAGGTACCAGTCATAGTTTTGTATGGCCCAAGTCTCTGTGATGGCTGCTATGTCCATCTCTCCCTCAGCCATCATTGACTGTAATTCCATAGTTTTGTTCCCCAGACTTCTGCCATTTAGAGACACTACACTCCAGCATAACTCTGGACTCCCCCTTACTCCTGACTTGCCCCCTTCCACCACCCTCTTCCCTTGGTACCGCCCTTCTACTCACACCCCTTTCCTCTTCCCGCTGTCCTGCTTGGGTAGAAGGCCTATTGGCCTCCTACACCAGGTGACTAAGTGTGCTGTGCACCCTACGGCCCCCCATCATTTTAAATTTAGATTTTTAATCATGAAGTCTTCCACCTTTCTCTTCAGGACACTTGTTCCCTTTCTATTTGGGTGTAACTTGTCCAGTGCATGCAGATCCTTGTTATTCCATTTTGTCTCCCAACCACCAACTCACTTGTGCTGTTCTGTTTCACACCAACCTCTAAACCATTTGTTAAATTCAGCAGTCCTTAACTTCCTCACTGTACTAGACCTTGGGACCAGAAGCACCTCCTAGAAAGTTACTGACTTGCCTACCTCCCTGCATATTCTCCCTACCTCCTTGACCTCTTTTGGACTACCCACCTCACATCCTTCAAGGTCATTTGTACCCAGGTGCACTATAATGTGAGGTTTCCGTCCTCCCTATCCCACGCACTGTACTACTAGAGATCCCACCCTCCCTGCCATCATCCCTGGTGTGCATTCTACCCTCTTATGGTTTGGCTGTTCCCCTCAATCTCACCTGCTTCACCACTGAACCCATATGATCACTACCCTGTCCCCTCATGCTGGGACCTCCTTCCCTTCTGTCCATTCTGTTGCCCATTACCACCTGTCTCCTCCTTTACCTCCTGTACACTTTCCTGACCCTCTGGATGTCTGTTCTAGGCATCTATCACTAGTACTTCCTCATATTCCTTTTAAACTTCCTCCACTCCAGCTTCATTACATTTCTCCCAGTCATGGTGCACTTTCTTACTTTCTTTTTTTTTTGGTATGGTATTTCTTCCGGAGCTCCCAGCTGCAAGTCTGCCATCAGCTGTCACCCCAGCACCAACCCCCGAAGGTCAGACCCCCTCCCTTGTGCACCCACGACTTACCCTTCATGGTAGGGTGGTGGGGAGTGACTCAATCCACCCCAATGGATCAATGCCAGGGAGGTGCCTTCTCAGGGGCGCCGCTGTGGGGACAGCTTCATTCTTCTAGGGTTATTTTCTGCTTTACTCCCTTGTGTGTTGTGTGCAATGATGCCTTCGGTGAGAGCCTGCACGCTTCCGCACATGCTCCCTCCAAGCATCAGTCCCATCTCCTCCCCTTAGTGGCAGCATCAACGCGCTGCCCCCCAGCAGCCGCTAGGGGCTAGTGGAGTGCTGACAACTGAATTCCCCTGCACCTCAGGGAAGGAGAGCAGTCCCATGGATGCTCAATCCTTCTCCTCCCTGCCGACCCCCGATGGCCCTTGCTCATTCCCGAACACGGGTCGCTGGAGTGGATTGAGGTAAGGTGTCCAGCACCTCAGCCCTCAATGCCACCAGGACGGCCATGGTGCTCTTTCACATTTGAAAGAAACTGCCCTCCTGTGCCCTGTTCACACCTATGAGATACTTGTATGGATCTCTCATGCCTCAGCTTCCAAAGATCCACCCTCAGCTTCCTAATATGATGACAAAACAGGCATCCCCCACCTTACAGAGAGATCCTAGAAACACTGCTGCCCCACAGCATTCCACCACTCTACTCACTTCACTCTACCCCCACTGCATGCCTCCTCTCCACAAAAATACTTCTCTCCTGTACCTTATTTACCACAGTGAGGCATTTAAAGTTCGCTATTATATCCCCTCTCCCTCCTTTCTTTCAGGGTGTACATTTTTATGTCCTTAAGTCTCTCCTGGTAGGTCTTCTGATGCAGACCCTGCAACATTTTAGTTGCCCTCCTCTGGACTGCCTCCACTCTGCCTACATCCATCTCAACATGTGGTTTCCAGAACTGGAGAGTACTTATCTACACAGAGGCAATATCACCTTCCTCTTTCTGTTTGTGATACTCCCCCATGCATCCCAATATCCCATTAGCCCTCCCAATCTGTCTTGCCTCAGTGTTTGGCCACTTTTAGATAATCTGATATGATAACCTGAGGTCTCTTTCCTGCTTGGTGGTCTTCAGTACTGTGCTTCCCATTTTGTACTTTGTCCCTGGTTTTCTGTGCCTCAGGTGCTTTACTGTACACTTGTTTACATTGAAACCCAGATGCCATACCCTTGGCCTTCCTCAAGTTTTCTCAGGTTTCTGCTCATCCTTTTCTACCCCCTCCACCTGGAGTGTCCACCCTGTGGCAGATGTTAGTGTCTTCCACAAAGAGACCAACCTTCCCTTCCAGTTCCTCTGCAATGTCTCTTATGTCTTGTCTCTTTGCTGGAAAGGTTGATTCATAGTCAACTTATTGATTATTTGGAAAAATGTAATAAGTTAAATAAATTTCAGTCAGGTTTTAGAAGGGGTTTGTCGACAACCACCACACTTACAGACTTTATTGACTTAGTAGCAACTTCACTTGGTGAGTCAAGGTCCGTGGGTGCGGTATTCGTCGACTTTTCCAAGGCATTTGATTTGGTAGGTCATTCGATACTATTACAAAGGTTGAAACAGATAGGCCTTGCAGCCAAGCCACTAAATTGGTTTTGATCTTGCTTAGAAGATCGATCTCAAATAGTGATGGTGGAGGAAATTGGTTCTAGGTTTCTTCCAGTAACTCATGGCGTTCCACAGGGGTCCATATTAGGACCCCTGTTATTTATAACCTATATAAATAATCTTCCTCATTATAAAAAAAATCTACTCATATTAGGCTTTATGCCGATGACACTGTTTTGGTTTCTGATGGAGTAGATCTGGGGGTGGTGGAAGCCACATTGCAGACAGATTTTAATGTACTGCAGGCCTGGTTTGCCTCCTCAGGTCTTGTCCTAAATGTAAAGAAGACCCAAACTGTGTTAATTGGTTTAAATTCAATTAAGAAAGGTTCACAAAATGACAAATTACAAGTAAAAACTGAAAATGGAAACTGTTTGACCCAGGTTCTGGTCTGTAAGTACCTAGGGGTGCTTGTTGACTGTAAGTTATCTTTTGAACAACATTTAAATATGGGAATAAAAAAGTTCATTCTAGGATAGGTGCGCTTAGAAGAATAGTAAACTGCTTAGGTATTAAGGACAGGCAGGTTATAGCAAACCAATTAATAATCCCACTGATTGATTATGGAAGTCTTGTATATTCTAGTGCAAATAAAACATTGTTACTTAAGCTTGATATATGTTATAATAGATTATCAAGGTTTGTATTGAGATGTAAAATTGATACCCATCATTGTTATATGCATAGCAAGTTAAATTATGTCTCTTTAGAGATCAGGAGACAACAAACTTGGACATACTTAGTTTATAAAATTTATAAGACCAGATATCCCACTGGCCTGGCAGAGAGGATTATTAGTCCTACTCATCAGCTTAATTTATGTAAAAGTAGAAACAGAGATTTGATAGTCTCCAAACATAAAAATAGATTTGTAACTTTGACTTTTCAGAACAGAGCTGCCATCACTTGGAATGAACTTTCATTAATGTTGAAAACTCAGGACATGTCTATAGCTAAATTTAATTCTGCTATGAAGCAAGAAATATGTTTTCATTGTATATGTAATAGATGACCTGAATTGCTTGAAGATGTTTAAGTGACATGATGCAAAATTGTTTGTCTTGCACTATGTAATCTATTGTATTGTTGAATGTGCAGTTTTTTATTACCTGCTTTTATCATTGTAACTTTCTACTAACATCAAAACAGGTGCACCTTGTAAAGAGGGTCATTGTGGCCCTAATAGTGTTTGAAGTTGTCTTCATATCCTCTATAAATACATTTTATTACTACTACTACTACTACTTATAATGACGTTAAGGAGGACCAATCCCAGCACTGATCCCAGAGGCATCCACTAGTCACCCTCTCCTCCTTGGAGTGAACTCCATTTACCACCACCCTCTGCACTCTATTTCATAAGCAATTTCTTACCCTGTTTACCACCTTTAGACCCACTCCTAAGCTATCTAGCTTGCTTTCTAGCAAGCTATGTGGAATAGTGTTGAAAGCCTTACTGAAATCTAGGTAGACCACATCCATTGCTCTACCCTGATCTAATTTCTTGGTCACCCAGTCAATGAAATCCATCAGATTCATTTGACATGACTTCCCTTCATGTGAATCCATGTTGCCTCTGGTCTTGTAACCCACTGGATTCAAGATAATCCACAATCCTTTCCTTCAGCAATGACTCCATTAACATTTACACCACTGATGTCGGGCTGACTGGCCTTAAACTAGTTTTCTCACTGCTACCACTTTTGTGAAGTGAGACAATATCTGCCCTCCTCCAGTCCTCAGAAACCACTCCTGTTTCCAATGATCTGTTAAATAGGCTTGTCAAAGGTACATCCAGTACCTCCCTTAGCCCCCTCATTACCCTTTGATGCATCCCATGTGGCCTCATTGTTTTGTCCACTTTCAGATTAGCAAGTCCCTTCAGGCCACTGTCTTCTGAAAATGGACTAGTGTCCACCTCCCTCACTGCAATGTTCCTGTTACTTTTTTGTGTCCCCTTCCTTTTTCCTTTCTCTGTGAATACTGAACAAGAGTATTTGTTCTCTTGCTCCCTTTGTTACTGCCTGGGCTGTTCTGTCTTTAGTTTGTGCCTGTATACCCCTATTGTCCTCTGCCTTGTCCCCACCCTTGTCTTCTTGCATCCCTGCCCTAGGGGAGTTTACTCCCTTTGGGGCCTCCCTCCTTAGTGCTACATCATCCAAGGTGGGGCAACTGTTGCCTTCTTTGGTTTTACAGTTTCTCCTGACTAGTTTAAATGCTCATCCAAGTGGCACTTAAACCTCCCACTAAGGACTATGATCCCCTTCCTGGAATGATGTTTGCCATCTCCCCTATAGAGTTTTATATCCTCCCAGGTTGACCCTCCAGTTCCCAGTGTAGCCAAATCCCTCATGAATGCCTCCCCCCCTCAAATGCTGATATATTGAACAAATACTTATTTTCTGTCTTCTCAGAGGAGGGGTAGGAAAGGGCCCTTAATTACACAGCAAGGGCAAGAAGGGTAGGGAAGTAGACACTAGCCCCTTCACTGCAGACAGGGTCCTAAGGGAATTGTCCAAGTTAAGAGTGGACAAGGCCATGGGCCCTGATGCAGTGCACCACAGGCAGCTTAGGGACCTCATGGAGGAACAGGCTAAGTCAATAGCAGCCCTGGTCAATCAGTTTCTGGAAACTGGAGAGGTGCCAGTGGACTGGAGGAGGGTTAATGTCATCCCACTCTACAAAAGGAGTAGTAGGAAGGAGCCAGGAAATTACAGCCTGGTCAATCTGACATCCATGGTTGGCAAGGTAATGGAATCACTCCTAAAAAAAAGAATTGAAGAATACCTCAAGACCACTGGACTGCGGGGCCAGAGACAGCATGGGTTCATATGGGAGAGCTTCCTGTCAGACCAACCTGATAGTGTTCTTCAATGAGGTGACCAGGGTAGTGGGCCAGCGTGGGGCAGTGGACATGGTCTATCTAGATTTAAGTAAGACCTTTGACACTGTCCCGTATAAAAGGTTGGCAATGAAACTGAACAGCCTCATGGTGGGGCCTAAAATCTTAAACTGGGTGGAAAACTGGCTTAGGGATAGGAGCCAAAGAATGGTGATAAACAGATACACTCTGAGGAGGGGAGGGAGACTAGCAGGATACCACAGGGGTCTGTATTTGGGCCCTGTACTCTTCAGTATCTATATTAGTGACATGACAGAGGGACTGTGAGGAAGGGTGTGCCTGTTTGCAGATGACACAAGGATTTGCAACAGAGTGGACACATGGAGGGGTGGAAAGGATGGTGAAGGACCATGAAAAGTTAGAAGAGTGGTCAAAAAAGGTTGCAGCTGTGATTCAGAGCAAAGAAGTGCAAGGTTATGCACTTGGGGCACAGGAACTGGGGGGGGGTAGTACACTCTGGGCTAGAGGTACTAGAGGTTACAAGGAAGAGAGAGACATGGGAATTATCATCACTGCTGACCTGAAGGTGTCAAATCAGTGTGGGAAGGCAGTGGGAAAGGCAAACCAAATACTTGGATGCATAGGAAGGTGTATCACCAGCAGAAGGAGGGAGGTAATACTAACATACTAACATACTAATTGCCAGCAGATTAGGCCTTACGGTCTATCGAGTCTGCTCGAACCTCATATCACTAGTTGGGTGCCAAGGCCCTTCCCCCCCTTGTGTTCCAGAAACCCCTGTCATCCGTCCCCACCCCCCTGGGCCAGGCCATCATCTGGTACATCCGCTTTCTGTGTCTGTCCCACCCTCTCTTGAAGCCCTCCACTGTCGATCTCTGAACCAGCTCACCAGGCAGTGCATTCCAAGGGTCCACCACCCTCTCAGTGAAAAACCTCCTCCTCTTTTCTCCCCTCACCCTTCCATCTTCCAACTTCAGACAATGCCCTCTGGTGATACCTTCCTGCTTTAGTCTGAAGATCCCCTCCATGTTTACAATATTTATTCCCTTGAGGTACTTGAAGACCTCAATCATGTCCCCCCTGTCTCTCCTCTCCTCCAATGAAAACAGGCAGCACTCCTCAAGTCTGTCCTCATACGTCAAATCTCCTAGTCCTCGTATCATCTTAGTTGCCCTCCTCTGTACCCTCTCCAGGAGCTGTATGTCCCTCTTCAAGTGTGGTCTCCAGTACTGTATACAGTAATCAAGGTGTGGTCTAACCAGTCCATTGTACAGCGGCAGAATCACTTCCCTGCTCCTAGAGGTGATCCCCCTTATGATGCATCCCAACATCCTGTTTGCCTTGCTAGCCACTCTCCTGCACTGCTTGGAGTTATTCATACAAGCATCCACCATGACACCTAGGTCTTTTTCTCCTGTTAAGGCCTCCAGTGCCTCCCCTCCCAGGGTGTACCTGTGTTTAGGGTTTCCCCACCCAAGATGTAACACCTTGCACTTGGTGATATTGAAATTTAATTTCCAAGTGTGAGCCCAGCTTTCCAGGGTTTCCAGGTCCCCTTGCAGGGTCAACCTCCCCTCTTCCCCCTCAACTACTGCTCCCATCTTGGAGTCATCAGTGAAGAGACTCATTTCACACCCTATGCCCTCCCTGATGTCCGATATGTATGCACTAAACAGGATCGGTCCCAGGACCAAGCCCTGTGATACCCCATTACCGACCTCTCTAGGGTTTGAGAGCTCCCCACCGACCACTACTGTCTGGCTGCATCCAGCTAGCCAGTTTTCAATCCATCTGACCGCCAAAGGGCCTACTCCCAACCCTGTCAGTTTCTCCACCAGACCATTGTGGGGGACAGAGTCAAATGCCTCGCTGAAGTCTAAGAATAATACATCCACAGGCTTTCCCCTTTCCAGTTCTGAAGTTACCCATTCATAGAACTCCACAAGATTGGTTTGACATGATCTACCTGGCACAAACCCATGTTGCTGACTATCCAGACCTCCCACCTCCTCCAAGTACACCCCCAATCATTCCTTTAGTATACTCTCCATTAATTTTCCCACCACCGAGGTCAAACTGATGGGTCTATAGTTACCTGGTACTTCCTTGAACCCCCCTTTATGGATTGGCACCACATGTGCCTCTCGCCAATCCCTAGGTACCCTCCCTGTCTCAAGTGACCTGTTGAAGAGCTCCGCCAGGGGTGCAGCCAGTATGTCAGCCAATTCCCATAGTACTTTCAGATGAATGCCATCCGGTCCAGGAGATTTATTTTTCTTTAGGGCCTTGAGGGCTAACCACACCCTTTCAGTGGAGATAGCATCATCCGTCCCCTCCTCCTTACTGGCCTTTTATCCTTATCCTGCTGTGACACCCCCGGGGTACCTCTCCCTCCCTCTTGCTCCATTTCTGTTGCTCCCCTGATCCCACTCACTACCGCTTCCATCCCCATCATGCCTTGTTTTGTAGATATCCCATCCCCCTCCCTGGTGAACACAGAGGTGAAGTGCTCGTTTAATACCTCTGCCTAGACCCTCGCCTCTTCCACCCACCCTCCTTCTGATCTCAATCTGCCAAGATGGCCCTTAGTTTTTCTCCACTCCCCAATGTACTGGAAGAACCCCTTTTCCCCTCCATGTATCCCCTGTGCCAGCTACTGCTCTTTACTGGACTTTGCCCCGTTCACCATCCTGGTGACTTTTCTAGATGCAAGATGGTACATTTCCTTTTCCCTATCCCCTCTTGTTGTTTTATATTTTTTGTAGGCCTCCTTCTTTTCTCTGACCACTACCTGAACCTCACTGGACCACCAGCATGGTTTGTGTGACCTTGCTCCCTTACGTTTTACCTTAGCGCAGGTCCTGACTGCCT
This sequence comes from Neoceratodus forsteri, assembly GCA_016271365.2. NCBI lineage: Eukaryota > Metazoa > Chordata > Ceratodontiformes > Ceratodontidae > Neoceratodus > Neoceratodus forsteri. Next base: position 802,304,110 of record CM057449.1, on the reverse strand, counting down.
CATGAAGTCCCCATTTTATGACCTCCCATCTCTTTTCCACATTTGTCATTGATGTAATCCCCTTCAAGTGATCCTTGAGAATATTTCCCATGCCCACAGAGTCTGCCCCCCTGAAGTTCACTGCCGATATCCTAGATCTCTCCCCCCTCCCCTCATGCTTATTTGAAATCAGACAGTATTGTGGTCAATCCCAGTCAGGGGATCCTCTACAACCAGGTCCCTTACCAGATCCCCATCTGCCAGAACCATGTCCAGGACTAACTACCCCTGTATACTTCATTGGTGAGCAGGGGTCAACCTTAACTTTTTTTTTTGTGCAGTAGCTAGCCAGGCTAGTGAACCAGAGATTACACTAGCCCGCAGAAGTTTGCAGTATCCCACAGTCAGTATGGTTAACAGCGATTTGTTAAACGAAAAGCAAATAAAATTGTATTTCTCCTGCCAACAGTCTGGACACCTACCGACTGATTTTGCACTGTGCCTTTAACTGCAAACCTCACATAGACTATCTCATCTTCTGTGACTGAAGAGTCAGTGGTTCTGTCACTGATGACTGAAATTAACTTTGTTCCCATTATTTTTTTCTCATAGTGCCATGTGTTCAACATCAACTACATAGTGGATAAAGTTGCTGAACTGATATCCAGCCATTTCATTTTGTCAAGGCTGCACCTCCACACAAAGTCTATGAAATGATGTCCTTTCTTAGCAGTTGCTTGGCATGTGTGAAACAGTTTATCCAGATGGTTAAGTGCTGCTTCATTCATGTTCTTCAGCACTCCTTCCACATTACTTGTCCCTGGAGTAGCAGTGCTGGGATCCTCCTTTTCCTTTGGCCTAGCATGAGCTTCACTGATATTAAGGGATGAGACAGAGTCAAGCCAGCAGTTATCTGTACCAAAATGAAAACTATTTTTTTGCCCACCTTACCCAACTGTATTTCACGTTTGACAGACAAATGCCAGAACATCCGATCTTTTGCATCATCATACCCCAGCCAGTCATGTTTGTCTAGTCAGCAGTGCTGGAACTGACAGCTTCGCTTTGTCTTTTCATACTCATGATCTTTTATTTGTTTGTCTTCATCAGCAAGCTTTCTATTATTTTCAGCTGAGTTACTGACTTCTTTATTAAATTTCCACATTTTCAGATATGTAGTTAATAAACTTCAGGCAAAACACTTCAGTCTTGACAGCTACCTCTCCCCGCCTTGCCCCCTTCTACCTGCCTACCCCCTTGCCCCCTCTCCCTTTCCTCCCTCCTGGGCATTTCCTGTCTTTTATCCCTCCCCTCCCTCCCCTTTAGAGCTCTTACCCTCACCCTCTATCCTCTGACAATGGCCTTCCTGCCTGCATACCCCCTTCCCTCTCCCCTGCAGTGCTTATTTCTAAGATTGCCCTTGGCTGGTATGTCATTCTACCTAACATTTGGCACATTTTGAATTACTGGAATTTCCTAAGCTTCAGTCTCTTACTTCTTTTTATTATGTAACTATGTATTATTATGTTGACCTTTGTATGTATGTATACCCCCCATTCCTTCGATGTGGAACCTTTGTAAATGAGCAGTTCCTGCTCAAAAGTATTTGTAATCCTAGATTTCAATAAAATAAAAATAAAAAATAAAATAAAGCAGTGTCATGATTGTCCCAGTTCTATTAAAACATGTTCACCAAAAAATGTAAGGATAAATTCAACAGCATCAACCCATGCTGCTATTTATTTTTATTCTTTGGCAACCAGGTAACTCCCATTGGGCACAAGACCCAACTTCAGGGGTGGCCCAGGAACACAGGGAGGTTAAGTGACTTGCTTAGGGTCACACGGTGTAAAAGTGGAGGCTGTGGGAATTTAAACCCAGATCTGCTGGATGTACAAAGCAGGGTTTTATTTAACTCTAAAAATTGATTAGCGTTTTGCTCATAAAAGTGCTAAAACATTGTAAAAATGCATAGCACTTGCCTCATTGTGTTTAACAAACATAATACTTCTAAAAAACCTATATAAATACTTTCTGTACAGTTAGTATTATCCCAGGAAAAAACTGCTAATCAATTATTTAAAACCCTGCAAAGTCCATTCATAACCTGCTGTTCTCTCTGTTAAACACTCTTCACTTTTTCTTCCCATGACAGTCATGTATTCTGATATGCTTGGTCCACCTTTTTGATAATTGAACTATAAGTACTTGTGGAATCCTTAATACTACATTGTGTTCCCTTTGCCTCATCAGCTACTGCTGTTTCTTCTCAAATGTCTGAGACATCACATTCCACAATTTCAAACACACAATTCCATGCTATTTATTCCAGTGGTCTGTAAAGGTGTAGCTAATATCATGGGATATCCAGGTTGGTAGTATAAAAAATTAGAGCAACAGCTGCTGAGAACTCAGGGGAGGAATAATCAACACAGTGATAAAGATGATAAAAATGCAAAAAAAATTTGAAAAAATGGGTCTAAAACATAAGAAAATAGGAAACACAAAAGGAACCCATTTCAGCATATAATGGTGTAAAACTGTTTCCTGTCATGGCAGTAAATGACCATACTTAAAATTCAGAGTTGAAAAGATTAGGATGATTTACTGCTAATGGTCTTAATGGCTATACTTTACACCTCCTAGTCAGATTGGTTTCACAAACATAGGCCTGTGACTAGTGACATCAGAACGTTTTTTGTAACCTGGTCATGCACGCAACAGTGAATGATTTGATACAATCAGTTTTAATACTATCTGAGCACTCAAAATAGCCCCAAAACTGGACTACATTTAATCAAAACAGGATGACCAGATAAAGGCACGGAAACCCAGATTATCCAGTCTACAACTGGACAGGTGGCAGCCCTAGAACTGTGCTGTTCCTGGACACAGTCACAAATTTATCTGCCAAGAGTACTTAGCTAAACAAGGATAGGAAAAGGAGAAAGGATCTTTATCAGCAAAAAATAAAAGCAGTAGTTAGTACAAAATGAAACAGTTTGTAAATGCACTACACAAAGACATTTTTTTGTTTCATTTCACTAATGCTAAGGCAGCACATAGTTAAACCTCCATGAAAAGGACCTGGCTTTAAATTAAATAACAGTTACATTTGTGTATTTATTTGTTTGTTAATTTATTTGATACCTGGGTTGAGAATGGAACTGCAGCTTTCCACAGGAGGAGCTGCACTATCCCAGCCAAGCAAGTAACAGAAATTCTGCACTAGCCCTCGACAATCTGCACTAGTACCCGGACTAGTAAATGAATGTTAAGGCTGACCCCTGTTGGTGGGGCCGCACCTCGAGTATAGTGTGCAGTTCTGGAGGTCCCATCTTCAAAAGGACAAGGACAGAGTGGAGACGGTGCAGAGGAAGGCAACCAAAATAGTGCAGGGTCTGCATCAGAAGACCTGTGAAGAGAGGCTTAAGGAATTAAACTCGTACTCCCTGGAGGATAGGAAGAGGTGGGGGGATATGGTTGAGACATTCAAATATCTCAGGGGAATAAGCAAGGTGCAGGAGGAGAGTATTTTCCAGAAAAAAAAGATGTTCTAGGACTAAGAGTCACACTATGAAGTTGGGGGGTTCAGGTGTAACATGAGAAAGTTCTTCTTCATGGAAATGGTTGTGGATGACTGAAATGACCTCCCAGCTGAAGCGGTGGGGGCAAATACTGTCACAGGTTTTAAGTGTGCATAGGATAAACACATGGGTATCTTGGATAACAGAGGGGGGTGGATGATGTCTCCCCAGTAGTGGCTTGCCTAGCTCTATTAGGGAGGATTTTATGTGCAAACTAGGTGGGCCAAGATATCCTTATCTGCTGACAGAATCTATGACTTTATGAATGCACCATGCCTTCAACCAATTGTTAAATGTCATTGTGCAGATTACCCTTTCTTCTCTCCGGCCACACATAGGCAACACCTTGACAAAACCTGCCATGAATGCCTCTTGCATGAGGCTTCTTCCCAGTTCCCTGAAAGTATCCTGCTCTGTCCCTATACTGTCCCTTGCTAGGTCCTTTGTGCCTAGGTGAAGAATGACATCCAGCTGTCTTCCAGCTGCTGGTTCCCTAGGGATCTCTAGATATCCTCTTCATGCCTCCAAGCTAAAGCATATCTCAGGCACTTCACCTCTATATCCCTTCCTCCCTCCACTCCCAAGTTTATCCTTATCCGATAACAAAAATATCTCCCTCCCAACAACTTCTTCCTCTTTGGCTGGGGGCTCTTCCTCTGTCCTTGGGGAGTCCCCTCCTGAAAACCTTCATTTCCTCCTTTCCCACTGCTTTGGGTGCCTCCTCTCAGCTGCACTCTCCTACCAGTACAGTAAAGGAAGTCTGAAATGGTACAGGCTGAGGAGTATGTGCACTTCCTGCCACCTCCACACTTCCAGATGCCACCAAAGTCCAACTGCTCTGCCTCTGCCTTAGGCAATGTCTGAGGGAGCAGTGGTAAACTTAGTGGCCCCTATATAGGGCATATGGTCCTCTACAGCCTTGTCATTTTAGCCTGAAGTCCAGTAACTTCTGCTCTCAACCTAGAGAGGTAAGTACGAATCCTGAAGGAGAGGCTGGTGGCCCTCCTAGAGGCCAAAGGACTACAGGACATCAGACTGCATGGCTTCATATGTGGCAGATCCTGCCAAACCAACCTGGTGGAGTTATATGATTGGGTAACTAGACAACTGGACAGGAGCCATGCAGGGGCCATGTAGTGATATCCTGTATCTGGACTTCAGTCAGGCATTTGACTTGGTGCCGCATGGGAGGATGGGATGTAAGTTAGAAGGCACAGGGGTGGGTGCAAAGCCAGTGAGATGGGTAGGGAACTGGCTTCAGGGAAGGCAACAGAGGATGGTGGTGGGTGGAGAGCTGTCACACCCAAGAGTAGTGATGAGTGGTGTTCCACAGGGCTCGGTGTTGGGACCAGTGTTTTTTTTTATATTCATTGCAGACATGTCATTGAACATCAACAGCAAGATCAGTCTGTTTGCTGATGATACCAAGATGGGAGTGGTGGTGGATGACCTAGGGGGATGGCAGGGGTTGCAAGATGATCTGGCAAAGCTTGAAACCTGGTCAGACACCTGGCAACTGGGGTTTAATGCCAAAAAGTACAACATGCTGCATTTTGGGGTGAAGAACCCAAGGAGGAGTTACCAGCTGGGGGAGTGCAGCCAGCCCAGACAGAGGAGGAGAAGGATCTGGGGTGCTCATTACAGGGTCAATGAACAACTCTACACAATGTAAGAAGGCAGCTGCAAAGGCCAACAAAATGCTGGGTTGCATTGCAAGCGGTATATCCTCGAGGAGGGAGGAGGTGATTCTGCCACTGTATAGGTCATTAGTTAGACCGCACCTGGAGTACTACATGCAGTACTGGTGCCCGTATCTGAAGAGGGACATTAAGTTACTGGAGGGGGTACAGGACAGGCTGACAAAGATGATCAAGGGGCTGTTTGGACTTATCATATGAGAGGAGACTGAGGAAGTTGAACATGTACTCGCTGGAGGAAAGGAGGGACGGGGGGACATGATTGAAACCTTTAAGTACATGAAAGGAATAAACAAGACAGGTATAGAGGGGCTGTTTAAAGTAAGGGAGGGGAGGTACACCAGGGGCCATGATATGAGACTGGAGGGAGGAAGGTTCAGGAGGGAGATGGGGAGACACTTTTTTACAGAGAGGGTGATATCTGGGTGGAATGCATTACTTGTAGAAGTGGTATCCAGTAGAACAATGGACTGCTTCAAAAGGGGATGGGACAGGACAAGAGGGAGTGTCAATGGAGGGAAAGAGTGGAAGGGAGGGACAGCTGCAGAATAAGGGGTGCTAGCTACACATATCTGCTGGCAAATTTCATATGTTCATGTGGAGCAGTACCTTAGTATCTTGAAGGTGTCCCAAAAGACTATAGCCCCATAATCTTTGAACTATAACACATGATCATTTCTTCCTTTGGAGAGGTCCCAGAAGACTGGAGAAGGGCCCATGTGATCCTGCTCTACTAGAGTGGTAGCAGGGAGGAGGCAGGGAACTACAGATCAGTCAGTCTTACCTCAGTAGTGGCAAGATTATGGAGGCATTCCTTAAGGAAAGGATAGTGCAACACCTGGAATCCATAGGGGCACAGGATCCAAGACAGCATGGGTTTACAAAAGGAAGGTCCTGTCAAACTAATCTCATAGATTTCTTTGACTGGGTAACCAGAGTGGTGGACCAAGGGGGAGCAGTTGATGTCGCCTACCTTGACTTCAGCAAAGCTTTCGACATTGTTCCACATAGAAGATTGATAAATAAACTGGGTAGGCTCGGGGTGGGTCAGAAGTTGGTCAACTGGGTGGCAAACTGGTTGATGGGCAGAAAACAGAGAGTGGTGGTAAATGGTATACAGTCAAAAGAGAAGCAAGTCACAAGTGGGGTACCTCAGGGATCAGTCCTGGGGCCAGTCCTCTTCAATATCTTCATTAATGACATTGCAGATGGACTAGAGGGTAAGGATTGTCTGTTTGCAGATGACACCAAGATCTGCAACAGAGTAGATGATCCAGATGGGGTGGGCAGAATGAGTTGAGATCTGGATAAACTAGCAAAATGGTCAGAAGAGTGGCAACTGAGATTTAATGCAAAGAAGTGCAAGATCATGCACATAGGGAAGAGAAACCCTGAAGCCACCTATAGGCTGGGAGGGGAGTTGCTGGCAGTCACAAAGGAAGAAAGAGACTTGGGCATCATCATCACCGATGACCTGAAATCATCCAAGCAGACCTCTAAAGCAGTAGGTAAGGCTAGGGGCATGTTAGGGTGTATTAGTAGGGGTATCACAAGTTGTAATAGGGAGGTAATAATCCCTCTTTACAAGACACTGGTTAGGCCCCATCTGGAGTACTGCATACAGTACTGGAGGCCACAACTTCACAAGGACATTAACCAAATTGAGGCAGTCCAGAGAAGGGCAACCAAAATGGTGCAGGGACTGCATCAGAAGACATATGAGGACAGATTAACAGAGCTCAATATGTATACCTTTGAGCAAAGGAGGGAGAGAGGTGATATGATCAAAACATTCAAACACCTTAAGGGCATTAACAAGGTGAAAGAGTCTAACGTTTAAATATATGAAAAATAGCAGGACAAGAGGACACAGCATGAGATTAGAGGGATGCCGATTAAGGGAGAATGTGAGGAAATTCTTTTTCAGAGAAAGAGTGGTGGATGCATGGACCGGCCTACCTCAGGAAGTGGTGGCTATGAATACAGTGCAGGGTTTCAAACAGGCATGGGGTAGGCATAAAGGAGCAATACAGATGAGTATGAATAGATAGGCCACTGACAGAGGAAAGGCCAATGGCACATTTTTAAGGTAGAAAAAGAAATGGGCAGACTGGATGGGCCTTGCAGTCCTTATCTGCCGTCACCTTCTATGTTTCTATGTTTGCTCTACTTAGTGTCTATTGATACTTCTCTATACTCTTCTGCCTCCTTTCTACTCCTGTTATATTCCTATATCTCTGTTTTGCTTGACTTAAACTTATTTGTGTCCCCACCCAAAAAGGGTGCTTCTTATTTTCCCTTTTCTAACCCACCTTTCAGTACCTAACTTACCCTGGTATCTACTATTCTTTATCCACTTGCCTGAACTTTATTTATTAGTCTACCCTTTTGTTTCTCTGAAACTTGTTACCCTACCCTAGATAAGGTGTCTCTTATTTTCCATTTTCCAACCCTGCTACCTGTATCTACCTTATCCTGAGTGTCTACAGCTACTTTTCTTCTTGTGGTATGTCTACAACCTGCAGCTATCTATCCTATTTTTGACTTTACACCATTGACAGTAATTTGTTACCTCCTTGCCTTAGTCTGGTGCCATCCTGCAGAGACTCCTGAAGACTGTGAACAATCTACTGTCACTCTGTAGATGATCCTAAGGCAGTAGCTCCACTCCTGCACTGTCTTGCAATTGGACATGAGTATGGTCAAACATGTTAAGTGATGGACCTTTTATAACTCCCTTTCGGCTTCCTGGTGCCCACTGATTGCCTGTCACTGCTAAGCCTCTGACAGCTCCATCCCACAATCATACACTTGATTCACAGCGCATTGTTAATCTTCTCCACCCAAATATTAATTTCCTTAGCTAGGTTCTGCACACTTCCTGTTACAAATTTAAAGAAAAGTCTCAGAGTGCCTCAAACACTCATTACAAATCTCTGTCATCTAGCTACCCATGTACACTACTACTTTAAATGTGGAGAGAAAATATATACAATCACTCTGAATGATTCAGTTGATGATGCTATTGCTGATGTCAGTGAGATGACTTGGAGTAGGTTTTCAGACCACGGTACTGTTAGTTCTATGTTACAGACAGTGGGCCCAATTCTCAAAAGCTTATGCCTGGTGTAAGTCAACTTGGGACAAAATAAATGGCACAAGTAGCAAGGTACGCCAGCAGTTGCGGCATACGATATTCTGCAAAGCAGCCTGCAATATGTCACAGGCTGCTTGTGCCAAAGTGGAGAAACACCACCAGTTACGTCCTAAATCCCCTGCGACATGGTGCTAGGGGGTTTATGGCAGCAGTTGCGCCCTATTCTGGAAGGGCAGCAACCAAGTCCCCCAGGGAGCTATTCTCAATTATACCATGACACAATTCCAAAGTGACAAATGCTGTATTTTGATTGGGTGGCTGGCACCTTTCTGCCATGGTAAATCTTACAATATGCCCACAGCAAAGGTGCCAGTCGCCCGCATCACCAACAAAATCGATCCGACCCCCAAATTTAAAAACCTACAGTCGCCATGTTGAATTCCTCAGTAAACGGCACTCTCCCAGCCGTCTCCCATAGGTCACGGAACAATTGTGAAAGCACTGCCTCGCAGACATCAAATACTGATTCCACACTCTTGGCATATCTCAAAAAAATTAACTGCAGTTTAAAAAATATTATGCCAAACCTTCTCAAAATCCTTCCTGTAGCGTTTGCTCCCTCCTAATTCCATCACACTCACTGCAACACAAGCACATATCCTGTCTCTTGGCTCCTCGTGCACACCTCCTAAACAACAGAAACACACCACTACCCATTCTTTCTGTGCCCAAGAAAAATATGATGATGGCAAGCAAAATAACAGAAAAAAAAACGATATTCCTCGACTCACACTTCTACTTCCTATAGACTGTAAATTCAAACCAGAAGCATATGCTCACCCACAGATGACAGCCCCTTACCACTCGCAGCAGACCAGGACTATTTTCTATCGTGCACCATGAACCTAAACAAAAAACAATTTAAAATGGAGAAAAAAAGCTTGTTTTTATTATTGATATATATTGTTTTTTTTAACAAACTCAAGGTATAATCGCAATAAGCCACGAGGGGGTGTGGGTTATCGGGGGATTTACCACGACTGGTGAAGATTTACCCACTAGGCTGCACCTCATGGGCAAACCACTCCAGCCGTGGTAAATTCCCAGATAACCCACACCCCCTCGTGGCTTATTGCTTAAACAACCCCCGGAGGACATCCACCAAACTACAGTTATCCCAGCTATTAGCTGGTGTAAATGTACTTTACGGCCACCAGTAAGGGTTTTTTTTTTTTTACCAATTATTTTACCAGGTGAGACACACTAAGCTGAAAGCTTGTTTCTAGGTGCAACCTGGGAGCATGAGGAAGTTAAGTGACTTGCTCAGGGTCACACAGTATGCATCTAGGGGGCTGTGGGATTCAAATCCAGGTCTCCAGATTTGCAACTCACAGCCTTAACCCACTGTGCCATACTGCCTCCCCCTGCCCCAATGTGCAACTCAGCCATCCCCCAATAGTGTTGTAGTGCCCCACAGTGCTTGCCCATGCCCCAACCCCAATAATGATTACAAAGCCCCACAGGGCTTGCTCATGCCCCTAACCCTCACTAATGAGTAAAAAGTCCGGCAGGGTTTGCTCATGCCTCCCCATAATGATTAGCAAGCCCTGCAGGCTTGCACATGCCCCATCCCCTGAAATGCCAAAAGCCCTGGCTAGATCAGGCCCCCAACCCCTCTCACTGAGCACGCCCCATGAACAGTACAATGCTCATTGAAGAGCCTCAGTCAGCTGGCCATGGTAGTGAGAGGGTCAGCGCCAGTTGCCGATTGAAATGGGTCGGGGAAGGTGGTCAGCCACAGCCAGATGGGGGTTGGGGGGCACTAGACTACCAGGGATAATGGTATTTGCGTGGTTTTGCATAAATATAGGGATCAAGGATGGGGGTGTGACCTCTGCAGGGGCTTTTTCATCATTATTGGGGGGTCATAATCTAACCCTGTGGGGCTTTTTGCACATTTTGGGAGGGGGGGCATGTACAAGCCCTGCGGGACTTTCTAATCACTATTGGGGGTATGAGAATGCCCTGCATGTCATTTATGTTTGTCCTGGGGGATGGGAGGGGCACTTGTGCTTGTGACATCCAGGGTTGCAGCTTTCGACAAACCCTTCAGATACTCCCTCCATTTGGTGTACCTATGGGATTGTCACAAGTTGCAGCACTTAGTCGCTGGGACCCTGCCCTTTCTAGAATCGGGCGCAGAGTCCTTGGTGCAACTGCACCCCTCACATGTCGCAACTTGTGACATGCATAGGGGTGCTTCTAGAATTGGGCCCAGTAAACTTAATTAGTTGTGACCATGTCTTGTATGTAGGTTTGAATACAACTTGAGTAGAAAGCATTCCAACTGCAGAGAATTACTAAACTCCATTACAGTTGTGTATTTCAGGGGAAATCTGCTCTGAATTAGAATTCATATACAGACTAATACGCAACAAAAACAAGCATTAGTGAATGTCCTAATTTTGCTTGCATGTTGCACATTATCTCTTTGTTCATTCTCACTACAATTTGTGATTCAGTTGCTAAGCAGTAGCTAATATTGCACCACACAGTGCGGGCCTTGTTCTCACCCAACCTAATCCCTGATCCCTGTCTCTTGTCCACAGGAAGCCATTCATTGCTGCATACACTCCACTAGAGTGCTGCTTCTACTTCACGCTGGATTCTCCCTGCCTCAGAAATGGTATGTCCTGGAGCTGCTCTTGAAAATCTGAAGCAGCCTACTCAGAGTACACTAGTTAGGGGTGTTTACCCATCAACTCCCCACCCCAGGTAGTCCCCAGTTTTATAGGTAACTTCCTGTCACATGACCACCCCTTGTTTTGTTCTAAGTCCCCACTTTCCCATTAGGCATTTATAACATTTGACCACCAGTAGTCAGTACTGAATCTTCCTGGCCTGTCCTTTTCTCTCTACTCTAACCTCTCCCTTCCCAACTTTCACTGTCTCTATCTCATGCTCCTTTACTGCCTCAGTCCCTCTACTGCCTTCTATCCACCTGTCTCCTGACACTCGCCCCACCCAAGATTCAAACCTTGCAACTTCTACACCGAAGGAAGTGACTACTGCTGCTCCATCCAGTCCCTCACTTTTCCCATGACTTTTAGCATCCTTATCCCCCTCTGCTCTGAGTGTCCCATAGCTCTGCCTTACTCTCCCAGCTAGTCATGCATACCTCCTCTCACCTCCTCACTCCTCTGCTTCTGTTTCTCTGCCTACTTTGTTACCCCGTCATTAACTTTCCACCCCTCACAGTGCCATTTACTACCAGGTGACCGCTCACATTGCCCCACATCTGGCAAAGCTAGTGCACCCTTTTGTCACTTAGTCACCCCCCCCCATTTACCTCAATGCATCTGTTCACTGTCCCTTTCTGTTCTCACTTGTCCTACCCCAACTATTCCTCTCTTTCCCTATTCCTTCATCTTGCAGCAAGAACCCTATTAGGCACTCCTTGCCCACCTCTAAACTGTTAAGACATGTACTTTTCCACTATGGCCTGCTGCTTCTGCTGCTCTCTGGGAAGATCCACCCCGACCCTGGGCCTGGATCATCTCCCTGTCCTTCCAATCAATTATCTGCTAGCCTCAAGATTGCGTCGGTAAACATTTGTAGCTTGCAATTAAAGTTTGACTTGCTCCAAGCCTGGGTGGTTCACCATAAACCGGACATCCTTGCCATTGTGGAACCCTGGCTAACCTCTGATATCCCTAACTCTGCTATTACACTCCCAGGCTACTCGGTGTTCAGAGTTGAGATAATGGGCGGGGGCTGTGATCTGTATCTCGCAGACCCACTCCAGGGTCTTGTTCTCGACACCTCTATACCTCCTGCTGTCACCCAGGTGCTGGCCATTAAAGTTGCTATCGGCAGTGCTGGTAAATCCATTACAGCACCAAATAACATGGAGGTGAGCCTCTTGGGGGACTTCAGCATTAACTGGTTAGCCCCTGCCTTGGCCCAGCATAGAGATGCTGCATCAGCACTCAACCTCACACAACTTGTCCCCTCACCTACTGGGATAAATTATAAAATGGGTACTAGTACCCTAATCAGTCTAATACTCTCCAGTCACCCGGAGTGACTCTCAAACATCACTGTTCTCCCTGATTTAATGTGTGACCATTTCCCCACTCCTTGCCATTGGCCAAATTGCTACAAAAAAATTCCCCCCCAAAACCACATGTCAACATATACTTAAACAAGCATTTGTCAATGCCGAACGTTTGCTTGCAGGTATTTGCAGTGGTGTTTGGCATGTATGGTGCTTTACCCTAATGCCCTGTGCGATTGCTGGTATTTGCACAATAAATTGTCAGCATGATCTTTTTGTTACCCCTATTGTGCGCTACATAGGCGGAAACACGTTTTGGGCAGGATGTGAAAAATGACAGCTGTACTGCTCATAAGGAAGTGTGGTAAAATGCCAATGTTGAAAATCTGGAGTGGAAATATTGAAAATTCGCAAACCTATAAGCGTGCGTGGTAACTGTGCAACACACGCTCGTAAAACAGTCATTTTTAGGAATTTTTTCACCAAATTTTCAACATAGCCATTTTAAAACCTCTGCTAATGAACAGTGTCACTGTGATTTTCTTACTGTGTCCTATACATTGATTTCGCACACCAACTGCGCAATTGTGCACTACATGGGGAAAGACATTTTGGGCAGGATGTGAAAAATGACAGCTGTACTGCTCATAAGGAGGTGTGGTAAAATGGCAATGTTGAAAATTTGGAGTGAAAATATTGGAAATTGGCAAACGTCCGAGCGTGCGTAGGAACTGCACAACGCAGACTCATAAAACAGTCACTTTTAGGAATTTTTTCACCAAATTTTCAGCACAGCCATTTTAAGACCTCTGCTCATGATCAATGTCACTGCGATTTTCTTAATGTGTCCCATACATTGAGTTCGCACACTGACTGCGCCACTGTGCGCTGCATGGGCAGAAACACATTTTGGGCAGGATATGAAAAATGACAGCTGTACTGCTCATGAGGAGGTATGGTAAAATGGAAATGTTGAAAATCTGGAGTGCAAATATTGAAAATTCGCAAACGTACGAACGTGCGTAGGAACTGCACAACGCACGCTCGTAAAACAGTCATTTTTAGGAATCTTTTCACCAAATTTTCAAAATAGCCATTTTAAGACCTCTGCTCATGAACAGTGTCACTGTGATTTTCTTAATGTGTTCCATACATTGATTTCGAACACCGACTGCGCCATTGTGCGCTACATGGGCGGAAACACATTTTGGGTGAGATGTGAAAAATGACAGCTGTACAGCTCATAAGAAGGTGTGATAAAATGGAAATGTTGAAAATCTGGAGTGAAAATATTGAAAATTCGCGAACTTACAAGCCTGTGTAGGAACTGCGCAACGCACGCTCGTAAAACAGTCATTTTTGAATTTTGCACCAATTTCAACATTAGTTTTGGAACCTTCTCATGAATGATTCACTGTCATGGCATTATTCAGGCTGAAGGGTGATTTGCCAGAGTGACTGTGCAGTGCCTGCAAAATCACCTTCAGGCCCGAATAACGCCATGACAGTGACATCATTCATGAGAAGGTCCCAAAACCCCATGTTGAAAATTTGGTGAAAAATTCCAAAATGACTGAGATATGCAATAAGTTGAAACCCCTATGTAGCCCATTATACAGCTTACCGCATTTCCTCAGTTCGCGGTCGGCTTTGAAGAGTGCAGGCGTGTTCCCGGTCCACCGAAGATCGTCACGCCGGAAGTCGGAGGTAAGTAACTGGGGTGGGGGGGTGTGGGGAGCTGGATGCGCAGTGGGTGCGGGTGTGGGAGGGGGTTGGGGGCGCGCCGCAGGACCGCTTTTGTTTTGCAGGGAAAAAAAAGACGATCGGATGTTTGCCACGCTGGGTGGGATCCCAGCATGGCAGAAGATGTGGGGGCTTAGATCCGACGGGATTGGGCACCGGCCGGCAACCACGGGGGGGCCGAGGAGCCGACGGGGGATTGGGCACCCTGTCAGCAAAGCAAACCAGCGGTTTGCCACGCTGAGTGGGCTCCCAGCATGGCAGCAGGATGGCTTGGGGCAGGTGGGCGAGGCCGAAGTGTGCACCCCGTCAACCAAAACACAACGTTGCCACGCTGGGGTGGGCTCCAGTGTGGCAGGAAAGCTTTGGGGGGCGTGACGCCGTGGGAGAGAGACAAGACGGAGGGGACGGCGGCGGCGCTCAGTATGGCAGTGGTGTTTTCCTTTGAAGCAGAGGAACACTGCTGTCATACTGAGCTCCTGCACCCATTGGTGCAGGACCGCTACGCCTGCTCAAGGGAGCAGTGCACTGGATGTGAGAGGCACACCTCCAAGTGTGCTACTCTCCCAAAACGTTCCTTGCACATGCGTGCAAACGTACGTAAGAATGCTAGAAAAATTCTGTGATTTCCTTCTCACTAGTGACTGGTCTTCCTTAGATTCTGCCACCAACATAGATTATGCCCTTAATTTTTATCATCTCCGCATTTAATACAGCCTGTGATATCTTTGCCCCTTACTCAAAGAGTACGATCAAAAACCTGAGTAATTCCTAGATTTCCCCCTCTGTACTTAAACTAATGGCTGACAGGGATAACCTGTGGCATAAGGCCCTCGCCTCTGGAAAACCTGCCAACAGGTAAAACTACCGGTCTGCATGAAATGCCTGAACCAGAGAAATCCGTAGTGCTAAGGTTACTCAATTTAAAAAGAACCTTGCCTCCTCCTGTGGTAATGGTAAGCAATTCTGGCTAACTTAAAGGAACTCACAGGGAAATCTAACACTGCCCCAACCCCTTAACATTAATGGAGCCATCACCCAGGACCCTCAGATTATAGCTGATACCTTCAACCTGGCCTTTACTGATCTGAGTGGGGTACTTCCTTCTGACTTCTTCAATAAGCAAGCCTGTCCCTCTCCTTCAGCTGCTCAAACTTACTCCATCCATTCCATTTCAGGTTGATCTCCACTACTGAAGCAAAACCTTACATCCAGAGAATACTGGGTAAGTCGAGGTTCAGCGGCGACTCATTAGACCTGAAATTACTACATCTGGCCCTTGATGCTGTACTTCTTCCCCTCACTAAGATCCTTAATTTCTCCCTTCACTGTAGTCAATTCCCCACCCTATTGAAATCAGATATTGCCACTCCTATCCACAAGAGTGGTAACAAAACTGCCCACAGCAACTACCGCCCTATCTCCGTCCTTCACCACATCTCCAAAGCATTGGAAAAAATTGTATCAGATCAACTGTCTGACTACCTAGTGGAACACAATCTCCTGTGTGCCCAACAGCAAGGTTTTCATAAGGGACACAGTACCACAACTGCCCTCTTGGAATGTACCGGCTTTGCCCACAAAGCCCTTGATCAGGGACAATTGGTAGGTTCTGTGTACATTGATCTGACAAAGGCATTTGACATGGTTAACTATGACCTCCTGATCTCATCCCTCCATTCAATCAGCCTCTCCCCTGAAGCCACCTCCTGGTTTGCGAATTATCTCAATGGTCACTCCCAACAAGTGAAAATCGGTAACACCCTCTCCTCCTCATTACCTGTCTACTCTGTGTTCCCACAGGGGTCTATCTGAGGCCTCTCCTCTTTAGTCTTTTTCTAAATACCCTCCATCTAGCCTGTTCTGGTAACCTATTACTTTACGCTGATGACGCTGTTGTCTATATTTGTCACTCAGACCAGTCCATACTACAATGCTGTCTTCAGGCTAATTTCTATGAGCTAGAGTCATGGTTTATTAAACACAAGCTTATCATAAACTATAAAAAAATGAAATTGATGTTATTTGCAAATGCACAAAACAAACACAAAAATGCCCCCCTCACAATTCTTAATGACCACCTCCAACCATTAGAACAGGTCAACACCTTTATACACCTTGGGGTTACTCTTGACTCCACCCTTTCCTTTCAAGGCCATGTTGACTTAGTCTGAAAAGATGTTAATACTAGGATCAGCCTCTTGTATAGACATAAAAAATGCTTAACTAATGACACCCTCCATCTTGCTGTCACCAGCTCAGTACTCTCCATAGTAGATTAAGGCATAGTAATCTACAGCTCCACATCTGACATGGTCCTCAAAAGGATCAAAGTTTCTCTTAACAAAACTTGCCCGCTTGTTCTTGGAGCCCATCGGCTTACCCACAGCTGCGACCTTCACCAGCAAGCACGCTGGTTGGACTTTAAAGGTCAGCTAACATACCATACTTGCTTAATATCCAGGAAAGTCTTGTCCTGCCAGAATCCCCCGTCATTCATTTTCTGACTCCCATTCCTCTCTGTGCACTACCAGGAGCACCTGAAAAGGCTCGTACCCTGTTCCTTTCTCTAAAACCACTCTTGGCAGCGTGCCTTTCCATACCATGTCCCCTACCTGTTGAACAGCCTGCCCCATGATGTCCTGGCCACCGACTAACTTGGCCCTTTTAAAACTAAACTTCACCAGCACTTCCTCTCACTGAACTGTTGCAACTGCCCATAACTCTCCCCTGCTCCACCCTGTCTCCACTCACTATTCTCTTACTTCTCGCTTGTCCCCTCCCCTCTCCCCCGACTCATTCACCCTCCTGCCTGCCTTTTTCTGAAAGCCTTTGTATTATTCTCTCTCTCTCTGATGCACTTTTCTGCCCACTGATGGCACTTGATTGTAAATATAATGTTTCTGTACTTGAACTGAATTGTATTTTGTTACCATGTCTGTTAGTGGTTAAGCCTTTCCTATGCACTGTACAGTGGCTCCTCAATCTATGTTTTGTAGTCATGTCATTTTGTATCACTGTATTGCTGTAACTCAATGTTATTTCCTTGTGTATACCTTTACAACATCCTGCATTCTATGTATGACATGGAACCACTGTAAAAGAGCCTCTGGCTCAGAAGTATAACTGATATCTCAAATAAAAAAAAATAAAAACACGTCTAATTGACATCATTATTGTTCCTAGTTGCAGGATATGCAATACCAGAGTAAAGAAGTTTGTCTGGAAATCATATGTCCAACCACATGAGCCTGTATCTCAGTGGTAGAGCACCAGAAAACTATTCTGGTGGTCTGATTCAATCTCCAGTAGGTCACATTATTTTTTTCTCACTATAATTTATGTTATAAAAGAGGACTTGTTATGCGTAACAAGTGAAGGAGGGTAACTCAGCATTTTTGTTTGTTTGTTTACCATTTATTTACCAAGGAAAGCCCAGCCAAGATGCAGCATGATGATTCCAGTAAGGACCTGCTTTCACTCAATTTAAAATGTATTTACCAGGGATACTCCAGTTAAGATGCACTGTGTCATTTTCTTTTTTTTTTTTTTTGTATTTACCCCTCTTTCTTGTCCTCCTCATCTTCCGTCACTGGTCAGTCCTGGTTATGATGCCCCTCAGCTTCCACTACCTAATCAGCCACTTGCTCTCCCCGGTCACTCCTGGCTTACCCCCCAGGAGGTGGGGCATGGTGCTGCCATCAGAATCAGCTTCGTGGCATGTAACTGGTTGGGGAGTTCTTGGCCAGGCGGCTAATCGAAGCCGGGAGCAGGGCGTCATGGAGACGTCTGATGAGGAGGGATTTTTATTCCCCTTATTGGCTGGGGCAGAGACTTGCAATGACGCCAGCGTCTGTCCTGCCTCAGTCCTTCCCCTCCTTGACCATGTGTTGGTGCTCAGAGTGATACACCCAGCTTCCGCTAGGTGTCACTCTCGCACCGAACACAAAGACCCCCCACCCCCTGGAGAAAGTCCATAGGACGCTTCATCCTTCTTCCCCCAGCCAGCCCTCCAATGACCGAGGCTCATTTCCAGACCCAGGTCGCCAGCGTCGCAAGCGGAACCCCAACCGCTGCGCCGACAGGCTGGACCCACAGTGTGTTATTTTCATTAACTTGCTCATGGTTTAAACCTACAATCTTCTTGTTCTCAAAAATGTTCCCACCACTGCAGTAAACCTTAATGCCTGATGGGAGGGCACTAGGAAAATCCAGTGGCTGCAAGCCATATTTGTTTTTAAAACTTATTTACCAAGAATGGCCCAGCTGAGATGCTGCATCTCCTTCCCCGTAGGATCCTGCCTGTGGTCATTTTTGAAATGTATTTACTCGGGATGGTTTGGTTGATATGCAACATCTCAGAGTCAACATACCATGAGAATTTCTGGGAGGGGGCACACATGTCACCATTAATTTAAAGGAAGCAACAAATGCCAGTTTTGACAACTTCTTTAGCTCAAAAGGCACTCTTTTGATTTGGGTTTTGGGGGCACGTGTCACCCCATTCTCAATCCATAAGGGCATGATGTCCCTGTAACATCCTATTGCTCCTGAGATCCTGCTTCAACCTACTATTGCAGCTGTGTGGACTAGAACACTATGAGATTGAAAGATTTACTTTAGGTTACACAGTGAATATTTCTCACTAACAGAGACTGCACATACAATTTCCCAGTCCCTAGTGTTCTAACCATTATATAGCATTGCTTTCTGGTGGTGGTGGGGTGGTGGGGTCAGGGTGGAAGGAATGCCAGGAAAGGCAAGCAGCTGCTGATTTTTTTGTTTCTTTGTTTTGTTACAATATACTGTATTTTTCCAGTATAGTACATCTGGGATGCAACATCTCATTTCTAGTAGGGCCCTTCTTCTACCTTTCCCCTAGGTGGGTGGGCTGACTGTAGCGCTGGGAGGTTAAGTGAGTAATTCTGAGTCACACTGTGAGTATATGTCTGTAACAGGGTTTGAATTTGCAATCTCCCAATTCTCATCAGTACTCTAGCAATGAAACCACACTGCATCCTCTGTCTAGTGGTGGAGACTGGAAAGAGACAGTTACTGCTGGCAATATGTTTTTTTACAGTGTACAGTACACAGGATAGCCCAACTGAGCTGCAGCATTTTGCTTCAGTGGGGTTCTGCTTTTACCCACTTACACAGTTTATTTACCCAGAATACTCCCACTGAGATGCAATATTTTATTTTTATTGGGGTCCTGCTTTTAATCATTGTTACAATGTGTTTTCCTATGATTGCCCAACTGAGTTGCCACATCTTATTTCTCCAGGGTGGTGTATGTGTGTGTGTCTGGTGGGGGGGGATGTTTCCACTCATTTCCATAGCTGACTGAAATGGAGCACTCTGAGCTTAAAAAGAAGGTTCCCTCTGGATTTTATTCTGTTTACCTTTGTGGTTTGTAGGCATGAACAATGATTACCTTTATTGCAAGCTCCTAATTTCATCAGGATTTTAAAGTAAATGAAGGTACTTAAGTCTGGTGTAAAAACCTGCCGGACTCCATTACAAAGGTCATGTCCTGACCCATGTAAGACATCCTAGAATTTTACAATGTTTTAGTGCTAAAGCCTGCAGTAGTTATACTGTATCAGTCAGTGCTGTTGCTGTCCTCTGCAGTCCCAGTGTTCTTGTGTTAATGCTGGCCATGAAAGTTTTCAAGGCATAGTAGGTTCTCTGCCATTTTTGGTTGTTTAAAGTGTACTGAGATAGAAACAAAAATGCTTTTAGATATGACAGGGACTTCACAAGACACATAACAGAACTGAAAGAGAGTATAACTTCTGCTGGCTTATGCATGTATGCATCATCAAATCCCATGATGCCTTGCATGAGTAGGGTCATACTTTTTGGAATGGAGGCAAACAAGTTTTCTTACCAGGGCAAAACAGAGTGAAGCAACCTCATTTATATTTAAATTTGGATGAAATTATGGGGGTGCAAGAGAGGGAATCATTGCTCATGCCTACAAACTACACATGTATACAGAAAATGGGTTGAGGGGACATTCCCTTTAAGTGGAGTTGTTCAGAGTAAAACAGTGAGTATTTAGAAATGAAAGTCTATCCAATAATATCTACAGCTGCTGTATAGTGCCTTCACATTCTTAAATTATATATTTTAAATGCGCAATTTTATTTCATTTCATTCTTTAGTACAAGAGATGTTAAAACACTACTTGATAAACTTTAAACATGATACAGTATCACAGAAAATGAAACTAAAAACCCAAGTAAAGTACATGTAAATGAAAGTCTGAATGGGAAATGAAACATGAATCCATACACTCTAATCAACTTAAAATATTAAGGGTTCTGTGTAAGATTTAATGTCCATGAAATTCCATAGTTTTCTGACAAACAGAACTTTAACTTTTTTTTTTTTTTTTTTTAAATCATATTTATTCGTTTTCAGCGGTAAACAATGGACAGACACACACTACACAAACCCGGCCAAGCCAGGGACACAACCCAAAACTGGCTGTGTAAATTATGTACAACCACTATATACAAACACACTGGGGCGCCGCCCCGCATTATGGCCAAATTCGAACTCAGTAGTGCTTTAACATAAGACATTGCCCATTATTAGAAACACCCATCCCTCCTTTATCTCAATCCTCCCTTATATGTCTATTCGCGGGTGTATTGCATCCTAGGACCCCCAAGGAGCCTAAATCACCCCGGACGGCTTCCCAGTGTGTCCCCTGGAAAGAAGAGAGAGAGAGTCCCCATCCCCTTGAACCCCTGTAGACCACCACCATTCCCGTATTAACTTAATAATAAACCTAGTATGACCCAGATTTAGCCATCTGGAAAGCTTTTGAATCCAAACATTACACAGAATATTGGGGTAGATAAGAGAAAAAGTAACGTATTACACATGGCACAATACCATATAAACATTAAACATTCCATCATATATCTCTTTGCTATTCATTATCTGACAGACAGACCTGGGTTCCAGTGCCAGTAACTTGCTGAGAATATATCGCATCTAATATTGCCCATCTTTTAACGTATAACTCCTGTCTCCCCTCAGATGCTAAGTGTCTCTTTATCTTAGCCAGTACCCCAAGCATTTCCCTCACCCATTGTTCATATGCACAGACCTGATCATCCTTCCAGTGCTTTACTATGAATGCCTTGACTACCGACACCATTAGAGAAAGGTGAAATTTGGGTGCGGTCCCCATTATCTGAGAGAAGTCACCCAGAACACATACTTCTGGGGTCATATAGGCTGAATAATCTAGCATTGGATCCATGCCCTGCTTAATTTCCCTCCATAGGGGAGAAATTTTGCTGCAACCCCACATGACATGTAACAGGTCACCCACTTCTTTCTCGCACCTGAAACACAGATCTGTCTGTCTCAACCCTCTGGCACATAGCTTTACAGGGGTATAGTATATGTTGTGAACCACAAAGATCTGCATATTCCTATATTTGGGAATCACATTGTATTTAGTAGCCTTCCAAATAATTTCCCATCTTAAATTTTTAGGAGCCATGGCCTTAACCCAATAAGAGATTTGAGTAGAAACATTTGGGCCCAGGAAGTCCAAAAGAAGTTTGTAAACTCGTGAGAGTGGGTTAGCTTTCTGGAAGGCTTCCCTTAAACTCCTCCACGGGAGAAAGCTATCTGAAAAGTCCTCCAACCCCTTCCGGAACCCTGCAATCATTTGTTTAAGCTGTAGCCTTTGGAAAAAAGGCAAACCCTCACATTGTGGTGGTAAAACTATTTTGTCTCCCTGCTGTGTGTCATCCAATCTCAAACCACCCAGATAATTAGACCACCAGTGTCCAAGTACCCGACCCCCTATAACCAAGTTGGGATTACCCACTATGGGCTGGTCTCTAGACCTTACTTGACTGCATCTCTGTACCGGAGTGAGAAAAGACCACCAGGCCTCCAAGGTTTTCCTAGTTGGGTTCCCATACCCTTCCCTAAATAAATCTTTTTGGGGCCTAGCATATAGCATCGATTCAGGAGAACAGCTGGAGCTCAGTGACGATTGCCTCTCGATTTGCAGCCATACAGGAGTATAGTTTTCCCCCTCAGCACTTCCCACCCATTGAGCCATCAGGCCTAACTGGCCTGCCACATAATAAGCATGGAGATCAGGTAGTCTAATGCCCCCTTCCTCATATGGCAAACACAAGACCTTATAGTTTATCCTGGCTGGTTTGTTATTCCATAGAAATCCTGAAATTAGTCTTCTAATTAAACTAAACCACTTGACAGGGATGTTGTATGGAGCTAAATATACCGGGTATAGCAACCTTGGTAGGACATTCATCTTAATAAGACTCAAGCGCGCCGTAAAATTCAGAGGTAACTTGTTCCATCTTATAATGTCCCCTTTAATCACTGCTATGGTCCCCCCCCCCAGTTTAGCATCAACCCCAGACTCTTGGTTTGCTGTAATCCAGATTCCAAGATACTTCAATTTGTCAGTATTCCACTGTACTCCCAAGGATAAGAAGTCTGCCTTAAATACATGTGAAGTCAAGGGTAGGATTTGTGTTTTGGTAAGGTTTAATTTATAGTTGGAGACCTTGGAGAAACGATCTATTGAGTCTCTTACACTTTCAAAGCTGGATACTGGATCTCGTAAATGAAGGAGTATATTGTCCTCGAAGACTGAAAGTTTAAGCTCCATTCCCCCAATCCTGATCCCCTGGACCTTGACATCCTTATTTATAAATCTTAACAGGGGTTCTAGGTAGATGTTAAACAGTATCGGTGAAAGAGGACATCCTTGGCGAGTCCCATTATTAAGTTTAAATTCCCTCGAGATATAACCATTACATAGTATTCTAGCCGTTGGAGCAGCGTATAGATTCTTAATACCTCTAAGAAGACCCCCAGGAAACCCCATTTTCTCCATTGTAGCAAAGAGAAAGGGATGTGACACCCGATCAAATGCTTTTTCAGTGTCTAGGGAGATCAGGGCCAAGGGTAACCGAGAATCTGGGGCAAAGTTTAGAATATGATGAATTTTCCTGAGGGCGTCTTTCGCCCCTCTCCCTGGCATAAAGCCTACTTGCTCCTGACTAATTAAACTCGGAGCAATAGTCAAGATACTATTTGCCAAGATTTTGGTAAGAATCTTAATATCTTGGTTTATTAGTGCTATAGGTCAATAATTACCTAGTACATCCCTGGGCTTATCTGGCTTAGGTATTAGAGTAACATACGCCTGATAGAGCGGTGAATGGTGAATTTCCTCCCTCATTATGGTAAGGAAAAAATCATGAAGTATAGGGAGTATAGTCTGGATATGAGTTTGATAGAATTTAGCAGTGAGACCATCAGGCCCTGGTGATTTACCTAGAGGAAGAGACCGCACCACGTCAAGAATCTCAGATGCTCTTATTAGGGCATCCAGTTCCTTAACCTGGGCAGGGTCCAAAATAGGTAGCTGAATACCCTCTAAATAACTATTAACCTCTTTCTCCCTCACCAAATCTCTAGCTTGGTAGATTTCTGCAAAGAACGCTGCAAATGCCTCAGCCATTTCTTGAGGATCTGTAACCAGTTTCCCTTCATGCTTAACTGATATAATTGTCCTATTTGCCTCCCATTCTTTAATTCTGGCTGCTAGAAGGCGCCCTGGGACGTCACCCTGCAATAGGAACTTGGCATTAATCTTATTTAACCAGAACTCTGTTTTCCCATGAACAATATCCGACAGTTCCTTTCTCAAACTTTTAAGTTCTGCATCTATTTCCCCCGAGGACCCTTCATGCTGCGACAAAGAGTTTATCGCCCCAACCAGGAATTCTTCTTTAGCCCTTCTAAGCACCTTGACCCTTGCCGCCAGACCCCTAGCTGCCTCAGCATACAGGAACTTACAAGTAGGCCAAGCTAATCTTTTATCCTTCAGTGTGGGAAGCTGGGACCTAATGATTTCCTGCAGAGCCCCCTCTAATTCGTCCCTCCTCTTGTCCTCTGTTAAAAGCCAATCATTAAGCCTCCACCTATAAGGTCTAGGCAGTGTGGGCCTTGGTACCCACTGCAACTGGAAGAGAGAGTGATCTGAGAGGGTCCTACCCTCAGTCAGCACTTCTCTAATCTCTCCGAGAGCCTCTCTATTAACCAAAAAAAAATCGATTCTAGTGTAACTCTTATGTGCTGCCGAGTAAAATGTCATGCTAGGGCCCTGGTTTGGAAGATTCTTAACCGGATCAACTAAAGCTGCTGACTCCAAAAACTTAGCCAGGGCTAACTGGGCCTTCGATTTCGGCCCGCTATGCGGGGTATCCTATCCTCCTTGTTATCAAAATATATATTCCAATCCCCAGCCAGAATAAGTGAATGTGAGGGAAGGGTGGCTATATCCCCTTCTATTGAGGCAAAGAATTCGGGGTCGGGGGGGGGGTAGCCCGTAAATGGATGCCATCGAGACTGCCTTACCGAGCAGATTGCCCGACAGATAAATCCCCCTACCGTCTCGCCTGGTTACCACTTGAGTCACTTCAAATGGGCAGGATTTCCTGATTAAAATCGCCACCCCCCCCAGAGGCCCTATCTCTACCTACTCCATATACTTGCCCCACCCATCTCTTCTTGAGACCTTCTAGCTCTTCCGTCAGTAAATGTGTCTCTTGTAGTGCTACAATGTGGACCCCTCATTGCTCTATATACCGCAGCATGATCATTCTCTTACGTCGACCCCTGAGTCCTTTTACATTCCAAGAAATTATTTTAAGACATGTCATCAGTAACATCAAAATTTTTCACATGAATCCAGATATTGTGCCTCTCTAAGGTCTGCATTCCTATTGTTCCCTTACTTGGACTCTCTCTCTCTCTTTCCACCCTTATTCCCCTCCTCCTCCCCTTTGACCCCCTGTCCTTAGACCGACCACCCATCCGACGTTGAGTCATGGATGAACCCGTTCCCTTACCTCCCCTCAGCCCCAGCCATTGACATAAAGCCCCAGAATCTGGGCCTTGAATCCCCCAGAGACGTGAAGTTAAAGGCCCCATCTTCTCTATACTCCATCACCCCTTTATATTACCCAGATACAAGGAGAAAATAAACATCGAGGGAATTAAGGGAGTCCTCCTCAAGCCCTCCTTAGAGAATTATATCCCTAACCAACATTGCTCCCCCCTGGGTTTTCTTGCACCCCGAGATATTTCCCCTCCCTTGCTAATGCTGAGAGTATCCCAATTCCTTGGGCCACTTCCCTAATCCATCTTTCCCCAAAGCTGGCATGCGCCCGCTTTATAACTAGTAACACCCATTAACAGGTAAAACCCTAGCTAATTGACCCTTTTGTGGTAAACACAATCCCTCATCCTCCCCTTATCATTACTTCCGGGACTGTAAAGTATTCCTGAGTCTGGTAACACAGATAATATGTTTAACAAGTCCCCTTCCCACATGACCACTAAATAATACACTTAAGTCTAATGATTTAACTTTTAATGACCCATCCAGATCTAATAACCCGACCCTTGCCAGTCCCTTGAATGTCCAGATTCAGGCCAGATGCAGTGAAGCCACCAGCCTTAAGGTTATAGACACCCCCGTTCTTCTTCCATCACAGCCCTCAAGGGGGCTCGACCTCCTTTACCCGCAGACAGTCATGATGGGGGCTTAAATAGATCTGGAAGCTCAGCCCGTAGCCCCTCCAACGCGTCCTTCACCGTAAGAAACTTCTTCTCTCCAGTCTGGAGATGCACCACCAAGTTAGCAGGAAACTGAAGCCGAAATTTTATCCCTGCCAGAAAAAGCTTCTTCTTGATATCAGCATACTCCTTCTGCTTTTCTCTAATCGCTGGCGTTTGATCTTGGAAAAACCATAGTGAGGCCCCATTCCATTGCAGAGGCTTTTTTTGTCTGACAGCCAACAGCACATGGGATTTTTCTTTATAGTTAAAATCTCATGATTATGACAAGGGCCTCGCCGGCGGTGGCATCTCCTGCAGTGCCCGGTGGGCTCTTTCCAGATTGTACCCCTCCCCAAATGGTGTGGGGCCTAACAATTTTAGTAGGAGCTCCTGTATAAAGGAAACACAGTCTGGGCCTTCAGCCCTCTCTGGTAGTCCCATCAAAATCAGATTATTCCTATGATTTCTTGATTTCTGGTCTTCCACCCTTTCTTCCAGTTTCTTCAGCCTTCTCCGAATCGTCCCCACCTCTTGATCTATTACCGAAACCTTCCTCTCTTGCGAGGAAATCCTGGCCTCAGCATCGCCCATTCTTTGTGCCAAAGATTTTAATGCCGGTTTAACTTCTGAGAAATCTAACACCAGCCCTTGTAGTAGTGCCTTAATTTTCAGGATATCATCACCATTTGTGCCCGAGCCCCCTTCTTTCACAGCTTCCTCGCCCTGATCAGGTATAGTGGGTGACTGGGATTTAGGCCGTTTGGTGGCTGGAGCACGCCCCATCAGGGGTTCCACAAAGTCGGCTTCCATCTTCCGGCAAGGGCGCGGCTTGAGCTTGCCGATGCGCCACTATTAAATGGGGACTCGCCGGTCTTGAAAGGATTCGCGGTTCTATGTTGCCCGACCAGAAGGTATACCCGCGTCTTCTCCGGAGCACTTAACCGCCAGATTACTCGCTTTTCGCCAGTTCTGGAGCACAATAAACTTCATTTTTTTGCCACGAGCCTCGGAGACGCTTGGGACACGTCCTACCCGATCAGCTCATCACGTGACTCAGAACTTTAACTTGTTTAAAACACTGTGTACTATTAATGGCAGTACTTTTAGTAATATAAATGGTTCTCAAGTGTACTGTAATTAGAGTTGTTTAAAAAAGATCATATGAAAGTAATACAGTTGTAGAAATAATATCAACAGGTAAGTCATTGCTCCTAGAAACCAAGATTAGCAAATATAAAAAATCTACAAAAGTGAACTTCCATCAGCAGTGTGGGGTGGAAGGGGCTGCAAGTACATAAATCTCCACTGCACATAAAAACACAAACTAAGCTGAGCAGCAGACAAATGACATTTACTGTGGCATTTAAAACAAAACCAAACAAAACCAAAAACTGTGGGTCTACGTGATAACGGCGAATGCCTAAAGGCGATCACCATTATCGCTCAGTCAGAGTGCCGAACACATTTTCGGCACTCTGACAACCCCAGTGCACCAGAACAATGGTGCCAGGACATATTTTTACTGCTTTCTATGGGGGGGCTGTGCCCTGCCATCCCGCCTCACAGGGGGCTTCACCCTACACCCCCCCACTTAAGGATTCTCAGCTCCAGGGGGGTGCATGTTGGGGGGATGAAAGCAGTAAAATTAAAAAGGTTCAGGCTGGGTGCAATAAAAATCGCACCAGCGCCTGGACCCGGACCTGGTACCTCATCCACCCCAGCCACTAGCCAATCCCTGATGCCACAATGCAGCTCAACTGGCAACAGCAGCGCCATCCCCTATAGCCTCTCCACCCACTCCCAGCCCACACTCGCCATGCTCACTCCCACTCCCCCACGCGTATGTATAGCGTCATCCTGTCGCCTAGTTCACCCACCCCCTCATCCGGTCACCCTACCTTTCTGTCACCGTGAGTGGATTGTGCCAGGAAGGTGTCGCCATAATGAACGGCACCCTTCCTCATGCACTCACTTCACAGGTTACCAAAAACTGCATCAGAGACAACCCCAGCACTTCTTATCATTCAGATGGCAGCCAGCCAAGGTGGTGAGAAGAAGGTCTTAGCTGATCAACATCCACCATTCTGCCTGCCATGTCCACAGGCTTTTTAGGTGAGTCTGGTACTGGACATTAGGTGGAGGGGTAAGTGGGCGAACTGAGATGGAAAGGGGAATATAATTTATTTTACAACAATGGTTAGGGAAGGAGGAGGTACCACTTAACTAACATGGTGATTTCTTTTCACAGTGGGGGCCATGTGACTGGGGTGGTACCACTAGATTACCAGGGCAGTTTCATTGTCTGGTAGCCCTCCCACTTCTCCCTTTCCTAAATCAAGACACACACACATACACACATATCTTGGAGGAAATGGCCGCAGCCATGCTTTATTATTGTTATCAACACCATCTTAAGCAGCGTGCACTACTGGGAGGAAGTGCCCGTACTTCTGGGAAAGGTCATATGGCCAAGTCTCTTGTGGCTGCCCCCCATCTGGTGCCACTATCCTTGCAGTATCACCTGATGAGGTTGGACCGTGACCCCACCTGGGTCATCTCAAGTGGTTCCCCACCCTCATGCCAACCAAGGACAATGAGACCTTCAGGAGAATTAGCGTCATTCCCCTTCTTTCCCCAAAACCTTCAGTCAGCGTTCCTCACAGGCCACTTCACGTGACTGTGGCAGGTTTTTTTTTTTTACAGCAACATCAACCAGTATTGTTTATGCCTAACTAACACCACCAATATATTTTTTTACCTAGTTTTTTAACTTCCCTTTGGAGGAGGCGAAAAACCCTGTTGTTATAAGGGAAACTGAGAAAAGTCGCTCCCAACCCTTAGTGCAGTCACCCATAGTGGATCAAAGGGGGCCTTACCTCCTTGGCCCCCTACCCTGCTAATACAAGGACAGGTGGGAGGAGATCCACTGGATGGAGGAGAAAGAGGGGGATCTGCTGGCTACAGTCCAATATATGTCCCCTCTGTCTCCTCCCTCCAGCCTATGCCTCCCTCCCTGAGGGGAGCCTGTTGGTGCCTCCTCCTGGGGTGTTGTCAGGTCCTACATCTTCCAGAGAAGGCAGCACCCTCTCAGATGACCTGGTCCAGGAAGGGGGAGGGCCCCAGACAAATGGCCAGCTGATGCTATGGGTGACAGCTTCTCTATTTCATGAACAAGACTGTGGTGGTAGGGAGGTATCACTAAACTGCTAAGGATTTATACATTAGTGTGCAGGTTTTGGGTCAGGGCGAGGGCAATGGTCAAGGCACTCAACAATGCCTCTATGCACACAGTACAAGTCACACTAAACTGCTCCTCCAATGAGTTGCTTGAGCATTTCTGACTGAGTTGCATAAGTGTTGCTGGATCCAGCACAAAGCCCTGTACAAACTGATACTTAAGAAATAAAATGCAGTTTTGCATTGCAGTGTGACTGGTGTACAGATGCATTTCAACTGAGTTGCAAAAACATTTTACAAACATTGCTGTTGAGCTGGTTAAGCATTGCAAAACAATGTAGTATGTGTTGCCAGTGCATTGCCTCTGTAAAAAATAATTCTAAACCAACTCATTGGTAGGACAGTTTAATGCGACTTAACACTGTGCATGCCATATGTGGTTATTAGCATGCAGGCCTCTGAATCCTGTACCCAGGGAAGAAGTTGCTACTCCATTTGGGCTGAGCTACCACCTATTGTTCATGGGTGGGTGTTGCCAGCAGAGGGTTGTCATGTGCTGTGCATATGTACTTTGTGTGTTGCTGCCACAGCCTGATATTCATATATGCTGCCTTATAAATATACCTCCTAGAAGACTCTGCACTATTTTATGTTGCTCTAACAACAGTGTCTGAATATGGGGGCTTCAACTTCATGTATGTGTAGGAGGTTGGGTGTTCAGCTACAGTGACTGGAGATATAAAATATTGTGTCTGTCAAAAGCAGAAGATAGTGTACAAAAAAAACTGGTACACCGATGCAAAATTAAACCCAGACACTGAGGTGATGAATACATATAATCCTGCTTATCAGGTGTATCAGTTTTTTAACTTTGCATTTTTCTCACTCTTTACTCCAGATTGATTGCATTTTCATTTTGGATTGAATTTCAGCTGAAAAAAAGAGAACTACTTAAAAAGTAAATATGAGATGTCTCTTGGCTAATTAAGAGCATCCAATCAGATCCCATGTCCTTTCATTCTCTGCTTTTGTTATTGCCTTTAGCATGCACCCCCCCCAGTCCTTTTGTTTTACATTGTTTACCATATTATTTTTTTATGTTGTTAATGCCACAAAAGTGCCAGCTAGTAGCAGGCAGGCACTGGCAGGTTGCCAGCTGATACCCACTTACTGACCACTGTCCACGTACTATACTATCACAGCTCAGAAGTAGAAACACAATGCTACTGGAGGAACCTGATAAAATCTGGAGCATGAAGACTGGAAGAAAAAAGTATGCTGTATGTGTTTAAAGTTTTTTATAGGATGTCACAAAAGTGACAACTAGAAGCAGCCTGGCAATGGCAGGCTGCCAGCTGACACCTGTTTTCTGTCTGCTGCCCATCTCACACTATGCTAGCAAAACTCAGGAAGACATGCAGTGCTACAGTAGGAACCTCAGGAAGTTGGGAGAGTGAAGAAAGGAATAAATATGTATTTGTATATGATTCTAGAGAAGTGCCGAC
Organism: Neoceratodus forsteri; assembly: GCA_016271365.2. Classification (NCBI taxonomy): domain Eukaryota; kingdom Metazoa; phylum Chordata; order Ceratodontiformes; family Ceratodontidae; genus Neoceratodus; species Neoceratodus forsteri. Next base: position 802,273,631 of record CM057449.1, on the reverse strand, counting down.
TTGCAACACCAGGGCAATGGCAGGCTGCCATATGACATTCACTTTCTGCCCACTGCCTAAATCACACTTCAGATATATGTGCTAATAAAGTGCAATCCCGTTTATCCAGCCCATTAGCACTGCAAATTATAGGTCATATAAATGTGAGTTTGTTATTGTGGAGGTTCAGTTTTTGAAGGTTGGGACAGGTGATGGTAGTGCACTAAAGGTTGTATTTGCTGTGTGTGCTTAGTGCTTAGTACTTAATGTTGTGTACTTTGTGCTTAGTACGGTACAGTACTCTATTTATGGCACCTTAATTTCACTTTATCAGTTCCAAAAAATCTTTCAAGCTGCTTTGCTGCATAGCCCCTAGCCATTTGCATGCGGCTTTTGCTCTCATGTTTCGCAGCAATATTAGTTGCACTGGGTCACTGTCAGTTTGGCTCTCCAGCCACAGAATGCATGTATCAAAGAGATCCACTGTGACTGAGTGAGATGGAATTCTCAGCAGGTCATTGCTTTCTTCTTCATTGCTGTCACTGCTGTCAGCTTCTGGGTCTTCAGTAGCCTGACTTAGATGGATATGTTCCAGTATGGATTCTTCATTCAGGTGCTTTAGTCCGTTCTCTTTGTCATCACACTTTTCCCACTCAAGAATCTCATCACTGGATAGAGTGATGTTCAGGGAATCACACAGCTGTGCTACAGAGTTAAGACAGTATATTTTCTTTTCACACCTGACATACCAGCAGATACAGGTAAAGGAACAGTACTGTCAGGGTTTGTTGGCAATGAATCATTGCTTCCTTCATTCTATTCCATTCAGTGAACCAGAAACTGTTAAACAGCAACTCAAAAAACTGCATAAGTGGGTTTAGGTGGTGTTGTCAGGGGCGACAAAAAGAAATTCATTAGATAGGGACATCAGGATAAATGGGGGTTAGATAAACAGGACTGCACTGTAGTTCAAGCAATGTGAATGACTAGTTTAGGAATGTAAAATTACAAATATTCACAAAATGCAAAGCATCAGGTAAAGTACAAACAAATTAACATAAAAAAGTTCAGACAGGTTCTGTTTTGAGCAAGAATGTAGGGAGCCAAATGGCCTCTCACAAACTGTGAAGGCTGAAACACAAAAGTAAAGTAAGTGTTTTATCCTACACAGGAATCATCAGTGTGCTTCATCTTTAACAGCCGTGGGGAAGGATAAATCAGTCAGAGTTTGGTCTTACTGTTTAGGGGCATGCTGAAGCCTAAAATATTAAAGTAATCTAAAAGTCAAAGAACTTCAGCATAAAAGCAACGAGGCAACCGTTACGCAGAAAGGGCATTGGCAATAAAGACAGGCTTCAAAGAAACATAAAGTTACACATATCCCCATAATGCAAAGCATCATGGCAAGTACATGCAAATCACCATGAAGGATTTTAGACTGGTTCTGCTTTAGGCAAGAGTGTCTGGTGTCAAATGACTTCTCACACACTCTGTAAAGGCTGAAACGAGAAGACACAGACATGTGCTTCATCCTACATGAGACTCACCAGTGTGCTTCATCTGCAGCAGCCTAGACAAAGTTGAAAGAGCTCCTGATTCCATATCACCCAGTCTGCCATCTCTCCACCACTGACGCTGGTCAGCGGGATGTTCCTCCTGCCAGACTTAAATCTTCAGGTGACAGAGCCTTTAAAGTGGCTGCTCCTATGCTATGTAACTCACTCCCTTTCTACATTCACTTGGCTAGCACAGTGGAGGCCTTTAAAGCCTTGCTGAAAACTTTTCTATTTGATCAAGTATTCACAGTATAATTGTTTGATTTACTTTTGGATTTTATTTGTTGGTTACTGCTTTTAATGTGATACATGATGATTTTTGTCTAACTCTGTAAAGCACTCCCAGCCCATGTGAATTGGGTACTATGTAAATAATGTTGCCTTGCCTTGCTAAAGTATGACCCAGTCAGAGTTTGATCCTACTTGTTTGGGTCTTGGTGGAGTCCAAAATAAACAAGCATTTGTCAATGCTGAATGTTTCCTTGCATGGTATACAGTATGTTGCAGTGGTGTATTGTGTTCGAGATTTAAGAAGTGCAGCTGATAAACTGATGATGAATAAATCAAAGACATAATAGCTTGACTCAAACTATACAATTTATTTACATTTGTGAGGGGGCAGGACTTTCATAGCTCACTCATAACTGTGGCACTACTGAGTTATGGTCCTGGCCCCTCATTCATAATGATAAACTGCATATTCAGAGTATGACCACTACATATCCCCTATGCCCCACCAACTTGTTGCATTCTAATGCAGCAAAGGCAATCACAGTGTGCTACTTACAGGGGAGCCATGAAAATATTTTTACATGTTTTATTAGTGATTTAAGCAAGATAGGCTTGCTGGGACCAGGTTATGGGATAGGGGCAAGCTGGAGCTTAGAGATCAGGATACTTGATATAATAACCAGGCCAAATATTACAACTTAAATTTATGAAACATTAGGAAGTAATTTGAATTAAGCATGCCTTTTTATTGGGGGGAGGGAGCTGGTAATGTCATACAGACCTTGTGAGGGAGCAAGGAGGGAGGAAGGATGCAGCCATGCTCGGAGAGTAGCCTAACCAACAGCAGACAGTGGCACATAATGGTGTCTGCCCCCGGAGGATCCTGGTGCTGGTGGTGGGGGGACTCATGGGGCCTGCATCTGAAGATGTCACATGATGGTTCACTAAATCTGATTAAGAAAAGGAAAACATAATACCTAATTTTGGCTGTTTTCCCCTGCACTTGGCTCTAAACCTGTCTCTCCGATGATAAGCCAGAGGTCGCAAATCAGGACACAGAGCAGAAGCCGCTAACGCTAAGCAGATTCCTAGAGGAATTCAAGCCCTTTCAGGAAGAAATAAAAGAAATGGCATCAGAGATGAAATCTCTATCTAGAAAGCTTGACGAGATCTCAGTCTTAACTACAGATAACACTGCCAGGATCTCCTCCTTGGAGAAACAAGCAGAGAGGTTTGAGCCTGGGATGGCAGCTATGCGGCAGAAACTTGCACGTTTTGAAACTAAGCTGGAAGACCTTGAAGGTCGTAGTCGTAGAAATAATATTGTGATCCTGGGGCTGCTGGAAGGAGAAGAGGGGCCAGAACACCATAGCATTTGTCCAGAAGTTGGTGGAGAAGATCGCTGACCCCTCGCCCTTTGGGGCTAAATACATAATCGAGAGCCCACAGATCCCTGAGGCTGAAGCCCCCCGGAGCTACACCTCACCCTATAATATGCCGATTTTTGAATTTCTTGGAGAGGCAGCGTTTGTTGTATAAAATTAGAGAAATCCAGGAAGTGAGATGGGAACCAGTCAAACTCAGGCTAGCGCAGGACTTGCGGGCTGTCTGTTTGAATCGCAAAGCATTTCACCCAGTCATCTCTAAGATTATTGCAGCTGGTCCTGAAGTTTCGTATGGTGTACCCGGCCAGGCTACAGGCCCAAGAAGCCAGTACCTGGGTTTCTTATGAGGATCCTGAGGCTGCGATTTCTGGCCTAAAGCTGTCCCTACCTGATCTTTTCAGAGATACTTGAGAGGCCTTTCGTCATGTCAAGGGAAGAGTTCTAGATTGAAGATATCAGGCTGTCACTTGGAGGACTCTTTGGGGATGAACATATATAATTGCTGAATTTCTATCCAAGCCTGTTTAGTGGGCTTAAGGGACACAATTTCTTTAATATTTTCTGGACTTTATATGGTTGCTTATGGTCTAGCTTTAGCTGGGACTCCGATCTCTCTTAAAATGACTGTTTAAGCTTATTTTTTTTCAGGCATTGGGGAGAGTAATTTTGTAATGTTTGGCTAGTATCTCACTTGCAAGCATGCGAGGGGGAACTGGTCCAGTTAAAGTCTTTGGTGTGCACCCCGCAAGATATTAATACCCATCACTTGGTGGGTTGCCTGGAGGGGGTCTCGGGGCATTCTCTCTACAGCGCCTTACTACACGCTTTGGTTTCTGTACCACCAGAGGGAGCTTGAACCTCATTGAAATAGGGCCCAACGATTTCAATGGCCCATGATAGGGGGTTTCCCCTGGCATAAGGGCGCTATTATGGATGGGGCGTGGCCGAACCCGTTTGGTGGTGCCAAGTGTATCCTGTTGCGGGCGAGTCCCGCGTGGGGACCTGAAGTATTGCCTGTGGTCCGGTCTTAACAGCACTTATCGAGGTGCGTTCCTTCCAGCAGGCAAGGTGTGAGGATTGGTAACTCTCACTATTCCTAGCGCCCTAGTTCTATTACACAGTGTTACTCCCACAGGTCATTTGGAGTGGATCAACTAAGGACCTCACATATTGTTACTGTTACTTAGATCATTTACCTCCTGTTGTTTTCATGTAGGAGGGCTTAAAGATCTTTCTCCTTTTTTTCTTTTTCTTAGGGTTTGGGGGTAATGGTGGGGGCTGGGGGAAGGAAGCGGTATGCTGTTGAGCGTTGTTGGTGACAGTTGAGGGGCAGGGAGGGGCAGAAGGCAATAGTTTGGGTTTATTAACGTTAGTTTGTGATTGGGCGTTACTTGAGGGTGATGGAAGGGTTAGTTTGGGCAGGATTGGGGGGTTTGGGGGCGGGAGGATGGCACAGCAGCTTTAGTGGAACAGGGGAATGTGGATCACAATAGTAGTAGCTGTCAAAGGTTAACCTCGGGCTTGTTTTGTCAACAAAGATGGCAAGTAGTATTAACCTAGCTACTTGGAATGTGAAGGGGGGTTAGGAGAAAACCTAAGCAATATCAGGTGCTTAAACACCTGAGCTTGCTGCATGCACAGATTATGTTCTTACAAGAATCTCACCTGCTAGATACTGAGGCATTACAACTCAGGAGACAACAGGTGGGGCAGGTCTTTAATGCCTCTGGCTCTACCAGTAGTTGTGGGGTCATGATGCTGGTTAATAGAGACGTTCCATTTATTCCCACTCAGATTTTTAGGGATTCGGAGGGAAAGTGCGTTTTAGTTCAGGGTACCCTTTGGGCCATGCCACTTTTGCTTGGCAGCATTTACGGACCAAACGTGGACGATCCCACTTTTTTCGCGAAATTGACTTCCACTATTCTCCCCTTACTCCCTATTCCCATTATCATGGGGGGAGACATTAACCTGGTTTTGGACCCGAACAGACAGGTCTGGGAACGTGTCTAGGGGAATGTCCCCGGGACAAAGAGCTTTCAAGGAATTACTGGATCAATGCGGACTGTGTGACGTATGGCAAGTTTTGCATCCCAACTCAAGGGAATTTACTTTTACTTCGCTGGTACACGGCTCGCAGTCTCGCATTGATTACCTTCTGGTCTCTCATGAGCTCTTGCCGGGTGTGTTATCCGCCTCGATTCAACCAGGTCCTGTATCTGACCATTCTCTGGTGTTATGTAATCTGGCTTTCTCTAATATTCCCAAGAAAGAGACCCGATGGAAATTAAATGAGCAGCTATTGAAGGAGGAGAAATACCGTAGACTAGTGAAAGATCAGATTGATTTCTTTTTCTCTACCAACCCTTTAGAAAATGCTACGCCGGACATTTTATGGGGTGCTTTTAAGGCTTATATTAGGGGTATTCTCATTAGTTTAGCTACAAAGAGGAAAAGGGCTCAGGAAGCAGAGTTATTATCATTATTGTTTCAAATACAGGAACTAGAATCTAGACAGCCAAACAATATTTCCAATGAGGAAAAGCAGAAATTGTTAGTAATTAAGGACCGATATTTAGAATTATTAAGGGAGAAAGCAGAGTTGGCTATCATTCATACTAAAGCAAGTTTCACAGATCAAGGAGAAAAAGCGGGGCACCTGTTGGCCTTATATTTAAAACAGCAGGAGTCTGCAAGATTTATACCTCCTATTAGGGCACAAGCAGACGGATCCTTGAGGGTATCTCCTTTAGAGATTGTGCAGGAATTTGCTACTTACTACGAGCAGCTATATAGGAACATGAATAGCCCTCCTTCCACAGAGGAGTTGGAAGAGTACCTTAGGGATTCTAGCCTGCCTTCCTTGGAAAATTCCCCCCCAAATTTTTTATCCTCTCTCTTATTGCAGGAGGAAATTTCGGCTGTTATAATGGCCCTGCCCTCGGATAAAGCTCCAGATGGGTTTTCCGCTTTATTTTATAAAGTTTTCAGGGAGCAATTATTGCCTGTTCTCCACTGACTCTCCCTTCATATTCTCTCTGGGGCTGCAGTAGACACTCACTTGTTTGAAGCCCTAATAGTCCTATTACCCAAACCGCACAAAGACCCCGAATTGGTTCAGAGTTACAGGCCAATATCCCTATTGAATCAGGCTGTCAAAATTCTCTCGAAGATATTAGCGGATAGGCTAACGCTGGTTATCCCGGACCTGACTGGCATGTCTCAGGTTGGGTTTATGAGGGGACGTTCATCCTCAGACCATTTACGTACCCTCTTGCACGTCTTCTCGAAGTCCAGAGACACCACCTTTCCTGCGGGCTTGGTCTCCCTGGACGCCAAGAAGGCATTTGACCAGGTAAACTGGAATTACTTATTCCAAGTTCTCAGAGCTTTTGGGTTTCCTGCCATTTTTATAGGCTGGATTAGAGTGCAACATCGGTCTCCCTCTGCAAGGATTTCAGGTAATGGGGCTTTTTCAAAATCTTTCCTGTTACATTCAGGTACGAGACAGGGTTGTCCCTTCCCCCCCTATTATTTAATCTTTATTTAGAACCCCTCATTCAAAATATTATTAATAACACAGGAATACAAGGTATTCCGATCCAGAATAATGTGATGAAGATAACAGCATATGCTGATGATCTCCTCCTCCTCCATTTGGCCCACCTGGTAACTTCTATCCCGAATATGCTAAGTGAGATAGTTAAATTTAGTCGTTTTTCGAATTATAAGTTGAATGCAAACAAGACATCCTTTTTTCCCCTTAATCACAAGGTTTTTAAGACAGACATTATCCCCTTGGGATTGTGTTGGTCTCCCCGTGTTATCAAATACTTGGGTATCAGGTTAACACATAACACTTCCCTATGGTTTAAAGAAAACTTAGAACCTCTTTCTCAGATGATTGTGCAGGACCTAGAGAGATGGGATAAGCTTCCAATTTCACTATAGGGCCACATTAACATAATAAAGATGAATGTATTTCCTCGAATTTTGTATCCCCTGACGCATCTCAACTTATTTGTTCCTGTATCCTGGTTTCAGAAAATGCATAAGCTTTTCACTAATTTTATCTGGTCTAATAAACACCCCAGGCTGGCCTATCACAAACTAGCTGCTGCCAAAAACAAAGGGGGGTTACGGATTCCTCATTTGGCAATTTATTACTGGGCTAGTCATCTTTCCAAGTACCTGAAATGGGTAAGGCCGGGTCCGGAAAATCTGAGACCAGCCTAGCTTAACATTGAACTAGACTTTATTCAGGCTATGAACATGGATCCCTCGACCATGCTCTTTGTTAAAGTCTCCCTTTTACAGAATGCTAGTAAATGCCCCACTCTCATGACCTCATTAAAGGTTCACTCACAGCTATGTTCATTTCTAAGATATAATCCGAGTACAGACCTGTCTCAGTCTATCTGGAATTCTCTGGCTTTCACCATAAATAAGCAGGTAATTTCTCGTACATGGTTACCTCAGTTAGGTGAAGGGATAGCCTCCTCATTATTGGACGACTCGGGGGCTTGGTTCTTGGTAACCGAGATTCTCAGAAGGTGCAACATTCCTGACTCTCAGTCATTCAGGGTTTGTCAATCGAAGCATTTGTTAAACACGGTGTTTGGTAAAGTCCCTCCCCGCCCAACAGTTTTTGCATTAGTACCTGAACTTTCTTCTCTTCTTGAATCCCCAGGGGTTATCTCTAAGATACATCAGGTATTGTATCTATGGCGGTTTGGGAGTGGCAATGGTCCCAGCAGTTTTTGGAACCCATTTTTCCCTCAGTCCACTTTCAATTGGTCTGCTCTCTGGATGTTCTGTCATAAATACGTGTCCCAAGATAGATTACACCTCATGCAATTTCATATTTTGCACAATATGTATTACACACCAGTCAAACTGGCAAAATGGGGCCTTCTCGATATTGATAGGTGCACTAGATGCTCCCAGGAAGCTGGGACGCTTTTCCACATATTCTGGTCGTGCCCCAAGATAGCTTTGTTATGGGATTTAATTAAAACCCGCCTGAATCCCTTATTGGGATTACAGGACTGTTTTACTCCGGATATTTGCCTTTTGGGAGATTTGTCTTCTATTAAGGTTAAAATTCGGAGATTTCATATTTCCATGATTGCACTCTTGGTTAAAAAAATTATTCTCAGGCATTGGAAAGATGGGATTTGTCCAACATATCAGGAATGGATACATGAAATCCTTGCTAATCTCCACACAGAAAAGGCCATAGCAAGCCTTCAAAATAGGCTACATAAGTATAAGTCTATATGGGATCCCCTTCACACTTTAATTATCACCGCTGGGATTTAAAGTGTAATTGGTGTACCTGCTATCTTATCAAGTATTCGATCATCATGATTTACTAGCTACTACAGTATTCGTGGGAACTGCTGTGCCGAAGTGGGAGGGTTGGGGGGCAGTGTTGGATTGTACTACTAACTGGCTGTTCATACTTGTTTCACTGCCTCCTGTATTGTGGAAATTTTGTGAATAAAGTGTGAATTGAAAAAAAAAAAGTTGCTACCTAGATATAGTGTTCGGACACATGCAAGACAAGGACATGACAAAAGTTGCTGCATGGGGTGTTTGTGGGTAGCAGCTTCTTTTCCGTCCATCCTGCTGTCATTACTACCTCACCAATGAATATTTGTGCACCTTTATACAAGGGAGTGCTTACAGTATACTTTTGGGAGTGAGTGCTGTGCTCAGGACATATGGAGCCCTCTACTGCAATTTTCCATCTGAGATGCATGCTGACCTGGCCCCGGTGGGGTTTTCCTGTGCACGGTCCAGTGGGCGAATAGGTGGACTTCCACAGATCACCACTGTACTGCTGTCATGCTGCTAACTGTACCATGGGGGGGGACACACAGAGAGATGTTTGCAGTTCCCATTGTCTGTGTCTGTCTGTGGGGAAGTGGCACTGGAGAAAGCCAGCAGTTTTCTTCTATCTCTCTCACTCGCTTTGTAGTGTGTGTTCAACAAACATCATCACAATCTGAGGGGGAAAGAGAGAAAGAGGTGCAAGACAGACAGAGTTGTTACAGGACACACGGAGCCCTGCACTGCAATTTTTTCATCTCAGAGATGCACGCTGCCCTGGGCCCGGTGAGTTTTCCTGCACGCATTCCGGTAGGCAGGTCGGTATTTATACAGATGGGGTTGCTGTGGTTATTGTGGTAGCAAAGCACATTGAGGGAAGGAGTATGAGCATTTAATTGGATGCCAGGATGGGACGGGGAACAGGAGGTTGGGGGGGCAGACAGCGGGGTACCAGTTTGGGGCACAGAGAAGAGAGGTGGATAGCACATGGGGGGAGCAGGTGGGTTTGTTCAAAGAACAGTAGCACATTGCACCTTGGGCTTTACCCTTCCCATACAGTGATGCACATAAAGCAGTACAGCAGCTTGCCAGTCGGCTTTATGGCTATGCAAATGAAAGAACTGATGCGCTCTCATTGGAGCACTTCATTTCTTTCAATTAGAGAATGGCTTCAGCTGTGAAACTCTTGAGTAGTGTCACAGTCTGGTTGCGTACTCTTTGGTCTGTCAGGGATGAGCCCACTGCATAGTGCTGTACATTGGACTTGTCCCTGACACACCTCCGAAATGTCATTCTACACCAAGATGTTTCTTGTGCATATGGAAGGAAACATAAAATGTAATTGAAAAGTCAAAGAAACTCAGCACAAAAATGAAGCAATGTTTACTTAGAAAAAGCATTGGCAATAAAGCTAGGTTTCAAAGAAATGGAAAATTACACATATCCCCGTAATGGAAAGCAATCTAGGAAGTTTTTGAAAATCATCATGCAGAAGTTTAGACTGGTTCTACTTTAAGCAACCCTACTTTAAGAATGGCTCTGTTCACATATGTGATCATGCTCATTGACTGTCAGATGACAGCCAGTCGAGGAGGTGAGAGGAGGGCTGTGCCAGCCAATGATTTAATGGGACCAGCACTCTGGGTGGGTGGTGGGGGGTTTGTTGCAGGGGCTTATTTGTGAGTTGTGGGTGGGGGTCCTTTTATCATCAGGGAGGTGAGAGAACCAGTAGACCACCAGCGTATCTTAATATGTATATGAATAGGTGATCAGGGTGGGGAAACCACTGGACCACCAGGGCATCTTGGTATGTACTGTATACAAATGGGCAATCAGTGGCTTGGAAACCACTGGACCAACAGGGTATCTTGATAAAGACAGTATATGAATGGTTGATTTGGGGGTAAAGGAACTAGTTGACCACCATGGTATATTGATGTGTATATGGATGGGTGACCAGGGGTGGGGAGAACCACTGGACCAGCAGGGTATCTTGATATGTATATGAATGGGCAATCAGTGGCTTGGGAACCACTGGACCACCATGGTATTGTATCTTGAGAAGTACAGTATATGAATGGTTGATTGGGGGGGGGGGTATGAAGCAACCACTGGATCAGCATGGTATATTGATGTGTATATGGACAGGTTACCAAGGTTGGGGAGAACCACTGGATCAGCAGGGTACGTTGATACATATATGAACAGGTGATCATGGGGAACCACTTGACCACTAGGGTATCTTGATATGTAAATGAATGGGTGATCAGGTGGTGGGAGGAACCACTGGGGCATCAGGTATTTATTTTCCACTGAATTAGACACTAAGGGGCTTCAGCACTGCCATGTAAATGAGCCCATAATTGGAACGCAGATGGCCCCTTATTGCCTTGCATGCTGTGGGCAATATAGGGTTATATATTTCCTGGTCAACTTGGATTTTAATCCCTGTTCACTTACAATGGAAGTAATGTTTTATTTCATCTTTCTTCTATTTCTGCTAAAAGTAAACCTGCCATTTCTGTAGGTTAAAATGGCTGTGTAGTTTTTTCTAAATCTAATGTAAGATTTAGTGTCATTTTGAACCTAGTTTAGGAACAGACCAGATAAGGGACTCTGAATATATATGAACAAGTACATCATAGGTATTATCAGGTTTGCTCAGTGGAGGTTTCTGAGTCATGAACACCCTCTGTTGGTTGCTATGAAACCAACATGAGTCAATAATGTTTAAGACATTACTTTTTTATAATAATGTAATATCAGTTCTCACATTGTTAAATACCTAAGCTGTTTTATTGTCACCATTGTGTGACTAGTTTGAAGATTATTTTCAATTGTGTTAGTCTGAAGCCGTATCGAGTCATAATGTCATATGCTTAATAGCATACGGCATCATGCATGAACCACGGACCTCTGCGCTTTCCGTGTTGGACTCCCCCTGGAGTTAGAATCCTAAGTGGGGGGGTTCCGGGGGGCACAGTCCCCGTAACAGGGTGCTTTGGGGGGCAGAGACCCCCACAGATTAATAGAAATAAATAAATTGTGCAACGCGATTAAGTCACACGGTATTCTGCCATGTGACATTTCGACCCCATGCCATCTGAAGCTCTTGTTATATGTTTATCATTACTATGCTATTTGAAGGTATGGGTTCAAATTAACCAGGGAAGCGAAAAGGAAAAAAAATGTTTAACCAGGAAAGGCACACTAAGCCAAATCTTCTTTCCAGGTGTGACCCCTGGGAGCACAAGGAATTTAAGTGACTTGCTCAGGGTCACACAGTATGCAAGTGGGGGCTGTGGGATTCAAACAAATGTTTCCATGTTTGTATCTTAGTGTTCTTAACCACTATGCTATATTGCCTCCTAGTGGAGAGTTCTAGGGCAGTGTTCAAACTTCATTTTATTGACTTAGGTGAAAACATGCTTATAAAATGTTCTTATCTGAAATGTAAGCAACATTCAAATAATCTTTCTTAATTTATCTGTCTTAATGCCTTCTCTATTCCCTACCCTTACTTCTCTGCTGGGCAAACTGGTTTCTCCTATCTCCTCCCTTCCCTATGGAACTTGTCTGCAAAGGCATCTTCGTGCTCCCTCATTTTTCTATCAACACCCCTCCTGACTTTTCTTCCTTTCTCATCAGTCTCCCCTTTTACTGTTTAGGACATCCCTAAATCAAGGCTAGTTGTGCTTTTTCACTTGTGGTCTGTTTCTGTACCCCTAAAGCACTGTCAAGCTCCCTAACAGGTATTGTGCACTTTATTGTATTCTCACACGATTATCCACATATAATAACTGGTCTGCAGTTTTTCTCAATGTACTGACCAGGTTGATATTTTCCATAACAACCGGCTGGTTGTTATGACATTCATGAGCCATGCCAGTCAAACTATGCTGCTGCCTCATTGGCCAACATTCTGTATGTGGGCGGGGCCAAACAGTCTCACAAACTGCTGGAGAAAAATTACTGGCCTGTTATTATAAAAAATAAAAGATGGGAAGGGTGTTTCATATGAGAATTTAATGCACACCCTCATTGTGGGATGCTTTGATAAACCCCTTGGGCTTCACCCTCGGGGTTTATGTAGCATCGCACAACTTGGGTGTGCATTAAATTCTCATATCAAACCCTTCCCCATCCATTATTCTCTATATCCTTCTGTCACTTCATGCTGTTGTTAATTTACTTGATCACCACATTTGCTCCTACATCTGTGATGCTGCCTATGTAAATGTAATCTGTTTTGTAAATTTTTATTCTGTCCATACTCCCCTTCACACATCTGTGGGCCACACCTAGAAACAAGCCTCGTCTCAGTGTACCTGTCCCGGTTATCAGTTTTAAATACTTAAAGAAAGAAAGAAACAAACAAATAATGCCTGCTGTCGAGATGAAAAAATGTTTGCTTTATAAAATGCACGGTATGAAAATATGAAGATTTCTCAATATTATGGTAAGTTTGAAAAGCAATACCCTCAAGATGGTATTGCCCAAAAACTAATTTCATCAAGAGTTGTGGTATTGTTTAACATCCAGCAATGGCATCAGTGGTGGTATTTTTAACATCCAATACCATCAAGATGGAATTTCAGCATCTGATACCAACATTATGTCATCTGTGAGCAACAAATCTATCTACAGCAGCTGAAAGTTATGGGACCTCAGGAGAAAGGCAACAGCAAGTATAATTCTGTACCGTTTGCCATGCCTCAAAACCATGATGTGACAAGTCATTCAGGAAAAAGACTCCCACAGCTCCAAACATCTACTACTGGATCAGACCACAGAGGAAGACAATGCCAGCAAGCCCCCAACCCCCACGGACCAGGTAAAAAACAAATGTTTATAAAAGACTGTGAGTCCTTGCCAAACAAAACTCCCTAATTAACATTTCATTTTTGGCAAGAGAATAAAAGGGCTGGGAGTGTGATTTAACCTGGGGAGCTGTGGGTATAAGTGGTTAATGTGTATTCATGCTGGTTATATTCCAAGCTGAAATCGGGACTGTTGTAAGGAAGGTAGCAGCTAAAAAGGAACTGTTCAAAAAACATGACTTTCCAACAACCTCTCTTTCCCCCCTTCCAGGGGAAGCAAAAGACTGTTAGCAAAGTGATGTTTTTTAACAAGAGTGCATTGGTACAAATGTATTTGAAAGGGACTGTTGCTTATGTAACTCGGGTGCCGTGTCCCAATGAACAACTACCCATGCCTGGGTGGCTCTAAACCAGGCTGATGGGCCTGGGTTTCCATTCTGCAATTTAAACTGGTTAGTTACCAGGATAATATTATTGCACAGTGCCTCCACCCAGAGTATAATTTAGTGGGTCTGATAATAACTAGTACAACCCCCCCTGGGATGCTCTACCCACCCACCTTTCCACAGTGTCACCCCATACATGAAATAGCATTATCAAAACTCCCAAATACCATTGTGCTGAATTATTGACTTAATCTAATAATATGCTCATGGCACCAGATTTATAAAAAAAAAATTCAACCAACGATTTATTTATAAAGGGTGTAGGGTTAGGAATGGGTAAATGAAGGTAGAGATTAAACAACAATTTAAATCGTCATTTCAGGCATCAAGCAATTGGCATTTCAAAACAGTATGCCAACGGAATGGCAAAACCCCATTGGTGAAATCCCCCACAGTGACTTTTTCAACAAGTTTGGAAAATGTCACCATGGGGGACCCGCCAGCTGAATTTCACCCTTTCATGGAGTTTCACCCCCCCCCCCGTGTTAACTCTGATTTTCAGTTAACAATTCATAGAAGGGGGGGGGGTGTGGGGGCACAGTCCTCCATATGGGGGCTTCAGGGGGAACAGTCCCCCAATAGAAACATGGACCGATGTCTGACAGTGTGAAATTTTGCCTGTCAACACCGGGGATGTCTCTATGCTGAACGTCGGCAACAATGTTGTCGCCTCGGCATGGGTAAACCCTTGAAAACAATCATCTTGCATTTTAAATCCAAACATCTTTTGATTCTGGCCACCCACCAACCTTCTGCTGGATCAGGATAACCTCTCTAACTAGATAGCTGGTTTAGATCTCAAAACACAAACTCCTCAACTAGTATCTGACCCCAGTCCAGATAAGGACCTTGCAATCCTATCTCTTTGTACCCAGTACTATCTATTTGTTTCAGGACTGATATGTTGCAGCTAGTTGGCCATCATTGGCATGCTTAAAGAAACATTAACCTAACAGTTATCTGTTCCAGAGTTGCATTCTAAACTCTGAAGAAAGGTAGGTAACTCTCACACTTTAGTAGCGTGGGCCTTAGATACTGAACTTGACAATCCACAACATTAACTATTTACAGTTCCCTCTTGATGCAAAGCTGAGTCTGTGTAGAAACAGTTCTGTAGTCAGACATTTGAAGATGCAGTCATAATTCATACAAGCGGATATGAGGTAGACATAAATCATGTAGCTCAATTCTAGCTGATATGCAGGGTAGGAGCTTGTGCTGACACTTCTGTTAAACAGGCTCTTGCAGCTTGCAGGCTGGAACTTATCCAGCTTTTTAGACGATGCCCCTCTTCTTGGGCTTAAAGTCACATTCTGGAAACAGACCAGCACTGGGACCAGGGCTGGTATGCCTCAGACTCCCACCTCCAGGCTATGCCCCTCAGGGGGAGGTGCATATAGCACTGTCATAGCTGGCACACTACCAGGTTGGCTCTCATGCCAATCTCCAAAACAGTATCTTCCTTTTTCTCTAGCATTTAAACACTGTTTACCATAATAGACAACTCAACCACACCACCAGCATAGCAGATGTGGCCCTTTTACAGATCAGGATGCAATCTCAGAAAACTTGGGGGCACTCCAGGTTCTAGGGAAGACTCAAATTCCTGCACAGTTCCAACTTAGTAGCCAAATTCTTTTTCCTCACTCCAGGAGGCAAATACCAGAGCTTAAGGCATGGCTCCCGACAAAGTAGGTAGTGGAGTTTAAGGCAAGACTCCCAATCAAATAGACAGTTGCACTGCAGAAAATTCACTTCACAGTAGCTTCTCACAAGCAGAATCACAAGCTTCTCATGAGCTGATTCAGAAACACACAGTTCCTTTTGGCCAGCTGGCATTTGCAGCCCTAGTCAGAGCATCAGACTCCTCACAGGCAATTTCTGTTGCGCTCCACATCTCAGGGGTACTCTCCTTCCATTCCTGTAGGTAAACTAGACCATTACATCAGGTATTTCACAAGCACAGGACCATCCATGGTCATTCTATCAAGCAGATTTTCACCCTCTTCTTGACGATAGATACATGCAGGCAGGCATTGTGTATGTATTGGAATTCATGGCTTTTTTGCCACAAGAAGGCCTTTCTTTCACTTGAACTCTCAAACAGATTTTTACTCACTCAGGATCAGGCATGCAACTCTATTTTAGCTGGAATTGTAGACCTTTACAGCACCCCCACCACTGAGGTAGCAACATTCTTGCCCCTCTCTCACAGCTGCAGGCAGGATTCTTTGCAGCTCTTTCATAGCTGAAGTTGAAGCAGGATTCCACGGCATATCTTCCAAAATGTGGAAAGGCAAATGCTGGCCCGGGGGGACAAATACCTGTCAACCCCCAGAATGACCACTCCAAGTCCTTGCAGCCACATTTTAATAGCAAGGGGTCTGATCACCCCCCTCCCGGTGGAAGGGCTCCTGCTAGACTGAAGTCAGAATCAAACGTCTCTGAGATTTTGGGACCCTCTGGCAACTCCTGATTGGCTGAGTCACTTGTCTGCCTAAAAAATGTATATTCATCAAGCTACCTTGACTCCTGATTGGTTAGGAAAATGGGCGCCAGACATTGTCCCTGCTTTCTTCCCCCACAAAGCATTAGCATAGTCCACAAGTCCCTGGCACATATTCTGGCACCCCAATTGACTGACAGAAGGTCAGGGGCTGCACACTTGGCTGTGGTTAAACACAGTCCTAAGGCAGTCCATATTAATCCCAACATTATTGTCCTGGTGCAGCCAGAATAATTACTTTTATTTATTACATGCCTCCCCCAGTCTAAAAGTAACCCCTTCACCCTGCTGAACACTTTTAAAATTAAACAGTTTGGTTCAGTCCCTAGCCTGTCACTGCTGCCGAAATTCACAGTCCCCTGGCAGCATGCAGGCTCCCTTGTAGTCATGATCTCATTAATATTCATGAGGCAGATCGTTTCCTGATAGGCACTCTTTACTCAAAATGTCCAGCGGCTCCTCTTGTGACTGCTTAAGGTCTCCGGTCCCCATATTGCCATAACTGTGGGCTGAGACCCCACAAAAGATGGCCACTTTACTGCTACAGTGTAAGAAAATAGGAGCACTCCACCGTGCATGCTCAGGCCCCCGTCTTGCACAGTTGTGCAAAGGGAAGAGCGGCAGCAAGCAGTTCAGCTCCTCTGGCCCCCACTCCCAAATCTGCAAACATAACAGGGGCTAGATGGAGGCTTTAGGGGCTGACTGGGAATCAGGCCAGGCAGTAGTGAGATGCCGGGAGGAAATGGATGACCAGGAAGCAAACGGGGCAAGCAGGGAGAATGGGGAAAATGAGGTAAGCCCCTACATGGGGGTTACACTTAATTCCTTGCTAATTGCTTATACACCATCTTTTTTTTTAAGTCTGTGTTCCTTAAAATAAAACCTCTTGAATGGTGTATTATAGGATTCTTGTTATCTGCTTATCCTGTGAAACTCACAGCATTGTAGTATTATGTGAGGTCCACTGCTCTGGTATTAAGATTTGCTCTTGAGCTAGTATAAAGTACATCAGATTGCTTCCCACACATTTGGCTTCCAAGTTTGAGTTTGGGAAACTAGAACTGGGTCATAACGCTCACATTATTAGTGCCTAATGGGGAGCAGTCATGTAGACCTATGGGTCACAGTTGATTCAATTCTATACCTGATTTATTAATTTTCAAATAGCATACAGACTTAACTAAGGCTTGATTTAAACTGCTAAGTGAATTAATAACATGCTATTTTTTTCCTCTATCTTTGTTATGCCCCAATTCCTATCTATGCTGAAGGGACAAAAATATTTTTGTTCTATGCAAGTTATGCTAGTGTCTACGATGGTACCTTATTTGCAGTCTTTGTTCATTGTTTAGAAACACACTGATAAGCAACACTAAATTGTGTGTAAACAAGTGAGTGCATCACTAATGCTTTACAGAAATACCCTGTAGTGGTAATATTACTAAATCGATGTATTTTAAATAATTTATAATTTGCACTTGTGAAATAACTGAGGTATATTTGGAACAACTTTGTGACTTCAAAGAGTATTTAATATTCTATTGGTAGGATGCTCTTATTATAGGTATATCATTAATTGCTTAACTGAAGGTGTTGAAAGGTCTAGGAAACTAGAGCAAAGTTCTGACTCCATTATGCAGACTTTGGCAAAAGCAACTTTATCAAATGTTTCTTGGTGGAATGTTAACAATGTGGCTGCCCCTTGACATGGTGAGGTAGGAACAGAGGTGCTGTTCCATGGATGTGGAATAATTATTCTTGCTCTTTTTTTATTTTCTTTTTTCAGTGGTAGGTAAATTTAATATGAATTATAACTTGTAACATGTTATTCTTACCGCAGATGGGCATCATTGTAAATGAGCTATGCTCAATAACTTTAACCAAATAAACTGAAACTGAAAGGATGTTATAATGCATAAAGGCATGAACACTTTCTGAAAAAAAGGGGATATGTGCATGCGTGAAACATAGAAACATAGACATTGTCGTCAGATGAGGACCGCTTGGCCTGCCTACTTTGCTGATTTCCCTACCTATTGGATAAGTTGCAGATCCTAGTTAACCAACAGTCTACTTCCTTCTACCCCACAGTATAATTGCCTTATGTCTTTTCCATTCATGTTTAAATTCCCCCACTGTTTTTAACCCCATGGCCTCCTCACAAAGGCTGTTCTATGCATCCACCACTCTCTCCATGAAAAAATACTTTCTCATGTTGCCCCCGAGCCATCCCCCCCCCCATCATCAAATTGTTCCCCTTGTTCTTGCACATCTTTTTCTTTCTTTTTTCTTCTATATACATTTTCTGGGTTTTACAGATTTTCTCCCAGCCCATTCCCACCCATCCCCAACACGACACATGCGTGTGGAGGCATGCACACCTTACAGGATACCCCTCCCTTGCAGACATGCTGTTTACCACCTGCGCCGCCAACTGGACCTCCACCTGCATGGGTGACCCCTTCACCCCAGGAAAAGAGAGCCATCACTCAATCCTGATCTCCCCTTCCCCCCGTGCCGGCACCCAGTGATCCGAGGTCATTCCCGAACCTGGGACACTGGCGTAGCATGAGGTAAAGTGTCCAGCATCTCAACCTTCAGTGCCACCAGACTGGCTTGCACATCTCTTTTTCTGAAAGATGCTACCCTCCTGGACGTTGTTCATTCCCTTGAGGTACTAGAAAGTTTCTATTATGCCCCCCTCCTTTCCTCAAGAGTATACAAATTAAGCTCTTTTAGTCTCTCTTTGTATGGCTCCTGATGCAGACCCTGCAACATTTTAATTGCCCTCCTCTGGACTGCCTCCATCCTGTCTATGTTCTTGAGAAGATGGGGTCTCCAGAACTGCATGCAGTACTCCAGATGGCGTCTCACCAACTGTCTGTACAGAGGGATAACAACTTCTGGTTTTCTACTGGAGATACCTCTCCCTATGTATCCCAGTATCCCCCAAGCCCAACTTACTGCTTTCTCACATTGCTTGCCTACCTTAAGGTCATCTGTTATGACTACCCCAAGGTCCCTTTCCATTTTTGTTGTTGTTAGTACCTCCCTCCCATTGTATGCTCTTTCACTGTGTTTTTTGTTCCAGGTGCATTACTTTGCACTTCTCTGCATTGAATCTAAGCTGCCACACTTTTGGCCATTCCTCCAACCTTGCCAAATACCTTCTCATCCTTTCCACCCCCCCCCCTTGTGTATCAACCCTGTTGCAGATCTTTGTGTCGTCTGCAAAAAGGCATATATTTCCTTCTAGCCACTCCACAATGTCACCTATAAAGACATTAAAGAAGACCAGTCCCAGTACTAAACCCTGCGGTACCCCACTAGTAACCCCTCTTTCTTCAGAGTGTACTCCATTTACTATTAACCTCTGCATCCTGTTGTCCAGCAAATTTGTTACCCAGGCTACCACCCTGGGATCCACTCCCAGGCTAACTAACTTGTTTATTTATCTTTTGTGTGTGACTGTGTCAGATGCCTTGCTAAAGTTTAGGTAGGCCATATCCACAGTCCCTCCCTGGTCTACTTCTTTGGCCACCCAGTCAAAGAAATCTATTAGAGTAGTCTGACATGACCTTCCTACTGTGAATCCATGCTGTCTTAGGTCCAGTCCCCACTGGTCTCTAGGTACTCAACAGTTCTTTCTTTCAGAAGTGATTCCATAATTTTCCCTACCACTGAGGTCAAACTAACAGGTCTATAGTTTCCTGCCTCCACCTTGCTCCAACTTTTGTAAAAGGGAATCACATCCACCCTCCTCCAGTCCTCAGGTACCACACCATCCTCCTATGATTTATTAAAAAGGTAGCCAGTGGTGTCACTGGGTCTCCCCTTAGTTCATTTAGAATTCTGGAGTGAAACCCATCAGGCCCCATTGCTTTGTCAGCCTTGAGTTTTAGGAGCTCTTTCAGGATGCTTTCATCTGTGGAATGGACTGGTATCGACCCCCTCCCTATCCAGAGTGCTTCTATTGTATGGTTTACGTGCCTCCCCACCTCCTCTTTTTTTGTGAATACTGAGCAGCAGTATGTAATCAGTATCTCTGCCTTTTCACTGTCACCCTCTGCCCATCTATCCTCCCCTTTATTAAACCTCACTATCCCTCCCTTGGTCTTTCATCACTCCCTAATGTACCTATAAAAGGTTTTCTCCCCTTTCTTAACTGAGTTGGTTATCTTTGCCTTGGTTTGGGCCTTCGCTATTATGACTGCCTTTCATGCTTCCTTCTGCTTTAACTGATATTGTTCTCTGTCCTGTTCCTTCTGTGATTCCTTTTACTTCCAGAATGCTGTCTTTTTCTCCCTAACCTTCCCTGTCACTTCTTTTGAGAAACATAGTGGCGTTTTAGTTAATTTTGTATTGTTGCCTCTGTGATGGCAGTTTTGATTTTTCTCCATTGTTCTTCCACACCTCCTTCCTGCCCATTTGCTAGTGCATTCCTTAGGCACACACCCATTTTGCCAAAGTCAGCCCTCTTAAAGTCTAGCACCCTCACTTTTGTATTTCTTGACTCTATGGCTGTGTTTATTGTGAACCACACTGTTTGGTGGTCACTTGTTCCCAGATGGCTACCCACTTCTAAATCTGTGATCCTCTCTCTGTCCCTGTTTGAGAGTACCAGGTCTAAGATTGCTTTCTCCCGAGTGGGTTCCAACATTAGCAGTCTGAGGCATGGCCCTTGTAGGGCATTGAGAATGACTCTGCTCTTGGATGTGGCTGCAGCAAATGTGCTCCAGTTAACATCTGTCATATTCAGGTTCCCCATCAACAATATCTCCCCTTTTTCTGCCATTCTTTTTTTTTTTTTAACAGGTGAGACACACTAAGCGGACACTTGTGTACAGTTTTGACCTGGTTCTCTAAGGATTCTCTAAGGAAGCCTTCTGTCATTTCCTTGTCCATTTCCTCCCCCAGAGACAGGGGTCTGTACACAATCCCCATGCAGATTGTGGTGCCATTTCCTGTCTCCAAGGTGACCCACAGTGTCTCTTCTCCTCCGAATTTACCCTTTAGTTCCATTGCTTTGATCCCTTTCCTTATGTAGAGAGCTGCTACTCCTCCTCCTCCTCCTCCTCTTTTACCCTCCTGTGGTATTTTCAGTGTCTAACAATACCATAATGTCCTAACACCAGACCACAGCTGACAGAAGGAAGAACAAAACATTCAATCTTTGTCCATCTTCCCCCACACCCAGAATTCAGAGCTCACCTACAATGAAGAATCGCCAGGAGTTTACCACACATTTGCCTGTGGATACCTAAGTCCAGAGCTAAAACCAGGTAACACAACTGTTTTAAGACTGTAAGCCCTTGCCAAACAATACTCCCTAAAATCAATAGCCTTTGTAAAGTCTTACATAGAAACATAGAATTTTTTGTTTTTTGAAGCTCAGTATTTTATTGATGGGCCAGTTTGCACATGTACAGTTACACTTTCTTCTGCACAATCAACATTCTTGTGCAAAGGCCACAGTTGTATCTGGTTTATCATTATACATTGCATTCTTGATGGATCTGTGATTCATAAGTTGAGATCAACTTTTCTCCTGGCTTCCCATACTTAGTGTCTAAGCACCCTTAGCCATTGTCCACTTCTTGTGTGCTATACAGTCTCCATCATGTTACCGTGCCTGTCAAGACATGGTTACCTCAACCAGTGTTTTCATTCAACCTGGCTGTGAACAAGAATAAAACAAAAGCAACAATGAACCATAAACAAATCATTTGTGCTTCTGGCAAGTATTGATACTTTCTCCTTCTTGAGGGTGTTTATTTCTACTTTAGGAAAATCCTGATTTTCTGGGAAAAGCCATGTCTCTTTGTGTGATTGCAGGGTCTTCTTCCCCCTTTTAATCAGGTTCCTGTGTATATTGTTCCCATCCTACCCAGTGCTCTCTGATTTTATCCAGTGTTAGCCTATGCCTAGCTGTCACTGACTGCATTTCTTGTATTTGGGATACTCTACATCTCCATTTTCCTAGTTCCGGGGGGGTTGGGTCTAGCCAATGAGTCGTGATTGCCTTAAGCACTGCTAGAATCATGCAATTGAAGGCTTCTTTTTTCTTTCTACTCAGGATCCGAGGTGGACATCTACCTAGGAAGTACATGCCCCCTGAATCTGACATCTCCACTCCCCAAATCTTGGTCAGCTCCTCTCAGACCCCTCCCCAGTATATGTGAAGTTCTGGACAAGATCATAGAACATGGTAGTGTGTTCCCCTATCCTCACAGTTTCTCCAACACTTGTCAGTGTTAGTTGTTCCAATGTTCTTCATTGTTGTTGGGACATAGAAGAACCTCTGAACCACCTTCTACCTATATTCCCTCCAGTTTTGAGAGGCTGATACTCTCCATCCCTTCACCGTTTCTTGCCACATTTAGTCCGATATTGTTTCTCCCCCCCTTCTTCCCATTTTTGCCTCACCCTAACTAATGCTGTTCCCCTGGACTGTAGTCTTAGTTTTACATGAATGATTTGTATCCTACTCTGTATTTAATGATAGCTGCCCAGTACAAAAAATTCTCCTATTATGTTCTGTCTCTCGCTATTCGTCGTTCCCCTTATATCTCCTGCAGATAGCTCTGTAGTAGCAGGACTCTATAAGAGTAGGTCTACCCAAATTCTATCTGTCTGTCAGCTGTTGATAAGCCACTAGGTGTTCTCTTTCTATTAACTGCTTGTGCCTACTAAGATTTTTCCTGTTCCATTCCCTTAATCTGGGGTCCTCCCTACCGGGGGTAAAGTCTGTGTCTCCCATAATTAGGGTGAGGGGCCTATCTCATTCGGGGTATTAGTTTTACCCCTTATTTCCAGGAGGATACATAGGTAATGTGACACCCATGGGTTTTTAATTTTTTTAATCTGTTCTGTGGATATCTTTGCCATGATCAAGGAATACAGAGGCATGGGAAGATGTGCAGTCTTTTCCATGGGGTACCACCTGGAGTCTCATCTCTGTTTGATCCAGGTGACTAAGTAGGGTGTTTGAGCATCTAGGAAGTACAATTGTAGGTCTGGCATTCCCACTCCTCCCCTTTATCCCTGGGTATTGTCATCATGCCCCTATTAATTCTCATTCTTTTCCCTCCCCAGATAAATCTTTGCAATGCTTTATTCAGCTTGTCCCAATATACTGCTGGTATTTTAATGGGTAGTGTCTGAAAAAGGAGTAGATATCTAGGTAGCACATTCATTTTAGGAATGTCTATCCTGCCTTACATGAAGAATGATAATATACTCCATCTCTTCAGATCCACAAAGCATTCCTGCATTAGTTTACCATAATTTATTTTAAATAACTCTGAAATCTTTGGTGTGATTTTTATGCCCAAATATCTAATAGTATCATTTTTTGCTCATGTGTAAGGAATCACTGCCCTGTCCCCTGGGTTTTGTTTGCCACTGATGGGTATTACCTCTGTTTTTTTCCACATTTGCTTTATATCCTGATACTGCCACGTACTCCTGTAGGATCTTCTGTAGCTCTGGAATAGATGTGGAGGAGTCCCGAATGAACATGAGGGCATCGTCTCCGTATAAGGATATTTTATGTTGCTCTCCTGCTACCTCTATTCCCTTGATCATCTGGCATCCCCTAATTTTTACTACTATCGGTTCTATATACATAGCAAAGAGCAGCAGGGACACTGGGCACCCCTGTCTTGTACCTCTCATAACGGGGGATAGTTCTGAGTTAACCCTGTTAACTTTTACCACCACCTGTGGGTCTGTATACAAACATAGAAACATAGAATTTGACGGCAAATAAGGACTGCTTGGCCCACCTAGTCTGCCCATTTTCCTACCTAACAGATAAACTGCAGATCCTAGTTAACCAACAGCTTACTTCCTCCTACCCCCCACTAGGACTGCCTTATGTCTGTTCCATGCATTCTTGAATTCCCCCACTGTTCTTGACTCCACAACCTCCTCAGGGAGGCTGTTCCATGCATCCACAACCCTCTCTGTGAAAAAATACTTCCTCACATTACCTCTGAGCCGTCCCCATCTATCTTCAAATTGTGCCCCCTTGTTCTTGCACATCTCTTTTTCTGAAAGATGCTACCCTCTTGGACTTTGTTGATTCCCTTGAAGTACTTGAAAGTTTCTATCATGTCCCCTCTCTCCCTTCTTTCCTCAAGGGTATACGTATTAAGCTCCTTTAGTCTTTCTTCGTATGTCTTCTGGTGCAGACCCTGAACCATTTTGGTTGCCCTCCTCTGGACAGTCTCCACTCTGTCTATGTCTTTGTGGAGATGGGGTCTTCAGAACTGCACACAGTACTCCAGATGAGGTCTCACCAACTGTCTGTACAGAGGGATAACAACTTCCTGTTTTCTACTATTGATGCCTCTTCCTATGCATTCCAGTATCCCCCCAACCTTCCTTACTGCCTTGTTACATTGCTTGCCCACCTTTAGGTCATCTGATATAATTACCCCCCGGTCCCTTTTCATTTTTATGTTTGCTTGCACGCATGTGCAAGAAACATAGTGCCATCATCTGAGTTTTCGGAGGTGTGTCACCCCCTCTTCCAATTCAGTCAGTGTGTTGGCAAGCGTGGCCCAAGTCTGCCAATGCATGCTGGAGCTGTCTATGACAAGCTCCAAAATGCAGTAGCTTACAGTTGAAAGGGGGCTCGCTTAGTGAGGCAGCGATCAGATATCGCCTCTCATGCACAGCTCCCCTACAGAGCACACACACACACACACACACACAAACACACTCACGCATACTGCGTGTGCCCCTAAGCACAGTTACAGACAGGCCACGCTTGGGTGCCCACCCAGCATGGCCGCACATTGTATAGCGCTGATGGGGTGCCCAATCCTCTCGGCTTCACTATCTTCCCCCGAAACCAGGGTGCCACGCTGGGAGTCCATCCCAGCATGGCAACAGATGCCATGGCCGACAGGGGTGCCCAACTCTGTTGGCTCCACACCTCCTCAGCCATCCTTCTGCCATGCTGGGGCCCACCCCAGCGTGGCAAATGTCCAGCGTCATCCAAAACCCTGTAAAGAAAAACCTTCCTCGCGGTCTCCCTGCCCCTCCCCAACCCGCACCACCCTCTGTGCACCCTGCCTCCCCACCCCGTCTTACCTCCGGGCATGGCGCAACAATCTTCCGTGGACCGGGAACATGTCTGCACTCTTCAAAGCCGACTGCGAACTGAGGAAATGCCGGTAAGCTGTATAATCGATAGATAGGGTTTTCAACTTTGTTGCGTATCTCAGGCATTTTTGGAATTTTTGCACCAAATTTTCAACATGGGGATTTTGGGACCCCTCCTCATGAATTCTTGCACTGTCATGGCGTTACTCGGGCCCGAAGGGTGATTTCACAGCCACTGTGTGAAATCACCTTTCGGGAATGATTAATGAAATGACACTGCCAGTGTTCATAAGGTGGGCTCTCAAAAAGCATATTTTGAAAATTTGGTGGAAAAATTCCAAAAAATGACTGTTTTACTAGCGTGCATTGCACAGTTCCTATGCAGGCTCATAAGTTCACGAATTTTCCATATTTTCACTCCAGATTTTCAACATTGCCATTTTACCACACCTTCTTATGAGTAGTAAAGCTGTCATTTTTCACATCTCACCCAAAACGTGTTTCCGCCCATGTAGCACACAATGGTGCAGTCGCTGTGTGAAATCAATGTACGGGACAAATTAAGAAAATCACAGTAATACTGTTCGTGAGCAGAGGTCATAAAATGGCTATGTTGAAAATTTGGTGAAAAAATTCCTAAAATTGACTGTTTTACGAGCGTGCGTTGTGCAGTTCCTATGCACACTCGTAAGTTCGCGAATTTTCAATATTTTCACTCCAGATTTTCAACATTGCCATTTTACCACACCTCCTTATGAGCTGTACAGCTGTCATTTTTCACATCTTACCCAAAATGTGTTTCCGCCCATGTAGCGCACAATGGTGCAGTCGCCAGCGAAATCAATGTATGGGACACATTAAGAAAATCACAGTGATACTGTTCATGAGCAGAGGTCTTAAAATGGCTATGTTGAAAATTTGGTGAAAAAATCCTTAAAAATGACTGTTTTATGAGCGTGCGTTGTGCAGTTCCTATGCACGCTCGTAAGTTGGCGAATTTTCAATATTTTCAATCCAGATTTTCAACATTGCCATTTTATTACATTTTTTTATGAGCAGTGCAGCTGTCATTTGTCACATCTTGCCCAAAACATGTTTCCGCCCATGTAGTGCACAATGGAGCAGTGGGTGTGCGAAACCAATATATGGGACACATTAAGAAAATCCCAGTGACACTGTTCATGAGCAGAGGTCTTAAAATGGCTATGTTGAAAATTTGGTGAAAAAATTCCTAAAAATGACTGTTTTACGAATGTGTGTTGCACAGTTCCTACGCACGCTCGTAAGTTTGCGAATTCTCAATATTTTCTCTCCAGATTTTCAACATTGCCATTTTAATACACTTCCTTATGAACAGTACAGCTGCCATTTTTCACATGTCAGCAAAAATGTGTTTTTGCACATGTACCGCACAATGGTGCAGTCGGTGTGCGAAAGCACTGTTTGGGACAGATTAAGAAAATCACAATTACACTGTTCATGAGCAGAGGTCATAAAATGGTTATGTTGAAAATTTGGTGACAAAAGTCCATAAACTGACTGTGATACGAGTGAGCATTGCGCAGTTTCCACGCACCCTCGTAAGTTCATGACTTTGTAATATTTTCAATCCAGATTTTCACCAGTGGCATTTTCCACACTTCCTTATGAACAGTACAGCTGTCATTTTTACAACATGGCGAAATGTGTTTTCACACTTTCAGCGCAGAGATGCGTGGTCGCTGTGAGAAATCATTGTTGGGAGAGAGAAGAAAATCACAGTGACACTGTTCATGATCGGAGGTCCCAAAATGCCTGTGTTGACAATCTGCTGTAAAAAATCCCAAACTAATTACATTACGGGTGTCGTTGCACAGTTTCTATGCTTACGCTGTGACTTCACCATTTTTAAATATTTTAACTGCACATTTGCAACATTGCCATTTTTACACCTCCCATGAACAGTACAGCTGTCATTTTTACATCCTGTTAGGAATGTTTTGCACCTGTGGTGCTAAATGCCGCAGTTGCTGTGCATAAGCAGCTTTCGGTTAACAAACTGATATTGCCACTGTTCATGAGGTGGGGTCACAAAAAATCCATGTTGAAAATTTGGAGTGAAAATACCAACGAATGCCTGAGGTATTGGGGTTTCCAACCATAACGCCCAACCCTGTAGAGAATGACAGGCATCAGGTATGTGACTTGGGATTCTTGCCTGTAATGCTCATACCATTTCACACCCTGCAGCCAGTGACAGGCATCGAGGCATGCCTTGGACTCTTCAGCCCCAAAGTTCACCCCATTCTCCTATACGGCACCCATCTCACCATATTTTCTGATGGAATGGGGTGCGCATAAGGGCCAAAGAACCCAAGGCACATCGTGACACGTGTCAGTGTCTGCAGGGTAGGGTGTGGTGAAATGGCATGGTCATTATGCCTGATGACACAAAGGCACACCCAATGCCTGTCACTCTCTGCAGGGTGGTGGTGAGATTGGCTTCAGTTCAATACTTTGCTGCCATTCCTATTATGCAGCTCTGTAACTTCTACACTACCAATGCCAATGCCAGCAAGAAAACATTTGGCATTGACAAATGCTTGTTACTGTTGTCAGTATCTCACCACCCATTGTGTACACTTCCCCTGGATTTTTGTTTCCTATGTGCATTACCTTGTACTTCTTTGCATTGAATCGGAGCTGCCATACATTTGACCATTCCTCCAACCTTGCCAAGTCCCTTCTCATCCTTTCCACTCCATCTTGTGTATCAACCCTGTTGCAGATCTTTGTGTCGTCTACAAAGAGACATACTTTTCCTTCTAGTTCCTCTGCAATGTCACTTATAAAGACATTAAAAAGGACCGGTCCCAGTACTGAACCCTGCGGTACCCTGCTAGTAACCCTCCTTTCTTCACTGTGTGCTCCATTTACTACTACCCTTTGCGTCCTGTTGTCTAGCCAATTTTTTACCCAGGTTACCACCTTGGGACCCACTCCAAGGCTGGCTAACTTGTGTATTAATCTTTTGTGTGGGACTGTATCAAATGCCTTGCTAAAATCTAGGTAGGCCATGTCCACAGCCCCTCACTGGTCTACTACTTCGGTCACCCAGTCAAAGAAATTTATTAGATTCATCTGACACGACCTTCCCATTGTGAATTCATGCTGCCTTGGGTCCTGTGCCCCACTGGCCTCTAGGTACTCAACAATTCTTTCCTTCAGAAGTGATTCCATCATTTTCCCTACCACTGAGGTCAAACTAACTGGTCTGTAGT